>CM077082.1:65786631-67149043 GCA_039513925.1 Platanthera zijinensis | reverse complement strand
GTTGAGCAAACTTTTGTGCAAATTGACTTGACTTATATGATGGTGGTAAGAGAATCAAGTCAAGTGGCACGGGAGCCTTATAACCATGCATGATTGGGGGACAAACCAGTAGATCTATTTTTGGAGTTGTTATAAGCTAGTTGGGCGTGGGGAGAAGTAAATCCCAAGTGCCCTTGTGGTCACCCATAAGACACCTCAATAAGTTTCCCAAACTTCTGTTTACCACTTCCATTTGGCCATCCATTTGCGGATGATAGACCGAATAAAATAAAAGCTCGGTGCCCATTAACTTCCATAAAGTTTTCCAAAAATAACTAGTAAGTTTAAAGTCCCTATCAGTAACTATAGTTTTAGGAATGCCACGATGTCCGACAACCTCTTCAAAATACAACTTAGCAACATGAGACGCATCACTAGTTTTATTGCATGCAATAAAATAGGCAATTTTTGAAAAACTATCTACCACCACCAAGATGGAATCATTACGTCAAAAGTGATTGGTAAACCAAGATAAAATCCATACTAACGTATTTCCACGGAATGGACTGGATCGGGAGAGTGTATATAGACCCGCACTAGTCTTATTCCCCTTTGCCAATTGGCAAACACGACAGCTACAAATGATTTTACTAACTAATGGCTTGAGACTGGGCTAATAAAACTTGTCCTCTACCAATGTTATAGTTTTTTCATGACCAAAGTGACCACCAAGGCCACCGCTATGCAACTCCCACAATAAGGTGGCACAAAGAAGATCGTGCGATGCACAACTTTGCATGCTTAAATAGATAACCGTCCCTAATATAATATGTCGAAATAGTGGTTGGTGAATCGCTTTAAACAGATAAATAAATATATTTAAAATTAGGACATTGAACATACTCATCCTTGATCCTCTCAAACCCGATAACCTTCACTTGTAATGTAGACAATAATAAGGACACGCGGCTGAGGGCGTCCGCTATGAGGTTTAGAGTCCCCTTAAGATTTTTAATGATAAAGTATACTCATGCAGATAGGAAATCCATTTAGCATGACATGGATTAATTTTTCTTTGTGAGTTAAAAATCTCAATGCATCATGGTCAGAGAGGAACAAACTCCTTGGGAAGAGATAGTGCTGCCAAAGTTAGAGGCATCGAATTACTGTGTAAAATTCTCTATCATAATTAGAATAATTTAACTTAGGACCAACAAGCTTCTCACTAAAATACCCAACTGGGTGGCCCTCTTAACTCAAAACACCACCAATGCCAACCCCAGATGCATCACAAGACAACTCAAAAACCTTGCCAAAATCAGGTAATTGTAAAACAGATGCTTCCGACATTCGGGTCTTGATAGTTTGAAATGTCTTAGTGGCCGACGCAGTCCATTTAAAATCTCCTTTCTTTAAGCACTCTGTGATGCGCGCCAAAATACTACTAATGTCACGAATGAAGCGACGTAAAAAGTGGCAAGACCGTTAAAACTTCTCACTTCACGTAGGGTGGTGGGCACGGGGAAATCTTTAATGGCTTGGACCTTCTTTGGATCAACAATAATACCCTCCCAACTCACTATATACCCAAGAAACACTATGGAACTTACTAAAAACGTGCATTTTTATGTTAACAAATAATTTTTCTAACCTTAACGTCATAAGGAGTAATCTTAAGTGAGATTCATGATCATGTGGAGAAGTGCTAAAAACCAAGATGTCATCAAAATATACCACAATAAGTTTTCCCATGAAGGGTCTTATCACATGAGTCATCATCCTATAGAAAGTGCTTCGAGCATTAAAAGTCCAAACGGCATTACTAGCCATTTATACAATCTAGCTTTGGATTTAAAAGTTGTCTTCCATTGATCCCCCTCTCTAATTTTGATCTGGTGATAACCACTCCTAAGATCCAGCTTGGAGAAAATTATGGCTCCCGCTAACTTGTCAAGCAAATCATCCAATCGAGGGATGAGAAATCTATATTTGCAGTAATCTTGTTTATAGCTTTACTTTCTACGCACATCCTACACGTTACGTCCTTCTTTAGGGCTAATAGGGCGGGAACGACACACGGACTCTTGCTATGCCGAATGAGTCCCTTCGATAATAAATTCGAAATTTGTGTTTGTAATTCATGATGTGCGGATGGTTTCAACCTATAGTGAGGAAGATTGGGCAAAGAGGAACCTGGATGAAATCTATCGCATGTTGGATATCGTGCAAGGGAGTTAACATAGAAGGTAACTCATCCGGATAGACATCTTTGAATTATTCTAAAAGTTTCCACAACTCTACGGGTAACTCGTCCAAAGTAGAGACTACATCCGTAGTTTGCAAACGAACCAACGCATATAGCATTCCACTCAAAAAGGAATCTCTAGCAAACTATTTCTTGCCGATCAAACTCAAAGTCTTCTTCTCTATCGGGATGACCATGTCTTTGGAAGGAACAGTAGGGTCCTTAGGTGGGATGGGCTTAAGAGTGATCTTTTTTCCATTAAATTTAAATTCATAGATGTTGGCACGTCCAAAATGCGTAATATCGTGGTCAAAAATCCATGGATGACCCAATAACACGTGACAAGCATCCATGGGGATAATGTCACACCAAACTTATTATGAATAAGCTTTGATGGTAAGAGTAACTAGGCAATGCTTAGTGATCGTAAGGGAGGTTTTGTAACCCATGCGATATGATAGGGATATGGGTGCGATTCGGCGGATAATGACATACGTGTAACCACCTTCTCCAAAATGACATTCATACAGCTATCGATGTCTATAATCAACTTTCACAGCTTCACACCACTCTTAAAAACCAACGAGAAGATGTTGGTCCGGTGCCAATCATTCGTAACACATGGAGTTGACAAGATACAATGCATTACCATCAGGTTATCCCTCTTCCATGTCACTAGGGAATCCGTCGTATTCCGACTCAACCATAGCCTCGTAGATAAACTCGGGTGTTTCACTAGTAGGCTCGACGACGGCAAAGTTCTTTGTCTTAGTTGGGCATTCAACGACGTAGTGGCCGGTTACCCCGCAAGCATAATAAGTGGCATTAGTCTTACTAATCTTGCCTACGAGAATGCGCTCCCCTAAGGGTTTTTTAGCATCCCTAGCCATAATAATGATGTTGGAGGAATCCTTAGTCTTAAATTTTCCCTTGTCCTTGTTGGTAGAGGCGGAAGAGTTAAATGTAGCTTTACCTTTATAGGAGTTGTGTTTAGGTTTGGACTTAGCGGCTAAGTGATTTTCAATATCTAGGGCAGCGTTGAAGATGGTGCTCAAATTGGTGTGACGGTAGCATAAGAGCTTCTTTTAGATGTCATAGCTAAGGCCCTAATGGAACCTAGATAGGGTAACTTCCGACATCACTTGGACCTCACATCGGACCATCTTATCCTTAAGATGTCCCATACAATCGGCTACAGACCTATTGCCTTGCCAAAAGGTTAACTCATCGAACATTTAGGTGCCATGATAGGCAGGAACATATTGATCCTTAAGAAGATTTTTCATATCATGCCAATCGATAGGGGGAACACCATTCTCAGCTCTGAAACGTCGCTCCTCATTTAACCAGAATACTTTGGCTCGTCCCGTTAACTTCATCCTAGCCACTTGAATTTTTTTTGGGTCCACTAGGTGATGTCATTAAAAATAGCACTCCATATCCATAACCCAATTTAGAAAATTTTGCAGTTGTCCTAAGCCGTCATAGGTGGGGAATTAATTTTAACGGAGCGGGTAAGCGCGGAGTCTCAATCAGGGCGAAGATATTGTGGACGAGCACGTGGATACAAATCATCGTGGTCGTCGTCCTTGTTTTGGTGGTGACAGTTGGGTGGCCTATGACCTCTAGGTGGTGAGGGAGCTCGGTTGGCCAAAAGTTGGGCCATGATTCCCCGAAGTTCCCCCAGCTGTTGATTCATCTCAAAGAGAAGTTGATCCACCGAGAGGGGTTTTGATTTAGGTGTCGTTCATTGGCCATACTCGACGGGGATGTGTGATACTCGTGACCGGAGTTGCTGTGATACTCGTGACCGGATCTAGTGGTCATACGATGGGTGAGAAAATAAATTTTTGTAGGAAAATAAAATTTTGGTGCACAAATGAGACCTAGCGTGTAATAGTGAGGATCAGGGCCAAGTTAAGAAATTGACCAACCTCCCTCTGATACTAAATTTATGCAGGATAGTCCCACCGACTTGACTGAGATGATCGGAAAACTCACAACTAGCTCTCTCACGCAACTAATACGTAACCACACTGAATTGCATTGTTATCATTCGCTCGCTAACTCGAAAAGTATCGCCAATCATCTAGAGATTAAATAAGGGCTACTTGTCAATATTTGCTCGAGCGAAATGGACCTACATGATCCGAATGATTGTGTTGTACCAAAAGAGATCCACCAAAAAAATCGATGCACAAGGTGGTTGACCTCTCCCACCAAAAGAAAAGCAACAAAAAATCAAACCCTTAGAACGCCAAATAAATGAAGAGTTCAACAACGCATAGTCCGGAGAAAACCACGATGCAATCTCAATTTCAAATTTAATTCCACCGTTTTTCTTCACACGAAATATTAAGGGATGAATCACACACGAGATGAGGAAGGGAAGTCATTACCCACACTCAAGGAGGTTACCACAAAGAGAATCACTCTACTATGGTTCCACCAGAGACACGCCGAGCTGTTGAGTTCCTGGCCAACACATAAACAAAGTTGCCTTGAGGAGCACCCAGCGTCGGAGCGGCAGATTGTACTGTGAGTGCTGGGTCAGGTTGGGTGGTGGCCGAACAAAGGCGCCAATGCTTTGCATGCCAGAATGGGTGGAGTCGCACCACCGGGAAGGGATTGACGGAGTCGTACCGATGGGTGGATTTCAGTGAGTCGTATGACGGGTGGAGAAGCGGCGGCAGCAATGTCGCCCCAATCTCGCACAGGGGCGAACATTAATAAGAAGGAAAGCTGATCGGGTTGTTTTTATCAAAATCTGATACTTCCACATTCATCATAAAACATTAATCCAGCAAAATCTTAAGCTAATAAATGTTGAATCCAAGAGATGCAGTTGTACGTGGTCGTGCATGGAGGTCGTAGCAGCGAATATCTTTTTTCTCTTGATTGTTGTGGTGATGTGGCCGCGAGCGGAGGTTTTAGCGCAGATATCTTCATTCATTGGTGGGTCGGTGCAATCAATCCTCCCCCAATCAAAAGCACTCATCAACGGTGAGTGGTCGCGTCGATATTGTTGGAGGAGTGCAGCATCCAAGCGGTCCAAATCATCCTCGGGAAGCCAAGAATCATCCGAAGCAGGGTGATCATTCCAACGAACAAGATGGCGGTGGAGGCCACCGTCGGCGGAGGTAACAACTTCATCGTCCAGAATCCTGTAAGGCACAAAGGAGGTTTTGAGAAACCTTGGAAAAGCGTTAGCAAAATCAACATCCAGCATAACTTTAGTAGAAGCCGAAGAGAGAGCAATCCGGGAATATTCTCATCGCCAACCCAGTAGTAGAAGTGGAAGAAGACATGAACGAAGGGAAAGATATTTTAGGTGGAGGAGAAACATATGACGTTAAATCTGAAACGTTGAAAATAGGGATATATCACAATCAGTGGGTAAATCCAGAAGATAAGTGTTGTCTAATAATTTCATTGTAATTCGAAAAGGACCGGGTCTCTGATTATCTAATTTTTTATGGAGCCCGAAGGCAACCATTTAGGGATGAGACGAACCAAAATCAAGTCATCAATGTTGAAGTTAATTGCTCTTCGATGCAAATTTGTATGCGCTGGATAAGACGCGTATTGAGTGGCCATCGTCTCTTGAATGTGTTTGTGCAAGTGGCGAATATGCTTAGCGAACTCCTATGCAAATTGACTTTACTTATACGATGGTGGTAAGGAAATCAAGTCAAGTGGCACTGGAGCCTTATAACCATGCACGATCTCGTTGGGGGACAAATCAGTAGATCTATTTTTGGAGTTGTTAGAATCTAGTTGGGCGTGGGGAGAAGTAAATCCCAAGTGACCCTGTGGTCACCCACAAGACACCTAAATAAGTTTCTCAAACTTCTATTTACCACTTCCGTTTGGTCATTCGTTTGCGAATGATAGGCCGATGAAAACAAAAGCATGGTGCCCATAAACTTTCATAATGTTTTCCAAAAATAACTAGTAAATTTATCATCCCTATCAGTAACAATAGTTTTAGGAATGTCGTGATGTCCGATAATCTTTTTACAATACAACTTAGCGACATGAGACACATCTCCTGTTTTATCGCACAAATAAAGTAGGTCATTTTTGAAAAATGATCTACCACCACCAAGATGGAATCATTGCGTTGAAAAGTGATTGGTAGACCCAAGATAAAATTCATACTAACGTCTTCCCACGAAATGAACGGGATCGGGAGGGGTGTATATAGACCAGCATTAGTCTTATTCCCCTTGGCCAATTGGCAAACACGATAGCTACTAACGATTATACTAACTAATGGCTTGAGACCTGGCCAATAAAACTTGTCATCTACCAATGTGATAGTTTTGTCACGAGCAAAGTGACCACCAAGGCTACCGCTATGCAACTCCCACACAATTATGTGGCGCATAGAAGATCATGGGATGCACAACTTCGCATGCTTAAATATATATCCGTCCCTAATATAATATGTTGAAATAGTGTTTAGTGAATCGCTCTACTACGGTTCCACCGGTGACATGCCGAGCAGTTGAGTTCCTAGCCAACACTTCAACGAAGTCGCCTTGAGGAGCTCCCGGCGGTGGAGCAGCAGATTACATTGTGAGTGCTGGGTCAGGTTGGGCGGCGGCCAAACAACGGCGCCAACGCTTCGCACGCGGGAATGGGTGGAGTCGCACTATCGGGAAGGGATCTCCAGAGTTGTACCAAAGGGCGGATTTCGGCGAGTCGCGTGCTGGGTGGGGAATGGGCGGCGGCAGTGTCGCTCCAATCTCGTAGAGGGGCGAACCTTAGGAAGAAAGAAAGTTACTCGGGTTTTTTTTATCAAAGTCTGTAACTTCCTTCAACATAACCATATATATAATGTTTTACAACATTAAATTAAATAAAACTGATCCTAAAACTATCATTAATATAAACTAGCTATCATTAAGCATAAAACATTAATCCAACAAAAACTTAAGCTAATAAATGTTAAATCCAGGAGTTATGCGGTTGCACGTGGTCGTGCACAGAGGTCGTAGCGGCAAACATCTTTGTTCTCTTGATTATTGCGGCGATGTGGTCGCGAGCGTAGGTTGTAGTGACGGATATCTTCATTCATTGCCGGTCGTGCCATCACCCCTTACCACATGTTTCATATCACAAAACTCTCTCTCTCTCTCTCTCTCTCTCGTCTCTCGATTTACTCATACTGCCGCTTGCGCACATTGCTCTCCCTTTACCCAATGCTTTAGGTTGCATCTGTGGAAAGTAATTGAATCCACTTAGTCAAAATGATTAACGGTTTGTTACAACCATCTCTAAGAGCCGTCGTCGCAGCAGTTGACGCAGTATCAACCCTAGCCGGAGATCCATGAGATGGAGATTGAGATGTCCACTGTCATAGACCTTTCCCCAGCCCCTGATGTTGATGAGTTACTAAGAGAAGTGAGTTCCTATCTTTTTTTTGCGTCCTACTCTATATTTTTGAGCACATGAGGTAGTATTAGTCACGTGGGCGTATAGTAGCCTCAATTTGTTCAAAAGGCATGTATTTCGCCTTGGTAATTTTCCAAGGGCATGTTTTAGCCCTAAATCTTCCACTATAGCAAAACTAGCAATACCTCACATTGGCTCTAAAATAGCAAAGGATGATCACATGCAGGAGTAGAAAAATATGAAGTTTAATACTTTGAATTATGATCCTCCTTCATTATACAAACCACAACTAGAAAAAATTGTAGCCCTGCAGATCAGAGAAGCATCCAAAATGCCATTGCCACAGGAAGGTAGGTGACAAAGGAAATGTCGGCGGAGAGAAAATGCTAGTTTTTATTGGAAATAGGGGGGAGGACGAGAAGAGCCCCGAGAACTAATACTGTGAAGATTGGCATAGTAGGCAGAATAACATCAAAAGGAGCGCCACCGGCATTGGGGTAGATTTAGGGTTGCCTGGAAGTTGCGGCGAGGTAGATCAAGGGGCGCAAGGACAACGTAGGAAGGATTGGAGGTAACAACGAATACATATGACGGCGCCTGCGTTAGGGAGGAGATCTAGTTGGAGGAGCCAGCGTCATGGAATAGGACTCGTGAAATGGGGCGTGGGAGGCATTGGGTAGGGTGAAAAAAGGCTAGGGGCAAAAGTTATTTTTGGAGGTTTTAATTTAGGGTGTTATTTAAGTTATTTGGTGTCAATAGTTAAATTTGCGATGCCTATAATAATTCCATAAAATATTTAGATGCGAAAAATGTATTTTTGTATGATTCTAATTTAATGAATTACAAATATCAATATGCTATAAAGAGCCATTTATGATACGAATGTCAGACATGGCGCTCTACACCTATGGACAACCGCAACTGTACCTCAGTTCAACATTACCCCGGCCATGACATTATTTCGGCATGACGGCGCTCCTGCCGCTCGCAAGACCCTTAGTGCTATATTGCGCTCGTCGCTTATTTTTAAAGTGGCACGAGAGTTTTAAGCGACTGGGAGTTCACATTTTTTATTTTAGTTTAGATGTCTGCCTATATGAAATCACATTTTTTAGAATAAAAAAATTCACATAAATTTTAAAAATATAAGTTTTTTAATAAAAAGGGTCAAAATAAAAAAAAACAAATGTTTAAGGAAAGTGTATTTTTTTTCTTTTGATACAGTATAGATATAGAAATAACAAATATTCTAAAAAAGGCCAAATTTATATATCTGAACGGATGCAAAATTCTTACCCCGAGTTTATTGAAGTTTAAAATTAATAAGCTAATCAATCTGCTGGTTGTACAACAAATCAAATCGAGTATCCTCGCATCCAATCTAAACTGACCGATGTTGAGTTTAACGGTGATACGCCCTCGTTCCCTCATCTATAAATTGGTCCTAGTTTTTGTTCTATCACAATTTATCACCTGTTTAACTGTCGCCGCAACAGCTTCTCTCACTAGTTTCGTCTATCCTTGATAAGGTTTGATCTCTTATTTTTTTCTCTCGTCCTAGTTAATTTTTCTATTCCCGTATTTCTATCAATTATATAGGGTTTAATTCGAGTTCTTGCAACATCGATATTTTGTTTTCCTTACTTTTAAAGCACAGTCATTCAAGGTTGTCAGGATCGAGATCCTAGATGAGATCGTTTCGAGGATGTTGAAATTGAGAACCGACTTCTTTGGATTTCGGACCCTTAGAGAAGAGGTGACTGCACACTTAGTATTCCTTGCAAGCTTGACTGACTGAAGACTTAGAACTCAAAACTGACCCAAGGCTTCAACACGGAGGTCCCACCACACACTCAGAAGATCTTAGAGCACTTCCCCTCCTTAGCCAGTGCTGAGTTAAGGGCTCCTCAGAAAGCGCTAGAAGACCAGAGAATGAGAAAACTTGAAAGACCTCCCTTCTGTGGTACCAACTTGGGTCTATTTATAGATTTCAAAATCTGGTCTACAAATAGCTTGGTTTCGCTATTTTAAATGACTATATGCAGCCTAAAGTGGTATGCGAAACAACCAAACTCTGCTGTCCTGGAAGGCTATTTGGAGCCCTTCAAGGGCATCCAGGTAATTCTGCCTTTAGGTCCCACTGGGCGAGTGGTACATGAAGGCACCACTCACCTAAAGGAGCGAGTGCTGGGAGAGTCGTGCACTCACCTCCTAGGCTCTCTCTGAAGGGCGAGTGCTAGCTTGGGCAACCACTCGCCTGGCTCGGCGAGGTGTCCTACTGGATGCGCGTGTCAAAACCCGCATTTTCTCCGAATTTAAATGTATATCAGAGTAAGAGAAAACACGCGCCGTGATGTCGCGCTGTATAGGGCAAAACTGCAGATGTTCAGGAAAACTCCAATCCTAACACAATTTATGAAAAAACCCAATTATGATGTGAGAAAAAAACATGTTTCAAGTTAGGTTTTGATGGTCGTATCCCTCGGCTCAGTGGATCAACTAGTCCACGACCAAAAATATAAGTATACGATGTGAAAATAGTTTGTTTACAATGGTTAACATCCTACATAAGCATAAATGTCCCCATAGGATAACTCATGTTATGCATGACTATAGATTTAGTATAAGTATAGAAATTAGTTTGTACGCTCAATAAGATATAATGACCTTAGCTTCAAAAGAAGTCATGCATGAGATAATACTTTTATAATTTAAAATATCTAACATGCAACCTAGCATAAAACATTCCCAGAGAGCAAGTAAATACACACAATCATATAGAAAAAGCTTAGCAGCTAGCAACTATGCATCATTAAACAAAAATCTAGTGGGCGTCAACAGCCTGACACGAACCCACTAAAAGATATGTATGTCTGAACTAAAAGAAAATAATCAACAACTACCTCACAGTCGGTGAGAAAACGACAGCTGCAAAAAACCAGCAAAAAAACCAACCCTAGCTGCTCTACCGGCTACTTCTCTAAACCCAAGGCATTCAAAGAAAGAACACCTCAAAAAGAATGAAAATACATGTAGTGATCAAAGATCAAAAAGGTTCGTAATAAACCAAAAAGTAATAAAGGGTTATCAACCCAAACATAAGGAAGCTGTCAAGTCTCAGCAATTAATCATGTGACAATATTAAAAGATTTACTTATTGAGTTCAAAAGTAAGAAAGGTGCATCAAGTGCAAAATGAAGGCATGCTTCGAGAACATCTACAAAGTAAGCAGAATAACATATATCTATATAATACGAGGAAAAACTTAATAACTCTACACATATGAATCATTAACACTGGTAAGAAATGTTCCTGAGTCGGTAGGCACATTGTCCAACCCGAACTTACTGACCCAACACATTTCAAGAAGGTGATGTGGTGGTGGCAACATTGTCCAACACAACCAGACAGTCCATTTGTCTTATCATGACACTAGGGTGGTGGCCTCAATGTCCAACTCGACCCAACAATCCAAATATATAAACAAGTTGTTGTGGTGGTGGCAGCATTGTACAACTCAGCACATAGACCAAAAATAAGCCCAAGAGTATAATGATTCACAATTTGGCACTATGTTGGGTGTCCTTTATCCACTACCAACCAAAGGCCACCCTTAACATCCATAAACACCTATAACCTTAACCAGAACACAAAAGCTCTCCTTATCATAAAGGAAGAAAAATTCCCAAGTGATAGCCATTCTAAGTCATACTCGACAAATTCAACTTAATCCGGCAAACAAATTCTAAGCCCACGGGAAAATCGTCGAGTACACTCGACACCGCGTTGAGTGCATTCAACGCACTCAACGCCAACTAGATTACTTAGCGAAATTATCTTCATTCAACACTGCGTTGAGTCCACTCAATGCTTTTGACTTAGACTCGAAGCTACTTAACACAAAGGCTTCACTCAACGCTGTTTCACTCAACGCCGCGTTGAGTGCATTCAGCGCACTCAATGCTCTTACCTTAGCCTCACAGACCACTCAACGCCAAGTGAACTTCACTCAACGCCGCGTTGAGTGCATTCAGTGCACTCAACGCATTTTCCTTAGCGCCAAATTATCACCCGACGCACTCAACGCCAAACAGGTGTTACTCGACAAATTCATCGAGATTACTCGATGAGTTTAACTTAGCTTAAAACTTCACTCAACGCCATGCATGATATTCGTCGACTCAACGCCCAAAACTCGACGAATACAGCAACACTCAACGCCAAGTCTTATACTCGACGAATTGGACTTAACTCAATGCCAAGCATTACCCGGCGAAATTACATCAGATACTCAAAGAATTTGACTCTGCTCCTACTGATACTCACCAAATTTTACTTAGACCAATCTCAACCTATATCTGATGAATTCTACCTACCCATATTCGACGAATTTATACTTAATTTAACTGGTATACAACGAAAATTTGGCTTGAGTCAATAGTTCTATACTCGACAGATTATCCTAGTTTAACATTCAAGTATGATGAAAATACCTTACTAGATTAATCCCATAATCCATGGATTCCCCCGGCTATCACCTACAGAATCAACAAGGCTAAACCTGGCCGGAAAACTATATTGTCTAGCAGATCGGCAAGGGTCGAACCTTACGTTACTCCAAAGTACTAAGGAGGAAATAATAGAAGCAGGAAATACACAAATGAAAGGAAAACTTGGCAAGGGGAAGAAGTCATCACCTTCCTCGATCCGGCTGAAATTCAGCCACACAACGTTCCTCCTCGAGGATCTGACCGCGAGAAATACCTAAGAATCAAAACCTGAAAATTTTTGAGAGGAGAGAAGGTCAAAACCGCATACCCTAAGGTCTAAAAATCCATGAAATGGTAAAAACTCATCGTACAAATGTAGATCTCGGTGAGAGCAGTCCGAATCTACTCTCCGATGACGATTTCGAGCATTAAAGCTCCTGCAATCGGCGGTCGAAAGCCAAGAAATGTCCGTTGTTCTCGCTCTTTGCAAAACAGGCCGACGGTTTCGGGAAGAAGATGATGAATAGGGTTACGTCTAATCATAAGGCCATTTATAGAGGATAAATAATATAATATATTATTATTATTAAAACATCCAAATGACCAAAACTCGTACTAACTCGGATTTTTACAAAAATTGCACCGTAGCTAAATATCGACACTACTAATCCAACGGCATTGTCGAAATTGAAATCCGACAAACCAAACTCGGGTAAACACTCCCCGAAGTCAAAATACCAAATATCCAAAAAACGTTTCACCGTGTTCCAAAACGAACCCCGCTTACAAGGGAATATCAAAGCACATGATAAATTAGCCAAGCAAATACTCCCTAACCAAAACCTTGGATACCAATGAGCAAAAGCCACGCTCCAATAATGGTACCCACCAATTATGCGTCAACATAACGCCTTGAAGTCAAAATACATCACTAAAGGGATTTTAAATAAAACTTTGAAAAATCAAGGCGTTAACAAAGCCACCCCTCCTAAAATCACAAAGTTTCATCCCAAAAACTTTAACTCCAAAATGATTTCAACTATGCTGATAGAAAAATAATACAAGGAATTATAGAATGGACATACATACCGAAAGAAACTAAGGAGGAATAATAGGTATGATCCTCCCTCATAACTGACTCAAAACTCCCCAAGTTGGTGCTTTCCATGTCCTGGTTCAGCCACAACTTTAACCATTAGTATATGTCTTCCTCCGCAACACTCAATCTTGAGTATCCAGAATGCGAATAGGCATCTCAACATAAGAAAGGTTAGACTCCAACTGGGGCACATCATCAAGAATCTGCCGGTCCTAAGAATACACTTCCGCAACTGGCTCACGTGAAACACATCATGCACACTAGGAAAATTTGTGGGCAAATCCAACATATAAGCTGACATTCCAATACGCTCAACAATTTTGAAGGGTCCCAATACCTAGGATCCAACTTATGGTTTTTACCAAACCTTTTGACACCAGACATCGGAAAACTTTAAGAAACGCCATGTCCTCGACAATAAATTCCAAATCGGTTCTTCATCGATTAGCGTTCTTCCCATAATGCTCCTGAGCTATTCGAAGCTTCTCTCGAATATGCTTCACAGAAATATCCATTTCTTCCAAGGCTTCCGACCCAATAACGGTCTTTCGCCAACCTCGGCCCAAAACAAGGTGTTTCTACAACGCCTCCCATATAATGCTTCAAACGGAGCCATCCACAAACTCTCTTGATAGTTTTTATTATAAGAAAATTCCATCAGCCTCAAACGCTCATCTCACGCTCCTCCGTGGTCCAAAATTTTATATCTTATCATGTCCTCCAAAATCTGATTAACTTTTTTCGTTTGACCATTTGTCTGCGGATATAAAGCGGCGGAATACCTCAGATCGGTACCCAATTCTTCCTATAAGCTTTTCCATAAATGAGATGTAAACCTGAGTTTCGATCTGACATAATACTAACAGGTACTCCATGTAGCATGATAACTTCATCGAAGTATAACTTGCTATCTTTTTTCATAAAGTAATCAATCTTGAATGGCATGAAGTGAGCGCACTCGTTTGTCAGTCTGTCGAGGATAACCCAAATTGAATCATACCCTCTGGGAGATCTCAGCAACCCAGTAATAAAGTCCATGGAAATACTCTCTCACTTCCAACTTAGAATATCTAAAGGTGCCAACTAGCCACCAGGCCTCCTAAGATCACCCTTAACCCATTTGCAGGTGAAGCATTCTACACAAACTTGGCTATATCACCTTTCATACCATATCGCCAAACGATTTGTTTCAGATCTCTATACATCTTGGTAGAATCAGGGTGATAGGCAACACTAGAACCATGTACCTCATTGCACAACCTAACTCGAATGTTCTCAACAGCAGGGATACAATATCTACTGCGGTACTTCAAAATACTCGCGTCATCGATTGTAAAGTCTGGTAACACCCCTTTCTTAGTCCTATTATAGAGGTGCAACAAATCAGGATCATCCTTTTGATGTAGCCTTGTAAGTGTAATCCATGAAGGCTCCGCTACATCAAAACTTCTCGACGAGTCGCTACTTCCGACCGATATATCCATTAATAGAAACTCTTCTCCAAGGATTACACAGAAAGTCCAAAGATCTGCGTGGTTTTCCTACTCAAGGCATCAAGTACCACATTAGCTTTGCCCAGATGATATAAGATCTTAACATCATAATCCGTTACATACTCTAACCTCTGCTGGCGTAAATTCAACTCCTTTTGAGTGAAGACAAACTTCAAACTCTTATGATTCGTGTAAATTTTGCACAACGCATCATACAATAGATGTCTCCATAACTTCAAGGCATAATTATTGGTGTGAACTCTAAATTATGCACAGGATAATTTCTTTCATGAATATTTAACTGCCTCTACCCATATGCAATCACTTTTCCGTTTTGCATCAATACGCAACTAAGTTTAACATGCGATGCATACACGTAAACATCATATTCCAATCCTTCGGTAGCCAAAGATAGTACTGGAGCAGTGCACAATCTCCTTTTCAACTCCTGAAAGGCTTCTTCACACTTATCGCTCCACATAAATGTCGTATTCTTCTGCGTAAGATTAGTCAGCAGTGCAGACAATATGGAGAAACCTTCCACAAACCTTCAATAATATCCTGCTAGGAAACTTCTTATCTCTTTGGGTGTGGTAGGTCTGTTCCAATCCATTACAGCAGAAATCTTCTCTGGGTCAACAAAAATTCGTTTTTATTAACCACATGACCAAGAAAGGAAACCTGAGGAAGCCAAAACTCAAACTTGCTTAACATGGCAAACAACTTATGCTCCCTCAAAGTAGACAAAATAAAAACGCAAGTACTGGGCATGCACTTCAGCACCGCGGGAATAAACCAAAACATCATATATAAACACGACCACAAAACAGTCCAGAAAATCCCTGAACACTCATTTCATCATGTCCATGAAGGCAGAGGGTGCAATTGTAAAACCAAAGGACATTACTAAGAACTCAAAATGTCCATGCTGATAAAAGAAAGCGGTCCTTGGAAAATCCGTCTCACGAATCCTTAGCTGATGGTAGCTTGAACGAAGTTTAATTTTCGGAAACACTGTGCTACCACGCAACTGATCAAACAAGTCATCTATTCGCAGCGAGGAATACATGTTCTTGAGAGTTACATTATTCAGTCTCTAAATCGGGATCCATCCTTCTTCTTTACAAACAACACGAGAGCACCCCGAGGCGAAGAACTTGCCTAATAAATCCATTCTACAATAACTCATCTAGCTAGGTATGCAACTCATCCAACTCACGAGGGGCCATACGGTATAGTGCCTTAGTATAGGACGAGTACCCGACTCAAGATCTATAACAAACTCTAAATCTCTCTCAGGTGGAAGACCTGTGAATACTATCAGGGAAAACATTCGGAAACTCACGCACCATCGAAACCTCCTTGACACGCGCAAACTACTAACAGTTTCCAAAATAGAGACCAAGTAAGAAAATCAAGAGGAATCTAAAATCTTCTAAACACATACCACAGAAATAATCGGGAATCCTGGCGCGGATAACCATAAACACTCCTGGGGTGACTGTTGTCCATCTTGAAGTCCAGACACTTGAACTTGTACTGGATAACCGCATTGTATCTAGACAACTAGTCCTTGCCCAAGATAACATCGTAATCTTCCAGTTTTATTACCATCAAATCAGCAACAGCTAGGAAATCGCCCAAAAGAATTGGACAACTAAGGATACCCTAGTGTGACACCACCGAGTCACTAGAGGGAAACTTGACATGAAACACATCACCAATTTGATCTCGAGTCAAACGATGGCGCTCTACAAAGGTCCTAGCCACAAATGAGTGGGTATCACCAGAATCAAAAATAACGTGCGCCCAACGGTTCTTTACCTTAAAATTCCCTATAAAATTGCATACATAACTATCTGAATAAACGTTAAAACTATTGCTACGAGCTAAAAAAATGAAACTAGGTTAGAACCTAACCTGAAATCACTTGGGTGGATGTCTGCGCTTCTTCCAAGGTCACCACATTTAAATTGCCCTTCTCTCTGTCGAATCACTCCGGTGGTGGCAAGGCTTGGAGTGGAATTGGCTACATCATGGGCTGAGACTGCAGGCAATTTGACTTGATATTCCCCGTCTATTCACACTAAAAGCTGACCTTATCTTTAAACCAGCAATGGGCAACATCGTGCCCCTTCCTCTTGCATAGAGCACATACCAAATCTCCCTTAAGAGTGCCCTGGATTGCGTGCACCTGCTCCTTCTTTTGAGCTCCCAATTTCTGGAAACATTTCTCGAACGGGTGTCCTTATCGGCCACAGAAACTTCACACTTCCTTACATCTCTTCCTTGAAGTAGAACCAGATTCCTTAGAGTTCTTAACCTCATCAGACTTCCTCTTATCTTTCCTCATTTGATGTCCTTGATTGTTCGCATTGTCGATAGATTCGACCTTTAAGGGGCTTCCACTACTTCAGCATATCTTTCAAATCCATAAGCGCTAGCCAACTGCTGGACGTCACTCCTTAGACCATCCTGAAAGCGCTTAACTCTATTAGCTTCCGAGGATACCAATTCTGGGGCAAACCAGATCAATTTATTGAACTCCACTTCATACTCACTCACTGTGAGTTGCCTCTGCTTCAGATGGATAAAATTATTCATCAAGCGTCTTGCTCGACCGACGACAGAATCTTCCTTAGCAATAACTCCTTGAAGGCTTCCCATGAACATTCGTCCTTCAGGTTGTCCTTTTCTCTTAACCACTAGCTCTTTGCCAGACCCTTCAGCTGGTAAGCAGCGACCATCAATCTCTGTTCAGTAGAAATCACTGAGTATGAGAACATCTCCTCGATCGCTATAATCCAGTTGTCCAAGTCCATGAAATCCGCTCTACCACCATATGTAGGGGTCATAATCGTTAGAAATGCGAGATAAAGTTCATCTCTGGTGGCAACAAAATTGGAGGCTCCGGAGGAGCAGGTGGAATAAGAATAGCTTGACCCATAGTAGGGTCTTACACTCTAATCGGCTGCCCGGAAATAACAGACAACAAAGCCTGGATTTGCGACTACATCTCCCATATTATCCTGAACAGAGTCTCATTGCTCTATCGTAGTCCTTCGATCATTTCCTCACTCTGTGCACCAGACAACTCGCCCTCAAACTGGGGAGTCGACCTTATCGTAGGACGCTTCAGCGGCATTCTAATAACACAACAAACAATTAATCAAAACCTAGCTTACCGCTAGAACTACACAACTTAGTTCAGACAATACATATATATATACTTTCTCAAAACTACTAACTTGCTCTGGGATTTTCATTAATGATGTCATGCGTAAACTTAGGATGATATACTGTCATCCCACTAACTCATGTGCATAGACCATGAATGCATGAATTCTTATTCCTTTTGACTTAAAACCATGTGTGTACATATGTCGTCATGTAAATCTTTAGCTTGGCACGTGTGCTATGCGATGTTATGCTATGTATGTTGTGTTATTCAATCTAATAAAGTCCTTAGTGCATGTTATGAGTAGAGTACATATATAATATTATGCATCCCATATAACACAAAATCGCATGCGACGAAAGGAAAATCTAATGTGCATTCATGTAATGATTATTATGCATCCCATACTACATAACAATCACATGTTGCTTCCTATGCAGATCTATATACAAACGCATATTATACATCCCATACTACATAATATACCATGTATACTTCTTTTCATGTTTATGAGTGTAGTGTTCATGCTTCAGCCAAGACTTACTGATGACACATCGGTGTGTGTATGCAATGGAACTAGACAACTAACACTAACCAGAGATAGTCATTCGACCAATTGTTGAACAACCTATCCCTCTGATACCAACTGTCACAACCCATATTTTCTCCGAATTTAAATATATATGAGAGTAATATAAAACACGCATTGTGATTCCACATCATGCAGGGGATATTTGCAGACGTTCAGGCAAACTCCAATCCTAACAAAGTTTATGAAAATACCCAGATATGATGTGAGAAAAAAATATGTTACAAGTTAAGTTTTGATGGTAATATCCCTCGGCTTAGTGGATCAACTAGTCCACAACCAAAAGTATAAGTATACGCTGCGGAAATAGTTTATTTACAATGGTTAACATTCTACCGGAGCATAAATGTCCCCATAGGACAACTCATGTTATGCATGACCCTAGATTTAGTATAAGAAAAGAAATTAGTTTATACGTTCAATAAGATATGGTGACCTTAGCTTCAAAAGATGTCATGCATAAGGTAATAAAGATAATGCATTTATACTTTAAAATATCTAACATGCGACCTAACCTAAAACCTTCTGATCGCCCCTCCACGCCCCCCGGCCTTGGGTTTAAATTAGTAGTGTGGGGGTCGAGTTTCGCAGAGGGAGCGAAAGGAGGCAAGTGCACCTATCGTGAGTAATACAGGATATTCGGGGCGAATATTGAGGTCGTATATTTCTCGAGGCGGGTTGATTATTTCTACTCCTCCCATAGAGACTATTATCCTTCTGAAAATAAAAGTGTCAGATTAAGTAACTAACAAGGGCGGTTATAAGAAAAGGCTGAAAATAGACTTAGAAAACTTGATGAAGAAATAACGCTCGGTATCGAATCGATTAAGATTACTATGATTTAGTTAACTAGAGATCCAAGGTTTCAAATCAATTAAAGGGACAACTTGGCCGTGGAGGTTCCACAAGCATGAGCTCACCTATCTCTAGGGCTATCGCTCACCTGAACATTAAGACTATTCGACAGAGCTCTCATTCGACAAAGGATTCCTCTTAATGCCCGCTTTACGCTAAGAACCCCGCTATTGGGGGGGACCCAATCCGGAATAATTTCTCTCCTCTCTTGAGGTTTAGTGCGAAAACTCTTTCTGCCCAAGGTGATCAGTCCATACGCATGACCTCTTGGCTAGCTAGCATATAGATAACGGAAATAGAGCCCACACATCGATATTTAGTTCTACGCATTATTTACCAAGGGTAAACCTTAAGTGCTTTAATTAAGTGAAAAAGAGGACCTTTAATATTTTAAAAAGATTTTTATGGCCCAATGCTTTTCGATACCGAGGGCTAAGAGCGATAAGCCCCTCATCGGGATGGGGACGGCTTATGTGTTTGGTGAGTCATGAGTTCTAAACTAATCATTGAAGGGTTATAAAAAAGGGGACATAAAAATAACACAACGTTAGAAAAAAAAAGGAAAAGCATGTTAAACATAGAAATCACGCACTCAAAAAAGCTATAAGAAAAACTAAGTTACAAAAAAAGGAAAAATAACTTAATAAAAATTTCAAGTCCTACTCAAACGAGTAGGCGAGATATAAATTACAAATCCTCCTCAAACAAGTAGGTGGGAAATAAAAATAAGTCCTACTCAAATGAGTATACGGGAAATAAAAATAAGTCCTACTCAAACGAGTAGGCGGGAAATAAATAAGAGTTGCAGAAAGTAAATTAAGCTATCAAAAAAAGAAACTATGTTACAAAAAGGAAAAAAGACTAATCTCATACACACACACTCTCTAAAAAAATTAAAGAAAGCAATAAAATTTAACCTCATACACACACACACTCTACATGAATTGAAGAAGACTTTAAATGTAAGCAAAAAAATAAAACCTAACTCATACACTCACACACACAACAAAAGAAGAAAAACAATGTGATTGAAAAATTAAAACGATTACATTTCTACCTGTATAACTTGCTAAAAAAACATAAAAAAAGAAATAAAAATTAAAGAAGGAAAATGTTTTTCAAATAAAAGCAAAAAATCAAACTGTTTCAAAAATTAAAATAACAACTAATTCATTCTTATAACTTTATAAAAATGCTTAAAAAGTGAAAAAGTTTAAAAGAACAATAAGTTTTTACAAGCTAAAAAACTAAGTAAAAAAAATAAAACCACTTTTAAAACCTTTTATAAATTCATAGGAATGAAATAAAAAGCACTAAAAACTAAACCTAAACAAAGCTAAGGGACAAAAAAAACTATTATAACAACACTACATTACATAGAAAAAAAAGATAGAACAATGCTAAGTAAAAAGAAAGAAGAAAACATAAAGACAACTTTACTCTCATACACACACACAAACACCCATAAAAAACTAAGATAAACAAAGGATAAAAGGGGAAGAAAAGTGGGCACACAAACGAAATCCTTTCCAACATAAGGAGAGAAAAACATATTTTATTAAGACAAAAAGGAGTTACAAAAAGCTAAAACAAACACTAAAGAGAGAGGGAGAAAATTCTCCTTACATAGCAAAAAAATCCACTTTGGCAGCCCACTAGCAGCAAATTGGTCCAAAAAAACTGAACCCTTGGTTCATAAAAAAATTTCAATTTATAAGCAAAAAAATAAAGTTATTCGCCCCCTGGTCACGGGCGTGACAGGGGGCGTGATAGGGGGGCGTGACTAGCTAGCTTGATGTAGAAGTCGAAACTCAGTGAGCTGGCTTGGTTCTGGAAGCTCCTGGTACGAGCCATGTCATGGTCACGGGCATGTCAGGGGGAGTGATTGGACATCTGGCAGCGATTTAATATCGGTAGAAAATATTTTTGAAGCGGAATGAAAACTTGCTGACCGAACATGGGCGTGTCAGGAAGGTCACGGGCGTGTCACAGGCGTTGAGTAATTGCCTTGATACAGGCATTGAGTGGTTGGCTTGCTGGCGGCATCGAGTACATGTCTCGCTGGTGTCGAGTGGTTGGCTTACTGGAAGAATTAAGTGGTTGCCTTGTTGGCATCGAGTACATGACATGACACGGGCGTGTCGGGAAGGATACGGGTGTGTTCCACCCCGATTTCTTAGATTCATAGCGTGAGCAATTATTTCTCTGACATCAAAGTGACACGACCCGTTCACGGGCGTGACAGAGAGGTCATTAGCGTGTACTTTGATTTTTTGACTTTTTCTGCAAAATTTTTAGGAAAGGAGAATAATGCTAGTCAGAAGGGAATATACAAAAAGAAACATTTTATTGAACAAAAGTAACTAAAAACAACGAAAATAAACTAAAGCAACATAAATAAAGTACTGAAAAATACAAGTATTTATAACTCATTAAATACCCTCATACTTAAGCTTTTGCTATTTCAGTGCAAAAGTTGGTGATATACTTATAAGGAATTAAAAGAAATCCTGAATTTAGCTACTAATTAAATTAATTAAAAGTGAGATCTAAATAAACATTAGGGGTATGAAGACTTAAGTCCTAAATCATGAAAATGATTTAAATAGAGGAAAAATTTTGGCCAACAAGACTTGTTGAAGTAATCAAATAGCAAACAAAATTTGTAATCGTTAGCTAACAAGAATAAATTGGAATTATAAAAAATTCAGCTTATAAGAGTTTAAAGAAAATAATGAAATTTAAAAATTATGCTCTCAAAAAGATTTTAAATTAAGTCTAGAATCATTGGATATGCCTAAGGGGGTTGTTGTGGTTTATGAAGAGAGCTTTGGTTTTAGAGGTGATGTATTTGTTTTTCTCGAACCTCTAATGAAATTTTTTGTTTGAATATGGATGTTTAGGAAAATGAAATCTTATTTTTCATAACATATAAATTTTTTTTTGAAACAACTTAATATAACCCAATGTATATGTATATGAGTAATGAATTTTATCTTCTTATTCCGTAACAAATAATCTTTTAAAAATATTAGATGCCTATATTTACAGAACGAAATCTTATTCCCATTGACATAGGTTCTTTTAAGGATAATAATTTTATCATGCAAAGTAAGAAATGATAAATATGGGGAAATAAGTTTTTTTACAAGAAGAAAACTAGATTTTAATAAAAAAAATTGAGGGCAACCTTGATAAATTGAAAGTCCCTGAATTTCAAAAAGCTTGAAGTAAACATAATTGAAGTCTAAGGTTATTTTTTCTAACATAATACAAGTGCATCAATTTTAGATAAATTAGAAATAGTGCCTAAAACAAGTCCCCTATCTTAAGAAAAGAACATAAGAAATTCTTTAAAACCTAACCTCAAATATTTAAATCTATCAATCTCTAATTAATAAACGAATAGTAAATAAAGAATTAATAAAATTTGCTTATAAATAAACTTAAAACAAGATTTTTGGAGAGCAAAAAGGTTAAGAATGGTATATTCGATTTATTTGTTTCATAATAAAAAAAATTTATGAGATTATTAGAGTCATCATCTTTTTTATTATTATTATTTTGAAGTTGTTGTCTTTTTTTGGATATATGGAATTATTTCTTAATATATAAATACTAAAAATGCGAAAAAGATATATCTCTTTCTTTTTTGGAACTTTTTTTTGTTATTTTTTTTGTTTTTTCTATGTTTTTTGCATTTGTAATATTTTTAAGCAAATATCTACAAGAGAGGAAAGAGAGAGAAGTTATTTACAAAGTGCAGAAAGAAAGGGAGAGGGGAAAGAGAAAAGGATATTTACAAAAAAAATAATTACAAAAAAATATATTTACAAAGGAAGAATTAAATTAAATTAATCCTTCCCATTGATCATTCCAAGCTGATTCAGGAAGAACAGGTGCTTCTTTTCATCCAGGGATTTGGTGAAAAAGTCTGCTCTTTTAAAATCAGTGGAGATAAAATCAAGATTAATTTTATTTTTGTCTACATTATCTCTAATGAAATTATGTCTTATATCTATATGTTTTGTTCTAGAGTGATGCACTAGATTATGTGTTATAGATATAGCACTTGCACTATCACAGAAAATGGTTGAATTATTTAGATTGAACCCATAATCTAAGAGTTGGTTTTGTATCCACAAAATCTGTGAACAACAACTGTCAGCAGCCATATTCAGTTTCAGCAGTTAATGTTAATATAGAGGTTTGCTTCTTGCAAAACCAGGACACAAGTCTATCACCCAAAAACTGGCAAGTTCCTGAAGTGCTCTTTCTATCCACTCTACATCCAGCATAGTCAGCATCTGAAAATCCAATCAACTTAAATGCTGACTCTGTTGGATACACGAGTCCTAGATTAGGACAACCTTTTATATATCTTAAAATCCTTTTTATGAAAATAAGATGAGATTCTTTAGGGTTCACCTGGAACCTAGTACATAAACATGTAGCAAACATGATGTCTGGTCTGCTTGTTGTTATATATAGTAGGGATCCAACAATGGCCCTATACCTGGTCTGATCAACAGGTTTTCCATGTTCATCAGAGTCTAATACAGCATTGGCAGCCATGGGAGTCTTCATAGGGGAGGCATCAGCCATCCCAAACTTCTTAATAAGCTCATTAGCATATTTAGATTGGGAAATGAAGATTTCATCAGGAGATTGTTTCACTTGGAGACCAAGGAAATAAGATAGCTCTCCCATGCTACTAATCTCAAATTTGGAATGCACTAGATCAGAAAATCTTTTGCATAATTTGGGATCAGTAGAACCAAATATAATGGCCTCTACATATATTTGTACTACTAAAATTTTATCATGATGCAATTTTGTAAAAAGAGTTCTATCTTCCATGCCTCTTAAAAAACCATGCTCTAAGAGAAAGCTGGCTAAGGTCTCATACCAAGCACTTGGAGCTTGCTTTAAACCATAGAGAGCTTTATGCAATTTGAAAACAAAAGAGGGATGAGTTGGAGAAACAAAACCTAGAGGTTGTTCAACATAGACCTCTTCTTTAAGTTCTCCATTTAAGAATGCACTATTGACATCCATTTGGTAGACTTTGAACTTCTTGAATGCAGCATAAACCAGAAATATCCTTATAGCTTCTAGCCTGGCAACAGGAGTAAATGTTTGATTATAGTCAATGCCTTCCTCTTGCCTTTATCCTTGAGCAACAAGCCTAGCCTTGTTCCTCATAATCACACCTTGGGCATCAAGCTTATTCCTGAAAACCCACTTAGTTCCAATTACTAGATAGCTTTTAGGCCTTGGAACCAAGTCCCAAACTCTATATCTTTCAAATTGATTTAGTTCCTCTTGCATTGCAAAGATCCAATGGGGATCTTGCTCAGCATCAGTTATGGATTGAGGCTCAATTTGAGAGAGGAAACAAGCATGCATCACATCATGGTTGAGTTGATGTCTTGTTTGTACACCTGCTGTTATGTCTCCAATCACTTGGGATCTTGGGTGATCCCTTAGTGTGATAAGATCAGTGGGTAGAGTGGGTTCAGCAACATCAATTGGATTTAATTCCTCTTGTGGAATTATGTTTGCTATTGGATAAAGTTCAGCTGCTTCCATAGTTTCTTCTTCACTGTCTTCATTAGCTTGTGGAGAAGGATGTGATACAACCTTTGGAGTAAGGTTTAAGTCATCCAATTTCTCACACAAGTGAGGTACCTGCAAAGAGTTATTTGTAGAAATCTCTTTCTCCTTATAAAACATGTTAGCTTCATCAAATGAAACATGCATAGATTCTTCAATTTTTAATGTAGATTTATTAAACACCCTATAAGATATGCTGACTTGGGAATATCCTAGAAAGATTCCCACTATAGCCTTTGCTTTAAATTTTCTAGTGTATTTCTTGTCATTATTGTGAATATAATATATGCAACCAAATATTTTAAAATAGGTGATTATTGGTTTCTTCCCTTTGAGTAATTCATAGGGAGTCTTATGCTTAAGTTTATGTATCAAACTTATATTCAGGACATAGTTTGTTGTGCTCACTGCCTCTGCCCAATAGGATATAGACATGTAAGAATCTACAAGTAATGTACCTGCAGCTTCAATGAGTGTTCTATTTTTCCATTCAGCTACCCCATTTTGTTGAGGAGTTCTAGGAGCTGAGAAACAGTGCCTAATACCTTCCTTCTCACAGAACTCATGCATAAGAAGAGAGTCAAACTCAGTGCCATGATCACTTCTGATCAATGCAACTTGAGTAGAGTACTCAATCTGTATGGTCTTGAGAAAATATGTAAGAACCTTAAAGGTATCTGACTTAGATCTCAGAAAGAATACCTAGGTGAATCTAGAGAAGTCATCTACAACTACTAGAGTATAAGATTTCCCTCCTAGGCTTTGTACAGCAATAGAACCAAAAAGATCCATGTGTATCAGGTATAAGATCCTAGGTGAATCACTCTTATTAATTAATTTAAAGCTAGATTTAGTTTGCTTGCCTAATTGACAAGCCCTACAGAGGCCTTCCTTCTTATAGGGACCAGAAAGTAAACCTCTCACAAGATTGTATTTAGATAGCCTAGCAATGTTTTTCAAATTAATATGACCTAGTCTCTTATGCCATAAAATTATTTGATTACTAACTATATTAAGCAGACATATATCAGAAGATGCAGATTTAAAATTTACTAAGTAAATGTTTTCTTGTCTATTCCCAATTAAAATAGGTTTATTTTCTTTAGAAGAAATAATACAAGAGTTAGAGTTAAAAGTTACCTGATAACCTTCATCACAAAGTTGACTTATTGAGATGAGATTATGCTTCAAGCCACTTACATAAGCAACCTTCTTGAAAGTCACTGCTCCAATCTTGACTTTACCATAGCCTTTGGTATGGCCACAGTTTTAATCACCAAAGATAACCTTTGGTCCCAGCTTGGACTTATAATCACTAAAGCTGTACTTGCTGCCTGTCATATGCTTGGAGCAACCACTGTCTAGATACCATTGTTGATTAGATGTTGGACAGCTCTTTACCTGTAAGGATGATAGTTAGTTGTTCTTGACCCAGGTAACCTTGGATCCTTGTTGATTTGCATAACTATAGCTGGAAATGTAAGAACATTCAGGTTGATTTTTGTAACCTTTGGGATGATATCTTCTTGGTAGTATTATCCATTGATTAAAAGGATTAATGTTGCTATTAGAATTTATGTTTTTGTTGTTAGGATCTGGGATTGACGATTTCTGGTTGGATCGTCGAACTGAGCTCGACGATGTTGGATGAGATCTTCGATCTCTACTTGAAGAATGAAGATATTCATTCTTGGGGCACCAAAATCGTCGATCTCTGGTCGACAAACCATACTGGTATCGTCGATCGTAGATCGAAGATTGATTATTACTGAAATTTGCATTCAGAGATTGTCGTTCTGAGGTCGACGATCTGTGCATATATCATCGATCTGAGTTCGACGATAACTGCTGAACATTGTTACTTTTATTATTCTTATGGTTTTTAAGTTTGTTCTTAGTTTCAATTTGTTTAAGGACTTCATTAACCCTATTGACATGTTTAGTGTTTTTCTTTCCTTTATCAAAAACAAAATTTATAGGTTTAGAAAGGTGATTCTTTTGAATTAGGATTGGTTCACTGGATGAAGCTCCTAATCCTAGTTTACAGTTATTAGTTCTTACATTTAATGTGCTAGTTATATCTAGCAATTTTATACTTCTCCCATTCAATGATTCTTCTAATATCTTAGCTTCGCTAAGTTCAGATTTTAGAAAGATAATTTGTTCATTTGTAGAATTTAGTTCATTTGATAGATTAATATTTTCAGAAATGATTTTATCTTGATCATTTAATTTTTCTCTAAGAAGTTTGATTTCCTTCTCAGAGCTTATCAAATCTAAGCATAAATTTTTGAATTCAAATTTAAATTCATCATATTCAAAATCATAAGAAGTTAATACCTAATCTTCAGCTGACAGGCTTTCTTCATCATCAGATTCATCTGTATCTGATCTGCTACTGCTAGCGTCAATTGCCATGAGGCAAACTTCCTTTGCCTTGGCCTCTTCTTCTTCTTCACTGGAGCTGGAAGATGTGGATTCATCTTCTGTGTCACTCCATGTGTCAGCCACAAATCCTTTGTCCTTCTTTTTGTGCTTGCTGGAAGAGGGCTTGCTGTAATGCTTGCTTTTAGATTCCTTCTCTCTTCTTCTTTCCTTCTTTTAATTTTCAGGACATTCAGACATGAAGTGCCCTGGTTTCCTGAATCCAAAACACACTACTTCTTTAGTGGTGGTTTTTTCATACCTGGGCTTGCTATCATTTCTTGATGAATTCTTCCTGAAGTCCTTCCTTGCCATTTTAAAGAATCTCTTGGCAAAGAGACTCATTAGCTCCACATTGACTATTGGAGCTTCAGTCTCTTCAGCAGCCTTGAATGCAATGGATTGTTCTTTCCTTGCTGGAGGAGGAGTCTTTTGTTTTACAGCTTCTCTAGACTTGATTAACCGCTCATAAGATTTGAGCTTTCCCAGGAGAGATTCAGTTGAAATCTCATTCAAGCTTCTGGCCACTTTGATTGGCCAGATCCTGGTGTCCCATGAGCTTGGGAAGCACATTAGGATCTTATCATTTACCTCTATGAGAGAGATGTCTTTATCCAATGTCTTCAGCTCACTAATGATGGAGCTTAGTCTGTTGTACATGTCACCAACAGATTCAGCTTCATCTTTCTTGAAATTTTCATATTGTGAGATGAGAGTTGACCTTCTATCTTTTCTCTCATCTGCTGAGCCAGCAACCATCTGGTTAAGTGAATCTCAGATTTCTTTTGCAGAGATGCACTTAGACACCTTCTGAAAGAGTTCATCTTACATAGTCTGATCCAATATATTCATGGCTTTGGCATCAGCAATCTTGGCTTTATTCTGAGCATCATTGTAATCTGGAGGTGGAACAATATTTAAGCTTGTAGATGTTGTTGAGGTAGTTGCCACTGGAGCTGGTGGACCTGTCAAAATAGAGTTGAAGTTATCTTTATCAATAGAGTTCATGTACAACTTGATTCTTGCCTTCCAGATAGTGAACTTTGACAAGTTACATACTGGAGGTCAGGTGCTAGTGTATTCCTTGTTTTGTGTCATGGTATCAGATAAATTAAAAACACAAAAATAATAATTATTTAGAGATTATCTGGAGGTCTTGGTTGGCTCAGGTGTTAGCCTGTATAAAGATAGCCAACCTCCCTCTGATACCAATTGAATGAAAAAGGGGGTGGTAAACTCTGAATAACTCTATGGGGGGGGAATAGAGTTATAAAAAATCTTTTTACAGAAAAGATAAAAGAAGATAAACTAAGCTAAACTAACCACAGCACAAGAACACAGAAAGCACAACTAGACAACACAAGAATTTGATAGTGGTTCCCCAACTGGGTACATCCACTCTTCTACCACCCTTGGTAGGAATCCACTACAGGTTATGATCAAGTGACTGCCACCAATGAGCTTTTGATCAGGTGCCCAAAAACTAACCCTCAAGCCTTTTGGAAGGAGACTTGTGAACTAGAATAATTTTGAAGGGAATTAAAACCCTGTACAAAGGTGGGGATGAGAGAGTGATTTTGTCTTCTCTTTCTCAAGGTACAACTGAGAAGACTTTTGTGGATTCAAAGATGTTGTCAAAGCTCCCCCTGAAATGTAAAAGGTTTCAGGCTGGGAAGCTTTGCACAGGGTGAGTAGGTCTTCAATTGAGACTTGATCCAGGAGCTTTAGACAGATGATGCTTGAATGTCTTAGCAATGGTCCCGGAAGAGAAGAACAAGAAGATTATTGATTTGTAAAAGTTGTTCTTCTTGCTTCTTCTTCAGAGCACTGACAGAATGAGAAAACTGATGAGGATCTGCTCCAAAATGTTTCTAGGATTTTAGCAGGAACAACTTTTTTTCTTACTCTGAGTGTCTCTCTGTAAATCTATCTTGGCAAAAGAAACTTGATCTGTTCAGCCTTCTTCTCTGAGTGATGATAAGAATAATTCCATGACTTGAATTTCAAAAACATTCCTTTTATTATTCTACAGGAATCGAGGAGAGGAAACAGCTACAATATCTGCAATAAATGATTTGCTCAACTGTCTTTGGCATGTAAGTCAAAATAATAACTCTGTGAAAACATGTAGTTAATGCTGCACTGGAAACGGATATAAGCCTTGAAAATATCTGCCTTTATTATAAGAGATTTGATTCCTTAAATAGCCTTGACGAAACAAGAATGAAAACTTCAAGACAGTTGAGCAATAAGATAGTCGAACACAAAGAAATAGTCGCAGAGCTCGTCGAACATAGATAAGAGATCGTCGAGCTGAGACTGGAAATCGTCGATCTGAGTTCTGAGATTATCGGGCTCAGCTCAAAGATCTTAGCTCTGCGATCATCGATCGGAGATCGATGATCTTCGAGCTGAGTTCGATGAAAGTCGAACTGATATCAGATCCAATGATTTCTTCTGAGTCTTGGTCTGGAAATGAAGTCCAAAGCTGGTCTATATGAGATCTGCTCTACTAAGACTAACTTAGACCTAGACTTTGACCCTGGCTATACAAGTGGGTCAAACCACCTAGGAGTGAACCTAGCCCAAATCAAACATGGGGTTCCAACAAAGTTGTTGGATGATGCTGGAGAGCCCTTACGTGTCTGAGACCGAGAGGTCAACAGGACTCATGTCTCAACCATCCTCACCTCCTAGCAGGAGGGCGAGACTATCTCCGGCCAAGCCTACGCACTCGCCTTCAGGCTATACGGGTGGGACAACGCCACCTACTATGACGATGTGCGCATGTTGTCACTCACCAACGAGAGCATGTAAGTCTAATTTCATGCTATCGAGCTCGCCTATATGATGGCTCATTGCGGCATCCGCCTATTGCAATAGGTGTTATACATAAGCAAAGCATGGTCAATGTTTTCCAAAGAAGTGGCGACTTTAAAACGGTAGCTCGCTTATGCCGAGAATGGTCTCACTGGGCGAGTAGGTGGAGTAGTAAGCTTTCTCCCATCAAGTTCATTAGCAGAACACCCTCCTCGCTCTAAGCTTTCTCCCATCAAGTTCATTCGCAGAACACCCTTCTCGCTCTAACGTTTGGTTGGCTTGCAGGATGTCGTGACTGCTGCTCAAAAGGGCACGTGCATTTCTCAACTCGAGGAGGAGAATACGAGGCTAAAGACTCAGAATTAGCAATGGATTGGCTCGCCGATTCCCCCTCCCCGACCGAGAATGAGAAAGCTCTATTGTACTAGTGACATGAGCTGGAGCTAATGGTGCAATAAAATGCCATTGTGGCAATAAGAAACTCGGTTCAGACAATGTAGAGGGCTGGATTCCTGAAGGGTGAGGGCGAGAAGGTGACTGCCGAGATCTTGGTTCCAGATCTCTTCCTGCCCATCCCTGAATCCGAAGACAGTGTTGATGACACGTCTGGCGAGAGCAAGCAATCGCATCATCACCTTGAAGTTCTCGCTTATATTTTTTTGTATTTTTTTCTTTTTGGTCCTTGCCCTTCTTTTGCGACATATAACAGATGATTAATGAATGAAAACGATAAGATTTTGCTGTTAAATTTTCTATCTTTTTCTGTTCTAACTTTAAATAATGTGTCATGTGAAAACACACTCCACTCACGCTTCAACTTAGGCAGCCCATGGTCGAGACACCTCGCAAGACCATAGATCAACCTTTCACCGTGTTAACCTGTAAACAATTGATTTAGCTAACTTGATATGTATAACTAAGTCTTGCATCATTCTCGCCCCATCGGCTCACGTGCGATTAGAGTGTTCGACTTCTCGAACTCGCTGCATAGACTAAGGCCTTGAACCATTCTCGCCATATTGGCTCACGCACACCGACAGTAATTGACTTAGAACTTGCTATTTATGATTTTACTTTCGCTCCATTCTCATTATATTGGCTCATGTGCACCCACCATGTTTGACTAGCGAGACCATTCCTGGGCATTTGCTTGTACCCTTTATCCTGGCCTTGGCACTCACCCATAGTTAACCTTTGGATGCCTTTTGTTGATTGACGAAATCTCCTATGGCGAGATCCCCTTAGGATTCTTTAGTCATTCTAATATTCCAACGAGGACCTTCCAGGCTTGTATGCTAGGTGAGAGCCTGACCACAAGAGCAACTTCGGGGCTAGCTTCGAAGCTTTTTACAATGACCACCGAGGGCCCAACAGCCCTATCAGCTAGATGAGAGCCTGACAATAGGAGATGTGCACCAACCAAGTTCTTTCTTTCGATTAACCACCATGTTCTACCATCGGCTTAATTATCTAGTGGGAGCCTGACGGTGGGTGTTGAGCATCAATCAAACTTTCATCTTGGCCAACCAACAGGCGTTTCCACCAGCCCAATCAGCTAGTGGGAGCCTGACGGTGGGTGTTGAGCATCAAATAGAAATATCTCTTTGGCCAGCCACCGGATGCTACCACTGGCCCAATCAGCTAGTGGGAGCCTGACGACGGGTGTTAAGCATCAACCAGACATATCTCTTTGGCCAGCCACCAGGCTCTACCACCGGCCTAATCAGCTAGTGGGAGGCTGACGGCGGGTGTTGAGCATCAACAAGTCATATTTCTTTGGCCAGCCACCGGGTGCTACCACCGGCCCAATCAGCTAGTGGGAGCCTGACGACGGGTGTTGAGCATTAACAAGACATATCTATTTGGCCAGCCACCGGGCGTAACCACCAGCCCAATCAGCTAGTGGGAGCCTGACGGTGGGTGTTGAGCATCAACCGAACATACCTCTTTGGCCAACCACCGGGCACTACCACCAGCCCAATCAGCTAGTGGGAGCCTGACGATGGGTGTTGAGCATCAACCAGACATATCTCTTTGTCCAGCTACCATCTATGTCCCTCTTATTCAGCAAATGAACCATCATTAAGGAGTAAGAGTGTGAAAGAGAACCATTATATTACCCTCATGGATAGAAGCATTTTAATTCATCACCGCTCCAGGCATGACTGAGGGGCTCCCCCTCTACATCTTGGAGGTGATATTCCCCCGACTTCAAGGTTTCTTTGATAACATAAGGACCCTCCCAGTTAGGATTCAATTTGCCAACGGATGCCGACCTCCAGTCTGCATCAACCTTCTTTAATACCAAATCTCCCTTCGCAAACTGCTTGATCCTGACGTGCTTGTTGAAGTAGTTGGCCATCCTTTGATTGACCTCCTCCTGTCAGATGGCTGGCAAGTCGCACAGCTCCTCTACCATATCTAGGGAGAGCCTCAACTCATCCTCATTCTCACCCCTCCATTCTTCTCTGCCTCCCTCCGCCTCCACTATTCGTGGTGTACGAGCCTCGAACTCTAACGGGATCACATCTTTGTAGTTGTGGGAGTGCTTGAAGGGGGTCTCTCCCATGGATATGTTGGGAGTGGTCCTTAGGGCCCAAAGGACAGAGGGGAGTTATTCCACCCAACTTCCCTTCAAGTTTTCCACTTTATTTTTTAACAAGTTTACAATTATCTTGTTGACCACCTCTACCTGCCGGTTACTCCTGTGGTGGTGGACCGACGTGAACCAAAGATCAATCCCAAGCTTACCACAGAAACTAATGAACTCCGTGTTGGCAAACTGTGGCCCATTGTCCGTGACAATAGCCTGAGGCAACCCGTGCCGGCAAATAACTTCCCCCTATACAAACTTTCGGATCACTTGGGAGGTCACCTTGGCCAGTGCCTTGACTTCCAACCACTTAGAAAATAATCAATCATGACCAACAAGAACCTCATCTGTCACTGGCCTGGGGGAAGGGCCCCATAAGATCCATTCTCCAGATAGCGATGGAACAAGGTGCAGTGATTCTTCTGAGCCTCTAGGCTGGTAGCAGTTGGAAAGGGGCAAACAGTTGGCAATTCTGACACTTCTTTGTGAACTCGATGGCATCCTGGCTACGTGTCTTCTAGAAGTAACCTTGCCTTACTATTCTTTCCTCCAAGGTCTTGCCTCCTGAATGGCTACCGCACCTCTAGGAGTGGACTTCTTCCAAAATCCTCGGGACCTCCTCTTCAGCCACGCAACGTGCTAGCAAGCCCGACAGGGTTTTCCTGTACAGCTTTCCATCACACATCAGGTAGTATGCCGACTTATTCTTGAAGCATTTTATGTCCAGGTCTTCAGGGAACTCCCCTATTGATAAAAAAAGCTGTGTAGGGATCCATCTAGGAGGTGCACCAATCCACCTCCATCAGATCCCCTTCTTCAATAAAAGGGCCGAATAGGTCGGTAAAGGTTCCCCCACACAGGGACTGGACTTGGCTAGTTGATCTACTTGCACATTTTCTTCTCGCAACACATGTCAGATAGAGAATGTTTGGAACATGCTGATGACTCCCTTCACCTTTTTTGGGTATAACTGGAGAGTAGGCTCCCTTGCTTCAAACTTGCCCTTGATTTGAGAGGACACCACCATAGAGTTTGTTAGCACCATTACATCATACACTCCCAACTCCCTGGCCAGCCGCAGCCCAGCTATCACTGCCTCATACTCTGATTGGTTGTTAGTAAAGCAAAAATTAATGACCACCATCTGCTCTACCCTCATGCCTTGAGGGCTTTCCAGAATCAGCCATACCGCCAAGGAGTGCTTCCTCAAAGCTCTATCCACCATCACCTTCTGGGGGACCGGACAAGTGAGCTCGGTCTCTGCCACCTCGACCACATAGTCGGCCAAGAAGTCGGTCATTGCCCGGGCCTTGATCGAGAGGCGAGGGACAAAAGAAATGTTAAACTCGCTCAGCTCTATTGACCAATTTGGATTCCTTCCTGAGTGTTCTACCCCCTCAAAGATGTTGCGAAGGGGATGGTCAGTCACCCCCCGGATAAAATGTGCCTGGAAGTATGGTCGGAGCCTCCGAGCCGAGACGACCAGGGCGAAAGCTAACTTCTCCAAAATAGGGTATCAAAGCTCAGCCTTCCTCAGGACCCTACTCATATAGTAGGTCGGTAACCGCTTCCTGCATTCCTCCCAGACCTGGACAGAGATTACTACCTCAGCCCCGACCATAAGGTATAGGGATATATCTTCCCCTTCCTTTGGTCCCTGGAGAAGCGTAACCTGGGTTTGTTTCCTCTTCAAGGCTTGGAAGGCCTTCTTGCACTCCTCATACCATTCAAACTTCTGGCCTCCACTCAGTGCTTTGAAGAAAGGCGAGCAGTTCTCTCCTGCCCGAGAGAGCAACTTGCTCAACCATGTAAGCTTCCCTGTTAAGTGTTGGATCTCCCTGGAGCTATGTGGTGACCCCAACTCCATGATCACCTTCACCCTATTAGGGTTGGGTTCAACTCCCTCGAGAGTAAGGAGATGACTTACGAACTTGCCCATGCTTGCCCTGGAGAGACACTTCAAGGGGTTCAACCTCATTTTATACCTCCGCAGGGTGCCAAAGGTCTCTTCCAGATATTTGAGGTGAGAGTACACGTCCTGACTCTTGATCATGAGTTCATCCACGTACACTTCCAACTTCCTTCCCTTCTGCTCCCAGAAGACCCGATCCATCATCCTCTGGTATGTCTCCCCTGCATTTTTCAGCATGAAGGGCATCATTTTGTAATAGTAACACCCCTCCCCTATGTTGAAAGAAACATCTTTCATGACGGGCAGGTGCATCATAATATGGTGATAACCTAAAAATGCATTTAGAAAGCTCATTAGAGAAAAACCGATGGCTGAGTCAACCAGCGTGTCGATCTGAGGCAAAGGATAACAATCTTTGGGACATTCTTTAATCAAAAGAGAAACATCAATACATATCCTCCAGTGGCCGTCTCCCATTTTGGCCAACACCATATTGGAGACCTAGCCTGGATACTGGATCTCCGATACAAACTTCGTCTTTAGGATCTTTTCTACCTCCTCTCGTATGGGCTCGACCAGCTTGTCTGCGGTGGACCTCTTCTTATGCAGGATAGGATGGGTGTCGACATCAAGGTTGAGATGATGGCAAGTCACATTCACATCAATCCCTCGCATGTCGGCTGCGCTCCAAGCAAATATATCCACGTTCTTTTGGATGCACTCCAGCATCCTCCCTCGATATTCCGGGCTTAACCCCTCGCTGATCCGCACTTTCTCCACCCTTCCTCCCTAGGTGAGAACTTTCATCTCTACCACCTCTTCTGCTGCTTCTAGCCGAGATTGCTCTTCCCATTCACCTGCATCCCCCTCTCCTGGGACAAGAGCCTCCTCCTCCTCGGATTCCTCCATGACCATCACCTCGGCTTGCTCCTCCAGCACTTTTTTCGCCACCTCCACAAGGGCGCGAACCACCTCCTCCTCCACTTCCGCCTCCTCAGCACCTCCCATGGCCTCCTGGGCACACATTTACTCCACCCTTCTCTCCATCTCCTCGTCTCCTTCCTGCTAAGAGATGGTGTTGATCGCAGTCATATAGTACTCCCTTGCCACCTTGGGGTCTCCCCGGACTCTGACATAGATGCCCTCGACGTTGAACTTGAGGCATTGGTGGAAAGAAGAGGGTACACAATGGAAGGCGGTGATGAGGGGCCGTCCGAATATTACGTTTTAGCTGCTAGGAGCATCCACAATGACGATCCTATAGTTCTTATACTTTCCCCCCAAGGTAATAGGGAGCCCCAATCCTCCTTCTACCTCCTTCCTCTCCCCTGAGAACCCGAACAAAGGCATGTCTGAGGCCAACACCCTCCTGACCTCCACTTTCATTACGTCAAACACCTTTTGGAAAACGATATTGTCGGAGCTCCCATTGTTCACGAGGATCCGGGAGACGGTGAAATTCTCGATGGCAACCTGAACTATCAGTGCATCACAGAATGGGTCCTCATGATCCGGCATATCCTTCCGAGAGAAGGTAATCTTCTCCTCTAGGGGCCGGGTCAATGATGTGGAGGCGACGCTCTGTCGATACATGGTGTGGAGACTTGCCTTGCGGGCTACCTCGACTCCTACCCCCCCCCCCCCATGGATCACCCAAATCCCTCCTCGGCCTCCTACATTGTCCTGATCCTCGCACCTATCCTCCTATGCCCCTGGCAGGACTTCTTATATCCCTATCTCCTAGCGGTGTTACTTCTGCGGTGGGGCCTGTCCCCTGGCTCCCCATATCTCCAGGAACTCTGGGCAGGTATCCGTCGCATGCCCTTCCTCCAAGTCATAGTAGGTCAGCTCCGCTCTACCTCCCAGCCTCCTCTTCTAGACTCCTCTCCTCCTCCTCCCTAGTGTTATCATCATAGCTTAGTGTTGATCGGTTAGAGGGGGTCTCTAGCCTTGCCTCCAACCTGGAGGGTTGAACTGGCCCTACCCCTTTTGCGGTTGTCCTCTCCATGGAAACCTCTCCTCTAGCCCTGATCATGCCACTCTTGCTGCCTCCCACCCAGCCGATTATTCGGCTCTTGGCAGCCATACCTCGACTGATACTGCACTATTGTTCCCGCTACCTGGGCTCTTCCCTTCACACATCCTGATTCTTGCCACCCCTTGGCTCTTTCTCCTCCTCCGCAGCTCACCTAGCTAGCTTCCTTACAAACGTCGGGTTCAATGCCTCTCCTCGACTTCCTTGGCTTCCCTCTCCATTAGCTCTTCGAAAGATAGAGGAGGTACTTGCTTTTGCTCTATTCTGAAGAATCCCTAGTGCAGCCCCAAGGTGAAGGCCACTATGAGGATGTGCCCTGACATCTCCTAAACCTAGAGGACCACCTCCTGGAACCTATCTGTATTGCTTCCCAGTGTCTCATACACGCTCTACTTGATGAGAAATAGGGACTCTGACTCCTTCTTCCTCTTCTTCGAAGTTGTAAACCTCAGCAGAAACCCCTGGCGCAGGTCTTCAAAATAGTAGATGGAGCTGGCAAGAAGCTGATGGAACCAATCCCTTGCCTTCTCCTTGAGAGTTATGGCAAAGATTCGGCACTTAAAGGAATCCTACATCTATCGGATCGAAACAACATCCTCAAACCACAGGATGTGCTGGATCAGATCATCCCATTCGGTGTAGTAGGACATCTTCTGCTTGAGGAACCCCCTGGAACTAGGGCGGATAAGATCAACTCACTGGCAGGGGACTCCCCTCCCCTGCTAGGCAAGCTAGACGATCTCACCCCTCTAGCTCGCTGGTCCTTCCTGCACCCACTGAGACTAGGAACAAGGCTCTCCCCGGGAGATCTCGCTCGCTACCTTCCCTACCACCTCCTTCCCAAGTCTCCTAACAGGGGCATACTCGCCCAGAGCTGGGGTTGCGACCACTGGGACAGATGGTGTCGAGAACTCGTCGTAAGCTGCGGTGCAAACGTTATGAGATTCCTCATTTAATGCCTGAAGTCCTCGAATATCCCGAGGGTAGCGAGTAGAGGGGAAGGTGGCGAGTCAGCACGGTCAGATCCTTGTCCCTCGCCTCCAGTCATTGAACTCACTTGGATTTTTTGTGCTAGTCACACACTACTCTCACCGCACAAAAATGTTAAAACCAAGAACCGACTTCTGTGGAGTTCGGACTCTTAGAGAAGGGGTGACTGCACACTTACTTCTCCTAGCGATCTTGACTGACTGAAGACTTAGAACTCAAAACTGACCCAAGGCTCCAGCACGGAGGTCCCACCAGACACCTGGAAGATGTTAGAGCACTTCTCCTCCTTAGCCAGTACTGAGCTAAGGGCACCTCAGAAAGCGCATGAAGACCAGAGAATGAGATAACTTGAAAGACCTCCCTTCTGTGGTACCCCCTTGTATCAATTTTTAGATTTCAAAATCTGGTCTCCAAATAGCGTGGCTCCGCTGTTCTATATAGCTATATGCAGCCAAAATTGGTGTGCCAACAACCAAACTCTGCTGTCCTGGAAGGCTATTTATAGTCCTTCAAGGGCATCCATGTAATTCTTCCTCTAGGTCCCACTGGGCGAGTAGTCCATAAAGGCACCACTCGCCAAAAGGAGCGAGTGCTGGGAGAGTCGTGTACTCGCCTCCTAGGCTTTTTATGAAGGGAGATTGCTAGCTTGGGCAACCACTCGCCTGGCTCGGTGAGGTGTCCTCCTGGATGCGTACCGAGGCGTGAGTATGGGGCGAGTGTGTGATGAAGCTCGCATTCGCCTAAGGGCCTGATTTATTTTCCACTAGTCTGGGCGAGTGCTCCTTTGTGAACTCGGAGAGTGCAAGTCAGCCTATCTCACTTGCCAATTTGGTATTCCTGGGCCTAAATATCCTATAATGGCCTGAACCTGCCGGGGAGGGGGGCCACTCAGCGAATCCGGGGTTGTACAGAGATAGTATCAAATCAGATAGTATGGTCGGATGGTGGATCGCTTTACAAAATTAGGATAAATTTACAAAATCTGAATCATAGTATCATTAGATCCTATGATCTGGATCACAATTCTGACTACCTTGCAATCATCAACTACCTTCGTCATATTCCTTCCCTTGTTGTTAATGCTATGTGAAGCTGACTTTAAGAAATTTCTTCTTCTGGCTTCCTAGTTTTTGACATTATTACAGTCATCTTTAAAATAATTTATTCAATTAAGAGATCTATATAATTTTCTTTGAAGGAGTGTTTTAAGATAATCGCCTGTCGATTTCATGTTAATTCTTTTAAAATTATTATATTGATTATTCTTAAATTCTTAAAATTATTTTATCTTGGTCCCTACACATCCGAGCAGTGGTATAGGGCAACCATTAAATTATCCGGGCAATGGTGTCGCAGCAATATTATTTAAAAAAAATCTTTGACTCGAGCCAACTCAATTCAAATGATTCGATTTCGAGCCGGCTTGAATTGAAATTTTTCTCTTTATTTATAGTTGGCTTGAATTACAATTTCTCTTTATTTTTAGTTTGTTCAAAATTAAATTGGGCAACTGAAAGTATCTAGTTGTCTACCTAAATCACCTAGAGGGGGGTGAATAGGTGAGAACTACGTCTTCTGCAGAATAAAAATTTGAGAGAGTAAAACACAGCAAGTAATCAAGCACAAACCAGACAACACAAGGAATTATAGTGGTTCCCCAATCCTGGGTACGTCCACTTTCCACCTCACCAATCTAGCACCACGACTAGACTTGGCTACTCCACTATATCTTGGATTCAAACAGTCCTACACCTCGGAGGAATGCTCCTACAACTCAGAGTAAACACACTCCTACAAACTCGATCCTCCAAAATGGGATCTACACTCGGAAGAGAACTCTTCCTACAAATTCGGAGACAAAAGCTCCTACAAAAGTTGAAATGATTTTTACAACAACTATAAAAATTACTATTCCAGATCTGAAATCTTCAAACTTCTTCCCTCTTGAAAACTAAAGTTCTTGAAGAAGATGTTGAGGAAGAAATCTTGAGAAAACACGATCTAAAATTCTTTGGATCTGACACGATCAAGTGAATGAATGGAGAATCTTGAATCTTGTGATCTGTCAAATCTTTCTCTGTTGAATAGCTCGATCGAGGAAGAAGTTTCAGAGAAGAACAACGATGGCAGCGTGAGGTTTTTCCCAATCTTTCACTTGCGGGAATTCTTATTTCTATTAAGATTAGGGTTAGCGAATCCTTGAGAGAATATTATATAAGATATCCACTAACGGTCTGAAATCATTTAAGGAATGATGATCAATCAAGTTAAACATAGATTAACATTTGAAATCCCATTCGACGAATTATGAACTCCCGTTCGACGAATGAAATCCCATTCGACGAACTGAATGAAACCCGTTCGACGAATTATGAACTCCGTTCGACGAATGAAATCTCATTCGACGAATGAAATCTCGTTTGACAAATTATGAACTCTCGTTCAACGAATGAAATCCCTGCAACTGCTTTCTTCGAAAGACATCTTTATTTTTCAAAAAGAACTTGATCTTTCGAAAAATTGCATACCCTTCTCGAGAAAATGTTTCACGCAAAATTGTCTGAACAGTTAAACTGATTTTTTGAAAAAACAATTTTGACTTTTCGAAAACTGCTTTTCTTTTTCGAAACTTGATTCCCATTTTTCGAAAACAACTTTCCTTTTTTGAAAAATGGACTTGGCTTTTTCGCAAAATTTGTAGAGTAATTTTCGAAAGATAGAACTTAAAAGTTTTTTAGAGTTTTTCGAAAAGTATTTATGTTTCTCTAGAAAAGTTATTCTTTCTCAAAAAACTTAACTTAGACCTTTCGAAAAACACTCTTCTTTTCGAAAGATGGACTTAGGAAAATTTTTGAGTAAATTTCTTTTCTTCTTTGCATGAGACCAGCAACACTTCCTTTCTTCCATGCTTTTGTACTTGAAAATGAAATGCATTTCAATAGAGAGGTTACACATGAGTCAATACCATGGATCACACAATGAGGGATTACAAAGCATGATCCTATGTTAAGTGACTCATTGTAAACTGACATTGGTCTACACTTAGCAATAATAACCTGCAAGCACTCAACTAGAAAATAACATCAAATACATAGTTAATTCATCTTAGTTTAAGGGTGATTTCACACAAATCTTAGTTTAAGGGTTATTGTGGATACAATACCCAAAATTCTCCCCCTATTTGTAGAAGTCAAAACTCTCTACACTAAGGTAAATTATATCAAGAGAATTAAAAGAATTTACTAACAAAAACAGTAATGATTGCAATGACAATTAACAAGTAATATATTATCAAAATTCAAAATGTATATATATATATATAATTATCCATTGAGGTGTCCAGGTCCATAAGATTTCACAACACTTTAAAAACATTTATCACTTATACTGTTCCCAATGTTGTCATTCCCTCTTCTCTTATTGCCTTTTGAGGTAGCTATAGGGCTTTGGATAGTACTTTGGAGACCGAGGATGATCTGGATTATTACGGCCATGTTGACTATCATGAAGCCTTCTTTTAGTCATAGAAGTTTCATATTCTTTCCATTCCTTGTAGTTGTAATAATCGTCTTTATTTCCATTTAGCTCTGTAACTAACTTTAAAGTATCCAAAATGAGAGACTTAGAGGTTGAGCTTCATACTTCAGCAAATTCTTGTTCTTTTCTTTTCTCAGCTTCTTGAGTCAGAATGGATCGGCTAGTAAAGGCACCGTCATCATATTTTCTTTTCTTCAGCACTGGAATCGTTAGCTCACAAGCTGAGTACCATTTAGAGGCTCTAGAGGATGGTTTTGAGGAATCTCTAGTTCAGAACAAACATGAGAGTACTGTGTAGGAAGAGCCTCATATAGTTCTGGTCTTGGAGAGAATGTAGGATGCTAGACAGTTGGATTTAGGTGAGGAGGTGGAGCCACATTTGGATCGACTTGAAAGTCGGGGAAGATCTGATTATGAATCCAAATAGCAGTATCATAAGTATGAAATTTGACATTATAAATCTGTGTTTGTACATCTGTACTGATTTCTTTCAGTTTAGCATCCCATTGAGCCTTCATGTCTTCACTAGATTTTTTAAGATATTCTTTTACTTTATCCTCCCCCTTTCTGACTTCTATAGTTAAATTGCCTATGGCATCTTCTTTAAACTTGCCAACTTATTCACATGTTTTGAAGTTATGTTCTTGAGTTTTCTTGTCCAACTGAATCTGATTATTGGCTAGAGTGAAAGATTGGTCCATAACTTCACCAATACTGGTGATTGTGTGGTCTAAAGCTTTGCCACCGACCTGGAACAATCATTTTAGTTCATCTGTGTTACATTGAATTTCAGCAAAGCCTCTGCTCATCTCTTTTTCAAGAGCAGTGACTTTCTCATTTACAACTTCGAGATATTTGTCAAAATACTCTCTCTGCTTAGTCATCATAGCTTCAATTTTACCCAGAAGGGTATCCTCGGGAAAGGTTGCAACTGGTGGAGGTGGAGGAGGAAGAGTTGGGGCAGACCAGATAGGAATTTCTTCCATCACAACTAAACTTTTGCCTCTGTTAAAAGAAGTCATCTCATCTCCTTCATGTTCAAGAATGATGGGGAGGGAGAAGTCTAAGTTCCTGAGAGGGGGTTCAACTGATTCTTGGATAATCTCTTCAACATTAGAGAGTATAGTTTCATTCTACCCCTCAACATGTTCCTGTGGCTAGGAATAGTCTGGAGTTTCTTCAGGAATATATTTTGGAATCTCTTCAAGGGGCTTTTCAGGAGACTTTTACGTAGACTTTTCAGTAGACAGGAACAGGGGATCATCGGATGATAGCTCCTCTATCATCTTGTCAATGCCAGCATCAGTGGAAGTGACTCTGGTATTCACATGATCATTAGTGAAATCTTCTGGATCAGAGGAAGATTCACCATCTACACTTGAGCCACCTTCATGCATGGAGGTACTCTTTTCAGCAGTGTCATCATCTGTAGGTACTTTCTCTGGAACCTTATCTATTGGGGCATCCGACTATAAAATTATATTTGTAACCTCAGCTAGTTGGACCTCTTCAAGAACTGAAGGAGCAGGCTCCCCCTCAACAGCTGCACTAGATGTGCCAACTGTATCAGTGTGAGGAGGAGATGGGGTCCTGTCCTCATCAGTAACTAGTCTTTGAACTTCTGGAGCTTGTCCAAGTTTTGAAATCCTTATTTCCCATCTACTTATGGAGGCAAGGGTGACTTTCTTCAGGTGGTGAACAGGCACACCTTTAGACAAGTCGAAGATTTTTGGGTGGAGTTGATGACGATACAGAGTGATGATTCTTGCATAACTGGGAGCCTTTATGCTTTCCTTAATTTTATCAAAAATCATTTATCCCCAGTGAAACTTCTTGCAATATATTACAGCAGTCATCATGTCGAAGAACTCTGAGGATATATATTGAAGAGAGTGAGTTTTGCAAAGTAGAACCTTGCCTAGAATGTCTGTGAGGAGCTTGCTTTCAGCATTCATGCTTGGTAGTTGAATGTAGGTTATGGACTAGGAGATACCACAGAAGGACATAGCCATAGAGTTTTCGGGTTCTTCCATGTAATCTTCCCTGTCGATTGCAGGCAGTTTTAGAAGCTCTATTATAGAGGATGACTTGATCTTGATCTTTACATCTCTGACTGAAGTCTATAGTAACTTTTTACTTCGCTTGATCTTGGCATTACGGAAGAATTCTTCAATATCTGGAATGAATACTTTGCACGGTTGCTCAAGAACAAAAGTGAGGCCGGCAGTTTCAAGTGGAAGAATGACGTTTCAAAAATCATTGCAGAGTTTAGCGATTCCAGTGCGAACGAATTCACTGTCGAACCCTATCTTAGCAGTAGAAGCCATAGGTTTTAGAGGTTGAAGGATTTTTGATTGGTCAGTGAGAAGCAGTGGAGTTCTCGGGGAAGAGCGGCGAAAACGAAAAGGAATCATTGACGAAAATGAAGCGTATTTCTCCGGGAGCTCTTTTTTGAAATGTCTAGTGCTGGACTTTCTATGGACTTTCCTATATATTAAATTAAGAATTTTGAAAATAAGGACAGGCTTACCTGGAAAGGCGGTTCGACTTCTTCAAAAATTCATTAAGGACATTTTGATGTTTTTCGAAAAGTAGACATCATTTCTCGAAAAAATATGAGATTTTTTGAAAAGAATGAAGATTTTCTCGAGAAGTCCTAGTGTTTCGAAAAGACCAAGAGATTTTCCGAGATGTTCAAGACATTTTTCAAGAAACCAATAGTTTTTCGAAAACACAACTTATTTTTCGAAAAATCCATATGGCTGTTCGAGAAATTCAAGTCCTTTTCGAAAAATCCAGAAGACCTTTCGAGAAGTCCAAGATCTTTTCGAAAAACATAAGTCCTTTTCCGAGAAATGCATTTCTGAACTTGAATTTTTTTGAATATTTGCTAAGTGAGAATTCATTTGGGCTTTTCTGAGTGGCTGAAGCTGAGTCTTCTCTTGACTTTGATTGAACTTTTCAGGACTCCATATTGAACATGTCAAGTTCTGTCTTGAAGAACGAGAACTTGCACTCGTACAGCGGCTTTGTGAAAATATATGCAACTTGCCTATCTGTTAGAACATACTGAAGGTTGATGTCCTCATTCTCCACATGCTCTTGAATGAAGTGGTGGCTCAATTCGATATGCTTCGTCTGGCTGTGAGAGACTGGATTGTTGGCGATTGCTATAGCGCTAGAGGAGTCACAAAACATAGGAATCTCCTGAAATTTCGAATTGTAATCTTCGAACTGATTCTTTATCCAAAGAAGTTATGCGCAACAACTGCCAGGAGAAATGAATTCTGACTCGGCGGTTGACATTGCAACACAATTCTACTTCTTGCTACTCCAAGATATGAGCCTTCTTCCAAGGAATTGGCAAGTCTCGGAAGTGCTCTTTCGATCATCTTTGCTACCTGTAAAATCTACATCTAAAAATCTAATTAGTCCGCTATCATTATTTCTTGGGTACCATAAGCCAAGATTTGGTGTTCCTTTAAGGTATCACAAAATCCGCTTTGCAGTAGTATAGTGAGATTCCTTAGAGTTCACCTGATATCTAGCACACAGACATGTTGAGAACATAATGTCAGGCCTGCTAGCATTAAGGTAGAGCAAGGATCCAATTATGCTCTTATACTTGGTTTCATCGAAGGGTTTCCCTTTCTCGTCCTTGCCCAGAGACATAGCTGAACCCATTGGATTTCTCATAGAGGTTGCATTCTCCATTCCGAATTTCTTAACCAACTCCTTGGTGAACTTCATCTAAGAGATGAAAATTCCATCATCAGATTATTTCACCTGAAGTCATAAGAAATACTTCAGCTCACCCATATTGCTCATTTTTAACTTCCCTTGCATAAGTTTGGAAAACTTCTTACAAAGGTTGTCGTCAGTAGAGCCAAAGATAATGTCGTCGACATAGATTTGCACTAGCAAAAAATCTTGCTTTTTACTTCCCTAAGAAATAATGTCTTATCTATCTTTCCTCTTGTGAACTTGTTCTCAAGAAGAAAGTTAGACAGTGTTTCTTACCAAGCTTGTGGAGCTAATTATAAACCATATAGAGCTTTAAATAACAAGTAAACATAGTCAGGGAGGTTAGGATCAACAAAACCTTTGAGTTGGTCCACATATACTTCTTCCTTTACATCACTATTGAGGAAGGCTGACTTCACGTCCATTTGATAGACAATGAAGCCCATAAGTGCAGCATATGTGAGGAACAACCTGATGGCCTCGAGTCTTGCCACTGGAGCAAAGTTCTGATCAAAATCGATCCCTTCTTCCTGTATGTATCCTTTAGCTACGAGTCTGGCTTTAATTTTGAGGATGGTTCCATCTTCATCGATCTTGTTCCTGTCAACCCACTTTGTTCCAATTACATTCTTGCCCTTGGGTCTTAGTACAAGCTTCCAGACTTAGCAGTGCTTGAACTGATTTAGTTCTTCTTCCATTGTAACTATCCAAGATGCATCTTGATTTGCTTCTTTTAATTTCTTTGGTTCAACCTGTGAGAGGAAACTCAAATGTAAATTTTCATTAGTAGTACCTCTTCGAGTTCTTACACCATCATGAGGATCTCCTATGATTTGATCAATTGGATGATTCCCTAAGTGTCTGAGCTCTAGAGTCCTTACATCGGGAGCTTCCACTATTTATGGAGTTACTTCTTCCACTTGGATAACTTCTTCATCTTGATGATCTTCTTCTCCAATTAAGGTTTGAGGAGTGATCTTGATGAACTTTTGAGTGCTTTCGTCAACTGCCTCATCCAAGCTTAATCCTTTCAGACTTGAACCTTCATCTTCAAGAAAAACACTAGAAGAACTGCTATATAGCAGGCTCATCTCATCAAATACAATATTAATTGACTCTTCTACCACCAGAGTTTTCTTATTAAAAAATTCTATAAGCCTTACTATGGATACTATAACCTACGAAAATACCTTCAAAACATTTTTCTCCAAACTTTGTACGATGATATTTCCCATTATTAAGTTCATAGCATTTGCAGCCAAAGATCCTGAAGTAGGATACAGTCGGTCTCCTTCCTTTCAATAGCTCATAGGGATTCTTACGATGATACTTGTTGATCAACGCTTTGTTTTGCACGTGACAAGCTGTATTGACGGCCTCAGCCAGGAAGTACTCTGGTAGAGAGGAGTCATTTAGCATTGTAGTACACGCTTCAATGAGTGTTCTATTCCTTCTCTCTGCAACTCCATTTTGTTGTGGAGTATGTGGGGAGGAAAACTCATGAAAGATACCTAGACTTCCACAGAATTTTGTCATGGTACCAGATTCGAATTTTGCTCCATGGTCACTTCTGATTCCGACCACAGAGCAGTTTAATTCGTTCTGGATTTGCCTGACAAAATTTGTGAACACATCAAAGGTATCTGACTTTCATTTCAAAAAGAATACCCAAGTAAAACGCGAGTGATCATCAATAATTACCAGCGCATATGACTTACCTCCTAAGCTTCGAACTTGCATTGGACCGAATAAGTCCATGTGTAGTAAATATAAGCACCTTGAGGAATCTTTATCAGCAATACCCTTAAAGGTAGACCTTGTCTGCTTGCCCATTTGGCATGTGTGACATGGACTCTCTTTAATGCACTTAATTGTCGGTGCGTCACATACTACGTCTTGAGAAAATAGCATATTAATAGTTTTGAAATTAATATGTGTTTATCTCTTGTGTCATTGGTCACAAAGAGATGCACTATCTTTTGCAACAAAATATACTGTGGAGAAGTATCTAAGCATAGAAAATTAATACAAAATATATTTCTGCTCCCAGTGCTTGTTAGTATTGTCTCCATAGTAGAGGCTGATTTTATCAGGCACTGATCCTTAGAAAAGGTAACAGCAAAGCCTTTATCACATAATTTACTTATGCTGATCAGTTTATGTTCTAATCCTTTCATATAAGCCACATTAGTGAATGAGACTATACCATTAGAAAGTGTATCGTAGCCTTTTGTAATTCCCCTGTCAGAGCCACCAAAGATAACCTTTGGACCATCTTTTACTGGAGTATAATTTTGAAGTAGGCTTCTTGTCCCGATCATATGCCGAGAGCTTCCATTTTCCAAATACCACATAGGCATTTTGTTGTACATACCTACAAAAATAGATCAGTTTACCTTAGGAACCCAAACGTATTTGGGTCCTTGGTTCCTGGTCAGCATGCTCCCCCTAGGACCATTAACCTTGCGAGTGGTCAGTCTCGTTTGGCTAACTTGAGGAGTTTCAAAGTTTTTGGGATTAAACCAGCAATCCACAGTAAAGTGACCAACTTTACCGTAGCACCAACTGTCAAACTTGTTGTATCTTTTCCAAGTCTCTTGCTTGACTTTTTGAACGTGTGGTCTAGTAGGAGCGGATGACTTAGAGGTAGAACCCTTATGATAATGGTGCTCACAAGGTTTATACACCTCGTTTTCTTTAGGTACAACGGACTTGGCTTTCAGTGCCTTCTTAATATTATGTCCATGAACATATGGATCATAGTTATGTAGAGTGATCTCTTTATAAGGTGCCTTGAATGCACTTTCACCATAGTTTCGGGGACGGTCCATCCTTGGTAGCGTGACTTAGGCTCTACATAAGTAGGTCTAGTAAAATGACCATAGGATGACTCAAAATCAAACTCGTTTGTTGGGAAGATTACCTTTTTAAATGTAGTTTGATTTAGAGGGGCCTTCCCTTTCTCTATTGCTAAGGCTTTCTTAGCAGCCTTATTTTTTCTTTTAGCCTTGTTCCTCCTAGAGGATTTACTAGGAGCAGCTACATGGCCTAAGCCAGCTCCTTTATCCTGAGCAGAGAATTCAATAACCAGTGGAAGGATTGTCTTGGGCTTGGAGAAACTTTCAACGAGTTTCTTTTCAGCGGCAAGCTGTTCTTCCAAGTTCTTGATGATTTTCTCTTTCAGGTTAAGGTACTCGAGTACATTGTTATATTCTTCGACAAGGGCGTCGAGTTCCTTTCCGAGTGAGTCCATTCTTGCGACTTCCTCCCTTAGAGTGATCTCCTCAGCCATAAGGGATTTGATTTCCTTGGCCCGAGATCTAACAATTTTTTTACACCGATTATAGACCATGATCAACTCTTTATACTGACCCATGAGTTCTGATTCATCATCAAAGGAACAATCCTCATGATCATCGTCAGGAGCATCAGACTCTAAAAGAATAGTGTGAGAATTTACTTCCCCATGGAATTGGGGGACAGCTTCCTCTTCATCAGAGTGAGCCATGACCCTGAAGTAAGCTTCTTCATCCTCACTTGAATCAGATGAGTCAGTGTCACTGAAGCTATTCTCCTTCTTTTGCTGGGGAGGATTTGTGCTCTTATTTTCTTCCACCCTCCTTTTTCTTGTGAGGGCAGTCGGAGATCACGTGACCTGGCTTATTATATTAATAGCACACAATGTCAGTGGAATAATGTTTGATCTATTTCGATTTATACGTGTCGGTTATAGGCCTTTTCTTTGATGATCACCAGCGTGATGTGATCTTCTGTAAGAGGAGTCATTGCCTCTCATCCGTTTCATCTTACTGAGAAACATCTTGAACTGCCTGGAGAGAAGGGAAAACTGTACATCAAGTAATTCTGAGTCATAGGAGCTTAACTCTGAGTCTTCTTCCTCACTTTCTTCTTGAGTGGGAGCAGGAGGTGCAACATTAGCCTTTCTTGAGCTATCTGCCTTCAGTGCAACAGACTTCTCTTTTGCTGAAGATCTGTTGCCCTCTTCTTTAGCTTTTCTTGTGTTGATTTGAAGCTCATAGGACATAAGCTTTTCGAAGAGGTTCTGGGGATCAGTTTCTGCTAGTATCCCAAACTCCCTGATCACACAAATTTTATTGTCTCATTCCTTAGTCAAGGATCTAAGGAGCTTATTGTTCAGTTCACCATTTGTGAATTTTCGATAATAGTTCTTCAGGCCGTTAACGATCTTGAAGAAATTCTCATAAGTGTCAGTTATTATTTCCTTAGGGCCTTACTTGAAGGCCTCATACTTCTGGTTCAGAAGGGATCTTCTGTCATCCATTACTTCTTCTGTCCCTTCCATCAGGACAATAATTGACTGCCACATTTCCTTTACAGATTGGCAGTGAATAAGGTTCTGCAACATTGAATCATCGACTCCACTTTCGATGACATTTTTAGCTTTCTTGTCCAGAGAGATAAGGGCAATCTCATCTTTGTCGAGATCCATCAGTTTCTTTGGTACCTTTTTGGTTAGATCAATAGGTGGAGGCTATCATCGGTATATGAGGGCCTTCTTCCACTATCATGAATATTTAGGGATCAACAGCTTACATGAAAAATTTGACTCTTTCCTTCCACATGGTAAAGTTAGCCTTTGTGCACACCGGAAGCTTTGCGGAGTCCTTGGTGTTGGGTCGATTGCAATGTTCCCTAGATTGGATTTAAAGAGGAATATCCATCAACACTAAGAGCATAGTTGTATTTGATATTGTTTAAGCTCATCATGTGCAGGATGTTCCATGGAACAAGTCTAGACAGATTGTCTAAGTGATGTGATAGGTGGTCATAAGGCAGAAAGGTGGACGCCAAGAGAAGATGCTGGAAAGACAAGAATTTGCCTAAGTCCACAGGCATTGAGTGAGGTAAGCTCACTCAATGCCAGAAGTCAAGGAGCAGTTGAAAATGCAGCTAAGTCCATAGGCATTGAGTGGAGCAAGCTCACTCAACGCTAGAGGTAAGGAAGAATGTTGGCAAGCTAGAAATATGGCTAACCACAGGCATTGAGTGAAGTTCATTCACTCAACACCATACATCTATAGGCAAGAATATGGATAAGTAGTTTGGCATTGAGTGATGAAGACACACTCAACGCCATACAACAAAAAGCTGTGAGTTGAACTTGAGTTCTGAGTTTGTCGAGCTCAGTTTAGATTTCGCAGAACTCAGTTCAAAGTTTGTCATACTCAGTTCAAAGTAAGACAGTCTTAGCTAGTGGTTTTAAACACAGAATTTTACCTAAGGCAGAAAGCATTAAGTGAGGCGTGCTCACTCAACGCTCTCAACGCCTAAGATACTGCAGAGGCAGAAACATGGTAAAGGCAAAAAGTATTGAGTGGAGGTTGCTCACTCAATGCTGTCAACACCTAGTGAAGACAGACTTTTATCTAAGGTGTTTGGCATTGAGTGATGCTCACATACTCAACGCCAAGCAACAAATAGCTGATAAAGCAAGTTGGCGTTGAGTGGATCTAAATCATTCAACGCCTAGAATCAAATTTATATTCTAAGTAGTTTGGCGTTGAGTGAAGGTTACTCACTCAACGCAAAGAGACAATATATCTGTCTAAGTGTTTTGGCATTTTGTGATGCTTACTCACTCAACGCCTATGCTAATGTTGTTTGATTTTTGACCAAGTCCACACCTGATGAAGTCAGCAAGTCAACAAGTTAACATATTTCAAATTAGAGGCGGGATGGCTACAGTACGCGATAAATTTTGTCGCAGACCTAATGTACCACAGTTGGCGTTAAAGAAAAGTTACTGCTGGCCATTAATGATGTGGGGCCCACTGCTCAAGAGCCGTTGGGACAAATTCAATTAAAGGAAAAGGCCTTTACATAGAAAGATAGTTTTTTTGAGAAAAGAGAATCAGGAGAAGTTCTTCTCTCCACCATTGTTGTGGAGCTGAAGAACATGAAGCTCAAGTATACAAGATAGAGAGCAAGATAGTTGTTTGAATCAACATCTTCAACAGCAAGATAACTGGTGACATTCTCACCTACACTAGCAAGCTAGTTAAGAGTATTTTCTCTTAGCATAAAGTAACATCCAAGGGCCGACCCTTGTTGCAGGTTCTTCATAGTTCCAACAACACAAGCACCTGAAGATCATTATCTGGAAGCTGAGAAGAGAAGGAAGCTTGAAGAAGCAGAGATCTGAAAGAAGGCTCATGGGACTATTCCTTAAGATTCAAAGTTAGGGCTGAATCACCTCAGCCCAGGAAAGAGAGAAGAGTAGAACAGGGTTTTGCAAGTTGCTTCCAGCACATGGATATTTGTTGCTGTGAAGAAGTTGAGCTGAGACTTCCTCAGCTCAGGTAGAAACTATATGTTGCAGTCTCTTCACACCTCCAGCAGGAAAAATACCTGGTGTTGTGAAGGAGAAGTTTGGACTGAGTATATCTCAGTTCAAGTAAGGTAGACTCAGGAAATACTTTCCTGTAGTCAAAGTTGTGCTGAGTCTAACTTAGTTAAAGTATATTGGGATAGAGAAATTTCTTCTGTGTCCAATCAAGACTCTAACCCACATTCATCCTGTAGGATCCAAGTGTGGATCTGATCTATAGGGCTTAATTGCCTATGGTAGGAGAGTGCTGCTCTCTGAGGTAGGGTCCAAATGTGGATCTGAGTGTAGGGCATTTTTGGTATGAGGTAGGTACCTGTTGGGTACTGAGCTGTAGAAGTGCTGCAGCACTCTGAGAGTAGGGCCTTGTGCCTGAAGTTGTAGGGCTAAAAATCCTGAGCTGTAGGCCTTAGAGATAAGGCTAAGGAAGGTGTCTTAAGGGTCACTGAGTGTAGGAGTACTGCAGAGCTCTGAGGTAGGATCCTTTGTGGGTCTGAGGTAGGGCTGTCCTTCCAGCCTGAGTGTAGGGCTTAACAGCCTGAGGTAGGTGGTGTGCTAACCACTGAGTTGTATGTCTTTGTGGCTGAGAAGTAAGTCTTGTATGAGACTTGAAGATCCCGAGGGATCTGAGGTGTAAGCTCTTTGGATCAAGTTTTGGAGAAGTGTCTAGTCCAACAAGATAGTTGGATAGGTGGGAGGGAAAGTGGATGTACTCAGTTGAGGAACCACTATAAATATTTGTGTGCTTTTCTGTGATTGTTCTTTCTTTTCTTACTTGCAGGAGTTAAGAAAAAGCTCTAGATCACCCTAAGCTGAAAGCAAAAAGAAAACAACAAGATATAATAAAGAAACCAAAAGAGAGTCACTAAGGACTAAGAAACCTATTCACCCCCCTAGGTGGCTATCCTTGAATTAAAGACTTTCACTTGGATCTGTCCATGCTTGGTAATCTCTACGACAACTAGAAGTAGATCTGTTCAAAGTGTGAACCTTTTTATGAACAACCTCCCTCTGATACCAATTAAAATTATCTAGTTGTATACCTAAATCACCTAGAGGGGGTGGATAGGTGAGATTTGTGTCTTTTGTAGAATAAAAATTTGAGAGTAAAACACAGCAAGTAATCAAGCACAAGCCAGACGACATAGAGAATTATTGTGGTTCCCCAATCTTGGGTACGTCCACTTTCCACCTCGCCAATCTAGCACTACGACTAGACTTGGATACTTCACTATATCTCATATTCAAACAATCATACACCTCGGAGTAACGCTCCTACAACTCGGAGTAAACACACTCCTACAAACACAATCCCCCAAAATGGGATCTACACTCGAAAGAGAACACTTCTCACAAACTCGGAGACAAAGCTCCTATAAAAGTTGAAATGATTTTTACAACAACTATAAAAATACTATTCCAGATCTGAAATCTTCTTACTTCTTCCCTCTTGAAAACTGAAATTCTTGAAGAAGATATTGAGGAAGAAATCTTGAGAGAACACGATCTGAAATTCTTTGGATCTGACACGATCAAGTGAATGAATGGAGAATCTTGAATCTTGTGATCTGTCGAATCTTTTCTGTTAAATCAGTGGATCGAGAAAGAAGCATCAGAGAAGAACGACGATGACGGCGTGAGGCTTTTTCCGATCTTTCACTTGGGGTGATTCCGATTTCTATTAAGATTAGGGTTAGCAAATCCTTGAGAGGACATTATATAAGATATCCAATAACGGTCTGTAATCATTTAAGGAATCAACGATGATCTATCATGTTAAACACAGATTAACATTTGAAATCCCGTTCAACGAATTATGAACTCCCGATCGACGAATGAAATCCTATTCGACGAACTGAATGAAACCCATTTGACGAATTATGAACTCCGTTCGATGAACTGAATGAAACCCGTTCGACGAATTATGAACTCCGTTTGACGAATGAAATCCCATTCGACGAACTGAATGAAACCCGTTCGACGAATGAAATCTCGTTCGACGAATTATGAACTCTCGTTCGACGAATGAAATCCCTGCAACTGCATTCTTCGAAATACATCTTGATTTTTCGAAAAGAACACGATCTTTCGAAAAATGGCATACCCTTCTCGAGTAAATGCTTCACGCAAAATTGTCTTAACAGTTAAACTGATTTTTCGAAAATACAATTTTGACTTTTCGAAAACAACTTCTGTTTTTTGAAACATGGGTCCCATTTTTCGAAAACCACTTTCCTTTTTCTAAAAACGAACTTGGTTTTTTCACGGAATTCGCAGAGCAATTTTCGAAAAATAGAACTTAAAAGTTTTTGAGAGTTTTTCGAAAAGTTTTTATGTTTCTCGAGAACAGTTCTTTTCTCTCAAAAAACATAACTTAGACCTTTCGAAGAACACTCTTTTTTCGAAAGATGGACTCAGGAAAATTTTAGAGTAAATTTCACTTCTTTGCATGAGACCAGCAACCCTTCCTTTCTTCTATGATTTTGTACTTGAAAATGAAGTGCACTTCAATAGAGAGGTTACACAAGAGTCAACATCATGGATCACACAATGAGAGATTACATTACATGGTCATGTGTTAAGTGACTCATTGTAAACTGACATTGATCTACACTTAGCAATAATAACCTGTAAGCACTCAACTAGAAAATAGCATCAAATACATAGTTAATTAATCTTAGTTTAAGGGTGACTTCATACAAATCTAGATTATTGTGGATACAATACCAAACAACAACCTTTAAATTTTGCAAAGAAAACACTAAAAAATTTAACTTTTTTTATTTAGATTTAAATTTTAGTATATTTAAAATTTAAAATAAGAATATAATAATACATGAATAATTTTTTTAATAAATTTGGGGTGATTGGAATCATATTTTGAGCGATTCAGAGTTGACTCAAAATGTGATTCGAGTCATATTGATTCACTCAAATTTAGTCGAATTGTAATTGATTTCGATTCAGCTCAATATTCTAGCGATCTTTGTGTGATTTTTGAGTTTTCAATAATATGCTCAGTCCTACATCTCTGTCAAAAGGCCCGGCGTGCGTCCTGCCCGGCCCAACCTTTTCTCTCTCCAATCTATAGTGTTTTAATTTATTATTTCAAAAAAATATTTGGCTAAAGTATATTAATTTATCAATATAGTATATTTATACTCCGTTAATTATTGGCAAAAACATAAGAAAGATTATTACATAAGATGAGTGCATGCACTCACAATATGATAATAATAGGCTTTTTATGATGTCAACACATTCATTGAATTGTAGCATATATAGTATTGTATAATACATACACACACTTGCGGGCGTATAAATTATAATTATATATAGTTATATTATCTTTTTGTGTTCAGTTTTTTTGTTATACTAACGCAATGATTTTCACTATATAAAGCTTTTAAAAACTATAAAGTATAAATTATTTAAGGAAATATGTTCTATTAAAATTAAATTGTTATATTTTAAGTGACAAACATGTATGTTGCTCAACACTCATTACTAATTTGAGTACTGCTTCCAAGCTTACGGGTCCAAATTACCCTGACTTAAGTGTGTCCTTTGTTTTTCTATTACGCTCACAGCATAAGGGTCATCATTTGACTGATGATCCCCCTCCTTCTGGTTGTACTTTGATGATTGGCATGTTAGTGATGTCTTGGTTCGTACTTGATTAGCTAATAGTTTGTCTGATGAGTGCCTGCCTGTCATTTGACATGATTCGATGGTCAAGGCTGCCTGGAATCATCTTCCTACTTTGTCCTCCAAGGGAGCACAAACTTTGCACATTTATACTTTATACACAGATCTTTTTGCTTGGTCGGTCATGACTCCTACTATTGCCTATCAGGAGGTTCAAACTCTTGGTGTTGAACATCTTCAGCATAGACATTTTTCTACTGTTCTAGCCGAGCAACACAAACACTTTCAGGAGATTCTTGTTTTTGCTACTTACTTCGCCTACCTGACTCTTATGATATGATTCGACAATAAATTTTTGGAGAGGCAGATACTCTGACATTAGATGCTACTACCACTCGCATTTCCGATATTACTACTCTTCTTCAGTGTCCTTTTCTTCCATTTCCATCTCCTGAAATTGTTGCTCATCAAGTCATCACGACACCTCTAGTGGTTAGGGTGGTCGTACTGTTGGCCTTGGTTACTCTAAGTTTCTTTGCTTTTATTGTGGCAAAGTTGGTCACTTGGTTGATCATTGTTGGGCCAAACATCCTAACCTTCGTCCTGCTTCGGTTGGTTCCTCGAAGAAGTCTACTTATGGTGCAGCTTAGTTGGCAACTACAGGTAGGTGGCTCATTGATGCTGGTGCTACTAATCATATGACGGAAAATTCTCGTCTTTTCTCATTTTGACAAGAGTAACTGGTTACCTCCGTTTCTTATTGCCGACAGCTCTCCATCTTCGATTTGTGGGTCTGGCACAGTGCATATTACTCATTCTCTCCAGCTTTAGGACACTCTTTATGTCCCGCAGTTTCCATGCAATCTTCTTTTTGTCACTGCTCTTTGTAAACAGTTGATTTGTAATGTTATTTTTACTGCATCTACTTATGCTTTTCAGATTCCTCACTCCAAGGTGACGATTGCTACTGGGGTTGAAAGCGACGGCTTATTCTACCTTGATAATGCTTCGGGTTTTTCTACATTCTCTTTTTTACTTCAGTGGCATCTTTTGCTTGGACTTCCTCCTCCTTGAATCCTTTATCAGCTTATGCCTGATTTACCTCGAGAAGATTCTTCTCTTCATTGTGAGGCTTGTCAGTTTGGCAAACATCACCGATCTACTTTTCCCGCTATGCATGAATACAGTTCTTCTCGTCCTTTTGAACTTATTCATTCAAATATTTGGGGTCCAGCTCCCCTTCAAACTACTGGTAGGGGTAGCTTGTATTCTGTTACCTTTATTGATGATTTCTCTAGGTGTTTGTGGTTGTATTTGCTGCAAGACCACTCTGAAATTTTTACTGTTTTTACTATATTCTATAATGTACATAGTTTGATACACCTATTAAAATTTTTCACACTGATAATGTTAAGGAGTATCTTAGTCATCAGTTCACATTATTTTTTTGCATCATAGCATTGTCCATCAAACTACTTGTCCTTACACTTCTCAATAAAATGCCATTGATGAACATAAGAATTATCATCTTTTGGATATGGCTCGTAGCCTTCTCAATCATATGAGTGTTCCACACTCTTACTGGGTTCATTTCGTTCTTCATTCTTGTTTTCTCATTAATTGAGTTTTGTCTTCGATTCTCAATGGCAAGACCCCATTTTTTGTCCTATATCCTGATGCGACACCGTTTCCTTTAGCTCCTCATGTTTTTTAGATGTACAGCGTTTGTCCACTCTCCTTCTTCTGGTCGTGACAAACTCTCTCCTCGGTCTATAAATTGCATCTTTTTGGGATATTATCCGACACAGAAAGGATATCAATATTTTGATCCCTCTCTCTGAAAAATAGTATGTTTCTGTAGATGTCACATTCTTTGAGGAAGCTCCATTCTTTTCTCCTCCCTCTATTCTTCCTTCTTCTGATAAATCTTCTTCTTTCCATATTGTGTTGACACCTCTTCCTGAGTCAATACTTCTTTCCTCCCCTCCTGTCTCTTCTTCTTCTACTGTGCCACTACCAACAGCTCCTGGGACAGTAGTCTCTCCTTTGGATGGAACTGATATGGTAGACAGGACAAACCTTAATCTTCTGATTACTCATCGCAAAGGTGTTCGATTGTACACTTAACATCCTCTTCGGTATGTGGTCTCTCATGCGTAGCTATCTCCTTCTTCTAAAAGCTTTGCTCATGATCTATCAACAAATGTTCTTCCAGCCTCCTATTAAGACGCTCTTGTTATTCATCATTGGAAAGTTATTATGGATGAAGAGATGAACACTCTTACTAAACAAAGTACTTGGATCTTGTTTCTACCCCCCAGGAGCTGATGTGGTTGACTGTCGCAGGGTATTTGTGATTAAATTTCCCCCTGATAGTACTATTGATCGTTACAAAGCTTGGCTTATTGCCAAAGGGTTTACGCAAACCTATGGTGTGGATTTATGTAACACGTTCTCTCCGGTTGCTCGGATTACTACAATGTGTTCTTTTTTCTGTCGCAGTCAATAGAGATTGGGAGATGTCTTAGTTAGATGTAAATAATGCTTTTCTTTATGGTGATTTGAATGAGACAGTATATATGGAGCAACCTCATGGGTATGTTGCTAAGGGGGAGTCTCATGCGTGTAAAGAATTATTTGCAAAGAGAAAATCTGTTTTTTTGAGGAAGGTTATCTATGGTCTAAAGCCAAGCCCGAGAGCCTGGTTTGAAAAGTTCAATGTTGTCATTTCTATTGTTGGGTTTATTCGAAGCGCTTTTGATCACTCTTTGTTCATTCGCAAAACTTCGATTGGTCTTGTTGTTCTAGCAGTCTATGTGGATGACATTCTTCTTACAGAGGATGATAATAAGGGTATTGATATGACAAACAAACATCTGCTTCAGCATTCTGTTACCAAGGATATGGGGTCTCCTAAATACTTTTCAGGGATTGAGATATCCCGAAAACTAGGTTCTATTGTTCTTCCATAGTGAAAGTATGCCTTAGATCTCTTGAAAGAGATGGGTCTTCTTGGGCCTAAACCTGCTCGGTCTCCTATGTCTGTTAAAGTTTACAAATGCTGGAGTGAGAATTCTCCACATCTTGAAGATGTCACCAGATACAAATGATTTGTGAGTAAACTCATTAATCTGACAGGCACAAGACCGTATATTTATTATGCAGTTAGAAGAGTGAGTTAGTTTATGTAATCCCCCAAGGAATGTCATCTGTAGCCAACTCTAAAGATCCTAGAGTATGTTAAAGGTGCAATAGGAAAAAGGCTTTTGTTTCATAAAAAGGGGACATTTGAAGGTTGAGGATTATTTTGATGCTAACTATGCAAATGATAAGGAAGATAGGAAGTCAACGTCTGGTTTCTGTATCTTCATTGGAGGTGATCTAGTCAGCTGGAAGAGCAAGAAATATGAAATAGTTTCAAGGTCAAGTGCGGAAGATGAATATAAAAGTATGGCTCTAACTGCTTTCGAGCTGAAGTGGTTATGTACACTCTTGCTTGATTTTGGAGAGGTTTGTGATCATCTCATATCGATGTTCTGTGATAATAAGACAGGCATATACATTTCAAGAAATTCAGTCTTTCATGAGAGAACGAAGCATATTGAAGTAGATTGACATTTTGTCAGAGAAGATATATTGAAGGATCAAATCTATACTCCGTTTGTTACCTCTGAAAAAGAGCTAGCTGATTTCTTCACCAAGCCAGTTACCCCATTCTCGGAAGTTTGTAGTAAGTTGGTCATGATTGATATATATGCTCCAGCTTGAGAGGGTGTGTTGGAACCTATGGAGACCGGGCAGTCTGTATTATTGTTATAGCGTTCTGTCTGTTCTGCGATCTGGCATTTTGGAACAACAGTCTGGTAGTTTGGACCAGCGCTCTAGCGGTTTGGACTGGCAGTCTGTTTGGTAGCGGTCCTAGCGGTTTGGGAAGTATCTGCAGTACCAGTCTGGTGGGATCATGCAACAGAAGCCTGGTGTCTATCCGCAATAATGATTTGATGGGAACCCGCAACTGTAGTCTGGTGGCAACCTACAGGTGCGGTATGGTAGAAGTCCGCAGCAGCAGTCTAGTGGCATCCTGCATTTGTGGCCTAATGTCTATCCATAGCAGCGGTTTGATGGGAACCCCAAACTATGGTCTGGTGGCTGTCCGCAATAGCGGTCTGGTGGATTCCTGTTATGGGCATTCTTGCGACCTTCGGTGGCGGTCTTCTCGCTTTTCTTTGCAACCGTCGGGTGATCTTCCTCAGCCATTATTCATTGTGTTGTGTTGTGGTTTGTCTCAGACAAAACGCATAGGCCGCGCGACCTATATTTCTTCTTACATCTTCTATTGTATTTTATTCTTTCCATGTTTTTCTATAAATAAGGGGGCATACTATTGTATTATATATCTTTTTGGAGCAATAAAATGTCTATAATTAGCTCTTTTTTACACTCTCCTTATTTATTACTAATTTACCCTTTTGGATAATAAATTGTCAAGTTATTTCTGTAATTTATTAAGCTCAACTATCATTTATTTATTTCTAATTAGGCAAGTTGGCATTGTATCATTAAATTTATCGTTGAAAGAAAGGGGTTAGACCTGATTTACTCTAGGGGGTAAATAGAGTAAATTAAACTTTTGATGTTTAAAATTTATTAGAGTGAAATAAGTGATACCAATAATAATATAGAAAGGAAATGAAAATAGGCTAAGCTAATATATCACATCACAACAAGAACAAGAAAGAAAATGATCACACAGAGACAACACAAGAATTTTATAGTGGTTCCCCAAACTTGGTACATCCACTCTTCTACCACCCTACTAGGAATCCACTAGCAGGTTTTTGATCAGGTGACTGCCACCACAAGATCTATTTACAGGGAGATCTCACAACCCTTTATGCTTTTGATCAGGTGCCTAAAAACCAAGAATAAACTTTTGAAGGGAGTTAAAAAACCCTTTATACAGGAGGTGAGAGAGATGATGATGTCTTCTATTTTCTCTATGCAACAGAGAAGACTTGTGGATTTCTATTGTCAAGACTCCTTCTGAAATGTAGAGATGGTTCAGAAACTTGGAGCTTTTTGACGGATTGAAAGATGTTGTCCTTGAATGTTCCTAGAGGAGAAGTTGAAGAAGAATCTTGATGTTTGGTGATTGTTCTTATTCAGTCTTCAGTAAGAGCAAGGGAGAAAACAGAATGTTCTTGTGCTGGGAGAGAGTTCTGTTTATTCTCTGTATTGTTCTTGTGTTATCACAGCTAGTCTGATGTCTCCTGTCTCAGAAAAGAGGAAATCTCTTTTTAAATTCTACTACTAAAATTTCTCCTTTGAAATTTGAATATCAGGCATTAAATGCTGACTGGTCTGGAGAATGAAACGGCTTGAATATTTGACTTTAATGAGTTTCCCCAACTGTCCCATTAAAATAGGCAAGTAATTATCCTGATGAAGACCATAATTAATACTGCCAATAATGGCTATATTCAGGAGAATATGATCATTAATTACTCAGGAAATTACTGCTAAATAATATGATGAATAAGGACAAAAATAAGGAAAAACTATAAGTCTGTCTCGGGATCGAATTCGTCGAACTCTGAATGGAATTCATCGACTAGTGTTCCAAGTTTGTCGAGTTGATAATTCCAGTTCGTCGACCTGAGCTCAGCGAACTATATCTGGAAATAACTTGCCAAATCTATGCTCTAAGTTCGTCGAGTTGAGAATCTGTCTGAAAGAATAAATCGTCGACCTGAGCTCGAATATTGTCGAGCTCAACTCAGAGAAATAATTCTGAGTTTGTCGATCTATGATCGATGATCATCGAGCTGAGTTCGAAGAATTTCGAACTGATCATTCTGAACTCTGAATTCTTCTAAGTCTGAGTCTACTGAAGTCCTCTGCTGGCAGGTCCATGAAGGTTGAACCTAATGACTAACTTAAACTCTAGGACTCATAGACTTGACCCTAGCTATATAATGTGGGTGAAACTCAACCTAATTATTGAACCTAGCCCAAATCCAAACTAGGGATCCAACAATCTCCCCCTATTTGGGTGAGGTCACTAATACAAATAAAGAAAACAATCATAAAGCATAAAAACATATATCTGGCAGAAATAAACACATTCAGCAGATATTTACAATAACTGCTTCATGATTAAACAAATAGAGTTCAAAAAGAAGAATTAAACACAAACAGTCACTTGTTCTTCTTTGCCTTCTCCTTTTCAGCTTTATCAGAAGGTTGTGTGAATATAATCTCTCTTTTTGGATTAGCAGCTTCTCCTTTTGTCATGGTCATGTCTGATGCTCCAATTATATTGCAAGAGGTGTGTAACGCCCCAGATTTTTCTGCGTTTATTTTTATTCTCGTTTGGCGTTACGATGACGCGTTTCCGTGGCTTGTGCCATTTGTGGAGTGTGGTTTAGCTCCTTAGAACTGAGTGCCCTATTCTGTAGCCTGTTGGCAAGATCTCCCTAGCAAGCCGAGTCGTTTTGGGTGACCCAGTGTGGCCTCTCGGGGGGATGTTGGTGTTTGGCTTTATTTGGGTATAACTCGAGTTCTGTTCGTCGAAAATTAATTTCGACTTCGCCGTTGTGTTCGTAGCGTGGGTATTTAGCTACGGTGCGAATTTCGTCGAATTCCGAGGTAGTTCGGTTTTCGCGTCGTTTTGGTGCTTTATGCAATTTTGTAATAAATTATATAATTATATATATATAAGCATTAGGTTAGAATAAAAAAAAAACCCCGCTTCATCTTCTTCACGTAAGAACCGCCGCCCCTGTACGAGAGAAACGGAGAAACCGCCGAGCCCTTGCCTTCCACCGCCGATTCCCGGAGCGTTTGTGGACGGAATTCGATTCCGAGAGTGGATTCGGATTGCTCTCGTCAAGACCTTCATTCCTACGGTAAGATTTCCAAGTTTCGTGGCCTTGCTTGTGGTTTTGAATTTCGGGTTTTGACTTGTTTCCCGCCGGCAATGTCCAGATTTTTGGCCTTGTGCTTTGTTGCCGGATTCGTGCGTGAAGAGGAGGGAAAGCCGACCAAGCTTCGCCGGAAATCGAGGCAAGTGGTGTTCTCGCCCTTGCCAAGTTGTTTTTTTCTTTCAATTCATACATCCTACTCGTTTCTACCATTTCTGTCTCCGGTTTCCGTTTCGAACGATTTGGCATAGTTGTGTGGTGGTGGTGAACGAGTAGAATAGGTAGAAATTATGTTAGGTGTGCCGTAGGCCGTTTTCGGTGTGTCGTAGTTGTGGTTCGCAGTGTCGGGAGAGTGTAATGCACGTTCCGGTGTCGTTCGGGAAATCCCAAACGGTACAGGTTACCCACGCACGGTCATCAAACGTTAGGGCGCACGATCACTGGTCGTGTGCCACTGTTCGTGCGCGGCTACCTGTTCTTTTCTCCAAAGTTCTGTCTCGGCAATCGCACGAGCGCTGGCAACAGTGCGCACGGCCACTGGCCGTGCGACACTGATCGTGCGCTTATGCTAAGTTTTCTGTCAGGTTTCAAGTTTCCCAGGTTCACTTCGCACGATCATCAGCCGATGAGTGCGCACGATCACTGGTCGTGCGACACTGATCGTGCGCTCTGATTATTTCTTTTCTTTTTTTTTGCACCCGTATTTAGCTGGCATCGATACGCGGGTTAGGTGGGCATGAGTGTTTTGTGTAGTGTTAAGGTAGTAATGTAAGAGTTATTGTTGTGATAGTTCGCTTTGCGTGGCACGTTGAGTGAGTGAAGCTCACTCAATGCGGTGTCGAGAGGACCCAGCGCCACGTCGTGTTGAGTCATTTCAACACTTTCTTTTTCTCTTTCCTCGATTTACGTTCCCGAGTGAATTCCTTGTTTATATTTGTAATTTCCTTGTCGGCCATGTTTCTCTTTCCTAATGGCCGAATCGTGGGTCGTGGGTAGTAGTGGTGGTTTGTAGCTCTTTATGGGGGTGGAGTTGTGTAATTTAGCCAAGGCCACTCATGTTTTTCTTGCTCCAGGTATGGGCTGGGCATGTGGGTGGAAGGTCCCTTGTGCTTTCACGTGTAGACCCTCGAGCTTGTTGACTTGGACATGGTGGATGGGGGGACTGAGTTTGCCTCCAATCCGGTTCCTCGTTGTTTGTTTTTGCTACTACCTCCTCCCACAGTTTAGGGTGTTAGAAGTTTCTTTCTTGGTAGTTTGCAGCACTTTGGGCTCTTAGTAGCCTAGTAGGCCCTGTAGGATGTTGTTCCTGGGCTGGGTTGTTGCTGTTTCCTCGCACGTAGTGCTTTTCTTGTTGTCCTGTTTTGGACAGTTGTGACTCTTTCTACTGCATGTTTTTCGGTTACTTTTCCCCTTTGGTTGACTCTTTCATGCAGTTTTTACTTTGTTTAGCTTGCTGAGGTATTCTGTTTTCTTTTGGAATACCCCAGGTTCTGAGCCGTAGCCAGTTGGGTGGCTAGTTTGCAGTGGTGGTGTTGGTGGTCTCTTGGACCTTGGAGTTCCGTTTGCCGTGTTGGTGAGGTAGTTTTTCAGTACTTTCTTACAGACATACATGTGTGTCAGTGGGTTCGTGTCAGGTTGTTGGCGCCCACTGGTAGTTGTTACCTTTGTACTGGATATATTTACTTATGCTGCTACCGTTTTCTGGAGATAGTCTACTTGCCCTGAGAAGGTTTTATGCTAGGTTGTTAGTTATTTTTAAACTATAATTATTATTATAAATAAAGCTCATGATCAGCATGTTTTATAAAACGTAATCACTATTTTTCCAAATCACGTATAAAGACCGTTTTCTTATATATTATATAAATTAAATGTAGGGTCTTGCATAGCATGAGTGGTTCTCTGGGGACCCTTATGCGCTCCTTAGGATGTCAAACCAGATAAAGTATTTTCCTTCTGCAGCGTTTAAATATAGTTTTCTTTTGTGGACTAGGTGATCCACTAAGCCGGGGGATACGGCCTCTAAAATATAACTGATTTTCTAATCATTAATCACATGATTTTCTTTCATTAAGTTGGTAGTTGGTTTTGCCTGAGCGTCAGCAGTTATCCCATGCTTGACGTGGCATCATGACGCGTGTTTTCTCTTACCCTGATAATTCTTAATTCAGAGAAAATGCGGGTTGTGACAGTTGGTATCAAAGGGAGGTTGCTTGACAAGTTAGTTGAGCAACCTTCCTTTGTTTGCTTTTTATTAGTTCAGCATCATGTCATTCACACACCGATATGTCATCAGCACGTCTTGGCAAAAGCACGAACACTACACTCATATATAGCATAACATGAAGTATACGGGGCATATTATGTAGTATGGGATGCATAATATGTGTTCGTATATGGATCCACCATAGGGGCAATATGTGAGGGTTATGTAGTATGGGATGCATAATCTCACCACATAGTTGCGACTAGCACGTTTTCTTTTTCGTTGCATGAGAATGTTATGTAGTATGGGATGCATAACATTTTCATGTGTACGCCGCTCATAACATGCATTAGGGCCTTTTTATAATGCATAACACAAACATGCATATCATAACATTGCATAAGCACAACGTGCCATGCTAAAGACTGGCAGGATGACATATGTACACACATAAGTTTTCAAATTAATATAAAAGTCATGCATTCCCGATCTAGGCACAAGAGTTAGTAAGGTGGTGGTTAACCATCCTAGGTTAGGGCATAACATCTAAATTTTGTTAAAAAGATAAACTCTCAGAGCAAGTTTAGCAGCTTTAAGTCTATATCTATATATGTATTGTCTGTACTTGTATTTGGTTCTAGACGTTGTAGTAGGGTCTAATTTGTGTTGTTATGATTTTAGAATGGCAAGGCGTCCTGCGACTCGATCGACTCCCCTGTCTGAGGGTGAGTCATCTGGGACTCAGAACGATGCGGTGATCGAGAGTCTGCGTCAGAGTAACGTTTCCTTGGGCAGACAGTTGGAGGAGGTGCGAGCCCAGATTCAGTCTTTGGTGGCGGTCGTGGCAGGTCAGACTCAGGGTGTGCAAGTCCCTGCAGGGGGGTTAGTTGTTCCTCCTCCTCATGCACCCTTGAGACCTCCAGTGGTGGTGCCAGCAGAGATGGCCTTCATCTCGCAGTTTCAGAGGCTGAGCCCTCCCACTTATGATGGGAAGGCAGATTTCATGGTGATAGACGACTGGCTGATCTCCATAGATGAGATGTTCTCGTACTCAGGGATTGCAGATGATCAGAGGGTGATGATAGCCGCCTACCAGCTTAAAGGTTTGGCTAAGAGTTGGTGGCTGAGAGAGAAGGAGAGCTTGGTAGCCAGATGCTCTTGGGAGGTGTTCAAGGAGATGCTGTTGAGGAAGTTCTTACCCTCGGTCGAGCGTGACCGCCTCATGAACGACTTCCTCCATTTGAAGCAAAGGCAACTCACGGTGGGTGAGTATGAGATAGAGTTCAGCAAGTTGAGCCGTTTTGCCCCTGGATTTGTCAGCGTTGAGGCTGGTCGAGTTAAGCGATTTCTCAGTGGTTTGAGGAGCGAGGTGCAGCAGTTGACCAGTGCTTATGGGTCAGAGACTTATGCAGGTGTAGTAGAGGCTGCTCTAAAGGTGGAGGCTATTGAGACCGCGAAGAGCAGAGGCCAGCAAATGAGGTTGGGCTATAGAAAGTCGGTGGAGGAGAAGAAACCCCAGGTACCCGGTGCGGCTCCGGGAAAGAGGGGCAAGGTGGAGTGCAGCTTTTGTGGCCGGTCAGGCCACCCTGCCGAGAAATGTTTCAAGAAGGCAGCAGCTCAGAGGAAGGAGCAGGTTCATGCGATTCAGGGTGCTCTTAGGAGAGATGTCTCCTGTTCCGTTTGCAAGCGATCCGGCCATGATGCGGCCCAGTGTTGGACCAAGGATAAAGTCTGCTTTCAGTGTGGGCAGAAGGGTCACATCAAGTCGAGGTGTCCTCAGTTTCAGCCAGCTCTTCCTACAGTTCCATTGCAGGCTTTACCTCCACCTCAGCGTGTGGACAAGGGAAAGGGGAAGCTGAACGTGATCTCTTCCGAGGAGGCTCAGGCTTCGTCCCAGGTCATCTCAGGTTAGTTGTTTGTTGTTTTTCCAGCCTGGTAGTTCTATTTGCTAGAATGTTTGCAGTATTGTTGTGGTAGTTCCTTAGTTTTCTATGCTCCTATAGGGAAATTTAAGGTAAAGAACCGCTGGGCGCGGGTTATGTTTGACTCCGGCGCTACCCACTCGTTCGTGGCTAGAGCCTTTGTCGAGCGACATCGGTTGACCTTAGATCGTGTTTGGGATTCCTTCCGTGTCAAGTTTCCCTCTGGTGAATCTGTGTTGTCAGATTTGGGCATTTTGGATTGCCCTGTTTTGTTGGGGAACTTTCTTGCGAAGGCGGACCTGAAGATGATTGATCTGGAGGACTTCGATGTTATTCTGGGCATGGACTGGCTCTCTAGGTATGATGCAGTCATTCAGTGCAAAGGAAAGCGCTTGGACTTCATCAGGGACGACGGTCAGCCCGGCAGCGTGTATGCTGATCCGTGTCAGGATTCTCCTGTCATCTCTGCGGTATGTGCTCAGAGGTTGTTTCTTTCTGGTTGTTGTGCTTGTTTAGTCTCGGCGGTTGAAACCGCTGTTAGCGTACCACGCTTGGAGGAGATTCCTATTGTTTGTGGTTTCGCCGATGTTTTTCCTGATGACCTTCCTGGTCTTCCTCCCGAGCGGGATGTTGAGTTTGTGATCGATTTGGAGCCGGGTACGCGTCCTATTTCTAAGGCACCGTACCGGATGGCCCCTCGTGAGTTAGAGGAGTTGCGAGGTCAGTTGGATGAGCTGTTGGCTAAAGGTTTTATCAGGCAGAGTTCGTCGCCTTGGGGTGCTCCTGTTTTGTTTGTAAAGAAGAAAGATGGGTCGATGCGGCTTTGCATCGACTATATAGAATTGAACAAGGTCACTATTAAGAACAGGTACCCTCTGCCGAGGATCGATGATTTATTTGACCAGTTGTGCGGTAGCACGGTGTTCTCCAAGATCGATCTACGTTCTGGTTATCATCAGCTCAGGATCCGTGAGGCGGATATTCCACGGACTGCGTTTAGATCGAGGCATGGACACTTTGAGTTTTTGGTGATGTCGTTTGGTTTGACCAACGCACCATCAGCCTTCATGGATATGATGAACAGGGTGTTCAAGGATTTCCTCGACAAGTTCGTTGTGGTCTTCATTGATGACGTGTTAGTTTATTCTCGTAGTGCTGAGGAGCATGAACAGCATTTGCGTTTGGTCCTATCAGAGTTGAGGAACCACAAGTTATTTGCCAAGTTGAGCAAGTGCGAATTTTGGTTGCCTCAGGTTTCTTTTCTAGGCCACGTGGTGAGCAAGGAAGGGATCTCGGTCGATCCAGAAAAGATTGCAGCAGTGATGGATTGGAGTAGGCCGAGTATGCCTAAGGAGATCAGGAGTTTCTTAGGGTTGGCTGGATATTACAGAAGATTTGTGGAGGGTTTCTCTTCCCTAGCTGCACCGTTGACCAAGCTGACTCAGAAGAATGTGGCATTTGTTTGGAGCGAAAAGTGCGAGGAGGCTTTTCTGGAGCTAAAGAAGAGATTGTGCACTGCCCCCGTTCTGACCTTGCCTATTGAGGGTGTGGATTATGATGTATATGTGGAAGCTTCGCTTGTAGGTCTGGGATGCGTATTAATGCAGGTTGGGAAGGTGATTGCCTATGGGTCAAGGCAACTAAAGACTCATGAGAAGAATTATCCTACGCATGACCTTGAGTTCGCAGCGGTTATTTATGCGTTGAACCTGTGGAGACACCTACTTTATGGGGCTCAGTGCAAGATCTTCACTGACCACAAGAGCCTGAAGTACGTGTTCACGCAGAAGGAGTTGAATCTGCGCCAGCGTCGGTGGCTAGAGTATGTGGCCGATTATGATGTAGAGATCCAGTATCCTCCGGGCAAGGCCAATGTGGTGGCCGACGCCCTGAGCCGAAAGACGGGAAAGATCTTTAACCTCTCCGCTGATCGGTTAGTTGAGGAGTTCCTCCTTATGGATATTTCAGTGGGATGCTATGGTTTGCAGAGTAGTTTGTCTGTGGTAGAGCCGTCCTGGATTTCTTTGACCAGACTGTACCAGAAGGATGACCCGGATCTGTTGCACTTGTTCATCAGGACAGAGAAGGGAGAGTTGCCAGATTTTGCTATCGATGATGCGGGTACTTTGAAGTACTGCGGCAGGATTTGCATCCCCGCCGTTGGGGATATTAGAGGTATGATTTGCAGAGAGGCTCATGGATCCAGCGTTGCCTATCATCCAGGATCTACGAAGATGTACCGTGACTTAAGGCAAATTGCCTGGTGGTATGGCATGAAAGGTGATATAGCCCGATTTGTTGCTGAGTGCCACACTTACAAGCGCGTGAAGGCCGATCATGGAAGGCCTGGTGGCAAGTTGACCCCGTTAGAGATCCCGACTTGGAAGTGGGAGAGTATATCTATGGACTTCATTACGGGCTTACCAAAATCTCCGAGGGGATTTGATTCTGTTTGGGTTATAGTGGATAGATTGACGAAGTGTGCTCACTTCGTGCCTTATAAGATTGATTACCCGATGAAGAAGATAGCGGAGTTGTACTTGAATGAATTCATCCGACTCCACGGTGTGCCGATTAGCATCATTTCTGATCGAGACTCCCGGTTTACTTCTCGTTTTTGGCAGAGTCTGCAGGAGGGTTTGGGTACAGATCTGAGATATTCTACTGCGTACCACCCACAGACCAATGGGCAGACGGAGCGGGTGAATCAGATTGTTGAGGATATGATCCGATGCTATATTTTAGACCACGGCGGAGCGTGGGATGAGCGGCTACGGCTTATGGAATTTGCTTACAACAACAGTTATCAGGAAAGTTTGCAGATGGCTCCGTTCGAAGCCTTGTATGGGAGGCGCTGTAGGACTCCGTTGTTTTGGGCCGAGGCTGGTGAGAGGTCGTTGTTGGGTCCTGATGCGCTGGAGGATATGGAAGTCTCCGTGAAGCTTATTCGGGAGAAGCTTCGTATAGCTCAGGAGAGGTACGAAAAGAACGCCAATCGGCGTAGGTCTGCTTTAGAGTTCTATGTAGGGGACCTTGTATTTCTTAAGGTTTCCCCAATGGTGGGTGTAAAGAGGTTTGGTAAGAATCGGAAATTGGACCCAAGGTATGTGGGCCCGTTCGAGATTTTGGAACGGATTGGCGTGTCAGCTTATAGATTGGGTTTGCCAGCAAACTTCCCAGGAGTTCATAATGTTTTTCATGTTATCCAATTGCGGAAGTGTGTGCGCAGCAGTGGGCAGGTCTTGGACGTTGTGCCCCAGTTTGAGCCCAACCTCTCTTTTGTTGAGGTGCCGGTTCGTATTTCGTATAGCTCAGGAGCGAGTGCTGCGAAAGAAGTCCATACCGATGGTGAAAGTTCTGTGGAAAAATCAGGATTTGGAGAGCGCGACTTGGGAGCTAGAGTCGGCCATGAGGAGGGCTTACCCTCACCTGTTTCCCTGATTTGATCGGTATGTTTCCCTTCTTGTAACTCCTATTGGTTACTTTTCCTTCTTTAGTAGGAGTGTTGTGCGTAAAGTTTCGGGACGAAACTTTCTTTTAAGGGGAGTGACTGTAACGCCCCCGATTTTTCTGCGTTTATTTTTATTCTCGTTTGGCGTTACGATGACACGTTTCCGTGGCTTGTGCCATTTGTGGAGTGTGTTTTAGCTCCTTGGAACTAAGTGCCCTATTCTGTAGCCTGTTGGCAAGATCTCCCTAGCAAGCTGAGTCGTTTTGGGTGACCCGGTGTGGCCTCTCGGGGGGATGTTGGTGTTTGGCTTTATTTGGGTATAACTCGAGTTCTGTTCGTCGAAAATTAAATTCGACTTCGTCGTTGTGTTCGTAGCGTGGGTATTTAGCTACGGTGCGAATTTCGTCGAATTCCGAGGTAGTTCGGTTTTCGCGTCGTTTTGGTGCTTTATGCAATTTTGTAATAAATTATAATTATATATATATATATGCAATAGGTTAGAATTAAAAAAAAAACCCGCTTCATCTTCTTCACGTAAGAACCGCCGCCCCTGTACGAGAGAAACAGAGAAACCGCCGAGCCCTTGCCTTCCACCGCCGATTCCCGGAGCGTTTGTGGACGGAATTCGATTCCGAGAGTGGATTCAGATTGCTCTCGTCAAGACCTTCATTCCTATGGTAAGATTTCCAAGTTTCGTGGCCTTGCTTGTGGTTTTGAATTTCGGGTTTTGACTTGTTTCCCGCCGGCAATGTCCAGATTTTTGGCCTTGTGCTTCGTTGCCGGATTCGTACGTGAAGAGGAGGGAAAGCCGACCAAGCTTCGCCGGAAATCGAGGCAAGTGGTGTTCTCGCCCTTGCCAAGTTGTTTTTTTCTTTCAATTCATGCATCCTACTCATTTCTACCATTTCTGTCTCCGGTTTCCGTTTCGAACGATTTGGCATAGTTGTGTGGTGGTGGTGAACGAGTAGAATAGGTAGAAATTATGTTAGGTGTGCCGTAGGCCGTTTTCGGTGTGTCGTAGTTGTGGTTCGCAGTGTCGGGAGAGTGTGATGCGCGTTCCGGTGTCGTTCGGGAAATCCCAAACGGTACAGGTTACCCGCGCACGGTCATCAAATATTAAGGCGCACGATCACTGGTCGTGTGCCACTGTTCGTGCGCGGCTACCTGTTCTTTTCTCCAAAGTTCTGTCTCGGCAATCGCACGAGCGCTGGCAACAGTGCGCAAGACCACTGGTCGTGCGACACTGATCGTGCGCTTATGCTAAGTTTTCTGTCAGGTTTCAAGTTTCCCAGGTTCACTTCGCACGATCATCAGCCGATGAGTGCGCACGATCACTGGTCGTGCGACACTGATCGTGCGCTCTGATTATTTCTTTTCTTTTTTTTTTGCACCGGTATTTAGCTGGCGTCGATACGCGGGTTAGGTGGGCATGAGTGTTTTGTGTAGTGTTAAGGTAGTAATGTAAGAGTTATTGTTGTGATAGTTCGCTTTGCGTGGCACGTTGAGTGAGTGAAGCTCACTCAATGCGGTGTCGAGAGGACCCAGCGCCACGTCGTGTTGAGTCATTTCAACACTTTCTTTTTCTCTTTCCTCGATTTACATTCCCGAGTGAATTCCTTGTTTATATTTGTAATTTCCTTGTCGGCCATGTTTCTCTTTCCTAATTGCCGAATCGTGGGTCGTGGGTAGTAGTGGTGGTTTGTAGCTCTTTATGGGGGTGGAGTTGTGTAATTTAGCCAAGGCCACTCATGTTTTTCTTGCTCCAGGTATGGGCTGGGCATGAGGGTGGAAGGTCCCTTGTGCTTTCACGTGTAGACCCTCGAGCTTGTTTACTTGGACATGGTGGATGGGGGGACTGAGTTTGCCTCCAATCCGGTTCCTCGTTGTTTGTTTTTGCTACTACCTCCTCCCACAGTTTAGGGTGTTAGAAGTTTCTTCCTTGGTAGTTTGCAGCACTTTGGGCTCTTGGTAGCCTAGTAGGCCCTGCAAGATGTTGTTCCTGGGCTGGGTTGTTGCTGTTTCCTCGCACGTAGTGCTTTTCTTGCTGTCCTGTTTTGGACAGTTGTGACTCTTTCTACTGCATGTTTTTCGGTTACTTTTCCCCTTTGGTTGACTCTTTCATGCAGTTTTTACTTTGTTTAGCTTGCTGAGGTATTCTGTTTTCTTTTGGAATACCCCAGGTTCTGAGCCGTAGCCAGTTGGGTGGCTAGTTTGCAGTGGTGGTGTTGGTGGTCTCTTGGACCTTGGAGTTCCGTTTGCCGTGTTGGTGAGGTAGTTTTTCAGTACTTTCTTACAGACATACATGTGTGTCAGTGGATTCGTGTCAGGTTGTTGGCGCCCACTGGTAGTTGTTACCTTTGTACTAGATATATTTACTTATGCTGCTACCGTTTTCTGGAGATAGTCTACTTGCCCTGAGAAGGTTTTATGCTAGGTTGCTAGTTATTTTTAAACTATAATTATTATTATAAATAAAGCTCATGATCAGCATGTTTTATAAAACGTAATCACTATTTTTCCAAATCACGTATAAAGACCGTTTTCTTATATATTATATAAATTAAATGTAGGGTCTTGCATAGCATGAGTGGTTCTCTTGGGACCCTTATGCGCTCCTTAGGATGTCAAACCTGATAAAGTATTTTCCTTCCGCAGCATTTAAATATAGTTTTCTTTTGTGGACTAGGTGATCCACTAAGCCGGGGGATACGGCCTCTAAAATATAACTGATTTTCTAATCATTAATCACATGATTTTCTTTCATTAAGTTGGTAGTTTGTTTTGCCTGAGCGTCAGCAGTTATCCCCTGCTTGACGTGGCATCATGACGCGTGTTTTCTCTTACTCTGATAATTCTTAATTCGGAGAAAATGCGGGTTGTGACAAGGTGGCTCTTGGAACTATTGCTTCTGGATGTAAGCTCATATAATCATCAATATTGAAAAACTTGTTAGCTTTAGCATACCACTTGAGTTCCTCTTTTCTATATGATGACATAGTAGAGTATTGGGAAGAATCTTTTCCTTCAGCTTTAGCTTTGTTGATCTGAGAAAGTCCTATCAGCTTATGAAACCTGGCCATTTTTGCAGATGTTTCCTATTTTGGATCTACAAAAAGAATAGGTGGAGGTTCTGGCCTTATAGGACTGGAGTCCTTCTATGAATCATCAATAGAAACTAAAGTACTTCTCTTATCTGTAGCTGGAGGAGGCTTGCTTTGAGAGGACTGTTGGCTGCTGCTTAGCTTGGAGTGTCTCTGATAGGTTTTAGTAATGGTGCTGATCTTTGAGATACACTTCTAGAGGCCCCAGAAGATGGAGGAGGAGGAGGAGGATCTTTACTGAATTACTTAGGAGGAGACCTGTACCTTCTCGTCTTCTTCCTTTCTTTTTGATCATTCTTTGATAACCACATCCATTGTGGCATCCCTGGGTATGGAGTAATCTTTTACAGAATATAATAAGGAGTATCATGAGTAGGGTTTGGTTTAGGAGCACCTTTTTGAACAGCTTTCCTTTTCTTAGCAACCTTCTTTGTAGCTTTTGGATCATCGGATTCATCAGAATCTTCTTCTTCATCATCAAAGGATTCTAGAGGGTTATCATATAAAGCATCTATTTCCTTCAAGGCTTCCTTTGAGATTTGCTTCTCAGCTTGAGGAAGCACTTGAGGTTCAGTTACTTCAGGAGCATCAATTTCAGTAGCCATCTGATAATCTTCTACTTCTATGTCGCCAATAGAAATTCATCCAAATCAGGATCATTCTGAACATTCTCTAGATCTTGAGCAATGTCTTGTGCAATTAGATCATCCAGATTAGGGATTGGGCTATCATCCATAATATATGTTGAGCCAAAGAAGCTTGGCTCAACTTTATCTATTGTAACACCTGATGGTTCCATAATAATTTTAATAGCAAAACTTTCCTTTAGTTGGTTAACAACTTCAGGGCTTATTGGTGCAGTGTAACAAACTATAGCCAAAGATGGCTCTGGGCAAACTGCTGGAAGAAAATTCATGTAAGCTGCATTAAAAGAAGTTAACAAATAAAATAAATCTACTCTGGGATTGACACAACAATCACCAGCAGTCAACACTTGTGGCAGAACAACTTGTTCATCTATACATAACATATCAAAATCAACTGTCACAGCCTCTGTAATCATATATACATCTGCTTCTGCTAGCTCAACTATCTGTACATCTGTTGGCTCATATATCTGTACAACTGCTAGGGAGGATATTGGATTTTCTTCACTTGATATCTCCCTCTGCCTGGGTTTAGAGGGTCCTGAAGCCAGGCCCCCAGAAGAAGGGACAGTAGGGGCAGCAGAAAGAAGAGCAGATAAGGATGAGATATATTCATCAAGAGGGTTAATGGTCTCTGCTATTAGATTTCTGATTAGGGGAGTGATGAGTTACAAAAGAGAGGGAATGGAAGGGGAATCCATTTGCATGAACTCAGAGGGTATTTGAGTTGATATAGAAGGATGGGGAATGGATGATGATGGAGGGAATGGTGTGGTGTCTGTTGTTGGCTCATCATGAGGTGATAGAGAATTGATGGGGCTGTCAGCAGATCAAAAGTTGGTATGGATGTGATGTTGTGGAGGGGGATGTCAGCTAGATATTATGGAAGTGGGGATTGAGATGGAGTGGTTGATGTACAAGATATTGAAGTGGTGTTGGTTGATGTTCAGGAGATTGAATTGGAGTGGGTTGATGCACTAGAGATATAGGTGGAGTTGGAATATTAGTTTGTGATGTGGATGGTTGTTGGAGGGTAGTAGATGAAGAGTTTGAACTTGAGGAGGTGTAGGTTGTTGAGATGGAGGTGTTGGAATCTGAGTGGATTGAATTGTGATGGAGGGGACATCTTCTGGGGGTGGGGGATTAGCAATTATAGCTCTTGTACCCTCAGATGCTCTGGAGGAGGAAGAATCCTTTGATGTATTTGGGATAGTCCTCTCCCACCTTCCAAATAAGGCACATGTGAGCCTTTTGGAGGCATTGATGAATATAGTCTGTGAGACCAGGGATTCAGTAGCCTTTTCCTGTGGGAAGATTCCAAGGATCCTTCCAAAATACACTTCCTTCTTATTGTTCTTCTTCTTAATCAAATCAAATAGAATCTTAGCCCAGTTTACTGGCTTCTTATTTACCACTACACACATTATTATAACTATTGCCTGGTTATATAATCATGGGCAATATGCTTGCCAAGCAATACCTTACCCACCACATTAGTTAAAAATTTATATTCAGAAGATAAATTTTTCTTCAATAGTTTATTAGGGTTTTCTCTAATGTGACCCATTTTATTCAACATTTCATCAAATTCAGAACTATCTATCTCCAAATCTTCTACGCCATTCATCAGACCAAAAATTTCAGTCAAAATGGCGGGGGTTAAGAAAACTTGATTATCAGATATTGTTTCTGTCATTGTGTCGGCATCTGGAGTGGAGGAGGTGAATAACCATTCTCTTATTTCTGTAGTATCAATCTTAATCCTTGTTGTCATGAAGTTCTTTAACTGTTGTTCTTCAAATAATTGCAGTATATCCAAGAAAATTTGATCAGAATGCTGGAATGATTCGAAGTCAATTTCGAATCCCATGCCGAATTTCATTGCAGCAAGAGAGCTAGTCGGAATCGCCATTGATTGTCTGCAAAAGGAAATAGAGAGATCAAGTGCAAGGGGAATTGAAAGTGCGAAATGGAGCTCGAAGAATGTAAGACCACCCTTTTTTTTCTTTTAAAACACCGGGGTCTTAGGCCCAGAATCGCCGCTTTGCGGTGACACCTTCACGCCCTGAAGGGTCATCACAACAAAGCGCCGATTCTGCCGGACAATTCGATCACAGAAAGGTAGCAAAATTAATTAAAGTACAAGAAAGTCCACATGAAAATCACATATATAGAAATAAAACTCCACGAAGGGAGTGTCCACAGAATAATACATCAGTGTAATAGAATATGGGCTTAAGCCCGGTACAACATGTCCTCTCTACAAGTCACTCATGAGGAAGCAAAAACAAAACATCTACTAAAGGTCGAGACTCACGGTCCCGGTTGTATGCACTCTGGAGCTAGACTGCCCCATCTCCAAGCGCACCGGTCTCTGGGGCTGCTCCCCTGTGCTGGGCTCCACAATCCCCTAAAATGATGCGGTTCGAAAACCGTTAGTCATAAAGACTAAGCCCTATCATCCCCTACCCCTTCCCCCATGGCTCCTAGGTACCGAGCGGTGAGGAAGAAAGGGAAGGACATGAAGGTGGAGATTAAAATCAAGGAACAGGTGGCAGTGGAACTAATCTAGCAATTCTATAATAAAAATGACAGAAACAGAAAGTAGGTAAAGTAACCTTAACTTATGTGCGGAAGCGCATAAGCCAAGGGATATTCTGCAAGGCTCTCATCGTATAACGTGTCCCATACCACATATATGTTGGGGTGTCGGTTATCATACAGCAGCATATATATTGAAATTTAACCTTAATTTATAAACTTGTCCACACTAGCTTATAGACCAAGGGGTCGTTTTGCAAGTCCTAATGTATAAGCGTCCCATACCACTTATACTTTAGGTGTCAGGGTTAAATGAATCGATTATGCTATGACATGTAAGTGGGTATGATGAAACATACAAGTGCAACTCACACACCCGATTCTGTGCACACAGACCTTTAGTTCCCCCTTTCGGAGCCGTTACCTCCCAGGATACCTCCGTAGTGGCAGACGGAAGCGGTGGGTTTGGCCTCGCCCAGCTCTAAATAAGTAAAGCACTACCGGTCAGACCTATCGTACGCCTCAATGCTTGGTGCACTAAGCGGACTCCTGCGTACTCTTGCCGACTGGCGCACCGGACTTCTGTTGGCGAAGTGCTAACCACACTTGCCGAGTCAGCGTATTGGCGTCAGTGCATTGACCCTCCAATACCGAAGACCCACCACCTTAATTTTCTTTCCTTTTATGCACATGCAAGTTTAATCGTAATCAAACAAAAACCGAGCCAAAGCTCCCCGGACCGAAACGTCCGTCTCTTAACCAATCGAGCCGAAGCTCCCCGGACCACTCCGTCCGTCTCTTAACCAACCGAGCCGAAGCTCCCAACCATCTTCCGGTGTTAACGGTGTTTGTGAAACGTGCAACCCTAATTACTAAGTTACTCTTGTCAGTTTGTTATTACAGTTTACGTTAACCCAGGACTGCCCCCGATATTCCCCGTGAAGTGCTCTAAAAGGGCACTAGGAACTATGATGGTAGCTGAAGCCCATCGTTCCTTTTCGCAAGGCACTTATTGTTATTGGTTGATTCCCTTTACTCATTCCCTTCTCATATTACGATAGACTAACCTAGGGTGATTTTTAACCTTCCTCTCTCGGGAAAGACGATCTTTCGTCGAACCCGAGCACCTCTTAACTCTAGCCAACACCACTTCCCACTACTCTTCATATCATTCTATTGCAATATCATCCACATCTATCCACCCAGACAAAATGACTAACTCCAACCACTATCCCAGATCATGTCCTATTGTAATTTTGCAACTTTGCTATATGCAGACCAACCTAGACTATATGTCAAATCGGTTAGATAATGATTCAATACTCATCCAAATGTCCTAAATTATTTACTGGAGACTTATCATGATATAATTAGCCTAAATCCAGAAAATGATAATTTTCCTAATTTACCTGGCATTTAATTAATTTCCTCAAAAATTCCAAGGGCTACCGGTTTGAACATGAACTACCCTAAGTTCTCATGAAAGATGTCCAACAAAATTATAATAAATAGTATGTTATCTCAATATGGTTAATCCAAAGTATCATAATTTTTCTATCATCAAAAGGGCACTAAAACTATTTTAGTCATATCTTCTATATTTCGTTATTTGTGAATCAAGTACAGAGAATATTCTTCCAAAAATTATAAATAAATTATACTATGCAGATAAAGCTTTAAAATAGCATTGGCCCAATTTCATAATTTTTCAGTAAGTATTAATCTCTAAACAAATTATTTATCAAGTATCTTTTTAAGATGGACTTGTAAAGAAAGTACCGTAACTACAATTCTAAAAATCATGAATAAATGTCTACAAGTATATTTTTGCCTGAAAGTCTCAATTCCTAAGACTCATAATTTTTCAACAGAAATATCATCCATAATTAATTTTTAAACCATAAAAGCGTTTTTAACATTTGTGGAGGAAGTACTAGATTTACTCAACTAAAAATTATACAAAAATTCAAGAGCAATCATTCTGACCTAAAACATTTACTTCCAAGATTTCATGGGATTTCAATGAATAGAAAGATCCAAATAATTAAAGCATCAATTAGGGCTATAATCAACTTTACAAATGAAATGCTGGAAATAAACATCATAAAATTCCAGTAAAATTGCTATAGATTCTACCCACTCCAAAACTTACTCTACCCGAGTTTCACAACCTTTAAATAATGTTTAGTGATGAATTGTTCTTAATTAGTATTTTACCCTAAAGCTAAGATTAGGGTTTTGAGGTATCTACTTGTCTCCAAATCCTCCAAGATTCCATCCAGACGATTCTTATCATGCTAATGTCAACTCTACAGAGTTTCAAGGCAATAAGAGAGCAATTTCCCCCATGTCCTTCACAACCCTCAAAACCCTCCATTTAGGGTTTGAGTTTGGATCCTAGGATAAACCAACCCTAAACCATACCATTTTCTCCAAGTGGGTTATAATAATCCTTCCAAGTCAGTGGTCGAAATATCAGCCTCTGTTGAGGTGATTTGACCGTTCCAACCTCTAGTGCACTTTTTTTACTCAAAAATGCCTAACTGTTTCCTAGTTAAGAATAGGTGACTCCCTATTCAAAACTCATCCAAATGAGTTGAAAATTTTGTACAGAACTAGGTTTTATAGCCAGGGACCACTCATCAAAATTTGGGAGGGTTTGGAGGTCATTTGACCACTTAAATAAATTACTCTAACTTTATTAAATTAAAATAAAAACTTTAGGCAAAGTATCTCCAAAAATTCCCATTTTTAAACAGCATCCAGATACGGCTAAGGGTAACCCCCTGCCCAAATTTTAGGTCATTTGGACAAGGGACTAAGAGTGGGCATTTATTTTAGTTCCTGCCCAACTCTAGGTATAGCCCTTACTAAAACAAGTGTTGCGGTCAAACCGCTTACCCAAACGAGTCGATATTAATTTTTAAATTAATGTAGACTCGAAGGGCTACAACTTCTGTGACTGGCAATTTTTCCTAAAATGACCTCTAAGTGCCTCATTTTGCAGCATCAAAATATGCCTATTTTATGTATATTTACCTTATATATTATATATTTAATTTTATATTATAAAAATATCTTTACTGTTCATCTTCCTCAAAACCCGAGAACTGAACTCAGAAAAACTATGTTTACTATAGCCTTTCCGTGATCCGTCGCCGGCCGTCCGATCACTTCCCTGGCCAGCCAGCCGCCACCACCTCCGTCGAGGCGATGGATATCGGTTGGCGGTGGATTGGCCGCCGGAGGTGACGGTTTCCGGCGTACCCGAAAAATATATTTTTTCATGGATTCTCCATGAAAACTCGAGATAGGTCCGGCTCCTTTGAGCGCGAACTTCATTTCTAAGATCCTAAGATCTACCCACAAAAGAAGAAGTAGAGGAGGACCTTGTTCGCGGTTTGGAGGCGAGATGAACGTCGGATTGTCATGGCGCGGTGGTGGAGTTCCCGAACTTCTCCTTCAGCAAGAACAAATCTGAATCCGTTTGGTCAAGAGTGTAACCTTCTCATCTTGCTCTAAGGGGGCTTTTATAGATCTCCAAGTGGGGAGGGGAAAGGGTGAAGCATTCATGGCAATAAAAGCTCCCTTAACGAATGGCTTTTCGGTTATGGTGGAGGAAAGGAAACGGTAGAAGATGAGAAGACTGATCCATGTGGCGATTTACTATTGGGTCAACACTTCCTCATTTTACTAAGTAATTAGATAAAGAAACGGCCCATAAATACTCCTGCTGTAAATTCCCATAATCAGAATTGATTATGACTTGGGTTACAGAAATTTCCAGCTTGGCTGACGTTTTGGCCTTTGTCACGGGCGTGACACGTGGGTCACGGGCGTGACAGGCCCGGGTGGCAAATTCTGAGTTCGACAATCGTCATCCTGAGATCGATGATCGTTGAAGGGTGGTCACACCCTAGGTCACGGGCATGACACGTGGGTCACGGGCGTGACAGGGCCATGATGTAAATTCTGCGCTCGACGATCGTCTCACTGAGATCAACGATCGTCGAAGGGGTCACGCCCTAGGTCACGGGCGTGACACACAGGTCACGGGCGTGATAGGACCGGGTTGCAAATTCTGCGCTCGACGATCGTCTCACTAAGATCGACGATCGTCGAAGGGGTCACGCCCTAGGTCACGGGCGTGACACATAAGTCACGGGCGTGACAGGCCCGGGTTGCAAATTCTTCGCTCCACGATCGTCTTCCTAAGATCGACGATCGTCGAAGGGGTCACGTCCTAGGTCACGGGCGTGACAGGTAGGTCACGGGCGTGACCAACCCATGACTCGAAGTCTTGCTCGATGGACTTCAATTTTTGGGTTTCCTAGGGTTCTGTCACGACAGACCGACTCCTAGGGGTCTAGCCGGAAATGAGATGTTACAAATCCCAATAAACAAAAAAAAAATTTCATCCCCGAAATTGAGGTTAAGCCTACAGGGATTTCTACCGGAATAAAATAAGCTTGTAACATCCCATATGATTCTTCCTATTGGGTCGAAGCGACTACTTGTTTGATAAACAAAGGCAATCTCCCTAATAAACAAAAGATTAGCCCCTACTTTCTTGAGCATGCCTAGGTTCTCAATTTCCCTTATCTAGTCCTACCGGTTCAATACAAGAAGGTAATTCATAGTATACTGAGAGGTGGTGATGTATACCTGACTGAACAACTCCGGGTATTTTTGCCTCATCAGGTCCTGCAGTTCCCAGGTGTGCTCCTCCTGACCATGATTCCTCCACAGAACCTTGACTAAGGGGATCTTCTTGCGGCGCAAGATCCGTACTCCTTTTTCATCGATTCGAACCGGCTCCAAGTGAACAGACCGGTCTGAAGCTACCGGCCCTTCGGGGGTCAAAATCTGCTGCTCCGGGCGTTGTAGAGCCCTTCTCAGCGAAGAAATGTGGAAGACATCGTGTAGAGCTGACAGCTCTGGTGGCAACTCTAGCCTGTAAGCTAGGGCCCCGATCCGCTCCAGGATCCTGTAAGGGCCCATATACCTAGGGCTGAGCTTCTTTCTCCGACCGCGCACCCGTGAAACTCCATGCATGGGCCGGATCTTCAAAAACACTCGGTCCCCCACCTGAAATTCCACCTGACGATGTCGGGCGTCATAATACTTAGCTTGTCTGCTCTGCGCCTCGAACATCCTGTCTCTGATCAGTCTCACCCGAGCCTCGGTGTCTTCAACAAAGTCCGATCCCAACTCCTTCAGATCCTCGTCCTGAACCCATGAAAGCGGGGTCCTGCATTTCCTTCCATACAAGGCTTCATAAGGCGCCATCCTGATGCTGGACTGGTAGTTGTTGTTATAGGAGAACTCGACCAGGTGTAAGAGCTTCTCCCATGGTTCCCCGCGGTCCAAAATGCATAGCCTCAAAAGGTCTTCCAGCGTCCTATTGGTGCGTTCCGTCTGCCCATCCGTCTGGGGATGGAATGCGGTACTGAAGGTCAATCGCGTGCCTAAGTAAGCCTGCACGGATCTCCACTCCCTAGAAGTGAACCGGCCATCCCGATCCGACACGATCGTCTTGGGCACCCCGTGGTATCAAACAAACAGCTCCACAAATCTCCGCACTAGTACTCCCACAGAGTCATCCTTCCTGATCGGAATGAATCTGGCCACCTTCGTCAACCGATGGACGATGAACCAAATCGAGTCGTTTCCCGTCCGTGATCAGGGGAGTCCATGAATAAAGTCCGTCATGATGTCCTCAAATTTCCACTCCGGGGGTACATGTTCTGAGATACACCATCCTTCTAACGATACAATATAGCGATTAAATTTTACCTTCTCAGATATCCTGAATCTTGTTACCCGTCATCTAATTTCATGTGATAATAGTTAATTCTCGTATTTACTCCGTTTTATTACCACGTCATTGTCTTGGTAATTCTGATGAGAGCTCAGTTGGTGATGAGAGCTGTGGTAAAGAGTCTCTTATCAAGGTCCTGGGTTAGACCTGATTAACTCTAGAGGGGGGGGGGTGAATAGAGTAATTAAAATTTTTGCTGTTTTTAAAATTTATCTGAGTAAAATAAGTGATACCAATAGTAATATAGAAAGGAAATGAAAAAAGGCTAAGCTAATCTATCACAACACAGCAAGAACAAGAAATTAAATGATCACACACAGACAACACAAGAATTTTATAGTGGTTCCCCAAACTGGGTACATCCACTCTTCTACCACCCTGCTAGGAATCCACTAGCAGGTTTTTGATCAGGTGACTGCCACCATAAGATCTATTTATAGGGAGATCTCAAAACTCTTTAGGCTTTTGATCAGGTGCCCAAAAACCAAGAATAAACTTTTGAAGGGAGTTAATAAATCCTTTATACATGAGGTGAGAGAGATGATGATGTCTTCTATTTTCTCTATGCAACAGAGAAGACTTGTGGATTTCTATTGTCAAGACTCCTTCTAAAATGTAGAGATGGTTCAGAAACTTGGAGCCTTGCTCAGGGTGTAGGTCTTTAGCCTTGTCTAAAAGAATCTTGGAACTTTCTGACTGATTCAAAGATGTTATCCTTGAATGTTCCTGGAGGAGAAGTTAAAGAAGACTCTTGATGTTTGATGATTGTTCTTCTTCAGTCTTCAGTAAGAGTAGGGAGAAAATAGAATGTTCTTGTGCTGGGAGAGAGTTCTGTGTATTCTCTGTATTTCTCTTGTGTTATCACAGCTAGTCTGATGTCTCCTGTCTCAGAAAAAAGAGGAAATCTCTTTTTAAATTCTTCTGCTGAAAATTCTCCTTTGAAATTTGAATATCAGGCATTAAATGCTGGCTGGTCTGGAGAATGAAACGGCTGAAATATTTGACTTTAATGAGTTTCCCCAGCTGTCCCATTAAAATAGGCAAATAATTACTCTAATGAAGACCATAATCAATGATGCCAATAGCGGCTATATTCAGTAGAATATGAGCATTAATTACTCAGAAAATTACTGCTAAATAATATAATGAATAAGGACAGAAATAAGGAAAAACTCTAAGTATGGCTCAGGACAGAATTCGTCGAACTCGGAACGGAATTCGTCAACCGGAGTTCCAAGTTCGTCAAGCTGATAATTCCTGTTCGTTGACCTGAGCTCAGCGAACTGCATCTGGAAATAACTTGCCAAATCTACGCTCTAAGTTAGTCAAGCTGAGAATCTGTCTGAAATAATAAATCGTCGACCTGAGCTCAAATATCGTCGAGCTCAACTCAGAGAAATAATTCTGAGTCGTCGATCTGCGATCGACGATCGTCGAGCTGAGTTCAAAGAATTTCGAACTGATCATTCTGAACTCTGAATTCTTCTAAGTCTGAGTCTACTGAAGTCCTCTGCTGGTTGGTCCATGAAAGCTGAACCTAATGACTAGCCTAAACTCTAGGACTCATAGACTTGACCCTAGCTCTACAATGTGGGTCAAACTCAACCTAACTAGTGAACCTAGCCCAAATCCAAATTAGGGATCCAACAATCGTAAATGTCTAATACACTCTATTTTTAATTACACGAGTGGCAGTACACAGGGGTGTCCCGTGTTGCCACAACAATACCCCCGATCGCACTAGAATGACCACAAACCCTTAGGACACGACAATACCTATTGCCAAGACAATAACTCTGCCCACTATAGCTGCAAAAGTACCACCAGCCAACTTCGGCCCCTTCTGTGGACGAAATAGTTTTTTTGGAACTTCACTAAGAGGAAAGTTGTATGTTAACTTATAATGGGGGAACGAGCACTGTTGATGGTCCTAATGCACAGTGCCCAGTGTAGGCAATAACATTCCTGCACAACGTACAGTTCATGTAGTATTGCCCATAACAATTCCCTAAAATATTTAGATGTGAATAATGTATTTTTGTATCATTCTAATTTGATGACTTACAAACATCAATATGCTATAAAGTGTCATTTATGATACGAATGTCAGACACGGGGCTCCGCCCCTATGGCCAACCGCAACTGTACCTCCGCGCGACATTAGCCCGGTCATGATATTGTTTCGGCACGACGGCGCTCCTGCCACTCGCAAGACCTTGAGTGTTATATTGCGCTTGTCTCTCATTTTTACAGCGTGCACGAGAGTTTTAAGCGACGGGAAGAACAAATTTTTTATTTTAGTTTAGATATGTTTGCCTATATGAAAGCACATTTTTAAAAATAAAAAAATTCACATAAATTTTAAAAATAGAAGTTTTTATAATAAAGGGGGTCAAAATCGAAAAACGGTTTTTTTTTCTTTTGGTACGGTATAGATATAGAAATAACAAATATCCTAAAAAAAGGCAAATTTCTATATTTGAACGGATGCAAAATTCTTACCCCAAGTTTATTGAAGCGTACAATTAATAAGCAAATCAATCCGCTGGTTGTGCCGCAAATCAAATCGAGCATCCTCGCATGTTGAGTTTTGTTGCAGCCAAAATCGGCGCTCCGGTCGAACCGGACTAACTTGGACCGCCTTAGCTCGCGGAGCGGTCGAGCGCGCACACAGTCAGTTGAAAAAAGGGAAATGTGCACCATGAGTTTTAACGTGGAAAACTCTTCAACCGGGTGAAAAACTACGTGACCGGTTCTGTGTCAGTCAAAATCCACTAAGTTGTTGGAGGTTGCAAAATGTTAAGAGAATCAAGGGCGACAGGCCGCTCCTTGTTACAAAAGTGGAGGTGAGAGGGAGACTTGCTCTTCCCACGGGCAACAGGCTGCACCGTGGAGAGGGCTTGAACGGTGGAATCCGCGTGAGTCTTCGGATCTTGGAAGCTGGCGCGGCGTTCCACGCAAGGATGTCTTGTAAGCCTTCTTCTTCAGGTTTGGGGACTTAGTCGTTTTCACCTCGGCGGAGCTTTGCGGTGGCTAGAGAATTCTCTACGGCAGGAAACAGGCAGAGCTCTGGCGCAAGGAAGAAGAAACTGTGGAGGAAAAAAGGTGAGAAATGAAGAGCCACTGGGGTCCTTTTATATGCTCTAGAGGGAGATCATGGTGGGCCCCACCACTAACGTAATGGGTTAGTGGGTGGTTTCTCCTTGATCGGACGGTCATGGTAGCACGCCATGATTGGATGGTGGAGGTTCGGGCGGCGAGCCACCGGCTGACGGTGGTTAGCGAGAACGGCCGGCCGGTGGCGGTCGACAGGTGGAGGTGGTCGGTGATGGTCGGCGAAGGCCGGCGGCGGTGTTCTCTCTCCCCTCTTTCCCTTTTTTGTGGATCTCATTTTTGGCGTGAGAGAAAGAGGGGGGGATTGGATGGAGGAGATAAAAGATGAGAGAAAGTGGGCCCTCCACTTCTCCCATCATGAAGGGAATCAAGGGGTTGACTAGTCAACCCCATGATTTCATTTTAGGGATTGCTATGTGCACCCCTAAAGCTATAAAATGGATCCAATCCCTATCAACTGCCCCCTAAATCCTTTGTTGTTGATGAGCCGTGTGAGAGACAACTTAGGATTTTTAATCATCTTCTTCCCCGCTTACATGTCTTCCTTCGGAGAGAAGGCCGAGAAGGCGACGAATGGTGCCTCAAAGGTATGCTCGTACTTATACGATTGGCGACGATGATGCTGCATCAAATTGAAGGAGCGGCGATGGGGCTTCAGGCAAGGTGCCGGCGAATCCAATCACGAGGGGGTCTGCGTGCTTGACGGTGCGAAAACGCGTCGGCGCAACGATGGGCGAGTGTAAAGGCGCACCTAGAAGCACGCAAGCGCGCGCGTGGGTGCTCTTGCGCAGCCCTGCGCGCGGGTGCGCGTGCCTAACCCAGCGCGCTCGCGTGGGAGCGCGTGCGCGTCCCAGCGCGCGGGTGCGCGCGCGCGACCCAGCGCGCGGGTGCGCGCGCGCGACCCAGCGCGCGGGTGCGCGCGTGGGTGCGCGCGCGCGCAAGTGCGCGCGTGGTTGCGCGCGCGGGGGTGCGCGCGCGCAACCTCGCGCGCGGGAGAACGCGTGCGGGTGTGCGCGCGCAACCTCGCACGCGGGTGCGCGCGCGCGGGTGCGCGCGCGCGGGTGCGCGTAGGTGCGCGCGCCCTGTGCGCGGGTGCGCGCGCACGCGCCCGGCGCGCACCGCCAAGCATGCCTTGGAAGTGCAGAAGACCCTGGTGGAGAGGATTACTCAGATGTTGAAGCATGCTAGGGAGGAGACTTCGGAATTGGAGGCACAGCTTCAGGTGGCGCGGGAGGAGGTGAGTGGACTCGGGACTCAGCTTCGGGCGGCGAAGGCCCAGATGGAGATGCTGTCATCTGGTGATCATGTGCCAGAGATCAAGGCTGCATGGCTTTCAGAGTACTTAGCATCGACGGACTACAGGTGGGACCGTAGCGCGATCGCCGAGGAGCTACGTGACAATATTTGGTCTAAGGAGGTGGAGCCCCAGATGGATGATGTTCGAGAGCTGGCCCTGTGGCGTGGCGTCTCGAAGGATTTTCGCCTTGTCAGTAGAAGCCTGGGGTACGACACGTCCGGCCTTAGTTTTGCTGATGTCTCTGAGGACGAGCGTTCTGACTCAGACTCTGAGGACGAGTAGTAGCCCTTTTGTTGTCGTTTGTAGTACATTTGTTACTTTTTTGCTTTTAATGTAGCCTTTGAGATTATCGCCCCTAGGGCTCAGATTTGTTGTCTTTTACCTTCTTTATATGACAGTTTCATTTCCATGTCATTTCCATATGTTTTGCCTAGATTTGTTTTTCCATAAGGTGACAACGTAGGAGGGTGTTTGTAGCATCCTCCCCAAATCTTTGGGAGCTTGTCCGAGCCGTCTTCGATTTTGCGGCCTAGCTGTAAAAATAGAGAGAGAGTAGACCCTTGTGAGGGTGTACGAGTCAGGCTCGTGGCTTAATTGCGTGGGGTGGTTCCATGGCTTTGTGCGCGAGACTGGTTCGCGGCTTGGTAGCGTGGAGCTGTCCACGGCTTTGTGCGCGAGGCTGGCTCGCGGCTTGGTTGCGTGGAGCTGGTCCACGGCTTTATACGCGAGGATGGCTCGCATCTTGGATGCGTTGAGCTAGTCCACGGCTTTGTGGGCGAGGCTTGCTCGCGGCTTGGTTGCGTGGAGCTAGTCCACGGCTTTGTGCGCGATGCTGGCTCGTGGCTTGGTTGCGTGGAGCATGTCTACGGCTTTGTGTGCGAGGCTGGCTCGCGGCTTGGTTGTGTGGAGCTGGTCCACGGCTTTGTGCGCGAGGCTGGCTCGCGGCTTGGTTACGCGGAGCTGGTCCACGGCTTTGTGCGCGAGGCGGGCTCGCGGCTTGGTTGCGTGGAGCTGGTCTAAGGCTTTGTGCGCGAGGCTGGCTCGCGGCTTGGTTGCGTGGAGCTGGTCCACGGCTTTGTGCGCGAGGCGGGCTCGCGGCTTGGTTGCGTGGAGCTGGTCTAAGGCTTTGTGCGCGAGGCTGGCTCGCGGCTTGGTTGCGTGGAGCTGGTCCACGGCTTTGTGCGCGAGGCTGGCTCGCGACTTGGTTGCGTGGAGCTGGTCCACGGCTTTGTGCGCGAGGCTGGCTCGCGACTTGGTTGCGTAGAGCTGGTCCACGGCTTTGTGCGCGAGGCTGGCTCGTGGCTTGATTGCGTGGAACGGGTCCGCGGCTTTGCTGGAGAAGGGGGCAGGCCCTTCCCAGGTTGCGTAAGTTAGGGAGACGATAGATCCTGTTCGGATACACAATATTTGTAGAAAGTAAAGTGCGATACTTTGAATAAATAATAGTTTGTACGAGATCAGGCTCGCGACTTATATGAATCACATAGTTTTGAATCAAAAAGTTACTGCATAAAGAAAATCATAATGCATCACTGATAAAAACGGTGCAGGTTCTGCGCATTCCATGTACGGGGAAGAGTCTTTCCTTCGGCGCTCCGCAACTTGTACGTGCCTGGTTTTACCATAGCTGTGACAACGAACGAGCCTTCCCATGTTGGAGATAGCTTGTCGCCTTGTGCTCCTTTTCCGGCGGCTTCCAAGGTACGAAGGACTAAGTCTCCCACGTTGATCGAGCGGGGCTTCATCCGGCGATTGTAGTAGCGGGCCGTGCGTTCTTGGTAGGCGGTGGCACGGATAGCAGCTTCTTCGCACACTTCGAAGACCAAGTCGAGGTTATCACGGAGCGCTTCGTCGTTTGCTTGGCGATCAAAGTTGGATGCCCGGGAACTAGGGATGCCGATGTCGACCGGGATAATGGCTTCTGTTCCATAACAGAGATTGTATGGTGTTTCTTCTGTAAGCGTCCTTTCTGTTGTACGATATGCCCATAACACGTTGGGGAGAGCGTCGACCCATTGCCCCCCAGCATCTTCTAGTCTTGTCTTCAGCCCCTTCAGAATAGTACGGTTAGTCACCTCAATTTGTCCATTAGTTTGCGGGTGTGATATTGTTGTGTGCCGCAACTCTATCTTTAATTCCTTGCACAACTTGGTAAAGGACTTTCTGGTGAATTGGGTGTCGTTGTCAGTGATGATGATTGTCGGTATGCCGAAGCGGCACACGATGTTCTTCCAGACGAATTTTTTCGCATTCTCTTCGGTTATCTTGGCCAGTGGTTCTGCTTCAACCCACTTGGTGAAGTAATCAATTGCCATAATAATGAATTTCCTCTGACTAGAGGCTAGTGGCAGAGGCTCGAGGAGATCTATTCGCCACTGTGCAAATGGCCAAGCTCCTTGCAGTGATGTGAGGGCCACTGGAGGCTGTCGGGTAACGTTGGCGTGCATTTGACAACTTCTACATTTTTGGACGAACTCCGTTGCCTCCTCCTTCATAGTTGGCCAATAAAATCCTTGACGCAAGATTTTTCTAGCTAAGGCTTTCCCTCCAAGGTGCTTGCCACATACCCCTCTGTGGACTTCGCGGAGCGCATATTCAGCATCTTCCTCTGATAGGCACTTCAGGTAAGGTCCTGCGAAGGACCGCTTGTACAATTCTCCATCCATCAATGTGAAAGCGGCTGCTCTCATTCTTAGGCGACAAGCTTCCTTGTGATCTTCGGGTAGCTGCTGGTTTTTCAAGTAGGCGATTAGCAGGGCGGTCCAGGACTCCTCTGCTTTATTGATTTCTGCCACTTCCCATGGGCCACGAATGCTAGGGAAGGCTATTTCTTCTATTTGGCGCCTTCTTGTCTGGTACCGTGTTGAAGATGTGGCTAACTTTGACAGGGCATCTGCCTTGCTGTTCTGCTCTCTGGGAAATATGTAAAATTTGAAATTGCGGGATTTGGATCAGAAGGGACTTCACAAGTTGCAGGTACTGGGCAAGCTGCTCGTTCTTCGCTTCGAATTCTCCTTCTACCTGCGAGACGACAAGTTGCGAATCAGAGTAAACGGTCAGCCGCTTGACCTGGCAGCTGATGGCGAGCTTGAGTCCTGCGATGAGGGCTTCGTATTCTACAACATTGTTTGTAGCAGGGAACTTTAGCCGGAGTCCATATTCCAGGGTAACGAGCTCTGGACTAATGGGGAGCAGGCCTGCTCCAACGCCTTCAACTCCTAAGGCCCCGTCCACATATAGTGTCCATGCTTGTCTGGCCTCCGCTGGTGTGGCCTCTGCTTCCGTTGGTAAAGTGTTTTCTACGATTAAGTCTGCCAAGACTTGAGACTTGATGACGGGGCGCAGGAGGAAGTGGATGTCAAACTCGCCTAGCTCGACGGCCCACTTGACCAGTCGGCTGGATGCTTCAGGTTTCTGGAGAATGGCTTGGAGTGACAACTTGGTCAAGACTTTAATAGTGTGTGCTTGGAATTAGGGGCGAAGTTTTCTGGTGGAGAAGACAAGTGTTAAAGCCGTTTTGTCTGCAGCCGGGTACCAGGTCTCTGTATCAGAAAGGATTTTGCTGAGGTAGTAAATGGGGCGCTGAACTCCTCCTTCATCTTTAACTAGAACTGAACTCAATACAGCTGGCGTGATGGCGAGGTATAGAAAGAGAATCTCTCCGGGAGTTGGCTTGGATAGAAGCGGGGGGGGGAGGCAAGATATTGCTTTAAGGATTCGAAGGCCGACTGACACTCGTCAGTCCATTGAAATCCTGTGTTTCGAGCTCCTCGGAGGATCTTGAAGAAGGGGAGGTACTTGTCTCCCGTCCGAGCTAGGAATCGGGATAGTGCTATGATTCTTCCATTCAACCATTGTACATCTTTGAGTGATCTAGGCGGATACATTTCTTCGAGAGCCTTAATCTTCTCTGTATTGGCCTCTATTCCACGCTGGGTAGCCAACCTCTCGAATGAAATCAATTCCCCGAAGTGACCCCGAAGGCGCACTTTCTAGGGTTAAGCCACATTCCATACTGTCTAATGATTCTGAAACACTTCTCCAAATCTTCCAAATGGTCTTCACGACGAACGCTCTTGACCAGCATATCATCTACGTACACTTCCATGGATCTGCCGATGAGCTCCTTAAAGACTTTGTTCATGAGCCGTTGATAAGTAGCTCCTACGTTCTTAAGTCTGAATGACATCACTTTATAGCAATAGATCCCCTTGTCGGTTCGAAAAGCTGTGTGTTCCTCGTCGGCTGGGTCCATCCGGATCTGATTATATCCTGAGTAGGCATCCATGAAGCTGAGAAGTTAATGTCCGATACTTGAATCAACTAGCTGGTCTATCTTAGGAAGTGGAAAACTATCTTTAGGGCAGACCTGGTTAAGGTTGGTGTAGTCCACACACATCCTCCACTTCCCAGAGGATTTCTTTACCAGGACAACGTTAGCCACCTATGTGGGATAGCCAACCTCTCGAATGAAATGGGCGCAGAGGAGCTTCTCAACTTCTTCTTCTATTGCTTGGAGTCTCTTAGGGGCGAAATTCCTCTTCTTTTGGATGACGGGCTTGCATGCGGGGTTAATGTTAAGGGAGTGTTGGATGACCTGAGGGTCGATTCCAGGCATATCTTCCGGGGACCAGGCGAAGATATCCTTATTTTCCCAAAGGTATGCTGCTAATTTCTCCCTCTCTTGCTGTGGTAAGAGGGACACGAGCTGAACGGTGCGATCTGGTTTTGTCGGAGAGAGGGGGACCTCAATCAGGCCTTCGATGGGTGCCCCCCGTTGCAGAACTGCTTCATCTCTGAGGTCGAAGTCATTAATATTCAGTGTGGTAGGTGTGGTGGTCTGTGCTTGTTTAGAATAGCAGTTCTTAGCAGCTTCCTGATTTCCGCGTACTACTCCAATCCCTCCTGGAGTAGGGAACTTCATAGCTAGATGGGGAATGGATGGGATGGCTGTGAAGGTGGTCTGAACTGGTCTTCCAAATATAGCATTGTATGCTGAGCTTGATTCTACTACCACGAACTGGACTTCATGCGTGATTTGTTTTGGAAATTCTCCTAACGTGACTGGTAGGGTGACTGTTCCGATGACTTGGACTGGATGGTTATCAAAACCGTAAACTGGGCAAGCTGCTGGAGTCAGCTGTTGGCGGGATATGTTCATATTTTGGAGGGTGGTGGAGAAAAGAATGTCGACTGAACTGCCATTATCGACAAGGATTCGCTTGACGTTGTAACAGGAGTCTCCGATACCAGCACTGATTACTAGTGGATCTTGATGTGGCGTTCGGATGCCGATGAGATCTTCATCTCCAAATGATATGGTGGTGCCTTGCTTGCTCCTCTTATCTTCATGGGTTTCCTTTCCCGCGTGCACTGATAGTATCGGTGATCTGGCAATGGTCTCGATGTTTCCTACCACTTGCCTTCCTCCTCCTCTTGCAGATGGGGGCATTCTGCTGGTCCCTGGGATGCCTAGGTGGATCTTGTTGTTCCTACACCCTTCCCTGCAAAAAACTTCCGAGCAGTCCTAGACGAACTATACACTCGATCTCCTCTTTTAGGCGAGCACAATCTTCAGTGGTGTGCTCGGTCGTCCGATGGTATTCGCAATACTTGGACTGATCGTTCTTAGGATTGTGAGGTGGTTGCCTTGTTCGTTGCAGCATCGGTTCATTCTGGATAGCATATAACACATTGGTGCGAGAAGTGTTGAGAGGGGTGTAATCTCTAGGTGGATCTCTCTGGCGGTCACGTCGGCATTGTCCATTCCGACGTTCTCTGGGGAATCTTCCTTCCTGGCGTTAAGGGGTTGGCTCTTTGTCCCTCTTTCTTTTCTATACTCCATCGAACTGTCATCGATGAGCTTCAATTGCTTTGTCTGCGGCTATCTGTGCTTCGACTCTGTGTACAAGATCTGGATAGCTGGGGATGGTTTCTCTTATAAGTGCTGAGTAGAAACCTCTAGGACGGAGACCTCCCAGGAACACCCCCCGTAGGAGCTCGGGGTCGACTCCTGGGATCTGGCGAGCTTCTGCAGTAAATCATTGGAAGAAATCTTTGAGGGTCTCCCCTTCGTTTTGGCGGATTCCAGAGAGATGTGATGGATCGCGAACGATCCTTCGATTGGCGATGAATTGGTCGGAGAACTGTTTGGTCAGTTCGGCGAAGCTGGTAACGATGCCTGCTCTTAAAGAGTGAAACTACGTTCGAGCTTGCCCTTTGAGGGTGGTTGAGAATACTTGACATAGCAGCGGATCAGAGGCGTTGAAAATCCTCATGATAGTGGTAAAAGGATTCACATGTTAGAGCGGATCATCGGTTCCATCGAATGTTTCGATGCTTGGGAGTTTGAATCCTTGCGGGATCGGATGGTCGAGGATTTGTGGGGCCAAGGGGGAGCCTTGGCAAAGCGGCCGAAGAGGGTGAAAATCTCTCCTCGCGGCTTGGCGGTATTCTTCAACAATGACCTCCCTGATTTCTTCGCGAGTGAGGAGAGGGTGGATGTGAGCATCGTTAACTAGATTGTGGCGGGGGTGATCTGCCCTTGCTCCCCTTGGAGGGGGATGAGTCAAACTGGCAGCACCAAAGTAGTCTTCAAGTTCTTCTTGCCCCTAAGGGGCTTCCTGGATCCTTACTGGATTAAGTGGTGGAGGATTGTCAACTGGTGGAGGTGACCTTTGTGGAGCTGAAGGTGCTCCAAGGTTCTGAAGTAGTGCGAGCATCTCTGTCTATTGCTCTTCCATTTGGTGGACACGCCCTTCCAAGGCGGTGACAGGGGCGAAAGTTGCTTCAGCAGTCAGTGGCACGTCTACCAGAGAGTGAGATCGTGATGGTTCAGTGTGTCCGCCAAGTGCGGATCCTTCGGCAGTGCGGGCACTTCTCTTTGTCATCGCGGTGGTAGGGATGATGAACTTGTTCTTCGAAGGATGTTGGGAATGTTTCCCACAGACGGCGCCAAACTGTTGCAGCCAAACTCGGCGCTCCGGTCGAACCGGACTAACTTGGACCGCCTTAGCTCGCGGAGCGGTCGAGCGCGCACACAGTTAGTTGAAAAAAGGGAAATGTGCACCAGGAGTTTTAACGTGGAAAACCCTTCAACCGGGTGAAAAAACCACGTGACCAGTTCTGTGCCAGTCAAAATTCACTAAGTTGTTGGACGTTACAAAATGTTAAGAGAATCAAGGGCGACGGACCGCTCCTTGTTACAAAAGTGGAGGTGAGAGGGAGACTTGCTCTTCCAACGGGCAACAGGCTGCGCCATGGAGAGGGCTTGAATGGTGGAATCCGCGTGAGTCTTCGGAGCTTGGAAGCTAGCACGACGTTCCACGCAAGGATGTCTTGTAAGCCTTCTTCTTCTTTAGGTTTGGGGACTTAGTCGTTTTCACCTCGGCGGAGCTTTGCGGTGGCTGGAGAATTCTCTACGGCAGGAAACGGGCAGAGCTCTAGCGCAAGGAAGAAGAAGCTGCGAAGGAAAAAACTGTGAGAAATGAAGAGCCCCTGGGGTCCTTTTATAGGCTCCAGGGGGAGATCATGGTGGGCCCTACCACTAACTTAGTGGGTTAGTGGGTGATTCCCCTTGATCGGACGGCCGTGGTAGCGCGCCATGATCGGATGGTGGAGGTTCGGGCGGCGAGCCACCGGCTGGTGGTGGTTAGCGGGAGCGGCCGACCGGTGGCAGTCGACAGGTGGAGGTGGCCGGCGATGGCCGGCGATGGCCGGCCGGCGGCGTCCGGCAGGCGGCGGCTGGCAGGCGGCGGGCCGGCGGCGATGTTCTCTCTCCCCTCTTTCCCCTTTTTGTGGATCTCATTTTTTGTGGGAGAGAAAGACGGGGAATTGGATGGAGGAGATAAAAGATGAGAGAAAGTTGGTCCTCCACTTCTCCCATCATGAAGAGAATCATGGGGTTGACTGCTATGTGCACCCCTAAAGCTATAAAATGGATTCAATCCCTATCAAGTTTAACAGTGATGCGCCCTCGTTCCCTCATCTATAAATAGGTCCTAGTGTTTGTTCTATCACAATTTATCTCCTGCTTAACCATCGCCGTCGCGACTTCTCTCACTAGTTTTGTCTGTCCTTGACAAGGTTTGATCTCTTATTTTTTCTCTCATCCTAGTTAATTTTTTCTATTTCCCGTATTTCTATCAATTATCTAGTGTTTAATTCAAGTTCATGCTTCATCGTTATTTTGTTTTCTTTAATTTTAAAGCACAGTCATTCAAGATTATCAGGATCGAGATCGTAGATGAAATAGTTACTGTTAGCAGATAATCTAGCTCTCTTTTCGTCTCCTGCCTGTCTTATTTTCTCTTAAGTTGCTTTAGCTGGTGGGTCCCACAAACTTTGTTTACTTGGTGTCTTTTATTCCTCTGTTATGGCGTAGGGGGGCGCCGCTGGTCTAGTACTGTGCAGCAGGTTTGTTTATTGTGGCCCATGCTGGCTCTGGCTTCCTTTATCTCTAGGAAGGTTGCAGCTGGGTGGGCGGCCTTGATGCTTTTCTTCTTCCTTCTCTTGTTGCTTGTGTTTTTCTTCCTCCTTCAGTCTAACCTGCAGGATCTTGAGCAAACCAGAAAAGTTAACATGGTATCAGAGGGACAGGCTTGTGCCATCAGAAAGCCAGCAACATAGTATCCTGTTCTTTGTGAAAATAGCTGTTCTCGGCTTCATCACATGGCTGCCTCTAATTCCCAGACTTTTGTGTATACTCAAACCGGAATACCTATCTTTGAAGGCGACTCATATGATTATTGGAGCAAACAAATGAAAGTATACTTCGTATCTCAGGGCTTATGGGATCTTATTCAACATGGAATCCAGATCCCACCAACACCATCATCAACCAAAGAAAAAACAGAAGAAACAAAAACAGGAGAAGTATCGAAAGCTCAACCAGACCTGGAAGCTCAAAAAAGAGATGCTAAAGCTCTCTTGTGCATTCAACAGGGGGTAGGTCGATCCATTCTACCTCTTATTATTGATGCTGAGACTGCAAAAGAATCATGGGATAGATTAAAAGAAGAGTATAGAGGGAATGAAAGAGTCATCTCCATCAAACTAACTCTCCTGTGGAGAGAATTTGATACCAGCTCTATGAAAGGATCTGAGACTGTGCAACAATACATCTCAAGAGTCTCAGTGTTAGTAAATCAAATCAGGACCTATGGAGATGAGCTTCCAGAAAGGAGAGTTGTATCACATATTCTGGGGAGTTTAAGTTCAGATTTTGAACATGTAGTGGCAGCCATACAAGAGGCAAAAGATACAAATAAAATGTCAGTTACAGAGCTCATGGGGTCCCTACAAGGCCATGAAGCTAGAATGAAAAAGAAAGATATCCAACTGGAGCAAGCCTTCCAAAGCAGGGTATCCTTTACACCTGCAAAACAAAGCAACAACACCTGGGGACAACAGTCCAGAGATAGAAGACCTGATGAAAGAAATAACTGGATTCATTACAGCAGAGACAAGGGAATGGATCAAAGCTCCAAATCCTACTGTAAGTTATGTAACAAATCTACACATTCCACAAAAGATTGTTTCTCAAAGTGCAAGAAATGCAAAAACCCCAACCACCTCCAAAGAGATTGTTGGTATCGTGAAAATAAGACAAGGTAAGAAGCGAATTTTTCAAATAACCCTGAATCTCTCTTTTATTCCTGCCTACCATCCAATCACCCAGAATCTGAAGTTTGGTTCCTTGATAGTGGGTGCTCCAACCACATGACCAATAACAGACTAGCCTTTATTCAGTTAGATGAAACGCAGAAATCTGAAGTGATAATGGGTGATGGAAATGTACGAGTTATAGAAGGAAAAGGTGTGGTAGCTGTGAAGTCACAAGCAGGAAAAATAAATCACATACATGATGTGCAGTATGTCCCTACTCTGTCTCAAAGTTTGCTAAGTGTGGGGTAGTTGATTAAGAAAGGATATAAATTAGTCTTCGACAAAGATGAGTGCAGCATCTTGGACACTAGAACTCACATGCTGGTCACCACTGTTAAGATGACCTCAAATAAAATCTTCCCACTCAAATTGGAATTGAGCCAAAAGGATACAGCACAAGCAAATACAGCAAGGAGTCAAAACAAAACAATGTTGTGGCATTGTAGGCTTGGACACCTAAACTTTGGTGATCTGAAGAAGCTAAAGGATCTAACTATTGGTATTCAGGAACCACTACACACTAGTGAATTCTGTGAAGTGTGTGCTAAAGCCAAGATTCACAAGTTACCCTATCCAAAGCAGAGTCAGAGGAGAGCTGAGACACCTCTTGACTTGATCCATATTGATATTTGGGGGCCGGCCTCTTCACCAACTTGGGGTGGGTGTAAGTACTATATGCTCATTGTAGACGATTGCACTCGTATGATGTGGATATTTTTCCTTGCATTGAAATCTGAAGCTTTCAATACCTTCACAAAATTCAAAAACAGTGTTGAAAATGAGTCAAATAGCAGAATAAAGACTCTCAGGACTGACAGGGGTGGGGAGTTTACTAGCCATGAGTTCATTTCATTTTGTAATGATCATGGAATAAAAAGAGAGCTATCAGTTCCATACAATCCTCAGCAAAATGGGGTAGTAGAGAGGAGAAATAGAACTGTAGTAGAGATGGGAAACAGTATGCTGCAACAAAAACAAATGCCTAAACAGTTTTGGGGGGAAGCAATGAATACTGCTGTCTACTTGTTAAACCGGGCACCTACCAGAGCTCTCAATGAACTTACTCCTTATGAAGCCTGGAATAAGAAAAAGCCAAACCTTCATCATCTAAAAATGTTTGGATGTCCTGCATTTGTTCTGAAACCAAAAGAAGCAAGAGATAAGCTGGATGCTAAAGGGGATAAGTTTGTATTTGTGGGATATAGTTTGGAATCAAAAGGGTATAGATTTTTCAATCCTCAAACCAACAAACTGGTGATCAGCCGTGATGTGATATTTGATGAGCAAGGAACTTGGACTGACGGGGGGCTCCTGCAGGATCAAAATCAAGGCCACAACATTCCAATTGCCTTGGAGGATACTGTGAGTGACGCCCCTGTCGATTTTCCCTCACAGCCAGCCAGTCTTGGCACTTCTCCCCTGAAAAGCAGGTCAGATTCATCATCTCCTCCCCGAAAATTTCGTTCACTATCTGATATCTATGAGTCATGTAATGTTGCTCTTATGAGTCAAGAGCCAACCAAATTCTCTGAAGCTGCTGATAATGCTCATTGGGTCAATGCTATGAATGATGAAATGGATATGATTATTAAAAATAACACATGGGAGCTCACAGACAGACCACCTCATAAACCTTTGATTGGGCTAAAATGGATATATAAAATAAAATTGAATGAAGAGGGAGAAGTTGTGAAATACAAAGCTAGGCTTGTTGCCAAGGGGTACACCCAACAGCCAGGAAGAGATTTTACAGAAACTTTTGCTCCAGTGGCTCGCATGGAAACCATTCGACTCTTATTAGCTTTTGCCACACAGCTAAGCCTCAAAATTCACCAATTAGATGTAAAATCTGCTTTCCTAAATGGGGAAATACAAGAAGAAGTTTTTGTTCAGCAGCCTGAAGGGTACATTGTAGAAGGGAGTGAAGATAAAGTGTATAGACTTAAAAAGGCTCTGTATGGGCTGCGACAAGCCCCCCGTGCTTGGAATGAACGTATAGATTCTTATTTAAAAGGAAACGGGTATGTTAGAAATCCGTATGAAGCCTCCTTATATCTCAAGCATCTCTCTCAAGAAGAATTTGTGATTGTGTGCATATATGTGGATGATCTTCTCATCACTGGAACCTCCACAAAACTGATTGAAGAATTCAAGGAAGTCATGAAGCAAGAGTTTGAGATGAGTGATTTGGGTCTTATGAAATATTTCCTTGGACTTCAGATAACTCAACTACCTGGAAGAATGTTCCTTCACCAGGAAAAATACACAAGAGAACTTCTTCAACGTTTCAACATAGGTGAGTGCAAACCTACTTTCACTCCAATGTCCACTGGAGAACAATTCTCAAAAACAGATGGAGAAGAAAAAGTGAGTGAAGAAAGTTATCGAAGCATGATTGGAGCTCTGATTTACTTGACTAACAGCAGACCCGATATAGAGCATGCTGTCAGTGTTATGTCAAGATTTGCTAGTGAACCAAGTATTGCCCATTTGAGGGGAGTAAAAAGGATCCTGAGGTACCTGCAAGGTACTAAAAATTTCGGCCTATTTTTCACCAAATGCCAAACCAACAACACCCAACTTACAGGCTATTCAGACAGCGACTGGGCTGGGAGTGCTGAAGACCGCAAAAGCACCAGCGGCTTCCTGTTTCAGCTGGGGCAAATGACCATTTCCTGGAGTTCTCGCAAGCAGAAAAGCATTGCCCTTTCATCGGCAGAAGCAGAGTATATGGCTATTGGGGAGGCGGCGAAGGAAGGAGTGTGGCTGAGCCGTTTGCTTACCACTCTGAAACAGGAAGAAGGGCGCGCTGTTACTCTCATGGTCGACAGCACATCCGCGATTTCCATAAGTAAAAACCCTGTTTTCCATAATCACACAAAGCATATACAGATAAAACATCATTTCGTCAGAGAATTGATCGAGAATGGAGAGGTAGAAGTGTATCACTGTAATACAAAGGATCAGCTAGCAGACGGGATTACCAAGGCACTTTCAGCGGAGAAATTTCAAGCATTTCGCCGGAATGTTGGCGTCATCAACAAAGACGAAGCCATCGGAGGAGCCATCGAGCCCTAGATTACGGGGGGTGTTAGCAGATAATCTAGCTCTCTTTTCGTCTCCTGCCTGTCTTATTTTCTCTTAAGTTGCTTTAGCTGGTGGGTCCCACAAACTTTGTTTACTTGGTGTCTTTTATTCCTCTGTTATGGCGTAGGGGGGCGCCGCTAGTCTAGTACTGTGCAGCAGGTTTGTTTATTGTGGCCCATGCTGGCTCTGGCTTCCTTTATCTCTAGGAAGGTTGCAGCTGGGTGGGCGGCCTTGATGCTTTTCTTCTTCCTTCTCTTGTTGCTTGTGTTTTTCTTCCTCCTTCAGTCTAACCTGCAGGATCTTGAGCAAACCAGAAAAGTTAACAGTTACGAGGTAGAATCAGATCAGATAGTGGGATCAGATCGTGGATTGCTTTACAAAATCAGACTCAATTTAAAAAATCTTGATCGTAGAATCGTAAGATCCTATAATCCGGATCACGATTCTGACAACCTTGCGATCATCTACTACTTTCGCCGTCTTCCTTCCCTTGTTGTTAATGCTATGTGAGTTAGCTTTAAGAATTTTCTTCCTCTGCCTTCATGATTTTTGAAATTATTACAGTCATCTTTAAAATAATTATTTCAATTAAGAGATCTATATAATTTTCTTTGAAGGAGCGTTTTAAGATAATTGGCACGTCAATTTCATGTTAAATCTTTTTAAATTATTATAATAATTATTCATAAATTCTTAAAATTATTTTGTCTTGGTCCCTAGTCCCTACACATCCGAGCAGTGGTGTAGGGCATCCTTTAAATTATTCGAGCAGTGGTGTTGCAGCTATATTATTTAATAAAAATCTTTAACTCCTGCCATGATTCGATTTTGAGCCGGCTTGAATTGATAATTTTCTCTTTATTTATAGTTGGCTTGATTTAAAACTTCTTTTTATTTTTAATTTGTTCAAAATTAAATTGGGCAACCTTTAAATTTAGCAAAGAAAACACAAAAATTTTACTCTTTTATTTAGATTTAAATTTTAGTGTTTTTAAAATTTAAAATAACAATATAATAATACATACGTAATATTTTGATTAAATTTGGGGTGATTGGAATCATATTTTGAGCGATTCAGAGTTGCCTCGAAATATGATTCGTGTCAAATTGATTCACTCAAATTTAGTCGAATGGTAATCGATTTCTATTCAGCTCAATATTCTAGAGATTTTTGAGTTTTCAATAATAAGCTCCGCCTTACATCTGTGTCAAAAGGCCAGGTATGCCTGGGCTCAACATTCTCTCTCTCCATTCTATAGTGTTTTTAATTTATCATTTTTAAAAAAATATTTGGCTGCAGTATATTAATTTATCAATATAGTATATTTATACTTTGTTAATTAAAAACATAAGAAAGTTTATTACATAAGATGAGTGCATGCACTCACCATATGATAATAATAGGCTTTTTATGTTCTCAACACATTCACTGAAATGTAGCATGTATACTATTGTATAATGTATACACACACTAGCGGGCGTATAAATTACAATTATATTTAGTTATATTAATTTTTTTGTTCACTTCTTGATTATACTGAAACAATAATTTTCATTAAATAAAGCTTTTAAAAACTGTAAACTATAAATTATTTAAGAAAATTTTTCTATTAAAATTAAATTGTTATATTTTAAGTGACAAGCATGTTTGGTTTGTGCTCACCACTCATTCACAGAGAACTAACTTTTTTTTTACTATTATTCTTTATTTTATCTTTTAAAAGGATTACACTAATTTTTGATTGGATGTTTTTGTTATATGGTATATATTTGAGTGATGCGTACTCACTCAACGCTTATTCTCTAATGCTCGATTTTGCCTAAGTCCACAGGTGCTGATGTCAGCAAAATCGACAAAGTCAACTAAGGTCAAATCAGATACGGGGAAGCTACACTATACGACAAAACTTGCTGTGAAGCTAGTGTACATCTTCTTCTGTTAAAGCAAGGCACAGCTGGAAGCTGCAAGTGGGGCCCACCGATCTCTAAGACCCGTTGATCGGCGAACTACAAAAGGAAGAGATAGGGTCAAGACAAAGATAACTTTTAGGGCATATATTATTCAAAAAGGAGAGCAGTCATCTTCATCTTCTTCGCAATTGCTGCATGTGAAAAGTTTGAAGCTCTTCAACAAGAAAAGTTCAGTTAGTTGTGCAAGTCTCTATCTGGCACAGCAGATTCAGAATCTGTTCTAAAGAAAGAAGAACCTTCATCCTTTGGCAGGTTTAGTGAGATTTTGAAGACTCGAGATCAAAAGATTTTTAGCCTTCAGCAGCAAGTTCAGAAGTTATCTTCTGAGTTCCTCCAGCAAATTCTTTCCCTGCTGTGAGGAGAGTTGGAGCAGAACATTTTTTGCTCAAGTGGTTGACACAGAGAAATTTCTCTGTGTCAAACTTAATTAAATAATTTCTTTTTGTAGGATCCTTCTAGATCTGAGCTGTAGGACCTTTAGGTCTGAGGTAGGGCAAGTTTTCTTGAGCTGTAGGAGAGTGCTGCTCTCTGTGATAGGTGAGTTTTACTCACTGAGAAGTAGGGCAGTTTTGCTTGAACTATAGGATAGTATATCTCTCTGAGTTGTATGAGCAAGCTTGCTCTGAGGTAGGGCTATCCTCCATAGCCTGAGTGGTTGGGCATAAGTGGCTGAGGTAGGTGTTACTTATATCACTGAGTGTAGTCCTTTGTGGCTGAGGTGAAAGTCTTGGAGGAGACTGAGAGATCATGAGAGATCTGAGATGTAAGCTCCTTGGAGAATTGGTTTGGAGAAGTGCCTTGACTAACAGGAAGTTAGCAAGGTGGGAGGAGAATTGATGTAGCCATATTTTTGGGGAACCACTATAAAATACATGTGTGTTTTTTTGTGTTTGCTTTTATTTTCTTAATTACAGGTGCTAAGGACAAGCTCTAGATCACTATAAGCTGAAAGCTTAAAGAAACAATCAAGTGACCCCAATATGAAGTTCTCTAAGGAGGGAATTCGCTCAGCCTACCAAAAGGGTAAGTAGACAAAAATCTCCTTCAAGGGTATTGGGACCAATGACTCTGTGAAGTGCTTGTACCTCTTGCACTTGGACCTATTTGGTCCAATGCCAGTTCACAGTCTTGATAGGAATGTCTACACCCTTGTGATAGTTGATGATTATTCCAAGTTTACTTGGGTGTTCTTTCTTAAGAAGAAGGATGAAACCCTTGATGTCTTCATGAGATTTGTAGAGCAAATTCAGAATGAGCTTGGCTGTTCTGTGGTAGAAATCAGAAGTGACCATGAGACAGAATTCCTGTCTGATAGCATGAAAAAGTTCTGTGAAGAGCATGAGATTCATCAAGAATTCTCTTCTCCTAGAACACCCCAGCAAAATAGGATAGTTGAGAGGAAAAATAGGACTCTCATAGAGGTTGGTAGAACACTGTTTAGTGACACATCTCTCCTAAAATATTTTTGGGCTGAGGCAATAAATACCGCATGTCATGTCATCAATAGAGCCTCCATTACCAAAGGCCACAAGAAAACTCCTTATGAGATCATGAAGGGCAGAAAACCAAATCTGGGCTATCTCAGAATCTTTGGTAGTAAATGTTTTATGTTTCACAATGACAAGTTCTATGTGACTAAGTTTACTGTCAAATCCTATGATGGAATATTTGTTGGGTAAAACAATCATATAAAAGCATATAGGATCTACAGCTTGAAAAGCCAAGTTGTAGAAGAATCAGTTCATGTAGTCTTTAATGAGTCTACCATGATTAACAATGGACTGCCTAGTTCCTCTTATAGTACTGCAGGTACAGAATAGATGATGAACAAGCTGACCATCAAGGAAACATCACCAGTCATCCAAGATGATATAGATACTCCAGAAGATCTACCTAGCACACTGGGAGTGGATGAAGATCAACAAGAAGATGCCCATGTTGCTGAAAAAAGACTATCACCTGCAGTTAGGCATATGAGAGATCATCTAGCACACCAGATCATTGGTGAGACAAGTCATGGAGTAATGACAAGGAGCAGAAGTCAGAACACAGCCATGTATTCAAGATTTTTATCCCAAGTGGAGACCAAGAAGTTTGAAGAGGACAATATAGACCAGCATTGGATTGGAGCTATGCAGGAGGAACTAAACCAGTTCAAGAGGTGTAGGGTCTAGAAGCTGGTTCCCAGACCTCAAGGTCATAATATCATTGGAGTCAAGTGGATCTACAGAAACAAGCTTGATGAAAATGGCATTATAATTCAGAACAAGGCCAGACTAGTAGCTAAGGGGTACAAACAAGAAGAATGGATTGATTTTGATCAAACCTATGCTACTATAGGAAGATTGGCGGCCATTAGGTTATTCCTTGCATATACAGCACACAAGGGATTCAAGGTCTACCAAATGGATGTGAAGTCAGCCTTCCTAAATGGTGACTTAAAAGAAGAAGCCTATGTTGAGCATCCTCCAGGTTTTGTAATTCCTCACTCACCTGATTTTGTTTATAGACATAGGAAAGCTCTATATGGGCTGAAGCAAGCCCCTAAAGCATGGTATGGGATATTGTCTAGTTTCCTCATTGAGAATAAATTCTCAAGGGGGAAAATAGATAAGACCTTATTCCTAAGGGAATCTATGGGTAAGATCATCCTAGTCCAAATCTAGGTAGATGACATCGTCTTTGAATCTACTGATGACAACCTCTGCAAAAAGTTTGCTAAACTCATGCAGGAGAAGTTTGAGATGAGCAGTATGGGTGAACTTAAGTTCTTCTTGGGACTCCAAGTAAGACAGACTGATGATGGCTTGTCCATATCCCAGTCTAAGTTTACAAGGGAGTTAATCAAGAAATTTGGCATGGAGAATTCCCCCACCATGAGAACTCCCATGGGGTCAAGTATGCATGTAGGAAAAGATAAAGCAGGGAAACCTGTTGATGAAACTTTGTATAGAGGGATAATTGGCTCCCTTCTATATCTAACTATAAGTAGGGTAGACATCATGTATGTTGTATGTGTTTGTGCTAGGTATCAGGCTTGCCCTAAAGAATTTCACTACTCTGCAGCTAAGAGAATCTTGAGGTATCTTAAGGGCACTCCAGATCTTGGCCTTTGGTACCCTAGGAATGGGAAGTTTGAACTAACTGGCTATTCAGATGCAGATTATGCATGTTGTAGAGAGGATAGGAAGAGCACATCTGGCACCTATTAGTTCTTGGGAGGGAGACTGGTATCTTGGAGCAGCAAGAAACAAACCAGTGTTGTAATATCAACTGTAGAGTCAGAGTACATCTCAGCAGAAAGCAATTGTGCTCAGTTATCGTGGATCCAGCACCAGCTTCAAGATTACAACCTCTAGATAAATAGAACTCCTTTATTTTATGATTTTACTAGTGCAATCTCTATTGCTAGGAATCCTTTCTCCCATAGCTGGACTAAGCACATAGAGATTAGATATCATTTCATTAGGGAGCATGTGGAATGTGAAAACATCACCCTTTGAGTTTGTTCCAATAAACAAGCAAGTGGTTGACATCTTCACTAAACCACTAGATGAAGCCAAGTTTAACACCTTCAAATTTGAGTTGGGTATTTTAAACTTTGTATAGCTTCAGTTGCTCCTCATCTAGTTACAAACTATTTAGCTTTATGCAAATAGGATGGTCCTTTAAAGAAATGAAGATTCTCAAATTGAGGGGGAGCAAGTCAAGCAATGTTGCCTAATTGAGGGGGAGAAGGTGATTAGATGATCAGTTTATCACGTGCATCCTATCAGTTATTTACTGCAGTCAAAAAGGGGGAGAGGATAAGATGATAAGATGATCAGATAAGCAAGGCAGTAATAAGGCAGCAATAATTCAGGGGAAGCAGATGGCAGATGCAGTAATGTATTCTGCAAGCAGGGAAGTGTGGTAACTATAGATCACTTCTATATTACTTAGTTTTCTTTTATTTCTCCTTGTGCTGCATGGTTATGTGTATGTCATTATCTTTACTTAAGTGTTTTTGGCTTCCTCAAAGAGAGGGAGATTGTTGGGTCCATTGCCCATAATATCTTGGATTTGAGTGAAGTCAATATTATCAATGATATATACATGTCTATAGATGACTATGATAGGTCAGGTAGCCTAAGTGGCTAAGTCATGTAAACACTTACCTATGGTGTGGGATGACAGAAATCTGTCTAAGTCCACAGGCATTGAGTGAAGGAACATCACTCAACGCTAGATGACTTATAGCGCTGAGTGTAGCCTATACTGTTATTACCTAAGTTGGAATGAGCTAAAATGTGTCTAAGTCCACAGGCATTGAGTGAAGTCAACTCACTCAACGTCATGCTACTAAATACAAAAAATTGGCTAAGACAGAAAGCGTTGAGTGAGGCATGTTCACTCAACGCTCTCAACGCATAAGTTACTGAATAAGCAGAAATATGGTTAAGGCAAAAAGCATTGAGTAGAGGTTACTAACTTAACGTTGTTAATGCCTAGTGAAGACAGAACTTTGTCTAAGGGGTTTGGCATTGAGTGATGCTTACTCACTCAACGCCAAACAGCTAAAAGGTGATAAAGCAAGATTGGCGTTGAGTGGAGCTGAATCACTCAACGTGTTGGGTACATTGGAAAATGTGTACCTGATTTGGAGAAGCCTCACTTAGCTCAATAATATACATCAAGGTGTATTTGATGTTATTTTGAGTTTATATGTCCAGGTTAAGAATGTGCTAGAATGCAGGAAAAATATTCTAAGTCCATATGTCGACACCTGAAGAAGCTGTGTCAACACTTCAGTAAGATTGTGTCAACACTTGGAAATAGCTGTGTAGACACTTCAGAGGACTTGTGTCGACACCGGGAGGACGTGTCTACACACAGAGGAAGAGTCGACAACAACTGTGTCGACACCTAGAGGCAGTGTCGACACACACTATGTTCTGAGTCTACATCAACTGTGTCGACACACAGGACTTGTGTCGACACACAGCTGAGTCTATACCAAGTTGATTGCTGATGAATGGTGAAGTGTTTGTGTCGACACAAATAATCAGTGTCGACACATTCTCCAGATGCAGTATCAAGGAGCTGTGTCGACATCAAGGCAGCTTTGTCGACATCACCAAAGACTGTGTCGACACTTAAGTCACTTGTGTCGACACATATTGACAGATGGTCTCGACACTTTATGGCAGACAGACTCGACGCTTTGCTGATAGAGTCAAAGGCTCAAGAAGTGTTTGAAGACTTGACAGCTTTGGGTTATGACAGGTTTACTGAAGCTGTCAGACTTGTCAGAAGTTAGTTATAAACCAGATCAGCCGGTTACCAAGGATGAAGTATATAAATAGATGGACTCAAAAGAAGAAAAACAATATAACAACAAACATAGAGAAGAAGTATTGTCACCACTAACACAATTAGAGATTATTCTCTGGTCAAGAAAGTACAAGTAACAAATAAGAAGATCTTCGTGAGAAGATCTAAGAAGACGATCTGAAGTAGTTTACTATTCAGATTCTGTCTAAGTGGAATTCTATCAAGAATTCAGAAGTATCTTCAAGAGATTTGGATAGAGAGAGATCCAGCTATTTGAAGACAAGGAGGAGACATTCACAGGTCTCTCAAGAAGCAGATACTGAACTAATCTGTCAAGGAGATTCAGATCTATTTCTGAAGTCTAAGAAGGAAGCTGCCAGTCAGTTTTATTCAAAGGAAATCAACCCAACTAAGTTCATATTCAAGAAGCTTTGAAGAAAGCTAAGATCAAGTTGATTTCAGCCATCAGCCTCTTCAAGAAGCTGATCAAGAAAGTTCTTATCCCTTCTCTCTCAACAGGGGTAAGAGATTACAAAATTCCTTATCAAATTCTGTAGGATCTATTCATAGATCTGAGTTGTAAGCCTATTTTATAAAGGCTGAGTGTATGAGATTTATTCTCTGAGGTAGGGCTATTTATTCCTGAGTTGTATGAGAAGGTATTCTCTGAGCTGTAGGCCTTGAGGCAAGGCTGAGGTAGGGCTTGTTAGCCTGAGTTGTAGGAGAAGGTATTCTCTGAGTTGTAGGCCTTGTGGCAAGGCTGAGGTAGGGCTTGTTAGCCTGAGTTGTAGGAATCCTTCTGGATTCTGAGCTGTAGGATCTGAGGATCTGAGTTAAAGGAAGAAGTTAGGCCGACTCTAGCATACTGCTAGATAGGTGAAGGGGGAAAGTGGATGTACCCAGACCTTGGTGAACCACTATAAATCTGTGTGCAATCTGTGATGTGTGTATGTTTGTGATTGTTGTGCTGTGTTAGCTTAGTTATATCTGATTTATTCAAATAACTATGGTTATATTATGCCTTAAGTTAAATCAAGGAAAAGTACCTATTCACCCCCCCTCTAGGTGTTTAGGTAGTCTTGAAAGTAAAACTATTAAGTGGTATCAGAGGGAGGTTACTCAAAGAAGGACTTAACAGTTTGAGTTAGATCCCTAAGGCAGAATCAAGAATCAAGAAAATGGGTTCTGGAGAGAATCACAAGGAATTAGGGTCAATGAAATTACCCATCTGCAGGAAAGAGATGTTTTGAATCTGGAAAGAAAGGGTTAGATTGTTTATGGAGGCCTCTGACCCAAAGATATATATCATAGTAAAAGAAGGTCCATATATCCCAATGAATGTGTCTGCTCTAGATGCAAATCAAAGAACTCCTAAAGATTTTTCTAAAATGACCAAGGATGAAATTATATTGGCAACTATGGATAAGAGAGCTCAGAATATCATAGTGAGTGCCATAGATGATTCTACTTTCCAAAATTTGATTCACTGCAAAACCTCCAAGGAAATGTGGGACACCTTGATTGTCTACATGAAGGGTTCTGAAGAAGTTAGACAAGACAGAAAAGTCTATGCTCAATCAAGAATATGAGAGTTTCAGATAAGGGAAGTATGATAACATATCTGAATGCTACAAGAAATTCTACATGATAGTGAATGAACTGATGTCCTATAGAAGGGTCTTCAGTACTTATAAGCTGAATGACAAATTCCTAAGATCCTTAACAAAGGATTGGGATACCAAGATTTGTGCTATTAGAGAAGTGGCCAAACTAGCTGACATTTCTCCTCCAACCTTATTTGGAAAGTTGCTATCATATGAAATGCAACTAACAGCTAGGAAGGAGGAAGAAAGAAATACAAAAGGAGAGCATAGAGAAAAGTCAGTGGCCTTCAAGGTTGAAGCCACTAGAAAGAGCAGGAGGATGTCTCCATCACCTCCTAAGGAAGTTGCTGAAGTTATCTCAGAAAATTCAGAAAATCAGAACACAGATAACAGTGATTCAGATGCAGATTTTGCTGCCTTTATAAGGCAGTTTCAGAGGTTCTTGAAGAAGAAGCAGTGGAAGTCAAGGCCCTCCACATCACAGCCAGTTGATGACTATTATTAAAAGAGAAAATCATCAAGAAAGGAAAGGAGCAGGTCTAAGCCCAGCAAAGCTATAACATCAAAAATTGTTTGTTATTGCTGCAATAGGTCAGGACATGTGGTGGCTGAGTGTTCAGAAAAGATAATGGAGTCAGCAGACAGAAAGAAGACTCAACAAAAGTGCAAGAAGGAGAAATCCTTTGTTGCTAAGAAGGAGAAGAGTCTTACAGATCAATCCTCCTCAGAGTCAGAATCTGAAGCTGAAGCATACATTGGACTGTATGTAGCTAGTGAAGAAGAGGAGTTTATGAAATTGCTGGACTCCATCAATGAACAAGAAGACCATCAGTGCATGGGACTGATGGCTGAATAAGAAGACAATAAGTGCCAGGATCATCCTGGTCCCAGTAAGGTACAAAGTAATTCTAGAATTTCTGATTATAGTACTGGTTCAGAGTAAGATTCATCTTCATCAAGTGATGAGGATGGATCAGAATCTGAAGGAGATATTCATCAGTTGATAGATGAATATGAGGACTTATTGCATGCACTTAAGAAAAGCAAAAACCTTGCTAAAAATCAGGCTAAGGAAATTATAGATCTTAAGATGACTGCATCTAGTTTACAGAAAGAATTGGATCAACAAATGAATGAGGTTGCCAAGCTAAAAACTATTACAGTTATTCAGATTGGTATAATCACATATAAAAATCATCTAATTAAAAGTCTGGAAGTCAGACTTCAAGTAGAGAAAGATTTGGTGGCTAGTTACTCTAAGACAAAATCAGTCTTACCCTTAATAGATGAGTTTGTGGCTCAAAAGGGTAAGGCAAGAATAGGCTATAAAGGTAACACCAGGGCTGCTTATTTCAAGAGATGGGCAAAGCACCAGTTCAACCATTGAATTTTAAATTCCCTGTAGCTTTTAGAAAGGTGCATGAGCCTTCTAACAAGTATGATCTTGAAAACATTCATGGTCATAATAAGACTGATGTTTTGAATAATAAGGGTGTTAATGCCAATAAGTCAGCCCATGTTCATAATCCCCAAGGTTATAAGAAACCAGTGGGTGTAGTTGCAGCAGCACCAGCACAGAACAAAAATTCTTCTGTCAAAAATGTATCTAGACCTAGATACAACAATTATGAATGCTGGTGCTGTGGCAAGACAGGCCATTTTTCCTTAGACTGCTGGCATTACATAAGTGTCAGAAAGAATAATAGTCTACCAGTTAGAAGTACTGCTGGTAGTTTTGATATGAATGGTGCTAACTTGAACCAAGGACCCAAGACTTACTTGGGTTCTAAGGGAAGGTAATTCTGTATTGCAGGAAAGTCCAAGTTGTCATGCCCCTATATGGTACTTGGACAGTGGATGTTCCAGGCACATGACTGGAACAAAGGGGCTATTGAAGGAGTACACATCTATCAAGGATGGGCCTAAAGTAATCTTTAGTGGATCTGAAAGAGGAATCATCAAAGGATTTGGTAACATCTCTTCCAACCAAATTACCATCACTCAAGTGGCTTATGTAAAAGGTTTGAAACACAACCTGATAAGCATAAGTCAGCTTAGTGATATAGGATATGACATTTCATTTGTTAAGAATGGATGTCATATCAGAAGGTCAAGTGATCAAAAGGTCATATTGACTGGGTATAGAAAGAGAAATGTTTATTGTCTTGATTTTGGGTGTGAGAACAAAGGTGCTCCTATTTGTCTTATAGCTGATGAGAAAGCATCTCATTGTGTCAAATGGCATAAGAGGCTGGCTCATCTTAACTACAAGACAATTGGCAACCTCTTTAGTAAAGAGTTAGTGAGGAATGGTCCTCAAGTTCAGTGTATAAAGGAAGGGATATGTTCAGCTTGTCAACAGGGCAAGAAGACAAAATCCTCCTTTCATAGCCTTGAAAATAAGGATTCAGTGAGGTGTATATACCTCTTACATATGGATCTTTTTGGTCCTATGTTAGTTCATAGTCTAGGTAGGAAGGTCTACACTTTTGTGGTTGTAGATGACTATTCTAGATATTCCTGGGTGTTCTTTCTAAGACAGAAATCTGAAACCCCAAGTGTTTTACACAGTTTTGTCAGACAAATTCAGAATGAACTGGACAGTACAGTGGTCAAAATCAGAAGTGACCATGACACTGAATTTCAATCTGAAAGTATGACAAGATTGTGTGAAGAGTTTGGAATTTTTCAAGAATTCTCCTCACCTACAACACCTCAGCAAAATGGTATTGTTGAAAGAAAGAATGGGACATAGATTGAAACTGGTAGAACTTTATTGAGTGACACTTCTCTCCCAGAATATTTCTTGGCTGAGGCAGTAAACACTGCATGTCATGTACTCAACTAGGCTTCTATTACTAAGTACCATAAAAAGACTCCCTATGAGATCATGAAAGGTAGAAAACCAAATCTATCCTATTTTAGAATCTTTGGTTGCAAGTGTTATATCCTTAACAATGGAAAGTCTTATTTAATTAAGTTTGCTGCCAAATCCCAAGATGGGATATTTATTGGGTACAACAACAATAGTAAGGCTTATAGGGTCTACAACTTGATTACTCAGGCTGTAGAAGAATCTGTACATATTGTGTTTGATGAAACAAGATTAATCAACAGTGAGTTGCCTTGTAGTTCATGCAGTCCAACAGGTATATGCAATAGAATGGACAAGCTTTCCATTGTAGAAGGATCAACTGCAGATGAAGTATTGGAAAATGATGGCTACTGTCCAGGGGGAGTACAAGACTCTCTAGAAGCTGATGACAACCAAGAGGTGCAGCACAATGAAGAAACTGGAGGTGTTCAGCTAGAAGAAAGTCTTCCTCCAGCAGTAAAACATCTAAAGGATCATCCAATAGATCAGATAATTGGTGATCTAAGACATGGAGTGCAAACCAGAAGTTGAAATCTGAATACAGTTCTGCACTCAAGTTTTCTATCTCAACTGGAGCCAAAGAAATTTGAAGAAACTATCCAAGACTAACACTGGATTAATGCTATGCAAGAGGAGCTTAATCAGTTTAGAAGATGCAAGGTCTGGGAGTTTGTTCCTAAACCAAAAGACCACAACATCATTAGTATAAAGTGGATTTTTAGGAACAAGTTGGATGAGAATGGAGTTATTGTGAAGAATAAAGCAAGATTGGTTGCAAAAGGATACAGACAGGAAGAGGGAATAGACTTTGATCAAACATTTACCCTAGTAACAAGACTGGAAGCAATTAGAATGTTCCTTGCCTATGTAGCATATCAAGGCTTCAAGGTATATCAAATGGATGTGAAATCAGTATTTCTGAATGGTGATTTAAAAGAAGAAGTCTATGTAGAGCAGCCATAAGGTTTTGTAGATTCTCTTAAACCTGGTTATGTCTATAGACTTAGGAAAGCATTGTATGTGTTAAAGCAAGCCCCAAGGGCTTGGTATGAAATCCTGTCTACTTTCCTTATTAAGAACAAATTCTCAAGAAGTAAAATAGATAAAACTCTATTTCTAAGGGAATCTAAAGGTAAGATAATCTTAGTTCAGATCTATGTAGATGACATAATCTTTTGGTCTACAGAGAACAACCTTTGCAAGAAGTTTGCCAAACTTATGCAAGGGAAGTTTGAAATGAGCAGTATGGGGGAACTTAAGTTCTTCTTGGGACTCCAAGTAAGACAGACTGATGATGGCTTGTCCATATCCCAGTCTAAGTTCACCAAGGAGTTAACTAAGAAGTATGGTATGGAGTCATCCTCCACCATTAGAACTCCTATGGAAACAAGTATGCCTATATGCAAAGATGATGCAGGTAAACCTGTAGATGAGTCTTTGTATAGAAGAATAATTGGCTCTCTATTATATCTAACTGCTAGTAGACCAGACATAATGTATGCAACATGTCTGTGCTAGGTACCACGCATGCCCTAAAGAATCACATTATACTACAGTCAAGAGGATTTTGAGATATCTAAAGGGCACACCTAATCTAGGCCTTTGGTATCGTAGGAATGGAGATTTTCTACTAACAGGTTACTCAGATGCAGATTTTGCAGGCTGTAGAGAAGATAGAAAAAGTACTACAGGTACATGCTAATTCCTGGGAGGAAGATTGATATCTTGGAGCAGTAAGAAGCAGACTAGTGTGGCAATATCCACAACTGAGTCTGAATATGTGGCAGTTGGAAGTTGTTGTGCACAACTATTGTGGATTCAACATCAGTTAAGGGATTATGGTATTCAGGTAAGTAGAACACCTTTATTATGTGATTCTAAAAGTGTTATTTCTATTGCAAACAATCCTGTTTCACATAGTAGGACTAAGCACATAGAGATAAAATACCATTTTCTTAGAGAACATGTAGAAAAAGAAGACATCTCATTAGAATTTGTTAAAACTGATTTTCAAATTACAGATGTATTTACTAAGCCTCTGGATGAAACTAAATTCAATAGATTTAAAATTGAATTAGGAATGCTGACCATAGGTTAGTTTACCAAAAAAATTGGCTAAGTAAAATGGTGTCGACACATTCAGTGATAAGGTGTCGACACAGAGAATTTATGTCGACAATTCAGGGAAATTGTGTCGACACAAAGAAAATGTGTCGACACCTAAGGGACAAAGAGTCGACACATCCAGAAATATATGGTCGACACAACCAGAGTAATGGTGTCGATGCTTACAGATTTTGTGTCGATACTTATAATAAGAGTCGACACAGAATTTCTGATGAACTACTAAGTATCTCCTGTGTCGACATATCATCAATTGGTGTCGACACATAGTAGTCAGCGCCGTGGTCGAGACAATAGAAGTTTGTGTCGACACATTCTAACAGTGTCGACACTTTTAGACAGTTTTTGCCCGCCTTTTGATCTTCTTTGATTAGAAGGTTATAAATAGGTCAAGAACTTATTTTGTCGACATGCTCACCAGGGTTTCGAGACAAAAACCTTGTGTCAACAATCTCTCTCCTCTCCAATCAAGCTTTCTCTTCATTCCAATGACGCCCAAGGTTGAAGACAACGTCAATGAAGGATATGAGTTGGTTAGGCATGCTTTTAACGATGCCGAATCGGAGATCAAGCAGGTCATTTCTCTTCTTGCAGACAATGGATTAGAATATCTTGTCTCTGAACCTAGTAAGATTGGAAGAAAGAAGTATTTGAGTTCTACATGGCTGTATCGGTGGATTCAACTGGATTAAAGATCAAATCAACCGTCCATGGAGAACGAGTCAAGCTGACTCAGAAAAGATTAAGCAAGATTCTCCATCTTCCTAGAATACAAGATGAGGAAGAGGTACCAGCCTCAAGAACAAGGGAGGCACTTCAATGGTGTGGATTGGATCCAACCATAAATATAGGATCTGCCATCAATAGGAAGGGCATGAATCCTCAAGGGAAATTCCTGTCAGAAATTATAGGAAAAGTGATCTTATGCAAACCAGGTGGCCATGATAGGATATCAGCCTATATGTTCAGCCTGATGACAAGGGTGATCTTTAAGATTCAGACAAATTGGTCTGCTATACTGTTTGATAAGATTAAAGAAGTAATAAAGAAGCCAAACTTGGCTAGGATCATGAGTCAGTATCTGGCTGGAATGATTCTAGAGGTAATGCAACAGATTCCTGGATCAAAGATAAATCATATGAGGAGAATGGATATGAGGTTATTCTCCAGGTGGGATAGATTTCTTTCAAAAGAGATGCCTGAGAATGGTCATGAAGATGCACAAGATCAGGAAGAGCAAGTTAGAGCACAAGTTCAGGATCTGACTATGACTACCCAAGTCCAAGAAGAGACTATAATTGCACAAGTGCAGGGGGAGCTGGAAAGTATACAAGTCCAGGATACTGCTGAGAATGCACATTTGGCGTAAGCAGTAAATAAAGCAAGGATAGAATAGGGATGGGACCCCGAAATCCTCAACTTCAAAGACAATGCCAGCTGGGGATGGGGTTGCCTTAGCTACTATGGTTCAGGGGGAGCCAGAGTCTGAACAGGTAGAAGAGGAAGAAAGAATCAATTTATCAGAGGACATTGTTCCTCAAACTGATCTTGATATTTCTGGTGCTGCTGCTAAGAAAGTACAATCTCCTGCTCTCACACAACAAGAATTTACTCTTGAAGAGCTATTTCCTGATATTGGAGGAGAAACAGATAAAATGGAAACCCTTAGGGTTGCGGGGGAGCAAGGTGCTGTTGAGGGGGAGCAAGTACATGTTGAGGGGGAGCAACATGGTGCTGAGAAATAAATTCCTACAACTCCTCTAGAAAGAGTTCATATTGAAAGTACTTCAGAGTCTGAAAATGCAGAGGTCAGGGAGGCTAAGAAAAGAAAGCTAATGGTCTTCAAGATGAGAAGTCACAGCAATAAGAAAGCTCTCCAGACAACAACACACCAAGCTACTACTGATTTTGATTACACTAAATTTATGATAAATTTACAGGTCAAAATGGATGAGCAGAGATTGCTTTTTGAAAAGTATGTGGATGAAAGCCAAAAGGCTCTTCAATTTAATCTGGCACAAGAGATAAAATCTATATGATTTGAAGTTAATCAAAACAAAAGAGAGATGACAGATTGCTTCCACAAGGGAGGCAATGCTGTGGTATTTCTTGTCAAGCAACAAGAAGAAATTAAGAAGCAAGTGGATGAGATGGCTGTTAAACAAGGCTATGTCCTTGAGAATCAAATAAGAATGAATGAAAATCTGACTGAATCACATAATGTGATAGTCACTGAGTTCACAAACACTGTTGTTGCAATGACTGCTGCAAGGGCTAAAGAAAAAGAAGAATATGATCAGAAGCTACAAGCTGCCCTAGATGAAGTTAAAACTGTCATCACTTCATCTGAGAAGTTGATTAGTGACAAACTTCAAAAATTAAAGCCATTCTTTAAAGATGGAATCAACTATCTGGATGGACAAATCAGATTTCAGAAAGATGACTTGAGAGAGCATGTGGCTAGAGAAGTCATAAAGGGGGAGAGGGTGTTAGTCTATGCTGGGTCTGACCATACCAAATGGGTAACTAACAGCATTAGAGCCACTCTTGGATATCCACCCCTGTATGATGATGATAACATGGCTGAGTCAGGGGTGCAACCAATTCTACTTGAAGGTAATCAACCTGAGGTTTCCCAAGTCATTTACCCTCCTGCAGATATTGGAATGATACATGAGCAGGTTCAGTCAATGTACAGTCCTCCACAACCTATTACAAATGTGATTATTGAAAAGGTTGATATGCCAGATACTGCTATCAAAGCTCAGCAAGATGCTCTATTATCAAAGAAAAGATTTAGAGAGCAAGCAGAATTAAAGACAGACTTTGAGCAGTGGAGCCCCACTTCAAGGAATATCATTTTAACTGCATGGAAGGCTGTAAAAGATCAAGTACATGAAAGGGTAAAATGGTACAATGAGCATGAATGGCAAAAGTATGAAGCCAGACAAGAAGCCATAGTTCAACACAGGAGAAAGGCTAAGATGGGGAAGCTACCTCCTGATACTCAGGAGCCTAGCAAGTATTTTACCAAGCTCTTTCATTATTTTGAAAGACAAAGGATCATCGCTGAAGCACAGAAGAAAGATGATCTGAAAGGCAAGAAGCCCATGGAAGATACAGAACCTCCTGCTCAGGCTCAGATAATATCTGGAAAAGGGATAGTCATCAAGGAGCCTGCCTAGCCTTAGTCCTAGCTTTACTAGTTTTTGTTACAGAACTATGTAATTGATTAGTTTGTTAAAGAAATCAATGTAAACATTTTGTAACAAACTTTTTGAGTTGATATACAAAACATTGTTCTGTGATCATTTACTTTTACATCTTTATTCTGTGATGTAACTATGATATGTGTTTTGTTTATATAGTACCCTGTCATATAATGCTTATATACATCATCATGTTTATTTTATAAGTGATGTATATCATTTGCTAAAGGGTTATGACTTCTCCAAATACGGGGAGATTGTTGGGTACATTGGAAAATGTGTACCTGATTTGGAGAAGCCTCACTTAGGTCAATGATATACATCAAGGTGTATTTTATGTTATTTTGAGTTTATATGTACAGGTTAAGAATGTGCTAGAATGCAGGAAAAATATTCTAAGTCCATATGTCGACACCTGAAGAAGCTGTGTCGACACTTCAGTAAGATTGTGTCGATACTTGGAAATAGCTGTGTCGACACTTCATAGGACTTGTGTCGACACCGGGAGGCAGTGTCGACACACAGAGGATAAGTCGACAATAACTGTGTCGACACCTGGAGGCAGTGTCGACACACACTATGTTCTGAGTCTACATCAACTGTGTCGACACACAGAACTTGTGTCGACACACAGCTGAGTCTAGACCAAGTTGATTGCTGATGAATGGTGAAGTGTTTGCGTCGACATAAATAATCAGTGTCAACACATTCTCAAGATGCAGTATCAAGGAGCTGTGTCGACATCAAGACAGCTTTGTCGACATCACCAAAGGCTGTGTCGACACTTAAGTCACTTGTGTCGACACATATTGACAGATGGTCTCGACACTTTATGGCAGACAGACTCGATGCTTTACTGACAGAGTCAAAGGCTCAAGAAGTGTTTGAAGACTTGACAGTTGTGGGTTATGAAAGGTTTATTGAAGCTAATAGACTTGTCAGAAGTTAGTTATAAACTGGATCAGCCGGTTACCAAGGATGAAGTCTATAAATAGATGGATTCAGAAGTATAAAAACAACATAACAACAAACATAGAGAAGAAGTATTGTTACCCCTAACACAATTGGAGATTATTCTCTAATCAAGAAAGTACAAGTAACAAAGAAGAAGATCTTCGTGAGAAGATCTAAGAAGACGATCTGAAGTAGTTTACTATTCAGATTCTGTCTAAGTGGAATTCTATCAAGAATTCAGAAGTATCTTCAAGAGATTTGGATAGAGAGAGATCCAGCTATTTGAAGACAAGGAGGAGACATTCATAGGTCTCTCAAGAAGCAGATACTGAACTAATCTGTCAAGGAGATTTAGATCTATTTCTGAAGTCTAAGAAGGAAGCTGCCAGTCAGTTTTATTCAAAGGAAATCAACCCAACTAAGTTCAGATTCAAGAAGCTTTAAAAAAAGCTAAGATCAAGTTGATTTCAGCCATCAGCCTCTTCAAGAAGCTGATCAAGAAAGTTCTTATCCCTTCTCTCTCAACAGGGGTAAGAGATTACAAAATTCCTTATCAAATTCTGTAGGATCTATTCATAGATCTGAGTTATAAGCTTATTTTATAAAGGCTGAGTGTAGGAGATTTATTCTCTGAGGTAGGGCTGTTTATGCCTGAGTTGTAGGAGAAGGTATTCTCTGAGCTGTAGGCCTTGAGGCAAGGCTGAGGTAAGGCTTGTTAGCCTGAGTTGTAGGAGAAGGTATTCTCTAAGTTGTAGGCCTTGTGGCAAGGCTGAGGTAGGGCTTGTTAGCCTGAGTTGTAGGAATCCTTCTGGATTCTGAGCTATAAGATCTGAGGATCTGAGTTAAAGGAAGAAGTTAGGCCGACTCTAGCATACTGCTAGATAGGTTAAGGGGGAAAGTGGATGTACCCAGATCTTGGGGAACTACTATAAATCTGTGTGCAATCTGTGATGTGTGTATGTTTATGATTGCTGTGCTGTATTAGCTTAGTTATATCTGATTTATTCAAATAACTCTAGTTATATTCTACCTTAAGTTAAATCAAGGAAAAGTACCTATTCACCCCCCCTCTAGGTGTTTAGGTAGTCTTGAAAGTAAAACTATCAAGTGGTATCAGAGGGAGGTTACTCAAAGAAAGACTTAACAGTCTGAGTTAGATCCCTAATGCAGAATCAAGAATCAAGAAAATGGGTTCTGGAGAGAATCACAAAGAATTAGGGTCAATGAAATTACCCATCTGCAGGACTAAGGCAGAATCAAGAAGCAAGATGGCGTTGAGTGCATTCAGTGCACTCAACGCCGTTCAGCTTATGGCGTTGAGTGCACTCTGTGCCCTCAATGCCATCCAGCCTATGTAAGATGGCGTTGAGTGCAGTGAGTGCACTCAATGCCGTTCAGCTTATGGCATTGAGTGCACTCAATACACTCAACGCCATCCCGCCTTTGGACGATGGCATTGAGTGAATTCAGTGCACTCAACGTCGTTAAGCTTATGGCGTTGAGTGCACTCAATGCCATCCCGCCTTTGGACGATGACGTTGAGTGCAGTCAATGCACTCAATGCCGTTCAGCTTATGGCATTGAGTGCACTCGACACACTCGACGTCGTTAAGCTTATGGCATTGAGTGCACCAATGGAATAATCTCCATTACAAAGGTCGCTTATGTTGAAGGTTTGCAGCACAAACTTATAAGCATAAGCCAGCTTTCTGATCTTGGCTATATAATTATCTTCCACAAGGATGAGTGCCTAATTAGGAGGTCAAGTGACCAAGAGGTCATCTTGACAGGCACTAGGATTGGAAATGTTTATTTCTTGAACTTTCTATGTCTAGATACAGATTCTCCTATCTGTTTGGTTGTAAATGAGAAAGTCTCCTACTATGTCCAGTGACATAAGAGACTAGCCCATTTGAATTATAAGACCATTGACAAGCTCTTCAGTCAAGAGCTAGTTAGGAATGGCCCCAAAATGAAGTTCTCTAAGGAGGGAATTTGCTCAGCCTACCAAAAGGGTAAGTAGACAAAAATCTCCTTCAAGGGTATTGGGACCAAAGACTCTGTGAAGTGCTTGTACCTCTTGCACTTGGACCTATTTGGTCCAATGCCAGTTCACAGTCTTGATAGGAATGTCTACACCCTTGTGGTAGTTGATGATTATTCCAAGTTTACTTGGGTGTTCTTTCTTAAGAAGAAGGATGAAACCCTTGATTTCTTCATGAGATTTGTAGAGCAAATTCAGAATAAGCTTGGCTGTTCTGTGGTAGAAATCAGAAGTGACCATGAGACAGAATTCCTGTCTGATAGCATGAAAAAGTTCTGTGAAGAGCATGGGATTCATCAAGAATTCTCTTCTCCTAGAATACCCCAACAAAATGAGATAGTTGAGAGGAAAAATAGGACTCTCATAGAGGTTAGTAGAACACTGTTTAGTGACACATCTCTCCTAGAATATTTTTGGGCTAAGGCAATAAATACCGCATGTCATGTCATCAATAGAGCCTCCATCACCAAAGGCCACAAGAAAACTCCTTATGAGATCATGAAGGGCAGAAAACCAAATCTGGGCTATCTCAGAATCTTTGGTAGTAAATGTTTTATGTTTCACAATGGCAAGTTCTATGTGACTAAGTTTGCTGTCAAATCCTATGATGGAATATTTGTTGGGTAAAACAATCATATAAAAGCATATAGGATCTACAACTTGAAAAGCCAAATTGTAGAAGAATCAGTTCATGTAGTCTTTGATGAGTCTACGATGATTAACAATGGACTGCCTAGTTCCTCTTATAGTACTGCAGGTACAGAATAGATGATGGACAAGCTGACCATTAAGGAAACATCACCAGTCATCTAAGATGATATAGATACTCTAGAAGATCTACCTAGCACACTGGAAGTGGATGAAGATCAACAAGAAGATGCCCATATTGCTGAAAGAAGACTGTCACCTGCAGTTAGGCATATGAGAGATCATCTAGCACACCAGATCATTGGTGAGACAAGTCATGGAGTAATGACAAGAAGCAGAAGTCGGAACACAGCCATGTATTCAAGATTTTTATCCCAAGTGGAGACCAAGAAGTTTGAAGAGGACAATATAGACCAGCATTGGATTGGAGCTATGCAGGAGGAACTAAACCAGTTCAAGAGGTGTAGGGTCTAGAAGCTGGTTCCCAGACCTCAAGGTCATAATATCATTGGATTCAAGTGGATCTACAGAAACAAGCTTGATGAAAATGGCATTATAATTCAGAACAAGGCCAGACTAGTAGCTAAGGGGTACATGCAAGAAGAATGGATTGATTTTGATCAAACCTATACTACTATAGGAAGATTGGCGGCCATCAGGTTATTTCTTGCATATGCAGCACACAAGGGATTCAAGGCCTACCAAATGGATGTGAAGTCAGCCTTCCTAAATGGTGACTTAAAAGAAGAAGTCTATGTTGAGCATCCTCCAGGTTTTGTAATTCCTCACTCACCTGATTTTGTTTATAGACATAGGAAAGCTCTATATGGGCTAAAGCAAGCCCCTAGAGCATGGTATGAGATATTGTCTAGTTTCCTCATTGAGAATAAATTCTCAAGGGGGAAAATAGATAAGACCTTATTCCTAAGGGAATCTATGGGTAAGATCATCCTAGTCCAAATCTATGTAGATGACATCGTCTTTGAATCTACTGATGACAACCTCTGCAAAAAGTTTGCTAAACTCATGCAGGAGAAGTTTGAGATGAGCAGTATGGGTGAACTTAAGTTCTTCTTGGGACTCCAAGTAAAACAGACTGATGATGGCTTGTCCATATCCCAGTCTAAGTTCACAAGGGAGTTAATCAAGAAATTTGGCATGGAGAATTCCTCCACCATGAGAACTCCCATGGGGTCAAGTATACATGTAGGAAAAGATAAAGCAGGGAAACCTGTTGATGAAACTTTGTATAGAGGGATAATTGGCACCCTTCTATATCTGACTGTAAGTAGGGTATACATCATGTATGTTGTATGTGTTTGTGCTAGGTATCAGGCTTGCCCTAAAGAATTTCACTACTCTGCAGATAAGAGAATCTTGAGGTATCTTAAGGGCACTCCAGATCTTGGCCTTTGGTACCCTAGGAATGGGAAGTTTGAACTAACTGGCTATTCAGATGCAGATTTTGCAGGCTGTAGAGAGGATAGGAAGAGCACATCTGGCACCTATTAGTTCTTGGGAGGGAGACTGGTATCTTGGAGCAGCAAGAAACAAACCAGTGTTGTAATATCAACTGCAGAGTCAGAGTACATCTCAGCAGAAAGCTATTGTGCTCAGTTGTCGTGGATCCAGCACCAGCTTAAAGATTACAACCTCTAGATAAGTAGAACTCCTTTATTTTGTGATTTTACTAGTGCAATCTCTATTGCTAGGAATCCTTTCTCCCATAGCTAGACTAAGCACATAGAGATTAGATATCTTTTCATTAGGGAGCATGTGGAATGTGAAGACATCACCCTTGAGTTTGTCCCAATAAACAAGCAAGTGGTTGACATCTTCACTAAACCACTAGATGAAGCCAAGTTTAACACCTTCAAATATGAGTTGGGTATTTTAAACTTAGTATAGCTTCAGTTGCACCTTATCTAGTTGCAAACTATTATTATTTATGCAAATAGGATGGTCCTTTAAAGAAATGGAGATTCTCAAATTGTGGGGGAGCAAGTCAAGCAATGTTGCCTAATTGAGGGGGAGAAGGTGATTAGATGATCAGTTTATCACGTGCATCCTATCAGTTATTTACTGCAGTCAAAAAGGGGGAGAGTATAAGATTATCAGATGATCAGATAAGCAAGGCAGTAGCAAGGAATCAATAATTCAGGGGAAGCAGATGGCAGATGAAGTAATGTATTCTACAAGCAAGGAAGTATGGTAACTATAGATCACTTCTCAATTACTTAGTTTTCTTTTATTATGCCTTGTGCTGCATGGTTCTGTGTATGTCATGTTCTTTGCTTAAGTGTTTTTGGCTTCCTCAAATAGAGGGAGATTGTTGGGTCCATTGCCCATAATATCCTGGATTTGAGTGAAGTCAATATTATCAATGATATATACATGTCTATAGATGACTATAATAGGTCAGGTAGCCTAAGTGGCTAAGTCATGTAAACACTTACCTATGGTGTGGGATGACAGAAATCTGTCAAAGTCCACAGGCATTGGGTGAAGGAACATCACTCAACGCTAGATGACTTATAGCGCTGAGTGTAGCCTATACTGTTATTACCTAAGTTGGAATGAGCTAAAATGTGTCTAAGTCCACAGGCATTGAGTGAAGTCAACTCACTCAACGCCATGCTACTAAATACAGAAAATTGGCTAAGACAGAAAGCGTTGAGTGAGGCATGTTCACTCAACGCTCTCAACGCATAAGTTACTGAATAAGCAAAAATATGGTTAAGGCAAAAAGCATTGAGTGGAGGTTACTAACTTAACGTTGTTAATGCCTAGTGAAGACAGAACTTTGTCTAAGGGGTTTGGCATTGAGTGATGCTTACTCACTCAACGCCAAAAAGCTAAAAGGTGATAAAGCAAGATTGGCGTTGAGTGGAGCTGAATCACTCAACGTGTTGGGTACATTGGAAAATGTGTACCTGATTTGGAGAAGCCTCACTTAGCTCAATGATATACATCAAGGTGTATTTGATGTTATTTTGAGTTTATATGTCCAGGTTAAGAATGTGCTAGAATGCAGGAAAAATATTCTAAGTCCATATGTCGACACCTGAAGAAGCTGTGTCGACACTTCAGTAAGATTGTGTCAACACTTGGAAATAGCTATGTCGACACTTCAGATGACTTGTGTCGACACCGGGAGGACGTATCGACACACAGAGGAAGAGTCGATAACAACTGTGTCGACACCTAGAGGCAGTGTCGACACACACTATGTTCTGAGTCTACATCAACTGTGTTGACACACAGGACTTGTGTTGACACACAGCTGAGTCTATACCAAGTTGATTGTTGATGAATGGTGAAGTGTTTGTGTCGACACAAATAATCAGTGTCGACACATTCTCAAGATGCAGTATAAGGAGCTGTGTCGACATCAAGGCAGCTTTGTCGACATCACCAAAGGCTGTGTCGACACTTAAGTCACTTGTGTCGACACATATTGACAGATGGTCTCGACACTTTATGGCAGACAGACTCGACGCTTTGCTGATAGAGTCAAAGGCTCAAGAAGTGTTTGAAGACTTGACAGCTTTGGGTTATGACAGGTTTACTGAAGCTTTCACACTTGTCAGAAGTTAGTTATAAACCGGATCAGCCGGTTACCAAAGATGAAGTATATAAATAGATGGATTCAAAAGAAGAAAAACAATATAACAACAAACATAGAGAAGAAGTATTGTCACCACTAACACAATTAGAGATTATTCTCTTATCAAGAAAGTACAAGTAACAAATAAGAAGATCTTCGTGAGAAGATCTAAGAAGACGATCTGAAGTAGTTTACTATTCAGATTCCGTCTAAGTGGAATTCTATCAAGAATTCAGAAGTATCTTCAAGAGATTTGGATAGAGAGAGATCCAGCTATTTGAAGACAAGGAGGAGACATTCACAGGTCTCTCAAGAAGCAGATACTGAACTAATCTGTCAAGGAGATTCAGATCTATTTCTGAAGTCTAAGAAGGAAGCTGCCAGTCAGTTTTATTCAAAGGAAATCAGCCCAACTAAATTTAGATTCAAGAAGCTTTGAAGAAAGCAAAGATCAAGTTGATTTCAGCCATCAGCCTCTTCAAGAAGCTGATCAAGAAAGTTCTTATCCCTTCTCTCTCAACAGGGGTAAGAGATTACAAAATTCCTTATCAAATTCTGTAGGATCTATTCATAGATCTGAGTTGTAAGCCTATTTTATAAAGACTGAGTGTAGGATATTTATTCTCTGAGGTAGGGTTGTTTATTCCTGAGTTGTATGAGAAGGTATTCTCTGAGCTGTAGGCCTTGAGGCAAGGCTGAGGTAGGGCTTGTTAGCCTGAGTTGTAGGAGAAGGTATTCTCTGAGTTGTAGGCCTTGTGGCAAGGCTGAGATAGGGCTTGTTAGCCTGAGTTGTAGGAATCCTTCTTGATTCTGAGCTGTAGGATCTGAGGATCTGAGTTAAAGGAAGAAGTTAGGCTGACTCTAGCATACTGCTAGATAGGTGAAGGGGGAAAGTGGATGTACCCAGACCTTGGGGAACCACTATAAATCTGTGTGTAATCTGTGATGTGTGTATGTTTGTGATTGCTGTGCTGTGTTAGCTTAGTTATATCTGATTTATTCAAATAACTATAGTTATATTCTACCTTAAGTTAAATCAAGGAAAAGTACCTATTCACCCCCTCTCTAGGTGTTTAGGTAGTCTTGAAAGTAAAACTATCAAGTGGTATCAGAGGGAGGTTACTCAAAGAAAGACTTAACAGTCTGAGTTAGATCCCTAAGGCAGAATCAAGAATCAAGAAAATGGGTTCTGGAGAGAATCACAAAGAATTAGGGTCAATGAAATTACCCATCTGCAGGACTAAGGCAGAATCAAGAAGCAAGATGGCATTGAGTGCATTCAGTGCACTCAACGCCGTTTAGTTTATGGCGTTGAGTGCACTCTGTGCCCTCAATGCCATCCAGCCTAAGTAAGATGGCGTTGAGTGTAGTGAGTGCACTCAACGCCGTTCAGCTTATGGCATTAAGTGCACTCAACGCACTCAACGCCATCCCGCCTTTGGACGATGACATTGAGTGAAGTTAGTGCACTCAACGTCGTTAAGCTTATGGCGTTGAGTGCACTCAACGCACTCAACGCCATCCCGCCTTTGGACGATGGCGTTGAGTGCAGTCAGTGAACTCAATGTCGTTCAGCTTATGGCATTGAGTGCACTCGACACACTCAATGCCATCAAGCCTTTGGACGATGGCGTTGACTGCAGTAAGTGGACTCAACGTCGTTCAGCTTATGGCGTTGAGTGCACTCGACGCACTCAATGCCATCCAGCCATTGGATGATTGCGTTGAGTGCAGTCAGTGCACTCAACGCCATTCAGCTTTTGGCATTGAGTTCACTCGACGCACTCAATGCCCGAGCCCAAATCCTGTTTTAAGTAAACTTTTTACCTACTATTTGCAGACCAAGGTGATTTTCACCTTGAGCCCGGGTCACTTGGCCTCCTTGGGCTTCCTAGGGTTTTGTCATGACTTGGTCATGACAAAAACCTCTCCTAGGGGTCTGGACGGAAGTCGGATGTTACACAATTAATGTGCCATCAAGTTAAGTACCTCTGAACGTTAGAGTCATTAAGTTAAGTACCTCTTAATGGGCAGTTATTCGTTAAGTTAATTACCTCTGAACGACATAGTATTCAAGTTAAGTACCTCTGAACGACAAAGTTAATGGTGGTAATATGCAGGAAGCCATAGAAACCAAAAATGTGCCTGGAGTGCACGGGGCGTATGGCCGTTGAGCCTACGTCTGTGATGAATGGTGCTTAAATTGCACTTTGAAAATGTTATAATATATATGATGCCTTGTTTGCAGGGATGCAGAAATGCCGCCCCGAGTAAGTGGTGGGATCGTGATAAACGGGTCAGCAAAATGCTGACCGTTTCTTTGTTTGCCACGTTTTGGTGGGCCCTTTTGTGCAGGTGATGGAGAGCCAAGTGGAAAGTAGCGCGCTGAAGCCCATGTGTTGCAATTGGCTGGCCCTTGAAGGCCCAAATGGCAAACATTTACTATTTTCATGTGTGGCCGGCCTGCGTGTCGAAGTATGAAACCACTCGTTGAAAAAGGAAACAATTGTAATAAGGCTAAAGCCAAAACATGTGTTATGTATATATCGATATATCATTCCTGTTGTTTAGTGGACATTCTTGTTTGGTATAGGTTCTTTAGCTAAAATGCTTCCGCAAGAATGCTCTGAGTTAGGGTACGTTCATAAGTGAACTTGGATTTGGAAACAACTTGTAATCTCCTTACCTGTCCGTAGTATATGGCGTTGGGCCCCGGCCGGACCTTCTGTCATATGCTATATGACGGATGGGGGCGTTACATGCCACAGCAGATTCAGTATCTATTCTGAAGAAAGAATAACCTTCATCCTTCGGCAAGTTCAGTGAGCTGTTTCAAGACTCAAGATCAAAAGATCTTTAGCCTTCAGCAGCAAGTTCAGAAGTTATCTTCTGAGTTCTTCCAGCAAATTCTTTCCCTACTGTGAGGAGAGTTGGAGCAGAAAGTTTTCTACTCAAGTGGTTGACACAGAGAAATTTCTCTGTGTCAAAGTTAATTAAACTATTTCTTTTTGTAGGATCCTTCTGGATCTGAGCTGTAGGACCTTTGGGGTCTGAGGTAGGGAGAATTTCATGAGTTGTAGGAGAGTGTTGCTCTCTGAGGTAGGTGAGTTTTACTCACTGAGAAGTAGGGCAGTTTTTCCTGAATTGTAGGAGAGTTTATCTCTCTGAGTTGTAGGAGAAATCTTGCTCTGAGGTAGGGATATCCTCCATAGCCTGAGTGGTAGGGATTAAGTGCCTGAGGTAGGTGATACTTGTATCACTGAGTGTAGGCCTTTGTGGCTGAGGTGTAAGTCTTGGAGGAGACTGAGAGATCCTGAGGGATCTGAGGTGCAATCTCCATGGAGCATTAGTTTGGAGAAGTGCCTTGACTAACAAGAAGTTAACAAGGTGGTAGGAGAGTGGATGTAGCCATAATTTTGGGGATCCACTATAAAATACTTGTGTGTTTTTCTGTGTTTGCTTTTATTTTCTTAATTGCAGGTGCTAAGCACAAGCTCTAGATCACTATAAGCTGAAAGCTTAAAGAAAAAAATCAAGTGATTTAAAAAAACTCTCAAAAGACCTAAGCAGACCTATTCACCCCCCCCCCCCCACCTCTAGGTTGCTAGCTACCTTGAAAATAAGATCTTTTAGTTAACGTATAATGGGGAAATGGGAACTGGTGGGGGTCCTAATGCACAGTGCCCACTGTAAACAATAACATTCTTGCACAACGTATAGTTCAAGTTGCATTTCCTGTGTTAGAAGATTGGAACAAATAACCTATTCCAATGGCAACAAGAAACTTGGCACCACAATAAAGTTATTCATTTCTTAAAAATGAAATCATAATGTTTCCAGAGTTATAATTTGAAATCAACAGGACATATTTTTAGGTAATGCTCCACGGGAATGAAGAGCAAATAAAAAAATTAAGAGTTAACAGATGAAAAGTAAATTATTGGGAGGAATTAGATTTCATAAATTAAGGTAAGGAAATGTAGTAAGGGATTGGAGAGCAAATCACTTGTTTAGGAAATGTTATAATTTAGTTTCTTTTAGAATGATCAAAAATGTTGCGGTCTAACTCGACGTCCCAGTCGAAGAGGAGTACCTTGACCATCTTAGCTCTCGTAAAGGTCGAACGTGTACACAATCAATGAAGTAGATCGATCCTACACACGAATTTTTAAAGTGGAAATGCCCCTCAACCAGGTAAAAAACCACGTGACCGGATTGGTGCCGGCCAAAATCCACTATCTCCTTGTTGTTATAACTTGTTCGGTGAATCGAGGGCGACAGGCCGCTCCTCGTTACAGTTTTGAAGTGTGATAATACTTAGCACACAACGGAGGGCAGGCAGCCGCACCCAACATTCGTTAGAAATTGCACTTTGCCACGATAGGCTTTTCTGGGCATTCCGCTGGCACTAAACGTGAGAGAGGAACACTTGAGTTTGCGGTCGTGAAGGTCTCTCGGAAGCTGAGTGATCAGGCATCATCAGGTGACTTGAATGTGGCTCGAACGTGGATCGGGTGACTCTTGAGTGCGGCTCGAATACTGCCCGTTGGAGAAATTTGGCAGAGTTTCGACCTGAGGAAAAAGAAGACTCGTAGGAAAAAAAAGGTGAGAAATGAAGAGGCCTGAGGCGCCTTTTATAGCCTCCAGGAGGTAGTTATGGTGGTTACACGGCTATCCGCACACAGTAACCACCATTATAAATATTTTTTGCAATAGTTTAGGGGCATATATTAGGATAATTCATTTTGCTATTTGTACACCAATTAAATTAATAATAAAATTCCGTCACTAACTTGGCGGTTAGTGAGTGGTTACACACAAATCAGACGACATGGAATGACCCGAAAAGATCGGAAGGCGGGGACGGGCTCTTACGGGCGACCGACAAACTTGTCGGCGAACTCACCGACGAGGGGGAAGACCGCCGCCGACGGCCGACCGCCTTGTTAGGTCCATTGTTTCCAATGTCCCTGATTTGTGAGAAGTCAAATAGGTCAATGACACACACATCAATTGTATTTGATGTGTATTTGAGGTCTTGAGTGTTGGTAGTCCATATCACATTGATTGGACATATGGATACAGTAAGTGGTTGCTGGACATAGCAAAAATTGCTTAAGTACACAGGCGTTGAGTGTAACAAGATCACTCAATGCCAGAGGTATTGACTTAATAATATCTTATAGAAATTTACCTAAGTCCACAGGCGTTGAGTGAGGACAGCTCGCTCAACGCCATATAACATATAGCATTGAGACTGTCTCAGCCTAACTGAAAGATAGGCAAAACTTTGGCTAAGTACAAAAGCATTGAGTGTAGTCTACTCACTAAATGCCATACATCAAAAAGGCTGTGAGTCAGGCTGAGTCAGTCTAAGCCTAGAGAAATTGGCTGAATATGCGGCCAAGTCCACAAGCATTGAGTGTGGTCTACTCACTCATCGCCATATAGCTTTTAATATTGAGTGTTGTTGTACCAGTCAAACTCCACAGAAATGTGGGCCAAAATTTTTGACTAAGTCCACAGACGTTGAGTGTAGCTTACTCTCTCAACGCCAAATAATAGAAAATTATGTTAAATAGTTTGGCGTTGAGTGGAGCTTACTCTCTCAACGCCAAGGCGCAGAAATATTTGTTAAGGCAAATAGCATTGAGTGAGGTAAGCTCACTCAAATCTCTCGGCGCTCTCAACTCCTTTAAAGCAGAAATTTTACTAAGTCCAAAATCGTGGACTACTTGATGTTCGTCGAGCTCAACTTCATCGAACTGAGCTCAGCGTTCGTCGAACTCAGCCTGGAGTTCGTCGAACTCATTTAATCCTTTCATCAAACTAAGTCTGCAGTTCGTCGAACTGAACTCATGCTTTCGTCGAGCTGAGCTTGCAGTTCGTCGAGCTGAAATTTTACATTCGCCGAGCTGAGCTCTACATTTGTCAAACGGAGCTCAACTTTCATCGAGCTCAATACTTAGACAACCAAAATTTTGTCTAAGTGTTGTGGAGTTGAGTGATACCTACTCACTCAATGCCTTTGGTTCTAAAAGATGAATTTTGTCTAAGTCCAGAAAGATGATGAGTCATGCTGATGTCAGCAAAGTCAAATTGTTAAGCAAAATTCAAATGTTACGGAATTGCTGCCCGAGACGTTGGTGGTCAACTATCATCATCTTTTACACTTTCCAAGGAATATTTCCATCATAAAGTGCTGGGGCCCACACACAGCAAGGAACCGTTAAATCAAGATTACTAGGAAATCATGCGCTGGATGGCATAATCTTAGCCATCAATCCTTATGGTGGGATCCACTACTCAATTGGCCTTCAGAGTATAAAAGGAAGCAATCAGTCAGAGCAACAAATAACAAAAACACCCAAGATCAATCAATCGATTTCCTGTCTAGGTTTTCTGAAAAAGAAAAAGGAGGGCGGGCGAACGTCATCTTCTTCCTCGCCATTTTCGTCGAGCCTGAAGAGGTCGTTCTGCACAGAGAACCTTGCTGGGAAGGAGATAGCTGGAGAAATTACCATCTCCATCAGTAGGATCAGAATTCATTCTGAGGGAGCAGATCTACAAGTTCTGCAGAAGGAAGGTTAGCCGTTTAAAGAAAGAATCAATAGCTACATCATTATCTTCAACAGCAAAAGATTGGGCTGATATCTGCTCAGTTTAGGAAGAAGATGACACAGAGTTCTTGATCTTGTGTATGTTCATATAATCTTTATCTATTTTCTTTCTTGAGTAAAGATTCTTGGTGAATCTGGAATTGTAAGCCTGTTTTATAAAGGCTAAGCTCTTTGTGACCTGTGTTTGGATTTGTGCCAAGTAAAAGGGTCTCTGTGACCTGTGGGTTTAAACCGGCTTAATGCCTAATTATTAGGTCTGTGTGACCTGTGTGGTCCTGCGTGATCTGTGTTATAAGCTATTAAGTATCTAAGTTTTGGAGGGAGGGCCGAATCTAACACACAGTTAGATAAGCGTAGAGTTATAGTGGATGTACCCAAGATTGGGGAACCACTATAAAATTGTTGTGTCATTTGTGAATGTTCTTGAAAGCTGATAACTAAGATAATCACAGGCACACTAGTCTGATAACAAATTATAAAAGTTAAAATAAAGACAAAAACCTATTCACCCCCCCCTCTAGGTGTTTAGCTAACCTTAAAAACAAGATTTTCAAGTGGTATCAAAGGGAGGTTACTCTTTAAAGTCTTAACAATCTGAGTAGTCCTCCAAGGTTAACAAGAAGTCTGTCTTCATGGGTTCAGGAATGACCAATAGGGAGCTGAGTGCTGTGAGACTTCCAATCTATAGGAAAGAAGATTTTGGCATCTAGAAAGCAAGGGTGAGGCAGTTCATGGAAGCTGTTGACCCTAAGATGCACATTACTGTTAAAGAAGGACCATTCATCCCAATGAAGGTCTCTGCACCGGATGCTAATGTCAAGACCCCCAAGACATATGATGAGATGACCAAGGATGAGTTGGCCCTGGCCTCAACAGACAAGAGGGCAAAGAATATCATCATGGGTGTTGTTGATGATTCTACTATTCAGAACCTGATCTATTGTATAACAACAAAGGAAATATGGGAAACACTTGTGATTTACATAGAGGGGACAGATGAGGTTAAAGATGATAGGAAGTCCACGCTCAACCAAGAGTATGAGGCTTTCAGACAATCCAAGGGGGACAAAATAGCCACATGTTATGAAAAGTTATTTAGGTTTATGAATGAGCTAAAGACTTATGGAAGAGTGTTCAGTCACTATGAACTGAATGACAAGTTCCTAAGATCTCTCTCTAGATAGTGGGGCACAAAAATTTGTGCCATCAGAGAAGTGTGAAAGCTAGGTGACACTGCTCCTCACAAACTCTTTAGGAAGCTGCTATCATATGAGATGCAGCTGGCAGTAAGGAAAGAAGAGGAGAACAACAACAAGTCTCATGCAAGAGACAAAACTGTATCCTTCAAAGCTAAAGGTACCAGCAAAAGCAGAAGAAAGTCTCCCTCTCCACCAAGGAGAGATGCTAAATCTGATTCTGGAAGATAAGAGGGAAGTGCATCAGACTGCCAATGGTCTGATGAATATTTTGCTGCCTTCACTAAGCAATTCCAGAAGTTCTTGAAGAAGAAGAACTAGAGAGGCAGGACTTCCACCTCCTCTCATCCCAAGTATGACTACTACAAGGGCAGAAGAAAATCCTCTAAGGAGGACATGTATGGTTCCAAAACTGGTAAACAGGTTTCCTCTAACATGACTTGTTATCATTGTAGAAAATTTGGGAATGTGATAGCTGAATTCCCAGTCAAAAGGAAGGAACACTGTGAGAAGAAGGACCACCAACAAAAAGGCAAAAAGGAGAAATCCCTCTTTGTCAAGAAGAAAAGAAGCTGGACTGAATCCTCCTCATCAGAGTCAAAAGAAGAAGAGAAGCCTATATTGGGTTATACTCTATTGAAGAGAGAGCTGTAGAAGCAGACCACATCAAAAGGCTGGCTGCTTTAGAAGAAGAAGCTGAGAAGATTCATCCTTCTTCAAGGATTGAAGACAGGGCCCCTCTATCACAATCTGACAGTGATTTAGAGGTGGATTCTGAAGAAGATGACATCTGCTGCCTTGGGCTGATAGCTAAATCAGATGAAGAAACTAGCCAAGATTAGCCTAGTCCAAGAAAGGTAAATTCTATTACTAGCTCTGCTTGTTAAAATTATGAATCATTTCCAAATTCCTGTGCCTTTGCATCAAGTGATGATGATGGCTCAGAATATGAGGGAGACATCAATCAATTAATTGATAAATATGGTGAACTTCTACAAGCTCTAAAGGAGAGCAAGCTCTTGGCCAAACAACAGGCTCAGGAAATTGTCTCTTTAAAGCTTGCTGCTTCAGAATCAGCAAAATTGTTGAATCTGAAGATGCAAGAAGTTAGCCAACTGAAGAATGTAACAATCATTCCGATGAGCACCATATCCATCAAGAATAACCATATCAGAAATCTTGAAGGAAAGGTCCAAAAGGAGAGGGAACTAGTGGCTAGCTACTCAAAGCCTAGCACAGTGTTTCCCTTGATAGACTCATTCTCCTCCCAAAAGGTAAAGAAAGGGTTGGGATTCAAGGGAAGTACAAGAGCTGCTAATCCCATGGGAAAGGGCAAAGCTCAAGTGGAGCTATTAGCCTCTAAGCTTCCTGTAAATTTTTTAACGTATAATTTCCTTCCAACATCCATGACCATGAGAGTATTTATGGTCACTGGAATCATGCTAAACCAGCTTGTGTGAATAAAGACATTCCACAATATGGTGGTAGTCACAACAAAGGTGCAAGTACCTATGAGAAAATACAAATGGCCCATCCTAGACCATTTGTGTTTGGTGCAAGAGCCCCTTTAGTCAAGGGTAAAGCTACTGACTTTTCTAAAATTCCTCCAGCCCACTCTAAGATAAAGGGCAAGGCTGTTAGTAGACCTGACCTGGGAATCTCTGAGGCCATCAAGGGCATGCTTTCTGAAAAGAAAGCTGCGGCTAGAAGGGCTAAAGATATCCAAAGCACTTCTACTGCTAGACCCACCACTAGTCATACTGGGGCTGGAAAATTATGGAACAGGACTGTTGCTACTCCCTCTAGACCTAGAGCTACTATTAACACAGCCACTAGAACTACTTCTAAAAGAAGATACAACATCCATGAGTGTTGGTGCTGTGACAAAGTAGGCCACTTTGTTGTTGATTGCTGGCACAATTAGAGTGTGCTGAGAGCAAATGTCAGCTTACCTATCAAAAAACCTGCAAGCAAGCAGAGTTATTTTCAGGTTAACATGCACAAAGGACCCAATAAAAATTAGGGTCCTAAGGTTAATTAATTTGTGTTTTGCAGATTAGTCCAAGTGCTCATACCCCTATATGGTACTTGGACAGTGGATGTTCGAGGCACATGACTAGAACAAGGAGCATGCTGAAGGATTATGCTCCAGTAAAGAATGGACCAAAGGTTATCTTTGGTGGGTCAAAAAAAGGAGTGATTAGAGTTTATGGTAAGATCTCTAATGGCATAGTCACTATCACTAGAGTATCCTATGTGGAAGGGTTGCAACACAACCTGATAAGCATTAGCCAACTCTGTGATCTTAGCTATGATATAATATTCCACAAGGATGAGTGCTAAATTAGGAGGTTAAGTGGCCAAGAGGTCATCTTAACAGGCACTAGGAGTGGGAATGTGTACTGTGTAGATTTCCTATGCTCTAGCAAAGACTCACATATATGCCTTATTGTAGATGAGAAAGCCTCTTCCTATGTCCAATAGCACAAGAGGCTAGCCCATCTAAATTATAGGACCATAGGCAAGCTATTCAGCAATGAACTGGTTTGAAATGGGCATAAGTCTATATGCACTAAGGAGGGTATCTGCTCTGCATGCCAAAAGGGAAAATAGACTATGACCTCCTTCAAGAGCATTGGAACCAAAGATTCAGTGAGATGCTTATACCTCTTTCATATGGATCTGTTTGGTCCTATGCCAATTCAAAATCTAGGTAGGAAAGTCTACACCCTTGTGGTTGTTGATGACTTTTACAGATTTTCCTGAGTTTTCTTTCTAAGGAAGAAATCTGAAACCCTTGATATCTTTCAGACATTTGTCAAGCAAATTCAGAATAAATTCAACAGCACTATAGTCAAAATCAGATGTGACCATGGCACTGAGTTTCAGTCTAAGTGCATGACAAGGTTCTGTGAAGAGCTAGGGATTCTTCAAGAATTTTCCTCTCCTAGAACACCTCAGCAAAATGGAATTGCTGAGAGGAAAAATAGGACTCTCATAGAGGCTGGTAGAACCTTACTAAGTGACTCATCCCTCCCAGAATAATTTTGGGCTGAGGCAGTTAACACTGCATGCTATGTCCTTAATAGGGCTTCTTTCACCAAGAGCTACAAGAAGACTCCCTATGAGATCTTGAAGGGAAGAAAACCAAACCTGAGCTATTTCAGGATCTTTGGTTGCAAGTTCTATGTGCTTAATAATGGAAAAGTAAATTTAACTAAGTTTGTTGTCATGTCCTATGATGGGATGTTTGTTGGGTACAACACTCATAGTAAGGCATATAGAGTCTACAACTTAACTATCCAAGTTGTAGAAGAGTCAATGCATGTTGTTTTTGATGAATCAAACATAGTTAACTGTGTGCTGCCAAGCTCTTCCTCTTATAGTATTTCAGGTACGGAGTAGTTGATGGAAAAGCTGACCATCAAGGAGGCTACCCCCACAGTCTAAGGAAATGATGATGGACTGCCTACTCTAAGAGAAGGTGATAACATACCTGAAGTAGATGAAGACCAGCTAGCTGAAAACATAGAAGATCAGCAAGATGCAGCAAGATTGCCTCCAGCTATCAGGCATCTAAGGGACCATCCAGTACACCAAATCATTGGTGATGCAAATCATGGAGTAAAGAACAGAAGCAGGAGCATGAATACAGTTCTTTACTCAAGCTTCATGTCTCGACTAGAGCCAAAGAAGTTTGAAGAAGTAATCAAGGAACAGTTCTGGATTGGATTAATGCAAGAAGAACTGGACCAATTTAAGAAATGTAAGGTCTGGAAGTTGGTCCCCAGACCACAAGGACAAAATATCATAGGGACTAAGTGGATCTACAGGAACAAGTTAGATCAAGATGGTATCATTGTCAAGAATAAGGCTAGACTGGTGGTTAAAGTCTATAGGCAAGAAGAGGGCATAGACTTTGATCAGACCTTTGCCCCCATAGCAAGATTGGAATCCATAAGGATCTTCCTTGCATTTGCTGCCCATCAGAGATTCAGAGTCTACTAGATAGATGTTAAGTAAGAATTCCTGAAGGGGGACCTTAAGAGGAAGTATATATGGATCAGACACAAGGTTTTGTAGATCCTAACTCTCATCATTTTGTTTATAATCTTAGGAAAGCTCTATATGGGCTAAAGCAAGCCCCTAGGGCTTGGTATAAAACCTTATCCATCTTCCTAATTGAGAACAAATTCTCAAGGGGGAAGATAGACAAGAATCTATTCCTAAGGGAATCAAAGGGCAAGCTTATCCTAGTCCAGATATATGTCGATGACAGTATCTTTGGATCTACTGATGACAACCTTTATAGGAAGTTTGCTAAACTTATGCAAGAGAAGTTTGAAATGAGCAGCATGGGTGATCTCAAGTTCATCTTGGGACTCCAAGTAAAATAGACTGATGATGGCTTGCCCATATCCTAGTCCAATTTCACCAGGGAACTAATCAAAAAGTATGGTATGGAGAATGCCTCCACCATGAGAACTCCCATGGGATTAAGTATGCCTATAGGAAAAGATGAGGCAGGGAAACCTGTTGATGAGTCTTTGTATAAAGGGATAATTGGCTCCCTTTTATACCTAACTAGTAGTAGGCTTGACATCATGTATGCCGCATGTGTCTGTGCTAGGTATCAGGCCTTCCTTAAAGAATCTCATTACTTTACTGCAAAGAGAATCTTGAGGTATCTTAAGGGCATATCTGATCTTGTCCTATGGTACCCTAGAAATAGGGATTTTGATCTAATTGGATTTTCAGATGCAGATTTTGCAGGTTGCAAAGAAGACATGACAAGCATTCTTAGAACCTGTCAGTTCTTAGATAAAAGGCTAGTTTCTTGGAGCAGCAAGAAGAAAACTAGTGTGGCCATATCCACAACTGAGTCAGAATATATATCAGCTAACAGTTGTTGTGCTCAACTGCTGTGGATCCAACATCAGCTCCAAGATTAAAACATTCAGGTAAGTAGAACTCCTCTCTACTGTGATTCTACAAGTGTTATTTCTATTGCTAGGAATCCTGTCTCACACAGCAGGACTAAGCATATAGAAATAAGATATCATTTCATTAAGGAGCATGTGGTAAAGGAAGACATCAGTCTTGAGTTTATACCCACAGACAAGCAAGTGGCTGATATCTTCACTAAGCCACTAGATGAAGCAAAGTTTAACACTCTCAAATTTGAGTTGGGCATGTTGAACTTGGCATAGCTTCAGGCACTCCCTTTTGCATTTTGTTTATGGTGCAGGCATTGTTCCTCTTGCTAGACATACAAGTTTCCCAGTAGTATCAGTTCACTAATGCTTGTACTGAGGGGGAGTAAGTTTCTCTGGAGAGAAGAGAGAAGGTCAGCCAATGGAAGGGCCAGCCTCCATCTATCTATTCTACAGAAGTCAAAAAGGGGGAGACAAGAGAGAAGGTCCTAGCCCGGGGGAGACATAGCAGAGTAAGGGGGAGACATAGCCATACATGCAGACGATGGCAAAGAGGAAAGAAAGATATGTGGCACTCAAGTAAGGACAACAACCTTGCAGCAAAATAGGGGAGTAAGTGAGGTACATTTACTTATAGCTTATCAGAATTTCAATTTTGATTTTGCTGTATAGGTTGTCTGTATCATTGACCAAGGGAAGAAATTTTTTTTTTGGATGAGGGTTGGTAAGGGTTTTGACTTATTCAAATAGGGAGAGATTTTTGGGTCTATTGTTCCCAATGTACCTGATTTGTGAGAAGTCAAGCAGGTCAATGACATACACATCAACTATATTTGATATGCATTTGATGTCTTGAGTGCAGGTAGTCCATATCACATTGATTGGACATGTGGACACAGAAAGTGGTTGCTAGACATAGCAAAAATCGCCTAAGTCCACAGGCGTTGAGTGGAGCAAGCTCACTCAATGCTAGAGGTTTGAAATCAATAATATCTTGTAGAAATTTGTCTAAGTCCACAGGCGTTGAGTGAGGACAGCTCACTCAACGCCATATATCATATAGCATTGAGACTATCTCAGCCTAACTAAAAGTTAGCTAAAAATTTGGTTAAGTACAAAAGCATTGAGTGTAGTCTACTCACTCAACGTCATACATCAAAAAGGCTGTGAGTCAGGCTGAGTCATTCTAATCCTAGAGAAATTGACTGAAAATCTTGCCAAGTCCACAAGCGTTGAGTGTGGTCTACTCACTCAATGCCATACAACTTTTAGCGTTGAGTGTTGTTATGCCAGTCAAACTCCACAGAAATGTTGGCCAAAATTTTTGACTAAGTCCACAGGCATTGAGTGTAGCTTACTCTCTCAATGCCAGATAACAGAAAATTCTGTTAAGTAGTTTGGTGTTGAGTGAGCTTACTCTCTCAACGCCGAGGCGCAGAAATATTTGCTAAGGCAAATAGCATTGAGTGAGGTAAGCTCACTCAATGCTCTCGATGCTCTCAATGCCTTTAAAGAAGAAATTTTGCTAATTCCAAAAGCGTGGACTGCTTGATGTTCGTCGAGCTCAGCTTAGTCGAACTGAGCTAAGCATTCGTCAAACTCATCCTGGAGTTTGTTGAACTCAGTTAATCCTTTCATCAAACTAAGTCTGCAGTTCGTCGAACTGAACTCATGCTTTCGTTGAGCTGAGCTTGCAGTTTGTCGAGCTAAAATTTTGCATTCGTCAAACGGAGCTTAGCTTTCATCGACCTTAATACTTAAACAACCAGAATTTTGTCTAAGTGTTGTGGATTTGAGTGATACCTACTCACTCAATGCCTTTGGTTCTAAAAGATGAATTTTGTCTAAGTCCAGCGAGATGCTTAGTCATGCTGACGTCAGCAAAGTCAAATTGTCAACCAAAATTCAAATGTTGTGGAATTATTGCCCAAGACGTTGGTGGGCAGCTGTCATCATCCTCATCACTTTCCAAGGAATATTTCCATCATAAAGTGTTGGGACCCACACACAGCAAGGAGTCGTTAAATCAAGATTATTGGGAAATCATGCGCTGGATGGCTTAATCTCAGCCATCAATCCTGGTGCTAGAATCCACTGCTCTATTGGCCTTCAGAGTATATAAGTAAGCAATCGACCAGAGCAACAAATAACAACAACACCCAAGATCAATCAATCGATTTCCTGTCAAGGTTTTCTGAAAACGAAAAAGCAGGGCGGGCGAACTTCATCTTCTTACTCGCCATTTTCGTCAAGCCTGAAGAGGTGGTTCTGCATAGAGAACCTTGCTGGGAAGGAGATAGCTAAAGCAATTACAATCTACATCAGTAGGATAAGAATTCATTCTGAGGGAGCAGATCTACAAGTTCTGCAGAAGGAAGGTTAGCTGTTTGAAGAAAGAATCTAATGCTACATCATTGTCTTCAACAACAAAAGGTTGGGCTGATATCTGCTTAATCTAGGAAGAAGATGATACATAGTTCTTGATCTGGTGTGTGTTCATATAATCTTTCTCTATTTTCTTTCTTGAGTAAAGATTCTTGGTTAATCTGTAATTGTAAGCCTGTTTTATAAAGCCTAAGGTCTTTATGACCTGTGTTTGTCTTTATATCGGTTAAAATGGTCATTGTGACCTGTGGGTTGGCTTTGTGCCTAATTGTTGGTTCTGTGACCTGTGTGGTCCGACAAGATCTGTGTTGTAAGCTATTAAGTAGCTGTTTTTTGGAGGGAAAACTGAATCTAACACACAGTTACAGAGGTGCAGAGGGACAGTGGATGTACCCAAGATTGGGAAACTACTATAAAATTGTTGTGTCATCTGTGAATGTTCTTAAAAGCTGATAACTAACCTAATCACATGTACAGGAGTTTGATTACAAATTAGAAAAGTTAAAATAAAGACAAAAACCTATTCACACCCCCTATAGATGTTTATCTAACCTTGAAAATAAGACATTCATGCCTCCTCATCCACGCATTTGCTGCCGAGGAGGGGCGGCCGGCTCAAACATTTCCTAGGCTGCGCACCGACAGTCGAGGAAGGGCTGCCGTCTTGGCCGCTCCTTTGACTGTACATCGGCAGCTGAGGAGGGGCAGCCGGCTCGACCGCTTCCTCGGTCACCCGTTTGTGGCCGAGGAAGGTCGGCCGGCCTGTCCACCCGTTCGGCCGCACGCCGGCGAGCGAGGAGGGGTGATCGGCTAGGTCACTTCCTCAGTCACGGGCCGGCGTCGGAGGAAGAGTGGTCGGCCTGGCCGCCCCATTGACCGCGTGCCGTCGGCCGAGGAGGGGCGGCTGGCCTGGCCACCTTCTCGATCGTATGTCGGCGATTGAGGAGGGGTGGCCGGCCCGACTACCTCTTTGGTTGTGCACTGGCGGCTAGCTTGGCCACCACCTTCGGCGTGCGGGGGTGGTTTTAGCATTATGCATGATGGGATCAGCGTGCGGTGGGATCAGGCATGGTGATCGCGTGCGCGGTTAAGACCATGATCCCTCTAATTTTGGTTGAGATCGTGGGGGGTGTGGCTATGTGCAAACCCATGCTTTTTAATGAGTATCTCATCCCTATCAATTACCCCCCCCCCTATCCTTGTTGCAAGAAACCGATTCGGGCGGAAAAAACGAGGATCTTCTCTTGATCTTTCTTGATAATTCTTGTGACAATGGAAAACGGCGAAAAGTCGGAGATGACAACTGGCGACGTTTTGCGAATTGCGGTAAATTGTTAGAATATGCTGAGGAAGAAAAGGAGAGGTGACAGGGTGAGTTTGCGAGGGTCAACACAGCTTTATCCTTTCATGATTGTAGACATGAGCGGTCACCACGGGGCAAAATGGTTGTGCTGGCAAATGCGCCCAGGGAAGGCAGCTGGAGCGACCGCGCGCACCAGGACGTGCATGCCTTGGTGTGCGCACCTGGCATCGAGCAGGGGCGTGCGCAGCAGGTTGCGCGTGGGGGTGCGCGAGTTCCCTATCGCATGCAGGCGCGCGCGCCTGATTGACCACGGGCACGGGCGCGCGGACTTCGGCACACCCGCACCTGGTTTCTCGCAGTGCGCATTTGGCACCGTGTGAGTGGATACACACACACCTGGTCGCGCGCGTACGCGCACACTAGGTTGTGCGCGCACTAGGTTTCCCTCACACCGGCTTGTGTGTGTGTGCGTACTTGGACGCGCCGTACTAGAATTTGTATGGCTTTGGCTTTGTCGGGCAACATGCCGTCATACCCACGACAGGTGCAGAAAAGTTTTGACTTATAGATTTTTTTATCTGAGAACAATCTTGATTTTTTATGCCAGGATTCGAAGCATACCGCGAGACTGATGCGTCTACGCTCTTCTCTTACCTATTATCAAATTGCAATTTGGAGAAGAATGTATGGAATACTTGCCGACTTTGAAGTTAAGATACCGCGTGCTGAGTAGAGGGTCCAAAATCCTCCTCATGGTTGGTTGATGATCTGCGAGACTACTTTTAGATAAGGTTTTTGATTCCCGCAGTGCGAGGAGGCGATTGAGATTTTAAAGTTTTGCGGTGTGTTGATTTATCAGTTTACTACCTAGGAGTAATACGCTTCATGTGATTGGTTGTCTTCTTTCATGAATATGGATGGAAACTCTCATTGGACTGTTTCCAGAATTGGTGCGACATTTGCTCTGATGGTGGTGAACGTGTTGAAATTCATAGCAACAAGAGCTGGCTTGATTTCGAGACTTGGACGGATCGTCGTCATGGAAATACTCTATTTAGCTATGTCAAGAACTCTTAAGGCTTACCGGAATTGTGGAATGCACTGTCTGATCGTTGTCTCCGCCGAAAGGGGAAGGAGCGGGACCTTTCCCCAATGCTAGGAATTTTCAGAGCCCCGCGAGTTGGCAAACTGCCTGTTCAGCATTTCCTCATTTGTGGAAGAGAAACGCTTATTGCGGTGCGGTATTTCTTTAGATCCTGAGTGGACTACCGGGACATCTTCAAGTTATTGTTGGAAGAGGAAAGCTATTGAAGCCCATTATGGTGACGATGGTAAGTTACCTTGCCCGGTTTTCAGGGTAAGATCGATCCTTCTAATGGTCGAAGAGGGTCTACTCCTGAGGTATAGGTGTTTGGGTATTCTGACCCCCCCCCCCGCCCGGCTTCCCCTACGGAGGCAGTTGTACCCAGGATGCCTTCTTCTTTAAAGGCAATGAGTAATGTGGTAAGCGCGCTCACTTTTGTGAGGTTTTTTTTCATCATTGTTATTTTTGTCGTGTTCAACTTTTTTCTTTCTTTTGTACAGATTGAGGCTCAAGCCTAGATTGCTATTACTTGGAACAATCACTATGTGAGCTTGAAGGATGGGTACTTGGCTCTTTAAGAGAAATTTCTGACGGCGGCGAGCTCACTTACTACTTTGAGGGGTGATCATGATTGGGACATTTCTCGATTTCACCGGATCGGGTCGGAGCTGAAGGAGGAATTAGAGGAGACTCTAGCATCTTTAGAGGTGGAGAAGTCTCTGGTGGAGAGAACTGCGTAGATGCTGGAGCATGCTCAGTAGGAGACTTATCATTTAGAGACAGAGCTTTGTGCGACGAAGGCCCAGGTGGAGATGTTATCCTCTGATAGCCGCGTGTCAGAGTTAAAGGTTCACGAACTTGCAGAGTACATGGATTCCTTAGATTATATGTGGTATCGTTGCCTGATTAGCGAGGAGGCTTGTGATGAGATCTAGACCAAGGAGGTGGAGCCTCAGATGGAGGATGTTCGTGAACTGGCGCTTAGGCATGGAGTCTTGAAGGCTTTTCATCTTGTTGGCAGGAGCTTGGGATGCAACATATCTAGCTTTAGTTTTGATGATATCTCAGGCAATGAGAGTTCTAATATTGATGCGGCTGATATGTAGCGGTGTTATATTCTTGTATTTATTTGTTTGTAGTTTTCTTTTTCTAGTCTGATATCATGTATGTTGTCTTTATTGTCTAGAAGTCCTGATCTGTACCTTTGCGCATGTATTTGTATGTTGCTGTGGTGATGATGTTATCTTTCTTCTTTTTGCCCAAATGTTGTTTATGTGTTCTACTTGAGGCATATCTTTGCGCGGGCTGTGATTACGGCTTGGTTTTGGGGGCAGGACCATGTGATGGCACGGTGTTGGCTTGTAGTAACGATGGAGAATGTATGCGTTTGATCGGGTTGCGCAGCCAAGCCGGGCTATGAGCCGAAGAGGCCGGAATCTCTTTTATGGGGATTTGAATACTCTATAAGAGGAGAAGTCGGAGTCCCTTATTGGGAGCACCGAACACTCTGTAAGGGGAGTGACCGGAGTCCCTTGTTGGGAGCACCGAACACTCTGTAAGGGCAGAGGTCGGATTCCCTTGTTTGGATCACAGAACACTCTGTAAGGGGATAGGCTGGAGTCCCTTGTTGGGAGCACCGAACACTCTGTAAGGGGAGAGGTCAGAGTCCCTTATTGGTATCACCGAACACTCTATAAGGAGAGGGGCCGGAGTCCCTTGTTTGGAGCATGGAACACTCTGTAAGGAATCCATCAATAAGATTGGAGATAACACTTGTTATTTGTTACACGAAGGTTAAAAAAAAATACAAGCAGTGGTGGTGGAGCTTTGGACACCCCCTTGCAAAAACAAATTCTACTTTGGGACTTTCATCCTGGGGGTCAGCCTTATGCATGATCATTCTTGGCATGTTGATTTGAATCCTTTGTTTTGGAGAGAACTCTCGAGGTATTCGAGGTGAATGAATCATTTGATTTTTATCTTCAGTCGCGAACAATCTTCTGTCTTATTTCCGTGACCTTGATGGAAGCCGCAATATTTATATTGGTCTCCTGAATTTGGGGTAAGAGCCCTTGGCCTTTAGAAAGACGGGTGGTTGTGTATGGCGAGCAACACTTCCACTCGCGAAGTGTCGAGGGGAGTGAAGGTTTGATGTTGGTAATTCCCCCCAGCCCGTTGAGAGTTGACGCAGCATGAGTTGCTCTTTTTGGGAGCCAGTGGTAGTGTTAAGACTTGCTTTCGCTGTCTCTTTGAGTTGCTTTTGAATTATTGGCAGTGTGCTTCAATTCTATCATTGGCGGCAATCTAGGCATCAATCCGTTGAACAAGATCAGAATAGCTGGGTATAATCTCTCGTACTATTGCGGAGTAGAAGCCACTAGGTTGGAGCCCTCCAAGAAGAAATCCGTGTAGGAGCTCTGATTTTATCCCAGAGATTCATCGTGCCTCCGTGGTGAAACGGCGGAAGAAATCTTTAAGAGTTTCCCCTTCACTTTGACGGATACTAGACAGGTAGGAAGGATTGATGAATATTCGGCGGATGGCGATGAACTTATCCATAAATTGTTATGTTAGTTATGCGAAATCCTTGATTTCTCCTTCCTTTAAGGAAAGGAAGCAGGTGCGAGCTTGTCCTTTTAGGGTCGTCGGGAAAGCTTGGCACAACAATTGATCTGGGGCATTGCAAAGTTGCATCATGATTGCAAAGTGTTTGACATGATCTAATGGGTCACTTGTTCCATCGTATGTATCCATATTTGGGAGCTTGAAACCATGAGGGATTGGGTGTGCCCGAACTTAAGGTGTGAATGAAGAGCAATGATGGAGAGGGCAACTTACCAAAGTTACATGTTTCTTGGCTCGCTCGTGCTCTTCTGTGTTTAAGTTGAGAACTTCTTCGCGTATGAGTCTTTCATCGAGGCCCGCTACTTCGGGGCAGTTGCAATGATTTTGAGCTTCAGGTTCTCTTGCAAGATGGGCTTTGTGGCTTTGAATATCCACATAGGGGGTTCTGCTTTAAGCCTATTGACAGACATGTGAGGGGGAACTGGTCCGACGTGCCCCCAAGGGTCATCCCTTCTGCAGTGCGGGTAACTTCTCCCTCCATAGTCTCTAATCACGAGTACCACTGTGTTGAGGGTACTGTCTTCTAAGGATGCTGAGAACTCGGTTCCTATAAACAGCGCCAAACTATTGCGGTCTAATTTGACGTCCTGGTCAAACCAGAGTACCTGGACCGCCTTAGCTCTCAGAACGGTCGATCACGCACACAGTCAATGAAGTAGATCAATCGTACACACGAAGTTTTAATGTGGAAAAACCCATCAACCGGGTAAAAAACCACGTGATCATATCGATGCTGGCCAAATCCCAATATATCCTTATTGTTATAGCTTGTTCGTTGAATCGATGGCGACAAGCTGCTACTCATTACAGTTTGAGATGAGAGAATACTTAGCACACGGCGGACGATAGGCCGTCACGCCTGACATCTGTTATAAATTGCACTTTTCCACGATATGCTTTTCTGACATTCCGCAGGCACTGAATGCGAGAGCAGAGCACTTGAGTTTGTGGTCACGAAGGTCTCTCAGAAGCTGAGAGATTGGGCTTTGTCAGGTGACTTGAATGTGACTCGAACGTGGATCAGGTGCGGCTTAAGTGTGGCTCGAATACTACTCGTAGGAGAAATCTGGTTGAGCTTCGACCTAAGGAATAAAAAGACTCGTATGATAAAAAGTGTGAAATGAGGAGGCATGCGGCTCCTTTTACAGCCTTCAAAAGGTGGTTATGGTGGTTATGTGGCTATCCACACATTATAACCACCATTATAAATTTATTTTGTTATAGTTTAGGGTGAGCATATTAGAATAATTAATTTCGCTATTAGTACACCAATTAAATTAATAATAAACTTCCTCCACTAACTTGTTGGTTAGTTGGTGGTTACATGCAAATCGGACGACAGGGGATGATCCGAATAGATCGGACGCTGGGGACAGGCTCCTACAGGCAGTCGGTGAACTTGTCGGCAAACTATTTGGAAAGGGGGGAGAGCACCGTCGACGATCGGGAGAGTATTGTCAACAACTAAGACGGTGGCGAAGAGGGGACAGCTGGCAGCCTCCTTAGTTGTTCGCTGGCGGTAGAGGAGGTGAGGCTGGCTCGGCCTCTTCCTTAGCCACGCACTAGCATCCAAGGAAGGGCGACCAGCTTGGCCGCCTCATCAGATGCGCGCCGGTGGTGGAGGAGGGGCAGCCGGCTCGGCCGCGCGCTGGCTGCTGAGTTTGGACAGCCGGCCCGGCTGCACGTCGACGGCCGAGGAGGGGTGGTCGGCCCGACCGCCCCTATTGTTGCGCGCAAGCGGCCAGCTTGGACTCCACATTCAGCGCGCGGGGTGTTTTTGCATTATGCATGATGGGGTCAGCGTGCGCGGGGGGTGGGGGGGTGAGGGGGGGAGGGTGTAATATCCCGTTTCGCGCTAGGCCCCTCGCACGCGTTTTGAGTTAAGAGAGTTGACTCAGGCTCAGAAAGCGTCGAGTGAGTCGACTAGACTCGACAAATAGAACGGATTGTACATAGAATATTTTCTGGATTCATGTCGTCAAGTGTGTTGAGTGCACTCGACGTCATTCAATGAATAAGATTAGGCGTTGAGTGGACTCAACACCACTCAACGTCATTCGATGGGTGAGCTTAGGCATTGAGTGGACTCAACACCACTCAACGTCATTCGACGAAATAGGACTTAGAATATTTTCTGGAAGTTGAGGCGTTGAGTGAAGTCAACGCGACATTGAGTGGTCTCAATACATGACTCAACTCTTTTGACTTAGAAATGTTTTGGATAATATTGACGTTGAGTGTGTTGAGTGCACTCAATGCCATTTGACAATTCGTCGAAAGAAGGTTGCATACACAACGACTCTGACTTAGAGTTATTTTGAAACTATATGCGTCCAGTGCGTTGAGTGCACTTGTTGTCATTCGACGATTCATCGAGTTAAGGTTCCATACTCAACGATTTTTGACTTAAAGATTTGGATTCATTGAGGCATCGAGTGCGTTGAGTGCACTCGACGCTACTCGACAATTCATCAAGTAAGGGTAAGTAAACTCAACACTTTTTTTACTTGGTGTTATTCTGAGGCTGTATGCATTGATTGCGTTGAGTGCACTCGATGCCACTTGACGATTCGTCGAGTAAAGGATGCTTACTCGATGACTTTGACTTAACGGATTTTCTGGCACAGTCTACTTGTTGTCACATGCTCGGTCTGAACAAGACTTTCGGGATTAGCGACAAAGGACTTAAATTGGTCGCGTCTTTTCAAAAGGACGTATTTAATGTAATAATAGGCAGTCTAACTATAGGGTGACACGTAGCAAAGCAGTAAACCCTAATTCCTCCTATAATAGAAGATGTTGGGTACATTGAGAATTGTGTACCTGGTTTGTAGAAGCCCTTTCAACTCAATGATATACACAAATTCATATTTGATGAATGTTGAGTTTAATTGTGCAGTTTCAATGTTGAAGAAAAAAATGAACTAAGTACAAAGTGTCGAGACACTACACAAGTGTTGACACCTTAGTAAAAGCAGTATAGGGACTGGAAGCAAGCTATGTCGACACTAAGGACTACTGTCGACAGATTTTACTCAAGTTATGTCGAGACTGGAAGCAAGCTGTGTCGACACTCATGACTAGTGTCGACATATTTTACACAAGTTATGTCGAGACTGGAAGCAAGCTGTGTCGGCACTGGATGATGCATATTTTAGCTTAATTTATTAGGGTAAAAATATCTTATTTTCGTTTTAATTCTCTTTCTTTTTGTATTGTTTAGGTTTTTTTCTGTAAATAATCTAACTTGGCTTATTTTCGGTTTTTGCAGGTTTCCAGAGTTTTTGTCCAAAATTCCCCTGACACGCCCCCTGACACGCCCTCCCCAGGGCGTGTCACAGGGCGTGTAGCCTGATCCAGAGAGAGCATGGATGTCAGATGAATTTCCAGAGAAAAGATGCCCTTACAGGCCCCCTAACACGCCCTCCCCGGGCGTGTAGCCCATTCCAATGGCGGGTTGATGCCAAGACCCAAATGTCGAGCTGAGCCACATGACACGCCCCCCTGAAATGCCCCCCTGACACACTCCCCTGACACGCCCTCCCTGGGCATGTCACCGGGTGTGTCACCCTCATCCCGAGCTTGTTACCGCATTTAATGCTTTTTCCGCCACTGCACGCAAATAGTACTGACATGCCCTCCGCAGGGCGTGTCTTCATGTGTGTCCTGCCTTTTCCGACATCTGATGGAATCACGACCGCTGATTTTGACATGATGTGCCTATCACACCCCCCCCCTACTCGAGCGTGACCTAGGGCGTGTCCATCATTGTACAGAACCAATCACTGTTCCCGCCAGAATTCAGCTCCCGAGGTCAACTCCGTACTTGACATACACCCCTGACACGCCCTCCCTGGGCGTGATAGGGGGCGTGACCAACCAGTGAAAAATATCTATAAATATCAGGCCATTCCATACATTCCAGACCAAGTTTTGGGGAGAGGGGAGGTGTTGCTAGTTCAGTTCTTAGGGTTTTTGGTTTTATTTTCATGTTTTGCTCTCTCTCTCTCCCTCCATTTCAAGCTCCACTTTTCATGCAATGCAATTTCATTTTTTGTAATCTTTTCTTATTACTATTGTAGCAGTAGTTAGCTTTCCTTTTACGCACTTGTAATCTTCATTCTTAGTTGTAATCGCTTTTGATTTTTTAATGAATTTTTTTTAGTTTTCTCTCTTCTCTCTCTTTAGTTTTCATGCACCTTTATTATCTATCCCTCTCTTTCCCTATTACCATGATTAACTAATCCTTATTTGTACTCGATCGCGATGATCTGAGAATGAGATGATCAACTTATGATGTTTTAGCTTTCCTTTTCTTCTTAAAGTAATTTTCTTTGTTTTACTCTTGGTTTTTATTTAGTGAGACTATATTGCTGGTATATAGTTTCCATTTGAGTTTTCAATTTTAGTTAGCCGAGAGGCTCCTGGATTGAATCGATCACCTAAGAGTAAAGAGAGTTGCACGCACCCCTCGAGAGAGGCAGATGTCCAAATCTCTTGTATTGGAGTGATCCAATAGCGGGACTCACAGCGTAAAGCGAGCTTTAGGTCTTCGATTTGGACGAGAGTTCGGTCAGACCTTCCAAAACTCAGGTGAGCACGACTTCGAGAGAAGCATGTTCATGCTTCGGAAACCTCAACTGTCAGGGTAGTTTTACTTTATTTAGAGTTAGGTTATTATTTCATTTTGATTTTCTCTTTTCAAAGTGATTCTAGATTGAGTACTAACCCTTTATCTTTAGCTCTAACCCTTTTTATTTTTGCAAGTAGTTTAGTTTTCTTTTGAATTTAGTATCTTAATTCCTGTTTTTAGTTAAGTAATCTAATCTTAAAAATCATTTGATAAAATAATAGCGATCTCCTCTGAGTAGAAGTAATCATTACGCCCTAGGGAAATACGACCTTGATACTAATCTTTAGTATCCTATACTATAAATGATAAGGTATTCTTTCATTTATCGTATATAAAATCGGAGAATATTATAACCTTCCACCACATCCACCTTCTTTTCTCTTTAACCCCTCTTTCTACCTTGCGATTCTGTGTTAAATTTTTGGCGCCATTGTCGGGGATTAGTTTTGATATTTTGAAAAAAGGATAGCTATTAATTTTATCATTTTTTTCTTTCTTTCTCTCCCCCCCCCCCTTGCGGTTGATTTTTTTTATGGATTGTCTTTGTTTTTCTTGCGGAAAGTTTGGTCACTCTCGAGAGGAATGTTAGGAATGATATCCTTCATCCACCCATGATTTTATCCCTTCTAAATCGGATCAATTTGGCCAAATTTATCCGTCCATGAATTTTTTTTCACGGGGTTACGATGATTTTCAAACGCTTTCCTACGCTTTTCCTCTGAATTTTTCTGATTTTAACTTTTCCGGAGATTTCTTGAATGGACATTTTGATCCTAACCCTACTTTGAACTACTCAGGGTGGCAACACCCTGATCATTCTTGGGGCCAAGGTGATCATCAACCTATTCCATCTCAAGATTTCTTCGCTTTTTCTCCGCAAGTTTGCGCACCTCCTATTTTAGATTCTAGCGAAAATGAAATAATTTTTGATTCTGTAGCATTTGATGCAAGCATCAATGCTCATTTCGAAGTGATTTTTGACGCTTTAGCTTTTGAGGCCACAACTTTTTCTTCTCCTCCTCCTATTTATATTTTGAATGTTGAATCTTCGGATATTCCGCAGTGGCTTCAATCACTCACGGAGGACGATTATTCAGAAATTCCATTAAGCTTTCAAACTCCCAAGGAGTAAATTTCCCCCGATATCAAGATTTTTTTTCAAGTTTTCGAGGAAGACGAGCTTTCTTGTGTTCAATCTTCCGAGGAGATTGATTTTTCAGATATCTCGATTTGCCCCCAATCTACGGAAATGATTGGTATTCAAGTTGAGCAACCATATATTTTTATCCAAAAATTTTATTACGATCAACCGCCGCCGCCTTTTTCTTTTTTCTTCTCTTCCCCCCTCCTTGCAATACTACTCTTTCTTTTTGCTTTTATTTTTCCTTCTAAATAAGTTTTTAGTTCTTCTCTTTCTCTTTTAATAGTTTATTTTCTTTTTCTAGCAATTTTTCTTTTTTTATAAATCTTTTTCTTTTTTGTTTATATTTAAAAAAAATTACAAAAAATATTTTTATTTTCTTAAAAAAATGTTTTGGCACTCGCGCTGAAATGCATATTGCATGATTTGTCAATTACATTTTCTCTTTTATTTTCCCATTTAGCTACCAATAACATCGAGCTCAACGACGTTTTAAAGAAAGAGGCGCTCTTAGGAGGCACCCCTTGCTTATCTGTTTTGTGTGTGTTCTTTTTTATTTTTTTGTGCAGGAATAAGCTCCCAGGTGTTTGTGCCCGCTTCTCTCGCCTCTCAAATTGGACACGAGCTGGTCTTTAAATCAAGTTCGGGGGGGGGGATGCATTTTTAAACGTCTCGGCACCAAGCGCTAGAGAATTACCTTTTCCTTTTCTTTGCATTTTCTTTTTCTTCTTTTTTCTCTTCTTCCCCTTTCCCTCTATTTATACTCAACTTTAAACATTGGGGAAAATGTTTTAACTTTAAGTATGGGGAAGTGTTTCCTTAGTTAATTTACTTTAGAAAAATCAAAATATATATATATAATTTTTGAAAAATCCAAAAAAAATTATAAAATGTTTTGAAAAAAAATCACAAATTAAATTGAGTTAATTTTTGCCAAATAAATTAGTACCCCGTCATTTTGCATTTTATTGTTTTTTTAAGCTCATGTCTACTTGCTTACTTCGAATAAATTAGATTAATTTTCTATTTAAATATGTTAAGCGACTAGTATATTGACTCATGCAGTGTTCCTATTTAGGGTAGTATGCTATTTTTGAGAAATTTCTTGAATTTTTTTCACTTTTCTTTAGCCCTCCTTTTATCGCTTTTACTTTTATAAAACCTATCATCCTTTATTTTTCTTTATTAAAATCTTTTTAACCGTTAATTAGTATTAAGTGTAGTAGATACAAACCTGTCTAGACGCTTATTATTATTATTTTCAGGAGAGCAAATTCTCTATTTTCTATTTTTGTGTTTATCTTCTTTTGAAATTTCAAAGCTTTACTTTGAGTAGATTTAGGAAGCATGAAAATAATTTAGGCATTTCTTTTGAAACGTTTGAGCCTTTGCACCCCGCCTAACAATAATCATTGTTAGCCATTTTGTGCATTTTCCTTTCCTTTTTGTAGCCCTACTTTTTATTTCACCACGACCAAATAGCTTACCTATATGCACACTTTAAAATTGTTTTTTGAACTTTAATTGCTAATGTGCATCTTTTTGAAAAAATTTGTGGAAAATCCTTGTATTATCTTTTGCTACAAAAATGGAAATATTTTAGTATGAAAAACGAAAAAATTGAAAAATGGATGAAAAAAAATATATTTGAGAAAAAAAAAAGAAAAAAAAAATGTGAAAAGTATTTATTTGGAAAAGCTCATTTCTTTTTGTTTTAAGTATGCAAATACCCTTTGTGTTTATCTTTTGAATATCGCACCCTTAATAACCTAAGCTTAACTGTACGCCTAATTAAAGTCCTAGTGATTCATGCTTCCTACATTTACTTTTTAGTATAGTAGCGAGAAACTAGATTGAGTAAGTGTTTTTTGATAGAAATATTGAACTTTATCTTGATTGACTATGATTTTAATTTGTCTCTTCTACTTTAGTAGTGACTCAATGTGCTTTTTACTCGTTACTTTAATAAGTTTTAATTCTGTAAAAATTTGGGATGATTTTTTTTTATATTTAGTGAAATTTATAAAATTATGTGCTAAGTTAAAGTAGGAATTTTCAGTTTTTTTTCAAAATCTCTCTACCTCTAAATTCCAGTCTTACTCGTTTATAGCATTTTTAAACTTTTCAATTAATCCTCTAAATTTTCTCTAACTCGTAGTCTTTGCTTGAGGACAAGAAAAATAATAAGTATGAGGGAATTTGATGATGCATATTTTAGCTTAATTTATTAGGGTAAAAATATCTTATTTTTGTTTTAATTCTCTTTCTTTTTGTATTGTTTATTTTTCTTTTTCGGTAAATAATCTAACTTGGCTTATTTTTTGTTTTTGCAGGTTTCCAGAGTTTTTGTCCAAAATTCCCCTGACACACCCCCTGACATGCCCTCCCCAAGGCGTATCATAGAGCATGTAGCCTGATCCAGAGGGAGCATGGCTGCCAAATGATTTTCCAGAGAAAAGATACCCTAACACGCCCCCTGACACGCCCTCCTCGGGCGTGTCATAGGGCATGTAGCTCGTTCCAATGGCGGGTTGACGCCAGGACCCAAATACTAAGCCGAACCACATGACACGCCCCCCTGACACACCCTACCTGGGCATGTCACCGGGCATGTCACCCTCATCCTAAGTACTGACACGCCCCCCTTATACGCCTTCCCCAGGGCGTGTCTTCGGGCATATCCCGCCTTTTCCTACATCTGATGGAATCCTGACCGCTGATTTTTACATGACGTGCCTGTCATGCCCCCTATACGGGCATGACCTAGGGCGTGTCCATCATTGTATAGAAGTAATCATCATTCCCTCCAGAATTCAGCTCCTGAGGTAAACCCCATACTTGACACACCCTCCCTGGGCATGACAGGGGGCGTGACCAACCAGTGAAAAATCTCTATAAATACCAGGTTATTCCATGCATTCCAGACCAAGTTTTTGGGAGAGGGAAGGTGCTTCTAGTTCAGTTCTTAGGGTTTTTGGTTTTATTTTGATGTTTTTCTCTCTCTCTCCCTCCATTTCAAGCTCTACTTTTCATGCAATGTAATTTTATTTCCTGTAAACTTTTCTTATTAGTATTGTAGTAGTAGTTAGCTTTCCTTTTACACACTTGTAATCTCCATTCTTAGTTGTAATAGCTTTTGATTCTTAATGATTTTTTATTAGTTTTCTCTCTTTCTCTCTCTTTAGTTTTCATGCACCTTTATTATCTACCCCTCTCTTTCCCTATTAACATGATTAACTAATCCTCATTTGTACTCGATCGCGATGTTCTGAGAATGAGATGATCAAGTTATGATGTTTTAGCTTTCCTTTTCTTCTTAAAGTAATTTTCTTTGATTTACTCTTGGTTTTTATTTAGTGGGACTATATTGCCGGTACATAGTTTCCATTTGAGTTTTCAATCTTAGTTAGTCGAGAGGCTCGTGGATTGAATCGATCACCCAAGAGTAAAGAGAGTTTCACGCACCCCTCGAGAGAGGTAGACGTCCAAATCTCCCGGATTGGAGTGAAATCCAATGCGGGGTTCACAACGTAAAGCGAGCTTTAGGTCTTCGATTTGGACGAGAGTTCGGTCAGACCTTCCTAAACTCAGGTGGGCATGACTTTGAGAGAAGCGTGTTCATGCTTCGGGAACCTACACGGTCAAGGTAGTTTTACTTTATTTAGAGTTAGGTTGTTATTTCATTTTGATTTTCTCTTTTCAAAGTGATTCTAGATTGAGTACTAACCCTTTATCTTTAGCTCTAACCATTTTTATTTCTGCAAGTAGTTTAGTTTTCTTTTTAATTTAGTATCTTAATTCCTGTTTTTAGTTAAGTAATCTAATCTTAAAAATCATTTGATAAAATAATAGCGATCTCCTCTGTGTAGAAGTAAGCATTATGCCCCAGGGAAATACAACCTTGATACTAATCTTTAGTATCCTATACTATAAACGATAAAGTACTTTTGCCTTTATCGTATATAAAATCGGAGAATATTATCAACTTCCACCACATCCACCTTCTTTTCTCTTTAACCCCTCTTTCCACCTTGCAATTCTTTGTATCAACACTCAGGACAAGTGCCGACACATTTTACATAAGTTATATCGAGACTAAAAGCAAGCTGTATCAACACCCAGGACTTGGGTCTACACCGTTAGTGAAGAAAGCAGCTATGTCGACACTCAGGACTAGTATCGACATATTTTATAAAAGTTGTGTTGAGACAAGAAGCTAGCAGTGTCGACACACTCGATTTATGTCGACATCCCTATAAGAGAAGTGTCGACACCCAAGATTGGTGTCAACAGAATCTAAGTACAGAAGTGTTAGCACTCAGAACTGTTGTCAACACCTTCATGCAGAAGCTCTCAGAAAGAAATTCTTCTAAGTCTAGAATTCAAAGCCTTAAGTTCGGACAACCGTCAGAACTGTCAGATGTCAGTGGATTAACTGGGGGCAGCTGGTCACTCTTGCCAAAGCCTATATAAGGAGACAAACACAACAAAAACAGAAGTGCAATTATTCTTATTCTTCTCATCTAAGTCTGTTAAAATAATTCAATAGAAATCTGAAGGTGGAGAGGAGGCAGATCATGGATCAACTTCAATCTTCTTCAGCCAATTTCAACCTTACCTTATCCTTTAAGAAGCTTTGAAAATGCTAAGAAGGGCTGGACTTTTTTCTTCAAAGTTAAGATCAAGGGAGAAGATTTCACATCAAGATCTGATCAAGAAGAAGTCACCAGTCTCTTTCTTCATGGGCAACACCTCAAAAACTCAAATTCTTTTTATTATAATAATTTTGTAAGATCTATAAGTAGATCTGAATTGTAGGAGATTGTTTTCTCTGAGTTTTAACCCTAAATTATAAAGGCTGAGGTAGGGTTATGAGACTGAGGTAGGAGAATAAGCTATTTCTTTGAGCTGTAAGAACTGGAAGGTTATGAGGTTGTAGGGCAAGGGTTTGCCCGAGGAGTAGGAGTGGAGGATCACTTTAAGATAGGGTTCTTGAAGAGGAACCTGAGTTGTAAGATCTGAGGATCTGAGGAAAAGTAAGAAGAAGTTTGGCTGAATCTTGCTCACTGCTAGATAGGTGAAGGGAGAAAGTGGATGTACCCATAAATTGGGGAACCACTAGAAATCTACTGTGTGTTGTGCTGTATTTTGATTGTTAAACATAGATTTGTGTTGTATTTAGTAGATCAACAGTATTCTTGAAAATTGTGGTTGTGTTAATAAACACACTAAGAAATTTTTGTGATTTAAAGTAGCCAAGATTTAAATTGGACCTATTCACGCCCCCCCCCCCTCTTGATCACTCTCTATCCTAAACAAACATTTTATAATTGGTATTAGAGCGAGGTTCACTGTGAAGGCATAATAGCCTAGTGAGAATCCTAAGGATTAACTGAGAACAAATCATGGCTTAAAGAGAAAAAAATTCCATCAAACTCTCAGTCTGCTCTAAAGAAAACTTTGGGATTTGGAAGGAAAGGGTTAGATTCTTCATGGAGGTTACAGATCCAAGAATATACATCACTGTATTGGAAGGACCTTTCATACCAATAAACGTGTTGATTCTTTATGCCAACATAAGGACACCTAAGACCTTCATGGAGATGGACAAGGATGAGATAATTCTGGCCTCTATGGACAAGAGGGTTCAGAACATAATTCTCAGTGCTATAGATGACTCCACATTCCAAAACTTGATTCAATGACAAACATCCAAAGAAATTTCGGAATCATTGATTGTATATATGGATGGTACTGATGAGGTTAGAGATGATAGAAAATCTCAATTAAACCAGTAGTATGAAGCCTTCAGGCAAGACAAGAAAGACATAGTAGCTGAGAGCTTTGAGAAATTTTTTAGAATAGTGAACAACTTGAGAACATATGACAAGAGCTTCACCAATTATGAACTCAATGACAAGTTCTTCAGGTCCCTGAATAAGGAAGGGACATCAAGATTTATGCTATTATATAAATGGGAAACTTAGCCAATATAAACCCCCAGGCTCTATTTTGCAAGCTATTATCTCATGAGCTACACCTGAATCTCAGGAAGTTTGAATAAGACTCAGCAAGAGCTCTCAATAGAGAAAATTCCATGTCCTTAAAGGCTAAGACATCCAGGAAAGTCAGGGAGAAATCTGCTCCCTCAGAAAGACAGGATGTAGTCTCAAAATGCACATAATCTTCCTCATCAGGAGGGGACATGACTGAAGAAGAACTGTCACTCTTCTCAAGATAATTTAAGAAGATGTTGAGGAGAAGAAGGCAGGGCAATTGGAAGGGTTCAGCTGGAGACTCTTCTCATAAGAAGACAGATCCCTCAGGAAAACACAGGAAAAAGAAATATGGGGACAGGTATGGTTCTTCTCAGAATAAACACATTAAGACTAATCTTGTTTTCTATTGTTGTAACATTAAAGGGCATGTCATTGCTGACTGCCAAGTAAAAAGGAAGGAGAAAAAGTCTGAAAATTGGAAGACTGTACAGCATAAGAAGTTTGACAAAAGCCTCTTGGCCAAGAAGTAGTCCACTCTTTCAAATAGTGAGACAGATTCATCTGAATCAGAAGAGGAGGAGTCTCTTTTGGGTTTAATGGCCATTGAGGAGGCCAGCAATAGAAGAAGAACCACACTGTCATCTAGTGATAATGAAGACTGTATAGATAAAGGGATGATGAACCTAGTAGAAGAAGTAGATCAGGATTGTTCAAATTTTACCATCATAAAACCTCTTACTAAAAGTTTTGCCTCAGGCTCTAGATCAACATCAGAGAATGAATTATGTTCACACTCTTCCAATATTAGTGAACATGGTTTAGATTCACAAGCAAATTTCAACATACTCATCGACAGATATGGACAGTTGTTGAAAGCTTTGATTACAAGCAAAGAGCTAATTAAGAAATAAGCCAAAGAATAAAAGTCTCTGAGAACATTATCTTTTCAGTTGGAGAGGGCCAACATTAAGTTGGACCTTCAAAACAGAAGCTCATAGACTTAACCAATAAAATAGATAGTTAGACTGAGACTATTGCAGAATAAACTAAGACTGTCAAGGACTTGGAAGCAAAGCTTCTTCAGGAAAGACAACTCTTGAAACAGTTCTCAAGACCTAAGTCCGTGCTACCTATTATTAATACATTTTCTGCACCATTTGGAAGTAGTGTAGGATATATTGAGGACAATAAGATTAATAAGAAACCTGATCCTAAGGGTAAAGCCCCATTGGGTCCAGTAAAGCATCTAACTTCTAATAGATGTAAGGGATCAAGTGTTCCTGGATACAAGAGTTCTGAGTGCACCACCAGTAAGGTCAATAAAGAGCCTTTCTGGAAAGGACAAAAATCTAATATTTATAAGGCCCACAGACCACCACAAGGAGTGATCAATCCAAGGAGCCAAGGAATTCTTAGATCTAGTCCTAGTGCACAAGACTTAAACCTGAAAGGTAAGGGTATCAGTGTTGTACCTCTATGATAGAATCTGAATATCAACTCTAAGTTGCCCAAAAGTATAACTTTAAAGGGGCGGCCTAAGAGAATATATAATAGATTTGAATGTTGGTGTTGTGGGAAGGTTGGGCATTTTGCCCTAAATTGTTGGTACAATCCAACATCACCTTCATTTAAGTCATAGACTCATCTATTTAGAAAGCCTATTGTGCTTCACACTGCTATGTCTAACAGGAACCAAGGCCCCAAAACTATTTGGGTGCCTATGATTGATTAATTCTGTGATTGCAAGTGGATCCAAGTACCGCAGAAATGCTAATATGGTACTTGGACAGTGGCTGTTCCAGGAACATGAATAGAACAAGAAGTCAGCTAAGGGACTATGCTTTAGTAAAGGATGGACCAAAAGTAATCTTTGGGGGTTCAGGAAAAGGACTCACCAAGGGATATGGTAACATTTCTTATAGTCTAGTGGCAACCACAAAAGTGGCTTATATGGAAGGATTGAACCATAATCTGATAATCATAAGTCAACTTTGTGATATAGGTTTTGAAATCTTATTCCACAATGATAAGTGTCTGATAAGGAATACAAGTGATCAAGAGATCATCTTGTCAGGAACTAGGAGTAGCAACATTTATTGTCTAAATTTCTTAAGTATAAATAAGGATTCTCTTATATGACTAGTAGTAAGTGAGAAAGACTATTTGTGTGTGCAATGGCACAAGAGTCTAGCTCACTTAAATTATAGAGGTATGAGCAAGTTGTTTTCTATGGAATTAGTTAGAATGGTCCCAAGCTAAAATGCTCCAAAGAAGGCATGCATTCAGCATATCAAAGATGCAAATAGGAAAAAGTCTCCTTTAAGAGCATTCAGTCTAAAGACACTGAGAGGTGTCTACACTTACTTCATATGGACCTATTTGGTCCTATGCAAATTCTTAGTTTAGGTAGGAAGTCTTACACCTATGTAATTGTAGATGATCACTCTAGATTTACTTGGGTATTCTTCCTAAGGAGAAAGTCTGAAACTCTGGACATTCTTGTTGATTTTGTCATACAAATTCAAAATGAAAAAGGTTGTTCTATGGTCAAATTCAAAATTGACCATGCTACAGAATTTCAATCTGAAAAAATGACAAATTTTTGTAAAGAATTAGGGATCCTTCAGGAATTCTCCTCCCCTAGAACTCCCCAACAAAATGGGGTTACTGGGAGGAAAATAGAACTCTCATTGAGGCTGCTAGAACTATGCTAAGTGACACATCTCTCCCAGAATATTTCTGGGCTGAGGCTTTAAACACAGTTTGTTATGTTCAAAATATGGCCTTGATCAACAAAAGTCACAACAAAACTCCCTATGAACTAATGAAAGGCAGAAAACCAAGTTTGTCTTATTTCATGATCTTTGGAAGTGTTATGTCTTAGACAATGGGAAGACTTATCTAAATAACTTACAGAGAAGTCCTATGAACATATTTGTGTAGGATATAGTAACCATAGCAAGGCATATAAGATCTACAACTTGAAACATCAAGTGGTAGAAGAATCAATTAATGTTGTTTTTGATGAAACTTTTGTCTTACATAATATACTATGTAATAATTCTAGTCTAAGAGATGTTGAATCTAAGATGGAAAAATTAAAAATAGGAGATACATCTGATATAGAATTAGAGGTTAGAAACAATGTAGTAGTTCCTATAGAAGATATAGTCATTGCCCAAGGGGAGGAAGAGATTCATTCTTCTCTACCTAAAGAACTAGGTGATGGTAGGAATCTACCTGTAGCTATTAGACACCTTAGAGATCATCCTATTGATCAAATAATAGGTGATGTCAGGCTAGGATTGACAAGTAGGAGTAGACATAAAAATGAGGTTCTGTTCTCTAGCTTTCTCTCTCAGATGGAACCAAAGAAGTATGAAGAAGCCAATTCAGACCCCAACTAGATTATGGCAATATAAGAAGAGCTAAATTAATTTGAGATATATGAGGTCTAAAGTCTATTTCCAAGACCTAGATATCACAATATCATAGGAACTAAGTTGATATATAGGAATAAATTAGATGAGAATGGAGTAATAGTTAAAAATAAGGCAAGACTTGTGGTTAAGGAGTGTAGACAAGAGGAAGGAATAGACTTTGACCAAACCTTTGCACTTGTAGCTAGGCTAGAATCCATTAGATTGTTTTTAGCACATACAACTTACAAAGGATATAAAGTCTACCAGATGAATGTTAAATCTGCATTCCTAAATGGTATATTGAAGGAAGAGGTTTATGTAGAACAACCACCAGGTTTTGTAAATCCTAAACTTAGCTCTCTTATCTTCAGATTACATAAAGCATTGTTTGGGTTAAAACAGGCACCTAGAGCCTGGTATGAGACCCTGACAACCTTTCTCATAGAGAATAAGTTCTATAGGGGTAAGATAGATAAGACACTATTTCTAAGAGACATCAAAGGTTCAAGCATCTATTTTTGGTTCTACTAATGATCTGCTATATAGAAAATTTGCCAAGCTTATGCATGAAAAGTTTGAAATGAGCAGTATGTGTGAACTGAAGTTCTTGTTGGGATTCTAAGTTAGAAAATCTGAAGATGGTATATCCATCTATCAATCTAAGTTCACAAAAGAGTTTATTAAGAAGTATAATATGGAAAATTCTTCTACCATGAGAACCCCAATGGGTTCCTCAGTATCGCTAGACAAGGATGAATTTAGGAGACTAGTGGATGAATCCTTATATGGAGGTATCATTGGATCACTCCTTTACTTGACAACTAGTAGACCAGATATCATATTTCAACATGTGTTTGTGTTAGGTACCAAGCATGCCCTAAAGAGTCTCATTATACAGCTGTTAAAAGAATACTGATATATTTAAAGGGCACACCCAATCTTGGGCTTTGGTATCTTAGGAATGGTAATTTTGCTCTAACTTGATACACAGATGCAGATTTTGCAGGATATCAAGAGGACAGAAAGAGTACATCAGGAACTTGTCAATTTCTAGGGAGAAGACTCATCAGTTGGAGCAGTAAGAAGCAAATAAGTGTTGCTATTTCAACAGCTGAGTCTGATTATATATCAGCTGGGAGATACTGTGTATAGTTACTATGGATTCAACATCAACTCCTGGACTACAGTGTACAACTAAGTAAATATATTATGTATTGTGATTCTACTAGTGTAATCTCAATTGCTAATAATCCTGTTTCTCACAGTAGAACCAAACACATAGAAATCAGATATCATTTTCTTAGAGACCATGTTGAAAAAGGCAATATCTGTTTACATTATACTCCAACTGAAAATCAAATTGCTTACATATTCACAAAACCCTCAGATGAAAACAAGTTCAATTTCTTCAAGTTTGAACTAAGAATGTTAAATATAGAATAACCATTTTCTTTGGTATCTAAAAAAACTTTTAAACATGTATAAGTTAAGTAACAAAGTCTACCAACCAAAATAATCAATTAAGACATCATAAATGTCAAGAACATACATTTCAGAAAATAAAATTTTGACCAAGTCAAAAAAATTGTGTCAAGACACCAAAGTGTGTGTCGAGACAGTTGAGAAAGTGTCGAGACAATTGAGAAAGTGTTGAGACACCAGAAAGTGTGTCGAGACTACATAAATGTAAAGTATCGAGACACTAAAATAAGTGTCGAGACATAAGTGTGTCAAGACATAAGTGTGTCGAGACCCTAAGGTATATATGTCGAGAGACAAAATCCTTGTGTTGACTTGTGTCGACAAATATTGACAGACAACTTTTTCTTGTATCTAAATGCAGTACGCCCTTCGACTTTAGGGAAGATTTGTTTATAAAAAGGGTGTGAGAGTAGAAGTCGACTATGCTTTCTTGATCTCTTGAACTTTTGATCCCTGAGTGTCGAGACCTAGAATTCCTTTAGTCGACACATCTCTTTCTTAATTTCTCTCAACTCAAATGGCTCCCAAGAACAACGACAACATCTTGGAAGGGTATGAACTCGTGCGCCATGAATTTGACTCAGCACGAGAAGAAATTAGGAATGATGCTGACCTAATTAAAGAAGGAGGTATGGATTATCTGCTCTCAGAACCGACAAACATCTAGAAACGAGAAGTTTCAGAGTTCTTCTCTAATGCTAAACTAGATTCAAACTCAGAAGAGATCAAGTATTAGGTAAATGGAGCAAAAATGAAAATCACAACCAGGAAATTAGCCAAGGTTTTTCAAATACCAAGTATCGATCAGGAAGATAAAATAGACACTGCCAAGACTGCCTAACAATAGGTGTGGTGTGGATTGGCTCCAACCACTAAGACTATAAGTACCTTAAACAGGAAGGTATGAATACCCAAGGCAAATTCCTGTCTGAAATAGTAGGAAAGGTACTGCTCTACACGACAGGAGCACATGATAGAATTTCTGCTTCAATGTTTGAACTAATGACAAAAGTTATATTCAAAGTTAAGACAAACGTGAGCAAGATTGTTTTTGACAGAATAGCAGAGAGTATTAAGAAGTCCAACATAGGAAGAATTATAAGTTTCTACCTAGTGCAAGTCATTCCTGACAGTCTTAATCTTAAGCTTGGATCAAAGATAAATCACATGAGGAGAATGGACATGAGGATTCTGACAAGGTGGGATAGAGTCCTATCCAAAGAAACACATTCAGTTGAGATGAAGAAGGAGAAAAAGAAGAAGGTTGTAGTTGCGGAAGAAGATTATTCCATTGAATCTAGAGAACAAGAAAGTTCAAGCTCTGAAAAATAGGATGATATAATAGACGAATATTCTCCAAGGGCCTCACCTAGAACTGGTGATCAGGTGCAGGGGAGAATATACAATAGAAGGATCCAATTAAGGGGGAGAACCTCAATGATCTGCCAAAAATTGAAATTGATACAGTAAATACAATGATAAAGGAAGTTGTATAAGAGCTGGAACATACAAAGGTTCGTAATAAGGAAAAGCAAGACAGAGAGATGGAGGATGATATCTCCAAGGAGACTAAAGAAGAAATATTTCTGGATGCAAATATACATATCCAAGGGGAGATGAGTGAACTTCCAGAGAACTCTATTCCAGTTGTTGAAGCTCAACAAGATGCGATCAACCAAGATACCACCAACATTGGTGAAGAAGTTGCACTAGTTGTGGGGGAATTAGCAGATCAGGCCCCAATTACTGAAAAAGACAAAACTAAAACAGCCAAAGCACCAACAACTATTGAGATGGTTAGTTCATTAGAATCTAAGGAGGAAGAATCCTCTCAGTTAAAGAAAAGAAAATTGTTTGAACTAAAGAAGAAAAGTAAAAGCTATAAGAAGATTATTCTGTCTGGCATAACTCCAGCTCCTGTTGTGGATTCAAGCTCAATTCTAGTTCAACTACAAATTATGCTAGATCAACAAAGGACTCAACTTGAGAAGTGTGTAGATGAAAACAATAAGTAGTTGCAGTTTCAGTTGGCTCAGGACATTAAATCTATTAGATTTGAAGTAAATCTACTAAAAAAAGATATGACAGATTTTTTTGAAAGGAAAGCAAATGTTGTAGTATACATTGCTAAACAGCAAGTAGAATCACAGAAAGTGAAAAATGACATAGCTATAAAACAAGGATATGTCCTGGAAAATCAAACAAGAATGAATGAGAATATGATAATTATGCATGATACTATATTGACAGAAATAAAGAAACAAACTACTGCTTTGGAGACTAAGATTTCTTCTACTTCCAAGGATATTGAAACTAAGCTGACAACTCACTCTGTCTCTTTGATTAATGATATCAAGGTTTTTTACAAAGATTTAGATGAACATTTACTAAAAGTCAAGAATACTTTAACTTCTGGAATCAATTATCTAGATGGTCAAGTAAGATTTCACAAGAATGACCTCAGGGATCATATAAAAAGAGAAGTCATAAAGGGGGAGATGGTAATGATGAAGGATAGCTCTGAGCTGCTACTTGGATTTCAAATAGCATCAGAGACACTCTTGGATATCCTCCCCTATGGTATGATGGAGACCAAACATCTGAGTCTGGTTGCCAATCAGCTCATTATGAGTCCATTCAAAATCCTGCCCAACTCATGTATAGACCAGCTCAGTTTGAGGACATCCAAACTGCTGTCCAATCTATGTATAATCCTCCAGGTCAACTTCAGAATATAGTATGTGAAGAGGTTGAAATGACTAATTCTGCTATGTTAAAAGAAAAAGAAGCTCAAATGTCAAAGAAAAGGTTTAGAGAAAAGACTGAAGCTAGGCCAGACTTTGAACAATTGAGCCCAACTTCCAGATCAATTATACTCACTATATGGAGAACAGTCAGTACTAATATAGCTAATAGGGGAAAAAGGTACACAGAGCAAGAGTGGGCTAAGCACTTACAGCAGTAAGAGGTCATCCAAAAATTCAGAAATGATCTGAAGGCAGGGAAAATCCCAGCTAATTTTGTTAAGCCCAGCAAATACTTTCCCAAGCCATTTCACTATTTTGAAAGACAGAGGCTTAAGGAGGAAATGATATTTAAAGTCAAGAATGACAAAGGCAAAAAGATAGCTGATGACAAAGTGCCTGAAATAAAGCCAAAATACAATCAGGAAAAGGCATTGTCATCAAAGAGCCAGATCTTTCCTAGAATATTTTTTGAACATTTGTAATTTTGTTTTTTTAAGAACTATGCAACAAACTGAAAGGTGTAAACTAATAACAAATTGGAATGAAAAGTCTGTTTGAACTTGGTTATATTTGTGTGTTCATTCCTATGTTCTTTACATTTTTGTTCAGCACTTTTAATATATATCTTTATCATGATATTTTGGTATCATGTTGTTTATCATTGAATTGGGGTTATGACTTCTCTAAATAGGGGGAGATTACTGGGTACATTAGTAACTGTATACCTGATTTGCAAAAGCTCTTTCAACTTAATGATATACACAAATTCATATTTGATGAATGTTGAGTTTACTTGTGCAGTTTATATGTTGAAGAAAAAAATAAACTATGTACAAAGTGTCGAGACATTAGACAAGTGTTGACACCTTTGTAAAAGCAGTGTCGAGACTGGAAGCAAGCTGTGTCGACACTCATGACTAGTGTTGACATATTTTACACAAGTATGTCGAGACTGGAAGCAAGCTATGTCGACACATAGGACTAGTGCCGACACATTTAACACAAGTTATGTCAAGACTGGAAGCAAGATGTGTCGACACTCAGGACTAGTATCGACACATTTTACACAAGTTATGTCGAGACTGGAAGCAAGCTGTATCGATACTCAGGACTTGGGTCGACACCGTTAGTCAAGAAACTAGTTATGTCGATACTCAGGACTAGTGTCAACACATTTGATAAAAGTTGTGTTGAGATAAGAAGATATCAGTGTCGACACACTTAATTGATGTTGACATCCCTATAAGAGAAGTGTTGACACCCAGGACTGGTGTCGACAGAATCTAAGTACAGAAGTTTCAGCACTCAGAACTAGTGTCAACACCTTCATGCAGCAGCTCTCAGACAGAAATTCTTCTAAGTCCAGAATTTAAAGCCTGAATTTCTGACAACCGTCAGAACTGTCAGATGTCAGTGGATTAACTGGGGGCAGCCGTTCACTCTTGCCAAAGCCTATATATGGAGACCAACACAATAGAAATAGAAGAGTGATTATTCTTATTCTTCTCATCTAAGTATGTCAGAATAATTCAATAGAAATCGGAAGGTGGAGAGGAGGCAGATCATGGATCAACATCAATCTTCTTCATCCAAGTTCAACCCTACCTTCTCCCTCAAGAAGATTTGAAAAAGAAATGAAGGATTGTACCTTTTTCTTCACAGTCAAGATTAAGGGAGAAGATTTCACATCAAGATCTGATCAAGAAGAAGTCACCAGTCTCTTTCTTCCTGGGTGACACCTCAAAAACTCAAATTCTTTCTATTATAATAATTTTGTAAGATCTATCAGTAGATCTGAGTTGTAGGAGATTGTTTTCTCTGAGTTGTAAGCGCAAATTATAAAGGCTGAGATAGGGCTGTGAGCTAGAGGTAGGATAAGGGATTATTTCTCTAAGTTATAGGAACTGGAAGGTTCTGAGGTTGTAGGACAAGGGTTTACTGAGGAGTAGGATTGGAGGATCACTCAAAGGTAGGGTTCTTGAAGAGGAACCTGAATTGTAAGATCTGCGTATCTGAGGAAAATTAATAAAAAGTTTGGCCAAATCTGGCTCATTGCTAAATAGATGAGAGAGAAAGTGGATGTACCCATAAATTGGAGAACCATTATAAATCTACTGTGTGATGTGTTGTGTTGTGATATGTGTTGTGATTGTTCAACATAGATTTGTGATGTATTTAGTAGATCAACAGTGTTCTTGAATATTATGGCTGTGTTAATAAACACACTAAGAAATTTCTGTGACTTAAAGCAGCCAAGATTTAAATAGGACCTATTCACCCCCCCCCCCTCTATGTCATTCTCTATCCTAAACAACACTTTATAGAAGACTTACGGGAAAACCCTAGCCAAACTTCGCCATTTTTGCCGAACCGTTAATGTGCAACCCCGATAGAAGTGGAAGGAACGACAAGCTCACTAGAGACGGATTTTATGGAGGAAGTCTTTCCATTCTCTGACCCGTAAAGAACAACAGCAACAAAGAGAAAAATGTCGCCAAGGCGAGTGACGAGGTCCATAGCCAAAACTGCCAGAAATGAGGTGTGCTTCCAACCTTCTCTCTTGGTGCAAGATTTGTAGTTATTTTTAGGAGAAATGTCGACTCAAAAGAGTTTGACTTGTGAGATAAAGATCTCCTAGGTAGAGACCATGCTAGGGCTTGTGCCCTAGAGTTGAGTTGTCTTCAACCTCTCCTCACATCTTTATGAATATGGTAGACTTGGTTTCGGGAAGAGAAATGGTCTAATGCTGGTGAATAAGGGAGAAGGAAGTTCTATAAATAATTTTGATTACATGTCTAAAGGAAGAAAATGAACTGATGTCGTTCATCCCTCTTTACGATGCGTGCAGAAACCTATTTTTTGTGTGCAGCAAACTCCAAGGCCGTTTTCGGGTATGTTTCGACCAGATCTTGGCTTTCGACTAAACACGAAAGTCATAGCCCTCAGAATGACCTTTCCAACGGATGGTTACACGTTTTCATACGAGTTCTATAGACTCGAGAATGTCCTGTCAAATTTGTTGTACAATCAGTCCTGAGTACATGCTACTCTCGATTTGTGTAGAACCGAGTTGGTTTGGGTAGAGAAATTGTAGTAAAATAATGTCGAGATTTGGTATACTTAGCCTTACGTGATCGTGATAAATGAATGATTTGGTGAAACATGATTATGCATGACCATAATTAGGAGAATGAAATAGGTTTTGGAAGAGTATGTGATGCTCAATAATTAAATGAGCAACCCATAATTATGTTGTCATGACTTGTGAAATAACATTATACTATTGTGTTTATCATAGGGAAGCATACTTGTTGATGAATGCTTGATCCTTAAGAAGGAATTGGATGAGGTAAATGCATGGCCATGAGACGTGATAAATACTGAGAGGTGTAAGGTGGTCCACTGCTTAGAGTTGTGTCTCCTTCCGGGTAGCAATGTGAGATTGGTATGCTGTGTAAGGTAGATTGCCACCTGAGTAAAAGATGAACCCTTACGTAGTATGGATATGTGGAAGGGTTAGAAGTTCGTATGTGTTTACCGCACTGGAACGATGTGTTGAAAAGGGACTCACTCTAGAGCCCTTAAATGTTAAATTGCATGCGGTGTGAGTTGACACGCAGTGCCATAATCCCAGGTTAAGGATTGTGTGGCAGGTCTATGGGCTCGCTAGTCGTCACACTAACGGGAGTTAACTGATAAACCTTAGACTGTTTGGTTGTCCTCGGTGCTCATTCCTGAGGCCCTCTCTGTGCCAAGTGGATGGAATGGTTGTGTCCTTAGTGCACATTCCTGAGGCCCTCTCCTTGCCAAGTGGATAGATTGGTTGTGTCCTTGGTGCTCATTCCTGAGTCACTTTTCATGCCACACTTGTATGCCAGTTTGGGCAGTGTTCTTGGTGCACATCTATTAGAGACCCCTTTGAGCTGTAATACGCCTGTGAGCTCTATTATTGTGTTCTTAGCATTGAGGCATGCATAGATCTAGTCTTGGTAGTGTGGATGCCCTCCTAGTAGTGGAAAGCCCGTTTCACTGTCACCATCTGACCACGACGGATGACGCCTGAGAGGTTAGTACCTCCTCGAAAAGTTGGAACTACAAGTTTGTGTCGACATAGCAGTTGCAAGTGTTGAGCATGGGTGAGACATCATAAGTCATTCATAACATAGCATTGCACCGCATAAGATCCTCATCATATAAGTTTGTATGGGCACTCTTACATGATGAGTTACTTTACTTTTAATCCGATCCTTAACTTATATGTATAATGGGCATTCATATAAGTTGAGTTACTTTCCTGTTGTAGGACTTTATTTGTATACTATTGTTGATGATAGGACTGCTAGTGTAGATTGATATACACAATTGTTGTAGTTACTTTAATATACTATGATATTGATTATCCTTATACCACCTGCTTGTATTACTATTTATATATATTGTACTCTCTTCTTCTCTCTGCCCGGTGCCTAAGAGTCGTCAGGGGAGCGGATGTGATAGCCACTTAGTCTTTATGACTAACAGTTGTTATGTCTTCCTTTTAGGAGGAAATCCCGCAGATAGAGCAACAGGTTTTGCAGGAGGGCAGTCAGACCAGGACGATAGGTCCTGAAGTGATGATACCACCGCTATCGTCAGTGACTGATGTGAGTTTTGAGAGACTCATTTTATAGCCTGTTGGCATTTCGTATGTACTCTGATATTATAGAAGCCTTGGTTGATTCTTCTATTTGTTGTACTTGTCAGACATTTTATACTTATATGGATTTTGACTTCTGTTATATTCTTATGTTGGGTTGATAATGATAATATTGGTTTTAGCCGGCAGGAAAGGCATCTTATGGTACAGGTCAACCCGTGTGTTGGCGCTATCGCAAAGCGGCTGTTCTAGGCATAAGACTCCCCTCGACCGTGTCTTGTGTTCCGAGAGGTGGGGGGTCTTACAAATAGTATCAGATTGCTATGATCCTGAACTAAAGAAGTCATTGAATAATGGTGCCACCCCCATTTGATTAGTCAGTTTGGGGACAAACTGACTTAGTGGAAGCAGTGGTGTGCCCATATATAATTCACACTAGGTATGTCTAATTTTGACCCTACGATTAGCCAACCTGACCTTAGGTCTGTACCTTATGTGTAGATCCCAGCGCATGTAGAGCCAGTACGGGGCACTCCCGCCCTTATCGTACCCACATAGTTTTAGCAGTCAGAGCTAGGGCAGATGCTCATGGCTATTTTGGATGCCTTTAGGCCCCAATAGGCTTCGGTGCAATGATGAGTGCAATTATGATAGGCTTTTTACTATCATAACTGTAATCATGTCCACTATTTTTTTTACCTCCCTATGTAGCAATTGCGCGAGAAGAGTTAAGAATTTGCATTATCATGAATAGAAGAGCACATTATCCAGTTTCTATTATTTCATGTATTAAGCTATTTATTTATTCCTACATTTTCCTAATGCAGGTATTGCTAACCAGTGGAACTAAAAGTCTTGGAGCAAATAGAGGAGTTCACGGAACCAACATGGCTGATGATAGAAAAAGAATTGGGCACACACGGGTAGGCACACGCCTGTGTCCCTACCCGTGTCCTATTCGGGATGGACTAGAAGATTTGGAAGAATAAGACAGAGCACAATACGGGTTGGAACACGCCCTTGTGCCCACCCGTGTCCTTTTCGGGATGAATTAAACATCTGCTGCCAACTAACCCATGTGTGAAGAGCACGATGAATAACACGACCGTGTCAGTACCCGTGTCAAATGACACGGCCCACGACCAGACATGCCTATTCGTGTGCAACCGGCTTTGAACCATTTACACGATCGTGTTGGAACTCGTGTCTGATCCTGTTTGCAAGGAGACTATAAAAACCTGCAGAAAAATTAGAATAGGAACTTTTGGATCATTTCATTTTGGAGAACTTCTGGAGGACAAAAGTGGAGCACCCAAGAGAAGGTGGAATTGAAGGAGATTTTTGTATGTTTTTAATCTTTCATGTATCTCTTTTAATCTTTCATTTCTCTTAGTGATCTAACTTTATTTATTTTTTATCTCGTATGAAACTTTTATTTGAACAATTTGGTAATCATATATGTTATTGTTTTTATCAAATTTGTGATATTTTATTCGTATGTAAACGTTCAAACGAAGAGATTTATCCTAATTATGAATTTAGTTTTTGTTTTACATGAATTCCAACTTTTTAGATTGAGAAATTGGAAGGTTGTGATGATGTTTAATTGTTCATATTTAGGTGTTATTTCTCTTTGTATTTCAATTTGCATGATCGAGAGATATGTTGATTGGATAATAGTATAACAGATAAATGGATTCATGGTATTTTAGGGATAGGATTTCATGAATTTATGTATTAGATAGGGTAATTTATTTTAATGCAAATTTAAGTGTTGTAAATTGTTCGAGAGAAAATTCACTCAACTTAGGTTTAGATTTGGAATTGCTCGAGAGAGAATTTGATAAATGTTTAACCCTTACAATACAATGAATTTGATAATCTTATTATTACATGATTACATAGAATTAAATTAATGAGTGATTATTTTCATGTGAATGCTCTTAGACTTTCGGCTTTTTATCATCCATAATCCTCAAATGTCGCTTTATCCAATTAGTCCTAGTTAGGTTAATTTAAGTTAAAAATCAATTTTAATTATATGTATGATAATAGAGTGAAGGTGGGTACGAGTATTTGAAAAGGCCCTGTGGAATACGACACGAGATGTAGATTTATCCTATACTATGATTGATAGGTGCACTTGTCTGAAAGTTAAATCAATCTAGCTTATGCCAATCTACATAGTTTATATTAAAGTGTAGAAAGAATCCGCATCAAGTTTACTTTGAAATCATCATGCAACAAGAAGCCCTGAGCTCTAATTGGTTGAGCACTTTCTGAGCTCTCTCTCCGCCTACTTACCTTGGGACAGAGTCGGTCATACGTACGGAAGAATGGCTTGACACAGTGCAAGAATTGATGGCGGGAATCCGATGTCCAGCCAACATGGCTGTGACACTAGCCGTGTTAGTATTGGAATCTCACGTCAAGAGGTGGTGGGAGTCCCTCATGGGCTCCACCTTTCAAGGTCGGGTGTACACAGAGATTAGTTGGCTGTTCTGGGCATAAGACTCCCCTCGGCCGTGTCTTGTGTTCTGGGAGGGGGGGTCTTACATCTGGCGTGGTGATCGCGCGCGCGGTCAAACCCATGATCCTACTAATTTTGGTGGAGATCATGGGGGGTGCGGCTATGTGCACACTTGCGCTTTTAAATGAGGATCTCATCCCTATAAAAAAATATTCACTAAGAAAACCCTTACTACAAAATGACATTACAGCTCTATTTGGGGTACTTATTTTCACCGGTGAAGTGGTTACGACGACTAGATGCGACAGCGCCTGTGTTAGGGAGGGGATCTACTTGGAGGAGCAAGCGTCATGGAAGAAGAGTCGTGAAGTGGGGCGTGGGAGGCGTCGGGTAGGGTGCAAAAAGGCTAGGGCCAATAGTTATTTTTGGAGATTTTAATTTAGGGTGTTATTTAAGTTATTTGCGGTGTCAATAATTAAATTTGCGATGCCTATAACTATTCTCTAAATATTTAGATACGAAAAATGTATTTTTGTATGATTCTAATTTCATGAATTACAAATATCAATATGCTATAAAGAGCCATTTATGATGCGAATGTTAGCCACGGGCTTCCCCCTACGGCCAATCGTAATTGTACCACCGCGCGTCATTATTCCGACCACGACATCCTTTCGGCGCGACGGCACTCCCGATGCTCGCAAAGACCCTGAGTGTTATATTGCGCTCATCACTCATTTTTACGGTGTGCACGAGAGTTTTTGAGCAACAGGAAGAACACATTTTTTATTTTATCTAGTGGTCTTTGTCTATATGAGAGCACATTTTTTAAAATAAAAAATTCTCAAAAAATTTTAAAATTAGAATTTTTTTAATAAAGATGGATATAATTGAAAACTGCATGTTTAACCAAAATTTATTTTCTCTTTTAATATAATATAGATAAACAAATAACCAATACCCTAAAAATGGCAAATTTCTACATCTGAACGGATGCAAATTTCTTAACCCGAGTTTATTGAACCGTACAATTAATAAGCCAATCAATCCACAGGTTGCGCCGCAAATCGAGCATCCTTGCATCAAATCTAAACTGTCTGATGTTGAGTTTAACGGTGATGCGTCCTCGTTCCATTAGCTGAGAGCATGGGCGGAACTAGTCCTGGGCACGGTAGGGCACGTGCCCGACCGCTTTTTCCGCGATCTTCAACGGGGGAGAAGAAATCCCCCTAGCCGTCGCTGCCCGCTGCTCCCGTGCCCTAGCTTCCCGGCTGCTCCCGCTGCTCCGGCTGCTCCGGCTGCTCCGACTGCTCCCGCTGCTCCCGCTGCTCCCGCTGCTCCCGCTACTTCCGGCTGGTATTATTTTCTTCTTCTTCTTCTTCACTGATTTCTTAACTGATTACCACTTAAAACCATTCATTTCTGGACTGATTATCACTGAAATCAGTCCAGAAATCTCCAGAAATCAGTCCAGAAATCTCCAAATTTCTGGACTAAAATCAATCCAGAAATGAGCATTTCGCATTATATTTTTTTTGTAGTTGATTGGGAATACTCCTCTGGTGTATCTGAACAATATTACTAGCGGTTGTCATGCTCGGATTGTTGCTAAATTAGAGATGATGGAGCCATGCTCCAGCGTCAAGGATAGGTGATTCTCCTTCCTTCTATGGCAAAAAACTTTTTTTTCGGGGGCGCTGCCCCCCCGAACCCATCGAATTGACAGTACTTAAATTGTGCCCGTGCGACTTCAAAATCTTAGTTCTGCCACTGGCTGAGAGATGCTTTTCCCTTATCTATAAATAGGTCATAATGTTTGTTTTATCGCAATTTCTCTCCTACTCAACCATCGCCGTTGCGGCTTGTCTCACTAGTTTTGTCTGTCCTTGGCAAGGTTTGATCTCTTATTTTTTTTCTCAGATCCTAATTAATTTTTCCGGTTTCCGGTATTTCTATCAATTAATTCAATTAAGAGATTATATAATTTTAATTCTTGTAAAATTATTAATTATTTTAAAATTATTATAATGCTTAAATTCTTAAAATTATTTTATCTTGGTCCATACACATCCGATCAGTGGTGTTGGGTGGCAAGCTTTAAATTATTCGAGCAGTGGTGTCGCAGCTATATTATTTAATCAAAATCTTTAACTCGAGTCATCTCTATTCCAAATGATTTGATTTCGAGCCGACTTGAATTGAAATTTTTCTCTTTATTTTAGTTGGCTTGAATTGAAATTTTTCTTTATTTTTTGTTGGCTCGAAAATAAATTGAGCAACCTTTAAATTTAGTGAAGAAATCACAAAAAAAATTTACTCTTTTTATTTAGACTTAAATTTTAGTATTTTTAAAATTTAAAATAATTTTTTTATAATACATAATATTGTTATTAAATTTGGGGTGATTGGAATCATATTTTGAGCGATTCAGAGTTGACTTTAAATGTGATTCGACTCAAATTTAATCACTCAAATTTAGTCGAATTGTAATCGATTTCGAATCGACTCAATATAGTATATTTATTCTCTGTTAATTAATTGGCAAGAACATAAGAAAGATTATTACATAAGATGAGTGCATGCACTCACATTCTCACAATATGATAATAATAGGCTTTTTATGATCTCAATGTATTCACTGAATTGTAGCACATATACTATTGTATAATGTATACACACAATGTCGGGCGTATAAATTATAATTATATTTAGTTATATTATCATTTTTGTTATATATAAAGCTTTTAAAAACGGTAAATTATAAAGTATTTAAGAAAATATGTGTATTAAAATTAAATTGTTATATTTTAAGTGGCAAGCATGTATGCTTAGTGCTCACCACTCATTAAAACACAATTAACTTTTTTTTTACTTTTATTCTTTATTTTATCTTTTAAAAGGATTATGCTTATTTCTTGGATGTTTTTGTTATATGTTATATATTTGAGTATTGAGTTGCTCTTTTGTTTTATAAATAAAATATGTTTGAATGTTTAATTATTTATTGTTTTGAATTTTTAATGTTGATTAATTCGTTGTCTAGCATATCAATTGTTTACTTAAGTATTTTTAAATTTTAAATTCATAGTTAATAATAAACTTATATTAAACATTAATAAATTGTTGGAGCTATTTTTATTAATTTTTATGAATTTTAATTTAAAATGCCATCTGAATATAATTGGCTAGCCTTTCCCTATTTATTGCTAATTAGCCCTTTAATTTGGATAATGAATTATCAAGTTATTTCTGTAATCTATTAAGCTCAACTATCATTTATTTATTCCTAATTAGTCAAGTTGGCACTGTATCATTAAATTCATCATAAATGTCTAAAAAAAATTATTTTTAATTACACGAGTGATTGTACAAAGGGGTGCCCCGTATTGCCTCGACAATACCACCGATCGCATTAGAATGGCCACAACACCTTAGGACACGACAATACCTATAACCAAGACAATAACTCTGTCCACAATAACTGCGACAGTACCTCCAGCCATCTTTGGCCACTTCTGTGGCCTGAATTATTTTTTTGGAACTTCTCAAAGAGGGAAGTTGTAGGTTAACTTATAATGGGGGAATGGGCACTGATGGGGGTCCTAATGCACAGTGCCCAGCGCAGACAATAACATTCTTGCACACGTACAGTTCATGTAGTTTTTCCTGTGTTAGAAGATTGGAAAAAATAATCTCTTCCAATGGCAACAAGAAGCTTGGCGCAACAGTAAAATTATCCATTTATTAAAAAAAATGAAATTATAAGTTTCTAGAGTGGTAATTTGAAATCTACATGACATGTTTTTTAGGTACTGCTCCACGAGAATGAAGAGCAAATAAAAAATATTAAGAGTTAACAAATGAAGAGTAAATTAATGGGAGGAATTAGATTTCAAAAATTAAGGTCAAGAAATGTTGTAAAGAAATTGGAGAGCAAATCAATTTAGGAAATGCTATATTTCAGCTTTTTTTAGAATGATCAAAAATATTCACTGAGAAAATCCTTACTACGCAATGACATTATGGCTCTGTTTGGAGGGACTTACTTTCATCGGTCAAGCGGTTATGAGAACATGAACCAGAGCATAATTAAGATTCGATTCATGTGATCAAAACAGCTTGATCGGTGAAAATAAGCCCCCCCCCCCCCCCCCCCCCCCCCACACACACACACACAAACGAAGCCTAAATTTTATGTGAGTCGGTCATAGATTTTTCTCAAGGTTTTATATCATAGCTCTCCACACTATGAGGCCCAAATGACTTATCAGCTTTATCACAAATGACATCAATTTTTCCCAAAGCATTTCTGTACAAACCCAACTTTGCATTGAGAATGTCATTTTCCAAAAAAAAATTCATCTGCAAAACCTTTGCATGGTAAATATATTTAATTAAATATATATATTTCATGTATTCTAATATTAATATTTTAATTAACAGTATATATATTGTCATTCTTCATATGCTAGATGCAAGATCTTTAAACTTAGCAAGCTTGTCAAATATGTTAGCAAACAAGTTAGCTCCGAGTTTTTATCTTCTAATCCTGCTTATTAGTTGTGTAATAGTACATATATAAAACTTCTCCATAGATATGACTATTTGGTTTGACGAAACGTTTTTTCGTCGAACGGTGTTTGACTTTCGTCGAACGTATTTTGTTCGATGTTCGTGGAACGGATTTGTTCCATTTTCGTCGAACGGAGTTTGAATTTCGTCGACCGGAGTTCGACGTTCGTCGACCAGCTTTTGTTCAGCTTTAGTCGACCGGTGTTCGACGAACGATGATTGACGATTAGATTGTCTCGGTTGTTTTTTCGTCGATCTGTTTTTCCGGTTGTAGTTGTTTTTGTTGTTATTTTCTAGGTATCCAGGGGAGGTGTTATCTGAGCAGGTAAGTCAACGCTCAGCAAGCATATTGTATGAGTTTTTTAGTTTCTGAAAGTAATCTAGAAGTTTTTTTCCGGGTCAGTAGCTTGTTTTGGAGAGGTACTGTGTTTTCTTCCCTAAATCTTTCAGTTGAATTAAAAAAAAATTCTTTAATTTTGGATATGGCAGCAAGTGCGCCTCTAGTGGTGGTGATTTAGTGCTGGATCTATCGATTTTCTGTTCATGTTTTGAAATTTTTGGTTTCTTGGAATGGTTTCCCTGTCTTGTTAATGTGATTTCGGCTTACAAAAGTGGTATTAGAGCGAAGGTTGGTTGTTTCGACCCTATTCCTTTGTGTAGTCTATCTATAGAGAGTCTCGATCATGGATAGGGTACTTGGTGTTGCACCGTTGACCATCAAACTAAAGAGAGAAAATTTCGCGAGATGGAGATGGGAAGTAGAGAACACACTGAGGATGCACGGAGTGTGGGATATTGTACAAAATCCACCAGAAGTCGTGTTAGAAGAAGGAAGAGCACAGTGGGCTAATGCTAGGAAGACGACATATGAAGCAAGTCTTACAAAAGACTACACCGCCACATCTATCATATCAAGGACCTTGGAGGATGGAGATGTGGAGAAGGTTATTGGAGCAGCCAATAGCCATGCTTTATGGGAAATACTTCAGAACTCGTACCAAGGAGGAGGTAGAGTTAAAGAGCTAGATGAAGTTGCGGGTGTTGCAAGGCGAGTTTGAGTCGCTCCACATGAATGACCAAGAGTCCATTGAGGAGTATTTCCATAAAGTTTTGAAGGTGAGCAACGGGATGAAGCTAAATGGGGAGGGGATAGATGAGATCAGGACAGTGCAAAAAAGTTTTGAGGTCACTCCCACAGAGATTTGATCATGTTGTTGCTGTTGTTGAGGAATCCATGAATTTGTCCAAGATTTCATTGGAAGAGCTTAGAAGTTCCTTACAAGTTCATGAGCAGGTCATGAACAGAAGAAAGGAGACCAATGCAGGAGCTACTACTACGGAGCTGTTGAATTACACCAAGAGCACACCTGCAATGGGTCACTACTTAGCTAGAGGGAGAGGCACATTCAAAGGTAGAAGCAGAGGAGGAAGAGGTGATACTGGAGGAAGAGCACATGCACCTAATGTAGAACAACCAGCTAATCAAGATGGAGCACAGTGGCAAGCCCGAGGGCAGGGAAGGACCGGGAGAGGTCGAAATGGAAGAGGTTCTAGGAATGGAAACCAAGTCCAGTACTATACATGTCATAAGTTTGGACACATTTCTACACAGTGTTGGAACAATTCAGAGAAGTTGTTGGTACCCTAGTTTGGATTTGAGTTCAGTCTTCTCATCTAGTCTCTTGACCCAAGATTTATCCATGGTCAAAGGTCAGTTGTTTAGTTAGATTGCTCTAGTTGTAGAGTTGTCACTTATCCAGATGAAAATTTGGTTAAGTTGTTTTTAGTTCGACTATGGTCGAACGCCGCTCGACTATCGTCTATCGACTGTTCGACGATCGTCTATCAGTTGGTCGACGTTTGTCTGTCAGCAGATCGTCTATCTCTGAGTTAGTTCAACTCTTGTTTGCTCGACGATCTGTGGGTTCTGCCTCGTCGATCGTCGAACCCCGCTCGACGTCTCTTGACCAGACAGATCCCTTGTTAGTTCGACTGTCTGCTCGGATAATTCAACTACCTGATAGTTTGACTATCTATTCGATAGGTCGACTATCTGTTTTTGTCTGATAGTTTGACTATCTGTTTGATAGGTCGACTATCTGTTTTGTTTGATAGTTCGACTATCTGTTTGATAGGTCGACTATCTGTTTTGTTTGATAGTTCGACTATCTATTCGATAGGTCGACTATCTGCTCTCTTTGATAGTTCGACTATCTGTTTGATAGGTCGACTATCTGTTTTGCCTGATAGTTCGACTATCTGTTTGTGCATGATAGTTCGACTATCTGTTTGATAGGTCGACTATCTGTTTTGCATGATAGTTCGACTATCTGTCTTGATAGGTCGACTATCTGTTTTCTTTGATAGTTCGACTAGCTGTCTTGATAGGTCGACTATCTGATAGCTCGACTATCTGTTCTGATAGGTCGACTATCTGCTGTGGTAGTTCGACTATCTTCTTTGGTAGTTCGACTATCTGTATCATTCGACTATCTGTTTGATAGGTCGACGATCTCTGTGGTTCGTTCGACGATCTCTGAGGATCGTTCGACAATCTTTTGTCTGCGTTTAGTTATTTAGTATTTCTTTTATTCTGAGATTTTATTCCTATTTTTTGGCACATTTTATAAAAGATTATTTCATTGATCTTGTGCATACATCTCAAGGCAATCTCTGCTCCATCCTTTGTGCATAAGTCATGCTTTATCTGATAAAGTTGTTTGTCTTATTAGCTGACATATCCTGTTGCTTTATCTGCCATGCTGTCCTTTATAGCCGTTAGACTCAAAAAGTCTTCTCTGACCGTAAAGAGTTTCTTCTGATGTGACTTTCTCTAGTATTCTTTATCTGATCTGTTTTGCAGCTTCTTAGAAAGCTTTATCCTTTTATAGGATATCTGTCTGCAAGATATATTTTGCTTTTGTGCTTTTTGCAGATTTCAGAAAAAGAAAAGATTCAAACTCAAATTAGAGCCGTTGAAAAGGCTCATATATAAAGTGCCTTCAAATCTCAGAGAAATAGAGAACACTATTCATACACTCAATACAAGAGATTGGCTTACAGATTAAAAGAAAGAAAAACTCTCAGCTCTCAGACATTCACATTCAACTGAGAAGATCACTCTTCTTCAACTCATTCTTCTTCATTCTGAGTTCATCCTGCTCACAGGAAGACATTCACTCAGAGGCTTTTAGAAGAAGAAGAAGAAGAAAGGAAGCTGTTTGAAGAAGAACACCTTTTCCAAATCATGAGTCTTCATCAAGCTTCTCCTTCAGAACTTTAAGACAGTTCTCTATCTCAAGTTCAGAAGAGTTCCTGCACCCTGAAGCATGACTCCTTCCTGGATATTCTCTAAGCCAGGGGGAGCCTTGATTCTTTAGAGCTTTCCAGCTCTATGCAATCCACTTGCTTCTCTAATCTGTTTGACAATAGAGAAGAAACTTTAACTCTCTCTCAACCTCCTGTATAAAGGGTTATTACTCCCTTCAAAAGTGAACCTTGGTGGAAGGGCACCTGAACAAAAACCTGTGTTGGATTTTGAGCTCCTAATTAAAAGCTCAAAGGGTCTTTGGATCTACCTGAATCAGATCCATTGGTGGCAGGGCACCTGATTAAAAACCTGTAGTGGATTCCTACCAGGGTGGTAGAAGAGTGGACGTACCTATTTAGAGGGAACCACTATAAAATCTCTTGTGTCGTCTGTGCTGCTTATTTAATTTATTGCACTGTGGCTGTGAGTAGAAATAACTAGGATTGCTAGTTGCTGTGATAGGATCAAAGCTCAACTGCAATTACAGTTGTCCTTCTCTAGTGCACCTCACTTTGTGTTAGGCTCTAGGGTTATCAATATCTATAAACTCATTCCGCAAATTAACTCTAAGGGAGTTGAGTAGGGTGTCCTAATTTTTGAATACTCTATTCACCCCCCTCTAGAGTTGTATCTATCATCACTTTCAATTGGTATCAGAGGAAGGTTGACTGACTGTACAGGCTAACACCTGAGTCACAAGATCCTGATAGATACCAAGCTTATAGATATTCACTTCATGGCCCAGTCCAAGGATTACTCAAGCACCAGACCTCCAGCATGCAACTTAGCTAAGTTTAGCATCTGGAAGGCAAGAATAAGATTATATATGAACTCTATTGATGAAGACATTTTCTCCTCTATTTTGACAGGACCTCCAGCACCTCTTACTGCAGCCACTGCTACAACATCTACAAACTTCAGTGCAGTGCCTCCTCCAGATTACAATGATGCCTATAAGAAGACAAAGATAGCTGATGCCAAAGTATGAACATTCTGGCTCAGACTATGTCTGATGAAATTTTCCAGAAAGTGGCTGATTGCACCTCTGCAAAAGCCATGTGGGAATCACTGAACCAGATTGTAGCTGGTTCAGCTGATGAAAGGAAGGACAGAAGGTCCAACCTTATATCCTAGTATGAAAACTTCAAGAAAACTGAAACTGAATCAGTTGAAGCCATGTACACCAAACTCAGCTCAATCATCAATGAGCTGAGAACTCTTGATAAGGAAATTACATTAACAGAGGTCAATGATAAGATACTGATGTGCTTCCCCAGCACATGGGATCTTAGGATCTGGCCTATCAAGGAGGCCAGAAGTACAACTGAAATCACAATAGAAGCTCTCCTTGGCAAGCTCAAGTCTTTTGAGCAAGTGCTGAAGACTAGGGAAGCTGAGGCTGAAGCAAAGACTCCAACTCCAACAAGGAAAGAGCAGACTCTTGCTCTCAAAGCTGCTGATGCTTCTGAAGGAAGCCAATCTAATGAGGAGCTGATGGAACTCTTTGCCAAAAGGTTTCTCAAGATGGGAAGAAAAGACTTCAGAAAGAAATCTTTAAGATATGAAGATAAACCAAGGTATGATAGATCTCCTGCTAAAGAAATCATTTGTTATGGTTGCAGGAAACCTGGACACATTCTACCAGAGTGTCCAGAGGAAAAGAGCAAAGAAAAGAGAAAAGAAAAAGAACATCACAGGAAACACTCCAAGTCCTCCTCCTACAAAAACAAGAAAAAGGAGAAGGGATTTGTTGCTGAGACCTGGAGTGATTCAGATGAGGAATCTTCCTCCTCAAGCTCCAGTGAGGATGAGGAAGAAAAGAAGGCAAAGGAAATCTACCTTATGGCTATTGATGCCTGCAGCAATCACTCAGCTGCAGAAAGTTCTGATGATGATGAAGAAATGCCTACAGAAGATCAGGTATTGTCATCCTATGATTTTACCTCTGCTGATTTCAAAATTGAATTTAAATCTCTCTGCTTAGATCTAATTAGTTCAGAAAAGGAAATTAAGGAACTTAGAAATAAGTTAGCTGAATCAGAATCTATCTCCATTGAAACTGCTAGGTTAGAAGCAGAACTCACTAAATCTAGTGAAGAAATAAAATTTCTTAAAAATGAACTAGCAAAGTCCAAGAAATTGGAAGAATCATTAAATGGTAGAAGCCTTAAGTTGCTAAAAATCACCAGCATGATAAACACTAGGTCAGGCAATAATAAGCTAGGCTTAGGAGCTTCATCTAGTGAACCCCCAATCATCCTTAAAAATCATCTTTCAACTCCAGTGAACTTTATTTCAGCTGATGGGATAAAGAACACTGAGCAAGTAAGACAAGTTAATCAAGCCTTAAATAAAGCTAAGAGAGAAAAGAGAAAACAAAAGTTTAAGGAAATACAAAAAGCGTCGAACGCTGCTCGACGATCGCAGGCTCAGTGGTCGAATGAAGCTCGACGATCTGAGCATCCATCGTCGAACGCCGATCGACGTTTTCAATATGAATTTCAAAATTTCCACCAGAACTTCAGAAACCTTAATATGAATAGAAACCCTAGGTTTGTGGACCCATTAACTGCATGGAGCATCCCACCTAGGAGATCTTACCCTTTAGGTTATAAACCCCAACCTGCTTATTCTTTTATTTCAAGTTTTTCTTATGTGAAAAATAAGGGACCCAAGGTTACCTGGGTCCACAATGTTTAACTGAACTCATTGCAGGTGAAGACCTATCCTATCACTCAGGACAAGTGGTATTTGGATAGTGGCTGTTCCAAACATATGACAGGGAACAAAGAAAATCTGTCAAAGTTCAAGGCCAAGCTTGGACCAAAGGTGATCTTTGGGGATTCTAGCTGTGGTCAAACTGAAGGATATGGTAGGATTACCATTGGAGCAGTAACTTTCAAAAGGGTTGCATATGTAACAGGACTGAAGCATAATCTTATCTCAGTAAGTCAGTTATGTGATGCAGGATATCAGGTATCTTTCACTAACACTCTCTGTAATATTACTTTAAATAGTAATGTTGTGTTAGTAGGTATTAGACAAGGTAATATTTATTTAGTAGATTTTAATTCAACCCATTCTGAAATCTGCTTATTTAATGAAGTAACAAATAACAACACCTTATGGCATAAAAGGCTTAGCCATGTTAACCTCAAGAACATATCTAGGTTATCTAAATACAACCTTGTTAGAGGTTTACCTTCTTGCCCCTACAAGAAGGAGAGCTTATGCAAGGCTTGTTAATTAGGCAAGCAAACCAAAAACTCTTTTAAATCTGTAAATAAAAGTGATTCACCTAGAATCCTGTATTTATTACATTTGGACCTCTTTGGCCCAATAAATGTACAGAGTCTAGGAGGGAAGTATTACACTTTAGTAATTGTAGACGACTTCTCTAGGTTCACTTGGGTGTTCTTCTTGAGAACTAAGACTGATAACTTCAAAGTTCTTACAGATTTTCTACTCTGTATGCAGACTGAGTATTTTACTCATGTTGCCTTGATCAGAAGTGATCATGGTACTGAGTTTGAGTCTCTTCTCATGCAAGAATTCTATGAGAAAGAAGGTATCAAACATAGTTTCTCTGCTCCTAGAACTCCCCAACAAAATGGGGTAGTGGAAAGGAAAAATAGAACCCTGATTGAAGCTGTAGGAACTGTACAACCCCGTATTCGCAGAGCAGGGTCCCCCGGCATGCGTAGCCTTAGTGTTAGGAAGGAGCGGCGAGCCAGGCCCCGTGGCCTGCGGCTCGCCCCCGGCGGCCTGCCCTTGCGGGCGAGCCAGGCGTGCGGCCTGCGGCTCGCCCCGGGCGGCCTGCCCTTGCGGGCGAGCCAGGCGTGCGGCCTGCGGCTCGCCCCGGGCGGCCTGCCCTTGCGGGCGAGCCAGGCGTGCGGCCTGCGGCTCGCCCCGGGCGGCCTGCCCTTGCGGGCGAGCCAGGCGTGCGGCCTGCGGCTCGCCCCGGGCGGCCTGCCCTTGCGGGCGAGCCAGGCGTGCGGCCTGCGGCTCGCCCCGGGTGGCCTGCCCTTGCGGGCGAGCCATGCGTGCGGCCTGCGGCTCGCCCCGGGCGGCCTGCCCTTGCGGGCGAGCCAGGCGTGCGGCCTGCGGCTCGCCCCGGGCGGCCTGCCCTTACGGGCGAGCCAGGCGTGCGGCCTGCGGCTCGCCCAAGGGGTGGGGAGCATGGCTCGGCCCCTGGACCCCCTTGGGTCGTACTTTTACAGTTGTGCCCCCGGGGTGGAAATTACCTCTTTACCCCCCGGTGTGGAAGTTTGCTATTGGCTAGTGGTTTATTTGCCTTAAGGGCATTTGGGTCATTTTGACCCCAGGCTTTGGAAAAACTATAAATAGACCCCCATGGGTGCCTTTGGGGAGCAGGAGATTTCCTTACCTCCTCTTCCCTTAGCTTCATCTTGGTAGAGTAGAGAGAGCTCTCCAAGGCGCCCAGCTCGGCCACTTGGTGAGGGAGGGGAAGAGTTCTTGTAACCTTCCGGGTGTGTGGTGGGACCTCCGCGCTAGAGCCAAGGGTCTGTTCCTAGTTTCCCAAGTCTCTGGTCCGTAACATTCTTCTGAGTGTAGTAGGTGTGAGGTCACCCCTTCCCCAAGGGTCGAACTCCACAGAGACCGGTTTTTCGGTTTCAACATTTTGGTGCGGTGAGCGTGGAGAGTGACCAACACAGAAGATCTTGGGAGAGTGTCATGGCTGGAGATCAGGGAGGTAGTGATGACCTCGGTGGTCTCCCCAACCTAGGACCCTTCGTAGGAAGGGAGGAGTTCATGGCTTCCATCTCCGGCATCATGGAGATGTTGCGAAGCATTGCCCCTCGGGCTGGCAGCTCAGCCCCCACCCCCCAGGGACCGGCTCCTGGGGATCTCAGTGAGCTGCCCCCCAGGGATCTAAGTGAGATCACCCCAGCAGGGGGAGAAGAAAGTCCCCCAGGGAGGCGACCTGGGAAGGAGAGGATGGTAGAGGAGGTCGAGCGAGACCTCCCCGGCCGGGAGTTGTTCCCCAGCCCGACGAATACTCTCCCCCTAGGCGACCAGGTCGCGCCGGTGGAGACTGCGAGACCACCCCTCAAGGGGTCACCCTTCAGCGAGCTAATCATCTCAGCTCCCGTTCCCGAGGGATTCAGGGAACTTGACAAGGTATACTATACCGGGAAGGATGACCCCATCCAGCACCTGCAGTGGTTTGAGGATGCCATCTCCATCATGCCAATGACGGACGCCTTCAAGTGCCGTCTCTTTGTGATCACCTTGAAAGAAAAGGCAAGGGACTGGTTCCATCAACTCCCTCCAAGGTCCATCTTCGGGTTCGAAGACTTGAGTCGGAGCTTTCAGCTTCGCTTCTCCACCTCCAAGAAGAGGAAGAAGGGTCCTGAGTCCCTCTTCCAGATAAAGCAAAGGGTCGAGGAGTCGCTGGCCCACTACGTCGACAGGTTCCAGGAAGAGGTCGCGGATATCCAGGAGGTACCAAGTTACGCCCTCCAGATGGCGTTCATCGTGGGATTGCGCGAAGGATTCTTCAAGATGAGCCTGACTCGGAAGGCCCCCCTCTCCTTCGAGGAGCTGATGGAAAGGGCGGCAGAGGAGATAGCCATGGAGGCAGCCAACCCGGCCTTTGTGAAGAAGTTGGCAAAGTTGACGGAAGCAGAGCCAAAGGAGCAAGGTGGCTCGAGGCACCAGGAGGGAAGGCGGAGAGAAGAGCAGAGGGCTCAGGGGTTCCAGGGACAGGAGGGTCCGGAGCCAGGTTGGAGGCGGCAGGGAGGACCTGCCCAGGGTCCAGGAAGAGCTCTGGTCCAGGGTGGGGGGAATTTTCACGGGGGCCAAGGGAGGTTCGACTTCCAAAGGCAAGCCCCAAGACAACTCCTACCCCCACCGCAACAGGCCTTGGCAATAGGCGAAGGAAGAAGAGGCAACGGGAGAGATCGCCGAGTCCGCCGAAGGAGGCCGGTAGAAGAAGCATTGCCGTACTGTGACTACCACCAGGTGGAGGGGCACGCGACAGCTACCTGCCCCGAATTCCTGGAGGTAAGAGGAGCGAGAGGTCAAGCCCAGCAACCACCCCCGAGGCAGATCGAAGCCCCGCCCCCAGCCAGGGAGGAAAACAGATGTGAGGATCGGGTCGACGTGGGCAGCCGGGAAAGGATCGGTTAATGCAAGAGGTGAAGGAGCCTCGCCTCAATAGGAACTTGTATTTTTTGTTATGTTGTATCGAGTCTAGCCCCCGACCCACTGAGTCGGGAGAGGTCATGTAACCCATCATTTTTTCCCCGTTTGAGGATGTTGGATTTGACAAGGTTTTGTTGAGACGCCAAGTCCTTAGCTCCGATGATGGTCCCGCTGTCAGGCTCTCATTAGCTGGCAGGTCAGGCGTACCTCTCGTGGAAGCCCCAAGTCCTTAGCTCCGATGATGGTCCCGCTGTCAGGCTCTCACTAGCTGGCAGGTCAGGCGTACCTCTCGTGGAAGCCCCAAGTCCTTAGCTCCGATGATGGTCCCGCTGTCAGGCTCTCACTAGCTGGCAGGTCAGGCGCACCTCTCGTGGAAGCCCCAAGTCCTTAGCTCCGATGATGGTCCCGCTGTCAGGCTCTCATTAGCTGGCAGGTCAGGCGTACCTCTCGTGGAAGCCCCAAGTCCTTAGCTCCGATGATGGTCCCGCTGTCAGGCTCTCACTAGCTGGCAGGTCAGGCGTACCTCTCGTGGAAGCCCCAAGTCCTTAGCACCGATGATGGTCCCGCTGTCAGGCTCTCACTAGCTGGCAGGTCAGGCGTACCTCTCGTGGAAGCCCCAAGTCCTTAGCTCCGATGATGGCCCCGCTGTCAGGCTCTCACTAGCTGGCAGGTCAGGCGTACCTCTCGTGGAAGCCCCAAGTCCTTAGCTCCGATGATGGTCCCGCTGTCAGGCTCTCACTAGCTGGCAGGTCAGGCGTACCTCTCGTGGAAGCCCCAAGTCCTTAGCTCCGATGATGGTCCCGCTTTCAGGCTCTCACTAGCTGGTAGGTCAGGCGTACCTCTCGTGGAAGCCCCAAGTCCTTAGCTCCGATGATGGTCCCGCTGTCAGGCTCTCACTAGCTGGCAGGTCAGGCGTACCTCTCGTGGAAGCCCCAAGTCCTTAGCTCCGATGATGGTCCCGCTGTCAGGCTCCCACTAGCTGGCAGGTCAGGCGTACCTCTCGTGGAAGCCCCAAGTCCTTAGCTCCGATGATGGTCCCGCTGTCAGGCTCTCACTAGCTGGCAGGTCAGGTGTACCTCTCGTGGAAGCCCCAAGTCCTTAGCTCCGATGATGGTCCCGCTGTCAGGCTCCCACTAGCTGGCAGGTCAGGCGTACCTCTCGTGGAAGCCCCAAGTCCTTAGCTCCGATGATGGTCCCGCTGTCAGGCTCTCACTAGCTGGCAGGTCAGGCGTACCTCTCGTGGAAGCCCCAAGTCCTTAGCTCCGATGATGGTCCCGTTGTCAGGCTCTCACTAGCTGGCAGGTCAGGCGTACCTCTCGTGGAAGCCCCAAGTCCTTAGCTCCGATGATGGTCCCGCTGTCAGGCTCTCACTAGCTGGCAGGTCAGGCGTACCTCTCGTGGAAGCCCCAAGTCCTTAGCTCCGATGATGGTCCCGCTGTCAGGCTCTCACTAGCTGGCAGGTCAGGCGTACCTCTCGTGGAAGCCCCAAGTCCTTAGCTCCGATGATGGTCCTGCTGTCAGGCTCCCACTAGCTGGCAGGTCAGGCGTACCTCTCGTGGAAGCCCCAAGTCCTTAGCTCCGATGATGGTCCCGCTGTCAGGCTCTCACTAGCTGGCAGGTCAGGCGTACCTCTCGTGGAAGCCCCAAGTCCTTAGCTCCGATGATGGTCCCGCTGTCAGGCTCTCACTAGCTGGCAGGTCAGGCGTACCTCTCGTGGAAGCCCCAAGTCCTTAGCTCCGATGATGGTCCCGCTGTCAGGCTCTCACTAGCTGGCAGGTCAGGCGTATCTCTCGTGGAAGCCCCAAGTCCTTAGCTCCGATGATGGTCCCGCTGTCAGGCTCTCACTAGCTGGCAGGTCAGGCGTACCTCTCGTGGAAGCCGAGTGTTTTTCACCCCGAGGCTGTCTCGTCACCCAGGCTCCCATTAGCTGGCATGATAGGTTGACCCCTCGGGAGGCTAAGATTTTCACCCCAAGGCTGTCTCGTCACCCAGGCTCCCATTAGCTGGCATGACAGGTTGACCCCTCGGGAGGCTAAGTGTTTTCACCCCGAGGCTGTCTCGTCACCCAGGCTCCCATTAGCTGGCATGACAGGTTGACCCCTCGGGAGGCTAAGTGTTTTCACCCCGAGGCTGTCTCGTCACCCAGGCTCCCATTAGCTGGCATGACAGGTTGACCCCTCGGGAGGCTAAGATTTTCACCCCGAGGCTGTCTCGTCACCCAGGCTCCCATTTAGCTGGCATGACAGGTTGACCCCTCGGGAGGCTAAGTATTTTCACCCCGAGGCTGTCTCGTCACCCAGGCTCCCATTAAGCTGGCATGACAGGTTGACCCCTCGGGAGGCTAAGTATTTTCACCCCGAGGCTGTCTCGTCACCCAGGCTCCCATTAAGCTGGCATGACAGGTTGACCCCTCGGGAGGCTAAGTATTTTCACCCCGAGGCTGTCTCGTCACCCAGGCTCCCATTAGCTGGCATGACAGGTTGACCCCTCGGGAGGCTAAGTGTTTTCACCTCGAGGCTGTCTCGTCACCCAGGCTCCCATTAGCTGGCATGACAGGTTGACCCCTCGGGAGGCTAAGATTTTCACCCCAAGGCTGTCTCGTCACCCAGGCTCCCATTAGCTGGCATGACAGGCTAACTCAGCGAATACGTTGGGTTGGATGTTTCTTTCCGAGCTTGTGCCAACCTCGAAAAGAGCGGGGATTGTGTACAACCCCGTATTCGCAGAGCAGGGTCCCCCGGCGTGCGTAGCCTTAGTGTTAGGAAGGAGCGACGAGCCAGGCCCCGTGGCCTGCGGCTCGCCCCGGGCGGCCTGCCCTTGCGGGCGAGCCAGGCGTGCGGCCTGCGGCTCGCCCCGGGCAGCCTGCCCTTGCGGGCGAGCCAGGCGTGCGGCCTGCGGCTCGCCCCGGGCGGCCTGCCCTTGCGGGCGAGCCAGGCGTGCGGCCTGCGGCTCGCCCCGGGCGGCCTGCCCTTGCGGGCGAGCCAGGCGTGCGGCCTGCGCCTCGCCCCGGGCGGCCTGCCCTTGCGGGCGAGCCAGGCGTGCGGCCTGCAGCTCGCCCCAGGCTGTCTCGTCACCCAGGCTCCCATTAGCTGGCATGACAGGTTGACCCCTCGGGAGGCTAAGATTTTCACCCCAAGGTTGTCTCGTCACCCAGGCTCCCATTAGCTGGCATGACAGGCTAACTCAGCGAATACGTTGGGTTGGATGTTTCTTTCCGAGCTTGTGCCAACCTCGAAAAGAGCGGGGATTGTGTACAACCCCGTATTCGCAGAGCAGGGTCCCCCGTCGTGCGTAGCCTTAGTGTTAGGAAGGAGCGGCGAGCCAGGCCCCGTGGCCTGCGGCTCGCCCCGGGCGGCCTGCCCTTGCGGGCGAGCCAGGCGTGCGGCCTGTGGCTCGCCCCGGGCGGCCTTCCCTTGCGGGCGAGCCAGGCGTTCGGCCTGCGGCTCGCCCCGGGCGGCCTGCCCTTGCGGGCGAGCCAGGCGTGCGGCCTGCGGCTCGCCCCGTGCGGCCTGCCCTTGCGGGCGAGCCAGGCGTGCGGCCTGCGGCTCGCCCCGGGCGGCCTGCCCTTGCGGGCGAGCCAGGCGTGCGGCCTGCGGCTCGCCCCGGGCGGCCTGCCCTTGCGGGCGAGCCAGGCGTGCGGCCTGCGGCTCGCCCCGGGCGGCCTGCCCTTGCGGGCGAGCCAGGCGTGCGGCCTGCGGCTCGCCCAAGGGGTGGGGAGCATGGCTCGGCCCCTGGACCCCCTTGGGTCGTACTTTTACAGTTGTGCCCCCGGGGTGGAAATTACCTCTTTACCCCCCGGTGTGGAAGTCTGCTATTGGCTAGTGGTTTATTTGCCTTAAGGGCATTTGGGTCATTTTGACCCCAGGCTTTGGAAAAACTATAAATAGACTCCCATGGGTGCCTTTGGGGAGCAGGAGATTTCCTTACCACCTCCTCCCTTAGCTTCATCTTGGTAGAGTAGAGAGAGCTCTCCAAGGCGCCCAGCTCGGCCACTTGGTGAGAGGGGAAGAGTTCTTGTAACCTTCCGGGTGTGTGGTGGGACCTCCGCGCTAGAGCCGAGGGTCTGTTCATAGTTTCCCAAGTCTCTGGTCCGTGACATTCTTCTGAGTGTAGTAGGTGTGAGGTCACCCCTTCCCCAAGGGTCGAACTCCACAGAGACCGGTTTTTCGGTTTCAACAGGAACACAGTTGGCAGATGCTAATATGCCTCTCTCCTATTAGGCAGAAGCTGTCAGCACAGCTAATTATGTTCTGAATAGAAGTCTTATACACAAGCTTAAGTGTAAAACTCCTTATGAGTTGCTTAAAAGAAAGAAACCTAAAATAAATTATTTTAGAGTATTTGGTTGTGTAGTATACATTCATAACAATAATAAAGAATACCTTATCTTATAGGGTATTTAGTAAATCAACTTCTAAAATTGAGGAATCTGTGCATGTGTCCTTTGATGAATCTCAGATGTTTTACAAGGAGAAGGAAACTTCTCCTTCCTCAAGTTCATTGCAGGTACCAGAATCTAGTAAAGATGTCACTCAAGAGATTCTCCATCTATCAACTCTTCATATCACTGATTCAGACAGTGATGAAGACTTTGCAGAAGCTGTTGTTGTACCACCAATAGTAGATCCAATTTCTCCTGAGGAATTAATCCCAACTGTTGCTGAAGATCACATCCCACCTGTTGATGTTGTCACACTTAGAGATCATCCTACATCTCAAGTGATTGGGGACATATCAGCTGGTGTTCAAACAAGACATCAATTAAGACAGGATGTGATGTATGCTTGTTTCCTTTCACAGATTGAGCCCCTCACCATTAAAGATGCTGAGCTAGATCCCCACTGGATCATTGCTATACAAGAGGAACTCAATCAGTTTGAAAGATGTAAAGTATGGACTTTGGTTCCAAGACCTAAAGGCCAACTGATCATAGGCACCAAGTGGGAGTTTAGAAACAAGTTGGATGCAAATGGAATTATTGTAAGGAACAAAGCTAGGCTTGTAGCTCAGGGCTACAGACAGGAGGAAGGTATAGATTATGACCAAACCTTTGCTCCTGTTGCAAGGCTAGAGGCAATAAGGATTTTTCTAGCCTATGCAGCCTATATGAAGTTTAAGGTCTTTCAGATGGATGTCAAAAGTGACTTTCTAAATGGTGAGCTAAAGGAAGAGGTATTTGTTGAACAATCACCTGGGTTTGTTTCTTCAACTCAGCCCTCACATGCTTTCAAGTTGCAAAAAGCTCTTTATGGACTCAAACAAGCACCCAGAGCCTAGTATGAGACTCTAGCTAGTTTCCTGTTAGAGCACAACTTTGTCAGGGGAGTAGTTGATAGAACCCTTTTCGTCAAGCACCACAAGGACACAATCCTGTTAGTTCAAGTGTATGTAGATAATATTATTTTTTGCTCCACTGATCCCAAACTGTGCAAAAAGTTCTCTGACTTGATGCATTCTAAGTTTGAGATGAGTAGTATGAGTGAGCTATCTTACTTTCTTGGTCTCCAAGTAAAGCAAGATGCTGATGACATCTTCATCTCCCAATCCAAATATGTCAAGGAATTGGTAAAGAAGTTTGGGATGGCTGATGCTTCAATAATGCATACACCTATGACTACTAATGTAGTTATAGATTCTGATGATCAGGATAAGCCAGTTGATCAAAAGAATTATAGGGCCATTGTTGGTTCCCTATTGTATTTAACTGCAAGTAGACCAGATATAATGTTTGCTACATGCCTATATGCTAGATTTCAGGTCAACCCCAAGGAATCTCATTTGATTCTTCTCAAGAGGATTTTGATATACCTGAAGGGATGTCCAAATTTAGGACTATGGTACCCAGCTGAATCAGAATTTGAGTTAATTGGATACTCTGACTCTGACTATGCTGGTTGTAGAGTTGACAGGAAAAGTACCTCAGGAACTTGTCAGTTCTTGGGAGAGAGATTGGTCTCTTGGTTCTGTAAGAAGCAGACTTTTGTCTCAACTTCAACTACAGAGGCTGAATATATAGCAGTTGCTAGTTGTTGTTCACAGATCCTGTGGATTCAAAACCAGCTTTTGGATTATGGGTACACACACAAGAACACAAAAATCATGTGTGACAGTACCAGTGCTATCTCCATTGCATAAAATCCGGTGCACCACTCTAGAACCAAGCACATTGAGATTAGACACCATTTCCTGAGAGATTGTGTGGAAAAGAACAAGATCAGCCTTGAGTTCATATCCACTGACCTTCAGAGAGGTGATATTTTCACCAAGCCTTTAGATGAACAGAAGCATCTATTCCTTTTGGTTCAACTAGGCATGATTAATGGAAAAGACTAAGTGTGACGTCTGCCTTTGTTGAAACCTGTTTGAAGATCGTCGAACGACGTTCGAAGTTAGTCGATCGGATGAAGCCTATCGTCGACCTATGGTTGATGATGGATTATCTGCTTGAAGATCGTTGATCGAAGTTCACAGATCGTCGAGCAAGTCGAGCCTATCGTCGATCTATGGTTGATGACAGCTTGTTGTTTGTGAAGACAGAAATAGTCGAACGATTGATCGACTACTCTGCTTCAGGAACGATCGTCGAACGACCGTTCTACCATTGTCTCCAGTATCTTTTAAAATAGATCGACGATTACTGTTTTAATATAAAACCGATGGTCGACCTAGGTTAAGAGATCATTCTTTTTATCGTCGACGGAGAGCGTCTTCTCGCATTCCGTCTTTCTGCTTGCTCCCTGTCTCACGATTTTTGCCATTTCGCCTTCGCCGTCTCTCTCGCTTTCTCTAACCCCTTCGATGGCGATTACTCCAGCCCTCCTGTCCGTGGTGAAGTTCGATGCTGGTTTCAGCGTGGACTTTATTCTTTCAGCTGCTGTGAGTCTGCGATAGTGGAAATCCTCAACCTCTGCAAAGATCAAGGATTGGAAAAGTTCATGTCCACAAGAATAAAGATAAACATTCCCGAGATTAAAGAATGGGATTTCACTTCGTCCTCCAATGACGAATCTATGACTGGAATGATAGGCGGAGAAGAGGTAATTTTGACTCCCGCCGTTTTAACTGATATTTTTGGAATATTGAATGGGGAAGAGGATTATGAGCAAGATACCCCAGAATTTGGGAGAATGTTGACTGAATTAGGACATGCCGACGGCATTCCTTCTAAGCTGCTAAAGGTGAACTTTCCGTTGAAGATAAAGTTCCTTGCTGAACTAGTCGGAAAAGTGTTTCTGGGAAAGCACTCTGCCCATGATAATATAACCAGGCAACAGTTTGCCCTGATGTGTGCCATCGTGAACAAGAAGCAGATTAATTGGGCAGGAGTTTGGTTTAATTTGATAAGGAAAAAGAATAGCAAGAAGGAAGTCACCCTGGGTAGGGTGCTTGGGATATTTCTAAAAGAGAAATATTCCCATCTGTTGGTCTCAGTTTCTACATCCATCAATGCCAGCAAAAAGATGGACCCAACCCTGTTTATCAAGTGGAAAAGGAGCTTTCTGAAGCCCGCTCCAGCAGGGGTAGCTCCAGGTGCATCTGAGAGCACAAGGATTGCTTCAGTCACTCCCCTCCTTCAAGAAGCAGGCTCAGCCAATCTCTCCTTTCCATCCACTTCTTCTGCATTCCCATCTACTTCTACTGAAGTACCATCCACATCTGCCTTACCATCTTCTCAATTTGAAGTTCCATCTAGTTCAATTGAAGTTCCAGCTTCTGCCTCTCTTCTTCTTGATTCTTCCACAATTCTCCATGCACCATCACCAACATCTCCACTTTCTCCTCATCCTGCTAGGATCTCTCATCCTACTTTTGATTTATTGGCTTCTGAGCCATCCACTCCTCCTCAGTCACCAATTCTTCATTCAGATCATATTGATCTTCTTGCATCCACCCATCATTCTCCAGTTCACTCTCCATCTCATCAAGAATACACCATCCCTGCTGTTCATCCATCTACTGTGATTTCCCCACCTTCATTTGAAATCACCCCAGCCTTCATCTCAAGCATCAAGGAGTTAATTACTCCTTTAATGAAAATCATGATTGAAGAAGCAATTTCTCCCCTTGTATCCTCCATCTCTTCCCTGACTGCCTCCATCTAAGCGCTCTCCAAACCTGCTGAGCCATCTTCTGTTAGGGGCCTGACTTCAGTTTCTACTGAAATCAGACAGGGGGAGATGTTCAAGGAAGATGCCTCTGTACTGCCTCTTGTTTCTCGCCCAGCAGAGCCCCAAGTTCAGACTCAAGATTTAGCAGATCCTCCAGCAGATATAGAAAAAGAGATAGAAGAAACAGTACCTCCACTGTCTGAAAAAGATATTTCTGATGCTATAATGAAAACTGAATTTGTTGTCAAAGTCTGTCTAGAAGAATTCTCCACTCCCCTAGTTGCCCTCTACCTAGAAGGAGTCATTATCTCCTTTCTAGATGAATTATGGGGGTTAGGACATTCTAAGAAAAATCCTGAAGGTAATTCTTTTACTCATTTTCTAGACTTGATAACTGACATGTTAGTATGGGAATACCTAGAAGGAATGATACAATTTCATTTAGCAAATTTGTGTTCATGATACTACAGATATAGTGGAAGAAGTGTTAGCTGTCTAAGAACTTGTTCAGCAACCTGCTCTAGAAGTTCAACCTGATCTAGAACCATTTGTTCAAGATCCTGAGGCTGCTCAACCAGCTCAGTTAGCTGTGCAAGAAGAACTGGTCTCCATGACAGTTACAGTTGAACAAGAAAATATTGCAGAAATTCAAGTGGAAAAGTCTACAGTCTGGGATGACACCCCAGGACTGGATCTAGACACTCTTCTGGCACAGGATGCCTTGGAAGAAGAGTTAGAAAAAGCTGCTTTAAAAGAGAAAGAAAAGGCTGTGCAAGAAGCCTATGATCCCTATGATCATCCTCCATCATCAAACTCTGAGGATGAGGATGATTCTGATGAATCTGAAAAATCTAAGAGAAAGAAATCTGCCAAAAAGAAAAGAAAAGCTACTGCTCCTCCTCCTCCTAACCCTGACAATGATATCCCTTATTACATTTTGAAAGGAATAGATCCTAAATCCAAAGAATATCAGCATTGGATGGAATTCTCAAAGAATCAGCAAAAGTTAAGGAAGAAAGCTAAAAGGTATGACAATCCAGCTTCAAAATGGACTCATAGAGGTCCTCCTCCTCCACCTCCCAGTGCAGGAGCTTCTGGCAATTTGTCTACAAATCCTTCTGTCCCGTCTACTAGGTTTACTCCATCCCAATCTTCTCAAAAGAAAAGCAATCAAGGATATCAAAGCAGATCGTAATCTGGATACCAAAGGCATGATACTGGTGCAAGAGAACAAGTGAAGGAGGTAGTTTATCAGAAACCAACCTTTTCTCCTCCTTCTTCCAAAGAAACCAAGAGCATATCTTCTTCAAAGCCAGATCATGCAGAGAAAACTGTTTCAAAAGGTAAAAGAGTTATTTTCTCTGAAAAATCGAGTAAGAAATTTACTGAGTTTGCTCCTCCTTCTTCTCTAGTTATTCAGGAAAATAAAGAGCCAGCTGAAAGCTTGTTAGATCTTTCTATTAAATTTAAAGCCGTGAAACCTGTAGATCCAACTTGTGAAAATATGTATGAAAGTCAAGAGCTTGATCCTGATTTCAGGATGGCTAGATTTCTTGAGCTAGTTGGATCAGCCCAGATTAGAAAAGCCAAAGCTAAAGGCAAAGATACTACAGGATTAACGACAATGTCTAAATTCAGAAAGAAGGAGCTTGATAAATTCCAGGTTAGACCTGAGGTCTTTGACCCTTCAAAATATATGGAAAAGCATCCTGAAGCAGTTGTTCCAAGGACATCAGAATCTAGAATTATTGGAGAGCAAGATCTAAAGCTATCGAAGAAAGAAGCGTTAGACCCTTTCAGGAAAATTTCTTTTATTCCTAGTTCCTCTGTATCTAAACCAAATTCGGAAGCTCCTTAGATTTCATTGATTGACAGTTATTTATTTATCTGTTTGATTGATGCTCTCTACTGCTTAGATATTTCCCTTCCTGTATTTTACTTACTTCCAGTAGTTTGTTTTGTGTTTTTTTTTGTTGTTGAGAGACTTAACTCAAATAGGGGAAGATTGTTGGTACCCTAGTTTGGATTTGAGTTCAGTCTTCTCATCTAGTCTCTTGACCCAAGATTTATCTATGGTCAAAGGTCAGTTGTTTAGTTAGATTACTCTAGTTGTAGAGTTGTCACTTATCCAGATGAAAATTTGGTTAAGTTGTTTTTGGTTCGACTATGGTCGAACGCCGCTCGACTATCGTCTATCGACTGTTCGACGATCGTCTATCAGTTGGTCGACGTTTGTCTGTCAGCAGATCGTCTATCTCTGAGTTAGTTCAACTCTTATTTGCTCGACGATCTGTGGGTTCTGCCTCGTCGATCGTCGAACCCCGCTCGACGTCTCTTGACCATACAAATCCCTTGTTAGTTTGACTGTCTGCTCGGACAGTTTAACTACCTGATAGTTCGACTATCTATTCGATAGGTCGACTATCTGTTTTTGTCTGATAGTTTGACTATCTGTTTGATAGGTCGACTATCTGTTTTGTTTGATAGTTCGACTATCTATTTGATAGGTCGACTATCTGTTTTGTTAGATAGTTCGACTATCTATTCGATAGGTCGACTATCTGCTCTCTTTGATAGTTCGACTATCTGTTTGATAGGTCGACTATCTGTTTTGCCTGATAGTTTGACTATCTGTTTGATAGTTCGACTATCTGTTTGTGCCTGATAGTTCGACTATCTGTTTGATAGGTCGACTATCTGTTTTACATGATAGTTCGACTATCTGTCTTGATAGGTCGACTATCTGTTTTCTTTGATAGTTCGACTAGCTGTCTTGATAGGTCGACTATCTGATAGCTCGACTATCTGTTCTGATAGGTCGACTATCTGTTCTGATAGGTCGACTATCTGCTGTGGTAGTTCGACTATCTTCTTTGGTAGTTCGACTATCTGTATCGTTCGACTATCTGTTTGATAGGTCGACGATCTCCGTGGTTCGTTCGACGATCTCTGAGGATCATTCGACGATCTTTTGTCTGCGTTTAGTTATTTAGTATTTCTTTTATTCTGAAATTTTATTCCTATTTATTTGGCATATTTTATAAAATATTATTTCATTGATCTTGTGCATACATCTCAAGGCAATCTTTGCCCATCCTTTGTGCATAAGTCATGCTTTATCTGATAAAGTTGTTTGTCTTATTAGCTGACATATCCTATTGCTTTATCTGCCATGCTGTCATTTATAGCCGTTAGACTCAAAAAGTCTTCTCTGGCCGTAAAGAGTTTCTTCTGATGTGACTTTCTCTAGTATTCTTTATCTGATCTGTTTTGCAGCTTCTTAGAAAGCTTTATCCTTTTATAGGATATCTGTCTGCAAGATATATTTTGCTTTTGTGCTTTTTGCAGCCCAGTTTGCAGATTTCAGAAAAAGAAAAGATTCAAACTCAAATTAGAGCCGTTGAAAAGGCTCATATATAAAGTGCCTTCAAATCTCAGAGAAATAGAGAACACTATTCATACACTCAATACAAGAGATTGGCTTACAGATTAAAAGAAAGAAAAACTCTCAGCTCTCAGAAATTCACATTCAACTGAGAAGATCACTCTTCTTTAACTCATTCTTCTTCATTCCGAGTTCATCCTGCTCACAGGAAGACATTCACTCAGAGGCTTTTAGAAGAAGAAGAAGAAGAAAGGAAGCTGTTTGAAGAAGAACACCTTTTCCAAATCAAGAGTCTTCATCAAGCTTCTCCTTCAGAACTTTAAGACAGTTCTCTGTCTCAAGTTCAGAAGAGTTCCTGCACCCTGAAGCATGACTCCTTTCTGGATATTCTCTAAGCCAGGAGGAGCCTTGATTCTTTAGAGCTTTCCAGCTCTATGCAATCCACTTGCTTCTCTAATCTGTTTGACAATAGAGAAGAAACTTTAACTCTCTCTCAACCTCCTGTATAAAGGGTTATTACTCCCTTCAAAAGTGAACCTTGGTGGCAGGGCACCTGAACAAAAACCTGTGTTGGATTTTGAGCTCCTGATCAAAAGCTCAAAGGGTCTTTGGATCTACCTGAATTAGATCCATTGGTGGCAGGGCACCTGATCAAAAACCTGTAGTGGATTCCTACCAGGGTGGTAGAAGAGTGGACGTACCTATTTAGAGGGAACCACTATAAAATCTCTTGTGTCGTCTGTGCTGCTTATTTAATTTATTGCACTGTGGCTGTGAGTAGAAATAACTAGGATTGCTAGTTGCTGTGATAGGATCAAAGCTCAACTGTAATTACAGTTGTCCTTCTCTAGTGCACCTCACTTTGTATTAGGCTCTAGGGTTATCAATATCTATAAACTCATTCCGCAAATTAACTCTAAGGGAGTTGAGTAGGGTGTCCTAATTTTGAATACTCTATTCACCCCCCCCTCTAGAGTTGTGTCTATCATCACTTTCAGAAGTTTACTTCTAAACCCGCACCACCCTAGTTGCCACAGAAACCACAAAGTAGTGATGAGGGGAACATGGCAATGGTTGAGCATGTTGAGTCAAACTACATGTTGGGTGCTGATGCTGCGGTTATTGATGCTGAGAGTAGAAGAAACTTGTGGTTCTTGGACAGTGGGGCTTCCAACCACATGACAGGAAGAAAAGAGTTGTTTATCGAGCTTGATGAAGATGTGAGCACTGAGGTAAATTTTGGAAATGCCTCTACCATCAAGGTGAAAGGAAATGGAATAATTCCTATCAATGGTAAGCGCAGTGGCGTGAACATGATAGAGAATGTCTACTTTGTACCTGGGATCACTTTAAACATCCTTAGTTTGGGACATCTCATGGAGAGAGGCTATGGGATAACCATGAAGGGGACAGTGATGACACTTATTGGAGCTGACATGATGGAGATGGCATGGGTAGAGATGAATAAGAACAGGATGTTCATGTTGAACCTTGACATGGAGAGGATCTCATGTTTAAGAGCCATAGTGAAGGATGAGGCATGGATCTGGCACATGAGGTATGGACATCTTGGTTTTAATTGTCTGAGAAGGCTGACAAGGGAAGCTGGGGTCCATGGTGTTCCTAGCAGGCTGGAGGAGCCAACCCACATGTATGAGGCATATGTACTGGGCAAGTTGGTCAAGCTTCCATTCTCAAAGGAAAGTCAGTGGAGAGTAAAGAGAATCTTGTAATTGGTTCATTCCGACATATATGGACCGATCACACCTGTTTCTATAGGAGGCAATAGGTACTTTCTAACCTTCATTGATGATTTTAGCAGGAAGTGTTGGGTGTATCCCATCAAGCAGAAGCGTGAGGCGTTTGAATCTTTCAAACGGTTCAAAAGGTTGGTGGAGATGGAGACTAGCAAGAGGATTCAGTGTTTGAGGACAGAAGGGGGAGGTGAGTACCTGAGCCAGGAGTTTGTTCAGTTCTGTGACTATGCAAGAATCAGGAGGCAGCTTACTTCACCCTATACTCCACAGTAGAATGGAGTGACTGAGAGGAAGAAACGTACTTTGATAGAGATATGTATATGCATGCTCAGAGGCAAGCATATGCCAAAAGGTTTTTGGGGAGATGGTTTGGAGGCAGCTTGTTATGTGTCAAACAGGTGCTCCACAAAGTCCCTAGAAAGGGGAATGCCGTAGGAAGCTTGGACTGGTTTCAAGCCAAATGTGAGTCACTTGAAGGTTTGGGGGAGCATTGCTTATGCTATCAAGACTGGGCCGAACCTGAGCAAACTCAAAGAAAAAGCCATGAAATTGATCTTTGTTGGCTATGATCAAAAGATCAAGGGATAAAAGTTGTATGACCCTATGGAGAAGAAAATTATGGTGAGTCGAAATGTGAAATTCGATGAGGCAGCTGAATGGAAGTGGTCAAAAGGCAAGGAGAAGGTTGAAGAAGAAGCTGAGGCTCGTCTATTGGTGGAGATAGAAGCTAGTGCCAGTTGTATTGTTCCACATTTTACTGAGGAAGAAGGAGAGCCCAGAAAGCAGAAAATCTGGTCACTTGGAGAGATCTAATAGGTAGCCCCTACAAATGACGAGTTCAGTTTGTTTTGTTTACTTGCTGATACTGATCCTTTAACTTATGAAGAAACAGTGAAGACTGTTGGATGGAGGAAAGCCATGGATGAGGAGATGCAGTCTGTTAAAAAGAATAACACTTGGGAGTTAGCTAAACTGCCTAAAGAAAAGAAGCCCATAGGTGTGAAGTGGGTCTTCAAGGTGAATAAAGATGGAGCTGGAGAGGTGCTGAAGTACAAGGCCAGATTTGTGGTCAAGGAATACAAGTAGAAAGAGGGAATATACTACGATGAGGTATTCTCACCGGTTGCCCGGATGAAGACTATTCGTATGTTTATTGCCATTGCATCACAGAGGAAGTCGCATCTTCATCAGATGTATGTCAAGTCCACTTTCTTGAATGGAGATTTGGGAGAGGAAGTGTACATTGAGCAGCCTCCTGGATATCTAGAAGCAAAGTCAAAAAAGCAAGTGCTGAGATTGAGGAAGACACTATATGGTCTCAAACAGGCGCCAAGAGCGTGGAACAATAGGATTGACACATTCTTACATGAGTAAGGGTATGTGAAGTGCCCTTATGAACATGCAGTCTATGTGAAGGAAAGTGAGAAGGGGACACTTTACCTATGTTTGTATGAGGATGACTTGATCATCTTGGGAAGTAGTGACAACGTCGTGAGGAGCTTCAAGGAGATGATGAAGCGGGAGTTTGAGATTATAGATTATGGTGAGCTTAGCTACTTTCTGGATACTCAGGCAGTGTAGTGTTATGAGGGAATCTTCATTTCTCAGGAGTCATATGCTAGAGAGATTTTGAAGAAGTTTGGCATGAATGGGTATAACCCAGTAGGGACACCAATGGATCCAAGCACATGACTGTTGAGGCATGATGAGGGAGAAGTTGTTGACCCTACATATTTTAAGATCCCAGTGGGGAGTTTGAGGTACTTGACTTGTACCCGACCTGATATTTTGTATGCAGTGGGTATTGTGAGCAGATTCATGGAAAACCCTTTGGAGACACACCTGGTAGTGGCAAGGAGGATACTGAGATATATCAGAGGCATTTTGACTTTTGTCCTCTTTTACAAGTGCAGAGAAGTTCCCAAGTTGATAGGCTATAGTGACAGTGACTGGAGCAATGATGTTGATGAGAGAAAGAGCACTACATGATTTCTCTTCTATTTGGTGGTTTAGTAAGAAGCAGAAGATAGTGACTCTTAGTTCATGCAAGGCAAAGTATGTTTTCATCGGCGCATGCGTGTGTCATGGAGTATGGCTGAAGAGTTTGATGAAATCTCTGAGATTGGATGGTATTGAAGCGACTACCATTTTTGTGGACAATCAAGCTGCGATTGAACTGGCAAAGAATCATGTGCATCACGAGAGGACCAAACATATTGACACCATATTCCACTTCTTCATAGAGCAGGTAGAAGCTAATGAAGTTCACTTGGAGTATGTGAGAACCATTGACCAGCTAACATACATCTTCACAAAGCCCTTGAAGATGGAACTGTTCAATAGGATGGGTGGCAAGCTGGGAATGCAGAAGAAGGAGGAGCTGAACTTGAGGGGGAGTAATGTTAACAAACAAGTTAGCTCCTAGTTTTTATCTTCTAATTCTGCTTATTAGTTGTGTAATAGTACTTATGTAAAACTTCTTCATAGAAATGACAGTTCGGTTCGACGAAACGTTTTTTTGTCGAACGTTTTTTGTTCGATGTTCGTCGAACGGATTTGTTCCATTTTTGTCTAACGGAGTTTGACTTTTGTCAACCGGAGTTCGACGTTCGTCAACCAACTTTGTTCAGCTTTCGTCGACCAGTGTTCAATAAACGACGAATGACGATTGGATTGTCTCAGTTGTTTTTTCGTCGATCTGTTTTTCGGTTGTAGTTGTTTTTGTTGTTGTTTTTTAGGTATCTGTTGGGTACATTGAAAAATGTGTACCTGATTTGAAGAAGCCCAACTTAGCTCAATGATATACATCAAGGTGTATTTGATGTTGTTTTGAGTTGACATGTGCAGGTGAAGAAGTATTAAAGAATGCAGAAAAATATTCTAAGTCCACATGTCGATACCTGAAGAAATTATGTCGACACTTCAGAATATTTGTGTCGACACTTCAGAATATCAGTGTCGACACAGAGAAAGATAGTCGACCACACTTATGTCGACACTGGGAAGCAGTGTCGACACATAAAGAAAATCGTCGACCTCAGCACTGGGAAGCAGTGTCGACACAGAAAAAGATAGTCGACTAGTGAAAGATAGTCTACACAGAAGAAGATAGTCGACTAGTGAAAGATAGTCGACAAAGAAGAAGATAGTCGGCCAGAGAAAGATAGTCGACTCACAGAAGAAGATAGTCGACCTCTACTGTCTCGACACTGGGTGGATGTGTCTACACCAGAAGACTGAGTCGACACATATTGACAGAAGTCGACTATGCTTGTGTCGACACCAGAAGACTGAGTCGACACATTTTGGCAGAGTTGAATATTGCTGTGTCGACACCTGAAGGCTGAGTCGACACATACTGAGTTCTGAATCTACAACAACTGTGTCGACACACAGGACTTGTGTCGACACACTGCAGAGTCTAGACCAAGTTATTTTCTGAAGAAGCTGTGTCGACTTAAAGGCAACTCAGTTGACATCATCAAAGACTGTGTCGACACCAAAGTCACTTGTGTCGACACAGATAGACAGCTTGGTCTCGACACTTTCTAACAGACTGTCTCGACATTTTGCTGTCCAAGGCTAAGGTACAGGAACTGTTTGAAGACTTGACAGCTGTGGGTTGCCACCGTTTAACTGAAGCTGTCAGACCTGTCAGAAAACAGTTAGAAACTGGATCAGCCGGTTACCATGAAGAAAGTCTATAAATAGACACATTCAGAAGGAATTAAAAATGCAGCTAAGCTAAGAAAAATAATAGAAGAAGATCTAAGAAGAAGAAACAGAAGGATTACGATCCTGTAGAAATTTCAATTCAAGAAAGTGAAAAAGAAGATCTTCATCAGAAAATCTAAGAAGAAGTCTGAAGTATCAGAAAAGGTGTTGGATAGAGAGGGATCCAGTCATCTTGAAGAAGAAGAAGGAAGCCATCAGAGGTTTCTCAAGAAGCTGTTTGGAAATCAACTCAGCTAAGTTCAGATTCAAGAAGCTTTGAAGAAAGCTCAGATTCAGTTGATTTCATCAGCTGATCAAGAAGTGTCTTGTCCTCTTCTCTCTCAACAAAGGCAAGACATCAAAATATCTTTTCTAAATTTCTGTAAGATCTGTTTACACAGATCTGAGTTGTAAGCCTGTGTTATAAAGGCTGAGTGTAGGAGAGGTGATCTCTGAGTGGTAGGGCTATTTGCCTGAGTGTAGGAGAAGGTTATTCTCTGAGTGGTAGGCCTTGAGGCAAGGCTGAGGTAGGGGTGTTGAGCCTGAGTTGTAGGAAACTATCTTGGTTCTGAGCTGTAGGATCTAAGGATCTGAGAATAGTGGAAGTTTGGCCGAGTCTAGCACATTGCTAGATAGGTGAAGGGGGAAGTGGATGTACCCAGATCTTGGGGAACCACTATAAAACATTATGCAATCTGTGATGCTTAGTTGTCTGTGAATGTTGTGCTGGATAATTTAATTGGCAAGTGAATTCTGCCTAGATTTATAAACAAGAAATTAGAACCTATTCACCCCCCCTCTAGGTGTTTAGGTTGTCTTGAAAGTAAAACTATCAAGTGGTATCAGAGGGAGGTTCCTCAAAAAGGACTTAACAGTCTGAGGTAGATCTAATAGGCAGAATCAAGATTCAAAAAGATGGGTGTCACAACCCGCATTTTTCTCACTATTTATTAAATCAGAGTAAGAGAAAATCTACGCGCTGTGATGCCACGTCGAGCAGGGGATAACTGCCGACGTTCAGGCGACACTCCAAATCCTTTCAAATCATGACTTATTTGATTATAAAAACTTGATTTACTTATTGGCCGTATCCCTCGGCTCAGTGGACCAAAGAGTCCACGGTTTCAAAACTGATTTTTTTACACGTAGCGGAAAATACTTCATTTATGTCAACATCCTAAATGAGCGCATAAGTGATCCCGAAGGACCCTTACGCTGAACCAAAACTCTAGTTTTAATTTATACATATATAGGAAAATTCATTTGTTATGCGTAATTAAGAAAGTACGCTGAGTGAGTTCTTTCTAGAAATCATGCTGATCATATTTTTATACATAATATAGTTTTACTTTTAGCTTTTAAAGTAACTAGCAACCTAGCATAAAACTTCCCAGAGCAAGTAACTAAGTCCCCAAAAACAGGGTAGCAGTAAAAGTAAACATATCTAGTGCAAAGGTAAAAACTACCAGGGGCGTCACATACGACAATAACCCACTGGCAAGTACACATGTCTGTAAGAAAAACAGTAAAACTACCTCACAATGACTCAAGAGAGTCTCAACAGTCAACAGAAGGACCTCCAACAGCACCACAGCAACAGCCACCTACTGGCTACTGCCCAGAACCTGAGGCGTTCAGAAGAAAATAGAACACCTCAGAGCAAGGAATGCAAGTGCTAAAAAGGAGTAAGTGATGAGTCCCTATTTTATACTATATTTTGGACTCATCTAGGCCTATTTCCATGTCTTTGCACACCGTTTAGCGCCATTTGCACTCCTTTTGGTTCGCTACGGTTTTCCACGCCCTGTGCACCTTTTTAGCCCATTTCCGTGCTTGTGTGCATTTACTTTCTTGCTATGTTTATCACTGTTCACTGTGGCTGCCGCGATCGATGCCCCGTGCAGTTTTCCTGCAGGTTTGGGGATCGTAAGGGCATTCGGGATAGGCGTTTCACTATTTTTGGCAAAGGAGTCAGTGGTCGTGCGTTTTTGCCCACGCACGACCATCGACCTCCTGGCGCACGATCACTGATCGTGCGCAGCCCGGTCTCATTTGTGGAACTCTGTCTTGAACCTTCCGCACGATCACTGCCATACCGCGCACGACCATTGCTCGTGCGCCGCCGATCGTGCGCAGTCATATCCATTTTGCAAAAGTCTGTCTGGCTATTTCCGCACGATCATCAGCCTTGCCTCGCACGATCACTGATCGTGCGCTGCTGATCGTGCGCGACTACTGATTTTCTGATGCAGGTCTGCTGGTTGCTCACGCACGGGCGCTGACCTTGGTCGCGCACGACCACTGGTCGTGCGCCAGTGGTCGTGCGCGCTATTTATTCTGCAAGCTATAAATACGCTGTTCCGCGAATTAGGGCGAGACGATCATTACGGAACCTCCGCCAGTCCGCCGTTTCGCCCTCCAGCAAGTCCCATTCACCTCCACCTTCATCCATACCAACGGGAGGACCTTCTCCGGTGATTCCGAAGCATTTCGCATCCTCCGGCGATCCTCCCGGCCCTTGAAGCATTCTTCTCCGAGCTTTCCACCAAGGAAGAAGACGAAGCACCCCTAGAGAACGGAGTTACAGGCCCTCGAGGTGACAGCTCGGTGGTACCGGAAGCCCTCCTCGGACTGCGCTTGGAAGCGGATTGACAACCCGCACCTCCGGCCAACAACCGCGGTGGATCTTCAATCTCTTGGTTGTGCATTTTCTCTCTTTCTCTTGTTGTATGAAATGCTTGTGCTTGTAATGGACATCAACTTCTAGCATTTTTGTTATTAGTTGTATTTCATCTTGCTCTTGAGATTTATTCTTCGATGCGCCTCGCTCCATCTCACTCCACTCCACACATTAGTTTCACTCAAGCTTGCTCCGCACTAATCACCTCACTCGCTAGATTTCCGTCCACTCGCCAATCGAAGTACGGCATCGCGGCCGCTACATCCATCTCGCCTTGAGAAGCGGTGATTGCGACCCGCATAGTTTAATTAGTGTAATCGGTCGTAAGACCACCAACCAAAGCCCCTTTCTTTTTCTGTTTATTTCAATTAACTCTCATAACGATAGTTTCAGAGTCTAAATCGTTCGACGCCAATTGCATTCCTCAAGAGACCGACATCCGGGGATTCATTCCCAACTTTATTACTTGAGCGACCGGTACGCTTGCCGTATTTTACGCGCATCAAGTTTTTGGCGCCGTTGCCGGGGAATGCAACTGTTGAACGATCACGATTTCTGGAATTATTGGTATAAGAGTTAGTGTTTTTTTTATTTTCGCTTCTTTGTTTTGTTGCTTCAGTGGATGCAGGGACGTGCTGCAAGAGATCTCGTTGCTTACGATCCCGAAATCGAGCGAACTCTTCGTGCGCAAGGGCGTGCCGCTGCAATTGATCCAATCACAATGGGAGACCAGTTGAACCATGACAACGGAGTCCGTGTTGGAGGGAACCTCCCTGATAACCGTAACGGGGATGAGAATGAGGTGCAACCGCCGCATGTCCGAACCATGAGGGATTACACTACCCCCACTGTTGGGAGCATTTACCCTGAGTTTGGACCGGCGATCGCAAACCAACAGTTCGAGATCAAACCGGCAATTCTTAACATCATCCGGAACAACGCACAGTTCTCTGGACTGGCTACAGAGGATGCCCATCTACACTTGGCAGACTTCTCAGAAATCTGTGCCACCTTCCGTTATGCTGGGATTCCTGACGATACGGTCAAGCTCCGTCTCTTCCCCTTCTCTCTACGTGACAAGGCTAAGTCATGGCTTCATTCCCTTCCTCCTGGAACAGCCACAACTTGGGAGGCTCTTACCACAAAGTTTCTAGCCAAATTCCATCCGGTTGACCGTATTGTGAGTTTGAGACGCGCCATCGCTAATTTCCGGCAAAATGACCAAGAAAGTTTGGCGGAAGTCTGGGAGCGCTTCAATGAGTTGCTGCGGAAGTGCCCCAATCACGGATTCCAAACATGGAATCTTGTGGAATGCTTCTACTTCTCCATCGAACCTCAACACCGCGCCATGATTGACGCCGCCTCTGGTGGAACAATTATGAATCTTGCTCCTGAGGAGGCTTTGAGAGTTCTGCAGGACACCGCCACGCACAGCGCCTTTTGGACCGCGGGAAGGAATACCCCCCGTGGGACAAGTGGAATCTTTGCTGTGGAAGCATCAAGGCCCGCTGCTGCTGCTCCGGTGTTGGCCATCTCGTGTCAAGGATGCGGAAGTACCGATCATCATAGCTTCGAGTGCCCTGGAGCGGAGGTAATGTATGACCCCGCCTTCTCCAATGAAACCGTGAATTTTATCGCAAATCAAAACAGGGGCGCGCCATATGGAAATGCTTATAATCCGGGTGCGAGAAATCACCCGAATTTCTCGTGGAATCAAAACGCACCGGGCCAACGATGGCAACCGGGGCAGCATCAATATGATGCCTCCGCCTCCGGGAGCCAGCCGCGGCCACCCCACCCGAATTATCCTCAAGGCCCCCCCGCCGAAAAAACCAATTCTTTGGCTCAAATGTTTGAAAAATTTGTTGAAGTTTCCCAAACAAACATGACAAATCAAGCCGCTTCAATGCGTAAGCTCGAGGCACAGTTGGGCCAATTGGCCCAAATGGTCTCCGAGCGCACGCTTGGTACCCTCCCAAGCAACACAGAAAGAAATCCCCATGAACAAGGGAAAAGCTTGGGAGAGGAAAGGCTAGGGAACAACAACGAACTCGTGATTAATTGTATGATCAATGATGTGAAAACGACCGCACTTTGTGATTCCGGAGCATCGAGCAACATCCTCACTCTGCAGGATGTTGAGAAGATGCAATTACAAATTAACACCGATGACCGGAAGTCACTCATTTTAGCTAATGGAGATGTAGTTGCTACCGAAGGCGGTGTGAGGAAAGTTGAGATCGAGGTGAATGGAAAACATTTTACTACTGATTTTCAGGTTATGGGACCTAAAGAAAACGACTCCATTCCAATACTTGGGGTCCCATTCCTGACGGCCAGTGGCGCATCCTTGGATTTTTCCAAAGGATGTGTCATCTGGCCGACCGATGCGTCCGCCATCGATGATATTTCCGCACACCCCTCCAACATTCAAAAAATTGTTTTGCTAAGAAATGCAGGATCCAAGGAAAATTTGGGACTTCAAGTTTTGAACGCCGCCCGTTTGGACGAAATGATCAAGGAAGCACCTCCCGAGAAGACCGATGTAGAGCAAGTGGTAGTGACCGTGAAGGAGATCGAGTCAGTGGAAGACACGGCGATTGTTCCATGTCCCCCAAAAGCGACTGAAGACAATGACATTAGTAGTTTTATTCGGGAGAAATCCCTGAACAATTCAGTTTGTAATAATTCTAATGACTGTGTTAGGCGTAATGTTGCTTGGGCCGATCCGGTCGCCGTCGTGGTGCCGGACATGACGCCATTGATTTCAAAATCTGCGAAAACTGTGGAAAAATCTGCGTGGAAGTCTCCCACGGTGGAGAAGATGAAGGAGGCTAAGCGCCTACGCGATAAGCGTTATTCCACCTTCCGGCGCGAGGAAGCGTATAAGCTGAGCAAGGGGAAATCCCTCCCTCATGATTCCATGAAAAATTCTGCTCCCCCCTCGCACTCCACCGAGAGGCTCGCCCCAAATCGGCGCCGAGTTGATTGCTTTTTCGTCGCTCTGCTTAGACATTATTCTGTGTTTTATATTCTTGCACTTTTATTTTCTTTTTCTGCACGAACATTATTTATAAACTGCTAAAACAGGTATTTGGTCCACCTTAAGGACGGTAAACAAAAGGGCTATCCGGGAGACAACCCATGCTCGGACCATTCGGTCCCCTTTCTTTTTCTAATTTTCTATTTTTGTATTTTCTTGTCTTTGGCCCAAATCGCAGGTTCAGCTTCTCTTTGGTGCGGCGCAGCAACTCCATCAACTCATAACGCCATCTTCCGGTATGCTCCCTCTGCGGAGCATAGGTACACTCTTCCCTGTAGACTTTATTCTAGTGCTATTTTGCATGTTGATCTTGTTTTCATTCAAGTTTGGGGGGAAGAGCCGCCTATGCACTCACGAGCACATTTCATTCGCACACCGGTAGATTTATTTATGCTTCATGTTTGTAGACTCCTGCTGTGCGCACACATTTGCACCCACATGAGCGCGCACTCTTACCACGCGCGCGGCTCGGGTTGAGTACTTATGTTGTGTAAGTTTTAAGATTGTGGTGCTGACGTAGGATTTTGTCGTACAGTAGTTCGAAACTCGTGCAGTGCTCCTAATCGAGTGCTCACGTTGTGTAGGAATTGTATAGAGCTAGTTTCTTCTCATGCTTGCATTTTATATTTTTTCTATATTCGTAAATACTGTCTGTCCTACTCAACTTCTGAATCCGGAGTGATCTCGCGGTAGTGTAGGCATGTGTGTAAGCGTCGCTGGCTTTGTTTTGCTCGAGTCGGGAGGACGGATCACTTTTCTCGGTGGCTAAGAACTTGCCCCAAGCGACTTTCGAAGCATTGGTGCCCGGTTAGTCGAGCGTGAGCGTGACGTAGGCCATCATTTTGGCCCGGTTGATCCTTGCACCCGTCCTAACATAGCCCTCGCTAGCCCCGTTGAGCCTACCTTCCCTTTTGATCAGCTCCACATGCAAGTCACCAAAGCCTCAAGCCACTCCTAGTCGCACACCCGCATTGAGCTCTTGTTTCGTTAATTTCTCGTTGGGTTGTTGTGATGGGCGGATTTTGTGAACGTGTGGATATGCCGCAAAGTTTATAAATGCTGAATTATTGAGAAAAGAAAAGAGAAAAGAAAAATGTGACCAAGAAAAGAAAAGAGAAAAAAAAAAAAAAAATCTGAAATTGAGAAATCTGTTTTATGGTAGGCGGTGCACCCACTCATGTTGTAAAAGCCAAGTTTGGGGGTGTGGTGCACTCGCATTCATGTTGTTAGCGAGAATTCTGATGTGTGCGAGCTCCGTTGGGTTGTGCGTAGCCTTCGTCTTTATCTTGTCCATCCATACCTACATCTACACCCAAGCCCCACTCTTCACCTCAAGTCCTACGGATTCACGCTCGAGTCAAACCCGCATCGTGGAGAAAGTGCGAACGGGCAAGCATATGGCCCCCGACATTGGTGGATTCCTTTGGAGGTGATCATGAGCCCCGGTCTTTGGCAATACCTCGCCATCCGACTTGCCTACTTTCTGCCTTCCCATGACCGTGCGATTCTCCGGAATTCATTCTTTGAGTAGTGACAGTATCTATTTACGTTTTTCGAAAATTATAAATTGCATTGCATGATTAGAAACTCTTTCTATTATATTTTTTACGCATGTGAGCTTCTCGATTTCTCGTCCTACTGTAGGTTGTAATTACTACGTCAGCTAGCCGTTTTAGAGCCCACAACGTGATTATTTGCCCGGGACGTGCAAATGGTTAAGTTTGGGGGTGTGATGAGTCCCTATTTTATACTATATTTTGGACTCATCTAGGCCTATTTCCATGTCTTTGCACACCGTTTAGCGCCATTTGCACTCCTTTTGGTTCGCTACGGTTTTCCACGCCCTGTGCACCTTTTTAGCCCATTTCCGTGCTTGTGTGCATTTACTTTCTTGCTATGTTTATCACTGTTCGCTGTGGCTGCCGCGATCGATGCCCCGTGCAGTTTTCCTGCAGGTTTGGGGATCGTAAGGGCATTCGGGATAGGCGTTTCACTATTTTTGGCAAAGGAGTCAGTGGTCGTGCGTTTTTGCCACGCACGACCATCGACCTCCTGGCGCACGATCACTGATCGTGCGCAGCCCGGTCTCATTTGTGGAACTCTGTCTTGAACCTTCCGCACGATCACTGCCATACCGCGCACGACCATTGCTCGTGCGCCGCCGATCGTGCGCAGTCATATCCATTTTGCAAAAGTCTGTCTGGCTATTTCCGCACGATCATCAGCCTTGCCTCGCACGATCACTGATCGTGCGCTGCTGATCGTGCGCGACTACTGATTTTCTGATGCAGGTCTGCTGGTTGCTCACGCACGGGCGCTGACCTTGGTCGCGCACGACCACTGGTCGTGCGCCAGTGGTCGTGCGCGCTATTTATTCTGCAAGCTATAAATACGCTGTTCCGCGAATTAGGGCGAGACGATCATTACGGAACCTCCGCCAGTCCGCCGTTTCGCCCTCCAGCAAGTCCCATTCACCTCCACCTTCATCCATACCAACGGAGGACCTTCTCCGGTGATTCCGAAGCATTTCGCATCCTCCGGCGATCCTCCCGGCCCTTGAAGCATTCTTCTCCGAGCTTTCCACCAAGGAAGAAGACGAAGCACCCCTAGAGAACGGAGTTACAGGCCCTCGAGGTGACAGCTCGGTGGTACCGGAAGCCCTCCTCGGACTGCGCTTGGAAGCGGATTGACAACCCGCACCTCCGGCCAACAACCGCGGTGGATCTTCAATCTCTTGGTTGTGCATTTTCTCTCTTTCTCTTGTTGTATGAAATGCTTGTGCTTGTAATGGACATCAACTTCTAGCATTTTTGTTATTAGTTGTATTTCATCTTGCTCTTGAGATTTATTCTTCGATGCGCCTCGCTCCATCTCACTCCACTCCACACATTAGTTTCACTCAAGCTTGCTCCGCACTAATCACCTCACTCGCTAGATTTCCGTCCACTCGCCAATCGAAGTACGGCATCGCGGCCGCTACATCCATCTCGCCTTGAGAAGCGGTGATTGCGACCCGCATAGTTTAATTAGTGTAATCGGTCGTAAGACCACCAACCAAAGCCCCTTTCTTTTTCTGTTTATTTCAATTAACTCTCATAACGATAGTTTCAGAGTCTAAATCGTTCGACGCCAATTGCATTCCTCAAGAGACCGACATCCGGGGATTCATTCCCAACTTTATTACTTGAGCGACCGGTACGCTTGCCGTATTTTACGCGCATCAGTAAGGTAAAAGCAGGTAAAGTAAGGTAAAGAGAGTACAACTAGAGTAAAAACAACAATGCCCAAGGAAGGGCGAAAAGCAAACCTGCACCAAGTGCGGGTAAACAGCAACTACTCTGCCTAAAAACCTGCAGAGTCAACATGGCCATGATGCCAAAAAAAAATGCTGCAACACCTACGGAAGAAACGCCTAACATCCTAAATTGTGAGGGGCGGCAGTAGCAAAAAACAAAGAAACTTGGAATCAGGTTGAAGGCGTTCCAAATCGCCCAACCACTCATTCCAAGTCAACAAATTGCTCAAGGGTTGACACGTGAAGGCACAAAAGACCCATCACTCACTTGCCCAGAAAACTACTCGGGTCAAGGTAAAGAGTGCGGTCAAGGCTACATCACACCCCACAACCCATAAAAGAGCCATCCACCACCACTACTGACCACAACACACGATTTCGGCCTTCGAAAGGTAACAGCCGACAAGGGACTCTCGATACACGAGCAAAACACTCGGGGAGAAATCAACGCTAAGGGATTAGTCGTTGCGATTACGCAACGCCGCTGCGCTGCGAGTGGGTACACTCACTCGATCCTAAGCCTAGCGTACGAGCACCGACATTGGGTCGCACGATTACTAGACGCATGTCCATAGACCCGTGCGTGCACAATTCACACCTAAACGCCTCAAATAAGGCAAATAGGAAAATCCCAACACCCTAAACACACACCTAGACCTAAACATAAACCCAACTCTAGGCTAACCCCCACACCTACGCTAAACATCTACCGCGACGCCGTCCTAGAACGGGAATCTACTAGCGGGAGGGTAAAAGCCTAAATTTTTAACGCGGTTTCCAATGGGGATAAGGGTTAGGATCGTTCAGATTCGTGGCGTAAAAGCATGAAATTAGAGTAATTAGCAAGAAAATTGAGAGACAAATAGGCCAAAACGGCGAAAAGGGGAGAAACACTTGCCTCGCACGTATCCCCGAAAAAATTTCGCCAGCACAACGGCGCTATGGCGGACGCCCAAAAACACGCAAAGCTTCCAAACCCCTAGAGGAAACATTTGTCAAAACAATAAAAACGAAACGAATGAAAAATACACCGGGATCTCAGAAAAAATCTACGGTGAAATCCCAAATAGATTACCTCGGAACGAAGATCGCGCGAGAGTAGAGAGCACGGATCCGGCCTCAAACAGGGTTTTTGAGGGGTTCCGGGCGGTGTAAACGGCCGGGCGGTCGGGAGCAGGGGCGGGGGCGGTGGGTGGGCTCTGTCCGCCACTTTCTCTAATCTCTTCCGCGAACAGGGGCCGGCTCGGGTTTCTTCGGGTTCTAAAGCTGGGCGGCGGTTTTTGGGGGGGGGAAAACCTAAGTGAAATACTAATATATATATATATATATTATATACTTATTTAATTATAAAACTACTTATAACTAATATCTAAATATCAAACTAACTACCTATTACAATGTATTATAATCTAACCTATTATATAAAATAAATGTTATTATATTCTTATAAAAATGTATTATACTTATAACGTATAATACTTATAATATAATGTATTATACTTATAAGAATATTAATACACCCACCCTAACACACATTCGCACTAACTCACACAAATTTAACCACATAACCACACAGACACGTCTAACAACACGCGCCCGCGCACACAATTTCAACTCCGCACGCACGCACACGCACGTACAAAAGGCACGCCTCAACCACGCGCCACGCTACACATGCGTAAATATTATAACCCACCCGTACAACACGCACACCGAACAAAACCACTCCGGCTCGCACGAGTCGCGCGCCACGCGACACATGCGCCAAGAGACGTGCCGTCATAGAAAATGACGACTCGCACAAACCAACTACCGCCAAAACGACGCGAAAACGCGACGTCCTCGGATTTCGACCAAAATCGCACCGTAGCTAAATACCCGGGCTACGAGAACAATGGCGAAGTCAAAAACGACTTCCGACGGACAAAACTCGAGCTAACCTCGCCCGAAGCCAAACACGAGAATTCCCTGAAGGCTCAACCGGGTCTCCAAAACCAGACCGGCTAGCTGGGGAAACCCGAAAACAGGCTAAACCTCTATAAACCTCAAGAGAACACCTAACGAGGTACTAACAACGGCTCGAGACGGAAAACGTCAACGTAACGCCGAAAGAGGATTTAAATAAATCGTCGAAAATTCGGGGGCGCGTTACAGTCACTCCCCTAACAAAAAGTTTCGACCCGAAACTTTGCGGAAACTACTCCTACAACAGAAGGAAAGAAACAAACTACTAGAAAGGGAACGTACCCGAAAACTCAGGGGAACAAATGAGGGTGAGCCTCCCTCATAGCGACTCTAGCTCCCAAGTCGCGCTCTCCAAATCCTGGTTCTTCCACAGAACCTTCACCATAGGAATAGACTTCGTCCGCAACACTCGAGCTTGAGCTTCCAAAATGCGGACCGGCACCTCGACATACGAGAGATTTGGCTCCAACTGGGGCACAGCGTCCAAGACTTGCCCACTGCTCCGCACGCACTTCCGCAACTGGCTCACATGAAAGACATTATGAACCCCCGGGAAGCTAGCTGGCAGATCCAGCCTATAAGCAGCCACACCAATACGCTCCAAAATCCTGAACGGGCCAAATCTCGGATCCAACTTCCGATTTCTGCCAAACCTCTTCACTCCTACCATCGGAGACACCTTCAAGAAGACCAAATCATCCACTGAAAACTCCAAATCGGACCTACGCGATTGGCGTTCTTTCCATACCTCTCCTGAGCAACTCGAAGCTTCTCCGAATGAGCTTCACGGAAACCTCCATCTCTTCGAGTGCATCAGGACCCAAAACAGGCCTCTCACGGCCCGGCCGGCCAAAACAAAGGGGTTCTGCAGCGCCTCCCATACAACGGCCTCGAAGGGAGCCATCTGTAGACTCTCTTGGTAGCTGTTGTTGTAGGCAAATTCCATGAGCCGCAAACGCTCATCCCCAAGCACCTCCATGATCAAGAATATAGCACCTGATATATATCCTCCACAATCTGATTCACACGCTCGGTCTGCCCGTTGGTCTGCGGATGGTAAGCTGTGGAATACCTCAAATCAGTGCCCAAACCTCCTGCAAACTCCTCCAGAAAACGCGATGTGAACGAGAGTCTCGATCTGAAACGATGCTAACTGGAACGCCGTGCAATCTGACGACCTCATCAAATACAACTCAGCAACTCTTCTATTCTTCATCGAGTATCGATCTTTTATAAGGTACGAAGTGCGCACACTTGTCAATCGGTCCACGATCACTCACCCAAACAGAATCAAACCCTCTCGGAGATCTCGGTAAGCCTGTGATGAAATCCATCGAGATGCTTTCCCACTTCCAAGTCGGGATCTCAAAGGTGCCAATTTGCCACCAGGCCTCCCATGGTCGGCCTTCACCCGCCTGCAAGTGTAACACTCCGAGACAAAACGAGCTATATCACCCTCATCCCATACCACCAGGCGATCTGCTTCAGATCATGGTACATCTTCGTAGATCCCGAGGGGTGGTAGGAAACACTGGATCCGTGAGCCTCTTTGCCAAACCAATACTCTGATGTCTCCAACTGCGGGGATGCAAAACCTGCCGCGGTACTTCAAAGTACCCGCCTCGTCGATGGAGAAATCTGGCAACTCTCCCCTCTCAGCTCTGAGGTACAAGTGCAACAAATCCGGATCCTCTTCTGATGCAATCTGGTGAGAGAAATCCATGACGGCTCTGCCACTACCAAACTGCTCTGCAACTCACAGCGTCCTGCGGTGATATCCATCAATAGAAACTCCTCCACTAAACGATCCGCGGTGAGATTGAAGACTTTCCCCGTCTTCCGGCTCAAGGCGTCGGCCACCACATTGGCCTTGCCCGGATGGTACTGAATCTCAACATCGTAATCAGCAAAATACTCAAGCCACCGCCGCTGGCGCAAATTCAGCTCCTTTGAGTGTGAACACGTACTTCAGGCTCTTATGATCGGTAAAGATCCTGCACTGGGCCCCCTAAAGTAAGTGTCTCCACAGCTTCAGGGCAAAAATCACCGCAGCGAACTCGAGGTCGTGCGTAGGATAGTTCGGTCATGAATCTTCAACTGACGAGACCCATAAGCGATCACCTTCCCCTCCTGCATCAACACGCCACCGAGTCCAACGTGCGAGGCATCCACATAAACGTCATAGTCCTGTCCCTCCGCGGTTAAGGTCAACACAGGGGCAGAACATAACCGGCTCTTCAGCTCCAGAAAGGCCTCCTCGCACTTATCACTCCAAACGAACGCCGCATGCTTCTGCGTCAGCTTTGTCAAGGGCGCCAAGGTAGAAAAGCCCTCGACGAACCTCCTATAATAGCCGGCAACCCCAAGAAGCTCCTGATCTCCTTGGGTGTGCTCGGCCTACTCAATCCATCACTGCTGAGATCTTCTCCGGGTCCACTGAAATACCATCTGTTGTTCACCACATGACCCAGGAAGGAAACCTGAGGCAACCAGAACTCGCATTTGCTCAGCTTGGCATTACAACTGATGATCCCTCAAGGCGGATAACACCAACCGCAAATGCTTGATCATGCTCTCCGCGCAATTCCGAGAATAAATCAGAACGTCGTCAATGAACACAACGACAAACTTGTCCAGAAAGTCCTTGAACACCGGTTCATCATGTCCATAAATGCTGAAGGCGCATTGGTCAGCCAAAAGACATGACCAGGAACTCGAAATGACCATGCCTCGAACGGAAAGCCGTCGTGGAACATCGACTCTCGGATCCTAAGTGATGGTAACCCGAACGGAGGTCTATCTTCGAAAATACTGAACTGCCACGCAACTGATCAAATAAGTCGTCGATTCTGGGCAGTGGATACCTGTTCTTGATGGTGACTTTGTTCAACTCTCTATAGTCGATACAAAGGCGCATCGAACCGTCCTTCTTCTTCACGAAGAGAACCGGAGCACCCCCAGGGCGACGAGCTTTGCCTTATGAAGCCCTTCTCCAATAACTCATCAAGCTGAGTACGAAGCTCCTCCAGCTCTCGCGGGGCCATCCGATACGGCGCCTTGGCAATCGGACGCGTACCAGGCTCCAAATCAATCACGAACTCCACATCCCTGTCTGGAGGAAGACGGGAAGATCGCTAGGGAACACGTCAGGAAACTCTCGCGCAACCGGAATCTCATCCAAAAGCGGCACACTGCTAACAGTCCCCAACACTGAGACTAGACAAGCAAAACAACCAGCAGGAAAACCCTCTGAGCTCATATACGCAGAAATCGTCGGAGAGTCCCGACGCGAATCACGAAAACACTCCCGGGCTGACCGCTGTCCTTTCTGAAATCCAAGCGCTTTCCCCTGCACTGAATCATGACTCATATCGGGACAACCAGTCCATACCCAGGATGACATCGAAATCCTCTAAGTATAAACCTTCAGATCAGCCTTGGCCAGAAAATCCCCCAAACAAATAGGGCAGTCCAGAATGCCCTGATCTGATATCACGGATTCACCCGAGGGGAACTTGACGCTAAAGGCACACCAACACGATCAAGAACCCACTGGCACGCTCGACAAAGGCCCTAGCCACAAAGGAGTGGGTAGCACCTGAGTCAAACAGAACGCGGGCCCCAGCGGTTCCTTACCTTAAATTTCCCTATACACAAACAAAACCATAAACGCACAAGCAATAAACAAAACAATAGCAACACTAAAACTGCTACAAAAGAGAAAGCCAAGCGAGAGGGGGGGGGGGGTTTACCTGAAATGACCTGCGTCGAAGTCTCAGCCTCCGCTGAAGATACCACATTCAGCTTCCCTTTACCTTGTCCACCGGCTGAGGCGGAGGTAAAGCCTGGAGCGGAACGGCATGTAGAGCGGACTGAACCTGAGGGCACCTCGGCTTAATATGGCCCTTCTGGCCACACTGGTAGCAAACACGATCCTGGACCAGCACTGAGCAGCATCGTGACCGGGTCGCTTGCAGACAGGACAAGGAACATCCCTCCTAGGGGCACCCTGGATGGCATGCACATGCTCCTTCTTCTGGACCCTTGCGGAACATCCCTCCTAGGAACATTATATTATAAGTATTATACGTTATAAGTATAATACATTTTTATAAGAATATAATACATTATTTTATATAATAGGTAGATTATAATACATTGTAATAGGTATGTTAGTTTGATATTTAGATATTAGTTATAAGTAGTTTTATAATAAATAAGTATATAGATATATATATATATAAAATTAGTATTTCACTTAGGTTTTCCCCCCCAAAAACCGCCGCCCAGCTTTAGAACCCGAAGAAACCCGAGCCGGCCCCTGTTCGCGGAAAGAGAAGAGGCGGACGGCCACCGCCCGCTCCGACCGCCCGTTCACCGCCCGGAACCCCTCAAAACCCTGTTTGAGGCGGATCCGTGCTCCTCTCGCCGCGATCTTCGTTCGAGGTAATTCTATTTGGGATTTCACCGTAGATTTTTTCTGAGATCCGGTTGTAGTTTTCATTCGTTTCGTTTATTGTTTTGACAAATGTTCCCTCTAGGGTTTGGAAGCTTTGCGTGTTTTTGGGCGTCCGCCATAGCGCCGTTGTGCTGGCGAAATTTTTTCGGGGATACGTGCGAGGCAAGTGTTTCTCCCTTTTCGCCGTTTGGCTATTTGTCTCTCAATTTTCTTGCTAATTACTCTAATTTCATGCTTTTACGCCACGAATCTGAACGATCCTAACCCTTATCCCCATTGGAAACCGCGTTAAAAATTTAGGCTTTTACCCTCCGCTAGTAGATTCCCGTTCTAGGACGGCGTCGCGGTAGATGTTTAGCGTAGGTGTGGGTTAGCCTAGAGTTTGGGTTTATGTTTAGGTCTAGGTGTGTGTTTAGGCTGTTGGGATTTTCCTATTTGCCTTATTTGAGGCTGTTTAGGTGTGAATTGTGCACGCACGGTCTATGGACGTGGCGTCTAGTAATCGTGCGACCAAATGTCGGTGCTCGTACGCTAGGCTTAGGATTCGAAATGAGTTGTACCCACTCGCAGCGGCGTTGCGTAATCGCAACGACTAATCCTCCTAGAGTTGATTATTTCTCCCCGAGTGTTCGTGTCTTTTGCTTTGACTTATGGTGTGTATGGAGATGTTCCCGTTTGTCCCCCTGGCTGTTACCTTCCGAAGGCCCGAATCGGTGAGGTTGTGGTCAGTAGTGGTGGTGGATGGCTCTTTAGGGTTGTGTGGTGTGATGTAGCCTTGACCGCACTCTTACCTTGACCCGAGAGTAGTTTTCTGGGCCAAGTGAGTGATGGCGATCTTTAGGTGCCTTAACGTGTCAACCTTGAGCATTTGTTGACTTGCGAATGAGTGGTGGGCGGATTGAGAACGCTTCAACCTGATTCAAGTTTCGTTTTTGCTACTGCCGCCCCTCACAATTTAGGATGTTAGGCGTTTCTTCCGTAGGTGTTGCAGCATTTTTTTTTTGGCATCATGGCCATGTTGACTCTGCAGGTTTTTAGGCAGAGTAGTTGCTGTTTACCCGCACTTGGTGCAGGTTTGCTTTTCGCCCTTCCTTGGGCATTGTTGTTTTTACTCTAGTTGTACTCTCTTTACCTTACTTTACCTGCTTTTACCTTACTCCTTTTTAGCACTTGCATTCCTTGCTCTGAGGTGTTCTATTTTCTTCTGAACGCCTCAGGTTCTGGGCAGTAGCCAGTAGGTGGCTGTTGCTGTGGTGCTGTTGGAGGTCCTTCTGTTGACTGTTGAGACTCTCTTGAGTCATTGTGAGGTAGTTTTACTGTTTTTCTTTCAGACATGTGTACTTGCCAGTGGGTTATTGTCGTATGTGACGCCCCTGGTAGTTTTTCCCTTTGCACTAGATATGTTTACTTTTACTGCTACCCTGTTTTTGGGGACTTAGTTACTTGCTCTGGGAAGTTTTATGCTAGGTTGCTAGTTACTTTAAAAGCTAAAAGTAAAACTATATTATGTATAAAAATATGATCAGCATGATTTCTAGAAAGAACTCACTCAGCGTACTTTCTTAATTACGCATAACAAATGAATTTTCCTATATATGTATAAATTAAAACTAGAGTTTTGGTTCAGCGTAAGGGTCCTTCGGGATCACTTATGCGCTCATTTAGGATGTTGACATAAATGAAGTATTTTCCGCTACGTGTAAAAAAATCAGTTTTGAAACCGTGGACTCTTTGGTCCACTGAGCCGAGGGATACGGCAATAAGTAAATCAAGTTTTTATAATCAAATAAGTCATGATTTGAAAGGATTTGGAGTGTCGCCTGAACGTCGGCAGTTATCCCCTGCTCGACGTGGCATCACAGCGCGTAGATTTTCTCTTACTCTGATTTAATAAATAGTGAGAAAAATGCGGGTTGTGACAGTTGGTATCAGAGGGAGGTTCACCCTCATTTGTTCCCCTGAGTTTTCGGGTACGTTCCCTTTCTGGTAGTTTGTTTCTTTCCTTCTGTTGTAGGAGTAGTTTCCGCAAAGTTTCGGGTCGAAACTTTTTGTTAGGGGGAGTGACTGTAACGCCCCCGAATTTTCGACGATTTATTTAAATCCTCTTTCGGCGTTACGTTGACGTTTTCCGTCTCGAGCCGTTGTTAGAGTACCTCGTTAGGTGTTCTTAGAGGTTTAGCCTGTTTGCGGGTTTCCCCAGCTAGCCGGTGTCTGTTTTGGAGACCCGGTTGAGCCTTTCAGGGAATTCTCGTGTTTGGCTTCGGGCGAGGTTAGCTCGAGTTTTGTCCGTCGGAAGTCGTTTTTGACTTCGCCATTGTTCTCGTAGCCCGGGTATTTAGCTACGGTGCGATTTTGGTCGAAATCCGAGGACGTCGCGTTTTCGCGTCGTTTTGGCGGTAGTTGGTTTGTGCGAGTCGTCATTTTCTATGACGGCACGTCTCTTGGCGCATGTGTCGCGTGGCGCGCGACTCGTGCGAGCCGGAGTGGTTTTGTTCGGTGTGCGTGTTGTACGGGTGAGGTTATAATATTTACGCATGTGTAGCGTGGCGCGTGGTTGAGGCGTGCCTTTTGTACGTGCGTGTGCGTGCGTGCGGAGTTGAAATTGTGTGCGCGGGCGCGTGTTGTTAGACGTGTCTGTGTGGTTATGTGGTTAAATTTGTGTGAGTTAGTGCGAATGTGTGTTAGGGTGGGTGTATTAATATTCTTATAAGAATGTATTATACTTATAACGTATAATACTTATAATATAATGTATTATACTTATAAGAATATTAATACACCCACCCTAACACACATTCGCACTAACTCACACAAATTTAACCACATAACCACACAGACACGTCTAACAACACGCGCCCGCGCACACAATTTCAACTCCGCACGCACGCACACGCACGTACAAAAGGCACGCCTCAACCACGCGCCACGCTACACATGCGTAAATATTATAACCTCACCGTACAACACGCACACCGAACAAAACCACTCCGGCTCGCACGAGTCGCGCGCCACGCGACACATGCGCCAAGAGACGTGCCGTCATAGAAAATGACGACTCGCACAAACCAACTACCGCCAAAACGACGCGAAAACGCGACGTCCTCGGATTTCGACCAAAATCGCACCGTAGCTAAATACCCGGGCTACGAGAACAATGGCGAAGTCAAAAACGACTTCCGACGGACAAAACTCGAGCTAACCTCGCCCGAAGCCAAACACGAGAATTCCCTGAAAGGCTCAACCGGGTCTCCAAAACAGACACCGGCTAGCTGGGGAAACCTGCAAACAGGCTAAACCTCTAAGAACACCTAACGAGGTACTCTAACAACGGCTCGAGACGGAAAACGTCAACGTAACGCCGAAAGAGGATTTAAATAAATCGTCGAAAATTCGGGGGCGTTACAATGGGTTCTGGTGAGAATCATAAGGAGCTAGGGTCTATGAAATTACCCATATGCAAGAAAGAAATTTTTGGAATTTGGAAAGACAGAGTCAGACTGTTCATGGAGGCATCTGACCCAAGGATTTACATCACAGTATAGGAAGGCCCCTTCATTCCAATGAAGGTATCAGTTCTTGATGCAAATATCCAAGCTCCAAAGAATTATTCAGAAATGACTAAGGATGAAATCATCTTGGCAACCATGGATAAAAGAGCTCAGAACATTATTGTTAGTGCCATAGATGATTCAACATTTCAGAATCTGATTCACTGCAAGACCTCCAAAGAGATGTGGGACACATTGATTGTCTACATGGAGGGATCTGAAGAAGTAAGGCAGGACAGGAAATCTATACTCAATCAGGAGTATGAAAGTTTTAGACAAGGAAAATCTGATAGCATAACTGAGTGCTACAAGAAATTCTATAGAATTGTGAATGAGCTTATGTCCTATGGAAGAGTCTTCAGTACCTATGAACTGAATGACAAATTCTTGAGATCCTTAACAAAGGATTGGGACACAAAAATCTGTGCCATAAGAGAAGTGGCTAAATTGGCAGAGATATCTCCTCCCACCTTGTTTGGAAAGTTGCTATCATATGAAATGCAACTTATGGTGAGGAAGGAGGAGGAAAAGAATTCAAGAGGAGAGCATAGAGAAAAGACTGTGGCATTCAATGCAGAAGCCACCAGAAAGAATAGGAGGAAATCCCCATCTCCTCCTAAGGAAGTTGCAGAAGATAGTTCTGAAAATTCAGATAAGGGTTCAGAAAGCTGTGATTCAGATGCAGACTTTGCTGCATTCACAAGGCAATTCCAGAGGTTCTTGAAAAAGAAGCAATGGAAGTCTAGGCCTTCCACATCACAGCAAGATGATGACTATTATCAAAAGAAAAGGTCATCAAGGAAAGAGAAGAGCAGATCAAAGCCCAGCAAAGCCACTACTTCAAAGATTGTCTGCTATTGTTGCAATAGGCCTGGACATGTAGTGGCTGACTGTCCTGATAAGAGAAAGGAATCTTCAGACAAAAAGAAGACTTATCAGAAAGGCAAGAAGGAGAAATCCTTTGTTGAAAAGAAAGATAAGAGTCTAACAGACCAGTCAACTTCAGAGTCAGAATCTGAAGCTGAAGCATATATTGGACTATATGCTGCATCTGAAGAAGAGGAGTTTCTGCAGTTGCTAGACTCCATCAATGAACAAAAGGATCATCAGTGTATGGGGCTGATGGCAGGATCAGAAGAGGACATATGCCAGAATCAGTCTGGTCATAATAAGGTACAATGTCCTTCTATTACATCTGTTTATTGTACAAGTGAAGAATCAGCTACATCTGCATCAAGTGATGTAGATGCATCTGAATCTGAAGGAGATGTCTATCAATTGATAGACAAGTATGGGGATTTGTTGCAGGCCCTTAAGAAAAGCAAGAACCTGGTTAAATCTCAGGCTCAGGAAATTGCTGAACTAAGGGTTGCTACAACTGAGTTAGAGAAAGTTATTGATCAAAAATTAAATGAAATTGCCAAGCTGAAGAATATAACTATTATTCAGATGGGCACAATTAATTATACTAATGATCAAGTGAAGAGTCTGGAGGCCAGACTTAGAATTGAAAGGGATTTAGTGGCTAGTTACTCTAAGCCAAAATCTGTCTTACCCTTGATAGATGAATTTGTCACTCAAAAGGGTAAGGCTGGATTAGGATTTAAAGGTAACTCCAGGGCTGGCAGATTCAAGAGGAAAGGCAAAGCTCCTGTTCAACCACTAAATCTTTCAGTCCCCATAAAGTTTAGTAGGTGAAAGTGCCTTCTAACAAATATGATCATGAAGATATTCAAGGTTATATTAAGACTAATGTTCTGAAGAACAAGGGTGTAAATGCAAGCAGGCCTACCTATGGTCATAAACCCAATGGTTTTAAGAAATCAGTAGGTGAAGTTGCAGCAGCACCAGCAATGAACAGAAATTCTTCTGACAATGATGTATGTAGATCTAGATACAATAAGTTTGAATGTTGGTGCTGTGGCAAGAGAGGCCATTTTGCACTAGACTGCTGGTATAACACAAGTGTTATAAAGAACAAAAGTTTACCTGTTAGAAGAGGTTATGGTAGCTTTATTAATGCTAACCTGAACCAAGGACCCAAGACTTACTTGGGTTCTAAGGGTAAGTAATTCTGTGTTGCAGGTGAATCCAAGTTACCATGCCCCTATATGGTACTTGGATAGTGGTTGTTCTAGGCACATGACTGGAACAAAGGGGCTGCTGAAGGAGTATTCATCTGTCAAAAATGGACCTAAAGTGATCTTTGGTGGATCTGAAAAAGGAGTCATCAAAGGGTTTGGTAACATTTCTTCTAACCTAATTACTATCACTCAAGTGGCTTATGTAAAAGGTTTGAAACATAATCTAATAAGAATAAGCCAGCTAAGTGATTTAGGATATGACATTTCATTTGTTAAAGATGGATGTCATATCAAGAGGTCAAGTGATCAAAAGATCATATTGACTGGGTATAGGAAGAGAAATGTATATTGTCTTAATTTTGAATGTGAGAATAAGGCTTCTCCTATCTGTCTTGTAGCTGATGACAATGCTTCTCATTGTGTTAAGTGGCACAAGAGATTGGCTCATCTAAACTACAAGATAATTGGCCAACTCTTTAGCAAAGAGTTAGTGAGGAATGGACCTCAAATTAAGTGTATAAAGGAAGGGATATGCTCAGCTTGTCAAAAGGGCAAGCAGATAAAATCCTCCTTTCCAAGCCTTGAAAACAAGGATTCTGTGAGGTGCTTATACCTCTTGCATATGGATCTTTTTGGTCCTATGCCAGTTCATAGTCTAGGTAGGAAGGTCTACACTTTTGTGGTTGTAGATGACTATTCTAGATTTACATGGTGTTCTTTCTGAGACAAAAATCTGAAACCCAAGTGTATTACTTAATTTTGTAAAGCAAATTCAGAATGAACTGAATAGTACAATGGTCAAAATCAGAAGTGACCATGGTACTGAGTTTCAATCTGAAAGCATAACAAACTTGTGTAAAGACTTTGGGATTTTCAAGAGTTCTCCTCACCTAGAACACCTCAGCAAAATGGAATTGCTGAAAGAAAGAATAGAACATTAATTGAAGCTGGTAGAACTCTATTGAGTGACACCTCTCTCCCAGAATATTTTTGGGCTGAGGCAGTTAACACTGCTTGTCATGTAATCAATAGGGCTACTATCACCAAAAGCCACAAAATGACTCCCTATGAGATTGTGAAAGGCAGAAAACCAAATCTATCTTACTTTAGGATCTTTGGTTGCAAGTGTTATATACTTAACAATGGCAAGTCATATTTGACTAAGTTTGCTGCCAAATCCCAGGATGGGATATTTGTTGGGTACAGCACAAATAGTAAGGCCTATAGAGTCTTCAACTTGACTACTCAAGTTGTTGAAGAATCTGTGCATGTTGTGTTTGATGAAACAAGATTAATCAACTGTGAGTTGTCTTGTAGATCAAATGACTCAACAGGTATAAGCAAAAGTATGGACAAGCTTTCCATTACTGAAGTATCAAAGGAAGATGGGGCATTGGAAAATGAAGGCTTCAGTCCAGGGGGAGAACAAGACACTATAGAAGCTGATGAAAATCAAGAGAATCAGTTAAATGAAGGAGCTGGAAATGTTCAACCAGAAGGAAATCTTCCTCCAGCTACAAGACATTTAAGAGATCATCCAGCTGATCAGATAATAGGTGATCCAAGACAAGGGGTGCAAACTAGAAGCAGAAATCAAAACACAGTTCTACATTCAAGTTTCCTGTCACAAATGGAGCCTAAGAAGTTTGAAGAAGCTATCCAAGACCAGCACTGGATTGATGCTATGCAAGAGGAGCTGAATCAATTCAGAAGGTGCAATGTCTGGGAGCTTGTTCCTAAACCAAGAGGCTACAACATAATTGGCACAAAATGGATCTATAGGAACAAGCTAGATGAAAGTGGAATAATAGTAAAGAATAAAGCAAGATTGGTTGCAAAAGGATACAGGCAGGAAGAAGGGATTGACTTTGATCAAACCTTTGCTCCAGTAGCCAGGCTGGAGGCAATCAGAATATTCCTTGCCTATGCAGCCTATCAAGACTTCAAAGTATACCAGATGGATGTAAAGTCAGCATTTCTGAATGGTGATCTTAAAGAAGAAGTATATGTAGAGCAGCCATCAGGTTTTGTAGATCCTCTTAAACCTGATTTTGTTTATAAGCTTAGGAAAGCTCTGTATGGGTTAAAGCAAGCCCCAAGGGCTTGGTATGAAACCCTGTCTACTTTCCTTGTTGAGAATAAATTCTCAAGAGGAAAAATTGACAAAACTCTATTCCTTAGGGAATCCAAAGGCAAGATCATCTTAGTACAGATCTATGTTAATGACATAATCTTTGGATCTACTGAAAACAACCTTTGTAAAAAGTTTGCCAAACTTATGCAAGGGAAGTTTGAGATGAGCAGTATGGGGGAACTGAAATTCTTCTTGGGACTCCAAGTAAGACAGACTGATGATGGCTTGTCCATATCACAGTCTAAGTTCACCAAAGAATTGATTAAGAAATATGGTATGGAGTCATCCTCCACCATGAGAACTCCTATGGGAATAAGTATGCCTATATGCAAAGATGATGCAGGTAAACCTGTTGATGAGACTTTGTATAGAGGGATAGTTGGCTCACTACTATATCTCACTGCTAGTAGACCAGATATTATGTATGCTACATGTGTCTGTGCTAGGTACCAAGCCTGCCCTAAAGAATCTCATTATACTGCAGTTAAAAGGATTCTGAGATATCTTAAGGGCACACCTAATCTAGGTCTTTGGTACCCTAGGAATAGAGATCTTCAACTAACAGGCTATTCAGATGCAGATTTTGCAGGATGTAGAGAGGATAGGAAGAGTACTACAGGTACTTGTCAATTCCTGGGAGGAAGACTAATATCATGGAGTAGTAAGAAGCAGACTAGTGTGGCAATTTCCACAACTGAGTCAGAATATGTTGCTGCTGGAAGCTGCTGTGCACAACTATTATGGATGCAGCATCAGCTAAAGGATTATGGTATTCAAGTAAGTAGAACACCTCTTTTGTGTGATTCTAAGAGTGCAATTTCTATTGCTAATAATCCTGTTTCTCATAGTAGAACTAAGCATATAGAAATAAAATACCATTTTCTTAGAGAACATGTAGAAAAAGAAGACATCTCATTGAAATTTGTGAAAACAGATTATCAAATAGCAGATGTGTTTACTAAGCCCCTAGATGAGACAAAATTCAATAAATTCAAAATTGAATTAGGTATGTTAACCATTGATTAGTGTAATCACAAAATCATCAACAATAAAGTTGAAGTGGTAACAAGACATTCAAGTGATTTTAAGACACATTGAAGTAGTATAAAGTACTTTGTTGTACTTATAAGTTGTGATGAACAAACAGAAATTGGCTAAGTAAGATGGTGTCGACACATTCAGTAATAATGTGTCGACTCAGGGTAGTAATGTCGACAAGTCAGAAATATTGTGTCGACACAGAAAATATGTGTCGACACTTAAGAATCTTATTGTCGAATTATCCAGGAATGTAGTGTCGACTTCACCAGGATAGTGGTGTCGATACTTACAGATTTTGTGTCGACACTTATACTAAGAGTCGACACAGAATTTCTGATGCTCTACTATATATCTCTGGTGTCGACATAACCGCAAATTGGTGTCGACACATAGTAGACGAACTTGTAGTCGAGACAATAGAAGCTTGTGTCGACACAATCCATCTGTCTCGACACTTATAGTCTGTTTTTGGCGACTTTTGATCTTCTTTAAACAGAAGGTATAAATAGGTCAAAAACTCATTCTGTCGACACGCTTACAAGGTTTTCGAAACCCTGTGTCGACATTTTCCCTCTCTCTCTCTTTCTCTCATCTTTCAAGCTTTCTCGACTGATCAATGGCGCCTAAGATTGAAGACAATGTGAATGAAGGATATGATTTGGTGCGCCAGGCCTTTGCAGCTGCCCCTCTAGATGTTCTTGGGGTTATCTCTCTCCTCTCCGACTCAGGTTTAGAATTTATGGTCTCCGAACCATCAAAGATATGGAAGAAGGAGGTGCATGAGTTCTTTACCTCTGCATCTGTAAACTCTGAAAGTCATCAGATAAAATCCACAGTTCATGGGTCACCTGTGGAGATTACACCAAGAAAGATAAGAACAATTCTGCAATTACCTACAATTGAGAATGAAGAGGATGTCCCTGCTTCTAAATCTAGGGAGGCTCTTCAATGGTGTGGATTGGAATCCACCATGAAAATTGGAGCTGCGTTCAATCGGAAAGGAATGAACCAACAAGGCAAGTTTCTGTCAGAAGTAGTTGGAAAAGTTATTCTATGCAAGCCAGGTGGACATGATAGGATTTCTGCCTATATGTTCAGCCTAATGAACAGGATTGTTTTTACAATTCTAACGGATTGGTCATCTGTAATCTTTGAGAAGATTAAGGAAGGAATCAAGAAGCCAAATCTGGCTAGGATAATGAGTATATACCTAAGTAAGGAGATTCCTGAGGTTATGCAACAACAACCTGGAACTAAAATTAATCACATGAGAAGGATGGACATGAGATTATTCTCCAGATGGGATAGGGTGCTGACCAAAGAGATGCCTGAAGTGGAAAGGCAGGATTCACCTGAGAAATCCCCAGGTCATGCTACCAGTACTGGACATCCACAAGAAGAGCAAGTAAGACTAGAGGTTGAAGATCAGCCTGCATCTACACAAGTTCAGGATGCCACAATACCTGCAGTTCAAGAAGAAGAAGTAAGTATACCAGTTCAGCAAGTTTATTCACCTATACAAACTGTATCTACTCATGACCAGGTACAGGTGCAGGGGGAGCTGGTATATTTTCCTACAAAAGAGATTTCTAATATTTCTATTTCTACACAGGTCCAGGGGGAGCAAGTGCAAGAAGATGCTCAAATTGATCAATCTCCAAATTTGAATACTGCAAATGATCAAGCCCAGAAGGAATATACTCTGGAGGAGTTATTTCCAAATGATGAAATAATTACTGATAGTCTGGAAGTGGAGCAAGAAATTGAGGGGGAGCCAGTGCATGTTGAGACTGTACAACATAGCACTGAAGCAGCTATTTCTCCTCCTCCCAAAGAAAGAGTTCAAATTGATAGTAATTCTGATTCAGAGACTGAAGAAGCCAGGGTGGCTAAAAAGAGAAAACTTATGGTCTTCTAGAGAAGGAGCAAGAGCAATAAGCAGGCTCTACAGTCTACAGCACATCACACTCCTTCTGACTTTGATTATAACAGGTTTTTGGTTGATTTACAAGTAAAATTGGATGAACACAGGATGGCCATTGAAAAATATGTTGATGAGAACAACAAGTCCCTGCAGTTTGACTTAGCTCAAGATATAAAATCTATTAGATTTGAGGTCAATATGCATAAAAAGGAGATGACAGATTGCTTCCATAAGAGAGGTAATGCTGTGGTGTATTTGGCAAAACAACAGCAGACTATCATCCCTAAGGTGGATGATATTGCTTTAAAGCAAAGCTATGTCTTGGAAAATCAGTTAAGAATGAATGATAATTTAACTGAATCTCATCATGAGATCATAGAGGAATTGAAAAAGATTGTTCCAGACCTGTCTGCAGCTAGATCAAAAGAAATGGAAGAATTTGATAAGAACTTTCAAGCTGCTATTGATTCTGTTACAACTGCTATAACTTCCTCTCAAAAAGAAATATCTGACAAGCTTCAAAAGTTAAAACCATTTTTTAAAGAGGGTGTGAATTATCTGGATGGCCAAATCAGATTTCAAAAGGAAGATCTTAGAGATCATGTTTCTAGAGAAGCCATAAAGGGGGAGAGGATGCTAGTTCATGCAGGCTCAGAGCACACCAAATGGGTGACCAATAGTATTCGAGCCACATTGGGATATCCCCCATTGTGTGATGATGCTATGGTGGCTGAGTCAGGAATACAAACAAGTCTACTTGAAGGCAATCAACCTGAGGTTGCCCAAGTCATTTACCCCCCTCCAGATTATGATATGATTGATCAGCAGGTTCAAGGGATGTATAGTCCTCCAAAGGAGGTTACTAATATTGTTATTGGGAAGGTTGATAAGCCTGAGGCTACTTTGAAAGACCAGCAAGATGCTCTTCTATCTAAGAAAAGGTTTAGAGAGCAGGCTGAACTTAAGCCAGACTTTGAGCAGTGGAGTCCTACTTCCAGAAATATAATACTCACTGCATGGAAGGCTGTCAAAGACCAAGTGCAGGAAAGAGGCAAGTGGTACAATGAGATGGAATGGCAAAAGTATGAAGCCAGGCAAGAGGCCATTGTACAGTTTAGAAGAAAAGCCAAGCTGGGTAGGCTGCCTCCAGATGCTCAGGAGCCAAGCAAGTACTTCCCAAAGCCCTTTCATTATTTTGAAAGGCAAAGGCTCAAGGAAGAAGCAAAGAAGAAGGCTGATCTAAAAGGCAAGAAGCCAGCTGAAGATTCTGAAGCTCCTGTGAAGGCTCAAGTTCTATCTGGCAAAGGGATTGTCATTAAAGAGCCTGATCAGTCTTAATTTTTAGTTCTTTCAAAGTATTTTGTAATGTTTTGATTAAATCATTAAATGTAAATCTCTGTATTCAAACATTATCAAGTTATAAACATAATGTTGTTTGGTATCATATTATGTTCATTCTGTGATGGATTGTTTTTATGTTTTGTTTATATTAAGTATTACTGTTATGTCATATATCATCAGTTTATACTTTTTATAAATGGTGTATATCATTGGCTATAAAGGTTATGACTTCTCCAAATTGGGGGAGATTGTTGGGTACATTGAAAATGTGTACCTGATTTGAAGAAGCCCAACTTAGCTCAATGATATACATCAAGGTGTATTTGATGTTGTTTTGAGTTGACATGTGCAGGTGAAGAAGTATTAAAGAATGCAGAAAAATATTCTAAGTCCACATGTCGACACCTGAAAAAATTGTGTCGACACTTCAGAATATTTGTGTCGATACTTCAGAATATCAGTGTCGACACAGAGAAAGATAGTCGACCACACTTATGTCGACACTGGGAAGCAGTGTCGACACATAAAGAAAATCGTCGACCTCAGCACTGGGAAGCAGTGTCGACACAGAAAAAGATAATCGACTAGTGAAAGATAGTCGACACAGAAGAAGATAGTCGACTAGTGAAAGATAGTCGACACAGAAGAAGATAGTCGACCAGAGAAAGATAGTCGACTCACAGAAGAAGATAGTCGACCTCTACTGTCTCGACACTGGGTGGATGTGTCGACACTAGAAGACTGAGTCGACATATATTGGCAGAAGTCGACTATGCTTGTGTCGACACCAGAAGACTGAGTCGACACATTTTGGCAGAGTTGAATATTGCTGTGTCGACACCTGAAGGCTGAGTCGACACATACTGAGTTCTGAATCTATAACAACTGTGTCGACACACAGGACTTTTGTCGACACACTGCAGAGTCTAGACCAAGTTATTTTCTGAAGAAGCTGTGTCGACTTAAAGGCAACTCAGTCGACATCATCAATGACTGTGTCGATACCAAAGTCACTTGTGTCGACACAGATAGACAGATTGGTCTCGACACTTTCTAACAGACTGTCTCGACATTTTGCTATCCAAGGCTAAGGTACAGGAACTGTTTGAAGACTTGACAGCTGTGGGTTGCCACCGTTTAACTGAAGCTGTCAGACCTGTCAGAAAACAGTTAGAAACCGGATCAGCCGGTTACCATGAAGAAAGTCTATAAATAGACACATTCAGAAGGAATTAAAATACAGCTAAGCTAAGAAAAATAATAGAAGAAGATCTAAGAAGAAGAAACAGAAGGATTACGATCCTGTAGAAGTTTCAATTCAAGAAAGTGAAAAAGAAGATCTTCATCAGAAAATCTAAGAAGAAGTCTGAAGTATCAGAAAAGGTGTTGGATAGAGAGGGATCCAGTCATCTTGAAGAAGAAGAAGGAAGCCATCAGAGGTTTCTCAAGAAGCTGTTTGGAAATCACTCAGCTAAGTTCAGATTCAAGAAGCTTTGAAGAAAGCTCAGATTCAGTTGATTTCATCAGCTGATCAAGAAGTGTCTTGTCCTCTTCTCTCTCAACAAAGGCAAGACATCAAAATATCTTTTCTAAATTTCTGTAAGATCTGTTTACACAGATCTGAGTTGTAAGCCTGTGTTATAAAGGCTGAGTGTAGGAGAGGTGATCTCTGAGTGGTAGGGCTATTTGCCTGAGTGTAGGAGAGGTTATTCTCTGAGTGGTAGGCCTTGAGGCAAGGCTGAGGTAGGGCTGTTGAGCCTGAGTTGTAGGAACCTATCTTGGTTCTGAGCTGTAGGATCTAAGGATCTGAGAATAGTGGAAGTTTGGCCGAATCTAGCACATTGCTAGATAGGTGAAGGGGGAAGTGGATGTACCCAGATCTTGGGAACCACTATAAAAACATGTGCAATCTGTGATGCTTAGTTGTCTGTGAATGCTGTGCTGGATAATTTAATTTGCAAGTGAATTCTGCCTAGATTTATAAACAAGAAATTAGAACCTATTCACCCCCCCCTCTAGGTGTTTAGGTTGTCTTGAAAGTAAAACTATCAGTATCCAAGGAAGGTGTTATCTAAGCAGGTAAATCAACGCTCAACAAGCATATTGTATGAGTTTTTTAGTTTTTGAAAGTAAGACAGAAGTTTTTTTTCGGTCAGTAGCTTGTTTTGGAGAGGTACTGTGTTTTCTTCCCTAAATCTTTCAATTGAATTAAAAAGTTTTTCTTTAATTTTGGATATGACTGCAAGTGCGACTCCAATGATGGTGATTTAGTGCTGGATCTATCGGTTTTCTATTCATGTTTTGGAATTTCTGGTTTCTTGGAATGGTTTGCAATTTGATTTAGGCTTACAAAATATATATTTCATGTCCCCTGCAAGTTTGTTAAATTACATGTTGCACCTTTCTATCTTCTGTAATTACTAAAATCTTTCATGTAAGTTCACATTTCATAACACATTCATGCACAAAAATACCCCCACTCCCCACAAGGATATTTTTGTGTATGCATGTCATGAAATGTAAACAACTGAAATTTAATACTTTGAATTATGATCCTCCTTCATCATGCAGAGCACGAATAGAAAAAATCATAGTCCTATTGATCAGAGAAGCATCCCAAGATGCCATTCCCGCGGGAAGTTAGGTGGAAAAGTAAATGTCGGTGGAGAGAAAATGCGAGTTTTTATTAGAAATGGGGGGTGGAGGACGAGGAGAGCCTCAAGAACTATTACTGTGAAGATTGACATAGTGGGCAGAATACCAACAAAAGGAGTGTCGCCTGTGTTGGGGTAGATTTAGGGTTGCGTGGTGGAAAAACTAGGGTTACGTGGAAGTTGTGGCTAGGTAGATCAAGGGCCGCAAGAACGTCATGGGGGGACTAGAGGTAACAATGACTAGATGTGGCAGCACATGCTTTAGGGAGGAGATCTGGTTAGAGGATCCATCGTCATAGAAGAGGAGTCGTGAACTTTGGTGTGGGAGGCGTCGGGTAGCGTGCAAAAAGGTTGGGGCCAATAGTTATTTTTAGAGGTTTTAATTTAGGGTGTTATTTAAGTTATTTGCATTGTCAATAGTTAAATTTTCAATGACTATAACAATTCTCTAATATATTTAGATACGAATAATGTATTTTTGTATGATTATAATTTAATGAATTATAAATATCAATATACTATAAAGAGCTATTTATGATACACATGTCAAACATGGGACTCAGCCCCTACGGCCAACCACAACTTTACCTCCATGTGACCTTATCCCGACCACGACATTGTTTCGACGCGAAGACGCTCCTGCCACACACAAGACCCACAAGAGACCAAGCACATCGCGCTTCTGTGGCTATATCAAGCTGGTGGGCTGATGATCCTCTTTAACCTCCGAAGATCCTGATCACGGCTAACCACCTCCATTGTTTCTTCTGAACCAGCTCTGTTCCTGGGAAAACCTGGAGTATCTCTCCCCTTTCTTCCTAAATAAGAAGCCTCCATCCTGGAACTAGAAGCACCTAGAGCATAGCTCCCCCTACTTCCTGGACCAGATCCTCCACCCTAGAACCAGAAACACCTGGAGCATCGCTCCCATGATTCCTGAACTAGACACCTCTGCACCAGAGCTCGAAGAAACTATTGGGTTTTTTTGTATAGCATAACACTTGTGCACACAATGGAAATAAGAATAAGAAAACCCAAACATGTTTGGGTATAGAAATATTCATGATTCAAAAAGTATAGCATGTTGTAATAAAAATTATCTTTGATAGATTGAGTCAATACTCAACCTAGATGCTCCAAAATGTTTGTTGGTCACTAGCGGCTTGATTCTTGAGTGCAGAAAGTATATCCACGCCTCTACAGGAAATCCACATGATTGGTAGAACCCGTAGCAACTTGTTGCACAAGTTCTAGGTCGGGAGAGCACACTCAGCATCTCCACATACTACTAGGTCTGTTGAAGGAGAGGCGGCGGCAACACTCGCCGGGATCGGGATCGGTGATGGCGAAAGGCGGAACAGCTTCCGTCGGCTTTCTAGGGTTTTTAGTTTTGTCGCATAGTAATGGATCGTGTGCTTAGACAAAATAATTGATTGTCTACATGTCAAACCCTAAAACTTCCTATCTATACCCAAAGGAAATAACTAAAACAGCCCATCATTATTCGCAGACCCAGGACATAGAAAAATAGAGCTTTCGGCCAGGCAACAGTTTGTCTGGACGAATCGTCGAATATGAATAGAATATACGACGAATCGTCGAATATCAATAGGATATACGACGAATCATCGAGTATCAATATACACGACGAACTCAACGCCATCCTCAGAAGAGTCAACGCTTGACTCTATGACAAAGGCCAAACTCATCGAGTGGCATTCATCGAACTGCATTCGCCGAACAACATTCGTCGAATGGCATACGTCGAACGACATTTGTCGAATGACGCACGACTTCTGTACCAAAATCCAGATTTGTTGAATGGTCATTCGTCGAACTGGATTTGTTGAACGACATTCGTCGAATGGCGAATGACTTCTGCCCAAAAGGCCAGATTCGTCAAACGACATTCATCGAACTACATTCGCCGAACTGCATTCGACTTCTGCTCCATACTCGATAAATCAACACTTGATCGTCTAATGGCGTTGAGTGCACTCAACGCCTAAGACCCAGATTCATCAAGTAAATTCCTTTACTCGACGAATCGTTGAGTCGACTCAACTCACTCGACGCTTAAGTGTGACAGACGATGAATGAACATTTGATACTCGATGAATCTGTGAGTCAACTCAACATACTCAACACCATCATTCGACGAGTTAACACTTAACTCGACGAAAGAATTGACTGGTTGCGACGCACTCGACGATATTGCCTTAGAATATTTTAAGCCTTTTTGCTCATCATATGAGCTATAATATACAGATCCAAACTCTCAATTTCTCCACAATCTTATGTGCAACCCTGATAGACTCATACTGAGTTGATAGTGATGCTACATGCTTAATCACTTCCGGATCACTATGGTAGCACTAACAGTCTCCCACTTGATCTAGAAAGTATCAAACAAAAGTTTCACAAACAATGAGCGGCATCTAGCAATACATCATTGCTCCCCAAACAGTAAGAGTTTATAAACTCATAAGTCATTGTGACCAATATTATAGTGTTGTCATGTCACTTCATCCCTTTCATCTGGATAGAACTAGAGGTGTAGACCGTGTCACCCTCATAATTGTTCAATCCTAGTTTCCTGATCTAGAATGTACTTTTAGAAATTGGTGAGTCCAATATCATATATTGACTCAACCAAGCATGGTCATGCATTTCTCAGTCCCATTCCATCAAGGGGCCCATGGATGCAACTCCTGTCATATAGGAGGACAAATGCCATCTCTGCTCACACGCAAACACCCAAATGATTTGTAACGTACCCAATAACCCCCTTTATCATCCAACTTTCTCAAGATTGGACTTTTGATGGCATCAAAGCACGTGCTTCCTCACTCAATGAAAGCTGTGACTTCAGGTCAAAGGACCACAAACATCTTTGCCAGTTGAGCCATACTTCTGACATGTTCATATAATAATCCACAAAGTATTCACATAGTGGGTCTGTCCAATACAACTTGTTCATAACAAGTATCCATGTGATGACTTGATATCACAATATCATGACCCGTGAGAACGGGTCATCAGTCAACACACATGCTAGTCTTAAAGGCATCATCATTACCCTTAGCTTCTAAGATGATACAATGACCAGTGACTTTTAAAAATGAAGCTTCTAGGATCATAGGTTCTCACATCAAGTCACTACTTGACCTATGGAAGCAGACATTCTAAGAGCATTTATTCTAGTTAATTATTCTATCATAATAAAAATAATAACACAATAAAAGAACTTGCCAAAATATATAAATAAAATGTATACAATACTTTTATTCATCAAATGAAACATCTAACATCCAACAAGCTTACAATCCACAAGACTCAAACTAGAGTTGATCATTCAGGTATTGTATACCCATAGATCTAATATGACCATCATGCTTTCTCTGTGCGAGAGGCATCGTTAGTGTATTCACAATGTTTTCTTTAGTCGGCACTCTTCATCTGCTCACATCTCCTCGATCGACAATCTCTTGAATTAGATAGAACCGCCAGAGTATGTGCTTGAATTGCTGATGAGATCTAGGCTCCAAAGCAAGTGCAATTGAACCGTTGTTGTCACAGTAGAGAACTATGGGATGAACAATGCTATGAACAACATCTAACTCGTCGATGAATTTTCTAATCCATACAACCTCCTTCGCTGCATTTGCAGTGGTGATATACTCGGCCTCAGTTGTTGAATCAGCAACTGTATCCTTCTTGGAAGTCTTTCAGCTAACAGCACCTCCATTCAAGCAAAACACAAAACCTGACCGAGACTTTGAATCGTCCCTATCAGTTTGGAAGCTAGCATCCATGTAACCACTTACAACGAGCTCTTCCTCTCTACCGAATACCAAGAACATATCCTTAGTCCTTCTCAATTACTTGAGGATATTCTTGACAGTAATCCAGTGACTTTCACCGAGATCAGACTGGTACCTGCTAGTCATGCTCAAAGCATAAGAGACATCGGGTCAAGTGTATATCATTTCATACATGATTGACCCAATTATCGAAGCATATGGAATCAACTTCATGCGGTCTTTATTTTGACAAGACTTAGGACACTGGTCCTTAGAGAGACTCACACCATGAGACATGGGCAAGAATCCTTTCTTAGACTCAAGCATGCCGAACCGTTTCAACACCTTGTCAATGTACGTACTTTGGGTCAAACCCAGTAACTTCTTCGATTTATCTCTATAGATCTTAATACCGAGTATATAAGTTGTTTATCCTAAGTCCTTCATCTAAAAGCAGTCCCCTAGGTTATTCTTAACAACTTGTAGGGATGATTTGTCATTCCTGATTAACAGTATGTCATCTATATACAAAATTAGGAAGACAACTATGCTCCCACAAATCCATTTGTAAACACACGGTTCATCCTCATTCTTGATAAAACCAAACTCTTTGATTTTTTTCATCAAAACGAAGATTCCAACTTCGAGAAGCTTGTTTTAACCCATAAATGGATCTCTACAGCTTGCATATTTTAGTGGCTTCACCTGGAGATACAAAACCCTCGGGTTTTTTCATGTACACTTCCTCAAGGAGGTTCCCATTAAGGAAAGCCGTTTTGACATCCATTTGCTAGATCTCATATTCATAATAGACAGCAATAGCAAGCAGAATTTTGATGGACTTAACCATGACAATAGGGGAAAAAGTCTCATCATAGTCAATACCATGAATTTGCTTGAAACTCTTAGCCACCAATTGCCCTTTGAATTTCTGTACAATCCCATCCATGTTGGTCTTCTTCTTGAAGACCCACTTGCACCCTATGGTTCTTACCCCTTTAGGTGGTTCCACCAAAATCCATACTTGGTTTTCATACATGGAGTCCATTTTAGATTTCATGGCCTCAAGCCACTTCTCGGAGTCTGGTCCACTCATAGCCTCTTGGTAGGTTACAGGCTCATCACCATGATCCATAAGCAACACATTACCTATTTGAGACACGAGAAGTCCATATCTCTCAGGATCAAACCTTGGTCTACCAGATCTACGTGGAACTTGTGTTTCCTGAGAAGGTTCTCCAACTATAACACCTTGTAGTCCTAACTCAGGTTCCAATTCCGGTTCATTCACTATTTATGGTTCTTAAACTTCTTCAAGTTCTACCTTTACAGTATTTCTACTTAAAAACTCTTTCTCAAGAAAGACCCCAGTCCCCGAGACAAACACTTTGCCCTCGGATGGTACGTACAAGTATTACCCTTTGGTTTCCCTAAGATACCCCAAAAGATAACACTTTCTGATTTGAATTCTAGCTTATCAGGCCTTTGACGTCTTACGTAAGTCTCACAACCCCAAACCTTAATGAACGATATATTGGGGCACTTCCCATTCCATATCACATTTGGCATCTCTAGAACCGCTTTTGTTGGAGCATGATTTAATGTTAAAGCAGCAGTTTCTAGAGCAAAACCCCAAAAGAAAACAGACAGATCTGCATGACTCATCATCGATTGCACCATGTCTAACAAAGTACGATTCCTCATCTAAGACACGCTATTATGCTGTGGTGTTCTAGGTGGAGTGAGTTGTGATACAATACCACACTCTTTCAGATGATCATGAAACTCATGACTTAGGTATTCGCCACCTCGATCAGATCGAAGTGGTTTAACCTTCTTACCCAGCTGGTTCTCTACTCTGTTTTTAAACTCTTTGAACTTTTAAAAAGTTTTAGATTTGTACTTCATAAGATACACGTATCCGTATTTACTGAAATCATCAATAAATGTAACAAAGTAGAAGTACCCATCTCTAGCCATAGAACTCATGGTTCCACATACATCACTATGTACTATACCAAAGAGATCATCATCACTCTCATTGAAGCTAGTGAAAGGGACCTTAATCATCTTGCCTAACAAATAAGATTCGCATCTCTCAAATGATTCATAAGAAAATGAGTCTAATAGTCCATCTTTATGGAGCTTGGATATGCATTTCTCATTTATATGGCCCAAAGGACAATGCCAAAGGTACGTATGGTGAAAGAGAGGGGATAGATCAAATCTACTCTAGAGGGGGGGGGTGAATAGAGTATTAAAAACTTTTAATTAATTTTTATAGCGAAATTAAAATAGGTGTTACTTATAAGTATAAGAGAATTAAAAATAAATGCAAACACAACACATCAGGAATAAAGAAAGATGAGCAACCATACGATACAAGAAAATTTATAGTGATTTCCCAAATCTGGGTACGTCACCTCTTCTACCACCCTAGTAGGAATCCACTTAGGTTTTTGATCAGGTGCCCTATCACCACAAGATCTGCTTCAGGTAGATCTAGAAACCCTTCAGGCTTTTGATCAGGTGCCTAAAAACCAATAGGTTTTTGATCAGGTGCCCTATCACCAAGGAGTTCACTTTTGAAGGGAGTAATAACCCTATACAAAAGAGATTAAAGAAAATAGATGGCAGTCTTCTCTTTCTCAAACCAAAGGAGAAGACTATGTGGATTTGATGATGCCAAAGCTCCCCTTGAGATATTAAGTAGATTCAGGAAGATGGAGGCTTTGCCCAGGGTGTAGGTCTTCAATAGACTAGTGTTCTTGCTCTTCAGAATCTGTAGAATGATGTTAATTTTCTGTCTCTGTAGATTCCTGAAGATAGAACTGAGGAAGAAGACTCAAGATAAAAATTTGTTGTTCTTCTTCTATTTTTTGAGAGCAGAATGGAGAGTTCTAAGAGCTATTGCAGAAAGAAATGCTTGTATTCTCTGAGAGAGAGTTTCTGAATCTGCTTGTCTGTCAATTAACCAGTCTGAATGTCTTTGTGAGATTCAAAAACATTCCTTAAATTACTGCAGAAAATGATGAGAGAAACGGTTACAAATTCTGGCAATAAATTTTCTCCTCAACTGTCTTGACAAATAAGTCAAAATAATAACTCTGTGAAATACCATAGTTAATGATGTGAGGAAACAGCTATAAGCCTAGAGAATGTCAGCATTAACTACCAGAGATTATTTGACATAAATAGAATCAATGAAGTAGGAAATAAATCGTCAAGACAGTTACTGAAAACAAAAGAAGTAGGACACAGAGAATGATCGTCGATCTGATCTGGAAGATTGTCGAGCTGAGATCAACTATCTGCAATCTGAGACTTCTATGAACAAAAGAGAAAACATCAACCTGGGATCGAAGATCGTCGAGCTCTATTCAGAGGCTAATCTCTGAGATCATCGATCGGAGATCGACGATCGTCGAGCTGAGTTCGATGAAAGTCGAACTAATATGAAATCAACAGATTTCTTCCGAGTCTGAGATCTTTGAGAGAAATCCAAAGCTAGTCTTGAGAAGCCTGACTCATAGAGACTAACTTAGACCTAGACCTTGACCCTAGATATACATATGGGTCAATATCCTAAGAGTGGACCTAGCCCAAATCAAACAAGGGTTCCAACAATCTCCCCCTATTTGGGTGAGGTCACTCAAAGTAAAAAGAGACTAAAAATACAAAGCCACACATATCTGATAAAATTTAAATTATCAACAGATATAATATAGTAATGTACTGCACATTCAATTCAGATAAAATAGTAAAACAATAAAGGTAAAAGCAGTGCAGAGAAAACTTAAGAATTAGCAGGAGGAGGGGCAAAAGAAGTTTTGGTAAAAGCAATCTTCCTAGTTGGGTCTTTTGCTTCCTTCTTTGACATCTGTAAGTCTTGCTCACCAAGGTTTTTTTGAGAGGTGGCTCTGGGTACAACTACTTCTGGATGAAGAGACATATATTCAGCAGGATTTAATACTTTCTTACTTACTTGCAGCCTTTCAAGTTCTTTTTCGTTGTAAGAGGACATAGTAGTAAACTATGAGTGATCTTGTACTTCTTTTTTGGCTTTGTTAATCAGAGACAATCCAATTAGCTTATTAAGTCTGGCCATCCTAAAGTTAGGATCAAGTTCCTGATCAACAACAGAAAGATCATCCTGAGGAGACAACAAAGTGACGATCTGAATTGAGTTGATTGAGCTTGAAAGTTTGTCACTGAGGGATTATCTTGCTTTTGCTCAGAATAAAGAGATCTGGGAGGAGGAGCTTCACTGAATTTTCCTTTAGGAATACATGAATCATCGTGCTTTTTAGATTGGTAAAAAGATGTCTTTTGAGATTTAGGAGGGGCTTGCTTCTGAGGAGGAGAGAAAGTTGGCTTCAGAGAATCAACTTCCTCTCCTTGATCAATTGAAATCTGAGGAGAAGTACTAATGGAGCTATGATGCCTTTGCTACTGTCTATTCCCTTGGTGTTGAGACCTTGAGGATCTATCCTACCTTTGATAGGTTTTGGTATAAGATGTAGACTTTGAAGGTACATTTAACCATTGAGAAATATTTCCTTAGGCACCTACAATAGGAGGAGGAGGAGGACCTCTCTGAGACCTATGGGGTGGAGGAGAGAACTTCCTGCTCTTCTTCCTAGCTTTTTGCTCATTCTTAGATAACCACATCCAATGAGGCATACCAGGATTGGGAGTGACCTTTTATAGAATATAATATGGAGTATCATTATGAGGATTTGGCTTTGGAACTGCGTTAGGAGGGGCTTTCCTTTTCTTAGACACTTTCTTTTTCTCACAACTAGAATCATCTGAATCATTATCTTCATCATCATCAGATAACTTAGGAGGGTTATTATACATATCATCAATTTCCTTGAACTGACTTTCGGATAGTTTCTGAGCAGCTTTAATCTTAGCTTCTTCTTGAATATCAAAAGCCATCAGCTCATCAAAAGAAGGGCAAAGAGTCTCATCCAAAATGTAGGATGGCCCAACTGGGCTTGAGACTGGATCCACATCTAGCACAACCTATTCTGGTATAACAGACACAGGATCAACATCCATAGAAGATGACATTACTGCATCTGCAGGGCAAATAATCTGAACTAAAGAACTTTTTGCACATTCTAAATCCACAACTATGGGCTCAACAACACTCTGCAAAATCTGTTTCACAGCTTGAGGACTCATGGGTCTGGTATAACAGACCATGGCCTTAGAGAAACATATCTCAGTAGGAGACAAAATTCTTCTAAGCAAAGAAAAAGACTTTTAATAAAATCTGCAAATCTACTGTGGGATTTATAAAGCAATCACCACTGTATATTATCTCAGGAATAGGTAGATCAGCATCCTCTGTTGAATCTAAGAAATCAAATAACTCTTCTTCAGTCAAAACTTTTTCTGATTTTTTATCTGAACAAGACATTTCAATGTCTGTTGCTACTAGAGCTACTGCTGCTGGAGGAGTCAAAACTGGAAGAACTACTGAGGCTGAACCTGGAGCATCTTCATTGAACATATCCCCCTGCCTAGTTTCAGTAGGAGCTGGGACCAGGCTCCTTGATGAAGAAGGGATAGAAAAGGTAGCAAGAGAGGCAGCAAGAGTTGAGAGAGATTGGATAAGAGGAGTAATTGCCTCTTCAATCAAATTTTTGATGGTAGGGGTGATGAGCTCCAAGAGGGTGGCAAGGGATGGAGAATCCATTTGCATGAATTCAAGAGGTATTTGAGTTGGGATAGATGAATGAGAAACTAGAGAAATGGAGTCATACATGATTTCATCCTGAACTGGAGAATTATGAGTAGAGTTGGTTGGTGTGGCATCAGGGTGAATAAGGGAATTTTGATGAATGGTAGGTGATGAATGAGGTGATAGAAGGTTGAAATTTGGTAGGGACATGATGTTGAAGGTTTGGGTTTCAACAAGATGTGAGGGAGTAGGAGAGAGAGGAGGGGTAAGATGAAGTGCTGGAGATGATGGAGGTGTTGGAATGACACTAGATGATAGAGGGGCAGTAGGAGAAATGGTTTGGGAAGGAAGATGGAGAATTTCTTCAGCAGGGTGAGAAGTGGTTGATATAGCCCTTGTGTCCTCAGATGTTTTGGAAACCCTGGATGGCTTTTGGATTGACCTTTGCCACTTACCAAATAGAGATGAGTTCAACCTCTTGCTAGTATTGATAGCTTCAGGCTTAGAGACTAAAAGCTCAAGAGCCTTCTCCTAGAGGAAGATTCCTAGAATCCTTCCTAAGCATATCTCTTTCTTGGAGTTTTTCTTCTTAATAAAATCAAAAAACAGACCAGCCCAATTTATGGGCTTCTTATTGACTAAGGCAGACATAATAGAGAACTGCTACCTATTAATAGTATCATGGGTTGAATGCTTGCCCAGCAGGACTTTACCAACGACATCTGTTAAGAATTTGTACGCAACTGACAAATTCTTCTTCAGTAACTTAGCTGGGAGACCCTCAGCATGACCCATTTCATTTAGCATTTGATTACATTCCGAACTATCTTGTTCTATTTCCTCTTCTCCATTTACCAAATTGAAAATTTCAGTTAGAATAGCAGGTGTTGGAAAAACCTGTTGTCCGAAGATGGTTCCAACCATAGATAGATCATCAGACGATGATGCTGAATAAACCCATTCTTTAATTTCTGAAACTGGTAACTTGATCCTGGTTGACATAAACTTCTTCAATCCCTGGTCTTCACATAACTGCAGTATATCCTTGAAGATTTGATCGCAGTGATTGAATGTGTCGAAATCAATATCAAAACATGCGTCAAACTTCATGCTAGAGAGGAGTGCTGCTGAAATCGCCATTGGTTTTCTGTAAACACGAGAGAAGAAAGATCAAGTGCAAAAGAATTTGGAAGGTGCGGGATATAGCACGACAAGAAACTTTAATATAGGGTTTTCCTTTGGAATACGAAAGGTCGGGCTCTGTCCTACGATAAAATAAGAAAACTTCGATCTTAGGTCGACGACGTATTTATAGACAAATATTATTGTCGGCCTCTGAATGAAGAGGGAAAACAGATCGTCGATCTCAGGTTGACGATTTATTTTTTGAAGAAAAAGGTCGTCTAACTCTAGTCGACGATTTTAGCTTCACACAGAGCTGTCGTCGATCTCAGGTCGACGATAGAGCTCAAAATGATTTCGCCGATCGTCTAACTTCGTTCGACGATTCTGGAATAGATCTTAACCCAGAGACAAAATTCAATTTAATCTATTCTATTTATCATTCCAAGCTGATTTAGGAAGAATAGATGTTTCTTCTCATCCAAAGGCTTGGTGAAAAATATCTCCTCTTTGAAAATCAGTGGGGATAAATTTGAGATTAATTTTGTGAAAGTCCACCTAGTGTCAACTACCTTCACCTATGGGGGGGGGGAATAGGTGTCTTGCAGCGTATTTGCGGAATTAAAATTGTACCTGCACAAGAAAACAAAACAACACAGCACAGAAAGGACACAAGCAATTTATAGTGGTTCCCCAATTTGGGTACGTCCACTTTCCCCCTTCAAACTATCTCCCAACCAGGGACGACTCGGTCACTTCACCAACAGGATTGAAATCCAATCCTTGCACTAACGGAAGGAACCCTTCCACACGTAGGAGTCACCACTCCCACAATACGGGTTGCACCCAACCCTTACAACTAGAGACCAATTGGTCCTTTACAAAGAAATTGAAAATAGCTTGTAAGAAATACAAACAACTTATGGAGACTAAGGTGTCCCTCTTCGTTCGACGACGTGTTCTTGAAGTCAACAAAGAGTCCACAACCCTAAATCTCTCTTGGAGTGAACCTTCCCGAAACCGACGACGGCTTGGAGCGGCGGCTAGGTTCACGGAATAAGCGGCGACGACGGAGAGCTGTTGCTGTGCAATCGAGATTCAAGCTTCGTAGCAAAGGAAGCAAGGTCTTCCAACGGTCACACTAGGATCGGTCGTCTCGATCGATTCGGAAGGGGAAGGTTTTTCCCGATCAACGAATCAAGAGACAAGGGATCTCTGGTTAGACGCGTGAGACGCTATGCTAGCCTAAGCTTCTATCGCCGGAGATCTGGAAGAACTTGAGATCAACAGCGGCGACAACTGTGCGACTGGCGGAGACGATCGGCGGAGCAAGATCGAGAGCTAGGGCTCGACGGCGGCTGTTCTTTTTGAATTCGCGTGTGTTGTCTCTTTAACTGTTCACCAATACCTGTATATTTATACATTAGGTCATGAAGATGACTGTTGTGGGCCCCACCAGCAATAAGACCTAAGTCCGGTTCGAAATACGGCTGGAAACCTGGACCGGTCCAGGAAGTGCCGGAAATTTGCCCAAGTCAAAATCGGCGAGAATCGTAGGTGATTCTCGACGAATCGGCGAGAATCGTAGGTGATTCTCGACGAATCGGCGAGAATCACCTATGATTCTCGCCGAATTCTACTTGGTCGAATTCTGGCTGCACAGGAAGTAGCCGGGGAGAATCGGCGGGAATCACACTTGATTCTCGCCGAATCGTCGAGAATGCAAAGTCATTCTCGACGAATCGGCGAGAATCACTTGGTGATTCTCGACGATTCTGCCTTAGAGAAATTTCTGGCGGCGTTGAGTCAGCCGGCACCAACCGGCGAGAATCAGCTAGTGATTCTCGACGATTTGGACTTAGACGATTTCTCGTATTTCCACCCGTGAGCTGGTCTTTGGCCCATCCTTGCTCCTTGTCTGCTCTTGATCTTTCATGACCCTGTGCTTGGAATTAAGTACACCCCAATAGAGAGAGTACACGTAGGCCAACATACTGATCTGCTCAACAAGGGATTACGTCGCGCAGACCCGTGTATATTGACCCACTACACCCTGACATTGGTGTGTACTTAGCAATGAATAGCTGCAAGCACAACTAGAAGAAATTCATCAAATACATAGTGAATTCATCTTAGCTTGATAGGAGGCTTCCTCAAATCCAGGTAATTGTGGATACAATACCCAACAATCTCCCCCTATTTGACGAAGCCAAAATCCTACTAAGCTAAGATGAATTTCAACACTCTAGATAAAATATGCATTAACCAAAAGAGTGAACAATAAACGTAATCAGATCAATGTGAGAGTCAATTAATAAACCACACACATGTATATATAAATATGAATATCCACACAGAAATGTTCACATGATTACATGATAAGGAAAGTTTAAATGTGATAATTACAAAAGCTAACATCCTAAAGATCTTTATCCTTAGCTATGTCTTCTTTAAGTTGCTGAGCTAATAACTTTCTGCTTTGTCGCTCAAGATACTCCTTGGGCTTTGGATAGTATCTCGGAGGAGGGGCTTTATCTGCCACGGTGTTGTTCCTGAAAAATATGTTACGTTTAGCTTCAAATTCTTTATGCCGCTCCCATTCGTACTGACTATATACATCATTTCGATTTATTTGCCCCCTCTGCTGTAACAAAAATGTGTCCAAGATAATACTCTTTGATACAGAACTCCATTTTTCGTACCTCACATCATCCTCCTTCAATCTGATCTTCTTTTCAGCTTGCGTTTCCCTAGATGTCCCTTCTTGAATTTTTCTCTTGTTCCTGGCTTTTGTTAGGGCATCTTGATCAAACCAGCTTCTTCGTTCAGCCCTTTCAGTAGCTTTCTTTGACTCGGCTTCGCTCATTGGTACTTCTTCAGTCCTTATTTCACCCGCAGTAGTACCAGCAGGACCCACATCCTCAGGCGGAGCAACAGGAACATGTATTCCCGATGCCTCTGTTACCAGCCAGTGGGCCGTTTCAAACATGTACCTATTCGAATTATCGAATTTGTATTTGTCAATTATTATTTATTAAGTTGATTAAAGGTGTAGTTATGATTTGGTAGTTTTGAAAGGCATACCTATTGGTCTGATCGAAGTTTAGAATTACTAACTCTTGAAGCCCCGCCATCTTAGCGTTATACGCTTCCTCCACCTTTTTGGCTTCGGCGGCTATAGAGTTTGCTTAGGAATACAAAGATGCATCAATGTGCTTCACAGTTTTACTGAATTCGTCCAGCAGAGTTTTCTGATTTGCGTTCAGCATTACCATGTTGGCATCAAATTGTTGTATGTTTTGTGCCACAACATGAACATTTTTATTGACTACTGTCAGGTCGTCAGTATTCTTCTTCAGTCCTTTTATGAGAAGAGATACGGCTGTGCCTGCCTTTGTATATTTTTCATCAAATTTCTTCTCCATCACATCTAGTTTGTGGTTGATCTGAACCACATTCTTGAGTATGAGATCCTCAGAGTCCTTCAGTCTCTTTAGCACTTTGTTGTTGGATTTCTCAAACGTATCCTTAAGCTCATCCAGCATCCCTTGGACAAAATTATCAGTGTGATTTGCTATGTTTGCTTGAAGTGGAGGAGCTGCAGGAAGACCCTGGTCAGGCTCCTCAGCAGAAGCACTGGGAGAGCTGGACACTAGAATAGAGTCCGCAGGGGGAATAGAGGGTTACTGAGAGGGCTCCCCCTCCATTCCTGCATCCGACCTCTCAGGAGCTTGTTCCTCAGATGAAACAGCAGCATCCTCCCGAGGATCCACCACTTTCTCCCTCTCAATTACTTCTTCCTCCATCTCAGTCTCCAAGTGCTCAGGCTTATCTGCAGAGTTGTGCATATCTTCCTCTACTTCTTCCTCCTCCTCCTCATCAGCCACCTCATCTCCCAGGTAATTCATATCTTCCTCACCTTCCTCTTCCTCCTCCACATCAGCCACCTCATCTCCCAGGCAATTCATATCTTCCTCACCTTCCTCTTCCTCCTCCACATCTGCCACTTCATCTGCCACCACCTCCTCACCGTCTTCTTGCACAGTTTCCACAGCATCTTTAGCTATCTGAGAAATATCAGATATGATGTTTGCAGAAGAGAGTACAGGCTCCCCCTCAATTCCTGCAATCAGTGCGTCAGGAACTTCACTGGGTGCTGCCGTAGAATGTGCAGGAGCACTGGTGTCCTCGGCCGGAGATGCTTCCTCTTGGTCTATTTCCCTGGCAACCTGCCCTATTCGACGCTCCCACCGGTCGAATATGCTTACGTCCATCTTTTTCAAATAGTGCAGAGGCACTCCTTTGCACATGTCGAATGTATCTCCGTCCAGCTGATTCAGATAGAGGCTGATGATTCTGCCAAAGCTGGGGGTTCGGAGTGTGTCTTTAATTCTTTCAAAGAGCATGGCTCCCCAATTGAGCTGCTTTCGGCAGACGATCGCCACCAGAATCTTGAACATTTCCCCTGAAATATGGTCGTGGGATCCAGGTTTGCAGATTAGAGCCTTCCCAACGATGTCAGACAGCAATTTTCCCTCCTCGTTCATGTCTTTCCTTTTGATTGACCTGGTCCCCCTGGCCAGTCCATAGAAGGATAGGGTCCTTGCTCTATCCTCATCCTCCAGGTAATCTTCTTCCTCACAACTGGATAGCCGCAGGCATTGGGTCAGTTTCCTGGCGGATAACTTGATCTTCTTCCCAGCAACCTTGCTCTTGATGGAAGTGTCTTCGTGACGGAGCTTGGCAGTAGCAAAGAACTCCAATACTTCCTTATCCAAGATCTTGCACGGGTGCTCCAGCACGAACGTCAGTCCCGCTTCCTCGAGCATAATGATTATGTTCCGGAACTCGTCCGAGGCCTGGGAGAATCCGGTTCTCACTAGCTCGCATCCAGTAACCAGGCCTGTAATAGTCCGTGGGGCCATAGCAAACTAGGAAGAAAGGGAATACCAATTTCCAAGTCTAAGGATCTCTGAAACCAAGAGAGTGAGAACAAAATATACACTAAGCTCAAGTCACGGTAAGGGACACGATGGAGATTACCTAGTGAGGAGAGGCAGTGAAAGTTCCGGCTGCTTTACTAGAGAGACGGCGAGCCGATCTGAGGCGAAGCTTGGACGAGTGTCTGGTTGCGAGAGGAAGTCTTCAGGAGGTGTCGTTAGGTCACCACAAAGTGCCGAAGGAGGAACCCGCTGGGAGGAGAAGTCGAAGGGATTCCTGCGGAGCTCGGACAGGGTCTCGGCGAACGTTGGAATTTGAAGGGTCGGCAGGATTTAGGTTCGTTGTTATAAGTGGGTTTATATATATTTATGTCCGAAGGCTTTGTTCGACGGAAACTGCAATAGTTGAATATTGATCATCGGGAATGGCTGAATTTGGTTCGACGATTTGGTGATACTTTTGTGCTATTGTTGGTTCGCACGAGTGAATTTTGTTCGATGATACCATGGTGGAATTTAGTTTGAGGGAAATCGCTGAGATTCCAAATTTATGTCGTTGTCAAGGGTAGGAAAGTCTTAATAGGCATAATTGTTTCTTAATCCAACCAAGGGATTCAAAATTTTCGAGGGCGAACTTATGGCTGAAAATGTCAAACTAATCACTACTAATGTAACTGAAGGTTATCTTACACTTATACTCCTTCCCTAAGTGACTGAGCATACGTGAATAATTTTTCTATATGACCATCTAATGTCAAAAGAAGTGAATTCATTATTAAGTGTGGATATGTCAACATACATATATACATATATGGAATTGTTTATGCTTTATGGCTCAAACATTTAAGGCTAATTGCAGTTACCTGTGATAACAAGATGTAACATTCACATCATCAGCACAGAGTATATCAGGAGGTCAGTATGCATGTGCCTGTAATGATGGCACTGCTCCCATTCTCGACACTTTTTCCACGTCATTCTTGGAGCATCTCCTGTCCGGTTCCCATCAGGATTGCGGGAACCCAGACCACCCTGCAGGAAAAAGTTATCTTGCCTTAGGAACCCAATAAGTATTGGGTTCTAGGTTCCTGTCAGCATAATAATTGGAGTGCCTCCCTTCAGGAATCCTGGTGGGAGGACTAACATTGTCTCGAGGATGTGGAAGTCCCCTTGCCTTTGACACAGAAGAGTTGTGCCAACAATCTATGGCAAAATGACCCACTTTGCCACAACACCAACATTCATGAATGTTGTATCGCCATTTGTGACCTGAACGGGTGACTGAGGTAGTCATAGTTCTAGGTCTAAACGGGATAGAGCTGGATATGCTAACAGAGTTGTCTCTTCCACTGTGACTATTGGATGGGTGGAAAGAATGCATATGGCAGGCGTCATGAGGCCTGGGAGGTGGTGCCTTCCTTTCAGTCAGCCCCCTTCCAAGGACCCCATGAGTCCCAACAACATGATTTCTAACCCCCCTTTCCTGAGTCCTAGGGAGGTGAGAGGCGCATTGTGAGCTGATGCTGGCAGATTCATGACGAGTTGGGGTTGTGGCCGAGAATACAAAGGGCTTGGTGGAAGCCTGAGGTATTCTCTTCTGGGTGGCCATGACAGCTCTGGCACTGTGGGTATTTCCACATGAGGGCTGATCATTCTTGCAGTGACCATGGTTGTTCCTATGGTCATACCTGAATGCATGATGTGTGCCCTTCCTGCTCGGGGTGGGGGGTCTGAACACAGTTTCCCCATTTCTCCATGAATTAACGATTTGGGAGATCCACCCATTTTCTGCTTTTCTTTTGAAAGCATCTATCTTAGAAAAGTTAGAAACAATCCTCTTCTCGGTCTCTAGACGACTCTCTAGATCCGAGATCTGTGAGTGCTTTACCTTGATGGATTCCAATTGGAGATTCATCAAGGTCTTCAGCTGAGCAATCTCCTTAGCTTGCTCCTCCACAAGTAAGTTGCTCTTCTGAAGGGCACTCTCAAGGGAATCAGGATTTTCAATCTTTTGATTGAAGCTATCCATATCCCATGCATCTCTGGAAGGACTACCCTCTGAATTGTTCCTGTCTTCAGGAACTTCAAGAGGAGGGGGGCAGGAGGAAGAAGTTACCTGCTCCTGGCTTTGTTGATCAGGGTTACCGTTAATATCGGCAGAGACTGTTAAGTCAGCTTCATCAGAACTGCTTTCCTCAACTTCTTCTTCAGTCTCTGACAAGGACACAGGAGCCCTGATACTGAGAAATTGGTCATCACTTTCTTCTTCAGAAATGCTGACCCCCATATATGCCTCATCCTCTTGCTGGCGACTTATCCCTGTTCTGTCTGATCCCTCCATGAGGTCTGATACAGTTTGCCACAAGGACTTGGCCGTCCTACACTTTTCAAGTCTTGACCGGGAAGGTCCAGTACAGACATCCAGGATGATTCTACGGATCTCTTTATCCAGGTTGAATAAGGAGAGTTCAAGCTCTGACATCTCAGAGACATCCATAGGTGTTTGAAGACCCTTTCCAGAGAAGGTGGTCTTCATAGGAATGAATGGACCCTCTTCCAGGATGATTGATGTCCGTGGGTCAATGGCCTCCAAGTAAAAAGATACCCTCATCTTCCAGATGGGGTAATATTCCTTTGTGCACGTAGGGAGTCTAAGCGGAGAGATATCATATTCCAGCTCCATCCTTGTTGACACAGGTGGCAGGATTCTACTCAAGGTGTAAACCTTTTTGATGAGAAACCTCCCTTTGATACCACTTGAAAGTCCACCTAGTGTCAACTACCTTCACCTATGGGGGGGGGGGGAATAGGTGTCTTGCAGCGTATTTGCGGAATTAAAATTGTACCTATACAAGAAAACAAAACAACACAGCACAGAAAGGACACAAGCAATTTATAGTGGTTCCCCGATTTGGGTACGTCCACTTTCCCCCTTCGACCTATCTCCCAACCAGGGACAACTCGGTTACTTCACCAACATGATTGAAATCCAATCCTTGCACTAACGGAAGGAACCCTTCCACACGTAGGAGTCACCACTCCCACAACACGGGTTGCACCCAACCCTTACAACTAGAGACCAATTGGTCCTTTACAAAGAAATTGAAAATAGCTTGTAAGAAATACAAACAACTTATGGAGACTAAGGTGTCCCTCTTCGTTCGACGACGTGTTCTTGAAGTCAACGAAGAGTCCACAACCCTAAATCTCTCTTGGAGTGAACCTTCCCGAAACCGGCGGCGGCTTGGAGCGGCGGCTAGGTTCACGGAATAAGCGGCGATGAAGGAGAGCTGCTGCTGTGCAATCGAGATTCAAACTTCGTAGCAAAGGAAGCAAGGTCTTCCAACGGTCACACTAGGATCGGTCGTCTCGATCGATTCGTAAGGGGAAGGTTTTTCCCGATCAACGAATCAAGAGACAAGGGATCTCTGGTTAGACGCGTGAGACGCTATGCTAGCCTAAGCTTCTGTCGCCGGAGATCTGGAAGAACTTGAGATCAACAACAGCAACAACTGTGCGATCGGCGGAGACGATTGGCGGAGCAAGATCGAGAGCTAGGGCTCGACGGCGGCTGTTCTTTTTGAATTCGCGTGTGTTGTCTCTTTTACTGTTCACCAATACCTGTATATTTATACATTAGGTCATGAAGATGACCGTTGTGGGCCCCACCAGCAATAAGACCTAAGTCCGGTTCGAAATACGACTGGAAACTTGGACCGGTCCAGGAAGTGTCGGAAATTTGCCCAAGTCAAAATCGGCGAGAATCGTAGGTGATTCTCGACGAATCGGCCAGAATCACCTACGATTCTCGCCAAATTCTACTTGGTCGAATTCTGGCTGCACAAGAAGTAGCCGGGGAGAATCGGCGGGAATCACACTTGATTCTCACCGAATCGTCGAGAATGCAAAGTCATTCTCGACGAATCGGCGAGAATCACTTGGTGATTCTCGACGATTCTGCCTTAGAGAAATTTCTGGAGGCGTTGAGTCATCCGGCACCAACCGGCGAGAATCAGCTAGTGATTCTCGACGATTTGGACTTAGACGATTTCTCGTCTTTCCACCCATGAGCTGGTCTTTGGCCCATCCTTGCTCCTTTTCTGATCTTGATCTTTCATGACCCTGTGCTTGGAATTAAGTACATCCCAATAGAGAGAGTACACGTAGGCCAACACACTGATCTGCTCAACGAGGGATTATGTCGCGCAGACCCGTGTATATTGACCCACTGCACCCTGACATTGGTGTGTACTTAAAAATGAATAGCTGCTAGCACAACTAGAAGAAATTCATCAAATACATAGTGAATTCATCTTAGCTTGATAGGAGGCTTCCTCAAATCCAGGTAATTATGGATATAATACCCAACATTTTGTTTTTGTCTACACAATCTCTAAGGAAATGATGCCTTATCTCTATATGCTTGGTTCTAGAATGATGAATAGGATTGTGTGCAATAGAAATTGCACTGGTACAATCACAAAATATAGTGGTATCTTTGAGAGAGTAACCATAATCCACTAATTGATTTTGAATCCATAATATCTGTGAACAGCAACTGTCAGCTGCTATATATTCAGCCTCTGCAGTTAAAGTAGACACAGAACATTGCTTCTTACAAAACCAAGACATTAACCTATCACCCAGGAACTGACATGTTCCTATAGTGCTCTTTCTATCAATTCTGCATCCAGCATAGTCATCATCTGAATAGCCAGTTAAATAAAATTCTGACTCTGTGGGATACCAAAGTCCTAGATTAGGGCAACCCTTTAAATATCTTAAAATTCTTTTAAGTAGAATTAGATGAGATTCTGTAGGGTTGACTTGAAACCTAGCACAAAGACATGTTGAAAATATTATATTAGGTCTACTTGCAGTGAGATATAATAGGGACCCAATAATGGCCCTATAATTTTTCTGATCAACATGCTTATACTTTTCATCAGAATCAATCACTGCATTGGAAGCCATGGGTGTTTTCATAGCTGAGGAATCAGCCATCCCAAACCTTTTAACTAATTCCTTAGTATATTTGGACTGGGATATGAAGAAGTCATCAGTTGCTTGTTTCACTTGGAGACCAAGGAAATAAGATAGTTCACCCATACTACTCATTTTAAACTTAGAATGCATTAGATCAGAAAACCTTTTGCATAGTTTAGAATCAGTAGAGCCAAATATAATATCATCTACATATACTTGAACTAACAGAATCCTATCATGATGATGTCTGATAAATAAGGTCCTATCTACAATGCCTCTAGAAAACTTATGCTCTAAAAGAAAGCTAGCTAAGGTCTCATACCAAGCTCTTGGAGCTTGCTTTAGACCATAGAGAGCCTTATGCAATTTAAAAACATAAGAGGGATGAGTTGAAGAGATAAAACCTAGAGGTTGTTATACATACACTTCTTCTTTGAGTTCACCATTGAGGAAGGCACTTTTGACATCCATTTGATAGACTTTAAATTTCTTGAACGCAGCATAAGCAAGAAATATTCTGATAGCTTCAAGTCTTGCAACAGGTGCAAAAGTCTGGTCATAGTCAATTCCTTCTTCTTGCATATATCCCTGAGCTACTATCCTTGCCTTGTTCCTGATAATATACCTTGAGCATCCCACTTATTCTTGAAAACCCACTTTGTTCCAATAATCAAGTGGCCTTTGGGTCTAAGCACCAAGTTTCATACTCTGTATCTCTCAAACTGATTGAGCTCCTCTTGCATTGCAATAATCTAGTGTGGATCTTGCTCAGCATCTTTAATAGACTGGGGCTCAATTTAAGATAAGAAGCAAGCATGCATCAGATCTTGGTTGAGTTAATGCCTTGTCTGCACACCAGCTGTTATGTCTCCAATCACCTGAGATGTAGGGTGATCTCTAAGTGTGACAAGTTCAGGTGGTGGAGTTGGTTCAGCAGTAGCTTGGGGAATTAATTCCTCTTGTGGAATTAAATTTGCTGTTGGAGGAAGTTCAACCACTTCCAAAGTTTCTTCTTCACTTTCTTCATCAACTTGTGAGGAGGAATGTGATGTAACCTTTTGAGTAAGGTTGAGATCATCCAATTTTTCACAAAGTTGGGGTACCTGCAAAGAGTTACTGGTAGAAGCTTCTTTCTCCTGATAACCTGCATCACATAACTGACTTATGGATATCAGATTATGTTTCAAATCATTTACATAAGCTACTTTGCTGAATGTGATAGCTCCAATAGTAAAATTTCCATAGCCTTCTGTCTGACCAAAGCTTGAATCTCCAAAGATCACCTTTGGACCTAGCTTGAACTTGAAATTAGTTAGGTTGTCCCTATTCCCTATCATGTGCTTTGAGCACACACTATCCAAATACCACTTATCATGTGTGGTAGGATAGGTCTTCACCTGCAAGAGAACAGACTAAATATTCTAGACCCAGGTGACCTTGGGTCCTTGTCTCTTTTCATACTTGAAATTGGAAATAAAGGAACATACAGGTTGGCATTTATAACCTATGGGATGAAATTTTCTAGGTGGGATTATCCAGTTAGAAAAAGGGTTAACATGTTTAGGGTTTTTATTGAAGTTTCTATTGTAGTAAGAGTTTTTATAAGACTGATCTGGGTTCGACGATTTATGTTGAGATCGTCGATCTACGCTCGACGACCAGTATTGATATTGTCAATCTTGGTTCACAGAATAGTATTGACTATTATCTGTGTTCCACGATCGTCGATCTCTGGTCGACGACACAAAATGATGTGGTCGATCCCCTTCTACTGAGTGTTCAAGCCTAACCTCTGGGTTCAGAGATTGTTGATCGACGTTCGACGAATAATACTGAGATCATCGATCTTGGTTCGACTATTTTGGTTGAGACTTAGCTTTTTGTTTCTTTTTATTAAGTTTAACTTGCTATAATACTTTGTTTACTTTTTCAATATGTTCAGTGTTTTTCTTACCTTTTTCTAAAATGAAATTTATAGGTTTAGATAAGATATTTTTCTGAATTAGAGGAGGCTCAATACGTAATGCACCTAATCCTAATTTACTTTTGTTTAACCTAGCATTTAGTGTGCTAGTGATTTCTACCATCTGTAGGCTTCTGCCACTTAAAGTTTCTTCTAATTATTTTGCTTTACTTAGTTCAGTTTTCAGAAATGTGATTTGTTCATTATACATATTCAATTCATTATTTAATTTGATATTTTCTAAGACTAAGTTATCATAGTCAAGTTGTCTATCTCTGAGAAGTTTAATTTCCTTCTCAGATCTTATAAGATCATTACACCTAGATTTAAAGTCATTTTTAAAATCTTCAGAGGTAAAATCAAAAGATTCTATTACCTGATCATAGTCTGAATATTCTTCAGATTCTTCTACTTCTAATACATGACCTGAAGCATTGATAGCCATTAAACATATTTCTTTGGCATTTGCTTCTTCATCATCTTCACTAAAGCTAGACGAGGCTGATTCTTCAGTTTCACTCCAGATTTCAGCAATGAATCCTTTCTCTTTCCTCTTGTGTTTGTGGGAGGATGGTTTGCTATGATGTTTCCTAGAGTCCTCCTTTCTTCTTTCTTTATGTTTATTCTCTGGATATTCTGGTAGGATGTGTCCCGGTTTCCTGCAGCCAAAGAAAATAATCTCTTTAGTTGGAGTTTTGTCATACCTTGGTTTATCTTCATTTCTTGAAGACTTCCTTCTGAAATCTTTTCTTCCCATCTTGAAGAATCTCTTTGCAAAGAGACTCATCAGTTCTTCATTGGAAGGAGTTGCTTCTGATTCTTCAGAGGCTTTGAATGTTATATTTTTATCCTTCCTTGGAGGGGTAAAAATCTTTTGTTCTTCTTCTACTCTTGTCTTGAGGAGCTACTCATAGCTCTTGAGCTTGCCCAACAGAGATTTCGTTGTGATCGCATTGATGCTTCTTCCTTCTTTGATAGGCCAGATTCTGGAATCCCATGACTTGGGAAAGAACATGAGTATCTTGTCATTTAGCTCAGTTAGTGAGATGTCTTTGTCCAATGTTTTCAGCTCATTAATAATGATGTTGAGTCAATTATACATCTCAGCTACTGGTTCAGTTTCCACCTTCTTGAAGTTTTCATAAAGAGACAGAAGATGGGCTCTTCTATCTTTTCTCTCATCTGCAGATCCAGCAACCATTTGGTTTTGTGAGTCCCAAATGGCTTTCATTGAGTTGCATTCAGCAACTTTCTGGAAGATTTCATCCGATATAGTTTGGGCCAAAATGTTCATGGCCCTTGCATCAGCAATCTTAGCCTTTTTTTTAGCATCATTGTAGTCTGGAGGAGGAACATCATTTAAGCTTATTGATGTTGTTGAGGTAGTTGCCACTAGAGCTGGTGGACCTGTCAAAATAGAGTTGAAGATATCTTCATCAATAGAATTCATATAAAATTTGATTCTTCCCTTCCAGAGAGCAAACTTATTCAGGTTGCATACTGGAGGTCTGGTGCTTACATAATCTTTATTTTATGCCATGGTGAAAGAGACTAGAGAAAATATTTTCTATCAAGGATCTTTGGTTCAGGTGTTAGCCTGTATAACAAATAAACCTGCCTCTGATACCAATTGAAAGAGAGGGGATAGATCAAATCTACTCTAGAGGGGGGGGGGGGGTGAATAGAGTATTAAAAAATTTTAATTAATTTTTATAGCGGAATTAAAATAGGTGTTACTTATAAGTATAAGAGAATTAAAAACAAAGGCAAACACAGCACAACAGGAATAAAGAAAGATGAGCAATCAGACGACACAAGAAAATTTATAGTGGTTCCTCAAATCTGGGTACGTCCACTCTTCTACCACCCTGGTAGGAATCCACTTAGGTTTTTGATCAGATGCCCTATCACCATAAGATTTGCTTCAGGTAGATTTAGAAACCCTTCAGGCTTTTGATCAAGTGCCTAAAAACCAATAGGTTTTTGATCAAGTGCCCTATCACCAAGGAGTTCACTTTTGAAGGGAGTAATAACCCTGTACAAAAGAGGTTAAAGAAAATAGATTACAGTCTTCTCTTTCTCAAACCAAATGAGAAAACAATGTGGATTTGATGTTGTCAAAGCTCCCCCTGAGATATTGAGTAGATTCTGGAAGATGGAGGCTTTTTCCATGGTGTAGGTATTCAATAGACTAGTGTTCTTGCGCTTCAGAATCTGTAGAATGATGTTGATTTTCTGTCTTTGTAGATTCATAAAGATAGAACTGAGGAAGAAGACTCAAGATGAAAATTTGTTGTTCTTCTCCTATTTTCTGAGAGCAGAATGGAGAGTTCTGAGAGCTATTGCAGAAGAAATGCTTGTATTCTCTGAGAGAGAGTTTCTGAATCTGCTTTTCTATCAATTATCCAGTCTGAATATCTTTATGAGATTCAAAAACATTCCTTAAATTACTACAGAAAACGTGGAGAGAAATGGCTACAAATTCTGACAATAATTTTTCTCCCCAACTGTCTTGGCAAATAAGTCAAAATAATAACTCAGTGAAATACCATAGTTAATGCTGTGAGGAAATGGCTATATGCCTAGAGAATTTCAGCATTAACTACCAGAGATTATTTGACATAAATAGAATCAATGATGTAGGAAATAAATCTTCAAGACAGCTACTAAAAACAAAAGAAGTCAGACACAGAGAATGATCGTCGATCTGAGCTGGAAGATCGTCGAGCTAAGATCAACTATCTGCGATCTGAGACTTCTGTGAACAAAAGAGAAAACGTCGACTTGGGATCGTAGATCGTCGATCTCAGTTTAATCTCTGAGATCATCGAACGGAGATCGACGATCGTCGAGCTGAGTTTGACGAAAGTCGAACTGATATGAAATCCACAGATTTCTTCTGAGTCTGAGATCTTTGAGAGAAATCCAAAGCTGGTCTTGAGAAGTCTGACCCGTAGTGACTAACTTAGACCTAGACCTTGACCCTAGCTATACATATGGGTTAACATCCTAAGAGTGTACCTAGCCCAAATCAAACAAGGGTTCCAATATAGGGTTCGAGTCATTTGTTCTTAGTCTTTTAGTATTTTCAATATTATAGATCAGATGGTCTAAGTTCAAAACATACAGACCATTAAACCTTTGGGCTACACCATAACAAACATCATTCGTAAATATTGAACAACAATTATTCTTAATAATAAAAGAAAAACCCATCACGTCCAAACATGAAATGGATATAACCTTTCTAGTTATGGAAGGAACAAAATAACAATTATCTAATTCTATTACAAGCCCACTGAGCAAATAAAGACGGTAAACTTCCACGACAACATCAACAACTCTTGCTCTATAGCCAATGCGCAGGTCCTCCTCTCCTTTACTCAGCAATCTTCTCCTTCGCAGTTCCTGCACATTTATACAAATATGAGAACCACATCCGGTATCTAATACTCATGATTAAGGAGCAAAAAGGTTTATCTCTATAACATATATACCTGAAGAGGAAGTCATATCTCCCCTCATCTTTTGCAGACCCTCAATGTATGAAGGACAATTCCTCCTCCAATGACTAGTCTTGCCATAGTGGTGGCACTTTCCTTCTTTCCCCGAGCCTTCCTTTTTCAGTGCAGAAGACTTGGGCTCTAGTCTAGACTTAGGTCCTACCTTTGTCTTCTTGAAGCCCTTGGCCTTGCCTTTGCTTTTATGCACCATCAATATGGGGCTAGCAGGCTTGGCCTTCTTCATGTTTATCTTGGCAGTTCGCAACATACCTAGGAGCTTGGGCAGTGTCTCGTCTATTGCATTCATGTTATAGTTTAAGACAAACTACTCATAACTGTCCGGCAATGATTGTAGTATCAGGTTTGTGGCCAACTCTTGGCCTAGAGAGAACTCTAGTCTTTCAAGGTTCTCGATATACCCAATCATTTTGAGTACGTGAGTCCCTACTTAGTCCCAAGCTCCCATCTTGCATTGGAACAACGCCTTAGTGACATCAAATCTCTCTTGATGAGCTTGCCCTTGAAACATTTTCTTCAGATACTCGTCAATTTCCTTGCAACTCATGCTCTCGTGTTGCTTTTGGAGCTCAGAGTTCATGGTCGCAAGCATGAGACATTCGACATCTAAGAAGTCATCAAGATACTTCTTATAAGCATCTTTTCAGCAAAAGACGCATTCCAGGCAGGCTCATCAGCGGATACCACTTCCAAAACATAGAGCTTGCGCTCTTTCCTGAGAACAATTCTCAGGTTTCTGCACCAGTCTAAATAATTAGTCACGCTCAGCTTTTCCTTCTCAAGGATGACTCGGAGGGACATGGTGGAGTGGGAACCACTTGCCATGGAAATTCTACAAGGATACAAGCAAAGTAAATTAGTACTACATTTCAAAATTATAATTTTATTCTTTTGATTTGGACTTTAATCAAAATAACTCCCACTATTTTTATCAAACTGATAACCCTCGATATCAATTTGAAGAGTTTATACGAGTAACTCTCTTAGTGGACAAGATCTATATTTCACTAACACTATGAGTGAGCTTTGGCTTTTCTCTCACAATGCAGCTATTTAGGTAGGCAACGCTTGCCAATTGCATCATTATGCAATTCTTGTATGCCTGGGGAATAACTCTTTATTCACATCCATCATATGGTGCATGTCAACCCCATGCCTCTGGACACTCAACCTTTGAGGTCACCTAGTTAAGCTTGGCCCGATGTCTACAGTGGTATATCCTAATTATCCACTCGCACCCTTACCAAGATTGATTAATGCACCTTGCTTTGGTAAGCCCACACTTCATCGATCGAGGCAGAAAGAGTGTCATCCATTGGAAGGCATCCGAATACTTAATATTTCTTAAGCGATTTTAATATTCGATTAATTCTTTAATCATGGTTAACACTTAACCAATGTGCACATCAAACAAAATAAAATTCAACAAGCATAATCCAAATGCATCCCAGATGCACAGAAGAATATCATCAACACGTGATGAGTTGTGCTAAATCTGAACATCTAGAACATTTCTGAATCTTCAGATTTACATGCAAAGGACATGAGCAACACAAACTTCACTTACACAGTAGATAAGCTCGTCACTTCATGTGAGATCCAAAATCTAACACATGCTTAGTTTCACAAACCAACAAGGTGACAGCTACTGTTAAGGAGTAAATATCAAAGAAATCGCATGCATTCTTGGGAAGATCCAAGACTAGATTTGGGCATTTAGAACACTTCTAAATCTCTAAATCTACACGCCATAGATTTAGAAACTTTTGAAACAATGAATAATGTCGGCAACCTCCCTCTGATACTACTATTGGGTTTTTTTGGGGGATGGCACAACACTTGTGCATGCAGCGGAAATAAGAACAAGAAAAACCCAAACGAGTTCGGATCTAGCAATATTCATGATTCAATATGTAAAGCATGCTGTAATAAAAATTATCTTCGAGGGATTGAGTTTATACTCAACCTAGATGCTCTAAAATACAAGCTGGTCACTAGCGGCTTGAGTGTTGAGCGCAAAAAGTATATCCACGCCTCTACAGGAAATCCACATAATCGGGAGAACCCGTAGCAACTTGTCGCACAAGTTCTAGGTCGGGAGAGGACACTCAGCGTCTCCACAGACTGCAAGGTATGTTGAAGGAGAGGCGGCGGCGATACTCGCTGGGATCAGATCGGCGACGGCGGAAGGTGGAGCAGCTTCCGTCAGCTTTCTAGTGTTATCAGTCTTATCGCACAGTAACGGCTTGTGTGCTTAGATAAAATAATTGATCGCCTATAAGTAAAACACTAGAACTTCCTATTTATACCCAAAGGGAATAAATAAAACAGCCTGTGGTTATTCGCAGACCCATGACTTAGAAAAATAGAGCTTTCGGTCAAACAACAGTTATTCTAGCTGAATCATCGAATATCAATAGGATATACAATGAATAGTCGAATATCAATTGGATATACGAGGAATTATCGAGTATCAATATACACGATGAACTCAATACCATCCTCAACAGAGTCAATGCTTGACCCTGCGACAAAGGCCAGACTCGTCGAGTAGCATTCGTCAAACTACATTCGTCGAATGACATTCGACGATCGAAATTCGTCGAATGGCATTCATCTAACGGCATTGATCGAGCGACGTATGACTTCTGCTCCAAAGGCCAGATTAGTCGAACGGTCATTCTTCAAATGACGCACGACTTCTGCACCAAAGGCAAGATTCGTTGAACTGCATTCATTGAACGAAGAATGACTTCTGCCTCAAAGGCCAGATTCGTCGAACGACATTCGTCGAATAGCATTCGTCGAACTGCATTGACTTCTGCACCATACTCGACGAATTAACATTGAATGTCAAATGGAATTGAGTGCACTCAACGCCTAAGATCCAGACACGCCAAGTAAACTCCTTTACTCGATGAATCACCGAGTAGACTCAACACACTCAACGCTTAAGTGCGACAGTCGACGAATCAACACTTGATACTCGACGAATCAGTGAGTCAACTTAACACACTCAACGCCATCATTCGACGAGTTGACACTTAACTCGACGAAAGCATTGATTGGTCTCGACGCACTAGATGTTATTGCCATAGAATATTTTAAGCCTTTTGCTCATTATATAAGATATACCATACAGATCCAAACTCTCAATTTCTCCATAATCTTATGTGCGACCCTGATAGTCTCATACTGAGTTGGCAGTGATGCTACTTGCTTGATCACTTCTAGATCACTATGATAGCACCAACAGAAGCTGGAGCTCTTGGTGATACAGACAGCTCCACCAGATGATCCTCAACAGCCTCATTCTGTCCGCCATTCGACCTGCTTTCCTGTAGCTCCACCAATGAGCTACCTCCATTCGACGTCAGTTCATCGAAGACAAATTCTATGGATATGACAAACTTCCTCATCATAGGATCCATACAGTTTCATCCCTTCTTCTACTCATCAAAGCCCATGAAGACAAGCTTCCTCTCCTCACATCCAGCTTTGTCCTGAGAGCATCCGGGATGTGTACGCAGCAGGTAAATCCAAATACCAGAAGGTGTTCCATGTTGGGCTTCTCCTTAAACATTAACTCATGAGGAGACTTCTTATTGATCGGACTTAGAGGAATTCGATTGATGACATAGGTTGTGCAGGCCATCCTTTCCGCTCAAAAGGACCTCAGAATGCCTTTTGCATGAAGCCAACACTTTTAGGTCTCCATCAAATGGCGAATCTTCCGCTCTGCTACTCCATTTGTTGTGGAGTATGAGCACAAGTGAGCTCTCTATGGATTCTGTGCTTCCTGTAGAAGTTAGAGAACATGGCTGAGATGAACTCAACTCCGTTGTCCATTCTCAACTTTGTAATCCGCAGGCTAAGACGACCCTCCACTAACTCCTTAAACTCCACAAACAACCGGAACACATCTGACTTTTCCTTCATGAAGTACACCCAAGTGTGCCTTGTATAGTCATCAAACAGTACCAGCATATACCCGCTGCTTCCAAGATAGGCAGTGACGGTCGGTCCCATCAGATCACTATGGATACACTCCAATGGTGCTTTACTCATGGTCTGCGACTTATCAAATATAAAGTGATAATCCTTTTCGTGTTGACATCCCACGCAAACATGACTATTGCCGAAGGATGATAACTTAGGCAAGACTTTCATATGGCTCCTTACCACCATCGCTTTCAACTTGTCTATTCCAATGTGTCCCAGTCTTTCATGCTAAATAATTGTACCATCATTGTCCCTCATCCGATCAACATAGGAACTTGTTGATAACACAACCAAGTTCTTATCCTTACTCCTTCAATGAGCAATGTTCACCGACTGAAGCTTAACCTTACAGTCCTTCTTGAAGTATCCAGGCTGGTTTGTTGGGTACATTGGACACAACGTACTTGATTTGAAGAAGCCCTTTTCAACTCAATGATATACACATCTATGTATTTGATGTATGTTTCAGTTCATGCATGTAGGTTGCCTATGTCATATTGATTGGATAGGTGGTCCAAGTCATATTGACAGGTGGACTCAAAGAAGCTGACTAGAAAGTGAAGGAAATTGTCTAAGTCTAAAACCATTGAGTGAAGCCAGTTCACTCAACGCCATACAGTTAAAAGTGTTGAGTGAAGTCAAGATAGTCAAAGCTTAGCAAGTATCAACATAGAAAAATGTCTAAGTACAAAAGTGTTGACACACTTCAACTATGCCAACATCTTTAAAGGAGCAGTGTCGAGACAAGTCAGTTATCTAAACAATTTGAAGATCAAGATAGCTGTGTCGAGGCAAGTCAGTTATCTCGATACTTTTAAAATCAAGACAGTTGTGTCGAGACAAGTCAGATATCTCGACACCTTAAAGCTTAAGACATATGTGTCGAGATAATACAACAGTCTTAACACAATGTAGAACTGAAGTGCAGACTTAAAGTGTCGACACCCAGCAAACAGTTCTGTCGAGACAATTCAACTATTTCGACTCAATGAAAAATTAAAATAAATGTCGACACTCAGCAGAGTTATGTCGAGAAAATTCAACTATCTTGACACAGTGAAGAATTAAAACAAGTGTCGATACCCAGCCGAGTTGTGTTGAGACAATATAACTGTCTCGATACAGTAAAGAATTAAAACAAGTGTCGACACCCAGCAGAGTTGTGTCGATACAAGTCAACTATCTCTACACCTTCAAGTTCAGATTGAAAAATATACTAAGTAATATTATGTCATGACTGCTAAGATGTCTCAACACCTTCTAAGAACACTTAAGTAATATAGCGTCGAGACACTTTCGACATCTCGACACTTATAATTCTAAAGATATATATAGTCAACACAGAAGTATCAAGACAAGTCAGAAATGTCATACCATCTAGAGTAACGTGATATCTCATTAGAAATAGTTTGAAGGAAGACTTAGAGTATGATGGCGTAATCATGATGTCATCAATCAGAAGCCAACAACCAGTGAAGGCTATAAATAGATGGATCATCTACACATAAAACAACAATTAAAAATTTAGCAACTTAATTCTTTCATTCTAATTTCTTCCAAGTCAGGGGAGGAAGACTACTTCATGAAGAAGAAGGAAGAAGAACGACTTCAAGAAAATCTTCTGATCCTTTTAACAAGTTGATCAGTGGATTAAGGTGAATCAATTCTACAAGTACTTCAAGAAAATCAAGCCGATCAACATTTAAAACTTATAGATCCAGTGAAAAATCATTTCAACCAGCCTGTTCATCAAGAATCTTTTCCGTGCCTTTGAATTGAAGAATATGTATTATCAGATAAGTCAGATTACAAAATTGTTGTTTTCTGAAGATTACTATTTTTCTTATTTACCTCTTTATTTTGTTAGTTCTCTTTGAGATTTGAGTGGGTAAGAGATTAATTCTCTGAGTTGTAAGACTAATTTATAAAAGCTAAGGTATGGTTCTTGAGAGACCTAAGATAGGTGATTTGTGTAGGATCACTGAGGTGTAAGCCTGTGTTATAAAGGTTTAGGTAGGGTTCTTAAGGGAGCTGAGGTAAGAGATTGAGTGAATCTCTGAGGTAGGACCTGTTGGTTGAAGTGTAGTTTTCTTAACAGAAACTGAGTTTGCAAGATCTTTAGATCTTAGTTGGAGAGGAGGAGATATAACCTTATCTAGCACATTACTAGTGAGGAAGAAGGGGGAAAGTGTATGTACCCTAGATAGGGGAACCACTATAAAATTTTTATGTACTGTGGATTGTGTGTGGTGTGTTCTGTAGATTGCTTGTGCAGTGTACTTGTGAAGTTTACTTTTCAATTATCAGCTGAACATATAATATAAGTGACAAAGAATTTTAAAAGACACCTATTCACCACCTCTAGGTGATTAACTACCCATAGAATTATCTTTCAAGTGGTATAAGAGGGAGGTTCCTCAAAGAAAGACCTAATTGTTAGAAAAAGATCCAAAGTGTGGTTGAAACATATCAGATCTAATGACTTCTGTATCTCACAGAGAACTAAGTTCTATGTAGTTACCTATTTGTACAAAGGATAAGTTTGCTATTTGGAAGCAAATGGTGAGATTGTTTATTTAGGCATCAGATCCAAGAATCTTTGTCATAGTACAAGGACCATATATTCCCATGAAAGTATCTATCTTAGATGCAAATGAGGAAACCCCTATGAAACTGTTTGAGACGATAAAGGATGAGGTGGTTTTTGCTACCATGGATAAAAGAGCACAAAATATAATTGTCAGTGCAATTGATAATTCAACCTTTCAGAACTTAATACACTACAAAACATCCAAGGAGATGTGGGGCATTCTCGTAGTCTATATGGAAGGTATAGAAGAAGCCAGAGATGACAGAAAATCTCTACTCAACCGGCAGTATGAGGCATTCAGGCAAGGAATGTCTGATTATATAAATTTGTGTTATGAAAAGTTCTTTAGAATAGTCAATGACTTAAAGAATTATGGTAGAGAATTCTCAAACTATGAGCTGAATGATAAGTTTCTGAGATCCCTAAATAAAAAATGGGACAAAGAATTATGTTGTAAGAGAAATGGGGAATTTGAGAAACATGTTACCCCAAGACCTGTATGGGAAGCTTTTGTCACATGAGCTTCAGTTAAATTCTAAAAAAGCTGAAGCTGAATCTGCCAGAAGTTCAAATCAAACTAGATCTGTGGCTTTTAAAGTAGACACATCAAAGAAGGCAAAAAGATAAATTCCATCATCACCAAGAAGGGATGAAGATACAGTTAGCATTGGGATAAGTTCTTCATCAAAAGAATGGTCAGATGGAGAATTAGCAATGTTCACTAGGCAATTCAAAAAGATGATGAGAAGAAGGAAGCAATGGAACAAGAAGAAATCAGCTGGACCAAGTTCCAGCAAAAGCAAAGACAAACATAGAGACAACTCTATGGTCAGGTATGATTCACACCAGAATAAACAAATTAAGAGTGACATTATTTGTTATTACTGTAACAGGTCTAGACATGTCATTGCTAACTGTCTAGTAAAAAGAGAGGAGAACAGAAAGTCAAAGGAAAAGAAGTTCTATAAAGACAAGAAATCAGAAAAGGGTCTGATGACAAATACGCCAAAGACCTTATCTAATAGTGATACTGATTCAACTGAATCAGAAGAAGAACATGCTCATATTGGACTGTTATCATATGAAGAAGAATTCATCAGAGAGGCCATATACAAGGGCAATAACTGCACAACTTCATCACTCCATGGTGACTCCGAAGATGATATGGAGGTTAACTTGATGGCACTATCTGATGATCCAGAAACAGAAATTCTTGACTGTCAGGATACTCACGTGATCAATGATAATTCTAGTTGTTCCAAACTTCTATTTATAAGACTGGGGATGAGTTAGACACATGTGACTCTAAGTTTAACTCATATAAGTCAAACCCTGAGACAGAACTGCAGCAGCTCACAAGTAAATTTGGAAAACTACTGGAATCTCTTATAAAGAGCAAGAAGCTTGTCAAAGAACAATCCATAGAGATTATATCACTAAAAGGTCTTGAGTACCATCATAAGATGGCCACTGAGATGATTGGTCTACAAATCTCAAAGTTGGCTAAGCTGACTAAGATCATTGATGATCAAATCATATTGCTAAAACAAAAGGATATAACCATTCAGGAGCGAGAACTCAAACTCTTGAATGAGAAAAGACTTGTTCAGCAGTTTTCTAAACCTAAAACTCTGCTCCCTATTATAGATACCTTCTCAGGAACTCCTGGAAGTGGACTTGGTTATGTTAAACCTAATAGAAGGAGAGGCAAAAAGATGATAGGACAAAAGGGTCCAGTCATGCCACAACCTGTGTTTCAGACCAAGGGAAAAGAAACCCAAAAGTATGGATCAGTTGGACCAAACTCATTTGTGAATAGGAAAGCTATTCCTAATGTGCTTGCTCCAAGGAGCATTATTGTGACTGAGAGTCAAAACTATCATTATGCTCCCAGTCAAAATACAACTCTTAAGTTTGCTGATTCTTGTCCTAAGGAATGTCAGTATAAAGCTCCTTCTATTCCTCCAAAGAGGAGGTACAACAGATATGAGTGTTGGTGTTGTAGAAGGATTGGACACTTTGCCCTGGCTTGTTGGTTCAATCACACTGTGTCTCATGGGCAAAAAATGTTCCCAGCTAATAAATTGTCAGGTGGTTTCAATGGAGCCACAGCTAACAAGCACCTAGGACCCAAAACAATTTGGGTTCCTAAGGTTGAATAAATATTTAGTTTGCAGGTATGTCCAAGCACTAGAGACAGGCCCATCTGGTACTTGGATAGTAGATGTTACAGACACATGACTGGAACAAGGAGCAATTTGATGGAGTATATTTCCAAATATAATGGACCAAAGGTGATCTTTGGTGGAGCTGACAAAGGGATTACCGAAGGTTATGGTAAGATCTCAAATGTCTTAGTCACGTTCACCAAAGTAGCTTATGTGGAAGGGTTACAACACAACCTTATAAGCATAAACCAACTATGTGATCTTGGCTATGACATTTCATTGCACAAAGATGAGTGCCTCATAAAGAATTCAAGTGACCAAGAGGTCATCTTGACAGGAACTAGGTGTGGGAATGTGTATTGTTTAAATTTTCTTTGTTTAAAGTCAGACTCACCCATTTGCCTAGTTGCAATTGAGAAAGCTTCACATTGTGTCAAATGGCATAAGTGTCTAGCTCATTTTAACTATAATACCATAGACAAGCTATTCAGCAAATAGATAGTCAGGAATGGTACTAACATTAAATGCTTTAAGGAGAGCATTTTCTCTGTATACCAAAAAGGCGGGCAGACCAAAGCTTCATTCAAAAGCATTGAAACCAAAGACTCAATGAGGTATTGATACCTCTTGCATATGGACTTGTTTGGTCCTATGTCAATTCATAGTCTAGGAAGGAAAGTATACACCTTTGTAATTGTTGATGACTATTCCAGATTCACTGGGGTTTTCTTCTTAAGGAAAAAGTCTGAAACTCCTAATGTCTTCAAGACATTTGTCAAACAAATACAGAATGAATTGAACAGTTCTGTGATCAGAATCAGAAGTGATCATGGAACTGAGTTTCAATCTGAATGTATGACAAAGTTTTGTGAAGAAGTTAGATTCAGCAAGAGTTTTCCTCTCCAAGAATACCCAAGCAAAATAGAATTGCTGAGAGAAAGAACATGACTCTCATTGAAGTTGGAATAACCATGCTGAGTGATTCTTCTCTTCCAGAATATTTCCGGGATGAAGCTATTAACACCGCATGTCATGTTCTTAATAGAGCTTTAATCAACAAAAGGCTGAATAAGACTCCTTATGAACTAATGAAGGGCAGAAAATCAAACTTGGTCTATTTCAGAATCTTTGGATGTAGGTGTTTTTTCCTTAATAATGGAAATATATATATATATATATATATATATATCTAAGTTTGCTGAAAAGTCCTAAGATGGCTTATTTGTTGGTTATAGTAACCACATTAAGGCCTATAGGGTCTACAATATGAGAGATCAAGTTGTAGAGGAGTCTATCCATGTTGTATTTTATGAAAGCTCTATGTATTATATTGATAAGCCTAATACATCAAGCACAATAGGAGGAGACTTGAAGCTAAAAGAGCTATCAAAAAAAGACTGTGTTCTAGCAAGTCAAAGTATACAAGATGGAGTCAATAATCTTGAAGAAGAACTTGCACAAGAACTTATAGATTAAGGCGGATCAGTTCTATAAGTTCTTCAAGAAAATCAAGCCAATCAACATCTAGAACTTACAGATCTAGTGAAGAATTATTTCAGCCAGCCTGTTCATCAAGAATCTATTTTGTGCTGTTGAATTGAAGAATCTATATTATCAGATAAATCAAATTATAAAATTCCTATTTTCTGAAGATTACTGTTTTTCTTATTTACCTCTTTATTTTGTAAGATCTCTTTGAGATCTGAGTGGGTAGGAGATTAATTCTCTGAGTTGTAAGCTTAATTTATAAAGGCTAAGGTAGGGCTCTTGAGGGAGATGAGATAGGTGATTTGTGTGGGATCACTAAGGTGTAAGCCGAGGTTATAAAGGCTGAGGTAGGGTTCTTAAAGGGACTGAGGTAAGACATTGAGTGAATATATGAGGTAGGACCCGTTGGTCTGAGTGTAGGTTTCTTAACAGAAACTGAGTCTATAAGATCTTTTGATCTGAGTTGAAGATGAGGAGATATAACCTTATCTAGCATATTTCTAGTGAGAAAGAAGGGGGAAAGTGGATGTACCATATATAGGGGAACCACTATAAAATTTTTGTGTACTGTGGATTTCTTGTGGTGTGTTCTATGGATTGCTTGTGCAGTGTACTTGTGGTTGCATTTATATCAACTTAGCCCTTCCTTCTTCTTCCAATCACGCTTAGGATCATAAATCCCCTCTTGCTGAAATGAAGTAGAAGGACCATCACCACTAGTAGCCTTCTTCATATTCCATCTCTTCTTCTTCCCTAAGAAGAGCGCCTCGCCATATCCTCCATAGATGATGACTCCAATCATCTGAATTGCTAAGCTCTCCTGTGAAGCCACCAGGTTCTTCAGCTCTAGTAAAGATGTCTGAGTGGACCAGCCTTGAACAACAATAAAAAGACCACATATTCCTTCCACAAACCGTGGATTATGTGCCTCATTAGCTTCACTTTTGAAATAGGCTCGTCAGGGTCCAACGCTGAAATTTCAGCTCACAAGTTCTTAATCTTCAGGAAGAACATTGAGATGGGTAGATCTCCTTGAGTGTCCCTTGCCTACTCATTCTCCACGAATTGTAGTCGAGCTACATTCTTCTTATTGAATAACCCATCAAGGGAAGTCCAAATATCTACAGCTGACCGACATCCGATGATTTGGTCGAAGAGTTCCTTTGAGATAGCCCGCTTGAGAGCAAACTCAGTTTTCGCATTTGTCTTCCTCCAAGCTCTTACTGCTTCAGCATTGCTACCAGCAGTCACCTCTTACCTGTCATCTCCACAGAGTCCGCACTGATCCCTGACCAAAGTCATAACCAAGTCACTGGTTTCTCAGCACTGTCCGCACAATATGCACTGCAAAAAATCGGTCAACACTCAAACCACATGAACACAAATTCTCGTCCGCAGCAACCACCCGATCTCACTTACTCTTCATTCGATTGTCCTGTTGATATGACTGGGGGTCCTATTTATAGGCGCGGAGAGGATTGTGATCACCGCCCTAGCCGATAGCATCACCACCCTATCCCACAGCGACTACTGAGAGTATCCGCATAGCCGCGGACACAGCCAAACCGCCTTGGCACTACAACTACTTAGACAGCTAGACTGCCAAGGCACACCACCAAGCCGAATAGAAATCCTATCTGCCTTGTCTCCACAAAGTCGAGCCAGGACTTGATCGCCACCAGTAGACCATGCGAATACAACACCAGTCTGCACACAAGCAGACACAGCTCCAGTCTGCACGCTCCTACGGACACTACTCCTGTCCGCACACTCCGAGCTCGCAACAAAAGAATAAGGCTGACAGCTGTCGAGCTCGGCGGATAGAGAAGCAATTCACGCTAACCGTGCGAATACCCGGACTAAGAAATCCAGGACTTGGTGCAGATCCAGACCAATCCCACACCTCCAGTCATCCCTGGTACGAACACTACAATGGTGGATACAAGGGCTAGTTTGTACAACCCGACGGACTCCAGCATCAGTCTGCACTAACCGGTGAACTCCACGATTATACCAAACCGCACCACCAGAGCACGACCAAGGCACACGCCATGTCGATCTCCCAAACCCTAGTCCACTCCACAACCTGGACTCAGCGAACTCCATACGAGTCCTCAACACATCGTACTTGGTGAACTCCGCGGATAGTCACCCTATCTGCCCGGTTACCTTCTGGGAACAAGCTGCCTGTATAACATTAGTCGACTAGGCTAGCCGCTTCTTCTATCCACACAGAACATACGAACAGTCTGCCCAGGCTCCCAGGAAATAAGCTGACTGCAATACTCTTGCCAACAAGGCTAGCTGCAATTCTTGTTCGCATAGGTCGCACGAACAGTTCACCCAAGCCGCCACTTTCACTTCAAAATTTTCAACAGTTTGATCCTATGACAACACAATTTTGCAAGAAAAAAGACTACCTGGTTACTGAGTGAAACCTGTTCAAATAATTCTCGAGCCATATCGGTTGTCTTTATTATAAATAGTATTAAATTTTCAATGTAAATATGAGCAAAATTATGATTTCACATTGTAGGGCAGTCATAGCCTCAAAATATAGGTCTGTTGCTCCCTACTACAGTAGGTATATAGGCTCTAGTAAAATTAACATGGGGCTAGATTTGATTTAAGCAAGATCGAACGGCTTAGATTAGCCCTACTTCCCTCATCATTACATAAATAGAACTTCTTTGTATATATAACATGTGTCAATTTTTTTTTGAAAAGTATAATGTAGGTGTAATGAATGTTGCATCAAAGGGGGGGAGGTTTTCCCTTTTAATATAGTTTAGATTATCATCTTTAAAATGTATAAGAAAATTAAATAAAATAGTAAAACCAAATTAAAGGAAAATAAAAAAAGGGCTGCCTGGTCACAAAGCATCTCACACAGTGAGGGTCTGTTGAAATTTGTGAAGTGGAAGTGGGTGATCAGGCAGTCGGGGCGGCATGGGCGGACTGACCGCGCAGACTGATTAACCAGTCTGGCGGTCTGGTGTTCGCGACTTGTGAAGTGAGTCCGGCAGTTGGTTGCTGTGCGGGTTGGAATCCGCGGACTATGCGGACTGTTAGTGAGTCCTGCAGGTGGTTGTTGTTGGCTGCTGTGCAGGTTTGAGTCCGCGGACTGAGTTTTTGGAGTACACAAGATCGGTAATGGTCCTTGCCTTTGATCTTTGGAGTTGCGGTGGGTGAGGCGCATTCTTGGTGGTGGACTATCCTTGGAGCTAACGATCTGACTTCGTGTTTGCCAAGCTCGTGCCTTATGTTTGGTGGGTTTCTGGACTTGTTCACACACTGTGACAAGTCAAGGGTGTCCTCATTGTCCGCTGTTGACCGGGTGGAGTGCCTGTTCGTAGTGGACATGTTGCGGGCTGATGGGGTGTTCGCAGAGTCCGCAAAGTCTGTTGTTACCGGGCGGTCTGCCTGTTGGTCGTGTACTTGTGCTTGCGGACTGGTGCGGTGTCTGTAACTCAGTGCGGACTGGATTCTTGCCTTGGTGCTTGGCAGTTTTGGCTGAAGTCTAGCCTTGTCCTTGCGGACTGGGCGGACTGCCTTGTGCGAACAAGCATCTGGCTAGCAGGTCTAATGTGGCGGCGATCTTGCTGTCTTATGCTTGATGTTTGGCGGATTGTTCTCGAGTTCGGCATTATTAATACGGACAATGCGGACTCGGTGGGCTGGTTGTGCTAGCTGCGATCAAGGGGCGGTTAGCCTATCTCATAGGGTGGTGACCACACTCCTCACCCCGCTTATAAATAGGACCCCCCCCCCGACACTTCATTTGTAACTGAGTGAACAGTATGTTGGAATCGGATTAATTACTGAGGACTCGGTTTTCCTATCCGCGCGGTTTGAGCAGGCTTAACTGGTTGTTGTTTGTAGGTGGAGTGTCTAGCACTGTGGAGCCAGGAGTTTGGTTTTGACTTCAGTCAGGTTCAGTGAAGTTTGCAGATTGCAATCAGCGGCTTAACAATTTTCTCTCTACTTTATTTTTCCAAGTTCAATAACCTGTCCGCCGGACTCAGCTGTTAGGCGGTCTATTCTTCAATTCGGCGGCAGCTTCCAACAGTGAGCGAATAACGGTGTGTCCGTGCAATCTCGTGGTCTTGGCGGACTCCATGTTCTATTCGTCTTCCAGTAGCAGTTTGGGCGGTCTCGGTGACTTCGGAGGATAGAGAGGTCTCGGCGGTCTCTGACTCTATCCGCCCGAATTGTTTTCTTGTTTTCTGCCTTCCATTTTATACTAGCGAAATCATGTCTCGCCATGTATACCTCACCCTATAAAGAAGATAATAAAAGTTTGATCTGCTTATTTCTTCTGGTTGCTTCTGGTGTTTGAGCTTGCTTTCTTTTTTCCGCTTGATCAAGGTGTGATCTTGATAGTTCTGAGAATATTAATTTGGCATAAGACTATCTCGTAAATCATCTTGAGAAAATTCAACTTGGTATCAGAGAGAGGTTCAGTTGCTTGAGCAGTGATCAACTTGTGTTGTGCTCTGTGCTTCTGAAAGCTTAGACCAGGTTTGCTGCAATGAAAGGAAGTTATGCAATAGGTTTGGATATTGAACTCTTAATGCTGACTAACTTTAAGAAGTTGAAGACGTGCATGAAGAGTTATCTTCTTGGCGAGGAGCTATGGGAGGTCGTCGGTGGTGACGATAGGCAGGAAGTTACAGTTGCTTTTAGAATTGCTGAGCAGGTGAGAGTTTGGAGAAAAACAAAAACAAAAGCTAAGTTTACTCTCAAGCGGGCTGTCTCACCTGAGCTGTTTGATCACATCATTGGATGTGAGTCTGCTGTAGAAATTTGGACTTCCCTTGATGGGTTGTTCAACAGGAAGAACATTTCTAGCTACAGTTCCTGGAGAATGAGTTGGCTAGGACAACTCAAGGAGACCTGACCATCTCTAAGTTCTTCCTTAAGATGAAGAGCTTATGTGCTGAGTTATCAATGCTTGATCCTGATGAGCCTATCTCTGGGGCTAAGTTGAAAAGGCACATAATCCATGGCTTGCGAAAGGAGTATGTGGCCTTTGTAACTTTTGTTCAAGGCTAGACAACTCAGCCATCTCTGTTGGAACTTGAGAACCTGCTTACTTTACAGGAAAGTTTGTTCAGGTAGATGGCTGGGGTTACTATCTCTGAAAGAGGTAGTGAAGCGCTCTTCACAGGCAAGAAGAAGAAGATATGGGAAGGGAAAAAAAGAAGACCGATATTAAAGATAAGCCTTCAAATTCTTATCAGCCAGAGAGGAGAGTTGCTCTTAAGAAGGATTAGAAGAAGAATTTGAAGTGCTACAGGTGCCATCAGTCGGGTAACTTCAAGCAGGAATGCAAGATCAAGCTGCAGCCTGGGCATGCTGCAGGCAAGGAGGAAGCTTGCTCTAGTACCGAGGAAGCTGGATGGGGTGGAGCTTTCATGACAGGCACTTGTGTCCATTCTTTGTCCACCATCGACTTTGAAGACAACTGAATCGTGGAATCTAGGTGTGGTCATCACCTTACCTGAGACAAGTTGAAGTTCTCCTCGCTGCAAGATTACTCAGGTAACGAAGCTATTATTACTGCTGATAATACTATTCATGCAGTAGAGGAGGGAGTTGTGTCCTTGGATAGTGATAAGGGGCCACTCACGTTAAGGAGTGTGTATCATGTATCGGGCATGAAGAAGAACCTCCTCTCTGTGACCAAGGTGGTAGACGTAGGTTATCAAGTTCTGTTTGGGCCAACAGAAGTGAAGTTTTTTCGCAACATATCAGCGATAAAGGCTGATGTTGCTCACATTGGGAGGAGAGTAAAGGACTTGTTTGTTCTTGCAACAAGCTCCTACGTTGATCGGATGAGGGCAAACGATAGCGGTGCTATTTGGCATGAGAGATTAGGGCATGCAGGGATGGATAAGCTGAAAGCTATGGCAAGAAGGAGCCTTGTGAAAGGCTTGCCTAAGCTATCATCCTTTGGAGACGGTCATGTTTGTGTAGGTTGTCAGTTCAGCTAGGCCCATCACCTTCCGTTTGATAAATCTCAAACAAGGAGCATATCACCATTGGAGTGCATCCATGGTGATCTGATGGGGCCAAACACCACTGCTAGCCTTGGTGGGAGTAGATACATGCTTATTCTGATTGATGATTACTCCAAATACACTTGGGTGTATTTTATGAAGGAGAAGTCAGCAACTTTCCAATTGTTTGTGGAGTTCAAGGATCTGGTGGAGGGCCAGCTTGGCTTGCAGATCAAGAAGTTTAGATATGACATCGGTGGTGAGTTTATCTCTTCTGAGTTCTATAACTTCTGCAGGAAGCAAGACATTTAGAGGGAGCTTACTTGTTCTCATACTCCACAATAAAATGGAGTAGAGGAGCGGAAGATCCGTCACTTGACGGAAACTTACAAAAGCTGGCTTCATGCAAAGGGCATTCCCAGGTCCATTTGGGCGAAAGGAATGGCTTGCGCAACCTATGTCATCAATCGGATGCCTTCGAGTTCGATCAACATGAAGTCTCCTCATGAAATGGTGTTCAAGGAGAAGCCAAGCGTGGAACACCTTCGGGTGTTTGAATCAACGTACTATGTGCATATACCGGATGCTTTAAGGACAAAGCTTGATGTAAAGGCAAGGAAGATTGTCTTTGTAGGCTATGATGAGCAGAAGAAGGGATGGAAGTGCATGGATCCTGTGATGAAGAAGTTTATTGTATCAAGAGACGTGGTCTTTGATGTACTGATGTCGTATGGAGGAGGCTCGGTTGATCTACCAGAGAGCAAGGTTGATGAAGAGCAGGTGGTTGCTGAAGTTCTTCAAGAGGAGCTTGTTATTTCACCAGCAGCTCTTGTTGATTCAAGCTCTGGGACAGAGGCTTCTGGTTCAGGAAATAGGGGGAGCATTGCTCAACGTTTGCCCGAAGATGGAGCTGAGCTTGAAGTAGCAATGGAGGTGGTGAGCAAGGAGCAGACTCTTCGAAGATCGAAGAGGGTCATCAAGCTTCCAGCTCACTACTACGAAGGGAATGCAGTGAGTTATGTCTCATGTTTCTTTGCAGGTCCTCTTGATGAGCGAGAGCCTACTAGCTTCAATGAGTTCACTGGAGTCAAGGAGTGGGAAGATGCCATGGAAGAGGAGATAACTGCTCTTAAGAAGAATGAAACCTGAGAGCTTATGCCCAGGGTTGATGGCATTACTCCAGTGACTTGCAAGTGGATGTATAAGTTGAAGAAGAAGGCTGATGGGAGCATTGAAAGATACAAGGCTCTCTTTGAAGCTCGAGAATTCTCACAGTAGTATGGAGAGGACTATGAGGAGATGTTTAGTCCAGTAGCAAAGATGACTTCAGTTAGGGTGGTGATCGCTTTGGTTGCTTGCCAAGGATGGAGGATGTGATAGCTTGATGCAAAGAACGCTTTTCTTTACGGGGAGATTGATAAGGATATCTTCATGGATCAGCCACTTGGATTTATCTTTGAAGTTCGTCTGAACTACGTCTGCAAACTCAGGAAGTCTCTCTACGGGTTGAAGCAAACTCCAAGAGCTTGGTATGGGAAGATAGCAGAATACCTCCAATTCTGCGGATACCTTGCTTCTAACTCAGATTCTAGCTTGTTCATCAAGAAGAAGGGGGAGCTTCAAGTATTGGTCCTACTGTATGTTGATGACATGATCATCATAGGGAATTCAAAGGAGGAGGTTATTAGGCTCAGGGCTGAGCTTGTTATTCGCTTCGAGATGAAAGACTTAGGAGAGCTTCATCACTTTCTTTGTCTTGAAGTCTAGAGGAAGGAGAGCGGGATACTCATTTGCCAGAAAGGATATGTAGATCGTATTGTAAACCGTTTCGGCATGAGAGAAGGAAAGAGTTGATCAAATCTTTTGGATCAAGGGTTGAAGCTTCGACGAGATGAAGGAAGGATTCTTTCTGATCCCTCGGTCTTTAGAGCTCTAGTGGGGAGCTTGATCTACCTAACCATTACAAGGCCAGACATGTCTTACGCTGTTGGCCGAGTAAGTCGGTTTATGGCAGAGCCAAGGAAGTCTTGTAACACCCCAAAATGTTGTAGGAGCGACGGGGATTGAATTTGGCCAAGACAGGGTTTTGGTGCAGGTGACACGGGCCCCGACACGGGCGTGTCGGAGGCCGTGTCGGGCGTGTCGAGCTCGGGCCGTCGAGCTGGCCGTGTAGTTGACCAGTTCAGGTCGACGATGGTCGTGTGGTGAAACACGGCCTAGGACACGGGCGTGTCCCAGGCCGTGTCACACCTGGGCTGTACGGTGGGATACGCGGGCAGTGACACGGGCACGAACACGGGCGTGTCTAGTTTGACACGGGCATGTCTAAGGCCGTGTACCTCTCTGACTGTGAATTGTTGGCCGATTGCACACGGGGGGCGTGACACGGGTTCCGACACGGGCGTGTCGCAGGTGACACGGGCGTGTCGGAGGCCGTGTCAAAGGCCGTGTGCTGGTTTTCAATTTTGGTCGAGACGGCGAATGAGCTACACGGCCAGGCACACGGCCGTGTGTGAACCCGTGTTCGGCCCAGATTTTATGATTTCAGATCTAATCTTGACCGTTCGTTTCCTTGGCTTTGGATCCGACGGTGGGGGGCTGTTCTTGAGAGGTTTTAGCTGGGTTTTAGGGTTAGAATTCCTCATTCCATCCAAGCAAATCTCTCTCTAAGTTTTAGAGAGAGGGGAGAGCAAGTTTGGAGGAGGAGACCAAGATCCGGCCGCCGGAGGAGCTTCGGAGCTCCGAATCGCGATCCGAGTCCAGATCTGCGGAGGTGACGCCGTTGCGGTGCTTTTCAACCCATAGTTTTCAATGGCGCCGCGGAAGAATGCAAGGGTAACGATTTCTCAACCTTGGGCATGTGAAGCCCTCTTTTCCTTTGCATAGGAAGCCCTCTCTCGCGAGTGAGCGAAGAGTTGGAGCATTCCTTGGGGTAGATATGTGAAGTCCCCCTTGTGTAGAGTCCGTATGCGTAAACGGACATAGGCATTGTGTGTGAAGCCTATTCGGACATGTTGGTCCGGATCGGTGATGTTGCATTGCATTTGAACCGGGCAAGAATCCGGATGTTTGGGTGTTTTCGGGTTTTCTACATGGTAGATTGCATCAGGGAGCCTTGGAGATTAACTCCAAGGTGCCCCCGGAAAACTGGGCAAAAGCGTGTTTTTGCCAACACGGTGGCCGGGGAGCCAACGTGAACATAACCGGGTTATGTGATTATTGTGGTGGGAACGGGACTCGGTGAGTCTTGACCTGCGCATATGGCTTAAATTGCCGTTGCGGTGTGAGCACGGGTCAGGCGGAACAGTACCCGGTCTATGTCGTTCGGTAGGACCGTAGTCATGGATGAGGGTCTTCGGCGGTTTATGGCTTAAATTGTCGTGACCAAGGCTAGGAAGACAAAATGCTTATATGGATGACCGTCCAAGAGACGGTGGTGGATTGAGAACGTCTATGGCTTGAATTGACGTGACGTTGGCCGGTTCGCCGAGAATGTGCCCTGAGTGCATGGGGTGTGTGGCCGTGCGAGCCCACGCCTTTGGTGAAGTGCAAATACTTTATATAATTGCCTACGCTAATAAAGTGCAGGGAAAGAGCATTGCCGCCCCGAATGTGGGGGCGGGATCGTTATAATATTGTAAGCATTGCTGACCGTTGCTATTGTTTGCCACCGGGCGGTGGTTTGTGGCTTGTAGGTGCTGCGGAGCAGAGCGGGAAATAGCGGGCTAAAGCCCTTGTTGCGGTGCCGGCCCTCGAAGGCCTAATTGCTTATGTTTCTTTCCCGTTTTCATGTATGGCCGGCCTGCGTGCCGAAGTTTGGAAAACACTTCTTTTGTTAAGTGAACAGTGTAAGGCCTTAAGGCCATTTCTCTTTTGATGTATGTATACATTCCTGGGTTTGTAGTGGACATTCATGCTGTTGTGGCTGGGTTCTTATTTCTTTTGCAACCTAATAAATTGCTTCCGCTAGGTGTTGTGTAGGACGACTTGATTAGTTGAATGGTTTCAACGCGTAACCAACCGGTCTGTCCGTAGTATATGGCGTCGGTCCCCTGCTGGACCTACTGCTATATGCTATGCGACGGATAGGGGTGTTACAAATTGGTATCAGACTTCTGGTTTTGGTCAAGCTTAAATGAATTCGTGGACGAATTCACTTTAAGGGGTGGTGAGCACATGTGTGCGTCATCATTATAACATGAAAAGAACCCATGAATGTCCACTTAGGAATGAAAATATACATGTTTGAGGAACCTGCGTGTTCCTATAATTGCTGTTTGCAGTAATTTTTGGTCGCTTATCGGTGTTTTGCATGATTATAGGTGACCAGAAGTGGTGCTGGGCCGTCTGAACGGCTAGGTTCTGAGGCGAGCAGTGCGCCAAGCGATGCGCCTGCAACAACTCCGTCTGCCGAGACCATTAGGTTGGTGGAAGAAGCGGTCATGGCAATGATTAATGCGCAGCCTGCAAGGCAGGTGCAACAACCTGCTCCTGCTGTGGAGCAAGTACCGCTTCAGACGGCAGAGCAAAGGAGGGTTGAGCAAGTAGTTTTGGAGCCAGAGTTGCCTCGGAGAGCAACTGAAAGACAACTGAAGCACGTGATGGGCTTTCATCCACCGGTATTCACGGGGGCAGAAACCCCGACCCAAGCAGAGGATTGGCTCTCAAGGCTCAACAGGGTGATGACTGCGACGGAAACGGAAGAGTGGCAGAAGACCACTATAGTGACGTTCCTTTTGGATGGGGACGCAAGGTTATGGTGCGAAGGCCTAGAGCTACACCAGTTGAGGGGAAGGTCGTTGGCCGATGTTTCGATGGAGGAGTTTGCGAGACTATTCATGGCTCGATACCTCCCCTCGGCGCAGAGAATTGTGCTAGAAAGCGAATTTCAGAAGTTGGTGCAAGGGGATTGCACCGTTGATGAGTACCTCCACGAGTTTACTCGGTTGGGGAGATATGCCGGCGCTACCTTCGCAGACGAGGAGCGCAAGACGAGCCGCTTCTACGAAGGGCTAAGAGATGATTTAAGATTGCTACTGTCGGGGCCCAAGGCGCAGGGTTTCATGACCCTGGTCAATTCAGCCCGGTCCTTGGAGAAGGACATGAAGAATGTCCAAGCGAAGAAGGAATCCGGTAGTAAGAAAGCAGAGTTCAAGGCACCGACTACGTCGAAGTCGGGCTACCGCAGATTCTATAAGAAAGCTAAGACGTCGGGTCCAGCTTCTTCAGGTGCCTCGGGGGCAACTACCAATCGAACCCCGGGCGCTTGTTTCACGTGTGGAAAGACGGGGCACTTTGCCCGTGATTGCTGGAGTGGACGCTCAAAGTCCGAAAGGAAACAAGGAGCTACCTACGAGGAGAAGGGCAAAGCGGTGGAGTCGACCGCGTCCCACTATGCTCTGACTCAGCCTAGAGTCTATAACTTGGGCCAGCAGGAGGCCATCAAGCAAGCGGATGTGGTGACAGGTATGAGTTAATTTATAGCAAGTTAGCTTTAATACCGTTATCTATTGCTTGTTAGCCTAATATTGTTTGTATAGGCTTTGTTGTGATTAGTGATAGTCCGGCACGGGCACTGTTCGACACGGGAGCTTCACATTCCTTCTTATCCGAAAGTTTCATATCGCGCATCGGAGTCCCTTCTTCGATGGCGAAGGACAAGTTGGATGTGCTGCTACCGAATGGGTGCTCGATGCGTGCGGACAGGGTGTGCGCCGTAAAGGTTCACATTGGGAGCCAAGAGTTCGACTTGCTAGCGTCATTGCTGCCGCTAGTAGAGTTCGACGTGATCTTTGGGATGGATTGGCTGTCAGAGCAGAAAGCTTGGATTGACTGTGACCGGAAGGAGGTCAAGCTGGGTGTAGGGCGGGAGACTACATTCGAGGGGCTAAAGGGGTCGAGCAAGACACTGATGTTTGCTCTTCAGGTGGTGAAGGCGGTTCGTGCTGGTGCAGAGCTGTTCTTCGCAATAGTGGGGGCTGTAGAGCCAAAGTCCACGTTGGATAGCATTCCCGTGGTTTGCGAATACCCCGATGTGTTCCCGGATAGTCTTCCCGGAGCCCCACCGCAGCGGGAGATTGATTTCACCATCGAGCTCGTGCCGGGGGCCAAACCGGTGTCACGTGCTCCGTATAGGTTGGCGCCTAAGGAGATGACAGAGTTGAAAGTTCAGCTAGAGGAGCTGATGGAGCAAGGGTATGTGCGTCCAAGCTCGTCGCCTTGGAGCGCACCGGTCCTCTTCGTTAAGAAGAAGGATGGTAGTATGCGGTTGTGTATCGACTACAGAGAATTGAACAAGCTGACGGAGAAGAATAAGTACCCGATCCCGAGGATTGATGATCTCTTTGATCAGTTAGTCGGATCGTCGGTATACTCTAAGTTGGACTTGAAGTCGGGGTACTATCAGCTGAGGATCAGGGAATGTGATATCCCGAAGACGCCATTCAGTACGAGGTATGGGCATTTCGAGTTCACGGTCATGCCGTTTGGACTGACGAATGCGCCATCGGTGTTTATGGATCTGATGAACAGGACGTTCAGAGATTACCTGGACCGCTTTGTGATCGTCTTTATTGATGATATTCTAGTGTACTCGCAGTGCGAGGAAGACCACTTCAAGCATTTGCACCTGGTGTTGGAGACTTTGAGGAGGAATGAGCTTTATGCGAAATTCTCCAAGTGCGAGTTCTGGCTACCCTCGGTAGCATTCCTTGGTCATATAGTGAGTGGGGAAGGTATAGCGGTGGATCCGGCGAAGATTGTTGCGATACGGGAGTGGCCTGCGTTGTCTTCTGTCGTGGAAGTCCGTAGTTTTCTCGGGCTTGCCGGATATTACAGGCGCTTCGTAGAGAACTTCTCGCGGTTAGCGTTACCTCTCACGAAGTTGACAAGGAAGGATCAGAAATTCTTGTTCATGCAAGAGTGCATGCAAGCTTTTGAGGAGCTGAAGAGGCGGTTGACCACGGCGCCAGTGCTTAGTTCGTCGAGTGGGACCGAGGGCTTCGAGGTGTATAGCGACGCTTCGGGTAGTGGCTTGGGCAGCGTGTTATTGCAGCATGGGAGCGTGATAGCATATGGATCGCGTCAGTTGAAGGTGCATGAAAGAAATTATCCGGTGCACGACTTGGAGTTGGCGGCCGTGATATTTGCACTCAAGTTGTGGAGGCACTACCTTTACGGCGTAAGGGTCGATATATACACCGATCACAAGAGCCTAAAATACTTGTTGGATCAAAAGGACCTTAATATGAGGCAGAGGAGGTGGATGGAGTTCCTAGGGGACTACACCTTCAAAATACATTATGTACCCGGGAAGGGTAACGCAGTTGCGGATGCGCTGAGCCGTAGGGCTCCCGCCCAAGCCAACTGGTTGTCGGTGCATGATGAGCGGCTAGTACGGGAGTTGGAGGAGCTTGAGATCTGTTGCGTTGACAGGTAGACAAGCGCCAAAGCAATGTTAAACTGGACAGAAGTTCAGTATGACCTGGCTGACCGGGTTCGGCAGGCATTGGAGTTAGATGACTCCATGAAGGAGCGTATGGAGGCCGCTCTGGATGGGTCAAATTCTCAGTTCTCGGTGGAAGATGGTTTATTAAGGAAGGATCATCGGTTGTGCGTCCCGAGTGGGGGTAACCTCCGGGCGGAGTTGATGTACGAGGCTCATCATACCAAGTACTCAATCCACCCAGGGAGCACGAAGATGTATCGTGATCTCAAAAAGTTGTTTTGGTGGCTGGGGCTCAAGAAAGATATGGCGTTGTACGTAGCTAAATGCCAAACGTGCGCCTTGGTGAAGGCGGAATGCCAAAAGCCGGGAGGATTTCTGAAGTCCTTGCCTATACCGGAGTGGAAATTCGACGATATATCTATGGACTTTGTGCACGGGTTGCCAAGGTCGCAGAAGGGGAACTACGCCATCTGGGTGATCGTAGATCGACTAACCAAGGTGTCGCATTTCATTCCGCATAGGAAGGATGACTCGGTGGAGAAGTTGGCGAAGCTATACGTGGACAATATTGTTAGGCTGCATGGTGTGCCCCGTAGCATTGTCGCGATGGGCGGTTCACGTCAAATGATTGGAGATTGGTGCAGCAGATACTGGGAACAAAGTTAAAGTTCAGCACAGCTTTCCATCCGCAGACAGATGGGCAGACCGAGAGGGTCAATAGAACGATGGAGGACATGCTACGCATGTGTGTTCTGGATTTCGGTAAGCATTGGGAAGACCACCTGTATTTGGTGGAGTTCGTGTACAACAACAGCTACCAAGCAAGTATACAAATGGCGCCCTTCGAGGCCCTGTATGGTAGGAAGTGTCGCACGCCGTTATCGTGGCTTGAAGCGGGTGAGGCAAGGTTGTACAAGAAGCAGGAGGTGGAGAGTGCTACCTCGTTAGTGCGGATCATTCGGGAGCGCTTGTTGATCGCTCAGGACCGGCAGGCGAAGTATTACAATGCCAAGCACCGGAACGTGGAGTTCGCGGTAGGCGATTGGGTATACCTGAAAGTGAAGCCGTTCAAGGGGGTTTCGTGGGTGAGACGCTTGAAGAAGCTGAGCCCATGATACCTTGGACCTTTTGAGGTTCTGGAGCGAGTCGGCGAAGCTGCATACCGTTTGAAGCTATCGGTGGAGTTGAGTGGGTTACACGATGTGTTCCACATTTCTGTGTTGCGGAAGGCGGTGCAGGAGCCTTCGCAGGTGATCACAGCTGAGCAAGTGCCGGTGGACGAGGGGTTGACGACTAGGGTCAAGCCCATTCGTATCGAAGATGTTGAGGTCAAGAGACTCCGTAACAAGGAGATCCGGATGGTTAAGGTCCAGTGGGATAATTGCGGGCGTGAGGAGCTCTCTTGGGAACGGGAGTAGACTATGCTCGAGGAGTACCCGGAATTGTTCCGCTCAGGTACTGTTTTACGTTAAGTCCTGTTTTTCCTTTATTAATTTTGTGGACGAAATTCTTTAAGGGGGGTAGAATTGTAACACCCCAAAATGTTGTAGGAGCAACGGGGATCGAATTTGGCCAAGACAGGGTTTTGGTGCAGGTGACACGGGCCCCGACACGGGCGTGTCGGAGGCCGTGTCGGGCGTGTCGAGCTCAGGCCGTCGAGCTGGCCGTGTAGTCGACCAGTTCAGGTCGACGATGGTCGTGTGGTGGAACACGACCTAGGACACGGGCGTGTCCCAGGCCGTGTCACACCTGGGCTGTACGGTGGGATACACGGGCAGTGACACGGGCACGAACACGGGCGTGTCTAGTTTGACACGGGCGTGTCTAAGGCCGTGTCACCAAGGCGTGTACCTCTCTGACTGCGAATTGTTGGCCGATTGCACACGGGGGGCGTGACACGGGTCCCGACACGGGCGTGTCGCAGGTGACACGGGCGTGTCGGAGGCCGTGTCAAAGGCCGTGTGCTGGTTTTCAATTTTGGTCGAGACGGCGAATGAGCTACACGGCAAGACACACCGTCGTGTGTGAACCCGTGTTCGGCCCAGATTTTATGATTTCAGATCTAATCTTGACCGTTCGTTTCCTTGGCTTTGGATCCGACGGTGGGGGGCTGTTCCGGAGAGGTTTTAGCTGGGTTTTAGGGTTAGAATCCCTCATTCCATCCAAGCAAATCTCTCTCTAAGTTTTAGAGAGAGGGGAGAGCAAGTTTGGAGGAGGAGACCAAGATCCGGCCGCTGGAGGAGCTTCGGAGCTCCGAATGGCGATCCGAGTCCAGATTCGCGGAGGTGACGCCGTTGCGGTGCTTTTCAACCGCATAGTTTTCGATGGCGCTGCGGAAGAACGCAAGGGTAACGATTTCTCATCCTTGGGCATGTGAAGCCCTCTTTTCCTTTGCATAGGAAGCCCTCTCTCGCGAGTAAGCGAAGAGTTGGAGCGTTTCTTGGGGTAGATATGTGAAGTCCCCCTTGTGTAGAGTCCGTATGCGTAAACGGACATAGGCATTGTGTGTGAAGCCTATTCGGACATGTTGGTCCGGATCGGTGATGTTGCATTGCATTTGAACCGGGCAAGAATCCGGATGTTTGGGTGTTTTCGGGTTTTCTACATGGTAGATTGCATCAGGGAGCCTTGGAGATTAACTCCAAGGTGCACCCGGAAAACTGGGCAAAAGCGTGTTTTGCCAACACGGTGGCCGGGGAGCCAACGTGAACATAACCGGGTTATGTGATTATTGTGGTGGGAACGGGACTCGGTGAGTCTTGACCTGCGCATATGGCTTAAATTGCCGTTGCGGTGTGAGCACGGGTCAGGCGGAACCGTACCCGGTCTATGTCGTTCGGTAGGACCGTAGGCATGGATGAGGGTCTTCGGCGGTTTATGGCTTAAATTGCCGTGACCAAGGCCAGGAAGACAAAATGCTCATATGGATGACCGTCCAAGAGACGGTGGTGGATTGGGAACGTCTATGGCTTGAATTGACGTGACGTTGGCCGGTTCGCCGAGAATGTGCCCTGAGTGCACGGGGTGTGTGGCCGTGCGAGCCCACGCCTGTGGTGAAGTGCAAATACTTTATATAATTGCCTATGCTAATAAAGTGCAGGGAAAGAGCATTGCCACCCCGAATGTGGGGGCGGGATCGTTATAATTTGGTCAGCATTGCTGACCGTTGCTATTGTTTGCCACCGGGCGGTAGTTTGTGGCTTGCAGGTGCTGCGGAGCAGAGCGGGAAATAGCGGGCTAAAGCCCTTGTTGCGGTGCCGGACCTCAAAGGCCTAATTGCTTATGTTTCTTTCCCGTTTTCATGTATGGCCGGCCTGCGTGCCGAAGTTTGGAAAACACTTCTTTTGTTAAGTGAACAGTGTAAGGCCTTAAGGCCATTTCTCTTTTGATGTATGTATACATTCCTGGGTTTGTAGTGGACATTCATGCTATTGTGGCTGTGTTCTTATTTCTTTTGCAACCTAATAAATTGCTTCCGCTAGGTGTTGTGTAGGACGACTTGATTAGTTGAATGGTTTCAACGCGTAACCAACCGGTCTGTCCGTAGTATATGGCGTCGGGCCCCGGCCGGACCTACTGCAATATGCTATGCGACGGATAGGGGTGTTACAAGTCTCATCTAGTAGCGACAAAGAACATCTTGAAGTATGTCAAGGCGACTTCTGATATGGGACTCATTTATAGGAGGGACTCTGGCATTTCTTAACTAGGATACACGAATGCTGATTATGGTGGTGACTCGGATGATCGAAGATCAACTTCAGGTTATGTGTTCACCTATGGATCAGCAGGCATCTCGTGGTGTAGCAAGAAGCAGGACTCGATATCCGTCTCTATTACTGTAGCAGAGTACAAGGCTTTGGCCTTGGTTGCTAGAGAAGTCATCTGGCTAAGGAGGCTAGTAGAGGATGCCCATGAGAAAGTGCAAGGTACTACTTTGCTCCGAAGTGACAATGAGAGTGCTCTCAAACTGGTGAACAACCCAGTGTGTCATGCAAGGACCAAACATATAGAGATTGAGCACCACTTCATAAGGGAGAATGTGTTAAAGGGATCTCTTATGGTCGGGCATGTTTGGAGTGAAGACAACCTTGTCGACATCTTCACGAAACCGTTGTCGAAGGGGCCTTTTCAGCAGCTAAGGGGTCTATTGGGCTTGATCACAACTTCTCACTTCAAGGGGGAGTGTTGAAATTTGTGAAGTGGAAGTGGGTGATCAGGCAGTCGGGGCGGCCTGGGCGTACTAACCGCACGGACTGATGATCCAGTCTAGCGGTCTGGTGTTAGCGACTTGTGAAGTGAGTCCGGCAGTTGGTTGCTGTGCGGGTTGGAATCTGTGGACTGCGCGGACTGGTAGTGAGTCCGGCAGGTGGCTGCTGTCGGCTGCTGTGCAGGTTGGAGTCCGCGGAATGCGCGGACTGAGTTTTTGGAGTCCGCGAGATCGACAATGGTCCTTGTCTTTGATCTCTGGAGTTGCGGTGGGTGAGCCATATTCTTAGAGGCGGACTGTCCTTGGAGCTGGCGATCTGACTTTGTGTCCGCCAAGCTCGCGCCTTATAATTGGTGGGTTGTTGGACTTGGTTACACACTGTGACAAGCCCAGGGTGTCCGCATTGTCTGCTGTTGATCAGGCGGAGTGCCTGTTGGTCGTGGACATGCTGCGGGCTGATGCAGTGTTCGCAGAGTCCGCAAAGTTCGCTGTGACCGGGCAGTCTGCCTGTTGGTCGTGGACTTGTGCTTGCGGACTGGTGCGGCGTCTGCAACTCAGTGCAAACTAGCTTCTTGCTTTGGTGCTTGGCGGTTTTGGCTGAAGTGCGGCATTGTCCTTGTGGACTGGGCGGGCTGCCTTATGTGGACTGGCATCTGGCTAGCAGGTCTGCTATGGAGGCGATCTTGCTGTCTTGCACTTGATTTTTAGCGGATTGTTTGCAAGTCCGGCATTGTTGATACGGACAATGCGGACTCGGCGGACTGGCTGTGCTAACTGCGATCAAGGGGCGGTTAGCCTATCTCATATGGTGGTGACCATACTCCTCACCCCGCCTATAAATAGGACCCCCGACACTTCATTTGTAACTGAGTGAACAGTAAGTTGGACTCAGATTAATTGTTGCGGACTCGGTTTTCATATCCGCGCGGTTTGAGCAGGCTTAACTGGTTGCTGTTTGCAGGTGATGTGGCTAGCACTGTGGAGCCAGGAGTTTGGTTCTGACTTTGGTCAGGTTCAGTGAAGTTTGTGGATTGCAATCAGCGGCTTACCAGTCTTCTCTCTGCTTCATTTTTCCAAGTTCATAACCTGTCTGCCGGACTCGGCGATTAGACAGTCTGTTCTTCAGTTCGGCGGCAGCTTCCAGCAGTCAGCGAATAACAGTGTGTCCGCGCGACCTCGTAGTCTTGGCGGACTCCGTGTTCTATTCGTCTTCCAGCAGCAGTTCGGGCGGTGGCGGCGACTTCAGCGGGCTGAGCGGTCTCAGCGGTCTCTGACTCTGTCTGCCAGGATTGTTTTCTTGTTTTCTGCTTTCCATTTTATACTAGCGAAATCATGTCTTGCCATGTATATCTCGCCTGTAAAGAAGATAATAAAAGTTTGATCTGCTTGTTTCTTCTAGTTGCTTCTGGTGTTTGAGCTTGCTTTTCTGTTTCCGCTTGATCAAGGTGTGATCTTGATAGTTCTGAGAATATTAATTTGGCATCAAACTATCTCGTTGATCATCTTGAGAATATTCAACTAGGTCTGGGAAGGGTCCCACCACAAGGGTGACATGTAGGTAAACCTTACCATACATTTTTGTAAGTGGTTGCTAGATTGCTTCCGAACTCGAACCCGCGAGCTCAAGATCACATGACAAAATTGAAAAAAAAATTATCATATGAAAAAATTTTATTGCAATTACTCATATTATTGTTGCTGTTGCAGAAACCATCCTTTGTTGGTCTCAAGTCTGGATGAAAAATGGTAAGAGTTGTGCTTGGTAGACGTTGAGCGTAAAATTTAGTCACCCTTATGAATATAGATTATTTGAGAAATTTAGTGGGATAAAGGCTTGAGTGTTGTAGACACTGAGACTTCGTTTGGGGGGACTTATTTTCACCGGTCAAGCGGTTACGACCGCATGAATCGGACCTTAATTATGGTCCGATTCATGCGGTCGTAATCGCTTCACCGCTGAAATTAAGTCCCCCCAAACAGAGCCTGAAAATGAAAATTTGAAACAATCGAAGTATTTATATTAGTAGGCAGTAGCTGTATATTGTGCATGAGGTTCCAGTGTCTCTTAAACCAGTTAATAGTAAAAGTATTCCTGCCGGTTAAAACGTGGAGTCCCTAATTACCTAATGAATTATCGGCTTGCCAAATATTTTGACGACCTGTCATTTAATTGATTATCTAGGTTGCACTATTGTATGCTAGCGCTTGTAGAATTTAATGCATAATTTTATTTAGTGTCCGACTGAGTTAGGCTCTGTTTGGTTGGACTTATTTTCATCGGTCAAGCGGTTACGACCGCATGAACCCGACCTTAATGAAGGACCGGTTCATGCGATCGTAACCGATTGACCGGTGAAAATCTCCCAAACGGCGCTTAGTAGTTGAGGATGGTTGTTCACTGTTTTCCAGGCCTCTCTTTTCGGCTTCAAGGCCACATTATAATGACTATCTTAATAATCTTATTCTGGAGGCGTATATAAATATTTGAAACCAGAGAGTTTTCATGTCTTCTGGATATCATCCTCTCATACAATTCAACAAGGCCTTGGCAGGCCCTTTTTCTTCTAGAGAATGTTTACTATGCGCATTAAATCTTGTTTTTTAATAGATTTTGAAGAGTTTTTAAACTTGTTTTAGTTTGAGATTTGTAGACTGGCTTAGCAATTATGTTTCTACATATGCCACGAATGGCAAGATCTTGATTCATTCATTCACAGAAGCCTGCACTTTGAGCCGTTCCCTTATATATGTATATGGGCTTGAAAGGGGTAGAATTCCATATATATGATTTATATTTACCTAGGAAATACGCTGAAGGTGTTCTAGGAGGATCAGGTATCTTAAATCTTTGATTCTATGGAGAGAATGGGTATGAGGCACACATTGTAAGCAATAAGTTCTTCTCTCCTCCTTTTTCTCTCTGCTCCTTTCATCAGGGTTCCAATGCTCATATTTGTGATGGTGCAACCTGCTGACTTAGGAAGGAGTGAGATCCCAGTAGAGAGTACGATGAATCTATAGTTCCATAACACTCAGTACATTTGACATGTCTCGCTATACTTGAGAAAGTAAAGCGGACAATGAATTAATCAAATATAGAAGTTTTTATAATTATATGTTTTTTTTGAAGATTTGTTTGGAAATTTTATGGAATAATCTGCATTCTGAAGCGTCGTATGTCAACACTGCCCTTGATCAATTTCTGCTATTGATTTTTTGTTCCTTGCAACAATGAAGTACCAACTTTGTTTTCCCTATGTTGCGTTATTAGTTGAGGAACCTTGTTTATTGTTCTCCCAAGCCTCCATTTTCAGCTTCAAGTTTATACTTTTATGAAGAACTTGATGGCTATGCTCTCGAGGCGTATATAAATATTCCATATCTGAGAATTTTCATGTGTAATGCTGCTTCTTACTAGCTCTGGATATCATTCTCTCATACAAACCACCTAATCCTGAATATTGAAAATTTCTTGTGCCCATTCAAAATATCCTGATTGAGCCACCTCCCGTAAAAAGCTGCAACGAAATTGAAGGGGCCAAGCTTTAAATCTCCTCATGTGCTGAACCCGTCAACTCTCACCTGCACCATTTATTTTGTTGTTTTTTGTCTATTTATTCTATGTCCTGTATGTGATGTTCAAGTGATGTTTTGAGAAATGTACTCTTTCTACTCTTATCGTTAATGAAGAATGTTCTCTGTTTTTTTCTTTATGCTTTATGTTCGCATTTTTTCTATAGTGCCCAGGGTTTTTGTTTATGAAAGAGCTATCATTTGTCAAATGTTGTATCATTCCATCTTTAGTATGGCTTTTGGTTGAATTGTGCCATGTTTTTCCTGAAATCATAAGCACGTTATTTCTTATTTTTTTCTAGTTATCATGGGCAAGAAGAAGGTGCACATCAACATTGTTGTCATCGGCCATGTCAACTCTGGCAAGTCAACCACTACCGGGCATCTCATCTACAAGCTCGGCGGCATTGACAAGCGCGTGATTGAGCGGCTTGAGAAGGAGGCTGCCGAAATGAACAAGAGGTCATTCAAGTACGCATGGGTTCTGGACAAGCTCAAGGCGGAGCGCGAAAGAGGAATCACCATCGACATCACTCTTTGGAAGTTTGAGACGACCAAGTACTACTGCACCATCATTGATGCTCCCGGGCACCGTGACTTCATCAAAAACATGATCACCGGAACTTCTCAGGCCGACTGCGCCGTCCTGATCATCGACTCCACCACCGGTGGCTTCGAAGCCGGTATCTCCAAGGATGGGCAGACACGCGAGCATGCTTTACTAGCCTTCACTTTCGGTGTCAAGCAGATGATTTGCTGCTGCAACAAGGTGAAACCTTTGGCCAAATACTCATAACATCTGTTTGAGTGCTTTATTATTGTTTATTTACTTATGGAAGTCTTATGCGGGTGTTTCTTTTGTGCCGATAGATGGATGCCACGACACCAAAATACTCCAAGGCTAGGTACGATGAAATTGTGAAGAAAGTGTCCTGCTATCTGATGAAGAAGGCTGGCTACAATCCCTACAAAATCCCATTTGTTCCCATCTCTGGTTTTGAGGGTGATAACATGATTGAGCGATCCAGCAACCTGGATTGGTACAAGGGCACACCCTTCTCGAAGCCCTCAACCTGATCCAGGAGCCCAAGAGGCCGACCGACAAGCCCCTCCGCCTCCCCCTCCATGATGTCTACAAGATCGGCGGCATCGGAACCGTCCCTGTCGGTCGTGTTGAGACAGGTGTCCTCAAGCACGGCATGGTTGTCACCTTCGGCCCATCTGGTCTCACCGCCAAAGTTAAGTCCGTCGAGATGCACCGCAAAGCGCTACTCGAAGCCCTCCCCGGAGACAACGTCGGGTTCAACGTAAAGAATGTTGCCGTCAAAGATCTCAAGCGGGGTTTCGTCGCATCGAACTCCAAGGACGACCCGGCGAAGGAGGCGGGCGAACTTCACTTCACAAGTCATCATCATGAACCACCCTAGCCAGATCAGCAATGGCTACGCTCCAGTCCTCGACTGCCACACCTGCCACATCGCCGTCAAATTCGCCGAGATCCTCACCAAGAATGACCGGCGGTCGGGCAAGGAGCTCGAAAAGGAGCCGAAGTTCCTCAAGTGCGGGGATGCCGGTTTTGTCAAGATGATCCCCACGAAGCCCATGGTGGTTGAGACCTTCTCCGAGTACCCTCCCCTCGGTCGCTTTGCGGTGAGGGACATGAGACAAACTGTGGCGGTTGGTGTCATCAAGAGCGTCGAGAAGAAGGATCTCTCCGGTGTATGGGCATTCACAAACCGAATTGAATCCAATAACTCTTCAATAGAATCTAAATTTGACAAAGAATTCAGAGATTCAGATTCAGAGTCGTTCGAATATTCGGTGTTAGATTCAGATTCGTTCAAATATTCAGATTCGGATTCGTCATGAAATGTTGGATTCAAATTTGGGTTTGAATTCGGATTCGAATGTGGGTTCGAACTCAAATTCAAATTTTATAATAATTTTTAATTACATGTAATATTTAATTATATATATTAAATTAATTTATATATTTTAATATTCATGACTAAAGATAGGGCAAAATGGGGACAAAGGATTCATATAGCCGACCTCATTATAGTGAGATAAAGGCTCGAGTGTTGTTGTTGTATATATTCTATTATTGACGAACTATTCACGAATACTTCGAACATGAATAAAATTATTCGGATTCAAAAATTATTTGAATCCGAATTCAAATTCAAAAATATAATTTTTAATTGAATCTTCACGAATCGAATCTCAAATTATTCACAAACTATACTATTTATGAACATCACTACTCCGGTGCCAAGGTAATTAAAATTGACAGTGAAGAAGAAAGTGTTATCTTTAGTTGTTTTTGTGATGTAATGTTATAAAGTAGTTATGTCTATGTGAAAGTAGCGAACATAGGACTAAAAACAAGCTAGAAATTTGAATAATTGAAAGTTTTATTATCCAAAAAGATATCAGTTACAAAAGTATGACCTCTCTTTTATAGAATGGAGGAGAGAGGAGAGAGTACAAATAAATAATGTGGGACTAAAAAAACTACAGAGCTGAGCGGCTAGAAATAAAGAGACCGATCAGGCGCGCGGTTAGACGAATGGGCTAACCACTCGGCAATACCAGAAGGAAGAGAACAAGTCGTTGTAGGAGACCACTAGACCGTCCGGTCTCCAAGTCGTCTGAGATAAACCACAAGACCGCTCGGACTACAAACAACAACAGTCTGGATATCAAACCGCTGGAGAGTAACTGCTAGACCGCGCGGTCTACAACCCGTCAGACTTAGACCGCCAGACCGCTCGGTCTCATACTTCAACACTCCCCCTCAAGCTGGATCATAGATATCAATCATGCACAGCTTGTCACAAATGTGGAAGAAGGAAGAGAAACAGGCTTGGTGAAGATATTCGTCAACTCTTTGTCGGAAGTGACGAATGGAGTACAAATCTGTTTCTTTAAGACCTCTTCCCAAATGAAATGACAGTCGACTTCTATATGTTTTGTTCTCTCATGGAAGACCGAATTTTTGGATATGTATATAGCGGCTTTGTTGTCACAGAACATAGGAAGAGGATAGTCGTAGACCTCTCCTAAGTCAAGCATGAGAGCACGCAACTATTTTAACTCACAGGTGGTTGACGCCAAACTCCGATATTCGGCTTCTGCACTGGATCTAGAGACAACAAACTGTTTCTTGCTCTTCCAGCTCACAAGATTTCCTCCAACAAATATGCAAAAGCCTGATGTAGATTTGTTGTTGCCTTTATGATCCACATAGCTTGAATCTGAGTAGGCTTCAATCCTCAAATGACCATTCTTTTGAAAGAGTAGCCCTTTTCTTGGTGCTGCTTTGACATACTCTAATATCTTCAAGGAAGACTGAAAATGGCATTCCCTAGGAGCTTGCAAAAACTGACTAACCATTCCTATAGCATAGGAGATGCCGTGTCTAGTCACCGTGAGATAAATGAGTTTGCTCACCAGACGTCTGTACCTCGTGACATCGGATAGAAGAGGCGAGTCATCTGTCCATATTTTTGTCTTCTCTAGTAGCCATGTGACACCGGGCCGGTTTGGCACAAGTCAATCCTGCCTCTTATAGAAGATCAAGAGCATACTTCCATTGGGAGAGAACCAATGAGTCGGGCTTCCGAGAGATTTTTATCCCCAAAAAGTATTTCAAGGAGCCCATATCCTTCGTGAGCAGGTGTTGACGGAGGTGTTTCTTTGTCAAGTCCACCCCAGCCTAGTCATCGCTAGTAAGAAGAATATCATCCGCATACACCGCCAAAACCACCAGTCCCGAAGCGATTTTGCGAATAAACAAGGAGTGATCGGCCGAACTCCTTGCAAAGACGATGACAGCCACAATGCCACTAAACTTGTTGAACCACGCCCGAGGGCTCTGTTTTAGGCCATAGATGGCCTTCTTCAACCGGCATACTCGTATATACCCCTGAGCAACATACCTAGGAGGTTGCTCCATGTAGACGTCCTCCTGAAGATCCCCATAGAGAAAGGAATTCTTGACATCAATCTGAGAAATAACCCAATCCCTGTTGACGGACACAGAGAGAAGAACCCAAATAGTGCTGAGGCGAGCGACCGGAGAGAAGGTATCAAAGTAATCAATCCCATAAGTCTGAGTAAAGCCTTTGGCCACCAGTCGGGCCTTGTAGCGATCCACAGTGCCGTCTAGGAGAAACATCACAACAAATACCCAACGACAGCCAACCACATCAGTACCCATTGGTGGAGGAACAAGGGTCCAGGTACCCCTTTCAATAAGATTTGCAATCTCCTCATTCATGGCAGATTTCCAATGAGGAATAGTAAGAGCCTCCTGGTAGGTGCGGAGAGTGGCAGTAGCCGAGATAGCCAAAGCAAAACACCTACGAGAAGGAGTAAGCCGATCATAGGAAACAACTGCCGCAAGCGGGTGTTGGGTGCACGCTCGCACCCCTTTGCGAAGAGCAATGGGAAGATCCAGGTCGAATCGTGCCTCAGTGACCGGAGCGTACGTCGCGGAGAAGGCTGGCCAGGGACTAGAAAGAGACGGCTGTGGAGAAGAGGGAGAAGGGGGAGGAGGTAGAATGGAGAGAGGAGGAGACGGAGGATGAGATGATGTAGGAGGAGAGACGTCGATAAGCGTGGAAGGAATGGAGGGAGATGGTGTAGAATCAGAGACATTAGGGGGAAGAGGGGATTCAGGAGAGAAGTAGGATGTATTCTCGAAGAATGTAACGTCCGCGGAGACAACCTACTTGCGTAGAACAGGGTCAAAGAAACAATAGCCTTTCTGAGTCGTAGAGTAACCCAAAAAGACACACTTGGTGGAACGGGGGGAAAGCTTGTCGCGGGTAGCGGAAGGAGCGTGCACAAAAGCCGTGCACCCAAAGATACGGAGAGGGAGAGGAAATGGTTCCTTGCCCGGGTAGAAAATAGAGAAGGGGGTCTTGCCGTGGAGAACCGTAGAGGGAATGCGATTGATGAGATAGCAGGCGAGGAGAATAGCATAGCCCAAGTAGGAGCGAGGTACCTGTATCTGCGTCATGAGAGTGCGAGCAACATCGAGGAGGTGATGATTTTTACGCTCTGCCACCCCATTTTGCTAGGAGGTATAAACACAACTAGTTTGATGAACAAGACCATGTTGCATACAAAACGAGAAAAACTCATGACTAAGATATTTCTTAGCATTATCAGAGCGCTAGACTTTAATAGAAATATCAAACAAAGTTTTAATCATAGAATAAAAGGATTGTCATACAGAAAAGATTTCAGAGCGATCTTTTAATAGATACACCCAGGTACATCTAGAGAAATCATCAATAAACATTACAAAGTAAGAACTACCCTGACCAACGGTGAGGGTAGGAGCAGGACCCCAGACATCAGAATGAATGAGATCAAACGGGCGAGAATATCCACGACCTTGCTTCGGCGGGAAGGAGGAGCGGTGATGTTTGCCAAGCTGACATGCATCACAGTTGAGCGAAGGACTTGTCTGAGGTAAGTGGGGCAAAAGCTGACGAAGAATATGAGGAGGAGGATGTCCAAGGCGAAGATATCATTGAATCAGATCTGTAGAAGATAAGGTGAAGGAGGACTGAGCGAAAATGTTATGGAAGAAGTAGAGGTCGCCGCTCTCAGTCCCAATAGAAATCGTCCGTTGTGTTCTCGGGTCCTAGAAAGAACAAGAAGTTGGAGTGAATAAGACGGAGCACTTAAGTTGCTTGCATAAAGTAGTAACGGATAATAAATTGCAAGGGAACTTCGGGACATAGAGGGTGTTCGCCAAGCGAAGCGACGGGGTGACTTGAACCACGCCCGTCCCATGAACAGGGGAAGGTGAACCATCCGCAACAAGAACCGGGGCAACCGATCATGCGTTTCTAGGAGAGAGAAGCATTGAGAATTGTCGGTCATGTGATTTGTAGCACCAGAGTCAATTAGCCATTTACCTTGGGTAACGACATGAGCACTACCTGAAGTCGTGGCCACAGAGGCAGATGGCCGAGAAGAGGCGGAGGTGGAGGAAGAGGCATCACCAGAGGGGCGAAGATGAGGATGTTTCTGCCAGCAGCGTTCAACAGAATGTCCTATACGACCACAGTGAGAGCAGAGGAACCTGGACGAACCGCGCCAGCCTGGCTGGCTGCGGCCACTTGTTCCACCCCGCTGGGCATGGTGAGCATAGGAGTCCTATGGAGGAGGGGTGGACAACAGAGGACGTTGGATCAGCGAAGTAACAGCGGCGATGCGAGCCGCGGTCGAATCCAAAGTGGGAGACTCTGCCTCGCCCAAGATCTGCTGGGGGATCATATCAAAGGATTCTTGAAGTCACATAAGAGAACAAACAACTAGGAGTTCCTGGAAGTGATTGTGCTGCTCGGCCAAGTCCGCGGAGAAGGGGAGATTCTGGAGGATCTCGACGCCAAGAGCCTGAACCTGCTGATAAGCCGCAGCGGGAGACATAGAAGGGCGGGCAAAGAGGTCCACATAGAGAGTATAAATGTGAGATGTCTGGGCCCCCTTTGGGTAGAAAGCAGCGAGGTGAAGCCATGCGTCCTTGACCGTCTCATCATGACGGATCACAGGAAGGAATTCATCAGAGAGTCTGTTGGCCAGCCAAGTGCGGACAAGCGCATCACTCGCATACCAGTCATCAAATTGAGCAGAATCAGGAGGAGTAGGGTCATCGATGAGGTGATGACATTTGCGCTGAGAGCGAAGAAGAAAGGTGAAAGAAATGCTCCAATCCGAATAGTAGGAACCAACTAGTCTAGAAACCGTGCCAAGATTTCCGGAAGGAGTAGGAGGAGGAGGAGGATGAGCCACAGGAGTGGTGGAGGTAGAGATGATGGGAGTGGAGAGATCGGAATTGGCCATAGAGAAACATAGGAAATCACGCCAGTTGAAGAGAAGTCGTGCGGATAGAAAAGGGATTAAGCCACGTGAACAAGGAGTCCTCGAAAAGTGGAAGAGACCGCAGCGAAAAAGAAGGAAACCACGGCAGGCTAAAGAGAAGAAGCTGCAACGGTCATGGTGTAAGCACAACAGCGGTAAGAAGGGCAACGACCAGGAAACAGACAAAAGTACAGGGACAGAGGTCGCGCAAACTGGGAAGTTCGCGAGAACAGGGGAGATCACGCAAACAGGAAAGAGTCCGGGCGAACAGAGAAGAAGTCGCGTGAACACACAGGGTTCGAGCGAACAAGAAGAGAGAGCGGAAGGAAAGCAGAGAGTCTGCGAAAACAGGTCGCAAAAAATAGGGAAGGGAGTCGCGCAAACAGGGCAGCGACAATGCAATAAAGCTGCGCAGATAGACAGGTATCCGGGCGAACAGAGAACGAAGCCGCGTGGACAGAATAGCCAAAGGAATCAGGTGGAATCGATCGTTTCCTCTGATACCATGTGAAAGTAGCGAGCAAGTGACTAAAAACAAGCCAGAAATTTGAATAATTGAAAGTTTTATTATCCAAAAAGATATTATTTATAAAGGTATGACCTTCTTTTTATAGAATGAAGGAGAGATGAGAGAGTACAAATAAACAATGTGGGACTAAAAAACTACAGAGCTGAGCGGCTAGAAATAAAGAGATCGATCAGGCCGCGCGGTTAGAAGAATGGGCTAACCGCTTGGCAACTCCAGAAGGAAGAGAACAAGTCGCTGTAGGAGACCTCTAGACCGCCCGGTCTCCAAGTCGTCTAAGATAAACCGCAAGACCGTTCGGACTACAAACAACAATTGTCTGGATATCAAACCACTGGAGAGTAACCGCTAGACCGCGTGGTCTATAACCCGCCAGACTTAGACTGCCAGACCACTCGGTCTCATACTTCAACAGTCTAGAAAGTCAATATTTTGTGTTTTGTGAGCCATATGGGGTAGGGACTGTGTAATCCGGTATCGCTCTCCTGCATCTGATCGACGGTGCAGCCTGTGCCGTTTCGGTTTGATTTTAGTTCGGTCTACTGAGTATTTTATCGCAAGAAACACTGCTTAAATTTTTTAATTTTTATTAATTTGCTAAAACATTGTGTTACTTGATAAATTGCATTGTTTGTTCTTTCATTTACATTTGAATATAAGTTCTTTGAAGTTTAATACAGTATGGGCAAAAGTTATGCAAAGGGGATTGTTATAGGCAGCCTTAGTATGGCTAATAACATCCCAACAATCTTTAAACTTCCCTCAATTCTATTCCCCAAATTTATTTCCCAGAGGCAGCCCAACCGAAAGCATGGAGCCTGTTGTTTCCTCCCATGTTTCTGCTCCCGGGTCGCCCTTTGATCCATCGCCGATGCCAGAGATCATCGCCCGCTCGAGTTGCCTCTTTCACCGGTCCATCTCGTCGACCCATGTTCTCCTCTACACTACGATGATCCAGCTGTCCTCGCCTATATTCCTCCAACACTAGTCAATTCCAACGAGCTAGCTTCAGATTCAGCCGATCAATTCATGGCCCAAAGAAATGCTATAAGTTATATCTAGTTCTTTTAAATAGGAGCCTCTTCATACCTGTTGGTGGTTCCATTGAAGTTTTGAAGCCTTCGGTGATTCGGTGTATAAAGTTTCTTGAACTTGCATAATTCACATCATATTCTAAGTTTTAAAACATGAATAATTGAATTGCATGTATCTTTCTTCTGCACATTAACTATGAGCTAGGGATTTCTTGATGCAAACCACGAGCTTGGTGGGCAGTTCTGTAGTTATCGGTGAGCTAGGTGAGGAGTTCTGAAGCTAACCGTGGTCTGGATGGGCTTTCTCGTGCAATTAGTGACTTGGATGGGGATTTCCTAAAGCAAATCGTGAGTTGCATGTGGATTTTTCAAGTTATTTGGCTAATTTTTGACCTGTTTGGGCTGCCAATAACAAATTAGTCTGCAATTGGACAATTTTGATTTGCCAGTAATGTTGAGTTGTCATTGGCGATACTATGGCTGCCTATAACAATCCCCGGTTTTTGGCTTATGATAAGCATAATTGATGGGTCTCCCCTAAATAAATAGGAGAAATTGGGCTGCGAATAGTCGATTCTCCATCATAACGGGGGTGCAAATAACCGCAATTCCCCCATTATGAGTGGTGCCATTAGGGGGAAGGAGGAAGTTGCTCTGAACCGACAACTACCATGGCACAAATCCACCCACTATTGGGGCACTACTCCGCCTGCAATCGCTACACTGAGACCGCACTTGTGCCCCAACCGCACGTGTCCCAACCGCACACGCGTCCCAACCGCACCAGATGCACGACCACCACTTTGGTCGTGCGGTCTCCACCGCACGGACACCTCCAGTCATGCAACCTCCGTCGTACATCGCGCCAGCCATGTCTCTTCCGCCGCACAGCGCCTCCAGCCATGCAGTTGTAGCCGCACAACACCACTAGCCATCCAGCTGCCGCTGCACGACCTCTTCTGGTCGTGCGTCTACAGCCGCAAAACACCTCAAGCCCTATGATCGCTGCTAGCCTGCGACCACCACCGCACGATGTCGCCGACCGTTCGGCGCTGTGCGAGCAGACAAGTAGAAACCGAAAATTGGAATAACAGAAATTTTTATTATCCAAAAAGAAGAGTATTACAAAGGTATGACCTCTCTTTTATATAATGGAGGAGATGAGAGAGATTACAACTAAGCAATGCGGGAATAAATAATTACAGGTTTAATAGAAACAAGCCGAATAGGCCGCGCGGTTAAACGATTAGGCTAACCGCCCGACAACCACCAGAAGGAGAGAACAAGCTACCATAGGAGAACGCCAGACCGACCGGTCTTTAAGTTGTCTGAGACAAACCGTTAGATCGCTCGGACACCAAACAACAGTCCGACTAATAAGCCACCGGAGACAAACCGTTAGACCGCCTGGTCTCTAATCCGCCAATGGCAGACCGCCCGGTCTCCATACAGCAACACTCCCCCTCAAGCTGGAGCATATATATCGATCATGCCCAGCTTGTCGCAAATGGGAAGAAAGGAGGCAGACACCGGCTTGGTGAAAAATATCAGCCAACTCTTTATCGGAGGTGACGAACGAAGTACAAATTTGTTCTTTCAAAATCTCTTCCCGAATAAAATGGCAGTTGACTTCAATGTGCTTTGTTCTCTCATGGAAGACCGAATTTTTGGAGATATATATAGCGGTCTTGTTATCACAAAACATAGGTAGAGGATGGTTGTAGACCTCTCCTAGGTCAAGCATGAGAGCACGTAACCACTTCAACTTACATGTGATCGACGTTATACTTCAATATTTTGCTTCTGCATTGGACCTGGAGACTAAAGACTGTTTCTTGCTCTTCCAGCTCACAAGATTTCCCCCCCACAATAGTGCAAAAGCCCGTTGTTGACTTGCGTTCTCCTTTGTCATCAACATAGCTCGAATCTGAGTACGCTTCAACCCTCAAATGATCATTCTTCTTAAAGAGTAGTCCTTTCTCAGGCGCTTATTTAACATACTCCAATATCCTTAGAGCAGACTATAGATGACACTCCCTTGGAGCTTGCATGAACTGGCTAACCTTACCTACTGTAAGACCCCTCCCCTTACTAAGGAGGCTCCCGATCTTATGCCTAGAACCGCCGCCTTACGGCGACACTAACTCACGGGTTAGTCGACATTGCAAGACGCTGATCCTGCCGGCTAGTACGATCATATAACCAGTTCGGCCAATAGAGAAATAGAAGTATAAAGAAGAGTATATAACAGCTAGACCACAAGTCACAGCACTAACATTATAATAAAAATGAAAGTACAAACAAGTCCAAATGAGTACACAAAAGAGAAAGGGCTTATGCCCTGTACATGATATCAAAACTCTCTCTCAAAATGACAACATGCGGAAGCTAAACTATCATCAGAAATCTCGTCCCACCTGACGACGGGCTGCAATAGTAGTAGTAAGTGGTGGTGGTATCAACTCCTCACATCCTGCCACCTCGTCCTGCTGGTCGTGCTGGTGCTCCATCTTCTCGAGCTCCTAAAATGATTTGGTCACCAATTGTTAGTCAAAAGACTAAGTCGTTTCCTCCACACCTCGCCCCCACAACTCCTAGGTACCGGGCAGGAGGACGAAATGGAAGATAACAACAGGTAACAAAAGAAGCAGGTGACAGTGGGACTAATCTAACAGATAGATATAATAGCAGTTATAAATCTCTACTCTAGCAGTTCTATAAGGTACAAAAAAATAGTAAGTAAAGGAAGTACTATAATGAAGTGCTGTAAGTAAAGTAAGTAGAGAACAACAAGTAAACTATGCTACTACTACAAATCTACCATCACAGAAGTGCCTTAACTTATATGAATGCCCACACAAACTTGTAAGTTAAGGTTTTCAAATGTAACTTATCATATAAAAGAGCCCATACTAATTTATATGATAAGGTTTTATGGTGCGTATGACCTAAATATGTATGTATGATATGTATGCAGATTATGATTCATGCATTCGCAACTCACACGCACGACTCTGTGATCACAGACCTTTAGTTCCCCTTTTTGGAGCTAGCATCACTCTCTGGTATCACCGTTGTGGCTACAGCAGCAGCGGAACGGGAGCTTCCGCTTCCTAGGAGGGTATACACACTACCAGGAATAGACCCTTCGTACGCCTCTGTACACATCCTAGGTGTACTTTAGAGTCTCTGTGTACCAATGCTGGCCAACTGCCAGACTTTCTCGATCGGGTGTGCGTTTTCGAGGATTGTCCTCTAGAACGCAATATAAATAACCTACTAGGCCCTCAAACCCTCACACCTCACCAGAGTCACCGTACTGCCATCGGTGTGACAATTGGACCAGTACCGCATGACCTGCCACTAATTTATGCACATGCAAGATATTCCAACCTGAGCCTCCAGCTCGCAGGACCGAATTGTCCTGAAACCCTCCAGCCCTTCACGGGTGAGATTGTTACCACGATCTCTTAGCCTATTAGACTACTCTTGTCTAATGCATGTTATACCTAGCAATTTAGGGTTAATCCCAGAACTGCCCAGGGCATGCCCGGTGAAGGGCTCTCGGGGGCACTAGGAACTACGATGGGCTGAAGTCCAAAGCTCCCTTTCTCAAGGATATTTGCTTTTATTAGTATCTACTCATAATTCATACCAAACTCTCCTTATTACTCTAGAGTAAACCTAATAGCTTGAGATGTTATTGGGAAAGCGACGGTCTTCCGCCGATCCCCGTCCTATCCACTATCCTTGGGATTTTGCACTCACCACTCGTTATTAAGAAGTAGCCTATTGGACACCAACCAGGGTTTATCTTCCCAAAGTAGATCTCATCTCAATCGTTAATCTTATTCCCTGTGGTTCTAGAAGTGTATACTACTTATGCTACGCACAACCCTTGACTTAAAGTTAACTCGTATGATGCGACTTTCAAAACCTTAGGACAATTGCCCCAAATTAATTATCCTATGTTGGTATGGTGGGTGGTATTGACCATTCAAGATCTTGCTATTTTTCTAAGTGATTAAGGGCCTAATTTAAATCTTTTAATTGGGTGACCTAGGTCACATTGCATATGAAGCACTACTTTTATTGGTACAGACCACCTAAGGAATTTATCAAATATTCCATGAAGTTAAACACGACTGCCCACTAGATTTCATAATTTTCCCATAGGAATTTCTATTTAATTTCCATTTAACATTGAAATCATAATTTGGCAACTTTCCAAATGAAGTACATGAAATAAATTACTATAAATTCTAGGAAAATTATTGCAGATCCATATTGATGTAATGAAACTATATACAAAAATTCAAAGTCCTAAACAGTCATTTGGTCTAACAAATATTCAAAGTATCATTATTACTAAAATGTCATTACTAGGGTTTTCAACATACTGAAGCATCCAAAAATTCTCAGATAATTACAAAAGGATTAGATCATGTAAATAAGCTACTGCAAAATTTTCCATATTATTCCAACAATAATTTCCTTTATTTTTTATTAATTTACAAAATTAGCAAAATAGTAATTCGACTTAAAATCCAAGATAAAATTATCCAACAGCCCCATGATTTTTTCAGGAGATAGGCTATGAGCCATTTAAGCTTGTGACAAAATTTGAGAATTTAATATCATCTCTAGCCATAGTTTCAAATTTTTGTTTCTAAATGGCCTAATTTTCAAAAATTCCAAATAATGGGATTCTTGATCCCAAAAATCCCATTCTTTCTGTGGGAGGTACATTTCATCCCTATAAACCTCTGTCCAAAGTCTCATGGATATGCAGTGTTCTAAATGGGTTAAATTCCCATTTTACTAATTTTGACTATAAGCACCCCAAACCTAAACCTACCTTTCTCATGCAAGTGGGATTACCCAACATGCAGAGGTCAAAATGACCTGAGATTTCTAACATGGATTTGTGTTGACCCAATGGTCATGCCACCAAAATTTAGGGCTATTTGGAGTCATAAATCTCCAAAAAATACACTTTATTTAATTATGAGTATTTTGCCAAAAACTATAGAAATATTCTGACCAAAAATAGGAATATTCTGACCAAAAATTCCTATTTTTGGTCAGAGGCTAGCTTTGCCATTGACACAAGCCTGACCAAGATTTTAGGTCATGAGGACCCATGGTTTGGCATGGGCATATATTTTAAGATCTGTCTTAGACTAGGACCAGTCTTGGTAGATTGATCCTACATGGAGTTCTACAGTCCCAAACCAGGATTTTAGGGTGGAAAAATGAATTTAAGACCAAGGCCTACAATTTTCCTATTAAACAAAATTTCTGAAAATGCCTCTAAAGGTCCTAAAAACATCATGCAATATTACTGAAATAGTGTGATAGAAATTCACTATTCATAATGTAATAAGTAAATGATTTATAATTAACCAAAACGGACGACATATGCTCATCGTCCCAATCAGCCGAGGGCTGAGATCGAGCCTTCTTGGGCCAGGTTTGCTGGTTATTCCGGCCACCTGGGCCGGCGCCACCGCCGATGATTATCGCCACCACCTTCGTCGAGGTGGTGGCTAGCATTTCCCGGCGGTGAGGCTGCCGGAGGCGGCTCCTCCGGCGATCTCGAGCAAGAGAAAATGCTCGAGAAAATGCGCTCTATCTCACATGGAATCGGGCTCAATTGAGCCTGATGTCTCGCCTAATTGATCTAGAAAGCTAGTACGGGGTGAGGTGGGGTGAAACGGACCTGGAGTCGGGCTTGGAGGCGGATTTGGTGGCGGTGAGCCATTGCCGAAGCTTGCTTCGGCGATCTACCCCGATTCCCGAATTCTCCAGCAAAAGCAGTGTTCCTGATGTCGATCTCCACTCGCTTGAGCTCACTGAAGGTGATGGTGGGCTTGCTTTTAGCTGGGGGTGGCTGTATAGGGAGATATCACCAAAGTGGATTTCGGCCACCACTTTGGATGCTTCACCCTTGGTGCCAAGTGGCCACCATCCCCTCATTTCTGCTGAAATGAGCTTGGGAGCTCAGCCAAGAGGCTTGGGCAGTGGGAAAGAGGGTCACATGGCCTTCATCCCCTCTTTCCCTCTCTTCTCTCTACTCTTTTCCCCCAAAATTCCAATTTTAACCCCATGCACATGTTCTCTCTCCTAATTCAGATGGGTCGGGGCAGTCCTTGACCTCTTGGTCTAGTCATGGGCCTTGGCTAATGGGCTTAGCCCATGGGGAGTGGGCTTGGATTCTTCTTTCTTCCTTTAGGCCCTATGTTGACTTTGTTGACTTTTTAGGTTGACTTGGTCAACATGATGAGTGGGCTTGCCCCACTTGATGGTCAAGGTCCCCATGGTTCCACCTAACATGGGTTGGGCCATGGTGGTACCCTACTTAGACTAATTGGGCCCTTAAGTGTAGGTTTGACCAAATTAGTGCTAGGGTTGACTTTGGTCAACTTGGGCCAATAGTTGACCCAATGACATGGCTTATGGTTTACTTAGATTCCTATTAGGGTTAGGGGTATAGTGGAGGGGTCAAGATGTGGCTAAGGTTCCAATTTAGACTAGTTTGACCTAAGTTGACTTGGGTCCTATAGTGGGCCCCATGTGACTACACCTTAACTCCATGGTTCAAACCTAGCCTAACTCATACCCCCACCACATGTCCTAACCCAACCTAGGTTAAGAGGTCTAATAGGGACTGAGATGTTACACCTACAACATAGGAGATGTCGGGTCTCGTCACCGTGAGATATATGAGTTTACCAACCAGACGTCTGTACCTTGTAACATTTGAAAGAGAAGGAGAGTCATCCATTCAGGTTTTAACTTCTCCAGTTGCCATGGGGCATCGGGCAGGTTTAGCCCAAGTCAACCCTGCCTCTTTTTGTAAATCAGGAGAATACTTGCGTTGGGAGAGGACTAAGGAATTGGGATTCCAAGAGATCTTTATCCCCAGAAAGTATTTTGAAGAGGCCATATCCTTTGTGATCAGGGTTGACGAAGATGCTTCTTTGTCAAGGTTATCCCAACCTGGTCATCTCCAGTGAGAAGAATATCATCCACATAAACCGCAAGAACTACCAAACCTAGGGTGGTTTTGCGAACGAATAAAGAGTGATCCGCAGAACTTATCGTAAAGCTCACGGCTGTCACAATCCCGCTAAACTTGTCAAACCAAGCCCGAGGGATTTGCTTTAGGCCATAGATAACCTTATTTAGCCTGCATACCTGTATCTCCCCCTGAGCAACGTACTATAGAGGTTTCTCCATGTAGACATCCTCCTGAAGATCCCAATATAGAAAGACATTCTTGACATCCAATTGGGAAATGGGCCAATCCCTGTTGATAGCCATAGAGAGGAGGACCCTGATAGTACTGAGACGAGCAACTGGAGAGAAGGTGTCAAAAAAGTCAACACCATAAGTCTGAGTAAAGCCTTTGGCAACAAGGCGGACCTTATAATGATCCACACTGCCGTCTGGACTGAAATTCACCACAAAGACCCAGCGATAACCAACAATATCTGTGCCGAAGGGAGTAAGAACAAGGGTCCATGTACCCCATTCAGTGAGAATAGCAATTTCCTCATCCATGGTAGCCTTCCAATGTGGAACAGTAAGGGCGTCCTGGTAGCAACGAGGAATGGCAGTGGCAGAGATAGCCAGTGCAAAAGCCCTGCGAGAAGGGGTAAGATGATCATAGGAAACAACAGCAGCAAGCGAGTGCTCGGTACATGCCTGAACCCCTTTGCGAAGAGCAATGGGAAGATCCAGGTCAGCTGGTTCCTCAGTATGCGGAGCGTCCATAGCAGAGAGAGCTGGCCCGGGAGTAGAGAACGATGGTGGCGGAGAAGAGGGACATAGCGAAGGAGAGGAGAGAGGAGGAGACGATGGAGATGGTGGAGGTGGAAAAACCTCAGTAGGGGTTGATGGGTTGGAGGGAAAATAGGAGAATCAGAAGCCTCAGGAAGAGAAGAGGAGTCGTCAAAGAAATAGGGAGCATTCTCGAAGAAGGTAACGTCGGTGGAGACGAACTGCTTGCGGAGAACAGGGTCAAAACAACAATAGCCCTTCTAGGTGGTAGAGTACCCCAAAAAGACACATTTGGTTGAGTGAGGGGAGAGTTTGTCACAGGTGGCAGAGGGAGCATGCACAAAGTCTGTGCACCCAAAGATACATAGAGGGAGAGTAAAAGGTTCCTTGCCTAGATAGAGATTGGAGAATGGGGTTTGACCGTGGAGAACTGTGGAGGGAATGCGATTGATGAGATAACAAGAAATGAGAACCGCATAACCCCAATAGGAGCGAGGGACCTACATCTGCGTCATCAGAGTGCGAGCGACATCAAGAAGGTGACGGTTTTTGCATTCCGCCACTCCATTTTGTTGTGAGGTATAGACACAACTAGTTTGATGGACAATCCCATGTTGCATACAGAAAGATGAAAAAGCTTGACTAATATACTCGTTAGCGTTATCAGAGCGAAGGACTTTAAATGAAACACCAAATTGATTTTGAATTAAATGATAAAAGGATGTCCATACATTGAATAATTCAGAGCAATCTCGTAAGATTTATACCCAAGTACATCTATAAAAGTCATACCCAAGTACATCTATAAAAGTCATCAATAAAGGTTACAAAATAAGAACTACCCCAACCAACAACGAGGATAGGAGTAGGACCCCAGACATCAGAGTGAATGAGATCAAACGGACGGGTAGAGCCACGACCTTTCTTCATAGGGAAGGAGGAGCAGTGATGCTTGCCAAGCTGACAGACATCACAGTTGAGAGGAGAACTGTGTGGAGGGAGGTGGGGTAGAAGCTGACAAAGAAGCCGTGGAGGAGGATGACCACGACGGAGGTGCCACTGTAGAAGAACTGTAGAGGAGGAGGAAAAGGCGGATAGAGTAGAAATATTTTCGAGGAAGTAGAGAGCGCCGCTCTTAGTCCCAGTAGTAATCGTCCGTTGGGAACTCGAATCTTGTTGGGTATTGTATCCACAATAACCTAGATTTGTATGAAGTCACCCTTGAACTAAGATGAATTAGTTTGTATTTGATTTCCTATCTAGTTGTGTGTTTGCAGGTTTTTGTTGCTAAGTGTAGACCAGTGTAAGTCTATAATGGGTCATCAAACACAAGACCATTCAATGTAATTCCTCATTATGTGATCCAAGGTATTGACTCATGTGCATCCTCTCTATTGGGATACACTTTATTTTCAAGCACAAGGACTAATGGGTAAAGACTTGATGCTGATTGATTTAGAGAAGCAAAATTTTTAAAGTTGAGAAAATTTTAAGTATTTTACTTGAGAAGTCCTTTTAGTACTCGAGTAGAAGACTTAGAAGCACTCGAGTAAGACTGGTCTGTATCTCGAGTATGGATATGGCTCTCGAGTAGTTTATGTTAAGTACTTGAGAAGTCAAGTCTAACACTTGAGTAGACTTGCTCTTATTCTCGAGTGTTCATGTTTTTCTCTCAGGAATTTTTTTCTAAGTCAAATAATCGAGTAGTCTAGCGGAGTACTCGAGTAGTTGAATTGATTCAGTCGAGTAACAGAACTTAGCTCTCGAGAACTTTAGTCTATCTCTCGAGAAGTAAGTTTAGCACTCGAGTAGTTCAGCTTTAGCACTCAAGTGATCAGATTGCTATCCAGAATTGTTCTCTAAGTCCAAGCTCACGAGAAGATTAGTCTATCTCTCGAGAAGTAAGTATAGCACTCGAGTAATCCATTAACTACTCGAGTGATGTACTTCAACATTCAGAATTTTCCAAGATTACCTCTTCTCGAGTAATCTAAGTACAGCACTCGAGAACAAGCTTTAGTACTCGAGTATTTTATACTTCACTTGAGAAATGCAGATTAAATTTTCAGAAAATTCTTTAGTCTTGTCAGATCTAATTTTTCAATGTCGTGACGTGACTGCTCCACGTGACCCTCATTAATGACGATTATTACCGTTAGAGAGATCCTATAAATGGTCATTTCATTATGACCAACCATGAGCGTGGATTATCAAAGTTTTGGATCAGCCGACAGTTTTCATCGTCTTCTACAGAAAGTCGCCGCAAGCTTTCACGATTTCTAAAGGCAGCTTTCGATCCAGAGATTCACAGATCAAGAGATCAATCTTTCTCCATAAACTCCTTGATCGTGTGAGTCAGAGATCCTCAGAACAAGATCTATCTTAGTCTTCTTCTTCATATCCTGAAAGAGCCGGAACTCAAGACAGAAGACCTAGAGAAGAATTTCCTATTTGAGAATATTTAAATTTATATTGTAAAATCTCTTTTGAATCTTGTAGGAGATTATTCTCCGAGTGTAGAAGATTTGTTATCCGAGTAGTAGGAATGTTTCTTATTCTGAGTGTAGATCCGTTTTGGATCAAGATTGTAGGAACATTGTTCCGAGTGGTAGGATCGGTTTGATCCGAGATTAGTGGAGTAGCAGAGTCTAGCATATTGCTAGATCGGTGAGTGGAAAGTGGACGTACCCAAGATTGGGGAACCACTACTATTCTTTTTGTTCTCTTTGATTACTTGTTGTTTTCTTGTGCTCTAGATCTGTAAAGTTTTTATTCCGCAAAAAGACACACGATTCACATATTCACCCCCCTCTAGGTGACTTAGGTAGACAACTTGAACTCTATTTCAGATCTTGAAAAGAACAAGAAGTTGGAGTGAATGTGACGAAGCACTGGAGTTGCTTGAATAAAGAGGTAACTGATAATAAATTGCACGAAAACTTTGGCACATAGAGAGTGTCCGCCAAGCGAAGAGACGGAGTGACATGAACCACTCCTGTTCCATGGACCGGGGAGGGAGAGCCTTCGACATCGAGCATCGGGGGCAACCAATCATGAATTTCTAGGAGAGAAAAGCACTGAGGATTGCCTGTCATGTGATTCATCGCACCAGAGTCTAGAAGCCATTTGCCTTGAGTAAACACGTGGGCACTACCTGATGACGTGACCACCATGACGGACGGCTTTGAGGAGGAGGTGGTTGTTGAGGTACTGGAAAGAGCCATGGAGGGAAGACAAGAAGCCGCACGAGAAGAAGCAACAAGTCGCGCTAACAGCGAGCAGGAAGTGCGGCTAGGAATTCCATAGAGGACAAAGAGCAGACAAGAAACTAAGCGAGAAGAAACAACAAGCCACGTGAACAACAAGCAGGATGTGCAGCTAGGAAGGCCGCAGTGGACAAAGAAAAGATTCTTCAGCAGTCACGGTGTCAATACACTAGCAGCAAGGAAGGCCACGATAAAAAAGCAGAGCAAAGCAGAGGGAAAGAAGTCACAAGGCTAGAGAGAAGGCTGCGCGAACAGGAGATAGAGAGGACCGTGCGAACTGCAAGGAGTTCGCGAGAAAGACAAGTAGGTCGTGCGATCAGAGCAGATACCGCACGAATAGAAACGGGCTGCGCGAATCAAAGGAGTTCGCGGGGAGAAAAGAAGCAGAGCAACCGCGAAAATAGGTTGCAGATAGAAGAAAAGAGAGGTCATGCACACAAGGGGCAACAACAAAGAGAAGAAAAGCTGCGCGAACAGAATACATGAAGAAGGGCAAACCACGCGGTCAGAAGAAGGTACCGAATAAGGTGGAAAAGATCGAGTCCTCTAATACCATGTGCAAACAGACAAGTAGAAACTGAAAATTGGAATAATAAAAATTTTTATTATCCAAAAAGATGAGTATTACAAAGGTATGACCTCTCTTTTATAGAATGGAGGAGATGAGAGTGATTACAAATAAGCAATGTGGGAATAACAAATTACAGGTTTAATAGAAACAAGCCGAACAGGCCGCGCGGTTAGAAGAATAGGCTAACTGCCCGGCAACCACCAGAAGGAGAGAACAAGCCTCCATAGGAGACCGCCAGACCGCCCGGTCTCCAAGTCGTCATAGACAAACCGTCAGATCGCCCAGACACCAAACAACAACAGTCTGTCTACCAAGCTGCTGGAGACAAACAGCCAGACTGCCCGGTCTCTAATCCGCCAGTGCCAGACCGCCAGACTGCCCGGTCTCCATACAGCAACATGCACCTCCATATGGCATCCTCCAGCGGTGTTGTCGCCACCGCATGATGCCTTTGGTCATGTGTCGCATTACGCCTCACCCACATGATCCATGCCAGAAACTTCTCCCATTCGCGAGAGCATGCTCTCATCATGAGTGTGTAAGACCCCCTTTTTTTTTTAAACTATCGGGGTCTTAGGCCCAGAATCGCCGCTTTGCGGTGACACCTTCACGTCCTGAAGGGTCATCACCACAAGGCACCGATTCTGCAGGCCAATTCGATCACAGAAATGTTGCACAGTAATTGAAGTAAGAGTAAGTTCACTGAAGGTAAATCACATATATAGAATAAAAACTCCACGAAGGGAGTGTCCACAGAATAACAATAATCAGAGTACTATAAATGCGGGCTTATGCCCATTACATCATGTCCTCACTACAATATCACTCAATGCGGAAGCAAACACTAGAAACTACTCAGGGTCGAGACTCACGGTCCCGACTGTATGAACTCCGGAGCTAGACTGCCCCATCTCCAGGCGCACCGATCTCTGGGGCTGTTCCTCCATGCTGGGCTCCACGATCCCCTATATGATGCGGTTCAAAAACCGTTAGTCATAAAGACTAAGCCCTATCATCCCCTACCCCTTCCCCCATGGCTCCTAGGTACCGAGCGGGGAGGAAGAAAGGGAAGGTCATGAAGGTAGAGATTAATCATGAAACAGATGGCAGCGAAACTAATCTAGCAATTCTATAATAATATGACAGAAAACAGAAAGTAAGAAAAGTAACCTCAACTTATGTGCGAAAGCGCATAAGCCGAGGGATCTTCTACAAGGCTCCCATCGTATAGAGTGTCCCATACCACTTATACGTTGGGGTGACGGTTATCAACCAACAGCATGTATATATATATATTGAAATTAACCTTTGATTTATAAACTTGCCCACACAAGCCTATAGACCAAGGGGTCGTTTAACATGTCCTAATGTATAAGCGTCTCATACCACTTATACTTTAGGTGTCAGGGTTAAATGAATCGATTATGCTATGACATGCATGTGGGTATGATGAAACATGCAAGTGCAACTCACACACCCGACTCTGTGCACACAGACCTTTAGTTCCCCCTTTCGGAGTCGTTACCTCCCAGGATACCTCCGTAGTGGCGGACAGAAGCGGTGGGTTGGGCCTCGCCCACCTCAAAACCAGTAAAAGCACCACTGGTCTGACCTATCGTACGCCTCAACGCTTGGTGCACTAAGCGGACGCCTGCGTACTCTTGCCGGCTGGTGCACCGGACTTCTATTGGCGAAGTGTTAATCACCTCGCCGAGTCAACGATATCGGTGTCGGTGCAATCGAACTCCCCGATATCGAAAACCCACCACCTTAACTTTTCCCTATTTTATGCACACGCAAGTTTAATCGTAAACACACAAAAACCGAGCCGAAGCCCCCGGACCAAAACGTCCGTCTCCAAACCGACCGAGCCGAAGCTCCCCGGACCAAAACGTCCGTCTCCAAACCGACCGAGCCAAAGCTCCCTGGACCAAAACGTCCGTCTCCAAACCGACCGAGTCGAATCTCCCTGGACCAAAATGCCCGTCTCCAAACCGACCGGGCCGAAGCTCCCATCAATCTTCCTGTGCCAACAGTGTTTGTGAAAGGTGCAGCCCTAGTTACTAAGTTACTCTTGCCAGTTTGTTATTACAGTTTACGTTAGCCCAGGACTGCCCCCGGTATTCCCCGTGAAGGGCTCTCAAGGGGCACTAGGAACCAAGACGGCGGCATTACGGCCCGAATTTCCCTTTCGCAAGGCATTTACTTTAATTGGTTTCTCACCTTACCTTTTTCCCTTTAAGAGTTACATTAAACTAAACCTAGGGTAGCTTGACTCTTCACCCTCTCCACACGGAAAGACAGTCTTCCGCCATACCCGCGTAACACCTAATCTTTCAACTACCATCAGTATTAAACCAAACCTCCTAGGGACTCACCTAGGCTACACGATATTCCAGATTACACGTAATTTGCTTTTTCATCCAAATGCCACAATTTATTTATCGGAGGTCTATCCTAACAAGATTTGCCTAAATCCAAAATATTGGAATTTTCCTAATAAATCCGATAACTTATTTATTTATTCTTAAGGGTCTAATATAATCATTTTGAACACGAGGTATAACATTCTAGTTGATTCCACCTATCACAAAATTAAGGTAAACAATAGTAGGCCTGATTATCAAGTTTCCAAAGTTTGATAGTTTTACAATGATTTTCAAGGGCCTAAACTTATTTAATCATTATTTCAGTTATTTCAAGCTTAATGAATAAACTACCTTAATTTGTCCTCCAAATAATTCAAATAAAATACAGGGTGCTGGTTTCATCATGAAAATAACTTTGACAGAATCCCATAATTTTCTTACTGATAATTAAATCATAATAAATCAAATACTAAATTACAATCTAACATGCTTTGTGAATGAAGTGCTATAACAGTAACTCTAAAAATTCCCAAATAATTCCCAGTGATATAAAAGGGCCTAAAAACTTTAAGTTCCAATTATCATAATTTTCCAGAAATTGTACAAGCCCTAATTTATTTTTATGTTCAAAATCCCATATTAAAACATTGTGAATGAACCTCTAAAATTTCTCAACATAAAATTCTATAAAAATTCAGGGATCAATGTTCTACTAGTCAAGATCTAAATCCAGAATTTTAACTAATTATAATTAATTTAAAACTTCCAAATAATTGAAACAACAAATCGGGCTAATAATCATTTAACACATGAAGTATAATATTTATTAATCATAAAAATTCCAGGGAAATTATCATAAGTCTAAAACATCCTAAAACTCCCTCCTCCCGAGTTTCATAATTTTTGGATTAGATTTAGTGCTTAAAATAACTTAATTACAATTTTATCCTAATCCAAAATCTCAACTTTCGAGGTACCTAATTACCTCCAATTCCTTCACTATTTCAACCAGAGGGTTTTCATCATATCATCCCCCTCTCCTCCAAATTTCAAGGGCATACAAGAGCTTTTGCTCCTATGTCCTTCACAAATCTCAAACTCCCACCACTGGATTTGAGCCAATCTCATAGGGTAAAATCCACCCTAATCCACACCATGTTACCCAAGAGGATAAACATAGACTCAACAAATCAGTGGCCACAACATCAGCCTCTTTTGAGGAGATTTGTCCACTCCATTTCCAATCGTACTTTTCCCCCAAAGTATCCCTCACCAAGACCTATCTAGGACTTGATACTTCCTTATTCAAAACTCGACCAATTGAGTTGAAATTTTGTACAGATCTAGGTTCAATAGCCAGGGACCACTCGCCAAGATTTGGGAGGGTTTGGATGTCTTTTGACCACTTAAATAAATTCCTCTAAGTTTATTAAATTAAAACAAAAACTTTAGGCAAAGTATCTCCAAAAATTCCCATTTTTGGTCTGCCGTTAAGTATAACTAAGGTTAACCCCCTGCCCAAATTTCAGGTCATTTGGACAAGGTACGAAGAGTGGGCATCCATTTTAATTTCTGCCCAACTCTAGGTACAGCCCCCACTAAAACGGGTGCTGCGGCCGAACCGCTTACCCAAACGAGTTAAAACCAATTTTAGATTAATCTAGACTCGAAGGGCTATGACTTTCGTGTTTGGTCACTTTTCCTAAAACGGCCTCTAAATGCCTCGTTTTGCAGCATCAAAATGTGCCCATCCAAGTATATTTTCCTTATAAAATTATTTACATAATTTATATATTATAAACAGTTTTTTACTGTTCATCTTCTACAGAACCCGAAAACCAGACACAGAAAACTCATATTTCCTGTAGCTCTTTCGCGCTCCGTTGCCGGCAGTTCGGTCACCTCCCTGGCCAACCACCACCACCACCACCTCCGTTGAGGCGACGACTATCGATCGGCGGTGATTGGGCCGCCGGAGATGGCGGTTTCCGGCGAACTCAAGAATACGTATTTCATGGTTTTTCCCTGAAAACGAGAGATGGGTCCGGCTCCGTTGAGCGCGAACTTCCTTTCTAGGAATCCTAAGATCTACCCATGAAAGAAGAAGCAGAGGAGGACCTTGTTCGCGGTTTGGAGGCGAGATGAACGACGGGGTGCCATGGCGTAGTGGTGGCGTAGCCGAACTCCTCCTACAGCAAGAAAAAAGATCTGATCCGTTTGATTGAGCGTGTAAACTTCTCCTCTTGCTCCAAGTGGGCTTTTATAAGTCAGCAAGTGGGGAGATGAAAGGGTAAATCCTTAATGGTCATGAATGTTCTCCCCTAACGTTTCGGTTATGATGCAGGGCAGTTGAAACGCTGGAAAACGAAGAGTGTTCGCCAGGTGGTGATTTCCTATTAGATCAACATTTCCTTATTTATTTAAATAATTAAAGAAGGAAACGGCCCATAAATACTCCGGGTGTAACTTCCCATAATCAAAATTGATTACAATGTCGGTTACCAAAATTTCCAGTCTGGCTGACGTTTCGGCCTTGGTCACGGGCATGACACATAGGTCACGGGCGTTACAGGCCCGGATAGCCAATTCTGGGTTCGACGATCGTCGAACTGAGATCGACGATCGTCGAAGGGTGGTCATGGTCGTGACACATAGGTCACGGGCGTGACAGGCCCGGGTGGTTAATTCTGGGTCGACGATCGTCGAATTGAGATCGACGGTCGTCGAAGGGTGGTCACGCCCTAGGTCACGGGAATGACACCTAGGTCACGGGCGTGACAGGCCCGAGTTCCAATTTCGACGATCTCCTTACGGAGATCGACGATCGTCGAAGGAGTCACGTCCTAGGTCACGGGCGTGACACCTTGGTCACGGGCGTGACATGCCCGGGCTGCAAGTTCGACGATCGTCTCACGGAGATCGACGATCGTCGAAGGAGTCACGCCCTAAGTCACGAGCGTGACACCTTGGTCACGGGTGTGACATGCTCGGGCAGCAAGTTCGACGATCGTCTCACGGAGATCGACGATCGTCGAAGTAGTCATGCCCAAAGTCACGGGCGTGACGGGTCAGTCACGGGCGTGACCAACCCGTGACCCGAAATCTCGATCGATTTATTTCAATTTTTGGGCTTCCTAGGGTTCTGTCATGACCAACCGACTCCTAGGGGTCTAGCCGGAAATGGGATGTTACAAATCCTAATAAACAAAACAAAAATTTCGTCCCCGAAATTGAGGTTGAGCCTACGGGGATTTCTATCGGAATAAATTAAACTTGTAACATCCCATACGATCTTTCTATTGGGTTCAGGCGACTATTCGTTTGATAAACGAAGACAATCTCCCCAATAAACAAAAGATTAGCCCCTACCTTTCTGATTGAGTGTGCATACCTAGGTCCTGAATTTTCCTTATCTAGTCTTAACTGTCCAAAACAAGAAGGCAATCTATAGTATACCGAGAGGTGGTGAGATGTACCTGACTGAACAACTCCGGGTATCTTTGCCTCATCAGATCCTGCGGTTCCTAGGTGTGCTCCTCCTGACCGTGGTTTCTCCACAGAACCTTGACAAAGGGGATCTTTTTGCGGCGCAAGATCCGTACTCCTTTGTCGTCGATCCGAACCGGCTCCAAGTGAACAGATCGGTGTGAAGCTACCGGCCCTTCGGTGGTCAAAATCCGCTGCTCTGGGCGTAGTAGAGCCCTTCTCAGCGAAGAAAGGTGGAATACGTCGTGTAGAGCTGCCAGCTCTGGCGGCAACTCTAGCCTATAGGCTAGGGGTCCGATCCACTCCAAGATCCGGTAAAGGCCCATATACCTAGGGCTGAGCTTCTTCCTCCGACCGCGCACCCGTGAGACTCCGTGTATGGGCCGGATCTTCAAGAACACTCGATCTCCTACCCGAAACTCCACCTGACGGTGCCGGGCGTCATAGTATTTAGCCTGTCTGCTCTGCGCCTCCAACATCCTATCTCTGATCAGTCTCACCTGAGCCTCGGTGTCTTCAACAAAATCCGATCCCAACACCTTCGGATCCTCGTCTTGAACCCAAGAAAGCGGGGTCCTACATTTTCTTCCATACAAGGCTTCATAAGGCGCCACCCTGATGCTGGACTGGTAGCTATTGTTATAGGAGAACTCAACCAACGGTAACATCTTCTCCCACGGCTCCCCTCGGTCCAGTATACACAGTCGTAGTAAATCCTCCAAGGTCCGGTTGGTGCGCTCTGTCTGCCCGTCCGTCTGGGGGTGGAAGGCCGTGCTAAAAGTCAACCGGGTGCCCAAATATGCCTGCACTGACCGCCACTCCCTGGATGTAAATCGTCCATCGCGGTCCGACACTATCGTCCGGGGCACGCCATGATATCGAATATACTGCTCCACGAACTTCCGTACCAGCACTCCCACCGAGTCATCCTTCCTGATCGGTATAAAGAGGGCCACCTTCGTCAACCGATCAACAATCACCCAGATCGAGTCGTTCCCCGTCCGAGACCGGGGAAGACCATGTATAAAATCCATAGCTATATCGTCGAACTTCCACTCCGGCACCGGGAGTAGCTGCAATAATCCTGCGGGGTTCCTGCACTCTGCCTTCACCAACTGACACGCCTCGCAATGGGTCACGAAGTACGTAATATCCTTCTTCATGCCCGGCCAAAACATCATCTTCTTCAGATCAGCGGTCATCTTTGTGATCCCCGGGTGCACAGAGTACCGGCTGCAATGCGCCTCCGTCATAATATCCTCTCGGATCTGGCCTCCTGTGGGTATATATACTCTGCCTCTGAAATGTAGCAGACCATCTCTCAGAGAATAATCTCCTGTTGAACCCTCCTCCAAGGCTCGGAACATCGGCTCTGCCCACGCATCTGTCCTCTGTCCGTCCCGAATGCGATCCCGAATATCGTCTATGGCCACCATCGATGTCAGATACTCCCTATACAGCTCTGGATCATCCTCAGACACTAGGGATATCTGCATATCTCCGAATGACCGGACTAGCTCCATGGACATAACTTGGGGCCCAGCTTCGAAAGTGGCAGCTCTCCGACTCAATGCGTCGGCCACCATGTTTGCCTTCCCTGGATGGTAGTGCATCTCATACTGATAGTCTGCTAAGAACTCCACCCAGCGCCTCTGCCTGATATTCAGCTCCTTCTGAGTGTCCACGTATTTAAGGTTCTTGTGGTCGGAGTAGATGTCGCAGTGGACTCCATAAAGATAATGGCGCCAGACCTTCAGAGCAAAAACGACCGCTCCCATCTCAAGGTCGTGCACTGGGTAGTTCTTCTCATGGGTCTTCAGCTGGCGGGAGGCATATGCTATGACGTGTCCGTTCTGCATCAGCACTGCTCCCATCCCCTGGTATGATGCGTCGGCGTACACCTGGAATCCTTCCTTTCCAGATTGAAGCGCCAGAATAGGGGCTGAGATGAGTCGGTCCTTCAGTTCCTGGAAAGCCACCTGGCACTGCGGGGTCCAAACGAAAGGTGCCTTCTTCTTCGTCAAAGATGTGAGGGGGAGGGCAATCTGAGAGAACCCCTCCACGAACTTCCGGTAGTAACCGGCAAGTCCCAAGAAACTTCGTACATCGGTGGCTGTCTTCAACTGCGGCCAATCTCGAACTGGCCGAATCTTTGCCGGATCCATTGCCAACCCGGCTCCGCTGATAATGTGGCCTAGGAAGGCTACCTCCTTCAACCAAAATTGACACTTGCTGAATTGTGCATAAAGGCGATGCTCCCGCAACCTCTCCAGAGTGAGTGCCAGATGCCGAGTGTGCTCCTCCTCCGTCCTAGAGTAAATCAGGATGTCGTCTATGAATACTATGACGAACACATCCAAGTAGGCCTCGAAAACCCAGTTCATGAGACTCATGAACGCCGACGGAGCATTCGTGAGCCCGAAGGGCATCACGGTGAACTCATACTGGCCATATCTGCTACTGAAGGCCGTCTTCGGGATATCCTCCTCCTGGATCCGTAGCTGGTAGTATCCTGACCTCAAGTCCAGCTTCGAGAAATAATGGGATCCCTCCAGCTGGTCGAACAATTCGTCTATCCGTGGGAGCGGATAGGTATTCCGGACGGTCAGCCTGTTTAGTGCTCGATAATCGATGCACAGGCGGAGTGTCCCATCCTTCTTCTTCACGAATAGGACTGGTGCTCCCCATGGAGAGGAACTCGGTCTAACAAACCCTGCCTCAACCAATTCTTGCAACTGAGTCCGAAACTCTGCCAACTCCTTTGGGGCCATTCGATAAGGGGCCCTAGATGCCGGCTTGGCCCCCGGCACAAGCTGTATCTGAAAATCCTGCTCTCGGTGTGGAGGTAATCCTGGTAGTTTCTCTGTAAAGATGTCAGCGAAATCTCGCACCACCGGGATGTCTGTCACCGACTCCTTAACTTCCGCCATCTCAAATAGAATCTGATAGACCTCCTCTCCCTGTAGATGGGCCTTAACGGCCTGTACCGAAGATAAGAGTATACGAGAGACAGGTCTTATACCTTCGATGGTAATGAAAGAGTCCCCGTGTCTCACGGTGATCCTCTTCGCCTGGCAGTCAATCTGGGCATGGTTCCAGTGCAGCCATACCATGCCCAGGATCAGGTCGTAGTCCGTCAGCTTCAAAATCGTCGCTGGAGCCTCGAACGCTTTTCCACCAATTTCTGCCTCCATATTACAGTGATCCGTGGTAAGGAGCTCAGATCCATCTGGTAGTCGCACCCTCATCCTCGAGCCTGTGAACCGCTCCACACCTTCCAGTCCTTCCACGAACGTCTCTGATACAAAGGAGTGAGTATCTCCAGTATCGAACAGCGTGCGGGCCGGCTTGCCGCTGATGAAGACTATACCTGGGGTGATTAGATATCTTAGGGTTCTATAGTGAATTTTACTTTCCTTGCTAATCTATCTAGTGCGATTCAAAGTTTTAACCATTGAAAGGGAAATTCTATGAAAATAAAGAGGCATTGCAGCGTACCTGCTATGACCTGCTCCGGATTCCGAGGCTGCGCAAGGTCCAAGGCATATACCTGCTCCCTTTCTTGTCTACGATCTCCCCCCTGGTATCCACGACCGCGGCCGCGTCCTCGACCTCCGTAATGCTGAGCTGGTGGGCCGCCCTGTGGTGCTGGAGGTGGTGCCCCCCTCATGGGGCAGTTCCTCCGAATGTGCCCAATCTGATGACAAAGGAAGCACTCTTGTGGGGGATACGCCATTCCCCCGGGTCTCGGCATCTCTTGCATCCGAAGAGGTGGAGGGGCCAATATCACCTGTTCCCTCGGCTCCTGCCTCACGTCCTGACGAGGCTGGTCCTCTGTCCTCCTCCCCTCTGGTACAGCACCTCGCCGCTGGTCATTTCTACCTCTCCGTCCCTGATCCTCTACTGGCCGTTTCCGGCCCTGGGTGGCGTGCCAATCTGCCTCAATCCTTTTTGCCATCTCCAAAATCCGGGAGATGGGCCCGTCAGATACAAACAACAGAGCCTCCCTCAAGTCCTCCCGCAGGCCCTTATAGAACCTCCTGATATACCCTGCTTCGTCCAGCTGGTAGGAATCTGCGTATCGAGCCAGATGGTCAAACTCTCGATGGTACTCCACCACGGTCCGTGTGCCTTGCTTCAGCTGTAAGAACCGCTCCTCCAAATCATCCCTGGCCGACTGTGGAACGAAATGCTCCAGCAGGGCGGCCCTGAACTCCTCCCAGGTAACCTCCGCAACCTCCCTATCGGCAAATGTCGTGTCCAACAGCGTCTTCCACCACCTCTTTGCATGGGACTCCAGGCAAGAGACGACCAGAGCCACCCTCTCCTCCCAGGGACACCGTATCCCGATCAGCATCTCGTACATGATATCCAGCCACTCTTCCGTCCGAACCGCCGACTCTGTCCCCAAGTAGGACGGGGGAGACAGTCCTCGGAAGATGCTTAGCTAGTATGCCCCCGGATTTGGCTGCGGGGCCGGAACCTGCTGGGCCCTGAAGGCCTCCAGGATGGCAGTCAGAGTATGTCCCATGTCTGACTGAAGGAAAGGAGTGGGGACCGGTGGGGGTGGTGCAACATCCTGAGCCTGTTGAACTCCACCATGTGGCGTAGGCCGTGCTGGAGGCTGCGTAACAAAAACACATGCTGAGAAAACGTTCAAACTTATATAAAAGTGGACAATTTATATGTGATCCCCCTTTGGGCACACCACTGCTTCCGCTGCTTAGTTTGTCCCCAAACTAAACTCGAGCGGGGGTGACCCAGGGTTTGTGGACTGCTACTTCCTTCTGATCGATGTTTTCCGCTCTGATACCACTTGTAAGACCCCCTTTATTTTTTTTAAACTACCGGGGTCTTAGGCCCAGAATCGCCGCTTTGCGGTGACACCTTCACGTCCTAAAGGGTCATCAGCACAAGGCGCCGATTCTGCCGGCCAATTCGATCACAGAAATGTTGCACAGTAATCAAAGTAAGAGTAAGTCCACTGAAGGTAAATCACATATATAGAATAAAAACTCCACGAAGGGAGTGTCCACAGAATAACAATAATCAGAGTACTATAAATGCGGGCTTATGCCCGTTACATCATGTCCTCACTACAATATCACTCAATGCGGAAGCAAACACTAGAAACTACTCAAGGTCGAGACTCACGGTCCCGGCTGTATGAACTCCGGAGCTAGACTGCCCCATCTCCAGGCGCACCGATCTCTAGGGCTGTTCCTCCATGCTGGGCTCCACGATCCCCTATATGATGCGGTTCGAAAACCGTTAGTCATAAAGACTAAGCCTTATCATCCCCTACCCCTTCCCCCATGGCTCCTTGGTACCGAGCGGGGAGGAAGAAAGGGAAGGTCATGAAGGTAGAGATTAATCATGAAACAGATGGCAGCGGAACTAATCTAGCAATTCTATAATAATATGACAGAAAATAGAAAGTAAGAAAAGTAACCTCAACTTATGTGTGAAAGCGCAAAAGCCAAGGGATCTTCTGCAAGGCTCCCATCGTATAGAGTGTCCCATACCACTTATACGTTGGGTGACGGTTATCAACCAACATTATGTATATATATATTGAAATTAACCTTTGATTTATAAACTTGCCCACACAAGCCTATAGAACAAGGGGTCGTTTAGCAGGTCCTAATGTATAAGCGTCTCATACCACTTATACTTTAGGTGTCAGGGTTAAATGAATCGATTATGCTATGACATGCATGTGGGTATGATGAAACATGCAAGTGCAATTCACACACCCGACTCTGTGCACACAGACCTTTAGTTCCCCCTTTCGGAGCCGTTACCTCCCAGGATACCTCCGTAGTGGCGGACGGAAGCGGTGGGTTGGGCCTTGCCCACCTCAAAACCAGTAAAAGCACCACTGGTCTGACCTATCGTACGCCTCAACGCTTGGTGCACTAAGCGGACGCCTGCGTACTCTTGCCGGCTGGCGCACCGGACTTCTGTTGGCGAAGTGCTAATCACCTCGCCGAGTCAACGATATCGGTGTCGGTGCAATCGAACTCCCCGATATCGAAAACCCACCACCTTAACTTTTCCCTATTTTATGCACACGCAAGTTTAATCGTAAACACACAAAAACCGAGCCGAAGCTTCCGGACCAAAACGTCCGTCTCCAAACCGACCGAGCCGAAGCTCCCCGGACCAAAACGTCCGTCTCCAAACCGACCGAGCTGAAGCTCCCTGGACCAAAACGTCCATCTCCAAACCGACCGAGCCGAAGCTCCCTGGACCAAAACGTCCGTCTCCAAACCAACCGGGCCGAAGCTCCCATCAATCTTCCTGTGCCAACAGTGTTTGTGAAAGGTGCAGCCCTAGTTACTAAGTTACTCTTGCCAGTTTGTTATTACAGTTTACGTTAGCCCAGGACTGCCCCCGGTATTCCCCGTGAAGGGCTCTCAAGGGGCACTAGGAACCAAGACGGCGGCATTACGGCCCGAAGTTCCCTTTCACAAGGCACTTACTTTAATTGGTTTCTCACCTTACCTTTTTCTCTTTAAGAGTTACATTAAACTAAACCTAGGGTAGCTTGACTCTTCACCCTCTCCACATGGAAAGACGGTCTTCCGCCATACCCGCGTAACACCTAATCTTCCAACTACCATCAGTGCTAAACCAAACCTCCTAGGGACTCACCTAGGCTACACGATATTCCAGATTACACGTAATTTGCTTTTTCATCCAAATGCCACAATTTATTTATCGGAGGTCTATCCTAACAAGATTTGCCTAAATCCAAAATATTGGAATTTTCCTAATAAATCCGATAACTTATTTATTTATTCTTAAGGGTCTAATATAATCATTTTGAACATGAGGTATAACATTCTAGTTGATTCCACCTATCACAAAATTAAGGTAAACAATAGTAGGCCTAAATATCAAGTTTCCAAAGTTTGATAGTTTTACAATGATTTTCAAGGCATAAACTTATTTAATCATTATTTCAGTTATTTCAAGCTTAATGAATAAACTACCTTAATTTGTCCTCTAAATAATTCAAATAAAATACAGGGTGCTGGTTTCATCATGAAAATAACTTTGACAGAATCCCATAATTTTCTTACTGGTAATTAAATCATAATAAATCAAATACTAAATTACAATCTAACATGCTTTGTGAATGAAGTGCTATAACAGTAACTCTAAAAATTCCCAAATAATTCCCAGTGATATAAAAGGGCATAAAAACCTTAAGTTCCAATTATCATAATTTTCCAGCAATTGTACAAGCCCTAATTTATTTTTATGTTCAAAATCTCATATTAAAACATTGTGAATGAACCTCTAAAATTTCTCAACATAAAATTCTATAAAAATTCAGGGATCAATGTTCTACTAGTCAAGATCTAAATCCAGAATTTTAACTAATTATAATTAATTTAAAACTTCCAAATAATTGAAACAACAAATCGGGCTAATAATCATTTAACACATGAAGTATAATATTTATTAATCATAAAAATTCCAGGGAAATTACCATAAGTCTAAAACATCCTAAAACTCCCTCCTCCCGAGTGTCATAATTTTTGGATTAGATTTAGTGCTTAAAATAACTAAATTACAATTTTATCCTAATCCAAAATCTCAACTTTCGAGGTACCTAATTACCTCCAATTCCTTCACTATTTCAACCAGAGGGTTTTCATCATATCATCCCCCTCTCATCCAAATTTCAAGGGCATACAAGAGCTTTTGCTCCTATGTCCTTCACAAATCTCAAACTCCCACCACTGGATTTGAGCCAATCTCATAGGGTAAAATCCACCCTAATCCACACCATGTTACCCAAGAGGATAGACATAGACTCAACAAATCAGTGGCCACAACATCAGCCTCTTTTGAGGAGATTTGTCCACTCCATTTCCAATCGTACTTTTCCCCCAAAGTATCCCTCACCAAGACCTATCTAGGACTTGATACTTCCTTATTCAAAACTCGACCAATTGAGTTGAAATTTTGTACAGATCTAGGTTCAATAGCCAGGGACCATTCACCAAGATTTGGGAGGGTTTGGAGGTCATTTGACTACTTAAATAAATTCCTCTAAGTTTATTAAATTAAAACAAAAACTTTAGGCAAAGTATCTCCAAAAATTCCCACTTTTGGTCTGCCGTTAAGTATAACTAAGTTTAACCCCCTGCCCAAATTTCAGGTCATTTGGACAAGGTACGAAGAGTGGGCATCCATTTTAATTTCTGCCCAACTCTAGGTACAGCCCCCACTAAAACGGGTGCTGCGGCCGAACCGCTTACCCAAACGAGTTAAAACCAATTTTAGATTAATCTAGACTCGAAGGGCTATGACTTTCGTGTTTGGTCACTTTTCCTAAAACGGCCTCTAAATGCCTCGTTTTGCAGCATCAAAATGTGCCCATCCAAGTATATTTTCCTTATAAAATTATTTACATAATTTATATATTATAAACAGTTTTTTACTGTTCATCTTCTACAGAACCCGAAAACCAGACACAGAAAACTCATATTTCCTGTAGCTCTTTCGCGCTCCGTTGCCGGCAGTTCGGTCACCTCCCTGGCCAACCACCACCACCACCACCTCCGTTGAGGCGACGACTATCGATCGGCGGTGATTGGGCCGCCGGAGATGGCGGTTTCCGGCGAACTCAAGAATACGTATTTCATGGTTTTTCCCTGAAAACGAGAGATGGGTCCGGCTCCGTTGAGCGCGAACTTCCTTTCTAGGAATCCTAAGATCTACCCATGAAAGAAGAAGTAGAGGAGGACCTTGTTCGCGGTTTGGAGGCGAGATGAACGACGGGGTGCCATGGCGCAGTGGTGGCGTAGCCGAACTCCTCCTACAGCAAGAACAAAGATCTGATCCGTTTGATTGAGCGTGTAAACTTCTCCTCTTGCTCCAAGTGGGCTTTTATAAGTCAGCAAGTGGGGGAGATGAAAGGGTAAATCCTTAATGGTCATGAATGTTCTCCCCTAACGTTTCGGTTATGATGCAGGGCAGTTGAAATGCTGGAAAACGAAGAGTGTTCGCTAGGTGGTGATTTCCTATTGGATCAACATTTCCTTATTTATTTAAATAATTAAAGTAGGAAACGGCCCATAAATACTCCGGGTGTAACTTCCCATAATCAGAATTGATTACAATGTCGGTTACCAAAATTTCTAGTCTGGCTGACGTTTCGGCCTTGGTCACGGGCGTGACACATAGGTCACGGGCGTGACAGGCCCGGATAGCCAATTCTGGGTTTGACGATCGTCGAACTGAGATTGACGATCGTCGAAGGGTGGTCACGGGCGTGACACATAGGTCACGGGCATGACAGGCCCGGGTGGTTAATTCTGGGTCGACGATCGTCGAACTGAGATCGACGGTCGTCGAAGGGTGGTCACGCCCTAGGTCACGGGCGTGACACCTAGGTCACGGGCGTGACAGGCCCGGGCATCAAGTTCGACGATCGTCTCGCGGAGATCGACGATCGTCGAAGGAGTCACGCCCTAGATAACGGGCGTGACACCTTGGTCACGGGCGTGACATGCCCGGGCTGCAAGTTCGACGATCGTCTCACGGAGATCGACGATCGTCGAAGGAGTCACGCCCTAAGTCACGGGCGTGACACCTTGGTCACGGGCGTGACATGCCCGGGCAGCAAGTTCGACGATCGTCTCACGGAGATCGACGATCGTCGAAGTAGTCACGCCCAAAGTCACGGGCGTGACGGGTCAGTCACGGGCGTGACGGGTCAGTCACGGGCGTGACCAACCCGTGACCCGAAATCTCGATCGATTTATTTCAATTTTTGGGCTTCCTAGGGTTCTGTCACGACCAACCGACTCCTAGGGGTCTAGCCGGAAATGGGATGTTACAGAGTGTGTAAATAGCCACACCCCCTAGCAAAATAATTACCAAAGCGCCTCCCTCAGAAGCTATAAAAAGGACCCAGAGCTCTCATTTGGAAGGACACATGCCTTCTACACCTGGGAGAGATCCAGAGTCTTCCTTCAAAGATCTCTTAGTGTTCTCCTTTTGCACTTGAAGATCTTACAGAAGATCTCCTTTGGCACTCGAAGATCTCCTCCGAAGTTCGAAGATTCCTTGATGATTGTTTGAAGATCTCCTTCGTAGTTTGACGATCATTTAAAGTTTTCTCGATGATCTCCTTCGGCCTTTTGAGATTCTTTTGGAGCATCAAAGATCTCCTTCGCACCTCGAAGGTACCCTTAAATACAGCTCGAAGACCTCATCTAGCTCCATCCTTCTAGGCTAGAGCCCCATTGTCGCATCCATCATTCGAGATTGCATTCGAGCACGCTCCTCAACTCTCTACTCCAAGCGATCTCCGAGGTCCAGAAAGATTATTGTAACGAGCAGTGGCATGTCACCCTCAAGAGATAGCTTTTGTAACCCATCAAAGAATGTTAGAACTTGGTCGGCACCAATCAAGCCCCTTGATTTTCCCCTTTCCGAGGTTTTTCTACGGAAAAAACTTTTTTATCAACTATTGGTATTCTCTATGACTGTTTGTGCACTTGGCTCCCTCCCGAGGTGATACAATTCAATTCAACCAGTTCATAAGAGCGTCAAGCAACCTGCAATAGTTTGTCGCCATATGCGGGAAAGTTGTTCTCAAACTCGACAAAGATTCTCTGAAGACAGATTGGCTCTGTTGCAATACACGTGACTAAAAACTTTGTCAATAAGAGGAACTCGTACTACTGAAGGGTCAATCCCCTTAGGGGTGAGGGTGGGGGGTATGTTGATTCATCTCCCTCCTATTCGCTTATCAACTAACCTCTCACAGAAGAGGTCATGATCACACCCGTAGGTGCACTAGAAAAACACATGTGCTAAATGGAAGAGTATCAGACCGAGATGCTTAACCTCCTAAGAAATTTAGGAGCTCCTTAAGCTCTTAATCAAGCCCCCGAGCTAGGAAACCTTCCTCTTCTACTTCTAAACTGTGCTCTTACTATGCACGCAATATGTGATCATAAGACCACATAAGAAGAGTTATCCGACGTGGCAAGCCTAAAGCACCCTTTTTGGCCGACCCGAGAACCCAAAGCCAACCATCATCATCGCCACAGCATGGGAGTATCGGGCTTCGAGCTAGCTATTGGAAGACTCACTCACGAGGAGATCCATGATGTGATTGCAGGAGAATACTGACAAGTCAGACGATGATCCGCTTTTACGCACTGCCCTCTATATTACGACACTCTACTAATGCCTCAGGTTCTAGCGCATCTGATTGCGTATGGCTTCATGCTTCCAAATATCAAGACGTTCAATGGGATGGATAATGCACTAGAGCATATCAACCACTTCACTACCATTATGATGATTTATAATGCTCCAAATTAGCTACTATGCCAAGTATTCCTAACAACACTGATGGGACAAGCAAACACCTGGTTCAATTATCTGCGAGAAGGAGCCATCCAATGTTTTGCGCTATGATGGCTTCATAGACATCTATATAAGCTTCGACCTGATGTACAAGGTCTGCATATTTGGACACTGTCTCCCTTATTAGTGCTGAATTGAAGGTGCTTGGATGTAAGCACCCTAGGAAAACACCTCTCAAAAGCTCAGGATGGACGCCCTAGGATTTATCGTGGCTCAATAGTGAAGCAGTTGAATAGGATGTGAGGGTCTCACCCTCATTCTGGCAGATCTCTTGAAAATTAGAGGGCTCTCGAACGATTCTAAGATTTATCGCGCGGATCTGAGACCAAGCTCGCCGAATCAACCTAGGATGCACCATCCTATAATCCTACTTCAACCCGCTGGCGCCTCCAAGGACTAGGCGTCGAGAACGAGGACGATGGCGCTGGGAATCGAATTGATTCACGAAGTCTCGCCCTCTCTCACCCTTTTGCCTTCCCTTCCCTCAATGTACCCTATCACTTTTTATGTCGGACTTTGTAATTTTTAACTCTGCTATTATTATTATTATTTGTCATTCGGCTCTCGCCCGGCGAGAGCGACCTCTGCTTCGGCTTATTTTTCTATCACATTGTTATCTCAGAATGCTTGCGCGAATCGGAATTGTCGGTCGGTCGCTGTCACCCTGGGCTAGAAACTGAGGCTTCCCCGACTTAGGGCGTGACAGTTGTACCCCCGCCACCTTTTTGGGAAAAGCCATCATGATCACGGTTTTCTATAAATAGGGAAGTCCACCAACTGCATTTATTTCCCCGATCTGGAAGCCTTGCTCTTCTTCTTGTTGCTCTCGCGACTTACCGAGAACTCCCCCTGCTTCCGCCTTCCTCTCTCGTCCTCGCCTAATTTTCGCTCTCGCCTCTTTCCTTGAGACCTCGCCCTTAATCCCCTAAACACGATGCCGGGAGAAAACAAGGGACGTCCCAACTGCGCGGAAGCCTTCCGAAAGCACCAATTCCCCCCCCCCCCCTTGCCGCCTAACCATGGAAGAGTATTAGCTAATCACCTCCCGCTACGTTCCCGCCGGCTTCACCACGAAAAACCTCTACAACCATGACAGGGTGAACCGCCCGGGAGAGGGGGAGCTTGCCATCCCCCTCGAACACTTCGAGGTGGGCTTACGCCTACCCCTTCTGCCGGAGATGCATCAGGCCCTCCGATACTATGGAGTGGTTCCCACGCAACTGAATCCTAACTCGGTCGCAATCCTTGTAGCATTTATTTGCTACATGTGATCCGAGAGGATCGAGTTCAGCCTCCCTATCTTCCAAAAGCTGTTCATCTTCCGCGCGAAGGGAGGGGTGGTCTTTATCTTCGGGCAGCTGCTCAAGGCCACCGGTCTCGCCAACAAGCACTATCACTGGGGAGAGAAGTTTGTTTTTGTCTCCGGCGATTTCGACAACGTCCCTCTCGCCCACGTCCAATACGAGAACGCTTCCTACAAGCCGCCCACCCTGGGATCGCGCGAGAGCACCCTTCTGGAGTTCTTCGGGACTAAGGACTTCAACGTCCAATTCCTCCGACGGGACGTCGATTCGCTCCTTCCCGTGCCCCCTGGCGAAGGTATGGTATCGCCTTTAACTCGGTGTTTCCCATTCTAAGACTTAATGCTGAGTGGTATCACCTTTGTAGGAGAGCGGGAGATTCCCTTGTGCCAACCTTTCCCCGAGACTCGGGCTACCGAGAGCCGGGCCACGAGAGATCCGCTGGCTCTCACGAAATCCGTAGCTCGTGCTTGCCGGGACGAGCCGACTCCACCTCCTTCGTCCGATGCCAAGAAGCGGAAGCCCAAGGCCTTCTTCTCCCAGCCGCTGAAAAGACAATAACCAACCGCCGCCGATAAGGGGAAGTCCATAGCGAATTCGCCCGTCCGACCTCCCGCTCTAGGCCGATCCTTCAAAGAGCTCCTGCAAGCGGCCAGCGAGATGTCTACTGCCGCCAGGGGTGGTGTCGGGGCCCCTGCCGAGAACCCTCCAGCCGAAAGCAGGGCTGGTGGAGAGGGGGCCGCCGCCGAGACCTTCACTCAGTCCCCTCCCAAGGAGGTGCCAAAGGGGCACTAGAATTTTGATCTTGGCGTGAAGTGCCTTGACGCGGAAGGGAAACCCATGTTGCAGTGGGACCCCGAGACCAACTGAGTCTCTCTCTCGACCCTTCTCCCTAGCTGGGCGGAGCGCGACCAGGTTACTAGAGAGGCCTTCGCACTGGGCTACGGCCTTTAGAGCCGGTAGAATGCCGGCCTCTACGATCAACTGACCACCCGACTCCTATCCTTCGACTCCACCCGGGCCCTGATGCGTGAGTTCGAGCTTGCGCACATGTGCGCGTGCCGAAGCATCACCATTGACCGCAACTTCCTCGACATGTATAAGGTGAGGGAGGAGGCGGTGGCTCAGGCGGCTGCCTTGAAGATAGAGCTGGCGGATGCTAAACGACTGTTGTCCATGTGCCCGGCGGAAGAGGTAAGAGAGACCTTTCAAGGCATTTGTTCTCGCCGCTGTAGATCACGACCTTTTTCCTCCCATACTGACCTCTCTCTTTACGCAGGACTCAGCTCAAGCTATGGTGCTCCGCGCGCAACTGGCAGGGGTGGAGTGTGAGAACGCTTTACTAAAGGATCATCTCCGGCGCTTGGAGGCAGCTGCTGCTGCGGTTCCGCCCCCTCCTTCGCTGGATGAGAGGTTGAAAAGCCGCCATTACTCGGAGTACGAGATCGACCAGCTTCTGCAGACCAACACTCAGGTGATGGTCAGGCTGACGATCGAGACGTTGCAAGACGTAGGCTGCTTGGACGAGGGTGGCAAGACTATCACCGCGCGTCAGCTCCTCCCCTGGCTTTTCGAGCCCCTCCAGAAGCCCCCGGGTGCTCCCGACTCCCCGCCCTCGGATGTCCCGCAACCTACTACTACTGGCAAGGCTTCTTGCGAGATATCCGGGGAGGGCTCTGGCGAGAGCTCAAGCGGAAGATCGAGTGGATATAGCGCGTCTCCCTGATGGGTCCTTCCCCCCCCCGGCTTGTTCTTTCGTCTGTAATGAGCGAGATGCTCTAATTTTGTAATCACATTTTGAGTAAATACATTGTAAACATTTGTATTTCAGTTCTCCTCCTTTTTCTCATTGTAAATGTTTGTAGATACATTGTAATCATATGTTTGTAAGTGTTTGTATTTGAGTAGATACAACAGTTGAGGCCGAATGCTTATCAAGCATGCTTCCGCCGAGGCCCTTGGCCCCCCCTAGGGTAGTCTCCCTTAACGATTAATAAGTAGGAACCTGTCGAGAGAGCTCAGGGCTTAGACGTCTCGTTTCCGCGCTTTGCCGAGAGCCGTTTGCTGGGAATGTCGCTCGTAGGCCCTTTAAGGGGAGACCACCCCTCTTTATCTTGCGCGAACGGACCGAACCTTTCGCCTAGATCTTCCCACTATCTGACCAAGGATCCCTTGTCAAGATCCTTCCCGTCTTGAACTTCTTTTGGCGAGATCCCCTTGGCGGATACCTCCTGGCCGAAACCTCCCCTGGTCGAGACCTCCACTTGTTGAGACCTCCCCTGGTCGAGACCTCTCCTTCCTGAGGAGATTCTTAACCTCTTCGTTCTTTCTTCCGTGTGCGTTTCTTGTCCCACCCAGAACATCCGAGTCGAAGTATTTCAAAGGACCAAAACTCCCCCCCCCCCACAGGTGATCCTTCGGACCTGCCAGCTAGATAAGAGCCTGCACAGCGGGTCTACCTAGGGCCGAGCCGAGCTCGGAGTAGTGCAAAAGTAACCTTGGATCAAGAACCAAGAACCAAGCCTCTCCCCCACAGGCGAGACTTCGGACCTGCCAGCTAGATGAGAGCATGTGCAACAGATCTACCTGGGGCCAAGCCTAGCTCGGGGTGTTGATTAAGTTTCCACAAACAAGACCTCTCCCCCACAAGCAAGCCTTCAGACCTGCCAGCTAGATGAGATCTTACACAGCGGGTCTACCTAGGGTCGAGCCTAGCTTGGGGTGTCGATGAAGTTTCCACAAACAAGACCTATCCCCCACAGGCGAGCCTTCAGACCTGCCAGCTAGATATGAGCCTGGGCATCGGGACTACCTGGGGCCGAGGCTAGCTCGGGGTATTGATGAAGTTTCCACAAACAAGACCTCTCCCCTATAGGTGAGCCTTCAGATCTGCTAGCTAGATGAGAGCCTGTGCAGTGGGTCTACCTGGGGCCGAGCCTAGCTCGGGGTGTTGATGAAGTTTCTATAAACAAGACCTCTCCCCCACTGGCGAGCCTTCGGACCTGCCACCTACATGAGATCCTGCGCAGCGGGTCTACCTGGGGCTGATCCTAGCTTGGGGTGTTGATGAAGTTTCCACAAACAAGACCTCTCCCCCACAAGCGAGCCTTCGGACCTGCCAGCTATATGAGAGCCTGAGCAGCGGGTCTACCTGGGGCCGAGCCTAGCTCGGGATGTCGATGAAGTTTCGACAAACAAGACCTCTCCCCCACAGGCGAGCCTTCGGACCTGCCAGCTAGATGAGAGCCTGCGCAGTGGGTCTTCCTGGGGCCGAGCCGAGCTCAGGGTGTTGTTAAAGTTTCTAAACCCTATTCTAACTTTAAGATCAAAAAGTAGACAGCAGATCAAAGTAAGTGTTGGGTATTGTATTCACAATTACCTGGATTTGAAGAAGCCTCCTGTCAAGCTAAGATGAATTCACATTGTATTTGATGATATGTCTTCAAGTTGTGCTTGTAGTTATTCCACGTTAAGTACACACCAATGTCAGGGTGCAGTGGGTCAATATACACGGGTTTGCGCAACGTAATCCCTCGTTGAGGCAATAAGTGTGTTGGCTTATGTGTGTTATCTTTATTGGAGTGTACTTATTTTCAAGCACAGGGTCGAGATAGAGCAAGAGCTGAAGAGGAGCAAGGATGGGTCAAATACCAACTCATGGGAAGAAAGACGAAGATTCGTCTAAGTTAAATTCGACGGGAATCACTAAGTGATTCTCGCCGATTCGACGAGAATCACTAGTGATTCTCGCAGAATCGTTGAGAATCACTCGCCGATTCCCGCCGACTGCATCCGGCTGACTCAACGCCTTCAAGAATTCTGCTAAGTCAGAATCGTCGAGAATCAATAAGTGATTCTCGCCGAATCGTCGAGAATGACTCTGCATTCTCGCCGATTCGTCGAGAATGGTTTTGATTCTCGCCGATTCACTCCGGATGGCAAGCTTTTCAGCTAAAATTCTACCAAGGATAATTCGACGGGAATCATAAGTGATTCTCGCCGATTCGTCGAGAATCACCAATGATTCCCGCCGAATTTGCCTTAGGCGATTTCTTCCTGCTCGCTGGACCGAACCAAGATTTCAGGCGCTGTTTGGATCGGGTCTAAGGCTTCTCCTTGTGGGGCCCACAACGGTCTTTTAGGGTTGATCTACAGTATAAATGCCCACGTAATTTGGATCTACAGGGCAGCGAAGAAAAAGAAAAAGGAACACGGCCGCCGAGATTGACCTAGCCGATCGCGGACTTCATCCCGTCGCAATCGCCGCTCGCAAGCCGTCGCCGCTCGCAGATAGTCACCGTCGCTGATCTTAGAGGACCTCTTTGATCATCCGGCGACAGAACCGAGGCTAAGCTTAGCGCCTCACGTTTCTATCTTGAGATCTTTTGTCTCTTGATTTGTTGAGCGAGAATAATACTCCCCTCTGAATTGATTTATACGATCGATCCAAGTAAGATTGTTGGTAGACCTTGCTAGCTTCGTCAAGAAGTTTGGATCTACAAAGCATCGCCGCCGCATTCACTTGCCGCCGCCGATCTCGGGAAGATCCTCTCCAAGAGAGTGCGCCGATCGTGGACTCTTCGTCTTCATCAAGAAAGCTTCATTGAACGAAGAGGGACATCGGGTTCTCTAAACGTAGTTTGTATTTCTTGTACATTCTATTTTAACTTTGTTGTAAAGGAATTTTGTTTCCTTATTGTAAGGGTTGGGTGCAACCCGTGGTGTTGGAGTAGTGATTCCTTCGGGTGGAAGAGTTTCTTCCATAGTGAGAGGATTGGATTTCAATCCTATTGATGAAGTGACCGAGCCGTCCCTTGTTGGGAGATAGGTCGAAGGGGGAGAGTGGACGTACCCAAATCGGGGAACCACTATAATTTCTGGTGTGCTTTTCTGTGTTGTGTTTATTGTTTGTGCAGGTTAATTTTTAATTCCGTAAAATACTGCAAATCACCTATCCCCCCATAGGTGAAGTTAGTTGACAGTAGAATAACTTTCAAGTGGTATCAGAGGGAGGTTCCTCGCCAACTAGGTTAACACCTTTAGTAAGATCCTGCCTCTAGTGTAAAGAAGAAAACCAGACTCAAGCATGGAGCTATATTTTGATGTCTCTCCTCTGATACTCCCTGCCTGCACAAAGGAGTATTATCCCGTCTGGAAGATGAGAGTTCTGTTTCATCTGGAGGCCTTTGACCCTCGCGCGTCACTCATTTTGGAAGAGGGTCCCTTCATTCCCATGAAGGCTTCCAGCTCAGGAAAAGATCTCCAAATCCTTAAGAGTTCCGAAGAGATGTCTGAGACTGAGCTCTCACTCTTCAACTTGGACAAGCTGATTCGTCAGATCATCACTAACGGCTGGTCTGGATCGTCTCGTTCAAGACTGGACAAGTGTAGGACTGCAAAGTGTATGTGGCAAACTATCTCAGATCTCATGATGGGATCAGAGACAGCAGAGACTGGATGCCAGCAGGATGATGAAGCATATGTGGGAATCCTCAATTCTGAAGAGGAAGGTCAAGACCAATCTCTCAGTATCAGGGCTCCTGTATCTATATTTGAGACGGAAGAAGAGTTTGAGGAAAGCAGTTCTGATGAAGCTGACAAATCTGTATCGACTGATTCTAACGTTAACCCTAAACATCAAAGTCAGGATCAGGTAACTTCTTCATCATGCTCCTCTCTCCTTGAATTTCCTGAAGACAAGAATAGTTCACAGGGTTGTACATCTTGTGATGCAAGGGAGATGGATAGTATCAATCAAAGGATTGAAAATCTTGATTCCCTTGAGAGTGCCCTTCAGAAGAGCAACTTACTTATCGAGGAACAAGCTAAGGAGATTGCTCAGTTGAAGACCATGATGGATCTCCAATTGGAATACATCAAGGTGAAGGACTCAATGATCTCGAATCTAGAGGTTTGTCTAGAGACTGAGAAGAGAATAGTATCTAATTTCTCCAAGATAAATGTTATTAAGAGAAAAGGAGAAAACGGGTGGATCTCATGAATTATAAAATCGTGGAGAAATGGGGAAACTATTTTCAGACCCCCCACACCGAGTAGGAAGGGCACACATCATGCCTTCAGGTATGACCATAAGAATAACTATGGTCACTGCAAGGATGATCAACCCTCTCGTGGAAGTACCCTTAGTGCAAGTGCTGCTATGGCTACCCATGAGAAAATACATTTGGCTCATCATGAACCTTTTGTATTCTCAGCCTCAGCCTCAACACTTCATGAGATTGCAGGAACTAGCTCTCGCAGTAACTTTAACCACACTTGGACACAGGAAAAGGGGGTTGGGAAACATGTAGTAAGTACCAATGGGGCCCCCGGGTGTGTGCTGACTGAAAGGAAGGCACCACCTCCCAGGCCTCATGACACTCACCACATGATCTCTATCCACCCTCCCTCATGTCTCGGTGGAAAGGGCAAATTTGTGAGCAGAACCTGCTCTGTCCCGTTTAGACCTAAGATCATGACTACCTCAGTCAGTAGATCAGGTCAGAAACGGCGATACAACATTCATGATTGTTGGTACTGTTGCAAGGTGGGTCACTTTGCCATAGATTGTTGGGACAATCCCTTTGTGCCAAGGGCAAGGGTATGTCCACTTCCTCTGGGCAGAGTTAGCCTTCCTGACAGGATTCCTGTAGGAAGGCATTCAATATTTTATGCTGACAAGAACCTAGGACCCAATACATATTGGGTTCCTAAGGTACGGTAATTTTTTGTTGCAGGATAGTCTAGGTTCCCGTAAATGTGATGGGAACTAGACATGAGATGTTTCAAGAATGACATGGAACAAGTATATGGGATAAGAGTTAGTGCTAACTACAATGGCCTGCTCCAATTGGACACCTGGTGTACCTCAAATAGAAGATCTGAATGATCAATTTAATGATCCCAGGTACACGCGTTCAGTTTCAATACTTGAGTCGCATTATATAGATGCTTATATATATATATATATATATATATATATATATATATATATATATATATATATCCACACGAATATGTTGATTCCTCTTCTAAAAGTAAATTTTTATATATATATGCACATATATGTTCACACACCTGGTGAAAGGTTGCAATATTTAAATTATCCTTAGTTAAAATCGGAAGAATTCCTTGTATTTACATATATAATTGATGATGTATTTCAATGGGTGTCAATCAGTCCAATTGAAATTCAAGGAGTGTGTGCAAGGGGCTATAACGAAAACTCTACACTTTTGAATCACCTAGAATTACTCAGCAATTATTTCTATGGTTAATATACCATTCAACTCGACCTAGGTTTTGTGACAAAGAAATGAAAAAGGGGGCTAAGATTCCAAATCACATCGAACAGTATAACCTACCCCATACAGTGAAAGAGCGGCTAACCGTCGGTTGATATAAATAGCATAAAACCCCTTTTGACTCATCACATTCCTAATCTCGCGAGCGTCCCGCCGACTCCCAAAGAAATCTCGCTGAATCCGTTGGTCGTGCGGAAGCTGCTCCCCTACCCGGTCGCCTGGTGCTCTCCGTCACTCCTCCGTGCTCCCGTCGACAACATCCTCAGGACGCAAGGATCGTGCCTTGCTTCCGTCGTCTCCCTGTCGGGTTTCCCTCTCCCGAAGACGCTCATTCCAATTGCCAAAGTCCCACCGCAAGCCACTCTCTCTGCTCGGTGCTAGGGTAACGTCCCTTCATCCTTAAAGTATCTTATCTAGTGTAGCTCCTAAACTAGAATTTCTGATAGGGTTTAGTCACTTGAACATTTCCTGTTTAGGTTTGCAATGGCTCCTATAACCACAGTAGGGCTCCTCACCGGGAGTGAACTGGTTAGGACGGGCTTCTCTCATGCCTCCGATGAGTTCAGAAATATTATCCTAATGCTTGAATAAGCCGGACTTTCCTTCATCCTGGAGCATCCGTGCAAGATTCTAGACAACGAAGTGCTTGAATTCTTTGCAACGACAAAGCTACGACATGAAGATACAGTGATTAAGAGTAAGATTGTCGGTCTACGGATCAAGATGACTGCAGGAAAACTGTCACGATATTTACAGCTCACCAGTTCTGAACAAGAGGACAATCTGGAGGAAGATGATCGAGCCAAGACTCTATTGTTCTGTGGACTTGCTCGAGGAACAAGGTCTATCAAGCGCAAGGAAATGAATGAGGAAGGGAAGCTTCTATCTGATATAATTGGTAAAGTCCTGATCTGCAAACCAGGCTCCCATGATCATCTCTCTAGTGATATGTTCAAGATCTTGGTGGCCATAGTATGTAGAAAAAGATGCAACTGGGGGGCCATGCTGTTTGAGAAAATTAAAGATACTCTACGAACCCCAAATTTTGGAAGGATCATCAGCCTGTACCTCAATCAACTGGATGGAGACAGGTTTGAAATGAGCAAGAGAGTTCCTCTCAATTACTTGAAGAAAATGGATTCCAGAGTATTTGATAGATGGGAAAGAAGGATTGGTCAAGCAGCTGTAGCTGAAGAACATGATGAATCCTTGGCTGAGGCCCATGAGGATGAAGACAATAGAGCTCAAGAATACCGAGATCCCTTGGATATACCCAGTGACATTCCTGACTTGCGGCATGCAGGAACTGAGGGGGAGTCTCTACCCGTTCCTACTGAAACTCACAGGACAGATATCTCAGTCCCAGTTCATGCTGATGTAGTTTCTGACATCTCTCAGATTACAAAAGATGCAGTTAATACCCTTGCCACTGATCAGGGTGATGAGGAGGAAGACGAGGAGGACATGAATAATGCTGTGGAAGACGATGATGATATGGAAGATGAGGCTGCTGATGAGGTGAATGATGAAGTAGTTGAAAATGAAACGACCATGAGGGAGATGGTGGAGATGGTGGAGCTACGGGGTGATATTGAAGTCCTCTCTGGGGACCGGGCTCTAGTGGAAGTTCCTAAGAAATCTGGTGCAATAATGGAGGGGGAGTCCTCTCAGTAAAGGATGATAAGCATTCCTGAGAAAACTACAGAGGCTGCCCCTATTCCCCCATTGGAGACTGTGCACGTGTCAAGCTCTCCCAGTGAATCTGCAGAAGAGCAAGACCAAGGCATGCCTCAGGGTTATCCACTAAGACCTAATTTGGCAAATCACACCGTGAATATCGTTCAAGGTATAGTGGATGAGCTAAAAACTTCTTTTGAACAATCACACAACAAAGTGCTAAAACGCATTAAACAATCCGAGGAGCTAATGCTTAAGAATGTTGTGGAAATAAATCATAAACTGGATCTAATGGAACAGAAGTTTGATGCCAAGTATGCAGAGGCCGGCACTGCAGTAAATCTTCTAATGCAAGGACTCAAGAAGAACACAGCTGATCTAGCGGTGGTAAACCAAAATGCACATGTTGTGGCCGACAACATCAAGCTATTCGATGCCAACATGGTGACTCTCAACGTAAATCAGACTTCCCTTCTAACTGATTTCACTAAGACTGCAAAGCATATAGATGAGTCACTGCATTCTTATGCAAACTCCATTGCCCTCGAAGCCAAAAAGGGGGAGAATGAATATAAAGCTAAGATGTCAGGGCTGGAATAGATTATGGTCGACAACTTCAAACAGTCAAATAAGTATGTTTTTGATAGCTGCCACTGGCTAGTGCAGCAAGCATTAGGTATACAAATACCAATTCTGGTTCCTTCTCCTGATGAGGTTACCATTGCTGCTGATGAGGGTGGAAATGTTGAGGAGGTTCCTCTTAGTGAAGCTGATGCTAAGAAGGCTGCCAGGGCTGCTGACAAAGCTACTCTTAGGGCCATGTTTTACCAGGAAGCCATAGTGAAAGGAAAAAAGAAAACTCCAAGAAGGGACGTCCAAAGAGACTCCAACTGAGAAGAAACTAAGATTGAAGGAGAGTGAAGTGCGAAATGAAAGATGGATTCCTATCTCGAGGAGCATTATATTGGACACCTTTATACTACAACAGCGGGGGGAAGTTAATCGAAATGATGTATATAATCAATATGAGTGGGAGCTGTACAAAGAATATGAAGCTAAACAAAATATATTTTTCAGGACTAACAAAGTGGAACATAAAGATCCTCCCCCCAGATACTATCCGAAGCCCAAGGAATATTTTGAGAGACAAAGCAAGAAGTACTTGACTCAACAAATGAAGGATGATCTAGTTAAGGAGAAATTGCCTTAGGATTTTGGCTTGCCATTTCCTTCATGCATGTTTATCTCTTCATACTTCTATATGAACAATTCTTTTGTATATATATATATATATATATATATATATATATATATATATATATATATATATGATCTCTTGTTGACTCAAGTATTGTTCTGTATGCTTTTAACATTTTGTGTCTTGTCTCTCTTAATTTGTTATGTATATTACTCTGGTTGATGAAATTCATCTTAGTTAGTAGGATTTTGGCTTCTTCAAATAGGGAGAGATTGTTGGGTATTGTATTCACAATTACCTGGATTTGAAGAAGCCTCCTATCAAGCTAAGATGAATTCACATTGTATTTGATGATATGTCTTCAATTTGTGCTTGCAGTTATTCCACGCTAAGTACACACCAATGTCAGGGTGCAGTGGGTCAATATACACGGGTCTGCACAACGTAATCCCTCGTTGAGCAGATTAGTGTGTTGGCTTATGTGTGCTCTCTCTATTGGAGTGTACTTATTTTAAAGCACAGGGTCGAGATAGAGCAAGATCTGAAGAGGAGCAAGGATGGGTCAAATAGCAACTCATGGGAAGAAAGACGAAGATTCGTCTAAGTTAAATTCGACGGGAATCACTATGTGATTCTCGCCGATTCTACGAGAATCACTAGTGATTCTCGCCGAATCGTCGAGAATCACTCGCCGATTCCCACCGACTGCATCCAGCTGACTCAACGCCTTCAAGAATTCTGCTAAGTCAGAATCGTCGAGAATCAATAAGTGATTCTCGCTGAATCATTGAGAATGACTCTGCATTCTCGCCGATTCGTCGAGAATGGTTTTGATTCTCGCCGATTCACACCGGATGGCAAGCTTTTCATCTAAAATTCTACCAAGGATAATTCGACGGGAATCATAAGTGATTCTCGCCGATTCGTCGAGAATCACCAATGATTCCCGCCGAATTTGCCTTAGGCGATTTCTTCCTGCTTGCTGGACCGAACCAAGATTTCAGGCGATGTTTGGACCGGGCCTAGGGCTTCTCCTTGTGGGTCCCACAACGGTCTTTTAGGGTTGATCTACAGTATAAATGCCCACGTAATTTGGATCTACAGGGCAGCGAAGAAAAAGAAAAAGGAACACGGCCGCCGAGATTGACCTAACCGATCGCGGACTTCATCCCGTCGCCATCGCCGCTCGCAAGCCATCGCCGCTCGCAGATAGTCGCAGCCGCTGATCTTAGAGGACCTCTTTGATCATCCGGTGACAGAACCGAGGCTAAGCTTAACGCCTCACGTTTCTATCTTGAGATCTTTTGTCTCTTGATTTGTTGAGCGGGAATAATACTCCCCTCTGAATCGATTGAGACGATCGATCCAAGTAAGATCGTTGATAGACCTTGCTAGCTTCGTCAAGAAGTTTGGATCTACAAAGCATCGCCGCCGCATTCACTTGCCACCGCCGATCTCGGGAAGATCCTCTCCAAGAGAGTGCGCCGATCGTGGGCTCTTCATCTTCATCAAGAAAGCTTCATTGAACGAAGAGGGACATCGGGTTCTCCAAACGTAGTTTGTATTTCTTGTACATTCTATTTTAACTTTGTTGTAAAGGAACTTTGTTTCCTCATTTTAAGGGTTGGGTGCAACCCGTGGTGGAGGAGTAGTGACTCCTTCGGGTGGAAGGGTTTCTTCCATAGTGAGAGGATTGGATTTCAATCCTGTTGGTGAAGTGACCGAGTCGTCCCTTGTTGGGAGATAGGTCGAAGGGGGAGAGTGGACGTACCCAAATCGGGGAACCACTATAATTTCTGGTGTGCTTTTCTGTGTTGTGTTTGTTGTTTGTGCAAGTTAATTTTCAATTCCATAAAAGACTGCAAATCACCTATCCCCCCCATAGGTGAAGTTAGTTGACACAAGAATAACTTTCAGTAAGGGATATATTATAATATCACTTGAAAATACTAATACAATCACCTTCCCCCCCTTACGGGTAGAAGCGCTTTAAGTCATCGCCGCTCCAGGTGTGGCTCAAGGTTCTTCCCTCCACATTATGGAAGTAGTAACCTCCTATCCCAAGGAACTCCTTTACTATGTAAGGCCCTTCCCAGTTTGGGTTGAGCTTGCCCACGGGGGCTGACCTTCCTGCTGAGTCAAACTTTTTCAGTACCAGATTTCCTTCGGCAAACTGCTTGATCCTGACATGCTTGTCGAAATATTTGGCCATCTACTGTTTGATCTCTTCTTGCCTAATGGCTGCAACATCCGGCAACTCTTCCATCATGTCTAGCGAGAGGCATAACCCTTCTTCATTCTCCAACCTCCAAGTCTCATCTCTTTCCCCCGCGGCTGCGACCCGTGGGGACCGAACCTCGAACTCCACTGACAGGAACGCCTCACACCCGTGAGAAAGCTTGAAGGCGGTCTCGCTAGTGGCCGTGTTCGGGGTCGTTCTCAAGGCCTACGGGACTAAGGGGAGCTGCTCCACCCAATTTCCCTTCAAGTTCTCTACTTTTTTCTTGAGCAAATTCACAATGATTTTGTTTGCCGCTTCCACCTGGTCGTTGCTCCGGGGGTGGTGGATAGAGGCAAACCTGAGGTCTATCCCCAGTTGGGCGCAGAAGCTGATGAACTCTTCGCTGGCAAACTGGGGACAGTTATCTGTCACAATCGCTTGGGGTAGCCCGTGCCTGCATATGATCTCCCTTAAAACGAAGTTCCTTATAACTTGTGAGGTGACTTTGGCCAAGGCCTTAACCTCCATCCACTTTGAGAAGTAATCGACCATGACTAGGAGGAACCTCCTCTGCCCACTAGTTGGAGGGAAAGGCCCAACCAAGTCCATCCCCCAAATGGTGAAAGGCCATGACGACGCAATGCTCCTAAGTCTTTGAGCAGGCAAGAGTTGGAGGGGGGCGTACATCTGAAATTTTTGGCATCTCTTTGCGAATTCTACTGCATCCTTCCTCAAGGTTTGCCAGAAGTACCCCTGCCTTACTACCCTTACTTCCAACGTCCTTTCTCCCGAGTGGCTGCCACACTCGCCCGAGTATATCTCCCCCAGGATCCTTGGGATCTCCTCTTCGGTCACACACCTTGCCAGGAGCCCTGAGAACATCTTACGATGCAATCCCCCTTCCAACATTAGGTAGTGAGCTGCTTTGCGCCTGAAGCTTTTTGCATCTTTAACCTCCTCTGTCAGCTCGCCAGTGGTCAGGAAGGTTACCAGTGGGTCCACCCACGAGGGTCGCCGACCTACTTCCATCAACTCCCCTTCCTCGATCGTTGGTCGAAATAGTTCAGTCAGGGTCCCTCCTCTCCGAGGTCCAAACTTTGCCAATCGATTAACGGCTGCACTCTCCTCCCTGGCGACATGCTGGATTGAGAATGATCGGAACCCTCCGATGATCGCCCTTACCTTGGATAGGTACTTTATGAGGGTAGGCTCCCGAGCTTCAAACTCTCCTCGGATCTGTGATTATATCACCATCGAGTCTGTGAAGGCCTCCACGTATTGGATCTCAAGCTCCTTTGCCAAACAATGACCGGCTATCACGGCCTCATACTCTGCTTGGTTGTTGGTCACTGGAAAGTGGTAGGCCACCGCCTGCTCTATAGCAACCCCCTGGGGGCTTATCAGCACCACTCCTCCCCCAAGGGAATGCTTTCCCGAGGCCACATTAACCATCATCTTCAATGCTCCCTGCGGCTGCGGCTCTCCCTCCCTAACTTCAACAACATAGTTTGCCAGAAATTCCGTTACAGGCTGCGCCTTAATGGAGAGCCTTGGAACGAAAGAGATGTCAAACTAGCTCAGTTTGATGGACCACCTGGCAAGCCTCCCAGAGTGCTCTACCCCTTCAAAGATCTTGCGAAGAGGATGGTCGGTCACCACCCTAATCGAGTGTGCTTGAAAATACGGCCGAAGCTTCCTTTCCAAAACGATCAGAGCGTACGCTAGCTTTTCTAGGATGGGGTAGCGGAGCTCCGTCTTCTTCAAGATCCAGCTTACGTAATAGATTGGTAGCTGCTTCTTCCCCTCTTCCTTGACTAGAATAGATTTCACGGCCTCCACTCCTACCCCAAGATACAAGGCCAGGTCCTCTCCTTCTTTCAGGCTTTGAAGTAGAGGAGCCTGGGAGAGCTGTCTCTTAAGCCCTTGGAAGACTTTTTCACATTCCAAGGTCCACTCAAACCTTTGGTTACCCCTCAACACCTTGAAGAATGATGAACATTTATCTCCTGACCTATAGAGGAACCTTCTTAGTCCGGCCAACTTTCCTGTCAAGCACTGGAGATCCTTGGCATCGTGAGGTGATTCCAGGTCTAGGATGGCCTTCACCTTATCTGAGTTAGGCTCTATACCTGCCGGAGTCAAGAGATGCCCAAGGAACTTCCCGCGGCTGGCCCCGAAGACACACTTCAAGGGGCTCAGCCTCATCTTGAACCTCCGCAGGGTGGCGAAGGTCTCTTCTAGGTCCCGCAGGTGTGAGTTCACACACTTTCTTTTTACCATCAGGTCGTTGACGTAGACCTCAAAGTTCCTCCCCCTTTGCCCCTGGGAGACTCGATCCATCACGCGTTGGTATGTAGCCCCTTCATTATTCAACCCAAAGGGAATCATCTTATAACTGAAGCACCCCTCCCTAATGATGAAGGAGACATCCTTGACATTGGGAGGGTGCATCCGGATCTGGTGATAACCTGAAAAAGCATCCAAAAAACTCATAACAGAAAAACCGACGACTGAATCAACCAGCACGTCGATTCGAGGCAGGGGGTAGCAATCCTTAGGGCATGATTTATTTAATAAGGAGAAATCAATACACATTCGCCATTTCCTACCCCTTTTCTTAACCATTACCACATTGGAGATCCAGCCTGGATACTGGATCTCTGAGATGAAGCCGGCCTCCAGGAGCTTCCTGACCTCCTCGCGGATGGGCTCCTCTAGCTTGGTGGCGATGGCCCTCTTCTTCTAGCGTATGGGGAGAGTCCTGGGGTCCATGTTCAGGCGATGGCAAGCCAAATCCGCATTAATGCCCGGCATGTCTTCCGGTGTCCAAGCAAAGATGTCGACGTTGCTCTGGATGCAAGCTTTCACCCGCTTCTAGTCCTCGGGACTTAGGCCCCCGCTGACCCGCACCCTTTGCACATGCCCTACGCTGGTGAAGACCTCCATCTCCACCACTTCATCGGCCGGCTCCAGCCGCGACTGTTCCAAGCCAACCCTTGCTTCTTATCCGAACTCCAACTCCTCCCCTCCTACTTCAATCTCCATTGCCTCCTCTGGCCTCTCCTGCTGCTGCTGGTCGACCTCTATACTCCTCCGAGCCTCCCCTTCCACTCCTGTTGCTCGCTCCTCCTCTACCTCCATCGCCTCTTCCAGGCTCTCCTGCTCAACTCCTACTGCTCGCTCCTCCTCTACCTCCATCGCCCCCTCCAGCTCTCTTATTGTTGTAGCTCGACTTCCATGCCCCTTCGGGCCTCCTATTCAACTTCTCTCTGCTCCTCCGGGATCTCCTTCCTCGCCTCCCCTAGGCTCACTTCTTCTTCTCCGACATCTTTTTCCTGCTCTGTCATCTCCTTCTCCAGCTCTTCCGCCTCGGCCATCCAAGACACGGTGTTGACCGCCATCACGTAGCACTGCCTTGCCACCTTCGGGTCCCTCCTAATCCTGACTTGCACCCCTTCGTTGTTAAACTTAAGACATTGATGAAATGAGGAGGGGATGTAGCGAAAGGCGTTGATGAGGGGATGCCTAAAGATGGCATTGTAACTGCTTGGGGCTTCCACGATCATGAACCTACAGTTCCGTGACATGCCCCCAACTTCACGTGCAGGCCCACTCCCCTTTCCACTTCCTTCCTCTCTCCTTAGAACCCAAACAACGGTCCATCCGAATCCAGGACCATCTTCCCTTCAACCTTCATCTCATCGAAAGCCTTCTTGAAGATCACATTCACGGAGCTCCCGTTATCCACCAGTATTCTGGAGACCGTAAAGTTCTCCACTGCCGTCTGAATCACAAGGACGTCGCAGAACGGATCCTCATAGTCTTGCATGCCGGCTGATGAGAAGGTGATTTTTTTCATCTGGGGGGGAGCAAGGGAGGTTGAGGCGATCCCCCTTCGGAACATTGTCTGGAGGCTACCCTTGCGAGTTGTCTCAATCCCCACTCCTCCGTGGATCATTCTGATCCCTCCTCGGGTCCCAACATCTTCTGTGTCCTCGCACCTATCTTCTCCCTCTCCCTGTTGCACTTCCACGATCCTTACCGACGGATCCTGCCTCCCCACTCCTCTAGCTTCTCTCATCGCTAAGAACTCTTGGCAGGTGGCCGTCGCGTGACCTTCCTCCTGGTGGAAGTTACAGAAGGGCAACACCACCTTGCCCCTCTTCCTTCTCCACCTCCCCTTCTTCTGGCTCCTCTAATTCCTCTTCTTCCTCCTCTTCCTATACCAACCTCCATTTCTTCTTGCGGCAGCGGGAAGTGACCCCTCTGTCCCTGCCTCCATGCCGGCTGATCGAACCTCCTCATCTCTCGGAGATTGTCTCTTCCCTGGAAGCTTCCTCCTTGGCCCTGGGGGCGACCCTCCTGAGGCCTCCAACCTAACCGATAGTTCGGCTCCCGTGCCCCCCAACCCTGGTGCTGCCCCTGCCCTCGGGCTTCATCACTTCTCCTCTCTTCCCTTGTACCCCTCTGCTCCCTATGCTCCCTCTTCTCCCTTTACTTTCCTGTTGCTGGTTCCTTCACATCGTCCTCTACCAACCGGGATAGCTTCCTGGCGAAAGTCGGATTGGCTCTTTCAAAATATATCTCCTTTGCTGCCCTCTCCATGAACTCCTCAAAGGAGAGGGGGGGGGGGTGGGCTCTCTTCAACTCCTTGCTAAAGAACCTTGGTCTTAGCCCCAGGGTAAAGGCGAGCATTAGTGCGTACCCTGGGACCTCCTGGACCCGGAGGATCTCTTCCTGAAACCGGTCAACGTAATGACCCAACGTATCATCCTGCTTTTGTATCACTACAAACAGGCACTCCGCCTCCTTCTTCCGCTTCTTTGACGTCGAGAACCTCAACAGGAACCCTCGACATAAGTCCTTGAAGCTATAGATCGAGCTCGCTGGCAACAAATGAAACCAGTCCTGGGCCTTGTCCTTCAACGTGATGGCAAATAGCAGACACTTGAAGGCGTCCATCATCTGCCTTATTGAAACCACATCTTTAAACCACTGCACATGCTGTACATGGTCATCTTTACCCGAGTAGTAGGACATGTCGGGCTCCCAAAACCCCTTTGGCACCGGAGCCGAGATGATGAGCTCACTAAAAGGGCTCTCGCCTCCTGCATGGAGAGAGGGCACGTCTCGCGACCTCGGCTTACTTGTCCGATCCACGGGACTGTGCTCGGGGAAAAGTTCTTGCACTGCTGCCTCCCTCTCACCTAATTCTGCAAGAATCTCCTTTCCGGGGTGCTGGCCTGGGAAGAGCTCCCGCACGGCAACGTCCCTCTCGCCGACCTCCACCGTGACCTCCTTCCCAGGGCACTGCCCAGCGGCTTTCTCGCCCAAGAGCGGGACCACCTCCACCGGAACCTGAGGTGTCGCCCACTCGCTCCTCACCGAGAAGGCCAAGCTGATGGTCTGCAGGACCTCTTGCCTAAAGTCTTCCAGCATCTTCCTCGTTGCCTCCTCTCCCCGGGTGGTGGAATCTCCCGAGCCAGACCCTTCACCATCACCTCTAGTCATGGGACCAAACACAAGTCTTTATTTTATCGGCTGCCTTCCACGCTCACCACACTAGAACTGTTGAAGCCAAAAATGACCTCAACGAAAGTTCAAAAATAGGGGTGCAGCCAACACCTACTTCTCTCAAGCCCTGATCCTTGACTAGTTGCAAAGGACCTAGGACTGACCAAAAGACTCAGTAGGGAGTTCCCACTTCACACCTGATAGATCTCTGAGAGCTTCCCCTCCAAAGCCAAAAGCTGGGCTAGGAGCTCCTCAGAAAGCACTAGAGATTTGGAGAATAATAAGAGCTTGCTTTCTCAGGAGCCCTTATGGGTCTATTTATAGCCTTTTGCTGACCTGAAGGTACTGAAATACCCTTGGCAAGCTTGCCAGTAGCCAAATCCCGCTGTTTGTACTAAATGCAGCCCCTGGGGGTATATGGGTAATTTTACCCGAGGACAAATAGGTCATTTCACCCTGGGCCCTGGGCCCCACCGAGCGAGAACCTTATGCCGAGAACCTTCCCGTCCTCACCCAACGCCTCGTCACCGGGCAAGAACCCTATGCCGAGAACCTTCCCATCCTCACCCAACGCCGCGTCATCGGGAGAGAACCCTATGTCGAGAACCATCACGTCCTCACCCAACGTCGCATTGGGTGAAGGAAGTGAGAACCTTAACCTGGCATTGAGTGATTGAAGCTCACTCAACGCGGCGTCGAGTGAACTCGGCGCCTTCACTGCTTGGCCTGACATTGAGTTAGAGGAGCTCACTCAGCGCGGCGTCGAGTGGACTCGATGCCTTCTCGCCCGCCTCTGGTCGCTGGTGGGTCTCTCCCGAGGCTTGGCACGAACGATCTCGCCCACTCCTAGGCGGGAGCTCCTCCAAGGCGAGAGTTCTTCTGGTCTTCAGCCCAAAGCTATCCCGAAGCTAGTCAACCTCTGACCGTTGATGCCTTTTGGTCCCACCCAGTGAATATGGGGTTGTACAAACTCCACACACCGTCTCTGGAGGATGTTCAACTCCTTCTGCGTATCAACATATTTCAGATTCTTGTGATTCGAAAATATTTTGCAGTGCACACCATAAAGATAATGCCGCCAAATCTTTAGAGCGAACTCCACTGATCCCATCTCCAAGTCATGCACAAGGTTGTTCTACTTGTGCTTCTTCAGCTTGCGGGAGGCGTATGCTATCACTTTCCCATTCTATATTAGCACAACACCCATCCCCTGAAATGACACATAAGTGTACACATGGAAGCCCTCCTTCCCAGACGGAAGGGCGAGGATAGGGGACGATGTAAGCTGACCCTTCAACTCCTGGAAGGCCGCCTCATACTGCGGGATCCAAACGAACGGAGTGTCCTTCTTCGTCAAAGAAGTGAGTGGGAGGGCTATCTGAGAGAATCCTTGCACAAACTTCCGGTAGTACCCGACCAATCCTAGAAAACTTCGGACATCCGTGTTCGTCTTCAACTGAGGCCAATCTCGCACTGCCTGAATCTTCACGGGATCCACCGCCACTCTTGCTCCACTGACAATATGGCCTAGAAAGGCTACATCCGTCAGCCAAAACTGGCACTTGCTAAACTTGGCATACAACTGATGCTCCCTGAGATTCTCCAGAGTCAAGGCCAGATGGTGTGCATGCTCTTCCTTCGTCCTCGAATAAATGAGGATGCCATCTATGAATACAATGACAAACCTGTCGATGTACGGCTCGAACACCAGGTTCATCAAGCTCATGAAGGATGATGGCGTATTCATGAGCCCACAGGGCATCACAATAAACTCATACAAGCCATATCTGCTGCTAAACGCCGTCTTCAGGATGTCTTCTTCCTGAATCCGTGGCTGATAGTATCCTGACCTCAGATCCAGCTTTGAGAACTAATGTGCTCCCTCTAGCTAATCAAATAACTCATCGATCCTTGGCAGTGGATATGTGTTTCGGACTGTCAACCGATTTAGTGTACGATAGTCGATGCATAACCTGAGGGTCCCATCCTTCTTCTTTATAAACAAGACCAGAGCTCCCCCAAGGCGAGGAACTTGGCCTATCAAATCCATCCTCCACCAGCTCTTTCAGCTGACTCCTGAACTCCACTCGCTCCTTTGGAGCCATCCGATAGGGATACCAAGATACCGTTTTAGCTCCCGATACCAACTGGATTTGAAAATCCTTCTCCTGATGCGGCGGCAATCCTGGTAGCTTCTGTGGAAATACATCCGCAAATTCCCATAGCACTGATATATCGGCAACCATCGTCTTGATCTTGACCATCTCGAAGAACACCTGATAGATATCATCTCCCTGCAAGTGGGCCTTGACAACCTGGGTAGAATATAACATCCTACGGGAGACGGGAGTAGTACCTTCGAAGGTCGCGAAGGTGCCATCATATCTCAGTACATCCTTCCTTGCCGGGCAATCTATCTGGGCATGATTCCAAGTAAGTCGTGTCATGCCTAGGACCAGGTTAAAGTCCGGCATCCTCAAGACCATAGTCGGGGCCTCGAGTGTTAGACCATCAATAGTCACCTTTAGGAGGCACTTCGCAGTAGCTAAGACCTCCGTCCCATTGGGGAGACACACCCTCCTAGCGACTCCGAATAAGTTCTGACTCCCTCCAGTCCCTTTACGAACTCCTTTGAGACGAAGTTGTGCGACTCCCCCGTATCCACCAAGGTATGGGCAGGTTTGCCGCAAACCATAACTATTCCTGTTTATTTAGATGTGGTTAGGTAACTGGGCATATGGTTTCCTTTTTCTATTATGCTACTGTTGTTTGTTGTTTCAAAAAAAATCCAAAAGTAAATATCAACAAAAAATTACTAGCATACCTGCAATCACCCAGCCCAGGTCTCAAGGTGGAGCCAAGTCCAGAGAATATACCTGCTCCTTCTCTTGCCTTCGATCTCTGCCCTGGAAACCGCATCCTCTTCCACGACCTCATCCTGTAAACTGCTGAGCGGGCTGGGTAGCCTGTGGTGCCGGTAGAGGTTCCCCTCTCATGGGGCAGTTCCGTCGGATGTGCCCTACCTGATGATAGTTATACCACTCGGGCGGGGGAAGTGTCATACCTCCGGGACTCTGTATCTCCCGCATCTAAAGATGATGAGGGGCCAATACCACCGGCTCCCTCGGCTCCTGCCTCACCTCTTGGTGGGGTTGGTCCTCTGCCCTTCTCTCATCAGTAAAGCGGCCCCTCTGCTGATCATTTCTGCCTCCCCGACCCTGATCCTTAGTTGGCCTCTTCTAGCCTCGAGTCATGTGCCAATCAGCCACCATCCTCTTTGTCATCTCCAGAATCTGAGGTATTGGCCCGTCGGATACAAACAGAAGATCTTGTCTCAAATCCTCTCGAAGGCCCTTATAGAAACTCTCGGTATAGCCCACATCATCCAGCTGATAGGAGTCCGCAAAACGGGCTAAGTGAGTGAACTCCTGGGGGTACTCCAGCGCCGTCCTATTGCCATGCCTCAGCTGCAGGAACCTGTCTTCCAGCTTGTCTCTTGCCGATTGTAGGTCGAAGTGCTCCAATAGTGTGGCCCTGAACTCCTCCCAAGTGATGTCAGGAGCCTCTCGATCTGCAAACACCATATCCATAAGTGTCTTCCACCACCTCTTGGCATAAGACTCCAAGCAGGAGACCGCCAGAGGTACCCTCTCCACCCACGGGCATCATATCTCAGTCAGTATCTCGAACATTATATCAAGCCACTCCTCCATCCGTAATGCCGACTCCATCCTAATGTAAGATGGGGGGAGAGAGTCCTCGGAAGATGCTCAACCAATTGGCCCCAAGGTTCGGCTGCGGAGCCAGAGCCTGCTGGGCCCTGAAGACCTCCAGGATGGCCGTTAGAGTTTGCCCCATCTCCGACTATAGAAACAGAGTGGGAGTCGAGGGAGGTGGTATAGCATTCGGAGTTTGCTGCGCTCCGCCCTGCGATGTAGGATGTGCCGGGGGCTGCATAACAAAGGCCAATTGTAAGAAATTTGACCCAAACCTTGTCAAAAGTAGACAATTACATGTGATCCCCATATGGCACAACACAGCTCCCGCAGATTAGTTTGTTCCCAAACTAAACTCGAGCGGGGGTGACCCTGGGTTAGTGGACTTCTACTCTTCCGATCGAGGTTTCCCCTCTCATACCAATTTGTAAGACCCTCTTTTTTGCTATGCTACTGGGTCTTACGCCCAGAACTACCGCTTTTCGGTGACACCATCACTCGGGAAGGTCATCACCACAAAATGTCGATCCTGCCAGCCTTTACGAACACCAGGGAAAGAGAAGCATATACATAAACTAGTTATATCCAATTCCACACATCACATATAAGATATATGTAAGGAAATCACAGCAAGTCCACATGATATTAGAAGTACGAAATATAAATGGTACAAATATAAGTCAAACGGGCTTAAGCCAGGTACATCAAATCCTCACTATAACCCTCTCGCGGAAGCTAAAGAAAGACTATCACTCACGGAGCCAGAGACTGGCGCTCTCATACTAGATTAGCCCACCTCCACATGTACCGTGCTCCGTTGGTGTTGTAACTTCAGCTGCTGGTCCCTGTCTCCCATCCGGAGCCCCTGAAATGTTTGGTCCACTGACCATTAGTCAAAAAGACTAAGCCTGATTTCCCCCACCCCTCCCCCAATGGCTTCTAGGGACCGTGCGAGAGAAGTGATAGGAAAGCTATGAAGGTGGAGAGTGGTTAAAAGCAGATGATGGTGGACCTATTCTAGCAAGCATATAGTAAAGCTATAGGGCTGTAAAAGTAAAGGCAACTAACACTTCAATAATAAGAAAACGGTAGAGTAAACAAGTATAACAGAGGAGCAGTACATGATAAGTAAACTAAGAAATAAGTAACCTTAACTTATATGAATGCCCATACAAACTTATAAGTTAAGGGGTCTTTTGCAAGGCTCTCATCATATAAAAAGTCTCATACCAATTTATACGATGAGGTGTCAGGTTGTATGCAAGTATGAGTAAAGTGATATGTTATGCCATGATTCATGCAAGTGCAACACACACACATGACACTATGCGCACAGACTTTTAGTTCCCCCTATTTGGAAGATATCATCACTCCCAGGAGACTCTGCCATAACAAACAGAGACCGTGGGTCAGGCCACCCCACTCCTAGACGGGTATTCACACTACCAGGCCTAGCCCTTACGTACGCCCCTAAAGGACACAACCAGGGTATCCGCGTACTTTGCTGACCTACTGCCAGACATTCCCTTGGCGAAGTGTCCACCATACTCACCGAGTCAGCGTAACGACGTCGGTGTGAACGACCGTCAAATATCGAAGACCGACTACTTTTATGCACATGCAACCATGAGTTCCCGAGGATTCGGCTCCCCGGACTAACTTGTCCGTTTCCACCACCACTGAGCCTACGACTCGGCCAACCTAACCAAACTAACCTCCCGAAGTATCGAGGTGAGTGAAAGCGAAGTCCTAGATAATTGCTAATTACTCTTGTATTCATTTTAGTCTTACAGTTTAGATTAACCTCGGACTGCCCAGGGTATTCCCTGTGAAGGGCTCTCGGGGGCACAAGGAACTACGATGGGATGAAGCTCAAAGCTCCCTTTCGCAAGGCACTTACTATTATTGGTATCTACCCAGGTCCCAATCCCATTTAATGTTATACTAAATCTAACCCTAAACTATTTTGACTCTCTCTGTCCCCAGGAAAGATGATCTTTCGTCGATCCCGAACACCACTTAACACTAGCCAAATCAACACCCTCCCCATCATGACTCACAATGATGAACTCAATTTCACTTTACCAAATCAGTATATCATTAACCCTACTCCCTATATCCTTCTCACATGCTAACACAATTCTACAGTTTTACTATATGCAGACCAACCGAAGCTACATGATGAGCATGAGAGGTGACCCCCTTCCAATATTCATCCAAGTGACCCAAGATTTTTATTGGGGGTCTATCATGACATTTTTAGGCTAAATCCAAAAAATAATATTTTTCCTAACATAATTGTTATTTAATTAATTTTTTGCACAGTAATGCCAACAATGCTTTTGAACATTAAGTACACATTTCTCTCTAGGTAAGGCCTTATCAAAATTATGTCAGGCGTATGCCATCAAAATAACAATAAATACTGAAAATCATAGTTTTCCAAAATGAATTTGACCATCAATTAATTATTGAATAAATAACTACAATGTTAGGATAAATAAGGGAAAAATAGAATCAGCCTTCCAAAATTTATTAGAAAATTACTATATTAAAAATATGATCAGAAAATTCCATTGACCAAGATTTATTATTTTTCAACATCATTTGATCTCATAAATAAATCATTTAAAAAAAACAATATTAGGCAGCTTGTGAAGCAACCCATATAGACAGTCCTCCAACAAATCTATAAAACTTCACAGAGCTCATGTATGACTTAAAATGTCCTATCAAATTTCATAAGTTTTCAATGAGTAGATATCTCTTAATAAATTCCTTAATGATTTGAGCTACTACAAGGGTTGTGAATGAAGTATCTCAAATACTGACCTAAAATTCACACTAAAATTTCCAGAACTTACTAGAAATATTATTTGGCCACTTCCTAAATTTCAAGGTCATCCAAAGTCCTATGACGCAGTAATAAATTCAAGTGTAAAAGGTCCCTAAACGGTCCTAAGTTGTTACAAGGGGGATGTAAACTCTAAGTCCTAGAATTACTTCCTAAGGTTATTTACCATCCTAAGGTCACATGGGCTAAACCCCAAGTCCTTACATGGATATAACACCTTATGTACATCACAAACCCCAAAAGTTTAACCCTAGGGTTTGATCCAGGGTCCTAGGGAAAATCCACCCTAATCCACCCCAAACTACAAGTGAGGGTTTTTTAACTGACCTTGAGGATCTGGACAAAGTCCCATCCAATTTGGGTGAGGATTGGAGCTTCCATGCCCAAAGTACCCTTTTGCCCTAATTTACCCTTAAGGGACCCAACTTTGGTCTTATCAAAACCAATTCAAACAAACCCCAAATAGGCTGAGATTTTTATCAATGATATATAATAATCCTAAGGATTATCCACCAAAATTTTGGTGAGTTATGAGGTAATTATACCCTAAAATTAAATAATACAAGATTATTAAATTTCTACAAAAACTATAGAAAAATATTTTCCAAAAATTCCCATTTTTTGATAGGTCAAAGGTATAGGTCATAGTGAACCCAGTCCAAATTTCAAGTCATTTGAATGTCTGGATTTATGGGAGCACTCAATTTAGTCTCTGACTAGCCCTATATATAGACTGCACCATTTTGAGTGATGTGGTCACACCACTGACCCAAATGAGTTGAAATTAATTTTAAAACAAAATAGACTTCAAGGGCTACCATTTTCATGTTGGCCACTTTTCATGGTTCATCCCCTAAGGTCCTTGTTTAATTAATTTAAAAAGAGTATAGTAAGGGGATAAAATAACACTTTTATCAATAATATATTACAGCATTTGATCAGATCCAATGACTCTGAAGTCGTCTTCTTCCTCCAGATGTCGACCAAGATCAACCTGACCTGGAGCGTTTTCTAGCGACTTTTGCTGGCGATCAAGTCCCCTCCCCGCCCGAACACCACCACCACCTCCTCCGTTGAGGTGGTCGCTATTGCTGGAGGGCGGCATAGCCGCCGGAGGGGTGGTTTTCGGCGAACTCACAAGGAATAAAAACCATGAAAATTCATGGAATCCGAAAATGGAAATCAGCCCAATTGGGCTCGATTTCAAATCCTATTGATCTAGGATGCTAGTATAAGGGGAGAGAGGAGAAGTTGACCTTCAACCGTGCTTGCCGACGTGTTTGGTGGTGGTGTGCCATGGCCGGCGAGCTACAAAAGTTTCCACCTCCTCATCTCTATCCTTGAGTAAATTCAACGATGTAAAGGCCTAAACCCACTGCTTATGATGCTTTGAAGATGATAAAGAGGTCAGTTGAGGTAGGGGAAGGGGCATTGCTTCAATTGCCATTATTGCCATTAATGGGGAAATTCGACCAAAGTGGAGTTCTCTGAATTCAACCCTTTGGGTGGCCGGCCATGGCTATTCAAGTCCTCAAAACTGATGAGGGGAAATGTATCCATCCTTTCGAATTAATTGGAGAGGACCTTGGTCTCCCTTGGCCATGAATGGCCTTCTTTCTAACTTTCTCTCTCCTTCATTAAAGGGGGTAAATAGAGCTTTCTCTCTCCTAATCACCACGGACTAATTTGATGATTATTTCAGCAAAAAAGCACCCCATTAACCCATATGAATAATTAAAATAAGGTTAGCCCAAGTGGATTTGTGTTTGAACTTGAGTTAGTCTATTTGGGTTATAGTGACCCAATGTGGGTTAGCCTAACCCTAGGTCACATTGGGTGACCTAACTAACCCTAATGGGTGGTTAGTGACCCTTTGGACTCCCCTAAGGGTTAGGAATGTCTGGAAAGGGTCATTTGGGCACCTTGGAGGCCACTTGACCCTTATTATGACACTTTGACCACTTTAGGGCTAGGGTTGACTTTGGTCAAGTTGACCTATTTAGTTGACCCCAATAGGTCCTTGGTGACCCATTGACCTGCCTTGTGGGTTAGGAGAGTATAGGTGGGGTAATTTTGGCAAGTTGGAGGTCCATTGGACCTAGATAGGCCACTTTGACCATTTTAGGGTTAGGGTTGGCTTAGGTCAACTTGACCTATTTGGTTGACCCCAATGGGTCCTTGGTGACCCAATGAACCTTCTAAATGGCTAGGGATGTTATGGTGGGGTTAAAGAGTCAAAGTGAGGCCCTAAAGTCAATCTCTAGGTTAGGTAATCTGAATGTGTTATTTGCAGACCAGGATGATTTCTACCTTCATGCCCTAGTTTCACTTGGTCTTCTTGGGTTTGCTAGGGTTCTGTCATGACCTAGTCATGGAAAAACCCACTCTTAGGGGTCTAGTTGTTTGAGGAATGTCACCATAAAACGCTGATCCTGCCAACCTTTACGATCACCAGGGAAAGAGAAGCATATACATAAACGAGTTATATCCAATTCCATACATCACATTCAAGATATATGTAAGGAAATCACAACAAGTCCACATGATATTAAAAGTACGAAATATAAACAATACAAATATAAGCCAAACAGGATTAAGCTCGGTACATCAAATCCTCACTACAACCCTCTTGCGAAAGCTAAAGAAAGACTATCACTCACAGAGCTAGAGACTGGCGCTCTCGTACTAGATTAGCCCACCTCCATGTGTACCGTGCTCCATTCGTGCTGTAACTCCTACTGCCCATCCAAAGTCCCTGAAATGTTTGGTCCACTGACCATTAGTCAAAAAGACTAAGCCTGAATTCCCCTCCCCTAATGGCTCATAAGCACCGTGCGGGAGGAGTGATAAGAAAGCTATGAAGGTGGAGAGTGGTCAAAAGCAGATGATGGTGGGCCTATTCTAGTAAGCATATATTAAAGCTACAAGGTTATAAAAGTAAAGGCAACTAAAAGTTCAATAATAAGAAAACGATAGAGTAAACAAGTATAACCGAGCAGCAGTATATGAAAAGTAAACCAAGAAATAAGTAACCTTAAATTATATGAATGCCCATACAAACATATAAGTTTAGGAATCTTTTGCAAGGCTCCCATCATATAAAAAGTCTCATACCAATTTATACAATCAGGTGTCAGGTTTAATATAGGTATGAGTGTAGTGATATGTTATGTCATGATTCATGCAAATGCAACCCACGCACACGACTCTATGCGCACAGACCTTTAGTTCCCCCTATTTGGAAGCTAGCATTACTCCCAGGAGCCTCCACTATGGCAAAAGGAGATAGTGGGTTGGGCCACCCCACTCCTAGACGGGTATTCACACTACCAGGCCCAGCCCTTAGGTAAGCCCCTAAAGGACACAACCAGGGTCTCCGCATACTATGCTGACCCACCGCCAGATTTTCCCTTGGCTAAGTGTCCATCACACCCGTTGAGTCAGCGTACTAACGTCAGTGTGAACGACCATCAAATACCGAAGACTCATCACTTTTATGTGCATGCAACCATAATTTCCCGAGCCATCGGCTCCTCGGACTAATCTGTCTGTTTCCACAACCACCGAGCCTATCGCTCGGCCAACCTAACCAAACTAACCTCCCAAAGTATCGGGGTGAGTGAATGTGAGTCCTAAATTATTGCCAATTACTCTTATATTCATTTTAGTCTTACAGTTTAGATTAACCTCGGGTTGCCCAAGGAATTCCCTGTGAAGGGCTCTCGGGGGCACTACGAACTACGATGGGCTGAAGCCCAAACCTCCCTTTCGCAAGGCACTTGCTATTATTGGTGACTACCTAAGTTCAATCCCCTTCGATGTTAAACTAAGTCTAACCCTAGTGTGTTTTGACTCTCTCTCTCTCTCTGCAGGAAAGACGATCTTTCGTCAATCCCGAGCACCTCTTAAGACTAGTCAGACCAATACCCTCCCCATCATGACTCCCAATGATGAACTTAATTTCACTTTGCCAAATCAGTATACCATTAACCCAACTCCCTATGTCCTTACCACATGCTAACACAATTCTGCAGTTGTATTATGTGCAGACCAACCTAAGCTATATGATGAGCATAAGTGGTGACCCCATCCAATATTCATTCAAATGCCCTAGAATTATTACTGGGGGTCTATCATGAAATATTTAGGCTAAATCCAGAAAATAGTATTTTTTTTCTAACTTAATTGTTATTTAATTAATATTCTGCACAGTAAGGCCAACAATGCTTTTGAACATCAAGTACATTTTCTGTCTAGGTAACGCCTTATAGAAATTATGTCAGGTGTATGCCATCAAAATAACAATAAATATTGAAATTCATAGTTTTCCAGAATGAATTTGACCATCAATTAATTATTGAATAAACCACTATAATGTTAGGATAAATAAGGGGAAAATAGAATCAACCTTCCAAAATTTATCAGAAAATTACTTGATTGAAAATATGATCAAAAAAGTCCATTGACCAAGAATTATTATTTTTCAACATCATTTGGTCCCATAAATAAATCATTTAAAACAAAATAATATTAGGCACCTTGTGAAGCAACCCATATAGACATTCCTCCAACAATTCTATAAAAATTCACAGAGCTCATGTATGACTTAAAATGTCCTTCTACCAAATTGCATAAGTTTTCAATGAGTAGATATCTCTTAATAAATTCCTTAATGATTTGGGCTTCTATAAGGGTTGTGAATGAAGTATCTAAAATACTAACCTAAAATGCATACTAAAATTTACAGAGCTTACTAGAAATATTATTTGGTCACTGCCTAAATTCTAGGGTCATCTAAAGTTCTATGATGCAGTAATAAATTCAAGTGTAAAAGTGCCCTAAACGGTCCTAAGTTGTTACAAAGGGGATGTAAAATCTAAAAGTCCTAGAATAACACCTTATGTCCTTCACAACCCCAAAGTTCAACCCTAGGGTTTGATCCAGGGTCCTCGGGCAAATCAACCCTAATCCACCCCAAACTCCAAGTGAGGGTGTTTTAATTGACCTTGAGGATCTGGCCAAAGTCCCATCCCATTTGGGTGAGGATTAGCCCCTCCTGTAACATCCCATGTTACTTCTAGGCCCCTTAAATTAGATTGGGTTAGGCATGTGGTGAGTCAAGGGGAAATTAGCTAGGTTTGACCCTAGGTGGTGAGTTGTCACCAGGTGGGGCCCACTATAGGACCAAGTCAAACTAGGTCAAACTAGACTAACTGAAAACCCTAGCCACACCATGACCCTCACCACACTGCCCTAACCCTAATTACAATCTAAGTATACCCAAGGTCATACCCTAGGTCAACACTTTGACCATAGTTGACCTAGGTCAACCTTGGATCTAAAGTGGTCAAACCCCACACTCATGAGCCCAATTGGATCAAGTAGGGCTTCACCATGACTCAAGCCATGTTGGGTGATGATTTAGGCCTCATGACCACTAAGTAGGGGTCAGCCCACTCACTCATTTGACCAAGTCAACCCTAAGGTCAAACTTGGTCAACCTTAAGCCTAATTAAGGGTAATTGAAGACCAAACCCATTCCTAGTGGGCTAAGACCATCACCATGGCCCAACCCATGTTAGGTGATGACATGGTGTCCATGGCCATCATATGGGGTCAGCCTACCCATCATGTTGACCAAGTCAACCCCAAAAGTCAACAAGTCAACACTTTATCCTAAAGAGGAAAAATGGACCCAAGCCAATTTCCCATGGGCCAAGCCCACCAAATTTGGCCCATGACCAGCCAAGTGGCCAATGACCAGCCCTACCCCCCTGATGGTAGAGAGAGAAGACATGCACAAGGGTAAAAATGGAAATTTGGGTGAATGAGGAGAGAGGAAGAAAGAAGTGATGGTGGAGGCCATGTGGTCTTCATCTCCTCAGCCCAAAAGGTGCTGGCCGACCACCCCACCACATTTCAGAAGAAAATGGGGCATGACAGCCACTTGTCACCCATGATGGAGCAACCAAAGGCCAACCCGAAATGGTACCTCGACCATATCTCCCTATACAAGCCTCCTCAGGACACACTAACCTCACCAACAGCTTCAGAGAGAGGAAGGGAGTAGAATTCGATATCTGGAGTGAGGCAAACGGTGGAGAAACGAGAAATTGGGAAGGAACTCGTCGGCGCACCACTTCCATGGCAAACCGCCGCCACAACCGCCGTCAAGCCGCCTTACAGGTCCGTTTCGCCACCCCTCTCCATGTACTAGCTTCCTAGATCATTTAGGAGAGAAATCGGGCTCAATTGAGCCCGATGCCATGTGAGAAAATCTCGATTTTTACGAGAATTTTATACCTCTCGGGATCGTCGGCGCCGCCGTCTCCCGCCGCCTCATCGCCGGAAAATGGAAGCCATCACCACCGTGAAGGTGATGGCACCGTTGGCCGGCCACGGCGCCGCCTCAGCCGGCCGGAAAATGTCCCGCAAGGTGGCCTAGGAAACACCAATCCAGGCCGTCCATTCATTGGGGACGATGAAACGATCCCGTCCTTCTAGCTTTAAGATTCGCGCTGTATCAATATGTATATATGTTGATTTAAATAAATGAACAGTGATTATTGTCACACTTTTACAGCCTATTTCTAGGTGAAAATTAGGGCACCCAGAGACATTTCTAGGTCAAGACCCCTGAAGATAATTTGTAGCCCTAGGCCTTAACTTTCCAATGCCACAATAATCTTGGACTTTGACCCAGTGGTCTGTCCTGTAGGTACTTTCTCCTAGGACTGGTCCTAGGCTAGGGCAGATCTTAATTTGAGTGCCCATGCTAAACCAGTGATCCACATGGCCTGAAATTTTGGGCATGTGCATGTTTAGGGCATATCTAGCCCATGCCAAAAATTAGGAATTTGTGGAATACGTTTTCCTAGAGTTTTGTTCAAAATGTCAAAAATTAAATAATTGGAATAAATGGAGTGTTAAGCCTCCAAATGGTCCCAAATTTTGGTGGCAAGTCCTCTGGGACATGGTTAGGGTCTGACAACAATTTCAGCCCATTTTAACCACTGCATGATGGGTTAACCCACTTGCAAGTGTAGGCTAGAATTAGCCTTGGTGTGCAATTAGCAATTTTGCTAAAATGTGTATTTATTCATCTCAGGACTTCTGAAGACCTTGAAATTAATTATAAAGGATATTTAGGTCAAATTCAGCCCCCCAAAATTATTATGGGATTTTTGGGAACAAAAATCCCATTATTTGGAATTATTGAAAACTATGGTTTTATTGGATAACAAAAATGAAAAATAGATTTAATCAAGAAATAATCCTCAATTTGGCCCTATTTAATGTTTGATCATAATTGATTTGGGGTAATTTTAGTTCCTCTGTTGGAGGTATTTTGAGGTAGAATAACATAAAATGACAATTTTACCCCTATTCCTTTTATTCATGATTTAATGAAAATATAAGTCAGAAAATTTTGGAAATAACCCTAGAGGTGTATATAGGCATTAGTTAATTGACATATTTATTTCAGAATTTTTGGATGTGCATACAAATTTTAATTCATCATAATGGCATTTTGGTAAATACCCAAGAAAATGAATTGCAAGTCTATAACATTGTTAAATTGATGAAACTTTGTCAGTAGCCTTAATTTGATGATTTAGATCCCCTGTAATTTTACTAGAATTTTTGTGATTTAATTCCTCATACTTCATTTGAAAAGTGGTAAATATGATGGTTTTGTGAAAATTAATAAATAAATACATATATTTGGAGAGAAATTATAAATCTTGGAAAATAGTAATATTTCATCATGTTAATGGATAAGATAATTATTTTGCATCATTAGGGCCATGCAAAGACATACTTCATGTGTTAAATGACCTTGGGGAAAAATTGGAGAAAATAAATTAATTATAAAAATAATTGGGAAAATTATGAAAATTACCACACTCATTTTAGTAGATCATATCATCCTAGGATAAATATTTGGGGGTTGGTGGCCCAAGGATTTGGAAGTTCGATTTCGGGGTGGTACTAGGCCATGGGGTGCGCATAGTAAAGGTAGGCTATACTATAGGCCGCCAGGGAACGAATCAACAACTGAGTTAGAGTCTAAGATCGGAAGTATAACCCTGGGTGGCAGATGTATTCTAGAGACGTGAGTAATAGTGCAACCTTAGACTTACCTAGGAGGAGTCGACGGAAGACCGTCGTTCCTCAATCCATACCTAAGTCACTATGTCACTCTATATAACAGGAGAGAGAAAAAGGGATTCTGGGTAGACACCAACTAAAGTAAACATCCTTGAGAAAGGGAGCTTTGGGATTCAGCCCATCGTAGCTCCTAGTGCCCCTGAGAGCCCTTCACCGGGAATACCTTGGGCAGTCCTGGGATTAACCTTAAGTCACTAGGTATAACAACCGGTAGACAAGAGTAGTCTAATAGGTTAAGTGTAATGGACATGTGCTCACTCGTGCCGGGTTGGAGGGACTTGGAGTCTATTGACTACTTGCTCACCCGTGCAGAGTTGGAGGAAAGAGATTGATATATATATACTCACCCGGGCAGGGTTGGAGGTTTTGTAGCACATACTCACCCATGACGGGTTGGAGAGATTTGGGACAGGATAGTCCTTCGAGCTGGAGGCTCAATATATTATACTTGCATGTGCATATACTAGTGGCGGGCCATGCGGTACTGGCCAGTCGTCACACCGATGGCAGTACGGTGGACCAGGCAGGCGCGAGGGTTAGAAGGACCAGTAGGATATTTATACTGGAGTCTAGAGGACTTTTCCTAATAACGCGCACCCGGCCCAACAAGACTGACGGGTAGTCAGCAAAGTGGTACGCGGAGACTCTAGAGTGCACTTGGCAGTGTACAGAGGCGTACAAGAGAGGTCTAGGCCTGGTAGTGTGTATACCCGCCTAGAAGGTGGAGACGCCCACTCCGCTGCTGCCGTAGCCACAACAGTAGTACCTGAGAGTGATGCTAGCTCTCGAAAAGTGGGAACTAAAGGTCTGTGATCACGGAGTCATGTGTGTGTGTTGCACTGCATGTTCATATCATACCCACCATATAGATGCATATCATTAACTTCATAACAACCTATGACACCTAATGTATAAGTGGTATGAGACGCTTATACATTAGGACCTGCTAAACGATCCCTTAGCCTATAAGCTTGAGTGGGCAAGTTTATAGGTTGAGGTTATTTTTCCTTTTTATATATATTGCTTGTGACACCTGACACCCCATCGTATAAAATGGTATGAGACATTTTATACGATGGGAGCCTTGTAGAAGACCCCTTGCTTATGCGTACTCGCATAAGTGAAGGTTACTTTTCATTACTTATATTGCTACATATTCCGCTTAGTTCCTGTCACCTGCTTCCACCTTTGTCACCCCTTGATGTCCTCCGCTTCGTCCTCCCGCACGGTGCCTAGGAGTTGCGGGGCGAGGTGTAGAGGAAACGACTTAGTCTTTTTGACTAATGGTCGGTGACCATATTATTTTTAGGAGCTCGAGGAGATGGACCAGCACGTCGAGGAGGCAGGACTTGAGGAGCAGATACCGACACCTTCTACTACTACGACTGGAGCACGACTACAGGTGTGATGTGAGAGATTTTAGTTTTCCGCTGCTGTTAGTTGAGAGAGATTTGATCATGATGTACTGTGCATAAGCCCGTTTTACTCTTATTATATTGCACTCATTGTGGACTATACCCTATACTTTTCATTTGTTATATATATATGTTTAGTACTGTGGCTGTGGATTTCTCCATTTTGCTCTATTTCTGTACTTTTATTCTCATATTGGCCGATAGATTATGATCGTACTAGCCGGCAGAATCGGCGTCTTGCGGTGTCGACTAACCCGTGCGTTAGTGTCACCGTAAGGCGGCGGTTCTGGGCATAAGATCCGGGTTAGCCTCGGAATGGGGAGACAGGATCTTACACCTCCATGCCCAAAGTACCTTTTTGCCCTAATTTACCCTTAAGGGACCCAACTTTGGTCTTACCAAAACTTATTCAAATCAACCCCAAATGGCCAGAGGGGCGGTTTCCGGTGAACTCGCAAGGAAGCACAAATCTGAAAATTCATGGAATTTAAAGCTTGGAATCGGCTCAACTGAGCTTGATTACACATCCTAGTTGATCTAGATACTAGAACAAGGGGAGAGGAGGAGAAGTGGACCTATGTGGGGGGTTGTCGCCTTGCTGACTGCCGCGTCATCATTTCCGGCGGTGGAGTTTTCGGTGCTCTGCAACTTCACAGCCAAAGGGCCCAGTTTCTTCAAGTGAATGGGGGAAACGAATACTCTGACCTTGGGAAAGCTTTTAATTGAACTAAAAGGGGGAGGGGAGGGGTCAAGCACCAATTGCCATTAATGGCTTGAAAACTCATTTTTTGGCCAACTGAAATTCCCTGAATCCAGCCACCTAGGGGGTCGACCATGGCTGTTAAACTCCTCTAAACTGATGAGGGGGAATGTATCAAGCCTTTGGAGGTGAGGAGAGGAACTCTTAATCTTCCATGGCCATTAATGGCCTTCTCTCTCCTCTTTCTCACTCTTCCTTATTAGAGAAATTGATTTCAACCACTTTGGTGGCTATCCATAGCTGTCAAACTTCCCCTAATTGACTAGGTAGGAGGAACCTTGCCAGGGGAAAAGGATTGAGGAGGCCCTAGGCCTTCCATGGCCATTAATGCTCTCTTTCTCTTTCTAAAATTGGGGGAATCTCCCATTTTCTCTCTCCTAGTCACCATGGCCGATTTTTGATGATTATTTTAGCCAAAAGCACCACATTGACTGAGATGAATAATTAAAATGAGGTCAGCCCAAGTGGATTTGTGTTTGAGCTTGAGTTAGCCTATTTGGGTTAAGTTGACCTAATGTGGGTTAGCCCAACCCTAGGCCACATTGGGTGACCTAACTGACCCTTGTGGGTTGCCATGGGTCCCTTGACACCACCTAGGGATAACCTTGGCTTGGTGGGCCATATTGGGCCCAGTTGGATGCCCTTTGACCACAATTGGGCTTAGTTGACCTAATTAGGGTTAGAGTTGACTTAGGTCAATTGGACCTTTTGGGTTGACTCCAATGGGTCCTTAGTGACTCTTTAGCCTCTCCTGAGGTCTAAGGAGATTTGGGTTGGGTTGGTTTGGCATCTTGGAGGTCACTTGACCCTTAAGGAACTTTGACCATTTTAGGGCTAGGGTTGAATTTGGTCAACTTGACCACTTTGGTTGACCCCAATGGGTCCTTGGTGACCCATTGACCTCCCTTAAGGGTTAGGGGTGTTGTGGTGGGGTCCTGGAATCAAGTTAAATCCCTAAGATCAAACCCTAGGCTGGTGATTGGAAATTACTATTTACAGACCATGGTGATCTTCACCTTCATGCCTAAGGTCACATGGTCTCTTGAGCTTCCTAGGGTTTTGTCAAAACCACTCTTAGGGGTCTAGTTGGAAATGAGATGTTACAAATTCTAATAAACAAAAATAAAAATTTTGTCCCTGAAATTCAGGTTAGGCCTGCGGGGTTTCTACTAAGAGTAGCTGAATGTAGCATCCCTTAGGAACTTGAATGTACACCTTACCCGAAGAGATCCGGGTACCTCTTCTGCATCAGATCTAGTGGCTCCCAGGTATACTCCTCCTGTCCATGGTTCTCCCACATAATCTTGACCACCGTAACCTTCTCGCACCGCAAGACTCACACTACTGTATCAGGGTTACCCCAATTACCTCGGTTAGTTTATCCTCGAACTTCCACTCTAACTCGGGAAGTGACTGTAGTAGTTCCCCAAAAACCCTTGCACTGTCCTACACCAGCCGACAAACCTCACCGTGCATCACAAAATCCATGACATCTTCCTTCACTCCGGGGAGATACATGTTCCGAGATATACCATACTTTCAGTGATAAGATTTCTCATTTGTGTGGGTAGGCAACGACTTTATAAAATCTCCACTTACCAATCAGATTCGTATCCCTACAACTACACCCGAGTAGCATCGAATACGGTTTACTCTAATTTTACTATATTCACGATGCAATTTTTTCTAGATGAGGACTAAGGGAAACCCAATCAGTAACTACTTTGCCTAATAAATAAAAGACAAGCCCCCAATAAACAAAGATAAGCCCCTACCTGCCGTGGGCTAAGTATATTCGATATTGCCATGTTATATCCGTCCTAGCTGGGTACACAATCCTTAGGGCATCAATCTTTGACTTGGGATTCCAATCTGAAACCTATTGTTATACTCCATACTTTAAACCTTCTGAGTCACATTTACGACTACCTTATCAGGGTCAAAATGTTCTTAATCCCAAATGGGTCTCTTTTGAACTTGAGTTCCTATCTGATTCTCAGTGTTTGCCTTAGTGGTTGTCTCCGGGTAATCTTGTTACTGGTACGAGGGTTGAGACAAAGTGTCTTCTGCCATTCTGTTAATAGATTAGTGGCCTTAATTCTCCTAAAGGCAGTCCTACCGGTTTGAATAATCCTTTATAGGGACCGTATGGACACCTGAGTTTATGTCTTAGGTAGCCAATCTCATGTTAAACTCCTCCTTTATTCTCTTTGGGTATCTCCTTACCTTAACCAAGTTCGTACCGAAGGTCTATTTCCGACTAGGGCATAGTATAAGTTGTCATGGTTAGTCTTGTGTCCTAGTGGGTTGAGTCTAACTCATTGACTAGAGAATTATAAGATGAGATCTTCACAGCCAGAGGTTCTCTCTGTTGGGGGTAGGGTTTGTCGTAGGCAATAAAAAGAATTCCAATTATTAGCTACTGTACAAGTGGAACTAAAGAAAGATGGACCTTTGCATGTGATTCCCCTTATAGGCACACCATTGCTTCCGCTGCTAGTTTGTCCTCAAACTAAGCTCGTGCGGGGTGTCCTAGGGTTTTTGTTGACATATTCTCTTTGGATCGATGTTTTGCTCTAATACCAGTTTATAAGACCCCATTTTCTTTTCTTTGCAAAACCAACATGGTCTTATGCCCAGAACCGCCGCTTTGTAGTGACACCAACACACCTGGGAAGGTCGTCACTACAAAACGCCGATCCTGCTGGCCATACCAATCACAGAAGAGAAGAGTAAGTATAAGAGTAATATAAAAACCCAAATACTAGTCCATCAAACATCACATTAATATAATAAAAACCTCCATGAAGGGAGAGTCCACAGTAATGATAAATCAAAGTACTAATAAGAGGGATCCTGCTTGATATATCATGATCCTCACCACGAGTCACTCAACACAGAAGCAAATCTATAGTAACCACTAAAGATCGGGACTCACTGTCCCTGCTGCCTGAACTCTCATGCTAGACTGTCCCATCTCCAAGCGCACATACCTCTGGGGCTGCATCTCCCGGTTTGGCTCCGCGATCCCGTAAAATGATTTGGTCAACGACTGTTAGTCTAAAAGACTAAGTCCGATCATCCTCCACCCCTCCCCGAATGGCTCCTTGGCACCGAGCGGGGAGAAGGAAAGGGAAGGTATTTAAGGTGGAGAGTAACAAAAGTAAGCAGGAGATGAAAAAACTAGTCTATCATGAGCATAAAATCACAACAAGTACAGGTAAGCAAGTAGTAGGTAAGCAATATGAGTATACACATGAACAAGGTGAACAAGTAAAGTACAAGAAGGTAAACTAAATAAGTAATCATAACCTATAGGAATGCCCACACAACCAATAGACCTAGGGGTCGTTTTGTGAGGTTTATTGTTTAAAGTGTCCCATAACAATTTATACAATAGGTGTCAAGGGTTATATGCAATGATTATGCTATGTCATGCAAGTATGCTATGATAAGAATATGCAAGTGCTACACACACACCCGACTCTGTACACACAGACCTTTAGCTCCCTCTTTTTGGAGCCTAACCTCCCAGGATACCTCTGTATTGGCAAACGGAAGCATTGGGTTCGGCCTCGCCCACCTCTAAACCGGTATCAGCACTACCATTCAGACCTATCGTACGCCTCAACGCTGGTGCACTAAGTGGAGCTCCTATGTACTCTTGCTGACTGGAGCACCCGACATTATTTGGCGAAGTGCTAAACCACACTTGCCGAGTTTATGTTTTGGTGTCGGTGTGACGACCCTCAAATACCGAAGACCCACCACCTTATATTTTATGCACATACAACATTAATGTTTTCCCTCCCGAGCCAAAGCTCCCCGGACTAACCGGTCTATAATAATTAACTACCGAGTCATTGGCTCGTCGGGCTAACTTGCCCATCACCAAAACTAATGAGCCTACAACTCGAGAGACCCAACCTAACTCCTATAACACTGGGTAATGTGAGTGTAAGTGTAAACCTAGAGTATTTCTAATTAATCTGTATTCTATTTAGTCTTACGGTTTACGAAAACCTTTGACTGCCCAAGGCATTCCCTGTGAAGGGCTCTCGAGGACACTAAGAACTACGATGGGATGAAGCCCAAAGCTCCCTTTCACAAGGTACTTATTATTATTGGTATCTACGCATAATCATCCCAAATTAAAGTTATACTTAATATAACTCTAGTGTATTTTGACTCTCTCTCTCACTCTATATGAAGGACGATGTTTCGCTGATCCCGAGCACCATTTAACACTTGTCAACCCAATACTGCCACATCATGACTCCTAAAGATGAACTCATTTTCACCTACCAAAGTAAGTAAACTATTAACCTTATGAGTCCGATTTATACAGGGTTTTCCGGATTCATCTGAGCTTATTATCTTGCATGTGCACTAGTATTTCAGTAGTAAAAGTCATTTATTTGATTAGGGCTTCACTTAGCCATTGTTGAACTATTTAAGCCCATTTTGGTTTGCGAATTGCACTGGGATGTTGGGGGTAAGTACTTGGGTACTCTCCGTGCGGATTTGGTTATTTTATATTATATTTTGGTGTTGGGAGCTTTTGCTCCAGCTTTGGTTTTTGCTGTGCAGGTGGCCAGTTTTCCCCCATTTCAGGAATTCTAACTTGTGGAAAATGCACGGTCGTGCATTTCCTTAGCGCACGCTTTCTACCTAATCGTGTGTTTTCTGCAAGTTTCTCTAGAGGATTGACCAACCCGTGTGATTTCTTCACGCACGGTTTCTTCTCAACCATGCGCGAAGGATACGCGCAGTTTTCCTATAGCTGTTTAGTTTTGTAGCGCTCTGTGGTTAATCGTGCGTTTTGTTCATGCATGGGCAGAAGGTCCTGTGTGCGAGTAAAATGCACGGTTCCACCCGCTTGCTGGGAATTTCATTTCTCTGTGGTTACCAGTGCGTTTTCCTTCACACACGTGCGGAAGCGTCTGTGCATGAGTAAAATATACGGGTCAACTTATCTTCCTCCGCAAGCTCTTTTCTGGAAGTTAATAACGCATGGTTAACTCACGGTCGTGCGCCAAACCGTGTGTGACCATTTTTTTTGACCTACTCATATTTAAGCTCAGAAGTTGACTAAGCAGGGAAATTCCGCCATTTCCGCTCCTCTGAGTGAGAAAATCATCCTCCAGCCTTGGAGAGCTCGTCTGACCACCGTTCCTCCTCCAAACTTCACCGCAAGCGAAGATCTTCTGTCGTTTTCTTGATCCCTGTCTCAAGAGGAGCATTTGGAGCTCCTTCTCGCTGCCATTGGAGAGTTTTCCGGTGACTACCAGCCTTCACGATTCGTGAAGAAGATGGGGAAAGCACCTTTGAAGTAGGTGACAACACTTCAAGCTTCCTCGGACGTCAACCACCGGCCGAGCTCGGGCGCAGACCGACAACCTTCGACTCTGGCCGAGAATCATTGCTATCCTTCATACGTTGGGTTGTAAATATCCTCTTTACTCCTATTTTGATGTTGTTTCTATGCTTTGGATGTTAGCTAGACTTGCTAGGAACTCTTAACATTGTTCATGATGGTTTGCTATTGCAAATTTTGTTGTAGTTCGTACTTTAGCTTTACTTACTTTGCTTGTTTTGGGATGTTGCTTAGTGATATACTGCACTAACGTGTATTATGGGCTGGCTTGGCAAAGAGGTGTTTTCGACCCTCAACGGTTACAACCACACACCCTAATAATCATCGGAGTATTCCACCATTGCAAAGCGGTGAAGGCGAACCGCGTAATTTATTTTAGTTGTTCTAAAATAAAAAGTCAACCCCCAAACCATTGTCGCATTTGCAATTACTTTACAATGAGGAAGATCACACTCCCAATCTACACTCCTCAAGAGATTCGATACTCGGAGGAGAACTCCCCTAATTTATTACTTGACAACGATTGGTGCAGTTGCCAAGATTGCATCAAGTTCTTGGCGCCATTGTCGGGGAGTGCAACAGTTATTTGTATTTTTCTATTGGAAAAGTTGTTGCAAATGCTTTTGGAATTTTAATCGGTTTTTGTGTGTTGTATGACAGATCAAAACCCCAGGGATAGAGGTGAAGATCTTAGAGTTGATCTTGAATCCGCACGAGCGAGGCGAGCCTACCGACATGCTGCTGCTGCTACTTAAGGAAGAAAAAGAATGGAAGATTTATGTCAAAGAGGAAATGGCATTGGTGAATGGGTCGGTCAGGACTAGGAGGAGGTTCGACCCCGCATTAGGATAATGCACGATTTCACGATCTCTACCGCGGGAAGTGTTTACACTGGTTTCGGCCCGACTATCATGAACCACCACTTTGAGATAAAGCCCACCATCCTCAACATGATCCGCAATAACACACAATTTTCGTGCCTGCCAAGTGAGGATCCATAGCTCCATCTGGCAGAATTCTTAGATATCTGTGGCACCTTCTACTACGCCGGCATTACAGACGATGTGGTGAAGCTAAGGCTGTTCCCATTTTTGCTAAGGGACAAGGAGAAAACCTGGCTTCAAACTATTGCTCCCGGGACTGCGACTATGTGGGAGGCTCTTTCCTCTAAGTTCTTAGCCAAATTCCACTGGGTGGACAAAATAGAGAATGCCTGAAGGGAGATAGCCAACTTTCGGTAGCTGGACCAGGAAATATTATCTGAGGCCCTGGAGAGATTTGCTGATCTACAGTGTCGATGCACCCAGCATGGTTGTGAGCTGTGGAATTTGGTTGAAATATTTTATTTTGATGTTGAGCCTAATTACAGGGCCATGATCGACATGGCGGCTAGAGGCACTATCATGAACCTGACTCCCGACGAGGCTTTGCCGCTCCCTCGTGACACCGCTTCTCATAGCACGTATTGGACTGCTGGAAGAAATACTCAAATGGGTGCGAGAAATTTGTTTGAGGTAAATGCGGTGCAGCCGCAAGCTAAGGAGAGCCATCCTACTATGGATGGAATGACCTTGCTGACCAGATCAACCCCTCCACCAGCTCAGGTGATGTCTATTTCGTGCCAGGGTTATAGAAACCCCGACCATCATACATATGAGTGCCCAGCTAGAGAAGCTTTTGCTGATCGCTCAGGTATATATACTGATGAGAGTGTGAACTTTATAAATAATCAGAATCGCGCTACTCCTTATAACAATGCTTATAACCTGAATATGAGAAATCATCTGAATTTCTCCTGGAACCAAAATGCTCTCGGTCAAAGGTGGCAGGGAGGCTAGCATCAGTTTGATGCTCAAGCTTCTAATAGCTAGCAGCGACCGTCGCAATTGGGTTATAATCAGAATGCGTAGGGGAAGCGAAAGAGTGCGTTAGAAGAGATGATGGAGAAATTTGTGGAGATGGCTCAATCCAAGATGGTTACTCAGACTGCCTCCTTGAGAAACTTGGAGATGTATCTAGGGCAACTGACCCATGTGTTTTCTGAGAGTACTCGTGGCGCCCTCCTGAGCGACACAGAAAAAAAAAATCCCCGTGAGCAAGGGAAGTGTGTTGGGGAGACGGATGAGTGTATTAAGAATGAAGTGACCGTGAAGTGTGAAATAAATGAGGTGGAGACAATGGCCCTATGTGATTCCAGATTTACTTGCAACATTCTTGCTTTGCAAGATGTTGAAAAATTTAATTTAAATATCGAGTCGAATGTCCGGAAATCACTCGTGCTAGTCGACGGGTCGGTAGTGAAGACCGACGGTGAGATAAAGGAGGTGAAAGTGATATTGAACGGGGCTGCGGTGGTCACTGATTTCCAGGTGCTGGGACTAATGGGGAATTCTTCAAAACCCATCTTAGGGGTCCCCTTCCTAAAAGCTAGTGGGGCGACATTGCAGTTTAACGCGAGCGACATCACCTTGGCATCCAAGGTTGATACGCCTCTATCGCCGTCCCTTACCTCAATAATTCTGAATGAACTCGTAAAATAGTAGGATTTGAATGTTGTGTTATCTGACAGTTTGCCTAGTGTTGTTGAGACAGGTGTGCTGCTGAAAGGGGAAGACAGGGCGGTGAAAGTACCAAAAATGCTGAAGATAGCTGAAGGGGAAACAAAAGCGGAGTTGCTTGGAGTGTAGCAAGTTGCGGATGAGAAGGGTAGAGAGCGGAGTGAAAGGCACATTGCTGAGGCTAAGGAGCGAAGCATGGCTGTTGGAAGCGTGTATAAATTAGAATCAAAAACTTCTATTGTGCCAAATGATTTGTGTAAAACTGTAAAACAGGTTACATGGGCCGATCTATCACCCGCCGCGGGTGAGGAAAGGATGCCTCCGTACGGAAAAGCTAGAGCTACCTCTGAGTTGGATGGAGTGGTTGTACCACCATGGCGTTCTCCATCCGTGGAATTGCAAAAAAAAAGAACTGTGAATGCGCTATATTTTGCCCGCCAGCGTGAGAAAGAAGAGGCGAGTGGCAGGGGAGATTCATCTTCCATGGGCCCTAAAGCTTACGCTTCTCCCTCATCTCGTGTGTTAGGGGGGATCTATCACAAGTCAGCGGTTAGCTGAGATGTGAAGAATCTCTGGGCTTTTCCACTTTTTTTCTTTTTCTAGTATAATTTTGCTTAATGTTGTGTGTGAAGTTTTAGACTTAATCGTGCGTACTACACTTATGCTCTTGAACTATATTTAAAAATGCTAATGCAGGTATTTGGTACACCTTAAGGACGGTAAAGAAAAGTGGCTCCTAGTAGACAACCAATTAAGTGGGCCCTAAAGCGGTTAGCTGAGATTGTCGTGCTTGGAGGTATTAAATGCTTTTACAGGTGGAGTTCATTCGGGTCGTGGACTTTCAACAGAAATTAACGCCAATCTTCTTGTATGATCATTTCTGAGCATTGGTTAACCCCTTCTCCTTACTTGCTTTTTAATTTCACGATCATATTGTGGTGTTAGGATGTTTAGGCTAAGTCTGGTGAGGAGAGTAATGCGGGGTACTCACGCACGTGCATTAAATCAATGTCATACTAAAAGGATATATTCATTTGTTGTCTATAATAATTGGCATCTCATACCACTCCACCACATTTGAGCGCGTGCTTGAACAGGAGCACATTGTGAGTTTTATCGTCACTAGTGTGCGATTTGGAAAATTTTGGCGCTGGCCTAGGATTGCGAGGCGGAGTAAAATATTGCCTCCATGAGTGCTCCTAATCGAGTGCTCACGTCTCATTTAGGATTACATGCAGAATTAGATTCTTTTTATGCTCATAGCGTATTTTATTTCTATTGGCGTTAATCTTGTTTATTCGACTCGCCTACTTCGAATCCAATGTGAATCAAATGGTAGTGTAGGGATGTGTGTCGACAATGCTAGCCTCGTATTGCTCGAGCCGGGAGGAAGGATTCTCTTTCTCGGTGGCTAAGAACTTGCCCCTAGCTACTCTCGAAGCATGGGTACATGGTTAGTCAAGTGCGTGCGTGATGTAGGAAGTCACTTTGTTCTAGTTTGAGCCCTGTACCATTCCCAACGTCTATCCGTTGCTATCCCCATTGAGCCTGTCCCTTCCTTTGGCATCCCCACGCCTTGCCACCAATGCCATATAGCCCTTACTACTCACACACCCGATTGTGGTCGCTCGGTTGGTTTGTTTTATTGAAGTTTTGTATCCGTTATGTGTGGTTGTTATACGGGAGCTTTGTGCTGCTTGTGGAGTTGCCGTGTTTTCAGCTCGTTTTGGTTATTTAGTTTAATTTTAAAAAAAATAAATGAAAAAAATGGAAATGAAAATTCCCAATGTGTAATAAAAGAAAAAAGAAATTTTGTTGTATTTTGTTCGTTTTGGGTGTGCACGCACCGGTAAAAGTCCACGTCTTGTGGTGCGGTGCACGTGTTTGTCGTTGCGTGTAGCTGTGAGTGTTTTCAGGCGGTCTCATTTTGGGTGTGCGTATTCGTCGTGTTTATCTTTGTATACCTCGCCTTCGCCTAAGCCTTCATTATATTCCAAGTCTTACATATTCACGCTTGAGTCAAACTAGTCCCGTGGAGAGAGTGTGAACGGGTGAGCTTATGGTCATCGACATTGGTGGATTCCTTTGGAGGTTTTCCCGATCCCTTGCTTTGGCAATGCTCAATTCAGTGTTTGTCTGCTTTCTCCTTGAGCGTGACTGAATGATTCCCCTCGATTTTATAGTAGAGTAGTAATAATATTTTGATACGCCTTTAGAAATATATAGGCTATTAGTTCATAATTAGAAATTCCTTCTACGGTATTCCTATGAGCGTGAGCATGCGATTTTGCATGGTACTCCGTTGCGTAGTTATAGGACAGCTATGATATTTTTCTCGTCCGCGTTAGGGATGATTTGCTCAAGACGAGCAAATATTTAAGTCTGGTGGTGTGATGAGTGCGATTTATATAGGGTTTTTTGGGCTCATCTGAGATTATTATCTTGCATGTGCACTACTATTTCAGTAGTAAAAGTCATTTATTTGATTAGGGCTTCACTTAGCCATTATTGCACTTTTTCGGCCCATTTTGGTTTGCGAATTTCACCGGGATGTCGGGGGTAAGTACTTAGGTACTCTCCATGCGGATTTGGTTATTTTATGTTGTATTTTGGTGCTGGGAGCTTTTGCTCCAGCTTTGTTTTGTGATGTGCAGGTGGTCAGTTTTCCCCCATTTTAGGAATTCTGACTTGTGGAAAACGCACGGTCATGCGTTTCCTTAGCGTACACTTTCTACCTAATTGTGCGTTTTCTGCAGGCTTCTCTAGAGGATTGACCAACCCGTGCGATTTCTTCATGCACATTTTCTTCTGAATCATGCGCGAAAGAGACGCACGGATTTCCTGTAGCTGTCTGGTTTTGTAGCGCTTTGTGGTTAATCATGCGTTTTGTTCACGTAAGGGTAGAAGTGCCCATGCGCAAGTAAAACGCATGATTCCACCCGCTTACCGGGAATTTAAGCTCTTTATGGTTACCTGTGCATTTTCCTTCACGCACGGGCGAAGCATCCGTGCGTGAGTAAAATGCACGGGTCAACTCATCTTCCTCCGCAAGCTCTGTCCTGGATGTTAATAACGCACGGTTAATGCACAGTCATGCGCCAAACCATGTGTGACCATTTTTCTGACATACTCGTATTTAAGCTATGGAGTTAACTGGAGCAGGGACATTCCGCCATTTTTGCTCCTCTGAGCGGGAAAATCATCCTCCAGCCTTGGAGTGCTCATCCGACTAGCGTTCCTCCTCCAAACTTCGCCGCAAGCGAAGATCTTCCGCCGTTTTCTTAATCTCTATCTCAACAGGAGCGTTTGGAGCTCCTTCTCGCTACCATTAGAGAGTTTTCTGACGACTACCAGCCTTCACGGTTCGGGAAGAAGACGGGGAAAGCACCTTTGAAGTAGGTGATAGCACTTCAAGCTTCCTCAAATGTCAACAACCTACCGAGCTCGGATGAAGACTGATAACCTTTGACTTCGGCCGAGAATCATGGCTAGCCTTCACGTGTTGGGTTGTAAATCTCCTCTTTACTCTCATTTTGATGTTGTTTCTATGCTTTAGATGTTAGCTAAACTTGTTAGGAACTCTTAACAATGTTCATGATGGTTTGCTATTGCAAATGTCTTTATAGTTCATAGTTTAGATTTACTTCCTTTGCTTGCTTTGGGTTGTTTCTTGGTGATACGTCGCACTAATGTGTGTTAGGGGCTGGCTTGGCGAAGAGGTGTTTTTGACCCTCAACGGTTATGACCACACGCCCTAATACTCATCGAAGTATTCCACCATTGCGAAGCGGTGAAGGTGACCCACGTAATTAATTTTAGTTGTTCTAAAACAAAAACTCAACCCCAAAACTTTGTTGCGTTTGCAATTACTCTCCAATGAGGAAGATTACACCCCCAATATGCACTCCTCGAGAGATTCGATACTCGGAGGATAACTCCCCTAATTTTTTACTTGATGGTGATCAGTGCACTTACTGAGATTGCATCATGACCCCAACTCCCTATGTCCATTCCACATGGTATCACAATTTCCGCAGTTTTACTATGTGTAGACCAACCTAAGCTATATGATGTACATGATGGGAGATACTCCAAATTTTCATCTAAAAGCCCTAAGATAATTATTGGGGGTCGATCATGACACATTTAGCCTAAATCCAGAAATTTGTAATTTTCCTAATTAATTTGGCATTTATTTAATTTTCATAAAAATTAGTCCATGGGTAATTTTGAACATGAAGTACTAGATTTACTTAAGTTATGGCCACCCAAAAAATAAGAACACTATATGATAGCAAAATATCAGTGAACACTAAATTTCACAGATTTTCATAAATGTATTAACCTCTAAATAATTAATTTAAGGTAATTCAAATAATTAGAGGTAATGAAGGGAGTACAACAATTCATAGTCCAAAAAATAAACAGAAATTACCAGAGACTCATTATGATCATAAAACATTACAAACTAAGTTTCTTGCAATTCCAAGGTTAGTATGCTATATAGAAAAATACCAAAAATAAATCCATGATAGTGCACTTTGTGAAGAAACATTCTTGTAAACTCATCCAAATAGCATGTAATAATTTTCGAAAATTTATTATTCTCTAAAAAGTTCTCTGGCCAAGTAACACAATTTTATAGCAAGATATAGTATTTATTATCTAATTATCCAAATAAGGTGCACTAGTTTACTTTACACATGAAGTACTAAGAGGAAATGCCCAATTATTCCAAATAATTTATCATTGCATACAAATAGTAATTGATTAACTTTTCCTGAGTTTCATATTGTTATAAGACAAATAAACCACAGATACTTCAATATCATCAAAAAGGGCAAGATTAAGGTTATATCTACAAGTATGGGCTACTATTATCTAAACATCCTATAATAAATTTCAGATGTTAATATGACTATAAAATCACTCCTACCAAAATCTCATGAAGATCCAAGATCATATGCCCCTTTAATATTTCCCTAAAATTTATGGGCCTAAAAAATCCCTAATTGATTTGAGTTGTGTTCCTAAGTCTAAATGTCACCAAATTTCTTCCTAGGGCTGTTTACCATCCTAGGATTACATGGACTAAACCCCATGTCCATACATGGACATATCACACCATGTCCTTCACCAACCGCCAAGGTTCAACCTTAGGGTTTGAACAAGGGTCATAGGGAAAACCCACCCCAATCCATCTCCAACTCCATGAGGGGATGTTTAAACCAACCTTGGTGCTCTATCCAAGGTCCTAACCCCTTTGGGTGAGAATTGACCCCTCCATGCCCCAAGCTCACTCTTGCCCTAGTTGACCCTTAAAGGGCCACACTTTGGTCTCACAAAAACTTATTCAAATCAAACCCAACTGGGCTGAGATTTTTATCAGAGTCATAATTTGACCCTAAGAGACAACCACAAAAATTTTGGTGGGTTTAGAGGTGTTTAGACCTCTTATATAATTTATACATGGATTATTAAATTTCTACAAAACCTTTAGTAAAATTTTTCCCAAAATTCCATTTTTTGGATATGTTATAAGAATAGTTCGGAGTGGCTCCCATACAAAATCTCAGTTCATTTTGATGATTGGTTTGATGGGGGCACTCAATTTAATTTCTGTTTAACCCTATGTATAGGTTGTACCATTTGGTGTGTTGCGGTCAGATCACTGACCCAAATTAATTGAAACCAATTTTAAAATAAACTAGACATCAAAGGCTACAACTTTCATGCAGACGACTTTTACTTTAAGGGAGCCCAAGTATTTTTAATATTTAATTCTATCTACTGCAAATTCTGTGACAGAAATCATTATAAAAATGAATTAATAATAATAGCCAGCACGAATCTTAAAGCCCGATTAGACGGAATCAGTTCGTCTTCCCCAACGCGCCAACGGCCCAGATTAGCCCATCCTGGGATGTTTTGACTGGCAATTTCCTGGCCACCCCTGTGTCTTCCCGGCCGGCCACTACCACCACCACCTTCGTTAAGGTGGTGGCTGGCGATTAGCGGTGGTTAGCCGGCCAATGGTGGTCGGAACAGTGGTTTGTGGGTGGAAGAATAAAGCCTGAAAATCAAGCTTTCGACCATGCCGAACTTGGGCCAATTGGCCTCAATTCTGGCATCCATCAAGAGTGGATCTATCTACTGAAGAAGGAAGTAAGGGAGGACCTTAGTGGAGGGTTAGTATCGGGCCAATCACCGGGTTTCCATGGATGGTGGTGTCGTCAACGGGTGCTCTGCAACTGTACTATAGATTGGCTTGATTTCTTCAGGTAAGTGGTGGGAAGGACTCCTCACAGTCCACTGATGGTGTTTAAAGCCACGGTTGGGGAGGGGAAAGGCCAAGGTATCAATAGACATTAATAGCCATTGAAAGCTCATTTCAGCCATGGCAATTCTCCTCCCCTAGCCACTGCTATGATTGGGAAAACTCTTGGCCTTCTCCTAACTGACCAGGGGAGATGATTCTAGCAAGAAGAGAGGGGCTCTTGGCCTTCTAAGCCTTGAAAGGCCTTCTCTCTCATTTTCTCTCTCCTCCATTAAAGAGAAAATGGAGCTTTTCTCTCTCCTAGTCACCATGGCCAAAATTGGTGATTATTTTACCCTAAAGGCACCCCACTAACTCATATTATTCATGGAATTAAGGTTAGCCTAAGGGGGATTGGGCTTGAGCTTGAGTTAGCTCATTTGAGCTAGTTTGACTTAATACTAGGGTAGAGTTGACATTGGTCAAATTGACCTTTTGGGTTGCCCCCAATGGGTTCTTTGTGACCCATTGGCCTCCCCTAAGGTCTAGGAAGACTTGGGTAGGGTTATTTGGGCACCTTGGAGGTCACTTGACCCTTAGTTAAGGCACTTTGACCATTTTAGGGCTAGGGTTGACAAAGGTCAACTTAGCCTCTTTGGTTGACGCCAATGTGTCCTTGGGACCTATTGTCCTCCCTTAGGGCTTGGAAAGGTCTAGGTGGGTCCCTTTGGCTAAGGGAAGGTCAATTGGCCATGTGTGAGCTTAGTTTGACCTAATTAGGGTTTGGGTTGACTTTGGTCAACTTGACCTTTTTGGTTGACACTAGTGGGTCCCTATGGCTCTAACAGACCCTCTAATAGGTTAGTGATGTTGTGGTGGGGTCATGAAGTCATGGTGAAGCCGTATGGTAATCCCTAAGCTAGTAATTTGAATTCTACTATTTCTAGACCAAGGTGGTTCACACCCTAATTCCCATATTCACCTAAACCCTTTAGTGATTCCCAGGGTTTTGTCATGCCCTAGTCATGAAAAAACCATCCTAAGGGTCTAGAAGTCTGAAGGATGTTACAGTAACATAGCGGTCCACTAGCAACACCAATCTAACCGCTCAACCAGCTACTGCCCTGAACCAGAAGCATTCAATTAAAGAAAGAATACCTCAGCAAGAAAATACAAGTGGCAAAAGGAATTAATTAGATATAAACAAGTGAAAACATAAGGGCTTACTAAACCCTACCTAGAGAAACGCAGACAACCTCAGCTAGTATAATCAACAAAAGAGACAAGTAAAAAAATACTCATCAGCAAAGTAAGGAGAGCGCACCAAGTGCAAGAAGTTACCATGCTTCGCTTAAACCTGCAGAAGCAAATAGCAGACAACTGCCAAACTATAGAAGGAAAAGGAACTATATAGTCCTAAACATGCGAATCATTAACACTGGTTAAAACCACAGATCTGTGTCGGCGACCAAAACATCCAAAACCGAACTAACAGACCCAAATGACTCAAAGGCACCCCGGTGGCAGCCACAAGGTCCAATATACCTAAAATAGCATGTAAACAAAGACCCCAAATAAAACCACCACGTGCAATGATTCACGATACGGTGTCCAATTGGCCGTCCTTTATCCACTATCGATCTAGCCGTAAAAACACAACCTAGAAACCCAGCAAAACCCAAATACCAAAGTCTAAACACTTCCCAAGGCAAACGGAATGAAAATACCCAAGACATACCCTAAGGGCTAAACTCGACGAATTGGACAAAATCGTCGGAAATCTCCAAGTCCTGGCTAATTCGGCGAGTGTACCCTACGAATCACAATGATACTTGACGAATTCTACACTAATCGGTGAAAATGAACCAACAATACTAGACGAATGCCTGTGATACACGCCAAATTTCCCTTAGCTACTTTTACCATAATCGACGATTGACGATATTCGACGAATCGCTTCAATACTCAACGATTCGACCTTATATACTCGACGAATTTGACTTACTCATCCCGACAGGTCCTGATCACTGATATATGATGAATTTCTACTTTGGGTTAGGTACCGATACTCGTCGAATCCTACTACCTACGCTCGGCGAGTTTCAACCCGATACCCGCCGAAAATCACTTCGTCCTCTAAACCTAGTTTTCACGGTTTTGGCCGAAATCAAGCCCTAACCTAGGAGGTTCTTTACGTGATTCACCTACACTATTCCTACTCTCTAAGGGAGGAGGAAAAAGGGGAAGAAAATGAACAAATAAAATGGACATGCAAGAGGAGAAATTCCACTCGCCTTTAACCTTCGAAGAAACGTCATCCGCGCGGTCTGGCGGTTTGGCTTGGCGGGTTGATGACCGCGCGGTCTGGCGATTTCCCTTCGACAGTCTGGTTGCTGTGTGTTGTTGTCTGTGTTCCAAGCGGTCTAGCGGTTTGTCACTGGCGGCTTGGAGACCGGGCGGTCTAGCGGTCTCACATGGCGATCTCTCTCTCTCTCTCTGGCAGTTGCCGAGCGGTTAGCCCTTCTGTCTAACCGCGCGGCTTGTGCGATTTGTGTCTGTACAGTCCTCTTGTGTCATGGAAATTTTTAGTACCACATTTCTTATTTGTATTCTCTCTTCTCTCCTCCATTCTATATAAGGGAGGTCATACCTTCGTAATTGATACCTTTTTCGGATAATAAAGTTTCAGTTTAAACCGATTCGGCTTGTTTTAGTTCATTTCTCACAGTTTCTCACATGGTATCAGAGGACTCGATCCTTTCTTCCTGATTGTGCGCCCTCCCTGTCCGTGCGGCTTGCTTCGCCTGCTTGCGACCTATCCACGTGGTATCTTTCTCTCCTTGTCATTGCCCTCGGTGTGCGCGACCTCTCTGTTCTTGTGCTTAGTCGCCGCCCTTGTTCGCCGCGACCTGTTGCCCTGTTCGCCGCGACCTATTTCCATGTGCCTTGTTTTACCTGTTGCTTCTGTTCGAGCGGACTGTCTTCTAGCCAATCGACTTCTATCCCTCTACTTGTTTATGGGGCTTGGTCGTGGCTTCTCTGGCTGCTGGTGTCCGACATCGTGACCGCTGCAGATCTCCTTCTTCCTAACCGCACGGCTTGTTTTCTAACCGCGCGGCTTCCTGTTGTTCTCTCATATGTCTCTTTCTGATGGTTCTACTGCCACCACTCCTGCCACCACCCCTGTCGCTAATCCAGCTTCGCCTCTCCCTCCTACTCCTTCCGGGAACCTTGGCACTGTTTCCAAGCTAGTCAGCTCCAACTACCCGGATTGGAGCGTCTCTTTCACCTTTCTCCTTCGCTCACAACGCAAACGCCACCATCTCGTTGATGACCCTCCTCCTACCACTTCACCTCTCTTTGATGACTGGGATGCGAGTGACGCTCTTGTGCATACTTGGCTCACGAACAGCCTATCCGATGAGTGCCTTCCCATCATCCGTCATGATGAGACGGTCAAGGACGCTTGGCTTAATCTGGCTGCTCTGTACTCCAAAGGGGCTCAGATGTCCCGCATCTATACGTTGTATGCGGACCTCTTTGCCCGACCTTCCTTGTCTCCTGCTGCCGCCTACCAACAGGTTCAGGCTCTTGGGGATGAGATTCTTAAAAATCGCCCCTTTTCTGTGGATTTGGCTCAACAACACAAGCACTTTCAGGAGCTTTTGGTTGTGTGTTAACTGCTCTGGCTTCCTGATACTTATGACATGATCCGCCAGCAAATTCTGGGTGAGGCGGAATCTCCTACCTTAAATGCCACTGCTGCCCGCATCACCGCTGTCACCTCTCTTCTTCAATGCCCTCTTCTGCCTGCTCCTTCTCCACCAGACAACTATGCTCATCAAACTCAGCGGAGTGGCTCTGGTAACCACAGTCACCAGTCTAGCGGACGTACTTCTTCCCGCTACCTCTGCTCTCACTGTGGCCGCACCGGACATACTTCAGATCGCTGCTGGACGAAGCATCCCCATCTTCGCCCCTCCGGTGACTCCTCCGCCTCCTCTTCCAAGCCGTCTGCTTTCGTGGTCACATCGTCAAGTAGTGCCCACGTGGTGACTCTAGGTAAATGGCTTATTGAATCTAATGCAACTAATCACATGACGGACAATCCTCAGTGCTTCTCTCTCCACGAACAGCATGATCGGTTGCCCCCAGTCCTCAATGAAAACGGTTCTCCCTCCCCGGTTCATGGGTCGGGAGTGGTTCATGTTACTCCATCCCTTCGACTAGCGGACACTCTCTATGTGCCCAAGTTTCCGTGCAATCTATTGTCGGTTACCTCTTTATGCAAGCAGCTTCAGTGTTCTGTGACGTTTACTCCGACCTCATTTCTTTTCAGGATCCGAGCTCCCAGCGGACGATTGCTACTGGGACTGAGAGCGGCGGCCTCTACTTCCTCGACAACGTTTCCGCTTCGTCCGCCTTCTCTTCCTCTTGTACGGATCTTCTCCAATGGCATCTCTGTCTCGGTCATCCTCCACCACGGCTTCTACATCAGCTTCTACCCCACCTCCCACCCTCCAGTACTCCTCTCAACTGTGACGCTTGTCAACTTGGCAAGCATCACCGTTCCTCCTTCTCGCCGAAGCAAGGTTGGGGCTCCACTCGTCCATTCGATCTAGTGCACTCCGATGTTTGGGGACCCGCTCCTACCCTCACTATTGGTCGAGGTAGTTCTTATTTTTTAACTTTTATTGATGATTTCTCTAGATGTACTTGGGTGTATCTCTTACGAGATCGCTCTGAACTTTTTGTTGTATGGATCTCTTTCTATCATCTAATTAAAAATCAGTTTGGTGTTTCTATTAAAACTTTTCGCTCTGACAATGCTAAAGAATACTTGAATCATGCTTTTTCCTCTTTTTGTGTACAACATGGCATTATTCATCAGACGAGTTGTGTTTATACATCCCAACAAAATGGGGTGGCGGAACGCAAAAACCTTCACCTCCTCGATGTCGCTCGCACATTGATTACTCAAATGCATGTCCCTCGCTCATATTGGGGCTATGCTGTTCTTCTTGCCTGTTACCTCATCAATCGCATTCCCTCCTCCATTCTCCACGGGAAAACCCTATTCTCCATACTGTATCCGGGCAAGGAGCCTTTTCCTCTCCCTCTCCGAATCTTTGGGTGCAATGCGTTTGTGCATGCCCTGTCTGCCACTCGTGATAAGCTCTCCCCTCGCTCCACCAAATGTGTCTTTCTAGGGTACTCCACCACTCAGAAAGGCTACTGTTGTTTTGACCCTGTTCTCCGTAAGCAGTTCGTCTCCGCTGATGTTACCTTCTTTGAGAATGCCTCCTACTTCTCGGATGACTCCTCTTCTCTTCCACAAGCTTCCTCTTCTCTTCCCCCAGTCTCTGATTCTACTATTATTCCCTTCGTTCCCTCGTCTCCTCCTGCGATATCCATCCCTACTCCATCTCCGCCTCCACTTCGCTGTCGTCGCTCTCTCCTCCCGGGCCAGCTCTCTCTGCAACGGATGCTCTGGATGCTGAGGAACACGACGACCTAGATCTTTCTATAGCTATTCGCAAAGGGGTGCGGACGTGTACCCTACACCCCCTTGCTGCTGTTGTTTCATATGATCGTCTTACTTCTTCTCGAAGGGCCTTTGCGCTGGCTATCTCTGCCACTGCCACACCTCGTTCCTACCAGGAGGCCCTTGCTATTCCTCACTAGAAGATGGCCATGGATGAGGAAATGGCAACCCTGACGGAGCGAGGTACCTGGACTCTTGTCCATCCTCCCTTTGGTACTGAGGTTGTTGGCTGTCGCTGGGTCTTTGTGGTCAAATTTAGCCTGGATGGCATTGTGGACCATTATAAGGCTCGTCTTATTGCTAAGGGCTTCACTCAGACCTATGGGGTTGATTACTTTGACACCTTCTCTCCCGTGGCTCGTCTCAGCACTATACGAGTCCTTCTCTCTGTGGCGGTCAATAGAGATTGGCTGATTTCCCAGCTGGATGTTAAGAATGTCTTCCTTTATGGTGATCTACAGGAGGCCGTCTACATGGAGCAACCTCCTGGGTATGTTGCTCAGGGGGAGACACGAGTATGCTGGCTGAAGAAGGCAATCTATGGTCTCAAGAAGAGCCCTCGAGCTTGGTTTGACAAGTTCAGCAGCATTGTAGCGGCCGTTGGTTTTGCGCGCAGCTCTGCCGATCACTCTCTATTTATTCGCAAAACCTCCTCGGGGCTGGTGGTTCTTGCGGTGTATGTTAATGATATTCTTATCACTGGCGATGACCAGGAAGGGGTAGCCTTGACAAAGCGGCATCTTCGTCAATATCTGTTCACAAAAGATATGGGCTCTCTGAAGTACTTTTTGGGGATCAAAATCTCTCGGAAGCCCAACTCCTTAGTCCTCTCCCAACGTAAGTATGCCATTGACCTTCTAAAAGAAGCAGGATTGACTGGAGCCAAACCTGCCTGATACCCTATGGCTATTGGAGAAGACAAAACCTGGGCAGATGATTTGCCTCTTCTTTTAGATACTATGTGGTACAGGAATCTAGTTGGCAAGCTCATATATCTCACAGTGACCAGGCCCGACATTTCCTATGATGTGGGCAAGGTGAGTCAATTCATGCAAGCACCCAGGGAGTGCCATCTTCAGTCCGCCTTGCGGATCTTGGAGTATGTCAAAGCAGCCCCTGAGAAAGGATTGCTCTTTAAGAAGAATTGTCATCTGAGGGTTGAAGCATACTCAGATGCGAGTTACGCTGATGACAAAGAAGATCGCAAGTATACATCCGATTTCTGCACCTTTGTTGGGGGAAATCTGGTAAGCTGGAAGAGCAAGAAGCAGTCTGTTGTTTCCAAGTCCAGTGCTGAAGCAGAGTATCGGAGTATGGCATCGACCACTTGTGAGTTAAAATGGCTACGGGCTCTCATGCTGGATTAAGGAGAGGTCTACAACCATCCTCTACCTATGTTCTGTGACAACAAGGCTGCAATATACATCTCCAAAAATCCAGTCTTCCATGAAATAACCAAGCACATTGAGGTCGACTGTCATTTCATTCGTGAAGAGATTTCGAAGGAACAAATTTGCACTCCCTTTGTTACTTCTGATAAAAAGCTAGCTGACATCTTCACCAAGCCAGTATCCGCCTCGTTTTTCCATATTTGTGACAAGCTGGCCATGATCGATATATATGCTACAGCTTGAGGGGGAGTGTTGAAGTTGGTGACCGGGCGGTCTGGCGGTCTGGCTTAGCGGGTTGATGACCGCGCGGTCTGGCGGTTTCCCTTCGGCAGTCTGGTTGCTATGTGTTGCTATCTGTGGTCCAAGCGGTCTAGCGGTTTGTCACTAGCGACTTGGAGACCGGGCGATCTAGCGGTCTCACATGGCGATCTCTCTCTCTCTGGCAGTTGCCGAGCGGTTAGCCCTTCTGTCTAACCGCGCGGCTTATGCGATTTATATCTGTACAGTCCGCTTGTGTCATGTAAATTTTTAGTCCCACATCTCTTATTTGTATTCTCTCTTCTCTCCTCTATTCTATATAAGGGAGTCCATACCTTTGTAATAGATACTTTTTTCGGATAATAAAGTTTCAGTTTAAACCGATTCGGCTTGTTTTTGTTCGTTTATCACAGTTTCTCACAGAAACGTCGTCCGCTCGCACCGCAATAAGGATCGGTCGTAACAAGGCCCTAACAACGTGTCCTGAAACTTTTGGAGGGGAACCTCAAACCCTAACACACAAAAATCAGAGAAACGAGGAAAACATACCACGATCGCAGAGCCCTTGCCAAGAGCTTTCCGAATCTCTAATTTATTGACGAAATCGACCGCCGAATCACGCCCTACCACCGGCCAAAAACGCAAAGTTGTCGCTCCTCTTCCCCGAAAATGGCGTCGTCGCTCGGTTTAGGGAAGAAGATGAATAGTAACGTGTAGGGTTTAGATATGACATATATATATATCTCTACTAATATACGAAAACCATCCTTTGGTGAAACATTGCATGATGTCCCTATATTGCCCTTATAGTTGTATTCATAATTACACAATTATATCACACTTTATATTAATATATTATAAAGACAATGTCCTTTTAGGTAATTACACAACTTTACAATATTAAAATACAAAAAATAAAAACACTAGATACCCTAAACCTATTGTCTATAGCTAGAAATGACAAGAGAAAAATTAATGTTTTGGCGTTAAAATATTATTTGTTTTACAAAATAAAAATTGTATTCTTGATTTATATTTTTTTACGGTCATTTTGAGTACTCATATGTATATGTTGCGGAGCGGGCGGAGCCCGCCGGGAGCGGACGGGTACTGTCGCGCGAGGCCATAGGGGTGGGTACTGTCCACGACAAATGTCGCCGCCCATGACAAATGTCGCCGCCACGACAAATATCGTCCCCACGACAAATGTGGCACCACCGGCGAATGTCGCATCCCGACGAATGTCGCACCCCGCCGAATGTCGCACCCCGCCGATTGTCGCACCCCCACCGAATGCCCCCAGGGCCAAAGGCCCGTGCCTGTCACTTGTATATATATATATATATATATATATATATATCTAAAATATTAATAACTAATTAAATAACACCAGAATGACCCGAAATCCAAACGGCCTCAAAATTCTACGAAATTAACACCATAGCTAAATACCGATGCTACGAACCTAACGGTGAAGTCAAAATCCCAATCCGACAAACCAAACCCAGTTAAAATGACACCCGAAGACAAAACGCCACCACATCCAAATAAAAAGCTCCACTGAGTCACCAAAACAGACCCGGTTCGCGAGGGACGGTGCACAACCAAAACAAAACCAGCCTCACAAGAAAACCCACTGAGCAAACCTGTGCTCCAACAAACCATACCCGTTTACTATGCGTCAACGTAACGCATTGATGCCAAAATTACGTCATTATGAGAATTAGAATAAAAACCGAAAAATCAGGGGCATTGCAGCCGCCACTCTTAAAAGGAAGTTTCGTACCGAAACTTTACATAAATAGGATCAAATCCAAAACATAAGAAATGAAAAAAAGGGTTACCGAATAGAAATACACACCAGACATAACTAGTAGAACAGATGAGGATGAGCCTCCCTCATAGCTGACTCCAACTCCCAAGTCGCTCTCTCTCCACGTCTTGGTTCTTCCACAAAACTTTAACCATGAGTATTGTCTTCCTTCACAATACCCAATCTTGAGTATCCAAAACAAGAACAGGCACTTCCAAATATGAGAGGTTAGGCTTCAACTGGGGCGCATAATCAAGAACTTGCCTATTGCTCAGCACACACTTTCGTTATTTACTCACGTGGAAAACATCATGCACACCAGGAAAAATTGTTGGCAAATCAAGTCTATAAGATGATACACAAATCTGCTCAACAACCTTGAAAGGTCCCACATACCAAGGGTACAACTTATGGTACTTACAAAACCTCTTAACTCCAGACATTGGGGTAACCTTAATAAAAACCATATCCCCTACAACAAACTCCAAATCGTTCCTACCCCGATTAACATTCTTTTCATAATGCTCTTGAGCTATCCGAAGCTTCTCTCGAATATGCTTAACAGAAACATCCATCTCTTCTAACGCTTCTGGGCCCAATAACGGCCCTTCATCAACCCCGACCCAAAATAAGGGAGTTCTGCAACGCCTCCCATATAATGCCTCAAACGGGGTCATCTACAAACTCTCCTTAAAATTGTTATTGTAAGCAAATTACATCAACCACAAATGTTCATCCCACGCTTCTCTGTGGTCCAAAATATAACATTTGATTATATCCTCCACAATTTTACTTACTCTCTCCGTCTAACCATTTGTATGCGGATGATAGGCGGTGGAATACCTCAAGTCGATACCCAATCCCTCCTATAAACTCTTTGAAAAGCAAGAAGTAAACCTAGAGTCTCAATCTGATACAATACTAATAGGCACTCCATGTAATCTGATGACCTCATCCAAGTATAACTCAGCTATTTTCTTCATGGAGTAGTCGATCTTGAACGGCACGAAGTGAGCACACTTTGTTAATCTGTCCATTATAACCCAAACTGAATCATACCCTTATGAAGATCTCGGCAAGCTAGTTTTAAAATCCATCAAAATACTCTCCCACTTCCAACCTCGAATTTCTAAGGGCGTCAACTTTCCTCCAGTCCTTCCATGATCAGCCTTCACTCGCTTGCAAGTAAAACATTCTGAGATAAATTTAGCTACATCGCCCTTCATAGCATACCACCAAACGATCTTCTTCAGATCCTTATACATCTTGGTATAACCGGGGTGGTAGGTAATGCTTGAACCATGCACCTCTTTGCACAACTTACCTCAAATATCCTCAACTGTGGGAATACAAAATCTGTCGTAGTACTTCAAGATACCCGTGTCATCAATCGAGAAATCTGGTAATTCCCTTTTTGTAGTTATATTAAAAAGGTAGCAAATCAGGATCATCCCTTTGATGTAGCCTTGTAAGTGTAATCCATGAAGGCTCTATTACTTCCAATCTGCTGGGTGAGTCCTACCCCCTACTGCTATACCCATCAGGAGAAATTCCTCAACTAGGGAATCTATAGAAAGATTAAAGATTTTATATATCTTCTTACTCAATGCATCAGCCACCACATTAACTTTACCAGGATGGTATTAGATCTCAGCATCGAAATCTGCAACATACTCAAGCCATCTCCGTTGGCGCAAGTTCAATTCCTTTTAAGGGAAGACATACTTCAAACTCTTATGATCCGTATAAATCTTGCACAAAGCATGTATAACAGATGTCTCCATAACTTCAATGCGTAGATCACAGCTGCAAATTCCAAATCATGCATAGGGTAATTTTTATCAAACTGTCGCGACCCATACACATTCACTTTGCCCTCTTGCGTCAACACGCAACAAAGTCTAACGTGTGATGCAACTACATACACAGTATACTTTAACCCTTCGGTAGGCAAGGTCAAAATCGGAGCCGTGCATAATCTCCTTTTTAATTCTTGAAAAGCCTCTTCGCACTAATCGATCCAAAAGAATGATGCGTTCTTCTGCGTCAATTTAGTCAAAGGCGCTGACAACATAGAGAAACCCTCCACAAACCTTCTATAATAACATGCTAGCCGTAGGAAGCTCCTTATCTCCTTGGGAGTAGCAGGTCTATTCCAATCCATAACAACAGTTATCTTCTCTGGGACAACAGACATTCCATCCTTATTAACCACATGACCTAAGAAGGAAACCTGAGTCAACCAAAAACTCACACTTGCTCAGCTTAGCATACAACTTATGCTCCCTCAAAGCAAACAAAACTAAACACAAGTGTTGTGTATGTTCTTCAATACTACGGGAGTATACCAGAACCTCATCTACAAATACGACCACATAGCGGTCCAGGAAATCTTTAAACACTCTATTCATCACATCCATAAAGGCAGAGGGTGCATTAGTCAATCCAAAGGACATCACCAAGAACTCAAAATGCCCATGCCGGGAACAAAAAGCAGCCCGTGGAATATCTGTCTCACGAATCCTCAACTGATGGTAGCCTGAACGAAGATCAATCTTTGAGAACACAGTGCTACAACGCAACTGATCAAATAAGTCATCTATTCTCGGCAGGGGATACCTATTCTTGATGGTTACTTTATTCAATTCTCTATAATTTATGCACAGCCTCATTGATCCCTCCTTTTTCTTCACAAACAACACAGGAGCACCCCACAGTGAAGAACTTGGTCTAATGAATCCATTCTTCATCAAATCAAACAATTGGGTACGCAAATCCTCCAGCTCACGTAGGACCATACGGTATGGCACCTTAGCAATAGGACGGGTACCTAGCTCCATATCTATGATGAACTCCACGTATCTCTCGGGTGGAATACCAGGAAGATTATCAGGAAAAACATCTGGGAACTCGTGCACTATAGTAATCTCCTCTATACGCGGCAAACTACTACCGGTTGCCAACACCGAAACAAAATAGGTAAATCATCCGGAATTAACAAGCTTTTGAGCACGTACCATGGAAATTATTGGAGAAACTTGGCGCGGGAAACCATAAAAACTCCTAGGTTGGCCATTGTCCATCTTGAAGTCCAAGCACTTGACCTTGCATTGGATGAACACATCATACTTAGATAACTAGTCCATCCCTAAAATCACGTCGAAATCTTCAAAGTCTAACACCTTCAGATCAACAACGGCTAGAAAATCACCTAACATAATCGGACAACTTTGAATGCCTTGGTCCGACACCACTAAATCACCAGAGGGAAATTTGACACTAAACGCATCGCCAACACGATCGAGGGTCAAATGGTGACGCTTTATGAAGTTTCTAGCCACGAACGAGTGGGTAGTACCGGAATCAAAAAGAACGTGCACCCAGCGCTTCTTTACCCTTAAACTTTCCTATAAAATCGCATACGCATCTAAGGGAATGAACGTCAATACTACAACTACAAATTAAAAGCTAAAACTAGGTTAGAATTTAACCTGAAATCACTTTAGTAGATGTCTGAGCTTCCTCCAAAGACATCATGTTCAGCTTGCCCTTCACCATGTCCAATGGCTACGGTGGCGGCAAGGCTTGAAGTGGAACCGGTTGTAACAAGGGTTGAGCCTACGGGCACTTCGACTAAAAATGTCCTTTCTATCCGCACTTGAAGAAGACCTTTTCCTTTCCCCAACAATGGGCAACGTCGTGCCCTCTCTGCTTGCACGCAAAATGATGCGTAAAAACTCGCGGCGCCCCGAGTGACGGATTTGGGTTTATTAAAGCGTTCGTTTTATTTAGAAAGGCGGGGTGCGTAGATTTTTTTATATAAAAAGGGTTGAAATCGAGTTTTAATGAAAGGAGGCAAGTGCACCTATCGTGTGTAGTACAGGATATTCCGGTGGGGAATATCGTGGTCGTATTGTTCTCGGGGATGGTTTGACTATTTCTACTCTTTCCCTGGATGGACTATTATTTTATCGATAATGTTTTGTCGTGTGATTGTTTAATTAATGGTGGATATATATATAATGAAGAAAATAAAAGCGGAAAATGCCGATGAAGAAATAGTGCAACGGCACTGAAGAAATTTGAACGAAAATGACTTTTAATAACAAGAGATCCTAAATTTCAAATTAATTAAAGGGCATACTTGGTCGTGGAGGCTCCAAAAGAATGAGCACACCTATCTCTAGGAATATCACTCACCTGAACATTAAGACTATTCGACCGAATGTTAGTCCGACGAAGGATTACTCTTAATGCCCGCATTACGCTAAGAACCCCACTATTGGGTGGGGAACCCAATTTGGTAGAGTTACACTTCTCCTCTCTCGAGGTTATGCACACAATTCTATTTACCCAAGAGTGATCGGTCCATACACACGGTCTCTCGGCAAGCTAGCATATGGACAACAGAAATAGAGCCCACACATCGATATGTGGTCCTACGCGTCGTATACCCTGGGCAAACCTTAAGTTCTTTAATTAAAGCGAAAAATGAGACCTTTAATTATTTAAAGCTATTTTATCTGTCCCAATGCTCTTCGATATTGAGGGCTAAGAGCGATTATTTGCTCATCGGAATGTGGATGGCTATTGAAAAGAAAGTGCATAATTGAAAAGTGTGAGTCCTACTCAAACGAGTAGGCGGGAAATGAAAGCAATAAAAGAAAGCAGTAAATGAAAGCTGAAAATGAAAGCAGTAGAATGAAAGAAGTAAAGTGTGAGTCCTACTCAAATGAGTAGGCGATAAATGAAAGTGATAAAATGACAAGTCCTACTCAAATGAGTAGGCGGGAAATTGCGAGTCCGACTCAAACGAGTAGGCGGGAAATGAAAACTGAAAACTCTATCTCATACACTCACGCACTCTACTTGAAATAAAATGCACACACTCTACAAAAATTAAAACACACTCACACACTCTACATAAAATAAAACACACGCACACACTACAAAAAATTAAGAAAAACCCAAGTGCTCAGAAAATTAATTTGATTACAATTCTACTCCTACAATTTGATAAAAATAATAAAAAAACAAAATAAAATAAAAATGAGCAGAAAGTTTTGGAATTAAAAATTAAAACAAAGTTGGCGAAAAATTAAAATGACCACTAATTCATTCTTATAGTTTTATAAAAGCTCCTAAAAAGTGAAAATAAACTAAAAGAACGAAAAAAGTTTAACAAACCTAAAAATTCTAAGTTAAAGAAAATAAAAATAGCACAATTTAAAACGCTTTTATATAATTATAAGAATGAATACAAACCAAAAAAGAGAAAACTAAACGTAACAAAGTACGATGTACGAAAAACGCGCAGCATAACGGCTAGTAAATTGATGAATTCCTAAGCTAAACTAGTTACCAAAGCTAAAGAAAAACATAAAAAGCACAAAAACAAGAACAAACAAAAAAGATCACTTCAGGTAGGGCGCATGAACGGATTTCCATACAACATAAGAGAGAGAGAGAAAATTGCAAATTTTATTAAAGTAAAAGAGATTACAAGAAATTTAAAACAAGAAAGCTAAGACAAACACTAAGGGTTGGGGGAGGAAGAATTTTCTCTTACATAGCATGGAATGCCACCAAACAACACCTACCCTAAGTGAAATGGCCCAAAAAGTGGAACAAGAGAGCTTACAGAAACTTCAATTTATAGGAAAAAAAGTGGGTGATACGCCCTAGGTCACGAGCGTGTCGGGGGCGTATCGATACTGTCGAGTTGAAGTTTCGTTGACTAGTCGATTTCTGGAAACTTCTGAAATGGGAGGGGTGGCGGTCACGGGCGTGACAAGCTTATCACGGGCGTGTAGGGGGCATGACAGGGGGTATGATAGGACACCTTGCAAATTTGATGTCGACAGCAACTGAGCTGGTGGCGTGACACAGGCGTGTCCTACTCGGGTTGATGAAGGCCGAATATCGAGCTGGGGTCGACGATAGTAGAATGTCGAGGGAGTGACACGGGCATGTCGTGTCATCGGACACGGGCGTGTCAGGTCATTTTTTGACTTTTTCTGAAAAATTTCTGAAATCAAAATTAAGCTAAGTTAAAAATAAAATTTACAAAAAAATAATTTATTAATGAAAAATAACTAAAAATGACAAAAATAAGCTAAAATGACCTAATAAAAATACTATAAAATAGGTATATTTTCAATTTATCAAATACCCCCATACTTAAGCTTTTGCTATTCTAGAGCAAAAATTGGAGATATACTTATAAGGAATTAAAGAAATCCTAAGTTTAGCTACAGCTTGAATTAATTAAAAGAAAGATCAAAATAAACATCCAGGGTACTAGAGTTAAATCCTAAATTATGAAAATGTTATAAATAGAGGAAGAGTTTTAGCTAAAAACTTCTCAATATATCAAATAGAAAACAGATATTGTATTTGTTAGTTTAACAAAAATAGACTAGAATTATATGAACTTTACCTTGTAAGAATTAAAGGAAATAATGCAATTTAAAAACTATGCTCTCAAAAAGTTTTTAAATTAAGTCTAGGATCGTCGAAAGTGGCCAAGGGTTTGTTTTGGTTTATTAAGAGGGCTTTGGTATAGAGACGAGATATTTTTTTTTTCAAACCTCTACTTTTTTTTTATATTTGGATGTTAAGAAAAACGAAATCTTATTTTCCCAACAAATAATTTTTTGGACTGAACTTCATAATAAACCCAATGTATATATATAGGAGTAATGAATTTTATTCTCTTACTCCATAACATATAATCTTTTTTTAATATTGGATGCCTATGTTTACAAAATGAAATCTTATTACCATTATTATAGGATCTTTTAGGGATAAAAAGGGGATAAATAATGCTAAGTAATTCATGAAAAAAATGGGAGATGGGTTTTTAGAAAGAAAACTAGGTTTTAATAAAAAAAGTTATGAGAGCAACCTTTATAAATTGAACGTTTTTATATTTCAAAAAAAAACTTAGAGTAAACATTTTTGAAGTCTAAGGTTGCTATGTTTTAACAAAATGAATGTGCAATTATTTAGATAATTTAGAAGTAGTGCTGAAAAACAAGTCCCTTATATAAAATAAAAAATATAAAGCATAAGAAATTCTTTAATACTTTACCCCAGATCTCTAAATCTATCGATCTCCAATTAATAAACGAATAGTAAACAAAGAATAATTAAAATTCGCTTATAAATAAACTCGAAACAAAATTTTTGGAGAGCGAAAAAGAGTTAAGAAATGATGTATTCGATTTATTTGTTTTATAATAAACAATTTTTTGGGATTTTGGGTTTTTATCTTTTTTTTGTTTTTTTTATTATTATCTTTTTTTTTATTTTTAGAGTTATTCTCTTTTTTGGATTTTTAAATTTTTTTTACTTTTTAAGTTATTTACAAGAAAGGGGAAAGAACGAGGTGTTATTTACAAAGAAAAGAGGGAAAAAGAAGAGGAAAGAGAATATTTACAAAAAATAATTACAAAGTAAAACAATTTGGGATATTTGTTTTATAATTATTTTAATTTGTTTTGTTTTCATTTTTTATTTTTTAAAGATGCATAAAATAAAAGTACATAAAATAAAAGTACAGGAAATAGGAAAACACCCTCATATTTAGTTCCAACATTGTCCCCAATATTACAATATATGTATGAGGAGCGATAAAATAAGTATGTACACAAAAGATAGGAGGGAGGAAACTTTCCTGAAATGCGTTTGGGGAGGCCCGTTATAGAACCCTGCAAAAAGCAAAAAGATAAACATGGGGTGCCTCCTAGGAGCATTTTTATACATATATATATTTTTTAATTTTTTAGTTTTTTTTTCAAATTTTCATCATTTTTTGGATTTTTGATTTTCGAAATAAAAATATAATAAAATAAAGGAAAAGGGGGAAGTGGGTGGGATGTTATTTAGGGAAGTGAGAAAATTTTGAAGGGCGACTATACAATTAATTTTTTTGTTTTTGAGAATAAAAAATTTTTTCATATATTTTTTATATTTTTAGATTTTCTAAAATAAAAGATGAAAGAAAAGAAAAGAAGCGGGGCGGCCAGCCTTTTATTTCTAAAAATATATATAGTATATAAATATATATATATATATATATATATATATATATATATATATATATGTACTTATATAAAATTTTTTTATTTTTTTATTTTTGAAAATAAAAAAAAGATAAAAAAAAAGATAAATGGGGAAGATATATTATTATTATTATTTTGATTTTTAATTTATTTTTTTTTAGTTTTTTTAGTTTTTAGCTTTTAAGATGATAATAAAAAAAAAATTGTTTGTTTTTCAGATAAGTTTTTTTTTTGTTTTTTAGTTATTTTTTTTAAAGTTTTTAAGTTTTTTAGATTTTTTATTTTTTAGATTTTCTACTTTTCTAGTTTTTTAGATTTTTAGATTTTTTAGATTTTAAGTAGTTATTATTATGATTAATATTATTATCATTATTTTCATATATAAAATTTTTTGTTGGCCAAATTGTTCCTTTTTATATAAATAAAAGGTAAAAGTAATCGTTTTTAGGAATTGAAAATAGCAACTCAAAAATTTCCCCGATAACGGCGCGAAAAAATTGATGGCCCGTGAACAGACTCTTATTCAGGTGGTTGGTTCGATGAGTTGACCGTCACGGGCATGCTAAAAAGCGAGTTTTTAACGAAAGGAGGAACGTTCACATATCGCGTGTAGTACATGATATTCCGGTGGGGAATATCGGGGTCGTATTGTTCTTGGGGACGGTTTGACTATTTCTACTCTTTCCCTGGAGGGACTATTATTTTTCCGATAATATTTTGTTGTGTGATTGTTTAATTAATGACAGATATATATATAATGCAAAAAATAAAAGCGGAAAATGCCGATGAAGAAATAGCGCAACGACACCGAAGGAATTTGATCAAAAACGACCTTTAATAACTAGAGATCCTAAATTTCAAATTAATTAAAGAATACACTTGGTCGTGGAGGCTCCAAAAGAATGAGCACACATATCTCTAGGAATATCACTCACGAGAATATTAAGACTATTCGACCGAATGTGTGTCCGACGAAGGATTCCTCTTAATGCCTGCATTACGCTAAGAACCCCGCTATTGGGTGGGGAACCTAATCCGGTAGAGTTACGCTTCTCCTCTCTCGAGGTTATGCACACAATTCTCTTTACCTAAGGGTGATCGGTTCATACACACGGCCTCTCGACAAGCTAGCGTATGGACAACGGAAATAGAGGTCACACATCGATATGTGGTCCTACGCATCGTATACCCGGGGCAAACCTTAAGTGTTTTAATTAAAGCGAAAAATGAGACCTTTAATTTTTTAAAACTATTTTATCTGTCCCTATGCTCTTCGATACTGATGGCTAAGAGCGATTATCCACTCATCGGAAAGGGGATGACTATTGAAAAGAAAGTGCATAATTTAAAAGTTTGAGTTCTACTCAAACGAGTAGGCAGGAAATGAAAGCAGTAAAAGAAAGCAGTAAATGAAAGCTGAAAAATAAAAACAGTAAAATGAAAGCAGTAAAGTGCGAGTCCTACTCAAACGAGTAGGCGTGAAATGAAAGTGATAAGATGACAAGTCCTACTCAAATGAGTAGACGGGAAATTGCGAGTCCTACTCAAACGAGTAGGCGGGAAATGAAAATTGAAAACTCTATCTCATACACTCACGCACTCTACTTGAAATAAAATGTACACACTCTACAGAAATTAAAACACACTCACACACTCTACATAAAATAAAACACACACACACACACACTATAGAAAATTAAGAAAAACCTAAGTGCTCGGAAAATTAATTTGATTATAATTCTACTCCTACAATTTGATAAAACAATAAAAAAACAAAATAAAATAAAAATGGCAGAAAGTTTTGGAATTAAAAATTAAAACGAAGTTGGCGAAAAATTAAAATGACCACTAATTCATTTTTATAGTTTTATAAAAGCTCCTAAGAAGTGAAAATAAACTAAAAAGAACGAAAAAAGTTTTACAAACCTAAAAATTCTAAGTTAAAAAAAATAAAAACAGCACCTTTTAAAACGCTTTTATATAATTATAAAAATGAATACAAACCAAAAAAGAGAAAACTAAACGTAACAAAGTACGATGTACGAAAAACACGCAGCATAACGGCTAGTAAATTGATGAATTCCTAAGCTAATCAAGTTACCAAAGCTAATGAAAAAAATAAAAAGCACAAAAAACAAGAACAAACAATAAAGATCACTTCGGGTAGGCGCATGAGTGGATTTCCATACAACATAGAGAGAGAAAATTTCAAATTTCATTAAAGTAAAAGAGATTACAAGAAAGTTAAAACAAGAAAGCTAAGACAAACACTAGGGGGGGGGAAGAAATTTCTCTTACATTGCATGGAATGCCACCAAACAGCATCTACCCTAAGTGAAATGACCCAAAAAGTGGAACAAGAGAGCTTACAAAAAACTTCAATTTATAGGGAAAAAAGTGGGTGGCATGCACTAGGTCACGGGTGTGTCGGGGGGCGTATCGATACTGTCGAGCTGAAGTTTCATTAAATGGTTGATTTCTAGAAACTTCTGGAATGGAAGGTGTGGCGGTCACGGGCGTGACAAGCTTGTCACGAGCGTGTAGGGGGCGTGACAGGGGGCGTGACAGGACACCTTGCAAATTTGATGTCGGCAGCAACTGAGCTGGTGGCGTGACACGGGCGTGTCGGGTCTTAAGACACGGGCGTGTCCTACTCGGGTTGATGAAGGTCGAACGTCAAGCTGGGGTCGATGATAGTAGAACGTCGAGGGAGTGACACGGGCGTGTAATGGTCATCGGGCGCGGGCGTGTCAGGTCATTTTTTGACTTTTTCTGAAAAACTTCAGAAATCAAAATTAAGATAAGTTAGAAATAAAATTTATAAAAAGAAGCAATTTAGTAATGAAAAATAACTAAAAATGACAAAAATAAACTAAAATGACATAATAAAAATACTATAAAATTGGTATATTTACAACTTATCATAGAACAAACCACTTCTCCTTTAAGAGCACCCTGAATCACATGAACTTGCTCCTTCTTCTGAGCTCCTAGCCTCTTGTAACACCTTTCGAAGGGATGGCCTGACCGGCCACAGAAACTGCATCTCTTTACTCCTTTCCCTCGAAGCAACACCGGATTCTTGGGAATTCTTACCCTTACCCGTCTTCTTCTTATCCTTTCTTATTTGTAGACCTCGGTTCTTGGCATTGTCAATTGCCTCAATCTTCAGAGCAGCTTCCATAACTTCAGCATAACTCTCAGATCCAATAAGCACTAGGTAGCTGCTGGATGTCATTCCTAAGACCACCCAAAAAACATTAAACTCGACTAGATTCTAAAGACACCATGTTAGGGGCAAAACGGCACAGTTTGCTAAACTCCACTTCATACTCACTAACGGCGAGCTTCCTTTGCTTAAGATGCAGAAAATCGTTCATCAAACAGTCTCTCTTGACCGACGGCAGAAACTTTTTCAACAGCAATTCCTTTTTAGGATTCCCATGAACACTCATCTTTAAGGTTTTACTTCTCTCTCAACCACCAACTCTTTGCAAGTCCCTTGAACTGATATACAGCGACCATTACTCTCAAGTCCGCTGAAACTCCTGAATAAGCGATCATCTCCACGATGGCTATAATTCAATCATCAGAAGCCATAAAATCTGCCCTACCATCATAGGTAGGGTATCCTAGTCTCTGGAAAGGCGAAATAAACGTCATCTCTGGTGGTAACAACATCAGGGGCACCAGAAGAGCAAGTGGAATAGGAATGGTTTGACCCACAGTCGGGTCCTGCACTCTAGGCGGCTGACTAGCAATAATCGATGTCAGCGCCAGGATCTATCACTACATATCCAACATTTGCCTCGATAGAGCCTTATTGCTCTACCACAATCCTTCTATCACGACCTCACTCTAGGCACCAGATAATTTTCCCTCCGACTGGGGAGTCTACCTCATCACCGGACGCTTAGGCGGCATCTAAACAAACAAAGAATATCTAATCAAAACCTAGCTTAACTACTAGAACCAAACAACTTAGTTCAGACAATTCAAAATTAAATACTTGCTCATGCTGCTAACTTGCACTGGGATTTTAATTTATGATGTCATGCCTAAACCTAGGATAATATATCGTCATCCTACTGACTCATGTGCCTAGACCATGATTGCATGAATTCTTATTTCTTTTGACTCAAAACCATGTGTGTACGTATGTCATCATGTAAATCTTTAGCTTGGCATGTGTGCTGATGCGATGTTATGTCATGTATGTAGTGCGATGTAATCTAAAAAAAGCCTTAATACATGTTATGAGTGGTGTACATATAAAATGTTATGCATCCCATACTACATAATATTGCATGCAACGAAAAATAAGATGTGTTAATGGGCATCTATGTGATGGTAGTTATGCAACCCATACTACATAATCGTCACATGTTGCCACCTATGGTGGATCCATATACAAACACATATTATGCATCACATACTACATAATATGCCATGTATACTTCTTATCATGTTATGAGTGTAGTGTTCATGCTTCAGCCAAGACGTACTGATGACATATTAGTGTGTGTTTGAAATGACACTAGACAACTAACACAAACCTGAGATAGTTGCTCGACCAATCGTCTAACAACCCATCCCTCTGATACCAACTGTCACAACCCGTATTTTTCCTGTATTAAAGTTATATCAGAGTAAGGGAAAATACATGTCATGATGCTGTGCCAGGCAGGGGATAACTATAGACGCTCAGGCAAGACTCCAAACTCTACTAATTAAATGAAATTCATAGGTTATTATAAATGAAATCTAGTTTAAGTTTAAATGGTCGTATCCCCCGGCTTAGTGGATCAACTAGTCCACTAGAAAAAATATAGTTATACGCTGCGGAAAATACTTTGATTATGTTGCTTAACACCCTACATTAGTATAAAAATCCCCAAAGGACAACTCATGGTATGTAAGACTCTAGGTTTAGTACAAGTAAGAAAATAGTCTTTACATTATCTAGAAGATAGTGACTTTGGTTTTAGAAAGATGATATGTATGAAATACTAGTAGTAATGTTTTTTATAAGTTAAAATATCTAACATGCAACCTAGTAAAAAACATTCCCCAAAGAGCAAGTAAAATCAACCACAATAAGGTAAAACTAGCAGCCTAGCAAAGTAGTTAGCATTTTAAAAGAAATCCACCAGTGGACGTCAACAACCTGACACGAACCCACTAAAGAGCATGTATGTCTGTACTAACAAGAAGCAACCAAATCTACCTCACAACGGCGAGGAAAACCTCTATAACACATCGATCCACTAGCAAAACCAATCTAGCTTCTCAACCGGCTACTGCCCTGTACCCGAGGCATTCAAAAAAATAATACCTCAGTAAGAAAATACATGTGGCAAAAGGAATCAATTAGATATAAACAAGTGAAAATAGAAGGGGTTACCAAACCCTACCAAGAGTAATGCTGACAACCTCAGCTAGTATAATCAGCAAAAGAGACAAGTAAGAAAATACTCATCAACAAAGTAAGGAGAGTGCACGGAGTGCAAGAAGTTACCATGCTTCGCTTAAACCTGCAGAAGCAAATAGCCAACAACTGCCAAACTATAGAAGGAAAAGGAACTATATAGTCCTAAACATGTGAATAATTTACACAGGTAAAAAACCACGGATCTGTGTGGGAAACCAAAACATCCAAAACTGAACTAACTGATCCAAATGTCTCAAAGGCACCCCGGTGGCAGCCACAAGGTCCAACACACCTAAAATAACCAATAAACAGAGACCCCAAACAAAACCACCACGTGCAATGATTCACGATACGACGTCCAATTGGCCGTCCTAAATCCACTACCGATCTAGCCGTAAAAACACAACCTAGAAACCTATCAAAACCCAAATACCAAAGTCTAAACACTTCCCAAGACAAATGGGATGAAAATACCCAAAAATACCCTAAGGGCCAAACTTGACAAATCATACAAAATCGGCAAAAATCTCCAAGTCCTGGCAAATTCGGCGAGTATACACTACGAATCACAATGGTACTCGATGAATTCTACACTAATCGGAGAAAATGAAGCAACAATACTCGATGAATTCCTATGATACACGCTAAATTTCCCTTAGCAACTTTTACCATAATTGACGATTAATGATATTCGACAAATCGCTTCAATATCGACGATTCGACATTTGATACTCGACGAATTTGACTTACTCATCCCGACGTGTCCTAATCACTTATATACGCCGAATTTCTACTTCAGGTTAGGTACCGATACTCGTTGAATCCTACTACCTACACTCGGCGAGTTTCAACCCGATACCTGCCGAAAATCCCTTCGTCCTCTAAACCTAGTTTACACGGTTTTGGCCGAAATCAAGCCCTAACCTAGGGGGTTCTTTTCGTGATTCACCTGCACTACTCTTACTCTCTAAGGGAGGAGGAAAAAGGGGAAGAAAATGAACAAAGAAAATGGACATGCGAGAGGAGAAATTCCACTTTCCTTTAACCTTCGAAGAAACACCACCCGCTCGTACCGCAACAAGGATCAGCCGTAACAAGGCCCTAGCAACGTTTCCTGAAACTTTTAGAGGGGAAAATGAGTTAAAAACTCAAACCCTAACACACAAAAATCGGAGAAATGATAAAAACTTACCACGATCGCGCAACCCTCGCCGAGAGCTTTCCGAATCTCTATTTTATTGACGAAACCACCTCCAAATCATGCCCTACCGCCGGCCGAAAATGCGAAGTCGTCGCTCCTCTTCCGCGAAAATGGCTTGTGAGGGAAGGTGCACAACCAAAACAAAACCAGCCTCACAAGAAAACCCATTGAGAAAACCCATGCTCCAACAAACCGCACTCGTTAACTACGCGCCAACGTAACACCCTAATGCCAAAATTACGTCACTGCGGGAATTAGAATAAATACCGAAAAATCAGGGGTGTTACAATAGGGGTTGTCTTGTTTCACTCCATGAGTTGAAGAAAATAAACCACATTTATTACCATTAATAATGATGAAAAACATGTTATGATATTGAAGCATTTTAAGCGATCAACCTATTAGAGAAGTCGAGCTTGGACATAATAGAGAAGAGAAAGTTCCAGTGGACTCTATCAAAACCCTTATCCATATAAGTTTAAGGATGATATTTCCTATATTTTTTTCCTCATTTGGACCTTAGATGATCAGAGAGAGCTCCATTGATTATGGGTGAAAAGAAGAGGGATAAAAATTCATATGAAAATTCTAACATGCTTTTGCAGGGAACAAATAAAAAATGGGTCATATAAAATTATAAGGCTAGCAATTTTTATTTCAAAAATATAATATATAAAAAATAAAACTTATTCAACATTTTTCAATATGCTCATCTAATAAATGAATAAAGACTGTCGAATGAAACTTTATCCTCTGCACTTTCGTTGTTACTCTTGAACCCTCTTTTTCTGCAAGGGTTAAAAAATAGAGGTGAAAAGAGGTCTTTTTTGGTCCATTTAATATGGATGGAGTTAAGAGAAGCTCTATCAAGAAAGGATATTATCCATTTTGACTCTAAATAAAGAAGATCTTCATCCATCAATCCAGTGTTGTTGATATATTATTTTTGAGTGAGATCTTATAAAAGAAATTAAAGGGATCATATTGAGCTCGAGATTAATTTTGAGAGTAACAAAACTCAAAGAATCTCATATTCACAGTGTTGTTTTCCGAACTTTTTTCAAGTAGAAAAGAAATAGAGCGCACAAACAGTATGGTACATATCTCTACTCTCCATTTTTGTCTTCTTCTTCTACTTCTTTTTTGGAGCCACCAATTGTGGGACAAAAAACTATTGTTCTGCCAAGTTAGATGGAGCCGGGGGCACAACCTTCATCTTTGTCTTCTCCAATTTTATCATTATCTTTTTATAATATTTCTATTTCTGCTCAATTTGGATGACTTTTGAATCTGATCCATTTTCCTTGATGTTGAGTTTTAATTTTAAAATTTGATAATGTTTTATGATTTTAATACTCTCATAAAGCTTGATTATGATGAAATGCTTTTTCATTAAAATATTTTTATTATTCCATCTACAAGACCTTTGGGAGGCCATTTTTTGTATAATATACTTAATTTAAAATATATATTTCTCAACACTTCTTATACTATTATTTTAAGCTCTACATTTAAATTCAAATGGATATCTAATGCATTTTTCTTCATTCATCATATATTGGATGCGAGATCTTTAAAGGTGGATAGCATGTTGAATATATAGGGCCAATTTTTAGGATTGCCCCTGCAAGTTTGTTAAATTACAAGTTACACCTATATCTTTTGAAATTACTAAAATCTTTCATGTAATTAACTTACATTTCATAACATTCATGCACAAAAATACTACCCACTACCTAGAGGAATATTTTTGTGTATGCATGCCATAAAATATAAACTTATAGAAAGGGTTTTTGTAAATTTAAAAGATAGAAGGGTGCAACCTATAAATATCCATCTCACTTGCCATTTTCTGCTATAAATGAAGGAAAAGAAATTTATTTCTCATACGTAAAGAAGAAGAATGTCAAATTCCTTAATTTTCATGTTTTTTGTAGGGTTTGTAAGTGAATTTACTGATAAAGATTCAGTTGCTTACGACTTTCCATAGGCTATAAAATCATTTTCAAAATTCGTCAATGATAATGATGGTTGGCTTGCTGCTAGAGAATTTAATTCCAAGGGATATTCATGGTCTGCCACTTTTCATAAATTTTATTTCAATTTTCATATACATGTAAATTCATGTCAGTGTATTCTTACTTTTATACAGGATACTCGTAATGTAATCAAATGGAAATAGTGTGAATGGTCAAATAAGTAATTACTTAAAGCTAGTATATGCATCCTCAAATCCATCTAAGCATGTGTCCAAAGTATCCTGTGAGTTGCTTCTATTTGACCAGAATACTGGGGCACCTTATCAAAAAATGTTTTGGTGGGATCACCCTCAATTTATAAGAGTTCTGGCTGCTATTAGCCAGAATTTTATGACACCCACTAACTTAGTGGGAGGTTATGGAGGAAACCGTCATGCACGCGATCATCGCACCCGATCCACACCCGATCAATGCGCTAATAGCAGTCGCACCAACCATCACATGGCTGCCTAATGCATGGCTGCCTGCCTCCAGGTCCTCGACAACGCACCCATCGCCCTCCACCGTGACAACACTCGGTCAGCACATACCCGACCGCACATTGTGGCTGAGAGTTGCTCGCAGCCGGCCCCTATCCGGCCTCATTTTTTCGTGCTCCTGTTGTTTTGAAAATGATTCCATTAATCTTGAAGATATCACCTTGGAACTTTATTATTCATTTTATAATGATATTATAAGACAATTATATGAATGAATTTAAAAATATTGAAATTAGAAAATAAGATAGATATGTCACTTGAAAATGATATGACTTTTTATTCAATTTCATTCAATTTGATTTATTAAAGAATTCAGACTTAATGCGTGTAAGTCGCATCGCAAATTATATAAAGTGACCATGATACATGTTAGCTCAATGGAAAATACAAAACAAATAAAAAAAATAAAAACAAAAAGATATTAAGCACATCGTGAAGTAGATAATTGAGTGTTTCATTTTGACTTTTTTGTACTTCACGCAATTCAATGATATCTAATGAATAAGAGATTTAGGTATCCAAAGCAGATCAAGTGTGGCAGTTCCTTTGGGTGCCCAAATATATTATGATAATTAATGGGGAGATAATGATGAATGTGCCCTTTCTAGTGGATTTAACGTATTATTATTAACAATGGGTCTTCACTCATACTTTGGTTGAATGTTGTTTTTGTATTTCAAATTTTCTTATTGATTATTTAGATTCTTTATGTGATGATGTTTGTTTAAATAATAATGCGTTGACGATTTAAATATATATATTGTTTTCCAAGTTAGTATTAAATTGCTTAACATAAAGACCCTTAGAATAGTATTTCTTGGGAAATTTGTGTTCATTTAATCTTATGTTGGGAGAAAAATGACTTTGTAAATGATGGTGATAGTGATTAGGACCTTGATTTACAAACATTTGGTATTTGGCACTCTCATTATTAGAACTCAACAAGTTTCTATGATTAAATTTTCTACTGGGTGTATGTTTTATAAATATTGAAACACTAGTAGATACTTTATATACAATTGTTAAGATAAACTAGAAAAAGAGATTTAAAATTAATTGAAAATATTTGCACAAGTGATTTTAGATATTCTAGTTTATGAGATAAAACATTATTTTCATTTATCAATTTTTTATTATACTCTTTTGAATTTAAAAGCTCTTTTTCAGAAACCTTTAATTTTTCTTTAATTAAATTGTAATCAAAACAATGTATAACATTTTTAAGTAAAGAGCATGAAGAAGAATTAGGGAGATCAAACTTTGATTCTACATTGAAATTTCCTTTTAATCTTTTATTTTAAACATAGTTTGGAATTAGTTTTTTAAAAAAATTTAATTCTAAGTTTAGCAATTTCTAGCAAATGTAATGTAGAAATAAAATTTGTTACAAAAATAGAAGAATTAGATTTTCTTACATTGTTATTGGATGAGGCATGATTTGTGTACAGAGTTCCTGTGATATCTTCTTGGCATTCTAAAAGTCTTTATTTTTAAGGTAGCTTGCAACCTAGAGGGGGGTGAATAAGTTTCTTTCTCTTTTAATATCTTTTAGTTTCTTCCTTTAATGTTTAGTGAGTTGGCAGTAATTTGCTTTCAAGTACCTACACAAAAAGAACACCACAGAAAAGCACGCAATGATTTATAGTGGTTCCCCAACTTTTGGGTACATCCACCCTCCTCTCACCTTGCTTACTTTCTATTAGTCAAGACACTTCTCCAAATCAATGCTCCACAGAGCTTAAACCTCAGATCCCTCAGGATTTCTCAGTCTCCTCCAAGACCTACAGCTCAGCCACAAAGAGCCTATAACTCAGTGGTCAGCAGACCACCTACCTCAGGCTGTTAAGCCCTACACTCAGGCTAGGAGGACAACCCTACCTCATATCTATAAGGGATCCTACACTCAGAGAGATACACTCTCCTACAGCTCAGGCAACTTGCCCTACCTCAGGCCAATGGCCCTACAGCTCAGATCCAATTTGATCCTACAACTTAGAGAGATTCACTCTCCTACTACTCTGGCATGATTACCCTACCTCAGGCCAGTGGCCCTATAATATCAGATCCAGTTGGATCCTACAAGATGGAATAGATTTATATTTATCACAGATAAATTTCTCTGTGACAGTACCTTGAGCTAAGTTATCTGAGCTCAAACATTCTTCACAACTACAAGGATCTTAAGATGGAAGTAACTAGCAGTAAACTGGTTTGCTTCCTCTTCCTTCTTAGGACAGAGTCAGCTACTTTATTCTTCCTTCTTCTCAGCTTCAGAAGTATATCTTCAGGTTTGGGCTTGCTGAACTGAGAAGCAACTTAATCTCCAGAGACTTCTTCCTTATTTCTGCTTCTCCCTCAGAAGGAAAGCCTTCTGATCTTGCTGGTTCGATGAAGAAGACACACAACTAACTGAACTGATTGCAGGGAGACTTCAAGCTTTAACTTGCAGCAATGGCGAGGAAGATGAAGTCCAGCTACAACCTTTTTTAAAATGATAAAGCCCTAAAAGTTATTCTGTGTCTTAATCCATCTCATCCTTTTATAGTTTGCCGATCAACGGCTCTTAGAGAGCAGTGGACCCCACCTGCAGCTACCAGATGCGCCTCGCTTTAACGAAATAAGACGTACAGTAGCTTCTCGGTAGGGTTTGTCGTGTTTTGTAGCTTATCCGTACATGATTTGAACTTAGTTAACTTTGTCGATTTTGGTGATGTCAACACCTGTGGACTTAGCCAGAATCGAGCATCAGTAGAATAGGCTTTGAGTGAATGAGATTCACTCAATGCCAAAACACTTAAATAGAATTCTGTCTATCTAGGCATTGATAGCATTGAGTGAGCATACCTCACTCAACGCTTTTTGCCTTAGCCAATTTTCTGCGTCTGCAGCATATTAAGCGTTGAGAGCATTGAGTGAGATTGCCTCAATTCAACGAACTAAGAACTCAGTTCGAAGAACTCAGAACTCAACTCGACAAAAAGCGAAAGCTCAGTTCGACGAACTCAGAGCTCAGTTTGACTAACTTAGAGCTCAGCTCGACGAAAGTAAATGCAATCAACAATGTTGGGTCCATTGATCCCAATATCCTGAATTTGAAGAAGGACCAAAAAACAATGTATACACATGTGGTGATCTAACTTGTGTTCAAGATTAATGATTGCAGATTATCCTGATAAATAATGATGGTACAGGTAGCATATGTGGCTAAGACAAGTAAGTTCTTACCTAAGTGGTGGAAAGGTAGATAATTGTCTAAGTCCATAGGCATTGAGTGAAGATCAGTCACTCAATGAATATGACTTGTAGCACTGAGTAAAGCCAATTCAGTCAAAGCCATGATGTGGCAAGTTTAGAATATTGTCAAGTCAATAGGCGTTGAGTTAAGTCAACTCACTCAATGTCATACAGCAAAATGCTGTGAGACATGCTAAAGCAGTAAAAGCCAAAGTTAAAATGAGCTGAAATGTGGTTAAGTCCATAGGCGTTGAGTGAAGTCAACTCACTCAATGCCATGCTGCTAAAGGCAGAAATATGGCTGTGTTTTGGCATTGGGTGATGAAGACACACTCAACGTCATACAACAAAAATGTTGTAAGAACTTGTTGAACAAAGTTCAGTATTCATCGAACTCAGTTAAAAATTCATCGAACTAAGTTCAGAGTTCCTCGAGCTGAGCTCTCCATTCGTCGAACTCAGTTCAGCTCATTGAACTAAGTTCATAAATTTGGCTAAGGCAAAAAGCGTTGAGAGAGGCATGCTCACTCAACCCACTTAACGCCTAAGATGCTTCAAAGGCAGAAAATTGTCTAAGGCAAAAAGTTTTGAGTGATGAAGACACACTCAACGCTCTCAATGCCAGAGAAGCAGAAAATTGGCTAAGGCAAAAGGAGTTGAGTGAGGTGAGCTCACTCAACGCACTCAATGTCTGGTATGCATAAAAGGAGGCAGATTTTGTTTAAGGCAAAAAGCGTTGAGTGGAGCTTGCTCACTCAACGTTTTCAATGCATAGTTTGACAGAATTCTGTCTAAGTACTTTGGCATTGAGTGAAGTTCATTCACTCAATTCCTATACTACTGATGCTTGAATTTTGACTAATTCTTCAGGTGCTGATGTCAGCAAGTCAAAAGGTCAACAATATTCAAATTGTGAGTGGCAAAGCCACAGTATATGACAAATGGCGCTGATTTTCTATTGTATGTCAGTTAGGCGTTAAAGCAAGGATGCAGCGAGCAATAATGGTGTGGGACCCACTGCTAAAAGAGTCGTTGGGTTACAATAAATAAAAGGAAATGCTCTTTACAGAAAGAGAAAACCACAGAAGTCCTACACAATCACCATTATTGAGGGTGTGGCTAAAGAACAGAGAGCCCAAGACAAGTAAGTCAAGTGGCAGATCAAGCTAGCTGTTGAGATCAATATATTCAACTGCATGATTGCTAGTGCCATCTTCATCTGCATCAGCTAGCAAGCTCAGGGTGATTCTCTGAGAAAGAGATAGCAGCTAGGGCCAACCCTTGATGTAGATACTTCACAGATCCAGCCAATAAATTCAAAAGAACATTCTATTGAGGAGCTTTGAAGAAGGAGAGAGAGCTGAGCAGTTAACTCAGTTCTGAAAGGAGCAAAAAAGTTAATCTGTAAGTTGCTTGCAGCATAAGCCAAAGCTTCTACATTATTATTGTTTTGAAGAAGAGAGAGTTGAACCTTTGGTTCAGTTTAGAAAGAGGCAGAATAGTATTCTGCAAGTCACATCCAGCTCAATTGGATATACTTGTTGCTGTGAAGTAGTTGGGGCTAAGGTGCACATAGTCCAGTAAAGTTGACACAAGAAAACTTTCCTGGTGTTGTAGTGGGGGGGCTGAGTCTAACTCACCCAGGGTTGATTGTCATAAAGGAATTCCTCTTGTGTTCAATCAAGAACCTCATCAACCCATTTCCATCTTGTAGGATCCTTCTGGATCTGAGCTGTAGTTCCTTTTTGCCTAAGGTAAGTGACAAGTGTATCACAAAGTTGTAGGTGCTTGGAAGGGCACTAAGGTAGGTACCTAGAAGCGTACTGAGTTATAGGAGTGATGCAGTACCCTGAGAGTAGGTCCTTATGCCTGAAGTTGTAGGGCTGAAAAGCCTGAGCTGTAGGCCTTAGAGATAAGGCTGAGGTAGGTGGTTTGAGGACCACTGAGTTGTAAAAGCACTGCAGGGCTCTGAGGTAGGAACCTGTGTGGTTCTGAGGTAGGGTTCTAAAGAGAACCTGAGTGTAAGGCTGAGGGACTAAGGTGTAAGCTCTAAGGGATACTTTGGAGATGTTTAGGCCTTAACCAATAGGAAGTTGGCAAGGTGGGAGGAGAGTGGATGTACCCAAAGATTGGGGAACCACTATAAATCCTTGTATACTCTGTTGTGTTGATTTTCTTTATGCAAGTAGCTCATATTAAATGCAGAAATTAACTAACCACTAAAGCAGCAAACTAAAAGACAATAAAAGATAGTCACTAAGTACCAATAAACCTATTCACCCCCCCCCCCCCCCTCTAGGTGATTTAGCTATCCTTGAAATAAAGACTTTCAAGTGGTATCAGAGGGAGGTTACTCAAAATGGATCTAACTATCTGAGTTGACATCCAAGGATTGCTAAAAGGATAAACTTATGTGTTCAATGATGAACCATAAGGTGTGGAACTCTATGTTGCTTCAAATCTGTGGAGAGGACAAGAACAACATTGGATTGTTGGCTACTCTTGGTGAAGACAAAGTCCTTCTAGATGCAAGAGCAAGGACCAGGGCCCCTCTGTCATATTTAGAGAGTGACACAAAGATGGATGATGCTGAAGAAGGTGAATGCAGATGTCATGGACCAATAGCTACACTAGAAGGAGAATCTTGCCAAGATCAGCCTGGTCAATATAAGGTATATTCCCCATCTAACTCATCCTCAGAGTCAGGATATGAATCTTGTATATATTCTGATGTCTCCTCATCAAGTAATGATGAGGGTCCTTTGGCAGATGATGATAGCAATCAATTGATTGACAATCATGCTGCCCTTCTAAAAGCTTTCAAGGAAAGCATGCTGTTTATTAAGAAACAAGTAGAGGAAATTGCCTCCCAGCAGAAGACTTCTTCCCTGCAAGATGAAGTTTCATCCTTGATAGGTCTAAAAGAGAGGGAAGCAGCCTATCTAAATATCATGGTAGATATCCATATAGAGTCCTTAAAATACAAGGACTCTATTATCAAGAATCTTGAAGAGAAACTTTATTGGGAGAGGAGAATTGTGGCTAACTTCTCTAAGATAGATTTTATCAAGAGAAGATCTTAATCTGAGTGGATTTCTAAAGTGATCAAATCTCAGAAAAGAGGCCAAGTTCCTGTCAGACCTCAGTCTAACTTTCACATGGTAATTCTCCCTTCCAACAGGTATGGCAAAGATCCCAGGGATGGTCACTGGAGGAATAGGAATCTTCCTTGTAAGACTACAAATGTCTCTTATAATAGAAGAAGAAAGGACATAAGACCGAGTGCTCAGAAGGCTCCCCATGAAGATGTGTAAAAGGACCATCCAGGACCTTTTGTATTTAATACACCAGCTCCATCACTCTTGAGTAAGGCAGTGGACTCTGCTCAAAATCTCTCTGCACACACTCTGACTAAGGGTAAATCTACCAAAATGCAAGACTTGGAATCTTCTAAGGGCACCAACAGCATGTCCTCTATAAAGAGAACTACTGCTGATAGACCTTGTGAAAAACCAAGCTCTTCTCATGACAGACCCAATCTCAGTCAGACCGTGGCTTAGAAAATTTGGAACAAGGAAGCTGCTCTTCCTTCTATTCAGTCTGCAGTCAACCATGCTGCCTGACCTGCTCAGAAAAGAAGATACAATATTTATGAGTGCTGGTTCTGTGGCAAAGTGGGCCACTTTGCCATAGATTGTTGGCATAACCCTAGTGTGCAAAGGGAAAGAGAAAGTATTTCCTTATAGGTCTCCTGCAGGTAGATATTTGCATTTCCAAGCTAACAAGAACCATTTATGGTCCTTGGACAGAGATGTACCAGACCCAAGTCTGGGTACGAGAGGTTATTCACTTATCATCATGCTCAAAATGTCAATGACAAATGTAATTATTAAGGAGGTGCTTACAAAGGAAAGCCAGATAAACATCAAAGGCTAAAGTTCAGAAGCAAGGTTGCTGGTATGCTCAGAGACTATAAATTAAGCATGGGTTTCAAGTCTACAGAGCAGAGATTAGTAGAATTCACCTTTCTTTAATTATACTATTTTATTTCAAAATTGATCACACATGTATGAGATAGGGTAACTGAAACAAATGACTAAGAAGATGTAAAAATATTAATCTAAACAACTCTTCTCAATAAAGATGTTGTGGCTCACATGTTCACCATGGTACAAGATGTAACTTGTCTCAACATACCCAAAGACATACTACATATGGAATACTAGGTTAGATAAGTATCCAAATTTGGTTGAGCCATTAAGGTTGGGGGCTAATACACTCTCGGTTGAAATGAATGTAAGGAAATTGAAATTATGTCTAATTGCACCCAAATAGAACACATTTTAGAATGTGTACTGTAGGTCTATATTACCTCTGCAAGTTAGGCCAACACAGTTAAGGGACAGTTGAAAATTTAATTACTAAAAGAAAACTGATGCTAAGCAAATCAAGCTTACTCAACAAATATTGGAGAAAAGATGTGCAATAACCCAAATCACGAGAATGAGTGCAGGCTGGACATCACCGCTTGGGACACGGCGTGTCCCACACCGTGCCCTGCTCTATATTATCTTGAGTGCTCGACGAAATGCTCTCGACGTTTGTCGAGATGGTACATGGCCTGCGACACTGGCGTGTCCTAGGCCGTGTCTTACTATGGGTCGACGAAATGCACTCGATGATTCTCGAAGAGGCAAGTCGATTTGAGCACATAGCCTGTGACACGGGCGTGTCATAGGCCATGTCCTTCTCTGGATTTGGCCAGGGCAATGAGGCTGGGTGAACACGGGCTGAACACGGGAGTGTCCAAAGACGTGTCAGGGCACACGGCCTGTGACACGGGCGTGTCATATGGCCATGTCATATTGCGGTTAAGTTGGTTTGTGTGTCGCTTAAGGTATACGGCCTGTGACACGGTCGTGTCACAAGCCATGTCAGCCAAAATAGAGGTGTCAGAGCAATTTGTTGTCGTTCATTTCCTTCAACTGGGATCTAATGGACCAGGATTCTTCCTGCTATATTAAGTTCAGGAATTGAGAATTATCTCTCATTCATCTTGGCCATTCTCTTTCTAAAAGAGATAGAGAGAAGGGAGAGTAAGGAAGGATGGAGGAGAAGGAATCCGGCTGCCGGTGGAGCTTTAGAGTTCCAAATTGCGAGCCGGGTCCATATTTTTGGAGGCAAGAGAGTTGCGGTGCTTTCTATCCAGCTAGATTTCCATAGCTCCAAAGAGATCATCAAGGGTAACGGTCTTCCTTTATGGACATGTGAAGTCCTTCTTTTGGCATGTACATGGATTTCCCCCACCAAAAGGTGGCTTTTTAGGGATTTCCTTGGGTTGATTCTTGAAATCCCCAATCAGTCTTGCATATATATCCGGAAATGTGTAGTACGGAATAGGCATGATGTGTGAAGCCCATTTGGACATGTTGGTCTGGATTGGTGAAGTTTCATTTGCACACCGAAGAAGACTCCGCGTATAAACGTCTATGTTGTGTGGCCGATGGGTTGTGCCTGTAAAGGATAGTAGCAGGAAGTACTTGAGTGGAATTCCAGGAAAATACCCGTGTGATTATTGTGTTGAATGTTATGAAAGACCAGGTTTCTGGCACTGCAGGATGCTGCAGGGTTTGGGTTGAGTTTTGGTACAGAAAGCTAGTTCTGCTGAACCCGCCAAGCGATCGTGAGGGATGCTGGCATTAATTCCCCTTTTGGATTGTGAAGCCAGTCCTTGGAGGACAGTGTGGCTATTTTGAGCTGTATGCTCTTAAAAAGGCTTCGTGTCGAACAAGAAAGGTAAAACCGACCCACACCTATAAACTGACCACGAGTACTTCGATATTCGGCGATGGCATGGCAACTTCAGCAACGGGGGTTGGCGGATCTGTACTTGCGTTATGTCTGCTTGACAAGAGAGCGCCAAGACATTGGGCTTTTGTCGGTGGCATAATGAGAGTCTTAGGACTGCGTGCCATTAAGACTAATGCTCAAACTTTACCGTTGGGTTTCGGACCTTGAACGGTGGTTGGACCCTTGTATTCTGGTACACCAAGAATGTGCCCTGAGTGCACGAAGCGTCGGGTCGTGTGGCCGACGTTTGTGATGTATTGCTTGTGCATGAGGGTACAGTGCGTGATATATCTGCTTGTGAAATGCTATGCCTGCAGGGAAGGAGTACCACTACACCGGGTAAGGGGTAGGGTCGTTATAAATTGGTCAACTGAATGTTGATCGTTGCCTTCTTTTCCACTGTTATGGTGGGCTGTCCCTGTGTAGGTGCTGGAGATTGGAGTGGGAAATAGAGAGTTGAAGCCCCTGCTGCTACTACTGCTGGCCCTCGAAGGCTAAGCAAAGACTTTTGTTATGTTCATGTGTGGCCGGCCTATGCGCCAATGTTTTAATCCACACTTGTAAAGCATAACTGTAAGGCCTTAAGGCCAAATTATGATGTATTTGTTGTACATTCCTTTGAGAGTATATATAAATGTGGCTGTTTATATAAGTGAGCATTCATGGCTTAAGTTCAATGTAACGTTAAAATCTCTCGCTAGTATGCTCTGTGTTAGGACGCAAATAGCTTTTAGTTTTAACCTGTAACCTCGTCGCCTGTTTTGTAGCATATGGTGTGGGGCCCCGACCGGACCTTCTATTATATGGTATTTAACGGATGGGTTCGTTACATTTTGGTATAAGCTTGTCTCGGTCTTTCTCTATCGAATTCGTGGTCGAATTCTTTTGTGGGGTGGCGAGCACGTGTACGTGTGACCTACGCGTTCTCTTTCACATTAATGAACTTTTGAATGTCAACTAAGGAATGCAAATACACCTGTTTGAGGAACCTACGCGTTCCTATATTGTTGTGATTGCTTATGCAAGGTCGCTAATGTGTGTCTTGTTCACCTATAGGTGACTCGTAGTGATGCTGGGCAATCTGAGCCCCAGCATTCTAATGAGAGTGCGACACCAGCTGAGGTGCCTACACCTCCTCCTTTTACGGAAACAGTCTGCTTAGTTGCCGAGGCATTGTTTGCCATGATTCATGCATAGCCTACCGGGCAGGAGCAGCCGGCATTGGTGCTTGAACGGGTTGAGCTAAGGACTGAACCGGTTGAGGCTGTTGATCCTCGAGCATCTGAACGACAGTTGAAGCAGTTTATGATCTTCAATCCTCCTACGTTTACGGTTGTGGGATCCCCAACGCAAACGGAGGATTGGTTGTCGCGCATCAAGCATATATTGGCGGCGATAAGGAAGGAGAAAGATTAGAAGGTCATCTTGGACACCTTCTATTTGAAAGGAGAGGCTCGGCTATGGTGGGACGAGATAGAGTTACACCGCTTAGTGGGCAGGAAATAAACACAAGTCTTGATTGAGGAGTTTTCGCGACTATTTTTGTCAAAGCACCTACCAGCGGCACAACGTATTGTCATGGAGAATGAGTTCCAACGTCTAATGTAAGGAGAAAGTAGTGTTGATACTTACTTGAGTTTACAAGGTTAGGACATTATGCGGGGTCTATCTTCGCTGATGAACAACGGAAAACCAACAAGTTCTACGAAGGGTTGCGGGATGAGTTGAGATTCCTACTCTCAAGTTCGGTGAATCAAGTATTTCAGGCATTGGTCGATACTTCTTATGCGTTGGAGAAAGATATGAAATGGGTGCAGGGAAAAAGGGACTTGGCAGTGACAAAGCTAGAGTTCAAGGCGCCCCGTTCGGGAAAATCATACTACCAAAATAAATGGGGCAAGAGATCCAAATCTTATGGACAAGCTCCTTCTACAGTTATGTCGGGGTAAACTTCGGGGCAAGAGTCGCGTACCTGCTTTATATGTGGAAGAGTGGAGCATATAGCCCGTAACTGCCGGGTTGGTCTGCTAAAGATGGAAAAGAAGACGGGAGCATCTTATGCTGATAAGGGAAAGACAGTGGTCGAGTCCTCTACATCCCAGGCGCAGCCCGAGTTTACAATCTTGGCTAGCAGGAGGCCATAAAGAAAAGTGACTTCGTCACAGTTACGATTTAAGTTATTGAATTCTTTTCATATTGCATACTCTGTGTATAGCTTGTATGTGATGTGTTTGCCACAGGCTTTGTCCTGATTCGGAACAATCCGGCAAGAGCACTCTTTGATACGGGTGCTTCGCAATCATTTTTGTCTAAGGACTTCATAGCTCGAATTATAGTACCTAGTCATGTGACGACAGATAGTGTCAAGGTGTTATTACCGAATGGATGTGTGATGCTGACGGATAGGGCTTGCGATGTGGAAGTTCAAATAGGAAATCGAGATTTCTGCTTGAACGCATCTGTGCTACCGATATCGGAATTTGATGTGATATTTGGTATGGACTGGATCTCGGAGCAGCGTGCCTTTATTGATTGCAATTCAAAGGAGATCACACCGAGCCAGAATACCGAGCTTGAGACTAAGTTCGTTGGTATGCGAGGAGTGAGCGGAATCTTGGTGTCTGCTCTCCAAGTCATCGATGCTATTCGAAAGGGCACGGAGTTATTATTCACGCTTATTCAGGCTATTGAACTAAAGGCCAGTATGAGTGATGTTCCGATTGTATCGGAGTTTGCTGATGTGTATCCTAAAGATCTTCCTGGGTTACTGCCCCAACGGGAGATCAACTTCACTATTGAGCTGGTGCCATGTGCAAAACCTGTGGCCCTCTCGCCATAATGCGTAGCGCTAAAGGAAATGGCTGAATTAAAAGTTCAATTACAAGAGTTTCTGGAATAGGGATACATACGCCCAAGTATGTCACCTTGGAGCGCACCTGTTCTTTTCGTGAAAAAGAAAGACGGTAGTTTGCGGTTATATATTGATTATCGTGAATTGAATAAGCTGACGGAGAAAGCCAAGTATCTGATTCCACGGATAGATAACTTGTTCGATCAGCTAGTGGGATCAACAGTCTATTCTAAATTGGATTTAAAATCTGGATATTGAGGATTCGGGAAGGTGGCATTCCCAATACAGCATTTGGAACACGCTACGGTCATTATGAATTTACTGTAATACCGTTTGAGCTATGTAATGCACCATCGGTGTTCATGGATTTAATGCACCGAACGTTCCGAGAGTACTTGGATCTGTTCGTAATCGTATTCATTGATGATATATTGGTGTACTCTCAATCTGAAGTTGATCATGCGAACCATTTATGGTTATATTGCATACTTTGTTGAGAAATAAGCTCCATGCTAAGTTATCAAAGTGTAAGTTTTGGTTGTCGTCAGTGGCTTTTCTTGGCCACATTGTAAGTGGAGAGGGCATAGCAGTGGATCCATCAAAGATAAGAGAAATTCAGGAGTGGCCAGTGTTGTCTTCAGTGGCTGAAGTCAGGAGACTGGCAGGCTACTATATGCATTTTGTAGAAAACTTCTCACGGATAGCTTTGCCTCTTACCACATTAACGAGGAAGGATCAGAAGTTCGTTTGGATGCCGGAGTGCGCGCGAGCTTTTGAAGAGCTAAAGAGTCGTTTGACCACGGCGCCTTTTCTGACATCGCCATGTGGTACAGACGGTTATGAGATTTATAGTGATGCTTTAGGGAGCAGCTTAGGCTGCGTTCTTCTGTAGTTTGGAAAGGTGATTGCTTATGGCTCACGCCAATTGAAAGTGTATGAGCGGAATTATCCCGTCCATGACTTGGAGTTGGGGGCGGTGATCTTTGCACTTAAACTGTGGCGACACTATTTATATGGCGAAAAAGTGGATATCTTTACGGATCATTACGGATCATAAGAGCCTAAAGTACCTATTGGATCAGAAGAATCTCAATATGCGACAACGAAGGTGGATGGAGTTCCTCGGGGACTACACCTTTGATATTCATTATACTCCCAGAAAGGGAAACGTGGTCGCAGATGCTTTGAGTCGTAGGACTCCGACGGGCAAATTGGTTGCAGATGCATGATGAGCGTCTGGTCTAGGAGTTGGAAGTGTTAGAGATTTCTTGTGTTGACAAGAATGCCACAGCTGATGCATGCTTGAACTGGACGGAGGTATAGTATGACCTTGCAGACAGGGTTCGGCGAGCAACAGAACTTGATGAAAGTCTCCAATGCTATGCAAAGGATGGGTCAAATGACCAATTCTCCTGGGTTGACGGACTTTTATGGAATGAGGGTCGTTTATGCGTCCCAAATATGGGTAAGCTAAGAGAAGAATTGATTTATGAGGCTCACTTTAAAAAATACATAATTCACCCAGGGAGCACAAAGATGTATAAAGACATGAAAAAGTTGTTCTGGTGGCCAGGATTAAAGAAAGACATAGCACATTATGTGGCTAAATGTCAAACATGTGCCTTGGTGAATGTAACATCCCATTTTCGGCTAGACCCCTAGGAGTCGGTTAGTTGTGACAAAACCCTAGGAAGCCCAAAATTTGAAATAAAGCGATCAATATTTTCGGGTCACGGGTTGGTCACGCCCGTGACCGACCCGCCACGCCCGTGACTTGGGCGTGACTACTTCGACGATCGTCGATCTCCACGAGACGATCGTCGAACGTGCTGTCTGGGCATATCACGCCCGTGACCAAGGTGTCACACCCGTGACTATGGGCGTTACCCCATCGACGATCGTCGATCGCCGTGAGACGATCGTCGACCTTACGGCCCGGGCATGTCACGCCCGTGACATGAGTGTCACGCCCGTGACCTAGGGCGTGACCAGCCTTCGACGATCGTCGATCTCAATTCGACGATCGTCGATCTCGAAATTTGTCGTTCGGGCCTGTCACGCCTGTGACCTAGAGGTCACGCCCGTGACCTAGGGCGTGACCAGCCTTCGACGATCGTCGAACTCAATTCGACGATCGTCGACCCCAAAATCTGCCGTTCGGGCCTGTCACGCCCGTGACCCAAGTGTCACGCCCGTGACCATCCTTCGACGATCGTCGATCTCAGTTCGACGATCGTCGAACCCAGAATTGGCTATTCGGGCCTGTCACGCCCGTGACCTATGTGTCACGCCCGTGACATTGGCCGAAATGACGGTTCAGGCCCGAAATTATTCTAACACGCGTGGTAATAAATGCTGGTGTGGGAAGTTACACCAGGGTAATTTCAGGCCATTTTCCTTCTGTAATTATATAATAAATGAGGAAGATATGGTCCAATAGGAAGCCGCCAGCTGGACACACCTGTTCAGTTTCCACCGTTTCTTATCCCTTCACTGTAACCGAAACGTTAAGGGGAGAACCTTCATGGCCATTAAGGCTTTACCCATTCATCTTCCCACTTTCTGACTTATAAAAGCCCACTTGAGGCAAGAGGAGAAGGTTACACGCTCAAGCAAATGGATCAGACCTTTGTTCTTGCTGTAGGAGAAGTTCAGCAACGCCACCACCGCGCCATGGCACCCCGTCGTTCTTCTCGCCTTCAAACCGCGAACAAGGTCCTCCTCTGCTCCTTCTCTTTCATGGGTAGATCTTAGGATTCTTAGAAAGGAAGTTCGCTCTCAACGGAGCCGGACCCGTCTCTCGTTTTCATGGGAAAACCATGAAAATGGTATTTTTGAGTTCGCCGGAAACCTCCACCTCCGGCGGCCAAACCACCGCCGACCGCTAGCCATTGCCTCAACGGAGGAGGTGGTGGTGGTGGCTGGCCAGGGAAGTGACCGGACTGTCGGCGACGGATCACGGAAGTGTTACAGGAAAATTGGTTTTCCGTATCTGTTTTCGGTTTCATGAAGAAGATGAACAGTAGGATAAACTTTATAATATACAGATTATTATAAATTACAAGATGGGAAAATGTATTATTTGAACATATTTTTGGGGCTGTAAAATGAGGCACTTAGAGGCCGTTTTAGGAAAAATGACCAGACACGAAAGTCGTATCCCTTCGAGTCTAGACAAATCTAAAATTGGTTTCAACTCGTTTGGGTAAGCGGTTCGGCCGCAGCACCCGATTTAGTGGGGGCTGTACCTAGAGTTGGGCAGAAATTAAAACGGATGCCCACTCTTCGTTCCTTCTCCAAATGACCTGAAATTTGGGCAGGGGGTTAATCTTGGTTATACCTAAAGGCAGACCAAAAATGGGAATTTTTGGAGATACTTTGCCTAAAGTTTTTGTTTTAATTTAATAAACTTAGAGGAATTTATTTAGATGGTCAAATGACCTCCAAACCCTCCCAAATTTTGGTGAGTGGTCCCTGGCTATAAAACCTAGGTCTGTGTAAAATTCCAATTGATTTGGAGGAGTTTTGGGTGAGAAATCTTCTACCCTTAACTAGGCGTTAGTGAGACACCTTTTAATAAAAAGTGCACTGAGAATTTGGAAAGGTCAAATCGCCTCAACAGAGGCTGATTTTCTGATCTCTGACTTATAATGGTGTTATAACCTGCGTGGAGAAAAATGGAGTGGTTTAGGATTGGTTTACCCTAGGATCCAAACTCAAATCTTAAATGAAGGGTTTTGAGGTTTGTGAAGGACATAGGAGCAAAAGCTCTTGTATGCCCTTGAAATTTGGAGGAGAGTGGCATGATATGCTGAAAACCCTCTGGTTGAAATAGTGAAGGAATTGGAGGTAATTGGGTACCTCGGAAGTTGAGAGTTTGAATTAGGATAGAAATGTAATTTAGTTATTTTAAGCACTAAATCTAATCCAAAAATTATGAAACTCGGGAGGAGGGGGTTTTAGGATGTTTTAGACTTATGGTAATTTTCCTGGAATTTTATGATTAATAAATATCATACTTCATGTGTTAAAGGATTATTAGCCCGATTTGTTGTTTCAAATATTTGGAGGTTTTAAATTAATTATAATCAGTTAAAATTCTGGATTTAGATCTTGACCAGTAGAACATTGATCCCTGGAATTTTATAGAATTTTTATATTGAGTAAATCTATTACTTTATTCACAGATGATAGAAAGGGCTTTTATGATTAAAAATTAATTATGGATAAAATACTTGTTGGAAAATTATGAAACTTGGCCAGTGCTAATTTTAGGCCTTTATCTGCATGACATAAATTATTTATAATTTTTGAAAGAATATTTTCTGTACTTGATTCATAAACAACAGAAGTTAGAGATTATTTCTAAAATAGTTTTCATGCCCTTTTAATGATAGAAAAATTATGATACTTAGGATTTAACCTATTGAGATAACCTAGTATTTATCATAAATTTGCTGGACATCTTGCAGGAGAACTTAGGGTAGTTCATGTTCAAACTGGTAGTCCTTGGGATTTTCGAGGAATTTAATTAAATGCCAAATAAATTAGGAAAATTTCCATTTTCCGGACTTAGGTCATTTATATCATGGTAAGTCTCCAGTAAATAATTTAGGGCATTTGGATGAGTAATAGATCATTGCATAACCGGTTCGACATGTAGCCTAGGTCGGTCTGCATATAGCAATTGTGAATTGAAATAAGACATGATCTGAGGAAGACATTGGAGTTAAATAATTCATTTTGTTTGGGTGGGCAATAGTGGAGGAAATCGCATTAGGAAGATATAAAGAGTAGTGAGTAGTGGTGATAGCTAGAGTTAAGAGGTGCTCGGGTTCGACGAAAGATCGTCTTCCCCGAAGAGTGGAAGGTTTAAAAATCACCCTAGGATAGTCTATCGTAATGTGAGAAGGGAATGGGTTAAGGGAAATAAACCAATAATATTAAGTGCCTTGCGAAAGGGAACTTCGGGCCGTAATGCCGCCGTCTTGGTTCCTAGTGCCCCTTGAGAGCCCTTCACGGGGTATACCGGGGGCAGTCCTGGGCTAACGTAAACTGTAATAATAAACTGGCAAGAGTAACTTAGTAACTAGGATTGCACTTTTCACAAACACTGTTGGCACAGGAAGATTGATGAGAGCTTCGGCTCGGGTGATTTGGAAACGGACGTTTGGGTCCGGGGAGCCTCGGCTCGGTTGGTTAAGAGACGGACGGGATGGTCCGGGGAGCTTCGGCTCGGTTGGTTAAGAGACGGACGGGATGGTCCGGGGAGCTTCAGCTCGTTTGGTTGGAGACGGACGTTTGGTCCGGGGAGCTTCAGCTCGTTTTTGTGTGTTTGCGATTAAACTTGCATGTGCATAAGATAGGAAAAGTTAAGGTGGTGGGTTTTACGATATCGGGGAGTTCGATTGCACCGACACGGATATCGTTGACTCGGCGAGGTGGTTAGCACTTCGCCAACAGAAGTCCGGTGCGCCAGCCGGCAAGAGTACGCAGGCGTCCGCTTAGTGCACCAAGCGTTGAGGCGTACGATAGGTCAGACCAATGGTGCTTTTACTGGTTTTGAGGTGGGCGAGGCCCAACCCACCGCTTCCGTCTGCCACTACGGAGGTATCCTGGGAGGTAACGGCTCCGAAAGGGGGAACTAAAGGTCTGTGTGCACAGAGTCGGGTGTGTGAGTTGCACTTGCATGTTTCATCATACCCACTAGCATGTCATAGCATAATCGATTCATTTAACCCTGACACCTAAAGTATAAGTGGTATGGGACGCTTATACATTAGGACCTGCAAAACGATCCCTTGGTCTATAAGCTTGTGTGGGCAAGTTTATAAATCAAAGGTTAATTTCAATATATAACAACCATTGCTGTTTGATAACCGACACCCCAACGTATAAGTGGTATGGGACACTCTATACGATGGGAGCCTTGCAAAAGATCCCTTTTGCTTATGTGTTCTCGCATAAGTGAAGGTTTAAATTCATATGTTTGCTTTTCTTACTGCTAGACCTATTATAACAATCATATTAACTGCTCACCGAATACATCTTGCTAGATTAAGTCCATAGTCACCTGTTTCTTGATTTATCTCTACCATCATGTCCTTCCCTTTCTTCCTCCCCGCTCGGTACCTAGGAGCCATGGGGGAAGGGGTAGGGGATGATAGGGCTTAGTCTTTATGACTAACGGTTTTCGAACCGCATCATTTAGGGGATCGTGGAGCCCAGCATGGAGGAGCAGCCCCAGAGATCGGTGCGCCTAGAGATGGGGCAGTCTAGCTCCGGAGTTCACACAGCCGGGACCGTGAGTCTCGACCTTGAGTAGTTTCTGTTTCGCTTCCGCATGAGAGACTTGTAGTGAGGACATTTTGTACCGGGCATAAGCCCTTATTTATAGTACTCTGATGATTTCTGTGGACACTCCCTTCGTGGAGATTTTATCTTATTTACATGTGATTTATTATTGTGGACTGTATTGTTCTTACTTCAATAATTGTGCTACTTTTCTGTGATCGAATTGGCCGGCAGAATCGGCGCCTTGTGGTAATGACCCTTCAGGACGTGAAGGAGTCACCGCAAAACGGCGGTTTTGGGCCTAAGACCCCGGTGGTTGAAAAAGAAAAAAAAGGGGGTCTTACAAGTGGTATCAGAGGAAAAATCGATCAGACGGAAGTAGCAGTCCACAAACCCTAGGTCACCCCCCGCTCGAGTTTAGTTTGGGGACAAACTAAGCAGCGGAAGCAGTGGTGTGCCCATATGGGGATCACATATAAATTGTCCACCTTTATGTAATATTTGAACGTTTTCTCAGCGTGTGTTTTTGTTACGCAGCCTCCAGCACGGACTACGCCACAAGGTGGAGTTCAACAGGCTCAGGATGTTGCACCACCCCCACCGGCCCCCACTCCTTTCCTTCAGTCAGACATGGGACAGACCCTGACTGCCATTCTGGAGGCCTTCAGGGCCCAGCAGGTTCCGGCCCCGCAGCCAAATCTGGGGGCCAACTGGCTAAGCATCTTCCGAGGACTGGCTCCCCCGTCCTATTTGGGGACAGAGTCGGCTGTTCGGACGGAAGAGTGGCTAGATATCATGTACGATATGCTGACCGGGATTCGGTGTCCATGGGAGGAGAGGGTGGCTCTGGTTGTCTCCTGCCTGGAGTCCCATGCAAAGAGGTGGTGGAAGATGCTGTTGGACACGACCTTTGCTGATAGGGAGGTTTCGGAGGTTACTTGGGAGGAGTTCAGGGCCGCACTGCTGGAGCATTTCGTTCCGCAGTCGGCTAGGGATGATTTGGAGGAGCGGTTCTTACAGCTGAAGCAGGGTACCCGGATCGTGGTGGAGTACCATCGAGAGTTTGACCATCTGGCTCGATACGCAGATTCCTACCAGCTGGACGAGGTAGGGTATATCAGGAGGTTCTATAAGGGCCTGCGGGAGGACTTGAGGGAGGCTCTGTTGTTTGTATCTGACGGGCCCATCTCCTGGATCTTGGAGATGGCCAAAAGGATTGAGGCTGACTGGCACACCACCCAGGGCCGGAAGCGGCCAGCAGAGGATCAGGGACGGAGAGGTAGGAATGACCAGCGGCGGGGTGCTGTACCAGAGGGGAGGAGGACAGAGGACCAGCCTCGTCAGGACGTGAGGCAGGAGCCGAGGGAACAGGTGGTATTAACCCCTCCCCCTCTTCGGATGCAGGAGATGCCGAGACCCGGGGGAATGGTGTATCCCCCACCAGAGTGTTTTCTTTGTCATCAGATTGGGCACTGATAGTTTAACTTTCAAGGAAGCCTAAACACCTAGAGGGGGGGGGTGAATAGGTTCTGCTTTTCTTATAAAAACTTCTAGGCAGAATTCAATTCAATAGCTAACACAATTGGCACAGCAATCACAGAAAATAAAACATCACAGATTGCACAATGTTTTATAGTGGTTCCCCAAGGTCTGGGTACATCCACTTTCCCCCTTAACCTATCTAGCAGTATGCTAGATTCGGCCAAACTTCCACTTATCTCAGATCAACAGATCCTACAACTCAGAACCCAACTGGTTCCTACAACTCAGGCACAACTGCCCTACCTCAGCCTTGCCCCAAGGCCTACAACTCAGAGAATATCCTTCTCCTACACTCAGGCAAACAGCCCTACCACTCAGAGTTCAACACTCCTACACTCAGCCTTTATAACATAGGCTTACAACTCAGATCTGTGTAAACAGATCCTACAGAAATATAGAAAAGATTATTAAACTGTCTTGCCAAAGTTGAGAGAGAAAAGGCCAAGACAATTCTTGATCAGCTGATGCAATCAACTGTATCTGAGCCCTCTTCAAAGCTTCTTGAAAATGTACTTAGCTGAGTTGATTCCAAACAGCTTCTTGAGAATCCACTGGTGGTTTCTTTCTTCTTCTTCTAATTCTGGCTTGACCTCTCTCTATCCAGCACTTTGAAAGATTCTTCTGAATTCTGATTAGAACTCTTCTTAGATCTATCCTTAGATAGTCTTCTTAGATCTCCCGGAGAAGATCTTCTTAAGTGACTAGCACTTTCTTGAAATGAATTGGATTGTGATCCTTCTCTTCCTTTTTGATTCAAAGTTATTCAAAAAGGACTATCTGTTATGGTTGTTGTTCTCCTTCTGAATCAGTCTATTTATAGACATTCTTCATGGTAACCGGCTGATCCGGTTTCTAACCGTTTTCTGACAAGTCTGACAGCTTCAGTTAACCGGTGGTAACCCACAGCTGTCAAATCTTCAAACAAGTCTTGTGCCTTAGTCTTGAACCACAAGTTGTTGAAACAGTCTGTCAGAAAGTGTCGAGACCATCTGTCTATCTGTGTCGACACAATTGACTTTGGTGTCGACACAGTCTTCAGTGATGTCAACTAAGTTGCCTTTGAGTCGACACGGCTTCTTCTGAAAATAACTTGGTCTTGACTCTTCAGTGTGTCGACACAAGTCCTGTGTGTCGACACAGTTGTTGTAGAATTATAACTTAGTAAGTGTCGACTTAGCCTTCAGGTGTCGACACATTCATTTCTTAAATCTGCTTTAATGTGTCGACTTAATCACAATGTGTCGACACATTCTGCTGGTGTCGACAAACTTGAGGTCGACTATTTTCTTCTGTGTCGACACATTCAGCTGATGTCGACAATCTTGAGATCGACTATACTCTTCTGTGTCGACACATTCTCCCAATGTTGAGGTCGACGCTTTTCTTCTGTGTCGACACAAATTTCCAGAGTTGTGTCGACTCTTTTCTTCTGTGTCGACACAAATTCCCAGTGATGTGTCGACTTACTTCTTCTGTGTCGACACATTCTCCCAGTGTAGTTGTAGACTAACTGCTATGTGTCGACACTGCTTCCCAGTGTTGTGTCGACTATTTTCTTCTATGTGTCGACACTGCTTCCTCTGTGTCGACACTTGGACTTAGAATTTTTCTGCATACTTTGTCAATTCTTCACCTGCACATGTCAACTTAAAACAACATCAAATACACCTTGATGTATATCATTGAGCTAGGTTAGGCTTCTTCAAATCAGGTACACATTTTCCAATGTACCCAACAATCTCCCCCTATTTGGAGAAGTCATAACCCCTATAGCCAATGATATACACCATTTATAAACAGTACTAAATGATGATTAATGACATAACAGGAATACTTTAATATAAACAAAACATAAAAAAACAATTCATCACAGAATACACATTATAATATGCCAAACTGCATTTTGTTTATAACTGGGTAATGTTTGATTACAATGTTTTACATTTAATGATTACATCACAACATTACAAAACACTATAAAAAGAACTTAAAACATAATCAGGATTGATCAGGCTCTCTAATTATAATCCCTTTGCCAGATTGAATTGTAGCTGTCACAGGAGCTTCTGATTCTTCAGCTATCTTCTTTCCTTTAAGATCAGCTTTCTTCTGAGATTCTTCCTTAATCCTTTGCCTTTCAAAATAATGAAAAGGCTTTGGGAAGTATTTGCTTGGCTCCTTAGCATCTGATGGCAGTCTTCCCAGCTTAGCTTTCCTTCTGAATTGTACTATTATTTCTTGTCTTGCCTCATACTTCTGCCATTCTATTTCATTGTACCACTTGCCTCTCTCATGAACCTTATCTTGTACAGCTTTCCATGCAGTGAGTATTATGTTCCTTGAAGTAGGACTCCACTGCTCATAATCTGGCTTAAGTACAGCCTGCTCTCTGAATTTCTTCTTGGCTAATAGAGCATCTTGCTGTTCTTTCAGAGTAGCCTCAGGCTTATCAACCTTTCCAAAGACAATATTAGTAACCTCCTTTGGAGGACTATACATTCCTTGAATTTTCTGATCAATCATGTCAAAATCTGGAGGGGGGTAAATGACTTGGGCAACCTCAGGTTGATTGCCTTCAAGTAGATTTGATTGTATTCCTGATTCAGCCACCATAGCATCATCACACAATGGGGGATATCCCAAAGTGGCTCGGATACTATTGGTCACCCATTTGGAGTGCTCTGAGCCTGCATGAATTAGCATCCTCTCCCCCTTTATGGCTTCTCTTGATACATGATCTCTTAGATCTTCCTTTTGAAATCGGATTTGGCCATCCAAATAATTCACACCCTCTTTGAAAAATGGTTTTAACTTTTGAAGCTTGTCAGATATTTCTTTTTGAGAGGTTGTGATGGCAGTCTTAACAGATGCAATGGCAGCTTGGAAATTCTTATCAAATTCTTCCCTTTCTTTGGCTCTATCTGCAGGCAGACCTGGAACAATCTTCTTTACCTCCTCAATGATCTCATTATGAGATTCAGTTAAATTATCATTCATTCTGATCTGATTTTCCAAAACATAACTTTGCTTCAAAGCAATGTCATCCACCTTTGTAGTAATAGCCTCCTGTTGTTTAGCTAGATAAACCACAGCATTGCCACCCTTGTGGAAGCAATCTGTCATTTCCTTTTTATGCATGTTTACCTGAAACTGGATGGACTTTATATCCTGAGCTAAGTCAAACTGAAGTGACTTGCTATTTTCATCAACATACTTTTCCATAGCCAGCCTTTGTTCATCCAATTTGTCTTGTAGATCTATCATAAATTTGTTGTAATCAAAGGCTGGAGATACTTGTAGAGGTGTGGTCTGTAAAGCCTGCTTATAATGCTTGCTTCTTCTCTTAAATACAACAAGTTTTCTTTTCTTTGCCTCCCTGGCTTCTTCAGTTTCTATTTCAGATGAAGTATCTACATGAATTCTTTCCTGAGGATGATGAATTGTATCAGTTCCAGGGACCTGTTGCTCAGCTTCAACATCCACTGGCTCACCCTCAACCTGTGGCTCAACTTCAGTTTCCTGATCAATGTCCATACCTATGGACTTATCAATATCTGGTCCACCTCCTACTTTATCAGCAGTAGTATCAATATCTGGGAACAACTCCTCCATAGTAAATTCCAGTTGAGCTGTAACTTCTGCAGCAGTTAAATCTTGAGACAAGTTTAACTGTGCTTCCTCTTGTACTTACACTTCAGTATTTATAGTATCTGGAGTAGGAGTGGACACTAGCTCCCCCTGAACCTGTGCAGTAATAAGAATATGAGCAATGTCTTTTATAGTAAAATACATTAGCTCCCCCTATACCTGAGCAGGAGTAGATACCTTTGGAGCAGGAGTGGAAACTGTCTCCCCCTGCATCTGTACAGGTGTTGACACTTCCTGGACTATAGATGAGGCAAGCTGTTCTTCAACCTGTGTCCTCAGTGGTTCTTCTTATAATTGTTCAGATTCTTGATTTTGTGTAGGGGATTTCACAGGGGTGTCTGGCCTGCTCTCTTCAGGCACATCCTTGGACAGCACCCTATCCCACCTGGAGAACAATCTCATATCCATTCTTCTCATATGATTAATCTTACTCCCTTGCAGTTGCTGCATCACTTCAGGAATCACTCCAGTGAAGTACAGGCTCATGATCCTAGCCATGTTAGGCTTCTTGATTCCTTCTTTGATCTTGTCAAAGATCACTCCTGACCAATCAGTAGGAATAGTAAAAACTATCCTGGTCATCAGGCTGAACATATAGGCAGAAATCCTATAATGTCCACCTGTCTTGCATAGGATTACTTTCCCAACTACTTCTGACAAGAATTTCCCTTATTGATTCATACCCTTCCTGTTGAAGGCAGCTCCAATCTTCAATCCTGAGTCCAGTCCACACCATTGAAGGGCTTCCCTTGTCTTAGATATAGGAACTTCCTCTTCATTCTCAACTACTTTCAATTGAAAGATCTTTCTTAAACTTCTTTGATTAATCTTCACCTTAGTCCCTTGAACAGTGGACTTAATCTTGAGGCCAGTAGAGTGGACTGATGCAGAGATAAAGAACTCGTGCACCTCCTTCTTCCAGATTTTAGTAGGTTCTGAGATGAGAAATTCTAACCCTGACTCAGAAAGGAGGGTGATAACTCCTTGAACATCTGACGGCGCCTCTGCAAAGGCCTGGCGCACCAACTCATACCCTTCATTTATGTTGTCTTCAATCCTTGGCGCCATCGGTTCGTCGAGAAAGCTTGAGAGAAGAGAGAAAGATAGACTGTCGACACAGGGTTTTAGTCTCGAAAACCTTGGAAGCGTGTCGACAGAATGAGTTTTTGACCTATTTATAGCCTCAGTTGAAAGAAGTTCAAAAGGCGCCAAAAACAGTCAAAATGTGTCGACACAGACGGAATGTGTCGACACAAACTTCTATTGTCTCGACATTACTTCAGCCTATTATGTGTCGACACCAATTTGTGGTTATGTCGACACCTTAGATAAACAGAAATTCTGTGTCGACTCTAAGGATAAGTGTCGACACATATTCTGTAAGTGTCGACACCATTTTCCTGGTTGAGTCGACATTACATTCCTGGTTAAGTCGACAATATAACTCTCAAGTGTCGACACATATTCTCTGTGTCGACACAATATTTCTGACTTGTCGACATAATTTCTCTGAGTCGACACATTACTACTGAATGTGTCGACACATTCTTACTTAGCCAATTTCTGTAACTTCAATGTGTCCTTTTTTTTTTAACACTTGATTATGTTGTTTGTTATTACCTTACTTATTTATATACCACTTCAATTGCATTGTTAATGATTTTGTTAATACATTAATCAATGGTTAACATACCTAATTCAATTTTGAATTTATTGAATTTGGTTTCATCTAAAGGCTTAGTAAATACATCTGCTATTTGATAATCTGTTTTTACAAATTCCAATGAGATGTCTCCTCTTTCTACATGTTCTCTAAGAAAATGGTATTTGATTTCTATATGCTTAGTTCTACTATGAGAAACTGGATTATTAGCAATAGAAATAGCACTCTTTGAATCACATAAAAGAGGTGTTCTACTTACCTGAATACCATAATCCTTAAGCTGATGCTGCATCCACAATAGCTGTGCACAGCAGCTTCCAGCAGCAACATACTCTGACTCAGCTGTGGAAATTGCCACACTGGTCTGCTTCTTACTACTCCAAGATATTAGTCTTCCTCCCAGGAATTGACAAGTACCTGTAGTACTCTTTCTATCCTCTCTACATCCTGCAAAATCTGCATCTGAATAGCCTGTTAGTAGAAAATCTCTATTCCTAGGGTACCAAAGACCTAGAGTAGGAGTGCCCTTTAGATATCTCAGAATCCTTTTGACTGCAGTATAATGAGATTCTTTAGGGCAGGCTTGGTACCTAGCACAGACACATGTTGCATACATAATGTCAGGTCTACTAGCAGTGAGATATAGTAGAGACCCAACTATTCCTCTATACAATGATTCATCAACAGGTTTACCTGTCTCATCTTTGCATATAGGCATACTAGTTCCCATAGGAGTTCTCATGGTGGAGGATGACTCCATACCATACTTCTTAATTAATTCTTTGGTGAACTTAGACTGGGATATGGACAATCCATCATCAGTCTGTCTTACTTGGAGTCCCAAGAAGAACTTAAGTTCTCCCATACTGCTCATCTCAAACTTCCCTTGCATAAGTTTGGCAAACTTTTTACAAAGGTTGTTTTCAGTAGATCCAAAGATTATGTCATCAACATAGATCTGGACTAAGATGATCTTTCTTTGGATTCCCTAAGGAATAGAGTTTTGTCTATCTTTCCTCTTGAGAATTTATTCTCAATGAGGAAGGTAGATAGGGTTTCATACCAAGCCCTTGGAGCTTGTTTTAACCCATACAAAGCTTTCCTAAGCTTATACACATAATCAGGTTTAAGAGAATCTATAAAACCTGATGGCTGCTCTACATATACTTCTTCTTTAAGATCACCATTCAGAAATGCTGACTTCACATCCATCTGGTATACTTTGAAGTCTTGGTAGGCTGCATAGGCAAGGAACATTCTGATTGCCTCCAGCCTTGCTACTGGAGCAAAGGTTTGATCAAAGTCAATTCCTTCTTCCTGCCTGTATCCTTTTGCAACTAACCTTGCTTTATTCTTCACTATTATCCCACTCTCATCTAGCTTGTTCCTATAGATCCACTTAGTGCCAATTATATTGTGGCCTCTTGGTTTAGGAACCAAGCTCCCAGACTTTGCATCTTCTGAATTGATTCAGCTCCTCTTGCATAGCATCAATCCAGTGCTGGTCTTGGATAGCTTCTTCAAACTTCTTAGGTTCCATCTGGGACAAGAAACTTGAATGCAAAACTGTGCTTTGATTTCTGCTTCTAGTTTGCACTCCTTGTCTTGGATCACCAATTATCTGATCAGTTGGATGATCTCTTAGATATCTTATAGCTGGAGGAAGATTCCCTTCAGGTTGAGCATCTCCAGCTTCTTCATTCTGCTGAGCCTCCTGGTTTTCATCAGCTTCCATTATCTCTTGTACTCCCCCTGGACAGCAGCCTTCATTTTCCAATGCTTCATCTTCCTTTGAAGCTTCAGCAATGGAGAGCTTGTCCATCTTCTTGCTTATACCTGTTGAGTCATTTGATCTACAAGACAACTCACTAATTGATTAATCTTGTTTCATCAAATACAACATGCACAGATTCTTCAACAACTTGAGTAGTTAAGTTAAAGACTCTATAGGCCTTACTATTTGTGCTGTACCCAACAAATATCCCATCCTGGGATTTGGCAGCAAACTTAGTCAAATATGACTTGCCATTGTTAAGTATATAGCACTTGCAACCAAAGATCCTGAAATAGGATAGATTTGGTTTTCTGCCTTTCACAATCTCATAGGGAGTCTTTCTGTGGCTTTTGGTGATAGAAGCCCTATTGATGACATGACAAGCAGTGTTAACTGCCTCAGCCCAAAAATATTCTGGGAGAGAGGTGTCACTCAATAGAGTTCTACCAGCTTCAATTAATGTTCTATTCTTTCTTTCAGCAATTCCATTTTGCTGAGGTGTTCTTGGTGAGGAGAACTCTTGGAAAATCCCAAAGTCTTTACACAAATTTGTTATGCTTTCAGAATGAAACTCAGTACCATGATCACTTCTGATTTTGACCACTGTACTATTCAGTTCATTCTGAATTTGCTTTACAAAATTAAGTAGTACACTTGGGGTTTCAGATTTTTGTCTTAGAAAGAACACCCATGTAAATCTAGAATAGTCATCTACAACCACAAAAGTGTAGACCTTCCTACCTAGACTATGAACTGGCATAGGACCAAAAAGATCCATATGCAAGAGGTATAAGCACCTCACAGAATCCTTGTTTTCAAGGCTTTGAAATGAGGATTTTGTCTGCTTGCCCTTTTGACAAGCTGAGCATACCCCTTCCTTTATACACTTAACTTGAGGCCCATTCCTCACTAGTTCTTTACTAATGAGTTGGCCAATTGTCTTGTAGTTTAGATGAGCCAATCTCTTGTGCCACTTAACACAATGGGAAGCATTGTCATCAGCTACAAGACAAATGGGGGAAGCCTTATTTTCACACTTCAAAATTAAGGCAATATACATTTCTCTTCCTATACCCAGTCAAAATGATCTCTTGATCACTTGACCTTTTGATATGACATCCATCCTTACCAAATGAAATGTCATATCCTAGATCACTCAGCTGGCTTATGCTTATTAGATTATGTTTCAAACCTTTTACATAGGCCACTTGGGTGATAGTAATTAGGTTAGAAGAAATGTTACCAAACCCTTTGATGACTCCTTTTTCAGATCCACCAAAGATCACTTTATGTCCATCTTTGACAGATGAATACTCCTTCAGCAGCCCCTTTGTTCCAGTCATGTGCCTGGAACAACCACTATCCAAGTACCATATAGGGGCATGGTTACTTGGATTCACCTGCAATACAGAATTACTTACCCTTAGAACCCAAGTAAGTCTTGGGTCCTTGGTTCAGGTTAGCATTAATAAAGTTATCATAACCTCTTCTAACAGGTAGACTCTTATTCTTTATAACACTTGTGTTATACCAGCAGTCCAATGCAAAATGGCCCCTCTTGCCACAGCACCAACATTCAAACTTATTGTATCTAGATCTAGATACATCCTTGTCAGTAGAATTTCTGTTCATTGCTGGTGCTGTTGCTAACTTCACCTACTGATTTCTTAAAACCATTTGGTTTATGACCATAGGTAGGCCTGCTTGCCTTAACACCCTTGTTCTTCAGAACATTTGTCTTAATATGACCTTGAATGTCTTCATGATCATATATGTTAGAAGGCACTTTCTCCTTACTAAACCTTATGGGGACTGAAAGGTTTAGTGGCTGAATAGGGACTTTGCCTTTCCTCTTGAATCTGCCAGCCCTGGAGTTACCTTTAAATCCTAATCCAGCCTTACCCTTCTGAGTGACAAATTCATCTATCAAGGGTAAGACAGATTTTGGCTTAGAGTAACTAGCCACTAAATCCCTTTCAATTCTAAGTCTGGCCTCCAGACTCTTTACTTGATCATTAGTATAATTAATTGTGCCCATCTGAATAATAGTTATATTCTTCAGCTTGGCAATTTCATTTAATTTTTGATCAAGGACTTTTTCTAACTCAGTTGTTGCTACCCTTAGTTCAGCAATTTCCTGAGCCTGTGTTTTAACCAGGTTCTTGCTTTTCTTAAGGGCCTGCAACAAGTCCCCATACTTGTCTATCAATTGATAGACATCTCCTTCAGATCCAGATGCATCTTCATCACTTGATGCAGATGTAGCTGATTCTTCACTTGTACTACAAACAGATGTACAGGAAGGACAATTTACCTCATTAGGACCAGACTGATTCTGGCATATGTCCTCTTCTGATCTTGTCATCAAACCCATGCATTGATGTTCATTGATGGAGTCTAGCAACTGCATAAACTCCTCTTCCTCAGATGCAGCATATAGTCCAATATATGCTTCAGCTTCAGATCCTGATTCTGAAGTTGACTGGTCTGACAGACTTTTATCTTTCTTTGCTACAAAGGATTTCTCCTTCTTGCCTTTCTGATAAGTCTTCTTCTTTTCTGAAGATTCCTTCCTTTTGTCAGGACAATCAGCCACTACATGTCCAGGCCTATTGCAACAATAGCAGACAATCTTTGAAGTAGTGGCTTTGCTGGGCTTTGATCTGCTTTTCTCTTTCCTTGATGACCTTCTCTTCTGATAATAGTCATCAACTTGCTGTGATGTGGAAGGCCTAGACTTCCATTGCTTCTTTTTCAAGAACCTTTGGAATTGCCTAGTGAATGCAGCAAAGTCTGCATCTGAATCACAGCTAACTGAACCCTTATCTGAATTTTCAGAACTATCTTCTTCAACTTCCTTAGGAGGAGATGGTGATTTCCTCCTATTCTTTCTGGTGGCTTCAGCATTAAATGCCACAGTCTTTTCTCTATGCTCTCCTCTTGAGTTTCTTTCCTCCTCCTTCCTTACCATAAGTTGCATTTCATAGGATAGCAACTTTCCAAACAGGGTTGGAGGAGATATTTCTGCCAATTTAGCCACTTCTCTTATGGCACAGATCTTTGTATCCCAATCCTTTGATAAGGATCTTAAGAATTTGTCATTCAGTTCATAGGTACTGAAGACTCTTTCATAGGATATTAGCTCATTCACAATTCTATAGAATTTCTTATAGCACTCAGTTATGCTATCAGATTTTCCTTGTCTAAAGCTTTCATACTCCTGATTTAGCATAGACTTTCTGTCCAGCCTTACTTCTTCAGATCCCTCCATGTAGACAATCAATGTGTCCCACATCTCCTTGGAGGTCTTGCAGTGAATCAGATTCTGAAATGTTGAATCATCTATGGCACTGACAATGATATTCTGTGCCCTTTTATCCATGGTTGCCAAGATGATTTCATCCTTGGTCATTTCTGAATAAGTCTTTGGTATTTGGATATTTGCATCAAGAACAGATATCTTCATTGGAATGAAGGGCCCTTCTTGTACTGTGATGTAAATCCTTGGGTCAGATGCTTCCATAAACAATCTGACTCTCTCTTTCCAGATCCCAAAGATTTCCTTCTTGCATATGGGTAATTTCATAGACCCTAGCTCCTTATGATTCTCTCCAGAACCCATCTTCTTGAATCTTGAATCTGCCTTTCAGATCTACCTCAGACTGTTAAGTCCTTTTTGAGGAACCTCCCTCTGATACCACTTGATAGTTTAACTTTCAAGGCAGCCTAAACACCTAGAGGGGGGGGGTGAATAGGTTCTGCTTTTCTTATAAAAACTTTTAGGCAGAATTCAATTCAATAGCTAACACAATTGGCACAGCAATCACAGAAAATAAAACATCACAGATTGCACAATGTTTTATAGTGGTTCCCCAAGGTCTGGGTACATCCACTTTCCCCCTTCACCTATCTAGCAGTATGCTAGATTCGGCCAAACTTCCACTTATCTCAGATCAACAGATCCTACAACTCAGAACCCAACTGGTTCCTACAACTCAGGCACAACTGCCCTACCTCAGCCTTGCCCCAAGGCCTACAACTCAGAGAATATCCTTCTCCTACACTCAGGCAAACAGCCCTACCACTCAGAGTTCAACACTCCTACACTCAGCCTTTATAACATAGGCTTACAACTCAGATCTGTGTAAACAGATCCTACAGAAATATAGAAAAGATTATTAAACTGTCTTGCCAAAGTTGAGAGAGAAAAGGCCAAGACAATTCTTGATCAGCTGATGCAATCAACTGTATCTGAGCCTTCTTCAAAGCTTCTTGAAAATGTACTTAGCTGAGTTGATTCCAAACAGCTTCTTGAGAATCCACTGGTGGTTTCTTTCTTCTTCTTCTAATTCTGGCTTGACCTCTCTCTATCCAGCACTTTGAAAGATTCTTCTGAATTCTGATTAGAACTCTTCTTAGATCTATCCTTAGATAGTCTTCTTAGATCTCCCGGAGAAGATCTTCTTAAGTGACTAGCACTTTCTTGAAATGAATTGGATTGTGATCCTTCTCTTCCTTTTTGATTCAAAGTTATTCAAAAAGGACTATCTGTTATGGTTGTTGTTCTCCTTCTGAATCAGTCTATTTATAGACATTCTTCATGGTAACCGGCTGATCCGGTTTCTAACCGTTTTCTGACAAGTCTGACAGCTTCAGTTAACCGGTGGTAACCCACAGCTGTCAAGTCTTCAAACAAGTCCTGTGCCTTAGTCTTGAACCACAAGTTGTTGAAACAGTCTGTCAGAAAGTGTCGAGACCATCTGTCTATCTGTGTCGACACAATTGACTTTGGTGTCGACACAGTCTTCAGTGATGTCGACTAAGTTGCCTTTGAGTCGACACAGCTTCTTCTGAAAATAACTTGGTCTTGACTCTTCAGTGTGTCGACACAAGTCCTGTGTGTCGACACAGTTGTTGTAGAATTATAACTTAGTAAGTGTCGACTTAGCCTTCAGGTGTCGACACATTCATTTCTTAAATCTGCTTTAATGTGTCGACTTAATCACAATGTGTCGACACATTCTGCTGGTGTCGACAAACTTGAGGTCGACTATTTTCTTCTGTGTCGACACATTCAGCTGATGTCGACAATCTTGAGATCGACTATACTCTTCTGTGTCGACACATTCTCCCAATGTTGAGGTCGACGCTTTTCTTCTGTATCGACACAAATTTCCAGAGTTGTGTCGACTCTTTTCTTCTGTGTCGACACAAATTCCCAGTGATGTGTCGACTTACTTCTTCTGTGTCGACACATTCTCCCAGTGTAGTTGTAGACTAACTGCTATGTGTCGACACTGCTTCCCAGTGTTGTGTCGACTATTTTCTTCTATGTGTCGACACTGCTTCCTCTGTGTCGACACTTGGACTTAGAATTTTTCTGCATACTTTGTCAATTCTTCACCTGCACATGTCAACTTAAAACAACATCAAATACACCTTGATGTATATCATTGAGCTAGGTTAGGCTTCTTCAAATCAGGTACACATTTTCCAATGTACCCAACAGGCACATTCGGAGGAACTGCCCCATGAGGGGGGAACCACCTCCAGCACATCAGGGCGGCGCACCAGCTCAGCATTACGGAGGCCGAGGACGCGGCCGTGGTCGTGGATACCAGTGGGGAGATCGTAGACAGGAAAGAGAGCAGGTATATGCTTTGGACCTTGCGCAGCCTCGAAATCCGGAGCAGGTCATAGCAGGTACGCAGCAATGCTTCTTTATTTTCATAGAATTTCCCTTTTAGTTGTTAAAACTCAGAACCGCACTAGATAGGTTAACAAGGAAAGAAAATTCTTTATAGAACCCTAAGATGTTTAATCACCCCAGGTATAGTCTTCATCAGCGGCAAGCCGGCCCGCACGCTATTCGATACTGGAGCTACTTACTCCTTTGTGTCGGAGACGTTCGTAGAAGGACTGGAGGGTGTGGAGCGGTTCACAGGCTCGAGGATGAGGGTGCGACTACCAGATGGATCTGAGCTCCTTACCACGGATCACTGCAATATGGAGGCAGAAATTGGTGGAAAAGCGTTCGAGGCTCCAGCAACGATTTTGAAGCTGACGGACTACGACCTGATCCTGGGCATGGTATGGCTGCACTGGAACTATGCCCAGATTGACTGTCAGGCAAAGAGGATCACCGTGAGACACGGGGACTCTTTCATTACCATCGAAGGTATAAGACCTGTCTCTCGTATACTCTTATCTTCGGTACAGGCCGTTAAGGCCCATCTGCAGGGAGAGGAGGTCTATCAGATTCTATTTGAGATGGCGGAGGTTAAGGAGTCGGTGACAGACATCCCGGTGGTGCGAGATTTCGCTGACATCTTTCCGGAGAAACTGCCAGGACTACCTCCACACCGAGAGCAGGATTTTCAGATACAGCTTGTGCCGGGAGCCAAGCCAGCGTCTAGGGCCCCTTATCGGATGGCCCCAAAGGAGTTGGCAGAGTTTCGGACTCAGTTGCAGGAATTAGTTGAGGCAGGTTTTGTTAGACCGAGTTCCTCGCCATGGGGAGCACCGGTCCTGTTCGTGAAGAAGAAGGATGGGACACTCCGCCTGTGCATCGATTATCGAGCACTAAACAGGCTGACCGTCCGGAATACCTATCCGCTCCCACGGATAGACGAATTATTCGACCAGCTGGAGGGGGCCCATTATTTCTCGAAGCTGGACTTGAGATCAGGATACTACCAGCTGCGGATCCAGGAGGAGGATATCCCGAAGACGGCCTTTAGTAGCAGATATGGCCTGTAAGAGTTCACCGTGATGCCCTTTGGGCTCACGAATGCTCCGTCGGCGTTCATGAGTCTCATGAACCGGGTTTTCGAGACCTACTTGGATGTGTTCATCATAGTATTCATAGACGTCATCCTGATCTACTCTAGGACGGAGGAGGAGCACACTCGGTGTTGGGATTTGTCTCCACAATACCTCAGATTTGTAGGAGGTCAGACCTTGAACTAAGATGAATTAAGGTGTATTTGATGCTGTGTTTAGGTTGTATGTGTGCAGGTTCTAATTGCCAAGTGTAGACCAATGTCAGTCTATAATGGGTCACCAAACACAGGACCATACAATGTAATCCCTCATTGTGTGATCCAAAGTGTTGGCCCATGTATAGCCTCTCAATTGGGATACACTTCCTATATGCACTTGGATTGATGGACAGAAGCATTGGAACTAATTTCCTCAGAAAAATTTCTAAGTCCAAAATACTCGAGTAACCCCTTTGTTATACTCGAGTATCAGACTTAATACTCGTGTATATATTTCCATACTCGAGTAGTTAATTAGACTTACTCGAGTAATCAGTTAGACTTACTCGAGTAGGCTCTGAATACTCGTGTATATACTTCTATACTCGAGTAGTTAGTCAGTCACTCGGGTAAGGTGTTCTCATACTCGAGTAAGTAACTTAATCACTCGAGTAAATCATATATCATACTCGAGTAGATCCTTTTCTTCTCTTTTCTGCAAGTTCAAGTATTGATACTCGAGTAATTGATTTTGATACTCGAGTAAATTATTCGATACTCGAGTAGTTGGTTTTAATACTCGAGTAAGCAGTTGATACTCGAGTAATTGATTTTGATACTCGAGTAAATTATTCTATACTCGAGTAGTTGATTTTAATACTCGAGTAGGTGAATGTTTCCTGGATTCATATGCTGATACTCGAGTATATCTTTGCTGATACTCGAGTATATCTTTTCTGATACTCGAGTATATCTCTTCTAATACTCGAGTAGTTCATTTCTCTATCAAGTAAATTTCTATTCTCATACTCGAGTATATGTCTCTTTGTCACTCGAGTATCTAAATTCCCATACTCGAGTATATCTTCTCTTACTCGAGTATAGCTGTTCCCTATTCCAGAATTCTTCTAAGTTCGAATTCGCTAAGTATTTTGAACCCGTCATTTCTGATTGGTCCACGTGTCATCCTTAATTAAGATTATGACCGTTGGAGTCCACCTATAAATAGGTCATTTCAGAATTGACTAATCAACAAGATTACAGAGATATTCTTTTGAAGAAAAAGGAAATTCCGTGAACCCTAATTCTCACGCCGCCGCCGCCATCGTTGTTCACGGAAGAAATTCTGGATCGTCGATCTCCGTCTTCAAGGACTATTTCTCCAGCGATCCAGACAAGAGTGAATCACTCGATCTCGCCGAGCCTCAAGGATTTCAGATCTATCTTCTCGATCGAGGTGGTTCTAGTTTTCAGATTTGTGGATCTTTCTCTCAAGTCATCTTCAACCTTTTCTGATCAAGTCAAAGCTCCTAAAGAAGAAGACTGTCAAAGATCCAGATCTGAAATTTGTTGTGTTGATTTTTATTCTCAAACCTAAATTTCATTGTAGGAGTTTTTCTCCGAGATTTGTAGGAAGATCTTTCTTCCGAGTTTTGTAGATCCAGTTGGATCGAGATTTGTAGGAACGTGGTTCCGAGGTGTAGGATTGTTTTCAATCCGAGATAGTGGAGTAGCCGAGTCTAGTGATTTGCTAGATCGGTGAGGAAAGTGGACGTACCCAAGGTTGGGGAACCACTATAAATCTCTTGTCTTCTGTGATTGCTTGATGTGCGCTGCGTTAAATTTTAATTCCGCTTTTGACACGCATTTCACCTATTCACCCCCCTCTAGGTGATTTAGGCTAACAACTTAGACCTCGCAATTGGTATCAAAGGGAGGTTGATCGTTAAAAGGTTAACACCTTGATCTTATCCTTCTAAGTTGTTTCCTGGAAAGTATCAAGCATGAGTAAGACCAAGGATTTTGCTAAACTCCCTATCTGCACCAAGAACAACTTTCCTATGTGGAAGGAAAGAGTAAAGTTCTTCATGGAAGCAGTAGATCCCCGGATCTTCATGATTGTTGAAGAAGGTCCCCACATTCCTATGACTACTTCCACCATAGACCCTAACAAGCAAGTTCCCAAGAAGTTGATGGATCTAGACAAGGATGAGATTGCACTTGTCTCTCTGGACAAGAAGGCTAAAAACATTATAGCAAGTGCAGTCGATGACTCAATGCTGCAGAATCTAATTCATTGCCAGTCTGCTAAGGAGATGTGGCAATCCCTGGTGACTCTGATGGAAGGCACTGAAGAAGTGAGGGATGATCGGAGATCCCTTCTGAATCAAAAGTATGAAGCCTTCCGGCAAGGTCACAAGGAAGCCATAGCTGACACATTCGAGAACTTTTTCAAGATAGTGAACGGCCTAAGAGTTTATGGCTGAGTCTTCACCAACGGGGAACTCAATGACAAATTCTTAAGATCCCTAACCAAGGAATGGGACAATAAGGTATGTGCCATTCGGGAGTTTGGAAGGTTAGCTGAGACGGACCCGCAAAATCTGTTCGGAAAGCTTATGTCTTACGAGCTACAAATCAACTCAAGAAAAGCTGAAGAAGAGACAAGCAGGTCTGCATCCAAGGAGAAATCTATCGCTCTAAAGGCAGATAGCTCAAGGAAGATAAAGGCTAGCTCTCCTGCCCCAGTTCCTGAGGCTGATGAAGAAGAATCATCTGAGCCCAGCTCATCTGGCTCAGAACTATCTGATGGAGAGTTCTCCCTACTCTCAAGGCAATTCAAGAAATTTTTGAACAAGAAGAAGCAATGGAGAGGCAAGGATGCCTCATATAGAAGATCACGACATGACAGTGATCATCGGAAGAAAGGCTCAAGTAGCCATGATAGGTATAATTCTAAACCGAACAAACAGATTTCTACTGACATCATTTGTTATTGTTGCAATAAGCCAGGTCACGTCATCGTCGATTGCCCTCACAAAAAGAAAGAGGGTGGAAGAAGAGAGGAAAAGAAATCCTCACACCACAAGAAGAGGACAGAGAAAAGCTTAGTAGCCAAGAAGAGCAAAACTCTCAGCGACTCTGACTCATCTGAGTCGAGTGAAGAAGAGGAAGCTTACTTTGGGCTCATGGCTCATTCGGATGATGAACAAGTTCCCCAGTTTACTGGGGAGGTAAAATCTCACACTCCTCTCTCTGATTCTGATGATGACAATGAGCAAGAGGGATATTCCTCTGAAGATGAATCTGAGCTCATGGGTCAGTATAAGGAGTTACTCACCGCTTACGAAAAGTGTCGTAGATTAATGAAAACTCAAGCCAAAGAGATAAATTCTCTACGAGCTACTGAGAGCAGCTTGAGAGAAGAAGTCGATAAGACTAACTCTCTTCAAGAGAACCTCAATGCAGCTATGGAGGGATACAATAAAGCTCTCAAGCACATCGACCTTAAAGAGGAAATCATCAAAGAATTGGAACGACAACTCGAGGCTGAAAAGAAGCTTGTTGAGAGTTTTTCTAAGCCTAAGACAGTTCTTCCAATCGTTGCTGAATTCTCTGCTAAGGCCAAGGGTGCTGGTTTAGGCCACATTGTCTCTTCTAGTAAATCCTCTAGGAGAAACAAGGCCAAGAGAAAGAATAAGGCTGCCCGGAAGGCTCTAGCTGAAGAAAAAGGGAAAGCTCCCTTGGAACCTGTTGTGTTCAAGAAAGTTATCTTTCCCACGAACGAACTCGATTATGAGTCCACCTACGGACACTTTTCTAGGCCGATCCCTGAGAAGCCTAAGTCAAGATACCAAGGTTGGACTCGTCCTCGTAACTTTGGCGAGAGTGTCTTCAAGGCACCTTATGAGGAGATTCAGCTTCAAAGCTATGGACCTTATGCTCATGGTCATAATTTCAAAAAGACACCAAAAGTAAAACCCATTGTAGAAAAGCCTATGAAGGAGAAGACCTCATGTAACTGCCATCATCATGAAGCCTCCTCCTCCAAGAGTAAAGCTCCTGCCAGACCTTCATTCCAGAAAGTCAAGCAGGACTACACAAGGCAAAGATACAACAGGTTCAACTGTTGGTGCTGTGGCAGAATTGGTCATTTTGCCAGTGATTGTTGGTTCAATCCTGAAAATGCTGCAACCCCTAAGGTTAGCAACGTGAGAGTGACCACTCATGAGGCTAATACTCGTAGGGGGAGTATTCTAACTCGAGACCAAGGACCCAAACTTGTTTGGGTTCCTAAGGCTAAATGATTGTAATTGCAGGTATGTCCAAAGGCCACCAAAATGCCAATCTGGTACTTGGACAGTGGATGTTCTCGGCATATGACCGGGACAAGGAGCCTACTACAGAATTACACCTCAGTCTGCAACGGACCAAAGGTCATCTTTGGAGGTTCAGATCGAGGAATAACTAAAGGCTATGGTATAATCTCTAACGGTAGTGTATCCTTTTCGGATGTAGCCTATGTTAAAGGATTAGAACACAATCTCATTAGCATAAGCCAACTATGCGACAAAGGATACGTAGTTGAATTTCATGCTGACAAGTGTTTGATAAAATCGGTTAACAATATGGAAACTATTTTATCAGGCACTCGAAGCAGAAATATTTTCTTTCTGAATTTTATTTGTATAGACTCTTCGACACCAGTGTGTCTTTTGGCAAAAAGTAGTGCATCTCTTGCTGACCAATGGCACAAGAGACTAGCACATATTAATTTCAAAACTATTAATAAATTATTCTCTCAAAACTTAGTGCGTGATGCACCTAATGTCAAGTGCGTTACGGACAGTCCTTGTCACGCTTGTATCAAAGGCAAGCAAACAAGAAGTTCGTTTAAAAGCATAATAGGCAAGGACTCCAATAGAAGTTTGCAGCTTCTCCATATGGACTTGTTTGGTCCACTGCAGGTTAGAAGTTTGGGAGGTAAGGAATATACGTTGGTTATTGTGGATGATTACTCGCGCTTTGCGTGGGTGTTCTTTCTGAAACACAAGTCAGATACCTTCGGTATTTTCACTAATTTTGTGAGGCAGATCCAGAATGAATACAACTGTTCCGTAGTCAAAATCAGAAGTGACAATGGAACGGAATTCAAGTCTGGAGCCATGACAGAATTTTGTGAAAGTCAAGGTATCTTTCATGAGTTTTCCTCTCCTCGCACTCCACAGCAAAATGGAGTAGCTGAGAGAAGGAACAGAACACTCATAGAGGCTTGTCGGACTATGTTGAGTGATGCCTCACTTCCGGAGTATTTCTGGGCTGAAGCAGTCAACACCGCTTGTCACGTGCAAAATCGAGCACTCATCAACAAGAACCATGATAAGACTCCTTACGAACTTCTAAAAGACAGGCAACCAACCATTTCATACTTTAGAATCTTTGGCTGTAAGTGCTTCGTACTTAACAATGGCAAGTATCACTCTACCAAGTTTAGCGAGAAAAGCTTTGAAGGTATTTTCGTAGGATATAGTAGCCATAGTAAGGCTTATAGAGTATTCAATAGAAAAACTCTGGTGGTGGAAGAGTCGATACATCTTGTATTTGATGAGACGAGTCTGTTGCAAAGCAACTCGTCTAGTGTGCCTATTGTAGATGCAGGTACAAAGTTGAAAGAACTTAGCTTGGATGAACCTAGTGAAGATAAAAATGAGACATTCATCAAGGTCCCCTCTCCAACCACCATTGGAGAGGTGGATGATCAAGATGAAGAAGACATCCCAGCTGAAGATGCAACTCCAGTGGCGGAAGAGATCCCAGATGCAAGGACTCTAGAGTTCAGATACTTGACGGATCATCCTGTTGACCAAATAATAGGAGATCCTCGGGATGGCGTCAGAACTCGTCGAGGTACAATTAACGAGAATTTACACTTAAGCTTTCTCTCACAGGTTGAACCAAAGAAATTTGAGGAAGCCAACTCCGACGCATCCTGGATTCTAGCCATGGAAGAAGAATTGAATCAGTTCAAACGATGCAAGGTTTGGACACTTGTTCCTAGACCCAAAGGTAAGAATGTCATTGGGACTAAATGGGTCTACCGGAACAAGATGGATGAAGACGGGATAATCGTAAAGAATAAAGCCAGACTTGTCGCCAAGGGATATCGTCAAGAAGAAGGAATCGACTTCGACCAGACTTATGCTCCAGTAGCGAGACTGGAAGCGATCAGGTTATTTCTTGCCTACGCTGCACTTAAGGGCTTTACCGTCTATCAGATGGACGTAAAGTCCGCCTTCCTGAATGGTGACATAAAGGAAGAAGTGTACGTAGAGCAACCGCCAGGTTTTATTGATTCAACCTATCCTAATTATGTATATTTATTACAAAAAGCACTATATGGTCTTAAACAAGCTCCTCGAGCTTGGTATGAGACTCTGTCTAGCTTCCTTCTTGAGAACAAGTTCACAAGAGGAAAGATAGACAAAACATTATTTCTTAGGGAAATAAAAGGCAAGATTTTGCTAGTGCAGATCTATGTCGACGATATTATTTTCGGCTCTACGGATAACAACCTCTGCAAGAAGTTTTCTAAACTTATGCAAGGGAAGTTTGAAATGAGTAGTATGGGAGAGCTAAAGTATTTCTTAGGGCTTCAGGTGAAACAATCTGAAGATGGGATTTTCATCTCACAGACCAAGTTCACCAAAGAGCTACTTAAGAAATTCGGAATGGAGAATGCAACCTCTATGAGGACTCCAATGGCCTCAGCTATGTCTCTGGACAAGGATGAGAAAGGGAAACCTTTTGATGAAACCAAGTACAGAAGCATAATTGGGTCCTTGCTCTATCTCACTGCAAGTAGACCAGATATAATGTTCTCAACATGTGTATCTGCTAGATTTCAGGTGAACTCTAAGGAATCTCACTACATCGCTGCAAAGCGAATCTTGAGATACCTCAAAGGTACACCAAATCTTGGCTTATGGTACCCAAGAAGTAATGATAGTGAACTAATTGGATTTTCAGATGCAGATTTTGCAGGTAGCAAAGATGACAGGAAAAGTACCTCCGGGACTTGCCAATTTCTCGGAAGGAGACTCATTTCCTGGAGCAGTAAGAAACAAAACTGTGTAGCCATCTCAACGGCTGAATCAGAGTACATCTCTGCAGGCAGCTGTTGTGCACAGCTCTTATGGATCAAGAATCAGTTTGAAGACTACAACATACAGTTCCAGAACATTCCCCTGTTCTGTGACTCTTCCAGCGCTATAGCAATAGCCAACAATCCAGTCTCCCACAGCCGGACCAAGCATATAGAGCTTCGCTATCATTTCATCCGGGAGCATGTGGAAAATGGAGATATAGATCTACAGTATGTCTCCACAGACAGGCAAGTTGCAGATATTTTTACAAAGCCGCTGGACGAGTCCAAGTTCTCGTTCTTCAAAACTGAGCTTGGACTGCTCAACAAAGAAGTCAAGTGATGGACTCTCAAATTAAGAAGATATCAGTAATGTTGGCTGCTCAGAGGTACAGTTTCTCAGTGGAAATAGACATCTAACAGGGCAACTCCTTCAAGTATTAGAGACTCGAGCATCGCTACACTTACACGAGTAAACGGCTAATACTCGAGTAAAAAGGTTCATATACTCGAGTAATCCAAAAGATACTCGTGTATGAACTTCTCATACTCGAGTATGAAAATTCGTTAAGAACTTAATACTCGTGTATGCTGATTACATACTCGAGTATGTATGATTGATCACTCGTGTATGTTGTGCCTACTCGAGTATACTAAACCTAATACACGTGTATGCTGTCATCTACTACTCGAGTATTCGGAAGTATTTTGGATTTTCAAAATCTCTACTCGCACCCAGCAAATTGCCGCCTTGTTCAGGTATGCCATTATACTTAATTCTCTTTAAACCTAATTAGGATTATTTATATATATATTCAAAACGAAAAAGTCCTTTCCACTTCTCATTCACTCGAGTAGCCGCCGACTTCTCGTATTCCCGACTACTGTTCTTCGTCTTCCTTCACCGCAAGATTTCCGAATCGCTGATGGCTCCTCCCTCCTCCAAGTTTGGAATCGGCTCTGAATTAGTGACAGATGGGATTGAAGATATCTCGGATGATTTCAAGAACCTACTGATTCTCCTGGACACGGCCGGATTGACCTTCGTTCTTCAAGAACCCTGCCGCCTCTTGCTTCCTGATGTTGAAGAGTTCTACAAAAATTTGAAGGTTAGACACAATGGTACAGTTCTGAAATCAAAGGTAAGGGGAGTTGAAATTCGGTTAGATAAAACCTCTGTCGCCACTCTGCTTCGGATGCCAGTGGTCGACGAAGAAGATGACTTAGACAAGGCAGATGCCGACCGCACCTCCTTATTCTGTGGTCGAGATCCAGAAGGTGGAGGTGAAACCCTGAATCGTTCTTTGTTCAATTCAGAAGGAAAGTTTCTCGTTGACATCATTGCCAAAATCCTCTGGTGCAAGACTTACTCCATTAGAGATGTATCCCAAAATCTATTTGACGTTATGCAAGCTATTGTCTGCAGGAAGAAGTTCCAGTTTGGAATGATGATACTGGATAAGATCAGAGAAAGCGTCAAACATCCCAGTTTTGCCAGGATTATCTCCCTCCTCCTCCATGAGATCAATCCTACAGTGTTTGACTTCTCTAAAGGGACTCCTCTTCACCACATGAAGAAAGTTTCAATATCTTCCATTCAGAGGTATGACCTCAAGATCATGAACCCTGCCCAAGCCTCCAAGGCTGATGCCATCTCAGCACAACACCAAGACAGCAGTTTACCTGAAGTCAGGATCCCATCTCCTCCTCTACATCAAACTATTGCTACCTCTGGTGCTTTAGTTGAGGGGGAGCCTGCCTCTTCTCTTTCTCAGCTTCAAGTTACTTCTAAATCAGTAATTCCAGCACAAGAAGAAGTCAGAGTTGCTACTCCTCCAGTTTCTCCTACTCCAGCTCATCTTCAATCAGCAATTCCTGAATCTGAGATTCCAGATACAGCTCACCTACTGTCTACAGCTGAAGATATAGACAGATTCATTGATGAGTTAAGCTCAGATGCTCCTTCTTTTCAAAATGATTCAGCTGCCAAGTCTCCTGCTCAGTCTCCAGCTCTCTCCCCTTTGGGTGCCACAGATCTTCATGATGATATCATTCTGTCCGATGACGAGGAGGATTCCCCAGACCCTGTTGACCCTCCTCTGAAGACACTTGATTTCTCTCTCCCCTCCTTCACTGATCCCTGTGACTCCATTGAGTTAGTCCAAACCAAGAGAGCTGTAAGCTCAGTGGTTGTGGAAGAGATCGCCCCTTGGACTGCTACTGCTCTACCAGTCCCTGGATTAACCTCAGCTCCCTCTTCCTCCTCCTCTTCAGATCTAGTCAGCAAGATTGAGCTCATGCTCAAAGAACAGAGAGATTACTTTGATGCCTCTCTGCAGTCAGTCAACTCCAAGGTCTCTGCTCTTGAAAAGGAGATGAGCAGAGGCTTTGCTGAAATCCAGGCAAATACTGATGAACTGAAAAGATTGTTCCAGCTAGGTGGCAAGGCCATAGATCACACCATCACGAGCATAGGTGAGCTAAGAAACCAAGCAGAGACAGTAGCTCACAATCAGCTCAAGCTAGATGAGAGAGCTGAAACCAATGTTGTGAAAGTATGTGATGAAGTGAGCACTTTCAGGGATGAAGCTATTGCCAAGCTATCCATAGATATCAGCAAGGTGGAGAAGATTGTAAAAGAACAAGTTGAAAAACTTTCTGAACAAGCTGAAGCCCAGGTCAAACAACAGTCTACCCAATCTTAAGAGGCTATAAGTGATCTAGTAAAAGGATTGAAAGAATCCATTCTTTCCCAGCTCCAGTCAGTCAAATTCTATACCTATGATACTGCTGTCTGGCTGCATAATCAAAACTTTCCTGAGTTTCAACTGGACCCTACCATTATACCTCAGCATCTAAATCCTCTTGCAGAACAGCCCCCAGCAGATGTCTCAGCTCAAGCAACCCTTCAAGGAGGTGTGCCAGTTTTCTCACCTAGAGCTGAGGGTGATGTGACTGAGCCTCCCCTATCCTATACTGAAGCATGGCAAGATGATTTCCCTTTCAGTTCTCAAGGCCCTTCCAAGAAGAAAAGAAAATATGGTGACGACGCTTCTGCCAGCCGTTCTGCACCAAGGAAAGAGCCAGCTTCTGAAGGTAGACCACCTGTTGTTCATGCTGAAGTGTGGAGTCCTACCTCTAAGTCCCTAATTCTTGATACTCTGAGGTTAGTGACTGATCTTGGGGAGAACAGAGATAATTACTACAGTTATTCAGAGTGGAAAGCCTACGAAGCATCTCAGATAAAGATCAGGCTGCATGACAGAAATTGGGGGCATAACAACCCAGCTGCTCCTCCTAGGCCCAGGACTTACTTTCCAAAACCTTTCAACTACCTAGAAAGGCAAGACTTGAAAAGAGAAAGGATGCACAAGGATGCCCCATCTTGAGTTGAACTAAGAATGTGGAATTGGACTTTTGTTTCTGTGCTTAAAACATTTCTATATATATATATTTAATTCTAGTTATGGCTATTTCATTAACTAACCTGCTTTAACTTATGTTTTGTTTTTCAAGTATATGTGCATTGTTCTTTTTACTCTGTATAATTCACCTTAGTATAGAGGATGCTGACATCTACAAATAGGGGGAGATTGTTGGGATTTGTCTCCACAATACCTCAGATTTGTAGGAGGTCAGACCTTGAACTAAGATGAATTAAGGTGTATTTGATGCTGTGTTTAGGTTGTATGTGTGCAGGTTCTAATTGCCAAGTGTAGACCAATGTCAGTCTATAATGGGTCACCAAACACAGGACCATACAATGTAATCCCTCATTGTGTGATCCAAAGTGTTGGCCCATGTATAGCCTCTCAATTGGGATACACTTCCTATATGCACTTGGATTGATGGACAGAAGCATTGGAACTAATTTCCTCAGAAAAATTTCTAAGTCCAAAATACTCGAGTAACCCCTTTGTTATACTCGAGTATCAGACTTAATACTCGTGTATATATTTCCATACTCGAGTAGTTAATTAGACTTACTCGAGTAATCAGTTAGACTTACTCGAGTAGGCTCTGAATACTCGTGTATATACTTCTATACTCGAGTAGTTAGTCAGTCACTCGGGTAAGGTGTTCTCATACTCGAGTAAGTAACTTAATCACTCGAGTAAATCATATATCATACTCGAGTAGATCCTTTTCTTCTCTTTTCTGCAAGTTCAAGTATTGATACTCGAGTAATTGATTTTGATACTCGAGTAAATTATTCGATACTCGAGTAGTTGGTTTTAATACTCGAGTAAGCAGTTGATACTCGAGTAATTGATTTTGATACTCGAGTAAATTATTCTATACTCGAGTAGTTGATTTTAATACTCGAGTAGGTGAATGTTTCCTGGATTCATATGCTGATACTCGAGTATATCTTTGCTGATACTCGAGTATATCTTTTCTGATACTCGAGTATATCTCTTCTAATACTCGAGTAGTTCATTTCTCTATCAAGTAAATTTCTATTCTCATACTCGAGTATATGTCTCTTTGTCACTCGAGTATCTAAATTCCCATACTCGAGTATATCTTCTCTTACTCGAGTATAGCTGTTCCCTATTCCAGAATTCTTCTAAGTTCGAATTCGCTAAGTATTTTGAACCCGTCATTTCTGATTGGTCCACGTGTCATCCTTAATTAAGATTATGACCGTTGGAGTCCACCTATAAATAGGTCATTTCAGAATTGACTAATCAACAAGATTACAGAGATATTCTTTTGAAGAAAAAGGAAATTCTGTGAACCCTAATTCTCACGCCGCCGCCGCCATCGTTGTTCACGGAAGAAATTCTGGATCGTCGATCTCCGTCTTCAAGGACTATTTCTCCAGCGATCCAGACAAGAGTGAATCACTCGATCTCGCCGAGCCTCAAGGATTTCAGATCTATCTTCTCGATCGAGGTGGTTCTAGTTTTCAGATTTGTGGATCTTTCTCTCAAGTCATCTTCAACCTTTTCTAATCAAGTCAAAGCTCCTAAAGAAGAAGACTGTCAAAGATCTAGATCTGAAATTTGTTGTGTTGATTTTTATTCTCAAACCTAAATTTCATTGTAGGAGTTTTTCTCCGAGATTTGTAGGAAAATCTTTCTTCCGAGTTTTGTAGATCCAGTTGGATCGAGATTTGTAGGAACGTGGTTCCGAGGTGTAGGATTGTTTTCAATCCGAGATAGTGGAGTAGCCGAGTCTAGTGATTTGCTAGATCGGTGAGGAAAGTGGACGTACCCAAGGTTGGGGAACCACTATAAATCTCTTGTCTTCTGTGATTGCTTGATGTGCGCTGCGTTAAATTTTAATTCCGCTTTTGACACGCATTTCACCTATTCACCCCCCTCTAGGTGATTTAGGCTAACAACTTAGACCTCGCACTCGGCATCTGGCACTGACCTTGGAGAGGTTGCGGGAGCATCGCCTTTATGCAAAATTCAGCAAGTGTCAGTTCTGGTTGAAGGAGGTGGCCTTCCTAGGCCACATCATCAGCGGAGCCGGGTTAGCAGTAGATCCAGCAAAGATTCGGGCAGTTCGCGATTGGCCGCAGCTGAGGACAGTCACCGATGTACGCAGTTTCTTGGGACTTACCGGTTACTACCGAAAGTTCGTGGAGGGGTTCTCTCGGATTGCCCTCCCCCTCACATCTTTGACAAAGAAGGAGGCACCTTTTGTTTGGACCCCGCAGTGCCAGGCGGCTTTCCAGGAGCTGAAGGACCGACTCATCTCGGCCCCTATTCTGGCCCTTCCATCCGGAAAGGAAGGATTCCAAGTGTATATCGACGCATCATACCAAGGGATGGGAGCGGTGCTGATGCAGAACGGACATGTCATAGCATATGCCTCCCACCAGCTGAAGACCCATGAGAGGAACTACCCGGTGCACGACCTCGAGATGGGAGCGGTCGTTTTTGCTCTGAAGGTCTGGCGCCATTATCTTTATGGAGTCCACTGCGATATCTTCTCCGATCACAAGAACTTGAAATACGTGGACACGCAGAAGGAGCTGAATATCAGGCAGAGGCGTTGGGTGGAGTTCTTAGCAGATTATCAGTATGAGATGCACTACCATCCAGGGAAGGCAAACGTGGTGGCCGACGCGTTGAGCCGGAGAGCTGCCACTTCCGAAGCTGGGCCCCAGGTTATGTCCATGGAGCTAGTCCAGTCATTCAGAGATATGCAGATATCCCTAGTGTCCGAGGATGACCCAGCTCTGTATAGGGAGTATTTGGCATCGATGGTGGCCATAGACGATATTCGGGATCGCATTCGGGACGGACAGAGGACAGATGCGTGGGCGGAGCCGATGTTCCGTGCTTTGGAGGAAGGTTCGACAGAAGATTATTCCCTGAGAGATGGTTTGCTCCACTTCAGAGGCAGAGTATATATACCCGCAGGAGGCCAGATCCGAGAGGATATTATGATGGAGGCGCATTGCAGCCGGTACTCGGTGCACCCGGGGATCACAAAGATGACCGCTGATTTGAAGAGGACGATGTTTTGGCCGGGCATGAAAAAGGACATTACGTACTTCGTGACCCATTGCGAGGCGTGTCAGTTGGTGAAGGCGGAGTGCAGGAACCCCGCAGGATTGTTACAGCCACTCCCGGTGCCGGAGTGGAAGTTTGACGATATAGCGATGGATTTTATACATGGTCTTCCCCGGTCTCGGACAGGGAACGACTCGATTTGGGTGATTGTCGATCGGTTGACGAAGGTGGCCCGCTTTGTACCGATCAGGAAGGATGACTCGGTGGGAGTGCTGGTACGGAAGTTTGTGGAGCAGTATGTCCGATATCATGGCGTGCCCCGGACTATAGTGTCGGACCGCGATGGACGGTTTACATCCAGGGAGTGGCGGTCAGTGCAGGCATATTTGGGCACCCGGTTGACTTTTAGCACGGCCTTCCACCCTCAGACGGACGGGCAGACCGAGCGCACCAACCGGACCTTGGAGGATTTGCTACGGCTGTGTATACTGGACCGAGGGGAGCTGTGGGAGAAGATGTTACCGTTGGTCGAGTTCTCCTATAATAATAGCTACCAGTCCAGCATCAGGATGGCGCCTTATGAAGCCTTGTATGGACGAAAATGTAGGACCCCGCTTTCTTGGGTTCAGGACGAGGATCCGAAGCTGCTGGGATCGGATTTCGTTGAAGACACTGAGGCTCAGGTGAGACTGATCAGAGATAGGATGTTGGAGGCACAGAGCAGACAGGCTAAATACTATGACGCCCGGCATCGTCAGGTGGAGTTTCGGGTAGGGGATCGAGTGTTCTTGAAGATCCGGCCCATGCACGGAGTCTCACGGGTGCGCGGTCGGAGGAAGAAACTCAGCCCTAGGTATATGGGCCCTTACCGGATCCTGGAGCGGATCGGACCCCTAGCCTACAGGCTAGAGTTGCCACCAGAGCTGGCAGCTCTACACGACGTCTTCCACATCTCTTCGCTGAGAAGGGCTCTACTATGCCCGGAGCAGCGGATTTTGACCACCGAAGGGCCGGTAGCTTCAGACCGATCGGTTCACTTGGAGCCGGTTCGGATCGACGACAAAGGAGTGCGGATCTTGCGCCGCAAGAAGATCTCCTTAGTCAAGGTTCTGTGGAGAAATCACGGTCAGGAGGAGCACACCTGGGAACCGCAGGATCTGATGAGGCAAAGATACCCGGAGTTGTTCAGTCAGGTACATCTCACCACCTCTCGGTATACTATAGATTGCCTTCTTGTTTTGGAATGTTAAGACTAGATACGGAAAATCCAGGACCTAGGCATGCGCACTTAATCAGAAAGGTAGGGGCTAATCTCTTGTTTATTGGGGAGATTGTCTTCGTTATCAAACGAACAGTCGCCTGAACCCAATAGAAAGATCGTATGGGATGTTACAAGTTTAATTTATTCCGATAGAAATCCCCGTAGGCTCAACCTCAATTTCGGGGACGAAATTTTTGTTTTGTTTATTGGGATTTGTAACATCCCATTTCCGGCTAGACCCCTAGGAGTCGGTTAGTTGTGACAAAACCCTAGGAAGCCCAAAATTTGAAATAAAGCGATCAATATTTTCGGGTCACGGGTTGGTCACGCCCGTGACCGACCCGTCACGCCCGTGACTTGGGCATGACTACTTCGACGATCGTCGATCTCCACGAGACGATCGTCGAACGTGCTGTCTGGGCATGTCACGCCCGTGACCAAGGTGTCACGCCCGTGACTATGGGCGTGACCCCATCGACGATCGTCGATCGCCTTGAGACGATCGTCGACCTTGCGGCCCGGGCATGTCACGCCCGTGACATGAGTGTCACGCCCGTGACCTAGGGCGTGACCAGCCTTCAACGATCGTCGATCTCAATTCGACGATCGTCGATCTCAAAATTTGCCGCTCGGGCCTGTCACGCCCGTGACCTAGAGGTCACGCCCGTGACCTAGGGCGTGACCAGCCTTCGACGATCGTCGAACTCAATTCGACGATCGTCGACCCCAAAATCTGTCGTTCAGGCCTGTCACGCCCGTGACCCAAGTGTCACGCCCGTGACCATCCTTCGACGATCGTCGATCTCAGTTCGACGATCGTCGAACCCAGAATTGGCTATTCGGGCCTGTCACGCCCGTGACCTATGTGTCACGCCCGTGACATTGGCCGAAACGACGGTTCAGGCCCGAAATTATTCTAACACGCGTGGTAATAAATGCTGGTGTGGGAAGTTACACCAGGGTAATTTCAGGCCGTTTTCCTTCTGTAATTATATAATAAATGAGGAAGATATGGTCCAATAGGAAGCCGCCAGCTGGACACACCTGTTCAGTTTCCACCGTTTCTTATCCCTTCACTGTAACCGAAACGTTAAGGGGAGAACCTTCATGGCCATTAAGGCTTTACCCATTCATCTTCCCACTTTCTGACTTATAAAAGCCCACTTGAGGCAAGAGGAGAAGGTTACACGCTCAAGCAAATGGATCAGACCTTTGTTCTTGCTGTAGGAGAAGTTCAGCAACGCCACCACCGCGCCATGGCACCCCGTCGTTCTTCTCGCCTTCAAACCGCGAACAAGGTCCTCCTCTGCTCCTTCTCTTTCATGGGTAGATCTTAGGATTCTTAGAAAGGAAGTTCGCTCTCAACGGCGCCGGACCCGTCTCTCGTTTTCATGGGAAAACCATGAAAATGGTATTTTTGAGTTCGCCGGAAACCGCCACCTCCGGCGGCCAAACCACCGCCAACCGCTAGCCATTGCCTCAACGGAGGAGGTGGTGGTGGTGGCTGGCCAGGGAAGTGACCGGACTGTCGGCGATGGATCACGGAAGTGTTACAGGAAAATTGGTTTTCCGTATCTGTTTTCGGTTTCATGAAGAAGATGAACAGTAGGATAAACTTCATAATATACAGATTATTATAAATTACAAGATGGGAAAATGTATTATTTGAATATATTTTTGGGGCTGTAAAATGAGGCACTTAGAGGCCGTTTTAGAAAAAATGACCAGACACGAAAGTCGTAGCCCTTCGAGTCTAGACAAATCTAAAATTGGTTTCAACTCGTTTGGGTAAGCGGTTCGGCCGCAGCACCCGATTTAGTGGGGGCTGTACCTAGAGTTGGGCAGAAATTAAAACGGATGCCCACTCTTCGTTCCTTCTCCAAATGACCTGAAATTTGGGCAGGGGGTTAATCTTGGTTATACCTAAAGGCAGACCAAAAATGTGAATTTTTGGAGATACTTTGCCTAAAGTTTTTGTTTTAATTTAATAAACTTAGAGAAATTTATTTAGATGGTCAAATGACCTCCAAACCCTCCCAAATTTTGGTGAGTGGTCCCTGGCTATAAAACCTAGGTCTGTGTAAAATTCCAATTGATTTGGAGGAGTTTTGGGTGAGAAATCTTCTACCCTTAACTAGGCGTTAGTGAGACACCTTTTAAAAAAAAGTGCACTGAGAATTTGGAAAGGTCAAATCGCCTCAACAGAGGCTGATTTTCTGATCTCTGACTTAGAATGGTGTTATAACCTGCGTGGAGAAAAATGGAGTGGTTTAGGGTTGGTTTACCCTAGGATCCAAACTCAAATCTTAAATGAAGGGTTTTGAGGTTTGTGAAGGACATAGGAGCAAAAGCTCTTGTATGCCCTTGAAATTTGGAGGAGAGTGGCATGATATGCTGAAAACCCTCTGGTTGAAATAGTGAAGGAATTGGAGGTAATTGGGTACCTCGGAAGTTGAGAGTTTGAATTAGGATAGAAATGTAATTTAGTTATTTTAAGTACTAAATCTAATCCAAAAATTATGAAACTCGGGAGGAGGGGGTTTTAGGATGTTTTAGACTTATGGTAATTTTCCTGGAATTGTATGATTAATAAATATCATACTTCATGTGTTAAAGGATTATTAGCCCGATTTGTTGTTTCAAATATTTGGAGGTTTTAAATTAATTATAATCAGTTAAAATTCTGGATTTAGATCTTGACCAGTAGAACATTGATTCCTGGATTTTTATAGAATTTTTATGTTGAGTAAATCTATTACTTTATTCACAGATGATAGAAAGGGCTTTTATGATTAAAAATTAATTATGGATAAAATACTTGTTGGAAAATTGTGAAACTTGGCCAGTGCTAATTTTAGGCCTTTATCTACATGACATAAATTATTTATAATTTTTGAAAGAATATTTTCTGTACTTGATTCATAAACAACAGAAGTTAGAGATTATTTCTAAAATAGTTTTCATGCCCTTTTAATGATAGAAAAAATATGATACTTAGGATTTAACCTATTGAGATAACCTAGTATTTATCATAAATTTGCTGGACATCTTGCAGGAGAACTTAGGGTAGTTCATGTTCAAACCGGTAGTCCTTGGGATTTTCGAGGAATTTAATTAAATGCCAAATAAATTAGGAAAATTTCCATTTTCCGGACTTAGGTCATTTATATCATGGTAAGTCTCCAGTAAATAATTTAGGGCATTTGGATGAGTAATGGATCATTGCATAACCGGTTCGACATGTAGCCTAGGTCGGTCTGCATATAGCAATTGTGAATTGAAATAAGACATGATCTGAGGAAGACATTGGAGTTAAATAATTCATTTTGTTTGGGTGGGCAATAGTGGAGGAAATCGCATTAGGAAGATATAAAGAGTAGTGAGTAGTGGTGATAGCTAGAGTTAAGAGGTGCTCGGGTTCGACGAAAGATCGTCTTTCCCGAAGAGTGGAAGGTTTAAAAATCACCCTAGGATAGTCTATCGTAATGTGAGAAGGGAATGGGTTAAGGGAAATAAACCAATAATATTAAGTGCCTTGCGAAAGGGAACTTCGGGCCGTAATGCCGCCGTCTTGGTTCCTAGTGCCCCTTGAGAGCCCTTCACGGGGTATACCGGGGGCAGTCCTGGGCTAACGTAAACTGTAATAATAAACTGGCAAGAGTAACTTAGTAACTAGGATTGCACTTTTCACAAACACTGTTGGCACAGGAAGATTGATGAGAGCTTCGGCTCGGGTGATTTGGAAACGGATGTTTGGGTCCGGGGAGCCTCGGCTCGGTTGGTTAAGAGACGGACGGGATGGTCCGGGGAGCTTCGGCTCGGTTGGTTAAGAGACGGACGGGATGGTCCGGGGAGCTTCGGCTCGTTTGGTTGGAGACGGACGTTTGGTCCGGGGAGCTTCGGCTCGGTTTTTGTGTGTTTGCGATTAAACTTGCATGTGCATAAGATAGGAAAAGTTAAGGTGGTGGGTTTTATGATATTGGGGAGTTCGATTGCACCGACATGGATATCGTTGACTCGGCGAGGTGGTTAGCACTTCGCCAACAGAAGTCCGGTGCGCCAGCCGGCAAGAGTACGCAGGCGTCCGCTTAGTGCACCAAGCGTTGAGGCGTACGATAGGTCAGACCAATGGTGCTTTTACTGGTTTTGAGGTGGGCGAGGCCCAACCCACCGCTTCCGTCTACCACTACGGAGGTATCCTGGGAGGTAACGGCTCCGAAAGGGGGAACTAAAGGTCTGTGTGCACAGAGTCGGGTGTGTGAGTTGCACTTGTATGTTTCATCATACCCACTAGCATGTCATAGCATAATCGATTCATTTAACCCTGACACCTAAAGTATAAGTGGTATGGGACGCTTATACATTAGGACCTGCAAAACGATCCCTTGGTCTATAAGCTTGTGTGGGCAAGTTTATAAATCAAAGGTTAATTTCAATATATAACAACCATTGCTGTTTGATAACCGACACCCCAACGTATAAGTGGTATGGGACACTCTATACGATGGGAGCCTTGCAAAAGATCCCTTTTGCTTATGTGTTCTCGCATAAGTGAAGGTTTAAATTCATATGTTTGCTTTTCTTACTGCTAGACCTATTATAACAATCATATTAACTGCTCACCGAATACATCTTGCTAGATTAAGTCCATAGTCACCTGTTTCTTGATTTATCTCTACCATCATGTCCTTCCCTTTCTTCCTCCCTGCTTGGTACCTAGGAGCCATGGGGGGAAGGGGTAGGGGATGATAGGGCTTAGTCTTTATGACTAACGGTTTTCGAACCGCATCATTTAGGGGATCGTGGAGCCCAGCATGGAGGAGCAGCCCCAGAGATCGGTGCGCCTAGAGATGGGGCAGTCTAGCTCCGGAGTTCACACAGCCGGGACCGTGAGTCTCGACCTTGAGTAGTTTCTGTTTCGCTTCCGCATGAGAGACTTGTAGTGAGGACATTTTGTACCGGGCATAAGCCCGTATTTATAGTACTCTGATGATTTCTGTGGACACTCCCTTCGTGGAGATTTTATCTTATTTACATGTGATTTATTATTGTGGACTGTATTGTTCTTACTTCAATAATTGTGCTACTTTTCTGTGATCGAATTGGCCGGCAGAATCGGCGCCTTGTGGTGATGACCCTTCAGGACGTGAAGGAGTCACCGCAAAGCGGCGGTTTTGGGCCTAAGACCCCGGTGGTTGAAAAAGAAAAAAAAAAGGGGGTCTTACAGTGAAAGCGGAATGCCAGAAGCTCAGAGGTTTCTTTAAATTGTTACCTATTCCGGAATAGAAGTTTGATGATATTTCGATGGATTTCGTGCATGATTTGCCTTGATCTCAACGCTGTAATGAATCGGTTTGGGTGATCGTAGACCGGTTGACGAAAGTGCCTCACTTCCTTCCGAACAAGAGGGACGATTCAGTAGAAGTCTTGGAGAAACTTTATGTTGAGCAGATTGTACGATTGTACGGTGTTCCCCATAGCATCGTAAGTCACCGTGATGGGCGATTCACTTTGAATGATTGGAGGCTAATCCATCAGTTGTTGGGCACAAAGTTAACGTTCAGTACGGCCTTTCATCCCCAAACTGATGGACAGACTTAAAGGACAAACAAACGATGGAGGACATGCTCCGAATGTGCACCCTGGATTTTGGTAAGAGGTGGGAAGATCACCTCTATATGGTAGAGTTTTCCTACAATAATAGCTACCAAGCGAGCATAAGTATGACTCCATTTGAAGCTTTGTATGGTAGGAAATGTCGTACACCGTTAGCTTGGGCAGAAATAGATGAATCTAAATTATACAAGTGTAAGGAAGTCAAAGAAGTTAATTCGACAATATGCTCTATTCGGGAGAGGCTATTGATAGCCCAGGATAGACAAGCCAAATTCTACAACGCCAAGCATCGGAACGTGGAGTTTGCGGAGGGCGATTGGATATATTTGAAGATCAAGCCCTTCAAAGGTGTGTCCAGGATTTGGTGTTTGAAAAAGTTACGTCCGAGATATCTTGGTCCAATTGAAGTGGTGGAGCGAATTGGGGAAGCTGCCTATCGTCTAGCTCTTTCGACAGAATTGAGTGGGTTACATGATGTGTTCCACATATGCGTGCTTCGGAAAGCCATCAAAGATCCAGCTCAAGTGATTGCAAACGATCGTGTACCGGTCGAATTTGGTCTAATGACGAAGGTTAGGCCCATTCAGATCGAGGATAGAGCCAATAAACAGTTGCGGAATAAGACAATCAGGATGGTCAAGGTCCGATGGGACAATTGTAGCCATGAGAAGCTAACATGGGAGCGAGAGTAGACCATACGAGCTGAATTTCCCGAGCTATTTGTTTAAACTGTTGTACAGTGCGTGTCAAGTTGTATTAAACTTCTGTGAAGTTATAACATCTTGATTTTTGTTTCCTTACTGTGTGTAAATTTCGGGACGAAATTTCTTTTAAGAAGGGGAGGGTTGTAACACCCCAAATCGCAAGAATGAGTGCAGGCTGGACAACATAGCCTGGGACACGGGCATGTCCCAAGCCGTGTTCTTCTCTATGTTGTCTTGAGTGCTCGACGAAATGATCTCGACGTTTGTCGAGAGGGTACACGACCTGCGACACAGGTGTGTCCTCGGCCATGTCCTCCTATGGGTCGATGAACTTCACTCTACGAAATGCACTCGATGATTCTCGAAGAGGCAAGTCGAGTTGGGCACACAGCCTGTGACACGAGCGTGTCAGAGGCCGTGTCCTTCTCTGAATTTGGCCAAGGCGATAAGGCCAGGTGAACATGGGCGTGTCTAAATCTGTGTTAGGGCACACGGCATATGACACGGTTGTGTCATATGGTCATTTCCTATTCGGGTTAAGTCGGTTTGTGTGCCGCTTAAGGTATACGACCTATGACACGGGCATGTCACAAGCCGTGTCAGCCCAAAAACGGAGGTGTCAGGGCAATTTGTGGCCGTTCATTTCCTTCAACTGGGATCTAATGGTCCAGGATTCTCCCTGCTATATTAAGTCCAGGAATTGAGAGTTATCTTTCATTCATCTTGGCCATTCTCTTTCTAAAAGAGATAGAGAGAAGGGAGAGTAAGGAAGGAAGGAGGAGATGGAATCCGGCTGTCGGTTGAGCTTCAGAGTTCCGAATTGCAAGCCGAGTCCAGATTTGTGGAGGCAGGAGCGTTGCGGTGCTTTCTATCCGGCTAGATTTCCATGGCTCCAAAGAGATCGTCAAAGGTAACGGTCTTCCTTCTTGGATATGTGAAGTCCATCTTTTGGCATGTGCATGGATTTCCCCCACCAAAAGGTGGCTTTTGAGGGATTTCCTTGGGTTGATTCTTAAAATCCCCAATATGTCTTGCATATAGATCGAAAAATGTGTAGTACGGAATAGACATGCTGTGTGAATCCCATTTGGACAGGTTGGTCTAGATTGGTGATGTTTCATTTGCATACCGGAGAAGACTCTGCGTATAAATGTCTATGTTGTGGAGTCGATGGGTTGTGCCTGTGAAGGAGATTAGCAGGAAGTACAAGAGTGGAATTCCAGGAAAATACCGGCGTGATTCTTGTGTTGAATGCTATGAAAGACCAGGTTTCTGGCAATGCAGGATGCTGCAGGGTTTGGGTTGAGTTTGGGTATAGAAAGCGAGTTCTACTGAACCTGCCAAGCGATCATGAGGGACGCTGGCATTAATTCTTCTTTTGGATCGTGAAGCAAGTCCTTGGAGGACAGTGTGGCTATTGTGATCTGTATGCTCTTAAAAAGGCTTCGTGCCGAACAGGAAAGGTGAAACGGACCCGCGCCTGTAAATTGGCCATGAGTACTTCGGTATTCGGCGATGGCATGACGACTTGAGCAACGCGGGGTAGTGGATCTGTACCTGTGTTATGTCAGCTTGACAAGAGAGCGTCAAGGCATTGGGATTTCGTCGATTGCATAATTAGAGCCTTAGGCCTGCGCGCCATTAAGACTAATGATCAAACTTTACCGTTGGGTTTCGAACCATGAACGGTGGTGGGACCCAGGTATTCTGGTACACCAAGAATGTGCCTTGAGTGCACGGAGCGTCGGGCTGCATGGCCGGCGTTTGTGATGTATTGTTTGTGCGTGAGGGCACAATGCGTGATATATTTGCTTGTGAAATTCTATGCCTGTAGGGAAGGAGTACCACTGCCCTGGGTAAGGGGTAAGGTCGTTATAAATTGGTCAGCTGAATGCTGACCGTTGCCTTATTTGCCACCATTATGATGGGCTGTCCCTGTACAGGTGCTGGAGAGCCGAGCGGGAAATAGAGGGATGAAGCCCCTGCTGCTGCTGGCCCTCGAAGGCTGAGCAAAGACTTTTGTTATGTTCATGTGTGGTCATCCTGCGTGCTGATGTTTGTAATCCACACTTGTAAAGCGTAACTGTAAGGCCTTAAGGCCAAACTATGATGTATTTGTTGTACATTCCTTCGAGAGTATATATAAATATGGTTGTTTATATAAGTGGACATTCATGGCTTGAGTTAAATGTAATGTTAAAATCTTCCACTAGTATGCTCTGTGTTAGGACGCGAATAGCTTTTGGTATTAACCTATAACCTTGTCGCTTATTTTGAGGCATATGGTGTGGGGCCCCGACCGGACCTTCTATTATATGTTATTTAATGGATGGGGTCGTTACAAGATGGACTGCGGATATGGATCGGGTTTCAATCCTAGCCATTGATTAAGATTAAACAACAAAAGTGGTTTAGTGACTTTCCGCCTTCTTTGTAAGAATACCTATAAATAGAAGTGCTTGTGCAATATGCCAAGTCACTGTTCCTTACCCTCTCCCGCCCGCATTTGCTAAATTTATGGAAAGCAGCTTTCTCTAACCTTCTCAAATTCTCCTGTGAAATGGAGCCCAAGGGACAAGATTTCCTCTTCGAAGGAGCAGAGGTGGTTCGAAATGGATTTGTTGATGCTCCAGAAGAGGTTCAACAGGTGCTTAATCTTCTACATAAACCTGACCTAGCCTTCGTCCTGACGGAACCCTATCTTCTGTGGAAGAGGGAAGTGTTGGAGTTGTTCGCCAATGCCAAAGCGGATGCTTCGACTGGTAATATTAAGACCATAGTAAGCGGAAAGAAGATTAAGATAACTCCAGAAGGCTCAGCAAGGCTCTGTTGTTGCCAAATCGCTCTGCAACATAGAACGAAGAAGAGCTATTACTGGACAATATAAAATCAGAAATGAAATGGTGTGGATTTTCTAAGTATACCTCCGGATCAATTCTAAGGAAAGAACTTTACCTAAGAGGTAAGTTTCTAGCTAATGTCATCGGGAAAGCTCTGATATGCAAAACAAGCTCCCATGACAAAATCTCAAAAAGGATGTTTGAAATAATGGCTAGGGTCACACTGACCAAGAGAACTGATTGGGGAAGAGTGGTGTTTGAGAGAATAGTGGACTGCATGGCTGAACCAAATTTAGGGAGAATCCTTTCACTATATCTGCGAGAAACAGCCCCAGAAATTTTTAATCTGAAACTTGGTGCAAGAATACACCACATGAGAAGGATGGACATCAAGATGCTTGAGAGATAAGACAGGGTCCTTTTTCCCTATGTTCCAGAAGCTGTGGAGACGAAAGGAAAGAGAATTGCTGCTTTTGAACCCAGCTCCTCTAGCAGCTAATCTGAGGAAGAAGAGACTCATAATCCTAATCTATCATCATCTGCTTAATTGTCCAGGAGGGACATGAATATTCAGGTATCTGCCTCCTCTGAACTTACTCCCCTTAGTCGTGTAAGCAGACCAGAGTCAGACATTGTCCCTGAAGATGATGCGCCTGCAACTAAGATGGTTGGATCTATTAAAACGGAAGTTGTTGACAAAATATCTGCAAGGATGGATGAAGATGCCACTAGATTGGATGATACTGATAGGCATCTACCTAGTTCTGATGATGATGATACTCCTAGGCCTCAAAGTGAGGGGGAGATCAAACTAGCTTCAGATAAAGAGACTGTAATGTCTGAAGAAGAGCATCCACTGTAGAAAGTTATGGAAACTCCAAGTGTTGAGAAAAGGAATGCTCAAATTGAGGGGGAGCAGCTGATACAGGAGATAATGCAAGATGCAGTATATGTAGGGGAGCAACTAAAAGTTCCTACAATAGTAGTACTACCTGCTACAGCTAACAAAGAGGTTGTTATTATTGTTGCTGCTGACTTGTATGCAAATGAAAGCATGGCAGTGGTTGAGGGGGAGATACCTTCTAATCTCCCTGGTCATGAGGTACATGATCTAGTTTCATCAGAATCTAAGAAAGAGGAATACAGTCATGAGAAAGCACACTCGTCACCACATCCAGAAAATGAAAACCTCAAGAGTGACATAGCTCAAGAAACAGGTAGCAAGCCTGTACAAGAAGCTCTAGATGAGGGCACATCTGCTAGAGCTGATTAGCTGCCATCTACCTTCATGACCTAGCTAAAGGGTTTTCTAGATGAGCAGAGGAGGGCATTATAAAATTATATGGATGAATCCCTGAAAAAAATGTCAAGAATGATCTGACAACAAAGATCAAATCTATAAGATTTGAGGTAAACCTACTGAAGGGAGAAACAGTGAAGTTCTTTACAAGAGCTGCTCTAGCTGTAGACAACAACATGGATAAACTGGATGTGTCAAGCCAGAATATTGTTGTTATTATTGAGAATCAAAAGATTCAGGATAAGAACTCTGTGACCATTCATGAGAATTATAAAATTCTGAGAAGTGAACAGAACATTTAAATCTTCATAAAGATGGATGTCTGTACCAAGATGCTTGGTGACCACGTGTTGGAAGTTAAGAATAAGGTCACTGCTGGAGTAAACTACCTGGAAGTGGAAAGAAGCAAGGCAAGCAGCTCTCATACCACTAAATAAATTGAAGAAGCCAAAAAGGGAGAGAGAGAAGCCATAATGACCAATACTGAAAACATGGTTTGGGCAAAAAATATTGTGAGAGGCTTATTGGGATTAGAGCCAGTGCAATATGACATTATCCAATAATGCCTGCTCAAGTACTAAAAACCTTAAATAGAGAGCCTGCTCAAGATAATCAAAGTATGTGATGTATATGGAAGATCAAGATACTGATGGTAATTAGTGGGGAGTGCAGCCCACTACTGCTAAAATTTCCTCTTCCATCCCCACTGTTGACCAGGCACTACAAACAAGAGAAATGACTGCTAAAACTGCTGAAACAGAAGAAGAAGTCAGGATGAGAAAGAGAAAATATAGAGAAGAAATAGAAAAATGACCTGATTTTGAGCAATGGAGCCCAGAGTCCAGATCCATCATCTTGCTTGCTTAGGATCAGGTCAAAAATAAGTAATCAGACAGAGGTAAATGATATTGTAATACTGAATGAATTAAGATGGAAAAGAGAGACACGGAAAGAAGGATTTTCTGGAGGAACAAAAAGGCAAATCTTCTCACTCCTGATGTTGTGAAACCATCTAAATACTTCCCCAAGCCCTTCAGCTATTTAGAGAGACAAAAGGATAATGCTAAAGCTGGATCTACTAAGTCTAAGGTGCTAGTGAAGCTGATAAGAAGGGAAATAAGATAGCTGGAGCTGAAGACAAGCCAATAAAGAAATCCAGAGGCAATGGGATTATGATAAGGGAAACTGAAACTTAAAATGTTTCAGATTCTGCTTACAGGGCTAGGGATGAAACACTTTGTTTATATTGCTTAAACATTTATTCCCTATATGATTAAATAGAACAACCATTTGTTATATTCATGATCTGTCTAACTCATCATTTGCTATGATTTTGACTTATCTGCCACATCATTTCATATGTCTATGATTAATCTGAATTATGATGTGATGATATATTTTATATATTTACATCATAAGTATGTTAGTGTATACATTGGCTTAGGTTTTGACTTCTTCAAATAGAGGGAGATTGTTGGGTCCATTGATCACAATATCCTGAATTTGAAGAAGGACCGGCAAATAATGTATACACATGTTGTGATCTAACTTGTGTTCAAGGTTAATGATTGCAGATTCTCTTGATAAGCAATGATAGGATAGGTAGCCTAAGTGGCTAAGATAGGTAAGTTCTTACCTAAGTGGTGGAAAGACAGATAACTGTCTATGTCTACAGGTGTTGAGTGAAGATTGGTCACTCAACGCTAGATGACTTGTAGCACTGAGTAAAGCCTATTCAGTCAAATCCATGAAGTGGAAAGTTTAGAATATGGCAAAGTACACAAGCGTTGAGTGAAGTCAACTCACTCAACGCCATATAGCAAAATGTTGTGAGACAGGAAAAAGCAGTAAAAGCCTAAGTTGAAATGAGATGAAATGTGGTTAAGTCCACAGACGTTGAGTGAAGTAAACTCACTCAATGCCATGATGCTAAAGGCAAAAATATGGCTGTGTTTTGGCACTGAGTGATGAAGACACACTCAACGCCATATAACAAAAAGGCTGTAAGAACTAGTTGGAAAAAGTTCAGTATTCATCGAACTCAGTTCAAAATTCGTCGAACTAAGTTTAGAGTTCGTCGAGCTGAGCTCGCCATTTGTCAAACTCAGTTCAGTTCGTCGAACTAAGTTCAGAAATTTGGATAAGGCAAAAAGCATTGAGAGAGGCATGCTCACTCAACGCTCTCAACGCCTAAGATGCTTCAAAGGCAGAAAATTGGCTAAGGCAAAAATCATTAAGTGATGAAGACACACTCAACGATCTCAAGGCTAGAGAAGCAGAAAATTGGCTAAGGCAAAAAACATTGAGTAAGGTGAGCTCACTGAGCGCTCTCAACACCTGGTATGCAGAAAAGGCTGCAGATTTTGTTTAAGGCAAAAAGCGTTGAGTGGAGCTTGCTCACTCAACACTGTCAACGCCTAGTTTGACAGAATTTTGTCAAAGTACTTTGGCTTTGAGTGAAGCTCATTCACTCAACGTCTATACTACTGATGCTTGAATTTTGACTAAGTCTTCAGTGTTGATGTCAGCAAGTCAAAAAGTCAACCATATTCAAATTGTGAGTGGTAAAGCCACAGTACATGACAAATGGCGTCGTAGGTCTACTGTACGTCCGTTAGGCATTAAAGCAAGGATGTATCCAGCATTAATGGTGTGGGACCCACTACTAAAAGAGTCATTGGGTTACAATAAATAAAAGGAAATGCTCTTTACAGAAAGATAAAACCACATAAGTCCTACATAATCGCCATTATTGAGGGTGTGGTTAAAGAACCGAGAGCCTAAGACAAGCAAGTCAAGTGGTAGATCAAGCTAGTTGTTGAGATCAACATCTTTAAATGCAAGATTACTGGTGCCATCTACATCTATATCAACTAATAAGCTCAGGGCGATTCTTTGAGAAAGAGATAGCAGCTAGGGCCAACCTTTGCTCCAGATATTTCACAAATCCAGCCAATAAATTCTAAAGAACATTTTATTGAGGATCTATGAAGAAGGAGATAGAGCAGAGCAGTTAGCTCAATTCAGAAAGGAGTAGAAAATATGATCTGCAGGTTGCTTACAGTATAATACAAAGATTCTACATCATTGTTGCTGTGAAGAAGAGAGAGCTGAACCTTTGGTTCAGTTTAGAAAGAGGCAGAATAGTATTCTGCAAGTCACTTCCAGCTCAAGTGGATATACTTGTTGCTGTGAAGTAGTTGGGGCTAGTGTGCACTTAGTCTAGTAAAGTTGACATATGAGAACTTTCCTAGTACTATAGTGGGGGGCTGAGTCTAACTCACTCAAGGTTGATTATCACAGCATAATTCCTCTTGTGTTCAATCAAGAACCTCATCAACCCATTTCCATCTTGTAGGATCCTTCTGGATCTGAGCTGTCGGTGATCGCTTTCCGCTTGAGAAAAGAGAACCGAACTAGCAATCTAACTAGGCAAGTATACCTATCGAACTGTAGCTAGGGGACACAAGTGTTGTATTTAAATCCGGGAACCATTGAGTAAATCTACACACATGAAAACTATTATTTTATCGAAAGATGGTTTTAGGGTTTGCTAAAAAAAAATCAAATGCACTAAAGGAAATTGCACTGAAAAGAGAACTAATTGCAGTTAAGTAGAGAGCTAATAAAAACTATTACACCGAAGGGTTGGAACATTGAGATGGAAAAGCACTCGATCAAGAATAACCTCGGCAAAAGTCGATTAAAACACAATAAATAACCTAAACTTAATAGGGTGAAGGTCCTTGACCGTAAAGGTTCCTAAAGCTTGAACAAGCTTCTCTCAAAGTCATGCCCAACTGAGTTTAGGAAGGTTGACCGAACTCTCGTCCAAATCAGAGGCCTAAAGCTCGCTTTACACGGTGAACCCCACTATCGGATTTCACTCCAATCCAGGAGATTTGGATGTCTGCCTCTGTCGAGGGGTGCATACAACTCTCTTTACTCTTGAATGTTCACTTCACACTACGAGCCTCTCAGCTAACTAAGAGTGAAAATAGAAATGGAAATTATATATCGATGATATAATTACAGACATGAATAATCAAAAGTAAATGGAAGACCTAAACCCTAAAAAAGAAAAGGTAAATTCACAGCATCATAACTTAATCACTCGAACTTCAGATCATCAAGATCGAGTACAATGAGGATTTGTTAATCATAGCGAAGTGGAGGAGGAGGGATGAGTAGAAAAACATTAAGAACACAATGTAAGCAAAAGGCACTTTATATTAATAATTAAGGAGAGTTACACTTGAAAGGAAAGGCTACACTTGCAATGAAATAAAAGACTAAGCTAGCATTAACACTAGGCTACAAATAAAGTACAAAGCTATTACAAAAGCTTTTACAAAAGGAGAACTAAGCTAGGATTAGAAAAACATGAAATGAGAAAGAGAGAGAGGGGGAGAAAATGCATTAAAAACACTAGTAAACAAAAGGGCAGCACCTCCCCTCTCAACCCAAAATGTTTTGGAATACAAGGGGTGGCCTTGTATTTATAGGCAAAAATTTTGGGTTGGTCACGCCCTATGACACGCCCTAGGGAGGGCATGTCAGGGGGCGTGACACATACAAGGTTGACCTGGGGCTTTGGATTCTGGGGGGAAAGATGATTGCTTCTATACGACGGTTGACACGCCCTGGGTCACGCCCGTATAGGGGGGCATGACACGCACGTCGCTTCGAAATCATTGGTCGGAAATCCATAAGTCTTCTGAAAAAGGAGGTTCACGCCCATGTAGGGGGGGCGTGACAGTATAATTGGCGTGCGGAGGCAAAAAAGCATATAATGCGGTGGTAGGCTTCGAGCAGAGGGCGGCACTCCCCATGTCACGCCCTGGGACAAGCCTAAGGAGGGCATGACAGTAGTTTTTTCTATTATTTGGACTCTAGCAGCAATCTTCCTCAGGATCGGGTAACACGCCCAGTGACACGCCCAGGGAGGGCATGTGAGGGGGGCGTGACAGGTCAATTTGGCTGAAATTTCAGAAAACCTGCAAAAATACATAAAAACATTAGTGGCAAAAATATATACATAAGGAAGATAAAAAAATAAGTTTACAAGACACGACTAGCGCAATAAAAATAAGGAAAAATACCCCAATAGTTTAGACTACAAAACATACTATCAAATTCCCCCAAGCTTAAGTTTTGCTTGTCCCCAAGCAAAGATATAAAAACTAGATAATCATAAAAAATGACTAATCAAAAGGTTCTAATTATGCTAACACAAGTACTATGTGAAATTCTAAGTAGGGAGAAGGTGAAACGTAAATATAAAATAATTTTTTAGGTATGGGTTAACTTTTATAAACTTTACTTAATGAAAATAAATCATCCAAAATTTTAGCAAAATTCTTTAAATAGATTTAAGCAAAGCAACAAAAATGAAAAATACATTGAGTTGTTACTAGATCCAGGCAACGCATTATAATTATATCAATTAAATAACAAAAATATAAGTTTAAATCCAAAACTAATATTGATTTACTTTTCTTCTTTTCTTAGTTATTAAATAAAATTCAAAAGTATGAATCAAAAGGACTTAATAGGACCAAAATGTTTGGTTTAGGATTATGATTAGGAGTGGAATTCAAAGATAAATAGGGGGGCTTAAAAATCACACTAAATCAAAACAAAGAGTTTCAAAATTTTCATTTTAAATAAAATATTTTTTTCTTTTCTTATTCTTCTTTTCCATTTTTTTTCTTTTCAAAATAAAGGCCATAATATTTTTATTTTCATTTTGAAATTGGCCAAACAAAAACAAATACTTCTTTTGAGCAAACTTTTTCAAAAAAATTCTCCAAGAATATCACAAAATATCCTATCATAATCATGAAAATTTTTAAATGAAACGCAAAAGGTTAGCATGATTAGATAGGTTGGAAAGTTTGGCTTTAGTGAAATGAAATGAAAAGTGAAGCTATCAATTGAAATTGGAAAAATGCTCAAAAGCAACTAGTTAGGGGTAAAAAAATTTAGCTTGGCAGGAAATCTCAAACGAAAACATAAACGGCCTAAATCATTTTCATGCTTTTAAATTTATTTAAAACATAGATTTGAAAATTTTCAAAAAGCAAGTCCTAGATAATAAAAGAAGATTGATGAAATTATCTTGAAAATAGAAATAATAGGTGACTTGGATCATTCACATCTACTACGCTATTCAAAAGTTGAGCTTACAAAAATTATCCAAACACGAAAAGGAAAATAGCGGATGATGAATTTTTGAGAGAGTAAAGAAAATAAAGAACGAAAACCATAATGGAAATGCGAGTTTAGAAAAAATGTTTCACATTAACATGCTACCGTGAATTAGAAACACAGCATGACTAATATTTTACTTGTGAAATATAATTAAAAAGAATGATTAGAAATATAAAAATTAGCTAAGTTGTTTATATGATATTTGAGAAAAACAAAACAAAAGCAAGGGGTACTATTGAAATACCAACAAAAACATCTAAACTATTAAAGTAAAAACACATAGTAAATAAATATATACATTTTTTATATTCTAAAATATTCTCTTTTTTTGGATTTTGGAAATATTTTCTTTTTTTGGAATTTTGAAATATTATTTTTTTGGAATTTTAAGAAATATAAACAAAATAAAGACAAGAGAAGGAGAAATTCTTCCCCCAAGCTTAAAATAGACATTATCCTCAATGGAGAAGGGAGGTTAGAGAGAGAGAAAAATTAAAACAGAAATGAAAGTACAGAATTGAAAAACAGGTACTTCCCCGGATTTATGTGTCGCGAATGCTGATTGATGTCGCTCCCCTGTGCTTGGCTTTGGATCTTCATGAATTGTCTTCTTTGGACTTCGTGATGGATTCAACAGCATTGAAGCAGGCGATCGCAGAAGCCTCAACTTGTCGGAGCTGTCCGGGGCAAAAATTGTAAAATAAAGAAAAAAGAAAAAGATAACTTGGGTTGCCTCCCAAGAGCGCCCTTTGTTTAAAATGTCGTTTAAGCTCGACGCAACAAAATAATATTGTCCAAAAATATTTTGACCAAAATAATAATTAAAGTTTTTAACAAAAACAAAGTAGTCTTAAGTTATTATAGTTCGTGCAGTAGATATTTAATATTGTTCGGACTGACATCATCATCACCAGAAAAATATAATTAAAGACGCTGACCATTAACTTTAAAATTACCCTTATCAGGATGGGAAATTAAAACAGTACCATAAGGAAAAACTTCTAAAACTGAAAACGGCCCAGACAATCGTGACTTTAACTTGCCCAGAAATAAACGTAAACGAGAATTATACAAAAGAACTTGGTCGCTCGACTTAAAGGTTTTTTGGGTGCCTTAAGTGTTTGTCGTGAAAACGTTTCGTCCGCTCTTTATAAAATTTGTTGTTCTCGTATGCATAAGAGCACCACTCATCGAGTTCATTAAGTTGAAATTTTCTAAGGTCGCCGACAGAGTGGGGATCGAAATTTAAAAACCTTAAGGCCCAAAAAGCGCGGTGTTCGAGTTCTACGGGTAAATGACACGATTTTTCATAAACCAACCAATATGGCGTACATCTGAGGGCGATTTTATATGTTGTTCGATAAGCACATAGAGCATCGTCTAAATTGGATGACCAATCTTTTTTAGATGTTAAAATAGTCTTTTCTATAAAAAAAATTTAATCTCTCTGTTCACTACTTCGACTTGTTCATTAGTTTGGGGGTGGTAGATAGTTGAAAGCTTATGTATAACACCGTATTTTATAAGAGTTTTTAAAACTGCACGTTATAGAAATGTGATCCCCTATCCCTACGATGGCTCGTGGTGTACCGAACCGAGAAAATAATTTTTTCAAAAACATAACTACAACTCGGGCGTCGTTAGTAGGAAGAGCTTGGGCCTCAGCCCATCGAGAAACATAATCTATAGTAACTAAAATATAATTATTCCCGAAGCTAGAAGGAAGAGGGCCAAAAAAATCACTTCCCCAGAGGTCGAAAACTTCACACTCGAGGAAATAATTTTGTGGCATTTCATTTTTATTGGAAATATTTCACGACCGTTGGCAACTATCACACCTACTCACAAAGGCTTGCGCGTCTTTAAACAGGCTAGCCCAGTAAAAACCCGCCAAAGCACTTTATGAGTGGTGTGAGCAGCTTGATAGTGACCACCAGTCAGTCCTTCATGCAAATGTTTAATAATATCTAATCCTTCATCATAAGAAACACATCTCTGTATCACTTGGTCCGCAAAGACTCTGAAAAGATGTGTGTCCTCCCAAAAATAGTTCTTCAACTCAGAAAATAATTTCTTCTTTTATTGAGAGTAGAACTCTTTTGGGAGCACACGAGCCACTAAATAGTTGGCGATGTGTGCAAATCAAGGAGAAGCAGATGTATTAATTGAAAACAGCTTCTCATCGGGGAAGAAATCATTAAAAGATTTTTCATCTAATTCTTCAATAAATGGATTATCTAATAGAGAGAGATGGTCGGCGGTCATGTTCTCGGCTCCTCGCTTATCATGAATCTCTAAGTCAAACTACTGGAGGAGTAAGACCCAGCGAATCAAGCGTGGCTTGGCATTCGATTTAGAAAGAAGATATTTGAGGGCCGAGTGGTCCGTAAAAACAATAATTTTTGAAAGCGTAATATAGGGGCGAAATTAATCAAAAGTGAATACTACAGTTAAGAGCACCTTCTCAGTCATTGTGTAATTTTTCTGTGCAGATATAAGCAATTTACTTGCATAATAGATGGGATGGAAGTTTTTAGATATGCGTTGACCTATACGGCTCCTACCGCAAAACTACTTGCATCACACATGATTTCAAATGGAAGGTCCCACACCAGAGCTATCATAATTGGGGCGTTAATTAATTTATATTTTAGTAATTCAAATGCATACAGACAAAGGTCATCAAAAATAAATGGGGCATCTTTTTCCAGAAGATGGGTAAGGGATTTGGTGATTTTGGAGAAGTCCTTTATGAAGCGGAGGTAAAATCTAGCGTGACCTAGGAAACTTCTTACAGCTTTTACGTTCGTAGGCGGTGGTAGCTTCTCGATAACTTCTATCTTGGCTATATCTACTTCAATCCATCTCGCAGAAATCTTATGACCCAAAACAAACCCTTCCCTCACAATAAAATGACATTTTTCCCAATTTAGGGCAAGGTTAGTTTCTTCGCATTGTTCTGAGACTTTTTTGAGGTTTTATAAACAACTATCAAAAGCGTCGCTAAATATGGAGAAATCATACATGAATACCTCCATAATGCTTTCTACATACTTGTCAAAGATAGCGAGCATACATCGCTGGAATGTAGCAGGCGCATTGCAAAATCCAAATGGCATTCTTCGGTAGGCGAAGGTGCCGAAGGGACAAGTAAACATAGTTTTCTCCTAATCCTCGGGAGAGATGGGGATTTGAAAAATACCCTGAGAGGCCATCGAAAAAACAATAAAAGCTATGGTCGGACAATCGCTCTAAAACCTGATCGATGAATTACAAGGAAAAGTGGTCCTTGCGGGTGGCATAGTTTAATTTCCTATAGTCAATACACATTCGCCACCCCTTTACCGTCTGTTTCGGGATTAAATCATTATTTTCATTTATAATCACAGTTATCCCTCCCTTTTTCGGCACTACCTAGATAGGGCTCACCCAATTACTATCAGATATAAGATAGATAATTCTTGTGTCTAAGAGTTTCATAACCTCACCCTTTACGACTTCTTTCATGTTTGGGTTTATATGGCGCTGAGGTTGTATGGAGTTACGCGAATTATCTTCCATTAAGATTTTGTGAATGCAGAAAGATGGGCATATGCCCATGATATCAGATATTTGCCAAGCAATAGCTCGGCGATGCTTACGTAAAACTAGAAGGAGTTTATCATTCTGTACTTCAGTTAGGTGGGCCGAAACTATCACGGGCAGTTTGGAGTCCTTTTCTAAGAAGGCATACTTAAGATGTTCAGGTAGTTCCTTCAATTCTAGGGTAGGGGGTATTCATACGAGGTTTTAGAAATTCTTTCTTTTTCAAAAACTATGTCTTCGTAGACTTTTTTAAATGGAAAAGTAAAAGGGGTGGGGCTAGTGGCCATGGCGGCTTCTTGCAGAAATTCATTTGGAAGAGTAGAGAAAGAACAAAAATTAGAAGATTCCTTTTCATTATCAGAAGGGCAGTAGGAAGATTCATCACTTACGGCTTCTAAGAAGAAACAGGCGTCATCATTTTCTAAGGTGTTTTTCATCGAAGGGGTGATAGAGATGGCCACTTCATCGTCGCCTACTCGAAGGAATAGTTTACCATTGCTTACATTAATGATATCTCGGGAGGTGGCAAGGAAGAGTCGTCCAAGGATCAGGGGAAGCTCGACGTCTTCTTCGATGTCCAATATGACGAAATCCACCGGGAAGATGAATTTGTCGACTTTGACTAAGACATCCTCCACTATTCCTAACGAGTACTTAGCAGATCTATCGGCAAGCTGGATACTCATGCATGTGGGGTTGAGGCTACCAATTCCTAACTTCTTAAACAATGAGAGGGGCATCAGGTTGATACTCGCACCTAATTCAGTCAATGTGTGCTTGATAAAAAGATCACCAAAGACACACGGTATAGAAAAACTACCCAGATCACTTATCTTATTTGGTAAACCGTTTGTCAAGACCGCAGAGCACTCGATATTTAGCGTGACGTGCGACAATTTCTCTAACTTCTTCTTGTTAGTCAGGAGGTCCTTAAGATACTTAGTGTACTTCGGCATTTGGGAGATCGCTTCATGGATGGGCAGATTTATGTGGATTTGCTTAAACATTTCTAAGAAGCGGGAGTACTGATCAACCTGACGTTGTTTGTTAAGTTCAAAAGGGTATGGTGGAGTTGGATTATTTTTAAAGATGGGTGGTAGAGTGAGATCTTTTTCTAAAGTAGAGAGCGGAGTGATAACTTCTTCTTCAGTAAAGGGTGGAATTTTTAAAATGGGGCAGAGCTTTGATTTTTTTAAAATAGGGGTGGAGCTTGCCTCGAGCTCTTCACTAACCATACCGGAAACTTGCTTCCCACTCCGAAGAGTTATATCTTTTGCTTGCTCTCTCGGGTTGGGCTCGATATTGGAAGGAAGAGACCCTGCGGGTCGGTCAGAAATAATTTCTGCGAGTTGTCCTACTTGATTTTCTAGACTTTTAATGCTTCTAGTTAAGGTTCTTATAGTTGCGTAATTTGTGGTTATATTTAGATAGTAACTCCTCCAAGCTTGGAGGTTTTGGATAATTTTGAAGAGGTGGTGGTGGTGGTGCAGGAAAATCATTTTGTGGTGGCGGGCGCATTGCGTTCAAAGTATTACTCCACGAAAAATTCGGGTGGTTTCGTAAAGCAGGATTATTACTATTCGAAAAATTGAAACCAGGAGCATGAAAATTCGGAGCAGAAAAATTATTAAAAGCATTTCTAGGCATATTGTTAACATAATCTAATTGTTCGGGGGCAGGAGTTGCATATTCCCATACCTGAGGGGCGGAGGCAGCAGTCATCTCCATAATTTTTTTACTTAATATTTCTACTTGTAGAGCTAGCTGGGAGACGTTGTCAACTTCAAAGATACCTGCAAGTTTGTTTGGGCGGGACCTAGGCACATTCCACTGATAATTATTCATGTTCATGTCCTAGAAAAGCTCAAGAGCTTCTTCCGGGGTCTTATGGTTTAAGGTACCGCCAGAAGCTGCGTCTATCATTTGCTTTGTATTTTGATTTAGCCCGTTATAAAACATCTGCACTTATAAACATACAGGCAGCGTGTGATGTGGGAATCATCTTAATAATTCTTTAAATCTTTCCCAAGTTTCATATAAGGTTTCAGAGTCTATTTGTCCAAAGGAAGAAATATCTTTCCTAAGTTTTGCAGTTTTAGCTGGCGGAAAATACTTCGTCAGAAATTTTTCAGTTAATTGGTCCCAAGTGGTGATGCTCCTTCTTGGCAGAGTCATCAACCACTGTTTTGCTTTAGTTCTTAAAGAGAAGGGGAAGATTCTTAGCCTAATAGCATCATTTGTAACACCATTGATTTTGAAGGTGTCACAAATTTCAAGAAAGCTTGTTATATGTGCATTCGGATCTTCATCTTAAAGTCCATCATATTGCACATACTGCTGCACCATTTGAATTATGTTAGGCTTCAGTTCAAAATTATTATTAGTTATAGCCTGGCGCACTATACTAGATTCGGTTCCCTCCAAATTCAGCCATGCATAATAAGACATAGGCCTTTGCACAGCTTCCTCCACGTGGGGTTCTTCCATTCTTAGAGTAGAGAATGACTCAGAGTCCTCAACCGGTACTTGGAGAGTAGGGCCTTGAAATCACGATCTTATTAGAAGAGTACGCTCAATTTTGTGGTCTAAGTCCAAAATAACCGACGGACTCCCGCGGGTCATGCACTAGAAGAAGAGAAGAGAAGAAAGAGAAATAAATAAACTAGAAAAAAGGCTAGATTTTTTTTTAATAGAATTTTTTTAAATTTTAACTCCCGAACTTCCCAAGGAGTACCCAGTGAAGGGTTCGCAAGGTACTAGACAAGATAGTGGCATTTATAACCACTTTGCCCTTTTCGAGAGAATTAGGTGGTGTAGAAAAATTATGAAATGGGTTTCTATTAAGAGCGATAATAAATTTTTTTTAATTTTTAATATTTTAGAAGAAGGAAGAGAAAGAGAAATGATGAAAGTAATAGGTTCGTGTTTTTGATATATCAACAAAAGTTGCTCCCCAACAACGACACAAAAAACTTGATGATCGCTTTCCACTTGAGAAAAGAGAGCCGAACTAGCAATCCAACTAGGCAAGTATACCTATCGAACTGTAGCTAGGGGACACAAGTGTCGTATTTAAATCCGGGAACCATTGAGTAAACCTACTCACACAAAAATAATTATTTTATTGAAAGATGGTTTTAGGGTTTGCTAAAGAAAATTAAACGCACTAAAGAAAGGAAATATTGCACTGAAAAGAGAACTAATTGCAGTTAAATGAGATGGAAAAGCATTCGATCAAGAATCACCTCGGCAAAAGTCGATTAAAAACATGATAAATAACCTAAACTTAATAGGGTGAAGGTCCTTGATTGTGGAGGTTCCTAAAGCTTGAACACGCTTCTCTTGAAGTCGTACCCAACTGAGTTTAGGAAGATCCGACCGAACTCTCGTCCAAATCGGAAGCCTAAAGCTCGCTTTACACGGTGAACCCCACTATTGCATTTCACTCCAATCCTGGAGATTTGGACGTCTGCCTCTGTCGAGGGGTGCGTGCAACTCTCTTTACTCTTGAATGTTCACTTCACACTACGAGCCTCTCGACTAACTAAGAGTGAAAACAGAAATGGAAATTATATATCGATGATATAATTCCAAACATGAATAATCAATAGTAAATCGAAGGCCTAAACCCTAAAAAGAAAAGGTAAATTCAAAGCATCATAATTTAATCACTCAAACCTCGGATCATCAAGATCGAGTGCAAGGAGGATTAGTTAATCATAGCGAAGTGGAGGAGGAGGGATGAGTAGAAAAAAATTTTAAGAACACTATGTAAGCAAAAGGCACTTTATATTAATAATGACGGAGAGCTACTCTTGAAAGGAAAGGCTGCACTTGCAAAGAAAAAAAAGACTAAGCTAGCATTAACACTAGGCTACAAATGAAGTACAAAGCTATTACAAAAGCTATATTACAAAAGGATCACTAAGCTAGGATTATAAAAACATGAAAAGAGAAAGAGAGAGTGAGGGAGAAAAAGCATAAAAAATACTAGTAAACAAAATGGCAGCACCTCCCCTCTCAACCCAAACTATTCTGGAATGTAAGGGGTGGCCTTGTATTTATAGGAAAAAATTTTGGGTTGGTCACGCCCTATGACACGCCCTAGGGAGGGCGTGTCTTGGGGCTTGACATGTACGGGGTTGACCTCGGGCTCTGGATTCTGGCGGGAAAGATGATTGCTTCTGTATGATGGTTAACATGCCCTGGGTCACGCCCGTGTAGGGGGGCGTGACACGCACATCACGTCGAAATCATTGGTCAGAAATCCGTCATTCTTTAGAAAAAGGAGATTCACGCCCTAGGTCACGCCCGTGTAGGGGGGCGTGATAGTACAATTGGTGTGCGGAGGAGAAAAAGCATTTAATGCGGCGGCAGGCTTCTGGCAGAGGGCGACACACCCTGGTATATACCCAAGGAGGGCGTGTCACGGGGGCATGACAGCGGTTTTTCCTATTATTTGGACTCTGGAAGTACTCTTCCTCGGGATCGGGTCACACGCCCAGTGACACGCCTAGGGAGGGTGTGTCAGGGAGGTGTGACAGGTCATTTTGGCTGAAATTTCATGAAACATGCAAAAAGACATAAAAACATTAGTGGCAAAGATATATACATAAGAAAGATAAAAAATTAAGCTTGCAAGACACGATTAGCGCAATAAAAACAAGGAAAAATACCCTAATAGTTTAGACTACAAAACGTACTATCAGCTTTAGGGCCGTTTGGCCTGAGGTAAGTGACAAGTGTGTCACTAAGATGTAGGTGATTGGAAGGGCACTGAGGTAGATTCCTGGAAGGGTACTGAGCTGTTAGAGTGCTGCAGTACTCTGAGAGTAGGGCCTCGTGCCTGAAGTTATAGGGCTGAAAAGCTTGAGCTGTAGGCCTTAGAGATAAGGCTGAGGTAGGTGGATTGAGGACCACTGAGTTATAGGAGCATTGTAGGGCTCTGAGGTAGGAACCTATATGGTTCTGAGGTAGGGTTCTGAAGAGAACCTGAGTGTAAGGCTGAGGGCATGAGGTATAAGCTCTGAGGGGCACTTTGGAGGAGTTTATGCCTTGACCAATAGAAAGTTGGCAAGGTGGGAGGAGAGTGGATGTACCAAAAGATTGGGGAACCAGTATAAATCCTTGTGTACTCTATTGTGTTGATTTTCTTTGTGCAGGTAGCTCATCTTAAATGCAAAAATTAACCAACCACTAAAGCAGCAAATTAAAAGACAATAAAAGATAGTCACTAAGGACTAATAAACCTATTCACCCCCCCCCCCTCTAGGTAATTTAGCTATCCTTGAAATAAAAGCTTTCAAACGCATTTGGACTTAGCCAAATTTTTGTATCTAGAACAACACTTTCTTTGAGAATTAGTCAATACAATATCACATGGCGTTGAGTGAGCATGCCTCACTCAACGCCAGTGGACTTAGTAAATATTCATAGTTTTCCTATGGCGTTGACTAACTGAGCTACACTCAACGATTATGGAGCCATGGCGTTGAGTGAATGATCTTCACTCAACGCATGTGGACTTAGTCATATTTCTGCCCATTTCGTCACAAGTGTTTACTACTTTAGCCTGTATCACAACTTTTTGTTATATGACATTGAGTGAGTTTACTTCACTCAACGCCTGCGGACATGGCCATTTTCTCAGCTTGCCACTGCTTTGGCTTTGACTATATAGGCTTCACTCAGCACTGTACAACCTCGGGCTCGCAGGAGGTAACTCAAGGAAAAGTGTTAGGGAGAGAATATTGTATAGGCGAGTAGGACCACAGATATCACTCGCCGGTATTCCTAAAAAGCGAGACACGAGAAGTGAGAGGGGAGCAGCGGGCCATACAAGAGAGATCTTGCGGCGGGTATGGATCCCTTAGAAGCAAGGTGAAGAATTCGCGTGGCAGGACACTCGCGAGGATAGAGGGGAGAAGTGGAGTGGGCAGGAGGGTGCTCGCGGCATAGGCTAGCCTCTTATGGCGAGATTAGATACCTGCGAGACGATCTGTGGCACCTCTCTCCCATTGGAGGTCATTTTCGTCGAGCGCCGGCTCGACGTTCGTCGAGCGCCGGCACGACGTTCGTCGAGCGCCGGCTCGACGTTCGTCGAGCGCCGGCTCGACGTTCGTCGAGCGCCGGCTCGACGTTCGTCGAGCGCCGGCTCGACGTTCGTCGAGCGCCGGCTCGACGTTCGTCGAGCGCCGGCTCGACGTTCGTCGAGCGCCGGCTCGACGTTCGTCGAGCGCCGGCTCGACGTTCGTCGAGCGCCGGCACGACGTTCGTCGAGCGCCGGCTCGACGTTCGTCGAGCCCCGGCTCGACTTTCGTCGAGCGCCGGATGACGAGCGTCGAGCGCAGGTTCGACGATCATCGAGCGCCGGTTCGACGATTGGTCAAGCGTCGGTTCAACTAAAAGGCTAGTTTTACCTTTTTTTACCCCCAGGGAGGGTTTTATTCTTGGGTCTCAAGTAATTTAACCTTTTGCCCTTGGTGGTCTGCACATAACCCTTCAGAATAGCAGAGTTTGGTTGTTGGCAGTCCCAGCCCAGGGTATTTTGGTAATTTCAGGTCGGTTCAGTTTGGTTATTGGCAGGTCAAACTCACAGGCCTATAAATTGATCGATAGGGTGCCTTGAAGAGGTTGTTGACCCCTTTCATCTTTTTCCTCCATGGCACCTAGCTCAACACTGGCTAAGGAGGGGAAGGATTTCTAGTTCTTTTGGGTAAGAGGTGGGATCTCCAAGTTGAATCCCACAGTCTGTCTCTAGTTCCCAAGACTCACGTCAAGGAAGGAATTCGGGAATAGTAGGTGTGAACTTCAACTCTAGATCCAAACTCTAGGTGAATTCGGGTTTCTGGCTTCAACATTTTTGGTGTGGTGAGCGTGGATCGTAGCCTACACAGAAGAATCTTGAGCAACTTCATGGCGAGAGATCTCGACGAAGGAGAGGGAGACGAGTCCCAGAACTCGGGAGGATATGTGGGAAGAGAAGAGTTCATGGCATCCATCAGGGGCATCTTGGAAATGTTGCAGGGGATCTTGCAGTGAGGTGACTACTCGACTTCTCTACCCCTGGTGCCCGCTCTCGCGCATCAGGATGAGCTCATTTCAACAAGGGTTGGAGAGGACGCCCCGGGGTGGCGACCTAGAAAAGTGAAAGTGGTGGAAGGAAGCGGGCGAGACCTAGCAGGTAGGGAGTTGTTCCCCAGCCCTGCGAGTGCCGTCTCGCCGGGATACGTCGTCACGCGAGTGGAGGCGGGGAGACCCATGGAGAGAGGGTCCCTATTCTGTGAGTTAATCATTTCAGCTCCAGTCCCGGAGGGGTTTAGGGAGCCCGAAATGACCTACTATATGGGAAAAGACGACCCTCTCCAGCACTTGTAATGGTTCGAAGATGCATTCTCCATCAAGCCGATGACGGACGCATTCAAGTGTCGTCTTTTCACCATCACCTTGAAAGATAAAGCTAGGAACTGGTTTCATTAACTCCCAACAAGATTGATATATGGCTTCGAGGAACTGAGTAGAAGTTTCCAGTTGCATTTCTCAATCTCGAAGAAAAGGAAGAAGAACCATGAGTCGATCTTTCTGATCCGGCAGAAGGCAGATGAATCCTTGGCCCAGTACGCGGACAAATTCTAGGAAGAAATCTTGGATATTCAGGAGGTGCCAGGATTTGTTCTCCAAATTACTTTGATCGTTGGACTGCAGGAGGGTTTCTTCAAGATGAGCCTAACTCATAAGGCGACGTTGTCATTTGAAGGGTTGATAGAGAAAGCAGCGAAAGAGATAGTGATGGCGGCGGAGAACTCGGCGTTTGCAAGGAAATTGGCGAGGTTGATGGAGGCTGGGTTGAGAGAGCCAGGTAGGGCAAGACAGCAAGAAGAAAGGAGGAGTGAGGAGCCGAGGGCTCCGACATATCAGGAGTTAGGTTGGAGGCAGCCAGGAGGCCCTATTCAAGGGCAAGAAAGAGGTTTTCCCCAAGGGGGAAGGAACTAACAGGGAGGACTAGGACGACTCAACCAACAGGGGTGGGGATATGGTCCTAGACCACCCCTACCTCCGCCTCAGCAAGCTATGGACATCGGGCAAGGTAGAGAATGGGGAAGAGAAATAGGGAGAGCTGGAGCTGGAGATGGAAGAAGGAGGAATCACCAGGAGGGGAGACAAGGGGAGGAGGTAGCATTGACATATTGTGACTTCCATGAGGAGGAAGTTCATGCAACGGCTACCTGCCCGGAGTTTCTAGAGATGAAGAGAGCTAGAGGAGCAGGGGAGCAGCAGCTACTAGTACTGATAATGGAGATGGCTAGGACCGGGGAGGAGGACCGATGTGTGGATCGAGCGGATGTGGGAGACCGGGGTGGAATCAGGGTGATCTATGAAGGAGTGGGGATTGAGGCCACCCGTAAGGCGAGCCTTCATACCATGTACCGTCGGAGCATAACCTCGATGTTACAAGCCCCTCCCCCAGATGAGAAAACTACCTTCTCTTGGAAGGACATGCCGGACCACGAAGATCCATTTTGCGATGCGCTGGTGATCCGGACCGCCATTGAAAAGTTTTCGGTATCGTGGATCCTAGTCGAAAATGGGAGTTCAGTGAATGTCATCTTCAAGAAGGCATTCAATAAGATGAGGGTGGAGGCTCGAAGGGTATTGGCAGCAGATGGACTGTTGTTCAGATTCTCGGTAGAAAGGAAGGAAGTCGAGGGGGGAGTGGGACTCCAGGTAACTCTAGTGGGACTGTCTAGGAATTGCCACTTCATGATAGTGGACGGGACAGCAGTTACAATGCCATTTTCGGTCACCCTTTGATCAGTGCCATTAGGTGCGTTCCATCGTATTTTCACCAATGCCTGAAGATCAATGCCTGAGGGACCCAAATTAGAGTACGAGGAGATCTGAAGACAACCAGGGAGTGTTATGTGACAGCGGTAAATACCATTTATTGGCAAGGAGAGGCCGAGTAAATGGAGAATAGGATGGAATGATGGGAGCAGGAGGTCGGGGAAGCGGCAGGAGAGGAGAGAGAGATGGAGGTAGAGGAGGAGGAAGAAGAAGTGGGGTTGGAGAGAGGCATTGTGGTGGAGCCAGAAACGGCATGAGAGAAGGAGGGAGAGATGGAGGTAGAGGAGGAGGAAGAAGAACTGGGGATGGAGAGAGGCATTGTGGTGCAGCCGGAAATGGAAGGAGAGAAGGAAGTAGAGATGGAAGTGGAAGGGGCAGGATGAAATGAAGGGGAAAGGAAAGGAAAAAAGAAAGATAAATGAAGTAGGGAGGTCGTCTAGGATGGAAGCTCGGCCGAAGAAGAATGGAGGATCAATGTTAGGAGGGGTCCCAACTGATGAAGAGGTAGAGAAGTTTCTAAGGGAGGTGGATGTCGTCGTTGCGGAGTGCGAGGCCGTAGACGGTGAAGATAGTGAACATGAGGAGAGATTGAGGGAGCAGGAGAAAGAGGAAGAGCCATCAAGACTGAAGGCGGTTGTAGAGGTGCGGGAGATGGAGATTCTCACCAAGGAAGAGAGAAAAGAGAAGATAAAAGTCAGTGGGGAGCTCAGTCCTGAGGATCAGGAGGAGATCAGGACGTGTGCATAGAGGAACGTTGACATCTTTGCCTGGAGAACAGCTGACATGCCAGGAGTTGATTCGGGCATGGCATGCCACCATCTCAACCTCGACCCCAAGGCTCGTCCAATACAGCAAAAGAAGAGAGTCATCGCCACCAAGATGGCCAAACCCATCAGGGAAAAGATGAAGCTGCTTGAGGCTGGATTCATATCTACAAGCAAGTATCCAGGGTGGGTAAGTAACATTGTAATGGTAAACAAGGGAGAGGGAAAATGGAGGATGTGTGCGGACTTTTCTCTTTTAAATAAAGCATGCCCTAAGGATTGTTATCCTCTGCCTCGAATCGACGCATTGGTTGACTCAGCCGTCATTTTTTCACTAATGAGTTTTCTAGATGCATTTTCAGAGTACCATCAAATAAACATACATCCCCCATACATCAAAGATGTTACCTTTATCATGGAGGATGGGTGCTTCAGCTATAATATGATGCCCTTAGGATTAAAGAACGCAGGGGCAACTTACCAAAGAATGATGCACGGGATCTTCCAGGAGCAAAAGGGACGGAATCTCGAGGTTTATGTGGATGACCTGATGATCAAGAGCCTAGACCTCAGGTCCCATGTCTTGGATCTGGAGGAAACTTTTGGGACCATAAGGAAATACAAGATGAGGCTCAACCCTCTAAAGTGTGTTTTTATGGCCAGCTGGGAAAAATTCTTCGGACATCTCCTTACCCCATCAGGAGTGGAACCTAATCCAGACAAAGTGAAGGTAATCTTAGAATTAGAATCTCTGAAGAACGCTAAAGAAGTCTAACGTCTTATCGGCAAGCTAGCCGGGTTGAGCAGGTTCCTCTCCCAGGCGGGAGAGAAGTGCTCGCCATTCTTTCGAGCATTAAGAGGAGGCGAGAAGTTTGAATGGACCACCGAGTGCGAAGAAGCTTTCCGAGCTCTGAAACAACAACTCACCAAAACACCACTACTCCAAGGGCCAAGAGAAGGAAAGGGGTTGCTCTTGTACCTGGGAGTGGGGACCGGAGTGGTAAGTTCAGTCCTTGTACGAGAAGAAGGAAAGAAGCAGTTCCCGATCTACTACATAAGCAGAGTCCTAAAGAAGGCAGAGCTCAGATACCCCATCCTTGAAAAGCTGGCTTTCGCTCTCATCATCTCAGCCAGAAAGCTCAAACCATACTTTCATGCTCACTCAATCCATGTGGTGACAGATCATCCTCTCTACCTCATCCTGGACGGGCATTCTGGGAGGTTGGCCAAATGGTCGATAGAGCTCAGTGAGTTTGACCTCACTTTCACTCTTAAGGTGGCCATCAAGGAGCAAGTGGTGGTGGATTTCCTGGCAGACTATGTGTTTGAGGTTGGAGAAGCTGAAACACCTCTCCTAGCTGCCTGAAAGATTCTAGTAGATGGAGCCTCTAGGAAAGGTTCTTTTGGAGGAGGTATGATCCTAGTGAGTCCTGAAGGGACCAAAATCGAGCAAGCCCTGAAGATTCACTTCACCATCACTAATACCAAGCAGAATACGAAGCGATTATCGTGGGGCTCAAGCTAGCTCGAGAGATGGGCATACAATACATCAAAGCTTCCACAGACTCTATGGTGGTAGTAGGATAAATCAACGGAGAGTTTAAAGCAAGGTAACCCACCCTCTAGTTATATCTGATGAAGGTAAAAGGCATCATCAGGCAGTTCTGTAGCTTTTCAATTCAGCACGTCCCAAGAGTAGAAAGTGCTCAGGCTGACCTGCTCGCAAAGTACGGCCCTCGAGCCAGAGGAACAGTGACGGAACTCTTCTGACTATCTTGTAGAAGAAGGAGAACTGATGGAAGTAGACCAGCAGGGGTCTTGGATGGACCCCTTCATCATCTTTTTGACCTCAGTACATCTTCGTGAGAGGGACCTCGATAAGAAGTGGATCAGGTATAAATCTACATATTACCTAGTGAAGGATGGGACGTTGTACCGAAAGACACTATTGGGTTTGTTGGCTCGGTGTTCGTCTGAGAGAGAGATTCCAAGGGTTCTAGAAGAGATTCACTCGGGAAAGTGTGGGAGTCACTCAGGAAGTCGGACCTTGGAGGGGAAAGTGTTGAGATAAGGCTATTCTGGCCTACCCTCAGGAGAGATGCGGAAGAATTCGCAAAGAGATATAAAAAGTGTTAGGAGTTTGCCACCCTCCAACTCCTTCTCGCCAAAAGATTGCGTACAATCATGGCTCCCTGGCCCTTTGCAATATGGGGACTAGATTTGGTGGGCCCTTTCCCCCAAGCAAGTGGACAAAGGAAGTTCCTGCAAGTCATGGTGGATTACTTTTCAAAGTGGCTAGAGGTAAAGGCATTGGCTAAGGTGACGTCACAAGTGGTTAGAAATTTTGTATGGAGAGAGATCATCTGTCGGCATGGGATTCCATTGGCCATCATCATTGATAATGGACCGTAGTTCGTTAGCAAGGAAATCGTAGACTTCTGTATACAGCTAGGCATAGACCTTTGCTTTACCTCAATTCACCATCCTCGAAGTAACAGACAGGTGGAAGCGGCGAACAAGATTATCGTGAATCTTTTAAAAAAGAAGGTGGAGAATTTAAGGGGAAGTTGGGTAGAATAGCTCCCTTCCGTTCTCTGGGCTTTGAGGACCATACCAAACACCGCCACAGGAGAGACCTCGTTTAAACTATCCCATGGCTCGAAGGCCGTTATACTATAGAGTTCGAGGTCAAATGTCCGAGAGTAGCCGTTGCGAAGGAAGGAGGCGAAGGATGGCGGATAGAGAATGAGGAGGAGCAAAAGCTCTCTTTTGATCTGGTGGAAGAGCTCAATGAATTGGCATCGATTCTATTGAAAGAAGTCAAGCGCTAGATGGCTAGATATTTTGATAAACATATAAGGGTTAGACAGTTCCAGAAGGACGACTTGGTCCTCAAAAATATAGATGCAGCATACAGAGGAGCCTGAGTGGGAAAACTCAATCCCAACTAGGAAGGCCCCTTTGTGGTAAGGGAGGTCATGAAGTCAAGAGGGTACCACCTACAGGATGTGGATGGGGTACACCTCGATCGTGCCCGAAGCGGTGATGACCTAAAAAGATTCTAACCTTGACATTTTCTCATCTTTTCAAATACTTGTAAATCTATTATGATTTCTTGATATAATGAAATTCCAGGTGTTTTCTCTCATGAAATGAGATTGTGACGGATAATTGGCAAGGCCTCGATAAGACCCGCTGACCAAGATCTCATCAATCTGGCAGGAATATAGGCTCACTCGGTGGCAGGATGGTCGGAAAGGCCACGATAAGTCCCGCTGACCAGGCTCTCATCAAGATGGCAGGACTGTAGGCTCGCTCGGTGGCAGGATGATTGGAAAGGCCCCGTGAAGACCCGCTGACCAGGCTCTCATCAAGCTAGCATGACTGTAGGCTCACTCAGTGGCAGGATGAATGGCAAGGCCCCGAGAAGACCCACTGACCAGGCTCTAATCAAGCTGGCAGGACTATAGGCTCACTAGGTGGCAGGATGATTGGAAAGGCTTCGAGAAGACCCGCTGACCAGGCTCTCATCAAGCTGGCAGGAATGTAGGCTCATTCGGTGGTAGGATGAATGGTAAGGCCCCGAGAATACCCGCAGACCAGGATCTCATCAAGATGGCAGGACAGTAGGCTCACTCGGTGGCAGGATGATTGGAAAGGCCCCGAGAAGACCCGCTGACTAGGATCTCATCAAGCTGGCAGGACTGTAGGCTTAGTCATTGGAAGGATAAATGGTAAGGCCTCAAGAAGACCCGATGACCAGGCTCTCATCAAGCTGGCAGGACTGTAGGCTCACTCGGTGGCAGGATGATTGGAAAGGCCCCGAGAAGACCCGCTGACCAGGCTCTCATCAAGCTGACAGGACTATAGGCTCACAAGGTTGTAGGATCAATTACAAGGCCCCGAGAAGACCCGCTGACCAGGCTCTCATCAAGCTGGCAGAACTATAGGCTCACTCGGTGGTAGGATGAATGGCAAGGCCCCGAGAAGACCCGTTGGCAAGGCTCTCATCAAGCTGGCAGGATTAAAGGATCACTCGGCAGCAGGATGAACGGTAAGATCTCTCAAAAAATGATATCTTTACTAGTCAACAAACAAAAGTTCGTAAAAAATTTAAAAAACTTCTATGGGAATAAGAGGTTGGTGCAATACAAATAAAGATAGGCATTCCCAGCCAGTGCTCGGGAACGAGGGTCTCGCCCATGGAGAGTGGGCACTCGCGGGGAAAGAATGACCCTGCCTAAGAGAGGGAAGACGGACAGTTCCAACAAGGGAGCGGATTATTTCCTGGGGTCCACTCGCGCCGGATTTATCTCAAGGCAAGACGCGGAAGGAAGTCAAATGGTCTCGCGCGCGGAAGCGGCAAAGAGAAGTCTAATGACTCGCACTCTAAACCGACTCTCGAGCGAGGCGACGAGACGGGGAGTAGCTTCATCTCGCAAGTATAAACACAGGAGAGGGCCATCTCACATTAAATGAAACAAAGAAAGATAAAATAAAGAAAATGAAAAGCGAGGGAATATGACAAAAATTTCCTTGTGTATTTGGTCATGTTGTTCATTATAAAAATAAGGGGAGTACTCCCTCATGGGGTAAAAGGTCGAAATCTCAAAAATAATAATAAGTACAAGTGTAGTAAAGAAGCAAAAAAGAGGGGAGAAGGAGCCCCACGGCCCGCTGGCAGTTCTTTAGCCCACTTCACTTGAAGATGAATCCTCGTCCACCTCGCCATAAAGGTGGGTCACGAGTTCACGGGTGGTGATGGTTTTGGAGTCTTCCATGACAACCCCTAGTTCCTTCATCATCTTCAAAACAAGCTTGGCAGTCTTGATGTTTGCATCTCGGGAAATCTCTTCGACCTCGTCAAGGGAGTAATGAGAAGGGAGGGGAGCTTGGAATGGTTCCTGGTGAGAGGAAGGCAGAACACTATCTCAAAGATGGGCATTCTGGACCGTCAGGTTTTTGTTCTCCTCTTTCAAAGCCGTTATACGTGAGCGCATCCGATTTGCCGTCTCGGCTTCCCGTGGGAAGCCCATCAGTAAGCAAGAAGTATACACGTGAGAGAAACTGGCCAAAGATAGAATTAAAAGGCTTACCACACCGCCCTAGGTTTTTGCGAGGAGGGCTTCAGCGACTGTCAGCCTCTTCTCGAGGCCATCCGACTTCTCGCGCTCCGCCGCAAGGCCCGCCTCAGCATCCTTCCATTTCATGTTGTTGAAAACCAGGTGGCGCGAGATTCGGTGCGAGAGCTCCAGGGCACGAAGCTGAGCGTGAGAGGTCTTCAAGATGAGGTCTCGCGAGGGTTCCTTGTTAAAGGAATCTGCCTCAGGACCACCATAAAGGTCATAGCCATGGGAGAAGGCGTGGCTAGTGGGAGGGTCCTGCTCTTTCCATGCGGGAAGGAGGGTGGATACCGATACCCGATTTGAGTCCTCCCACAGGAGGACTAGATCGCTGGCAGCATCATGTAACATTTGCCCCACATTGTAATTCTGATGCGAGGAGGGGGATGGACGGCTGGAGGAACCGAATTTGCGAGATGGAAGCTCAGCGGATTGGGACGAAGTGTTGGTGGGCCGGTCGAGTAATGTCGTCTCGCGGGACGACGAGACGGCTTAGTGGCGGGGCGATTGCGAGTCACTAGAGAGATGGGGCTCAGGGATCCGAACATCTCTTTACTCTCTTTCCGGGCTATCTCTATTTCCCCTTTTGGGAACGTCACAACCTTCTTAACTTTCTTCTTGAGGCTGTGTCGAGGGGGAACGACATCATCTCCGGGTCTCTTGTTAGAGGCGGGGGCCAACGACTCTTTCGCCGCCTCGACCGCCATGCTGGTGAGGTCAAGACCTCTTGATGGCCCCGGGTTGCTCAAGTAAGGGGGATGAATGGGGATATTCCACTCCCCTAAATAAACAACTCGATGATTAAAGATAGCGATACAAAGGGATAATAATATGGACTAAAGAGGTGTGAGTATACCTTCGCCGGGAAGCACAGGAAGAAGCGAGTCAAGGCCCCGCCTCAACAAATTGACCTCAAAGTTCTTTCCTATGAAAATTCACAGAGGACCTTATCCGTGCCACCGACCTAGGGAGACACGTAGAACATCTCGGCAGGAAACATGGGAGCAAGCGGAATGCCCCCCAGGTTTCAATGGATGAAGACGAAACGGGTAAGCCAGTTGTGATTCTTGTTGGGAGTCTCGCACACCTTTGGACCCTATCCCATGAAGTACGAGATGTCGTCATGGTTGGTGTAGTAGACGAATAACTTGAGGAAGACGTTCATACTAAACTCGATGCGCTCGCGGCACATATAACTGGCGAAATAAACCAAAACCTAGATGACATTTGAATTTAGTTGCGCATGGACGGCTCTAAAATATTTCAAAACCTATTTAACCTCTGGCCAGAGGGGGAGTCTCAGCCCAGACTCAAAGTGTGAGACAGGGAAGGCGAGTTTGCTAGGGTAGAAAGTGTTGATCGACTCGCCGACCTTCAGAATCCGCGACTTGAACCCCTATACCAGAAACTCGCGGGTGAAGAGGTCATAGTCCTCCTCAGAGATTTTGCCAGGGGGAAGTCATGATCAACGAATCTCCTTCCACACCGGCTATGCCCCTCACCCTCCTCAGGTTTTTTTCTTTCCCATTATAGGCGAGATGGCGAAAGCGAAAGGGGGGTGGAGAAGCAGTGGCTAGAGTGAGTCGCGAGATAAAGGAGGCGAGAGATCCGGATCTAAAACACAGCAGGAGGGGGCAGTACAGGAGTAAAGTCATTTCGGTTTAGGGGGAATATTTATAGTGGATTATGAGTGGAAAAATGGGCGGGAAAAAGTATGGAGGAAGTTAAATAGTCGGCCGGCGTTTTATGTTCTCTCTCCTGACCACGGAGCACGGTGCCCAGCGAGGGCTTTTCCAACAATCCAAAGCAAAAGGGAAAATCAATGAAAAATCAATTTACACGGCTATAAATGATTAAGCCCAACACAAAAAGAAATCAACAGGATAGCGTTATTAACAAATGTTTCATTCCGCACAAGGCAGACATCATGTCCACAATGCATAAATAACAAGTTATATTTAAACAGGCGAGACGACGGGCTCATAGAAATAACAGAATTACAAGGTATAATTAAATAAACAAGATAAGACGAAGGGTCTTTAGTTCTTGTGCCATTTCTAATGCCCTCCATTGCGAGACCTCACGCATGGGGACCAACCAGGAACATGAAAGACGTGAACGGATTCAAGACCGCAGCGCGCGAGACGGAGCTGCTGGTCGACCTCATTTTTGATGGCTTGAGGGTTGGTCTCATATATCTCGATGTCATCATCAACCTCGGAGGAGAGACGGGCACATTCAATCTCTAGCCAATCAATGCGCTTGTCAGCAGCCTGCTTGTCTATTTCCATCTCGTGGATGATGCGTATGTGCTTTCGAAACATCTCGGCCATCCTGCACTTCATCCCCAACAAATCCATGGGATCGCCCTGATAGTCCTCTATCTCATCTGGATGAGGAGGAGGCGAGAATGCGGGTTGTTCAGAGAAGTCCTCCGCTGCCGAGTCGACCTGGGTACCTATGCAGGAGCAAGCCAGAGATCATGAGGGAAGATTTATCCCAGCGGCCTCGGACACACCAGGAAGGAGAATGGAAGTCTATATGAAGCAAGAGGACAAGTCTAGTTCATCTACCCGGGTTGCAAGAGGCCCCCGCGAGTTGCGAGGGATCATCATTCTTCACAGTTGTAGGGGTGGATTGCTGAGGCGAGTCGGAGTCTTGATGATGGATGTCGGTAGTATCAAGCGGATTTGCAGGATGGGGATGATGGATGAGATCCCCCTGAAGAAGCATGAAGTAAGTAGGCGGGAAGATGGAAAAGGGGATAGGAGGGGCCAGAACAAAAATTTACCTCTTTCTCCTCAAGAGACGCAGAATGGGGAACACGGATTTCCAAGGATGTTAGAGTGGTCCCCTCATCGAGAGGGGGCCAGTGGTCTTCATATTCTTTGGGAGAGATGACGATGGTAAGAAAGCAGTGGTGCGAGCCAAAATGGGGGCCAGAGCAATCACATTATCCTTATTTTATTTACGCACCATCGCGAGATGTTCGCGAAAACTCTGGCTATGAGACATGGTGGCGGTGGGAGAAAGTAAGGAAGAAATGAGAGAGGGGGCACTCCATACTGGGATGAGTGTCACATATTTATAGGCCCCAGAGGAGGGTCTCTCAAAAGATTCTCTCATAAATGAACTTTAACACCGCGAGCCTCGGTTGGACTTTCTTTCCGAGCTTGGGGCATCCTCAAAAATAGTGGGGATTGTGTACAATCTTGGGCTCGCAGAAGGTAACTCAAGGAAAAGTGTTAGGGCAAGAAGATTGCATAGGAGAGTAGGACCACAGATATCACTCGTCGGTATTCCTAAAAAAGCAAGACACGAGAAGCGAAAGGGGAGCAGCGGGCCAAGCGAGAGGGATCTCACGGCAGGTGTGGTTCCCTTAGAAGCAAGGTGAAGTATTCACGTGGCAGGACACTCGCGAGGCGAGAGGGGAGCAGTGGAGCAGGCGAGATTGTTCTCGCGGCGTAGGCTGGGCTATTATGGCGAAACTAGATACCTGTGAGACGAGCTGTGGCACCTCTCTCCCACTAGAGACAATTTTCGTTGAGCGTCGGCTCGACGTTCGTCGAGCGCCGGCTCGACGTTCGTCGAGCGCCGGCTCGACGTTCGTCGAGCGCCGTCTCGACGTTCGTCGAGCGCCGGCTCGACGTTCGTCGAGCGCCGGCTCGACGTTCGTCGAGCGCCGGCTCGACGATCGTCGAGCTCCAGTTTAACTAAAAGGTTGTTTTTACCTTTTTTACCCCTAGGTAGGGGCTTTATTCTTGGGTCTCAGGTAATTTTACCCTTTTGCCCTTGGTGGTCTGCACATAACCCTTCAAAAAAGCTGAGTTTGGTTGTTGGCAGACCCAGCCCAGGGTATTTTGGTAATTTCAGGTCGGTTCAGTTTTGTTATTGGCAGGTCAAACTTAGAGGCCTATAAATAGACTGATAAGCTGCCTTGAAGAGGTTGTTGACCGCTTTCATCTTCTTCCTCCAAGGCACCTAGCTCAGTACTAGCTAGGGAGGGGAAGGATTTCTAGTTCTTCAAGGAAATAGGTGAGACCTCCAAGCTGAAGCCCATAGTCTGCCTCTAGTTCCCAAGACTCACGTCAAGGAAGGAATTCAGGAAGAGTAGGCGTGAGCTGGTACTCTAGATACGAACTCTAGGTGAAGTCGGGTTTCTGGCTTCAACAAGCGTTATAAGTCATCTGGCGTTGAGTGAGTCACATTCACTCAACGCCTGTGGACTTAGATAGATTTCTGTGAACCCACATCTTAGGTAAGTGTTTAACTGACTTGGCCACTTAGGCTACCTGTCTCATCACTGTCAACTACAACTAAATGTATATCATTGACAAGATTGACTTCCTCAAATTTAGTCCATTGTGGGCAATGGACCCAACACATTCCTCTTTCATAGTTGAGTTTCCATCTTTACTTTCACATGTTGTGTTCGCTTCTTCCATTCCATTTTATGTGCAAACAACAAATCTGTCAATGGAGGAGCTTTCTTTAATATTTATGTAAGCATGAATATTCTTCATGTCGTGTACTTATTCCGTTCCCAATGATGGAGAATCATAAGTTTCTTCAAAAAGTTTCCAAATTTCTTAACTGGTAGGAAACGTATAAATTAATTTTAAAATATTTTAATCAAGTGTACAAAATAAACTATTTATTGCTTTAGCATTTAAAATAATTCTGTTTTTATTTAGAATACTTGGGGCTTTTAAATTGTAATATTCCAAACTTCAATATTTAAATATTTAATAAATATTTTCATTACAATTTTCTACCCTTTATAACTTTCAACAAGAAATTAAGGTTGTAATAAAGATTTTTAATTTATATAAAAATTATCCCCTCTAGCGGAAACAAGATTATAAAACGTCCTTATTCCAAGTTGTGAAGCCATTTTGGAATATCCTACGCTCTGATACCTCGTGTTGAAAATTTAGGCGCCCTTATAGAGGGTGAATAAGGGTTTTATGAAATATAAATCTTAATAAAAATATTTTATAGAAGAAGTTAATCAAGAAGTTTCGGAATATCTTATAAAAAACTTTATTTTAACAATTCAAAAATATTATATTGAAGAATAATGTTTAAAAAGTCGTAATTCAATATTTTCTCGCTACTATCAGCAGTAATTATTACCGCTGGGCGTTAGCTCATAGATATTGAATTTAAGAGTGTATTTCTTACAAAAATGAACCTTTCAACATATTTTTTGTTAAAGCTTTTTATGAATAATATTCAAAATATTTTATGGCATGAAAATAAAATCAAGATAATAAGATAAAGAGAAACATTATTTTATTTCTTTAGTAATTGAATACAAAAATATTTGATTTCAATGCCATTTGAAATCAAGGTGAATAAAATTATACCTTTTGTTCTCTAAACCAACCCTTCTCCCAAAGACCTGTTGGTTCTAGCCTATCTCTCCCAGATAAATACTCGAACTGCCCATATATCTAACCTAGACCTAGTCGCAACACACACCGCGGTGAATTCCCCCTAAGTCTCGCAAGTCATAGTTGCCAACAACCTCAACAAATATCCCCCAGATTCCTTCCCTTAATCTGCCATTCTTTCTGAATGATTTCCTCTCTCATGTAACAAAAAGATAAAGTAAAAAAGAGATTACAAGATAATAATATTGTAAGAGAAACTCTCTAAAAAATTCTGAAAGTGAAGATGAAGGTGATGTGGACATTTCCTTTCTTGATGCATTCGCCATTCATGTTGAAAATGCATTGTAGACTTTCTCCTTCAAATTCCTCTTTTGGTCTTTATGTTCGCTCAAGGGAGTTCTCTCAATGTTTTGAGACAGGCCTCTCTCAAAAGATTCAGAGTGGTAGCTTAGATGGAAGTGAAAGCTCTCAAATAGAAGGAGATCCATCCTTTTTATTGCCTCAGAAGTTACTGTCGGTGGTAGTTGTTATCGCTCCGCGGTTGCGAGTCGTGTTGAAATGTAGATGATGTTGTGTGGATCGTGGCTGATTGTGGCACTACCACATGTCGTTGTGGTATTACTAGCGCCCTTCATTAGCTAGATCGTGTGATTGGAGCATGTTGCTCCTGGAAAATCATGGTCGATCATGTCCCTACTATGTCGTGGTAAGTCCTAGTGCCCGGCGTTAGCTCCTCGCCACTTCTTCCATAAAAATCGTCTGCCATCATACCTGTAGCCGTCAACTTTATCGCCAGTGGTAGGTGTTACCACCTCGTGGTAGCTCATAGAAAAGCACATCATCGTCTGTCTTTTATCCTCGTTCAATATATTCTTGTACATGTACGACCTGTACACTATAAACACAAAAAAATAGATCAAATACAATTACGGTATTTGTTATTCTCAAACTAAGAGATGTGTAACGTTTGCTCCAACAAGTGGTACACCTACTGTGTGGTGTTATCTCTTTCCATTAACATTCACAGTGTTGTATCTTCTAGTCAAAAGGATACAACTTCTAGTCGACACGCTACTGCCAGCGGTATACCTGCAGCATGGAATTTTCTCTTCTCATTGACTCTCATAGTATTGCATCTTCTAGTCGACATGATACATCTTCTAGTCGACACACTACTACCAATGATACCCCTACCGCGTGGCGCTATCTCTTCATGTCGACATTCATAGTGTTGCCTCTTCTAATCGATATGATATGTCTTCTAGTTGGACATGCTACCGCAAGTGGTACATGTATCGCCTTGTGTTATCTCTGCTCGTTGACATTCACAGTGTTGCCTCTTCTAGTTGACATAATATATTTTTCCTGTTGACACGCTACCACCATTGGTACACCTACCACGTGGCTTTATCTCTTTTGGTCAACATTCATATTGTTGCCTCTTATAGTCGACATAAACAAGTCTTCTCGTTGATACAAGCCCTTCTCGTCGACCATCTACTGCCCGGGATAACCCATACCGCGCAGCATTAGCATTATGCTATCCATCTTTATTTTTGATTTTTTATCATTGGGACATTACAACTGGTGTCTCACCCTTTATCACCTTAGGCTCTTAGGACTACTACTTAGTCTGAGTGAACACAAGGTGATACCTATTACTCAAGAGGTCTAGTTCAATTTGGGATGTTAGACCTTGTCGCGGGGATGAGACATTCTTCGGTGAGCTTCATACTCTGTAGAGTGGACAAGAATAAGATGTCGATAGAACTCTCATTGACAACCAGAATTCTCTTGACGTTGAAAAAGGGGAGCCCAATCCCCTCAACCAGCATTTCAATGTTATCGTTTTCATGTGCTTTTAATTTGATCTCATCCACAGTTCTCACTACCCCTCTAAGTCCTCATCCCTGAAGGTGATTGCAGTATCCTATCGGGATTCCTTATCTTTGTGATATCTCTCGAGTCTGGTGATGGAACGGATTTTGGTAGTGAGAACGGGAGACCCGGCGATATTCTCGACTTCTCCTATCATAGTTCTACCTCCAGCCGCTCCATAAGGTGCGGGAGGTTTGTCTCTTGCATGCTTGGGCAGTGCTCTTAGATTGGACACTTGTCCTTGTAGGAATCATCTGAGAAGCCCTTATCAAATAAGGCACTCGATTTCCTCCTTCGGCTTGGAGCATTCCTCAATGTTGTGGTTGGTTCTATGGTGGAACTTGCAGTAATTCGATTGGTTGTCCCTATTATTTGGGGGGAGTTCTCTTGGTTGTTGGAACGCTTGATTGTCTTTGATGGAGAAGAGCACGTTGATTCGGGATGTGTTCAGAGAAGTGTAAACTCGAGGAGGCCGGGGAACCTGATCTCTCAGGGGATCTTTGTGACGCTCGTCATTACAGTGCTCCTCCTGCTTTCTAGTGGCCTACTCTAACCCCCTCTTTCTCTTCGAAGACTCGACGGTAGGCCCACCCGGCCGCTCCGTCTCGCCTAAGAAGTTGTCTCGCTCCAGGGCCTCCATCCTCTGCTCCACAATCTTGAAGAACTCTTTCGCCGCAGAGGCGTGGGCCCACTCCCGCCGCACAGGCTTTGACAGGATGGCAGCAATCCTCTTCCCCTGACTTTTCGCGCTCCCGGTGCCATTCAAGATCTCCTCCATCTCGTCAGACGAAGGGAAGGGGGAGCTTTCGCCATCCTCTGCACCCCTGTCTTCATCGACGTCTTCATCTTCTTCGTCAGCTCCCGATCGTATGTCAGGATCCCCTGAGAAAACAATTTTATTGTTATTGCGAGAACTGATTAAAAGCTATGGTGATGCTTCGCATACTTGCAGTGTGGCGAGAACCATCGGCCGGCGGCAGGCGAGAAAGCCCGGACTCCCCCTCGGTGCCATAGAGGAGGTGGAGCGGCTTTCCATACCCCGGGCGGAAGGTCTCGCGTACGGTGATCCCGGTCTGGCCGGGAGCAGGGGTGAATTCGTCCTCTCTCGCGGGGTGGCTGGTCTCTTTTGAGGTCGCGGAGGGTTCGGCAGCTACCCCTCACGCCAATAGGGCGGGATTAGCTGCTTGATTGTTCGAGGGAGCAATCACTATGTCGTTTTCCCGGATGGCGAGCCCCGGGTTGGCGGAAGCTGACGCTGCGAAAAGCCACTTCAACTGATTTAAGAGAGGGAAATAAAGGGAAGAGGCAGTAGGGAAAAAAGTTACCTGGAGGTTCCAAAGGGTCAGCTGGAGGAGTGCCTTTCGGGACCCGTACTGGATCCTCAGGAAGTCGAGATGTCGACGGGTTTGGGGGCACCAGTGGAGGCCAGGCACCATCTTCCTGAACCGCCTCCTGCGAGAAGTGTTCGCGTCAATAGTCAATTCCTTAATCACGGTAGTCAGCTAGCCGGCGAGACGTACCTTCAGCAAGGATGGAGGAGTATCGGCATGGCTTGTGGATGGGGAGGGAGATCCCCAGTTCTCCCGCAAAAGGTCCCGCTGGACCTTTTTCGCCTTCTTCTTCTTCTTCTTCTCTCTCAACGGGGGCGGAGGTTCAATGGCTGACGCCTTCCTCGCTAGCCAAGGAGCCACTAGGGCGCTGTTAGCAAGGGCTTGCGCCTACGCCGCGTTTATGCGGTCTTGAAGGCTCTGCGGGAGTGGTTTGTCGGCTCATTTGGAACGCATCGCGGAATCTCGCGAGAGCTCGGATAGGGAGCAGCGACTGTCAGGGGAGGATTTACGGCCGTCTATCAGCACATATATATAGTCACAGTATGGCCCACCAAAAGATTCTCTTTTCAAGATGACACGTGCCCAGCGAATATTTATGGGTAGGACGTGTCTTTTCGAGCGCAGAGCTAGCTCGAAAAGAGCAGGGATTGTGTACAACCCCATATTCGCTGGGTGGGACCCAGATGCATCAACGGTCAGAGTTGGACTAGCTTCGGGCTAGCTTTGGGCTGAAGACCAGAAAAGCTCTCGCCTTGGAGGAGCTCCCGCCTAGGAGTGGGCCAGATCGTTTGTGCCAAGCCTCGGCCGAGATCCACCAGCGACTAGAGGCGGGCGAGAAGGCGTCGAGTCCACTCGACGCCGCGCTGAGTGAGCTCCTCTCACTCAACGTCAGGCCAAGCAGTGAAGGCATCGAGTTCACTCAACGCCGCGTTGAGTGAGCTCCACTCACTCAATGCTAGGTTAAGGTTCTCGCTGCCTTCACCCAATGCGGTGTTGGGTGAGGACGGGAAGGTTCTCGACATAGAGTTCTCGCCCGGTGACACGGCATTGGGTGAGGGCTGGAAGGTTCTTGGCATAGGGTTCTCTCCCGGTGATGCGGCATTGGGTGAGGACGGGAAGGTTCTCGGCATAAGGTTCTCGCCCGGTGGGGCCCAGTGATGCAGGCCACCCCTACGCGATGCTAGAATTGAAAAATAACAAAAGGGAATTCCTATGGAGAATTTATGCGAACACCGGTCGGGCATTTAAAACAACCTAGGGGCATTTCTACGAACACGTAGTGCGCGTGCGGAATTGGAAATTTCGGCGGAGCTTTGTTTGTAACGGCGCGATCTCACAAGTGGGTTTCTCCCAACCAAACCTACACGAACATCCATATACATATTGCATAGCCTAACACAACACCTAAGCATTCATTTCCAAGCATTTCTATAACAACATGAAGGGAGTTCCGGACTCAAGCAACGATCCGAAAATAGTCCGGATTCGGCCCTCAAAACAAAACCATACGAGGATATACCAAACCCTCTTGAATCGTCCGAAATCAAAGGGCTAAACAAACCCCGATTTGCAAGACGCCCAAGGGGACCTATCCTTACGGAAAATCTTCGCGAAATCGGATAGGAAAACAATATAACTTCAGATTTTCATATGCAAGCTTAAATCAATAGTTAGGATAAATTTTTGGAACCCAAATCTCCACTACTCTCACAAATACAAGATGAAATCACACAATATTTAGGGGATAGGAAATCGTTACCCAAATCTGAATTTAGAGGGGAGGAGAGGAGGAGGAGCAAGAGAACGTTGGAAGAGTCACACTTCCAAAGGGAGTCACCGGAGTCGCACCGGATGAGGAAGAACCGAGCCGCCTTCTTCGGAGTCACACCGGAGTAGGTAGGAGTCGCCGGAGCCGCAAGGAATAGCCCAAAGGGGGGGGGGGCGGCAGCAGCTGGGCGGCGGGCTTCTGGGCGTCGGGTTCGGCCTGGCCGAATAGGACGGGAGGGGGGGCGGCTGAGAGCCGAATACCACTTAGGTCTTCTTCTTTTTTCTTATCCAATTCATCATATTCTCCCACTCCCCATATATATATGGTAACACCACTCCATCCAACCCTTCTTCAAAATCAAAACTAAATCCTATCCATTCAAATGTTTATCAAAAATTAAAATAACATCACACATAAAAATATAAGCTTATAAATTTATAAAATGAAAATATAATATTATTTCAAAGATGAAATAACATTATATTCATAACGAAGAGATGAAATGCCGCGGCGGTGGCGGCGGCGGCGACGACGACGACGGTGGAGGCAACGACCATCAAAGTCCTTGAACATGTAGCGGCGACGATCAAACGAGAGATCCAAGTAGTCCATGTCGGCAAGAGCAAATGGCGGAGCATTCTCGCCATCAATCCTCCCCCGCTCAAAATCACTCATCAACGATGAGTGGTCAGGGAGAGAATAGCTGGAGGCAGCAACATCCACAAGTAGCATAGCAAGAGCGGACATCCACGGGGAAGGACAAGCATTGCGGGCGTCCGCAATAGAACTGAACCTGTCATGAGCAAGTACAGCAGAAAACCTCATAGATGTGTCAGCATAAAGAAAAACAGCGCAGTTCTTACCATCCAATGCGAGAACCAGGAAACCCAAATGGAAGAGCGACATGAAAAAAATCTCACCTCTCAACCCACGAGAATTTGAAGTGGAAGAGAGAAACGTCGGAGAAAGCCGCTCATATGGAGACCAGATTTGCAAAATTAAATCCGAAAAATTGAAATGCGGTGAAAAACCGATTGCATCGTAAAAAACCAAAGAAATTGCATTAAATCCAAAATTCTTGAAAATCATGAAAGGATCGGCGCTCCAATGTAAAAATTTTGTTTCGGAACCCGAAGGTATCCACTCGAGGGCCGACAAGACTAAACTCCGATCAATCACTCCGTAGTCAGAGGCTCTCAGTATGTATAGTCGTGCAAGTGAAGCAAAGCAAAGGCACAGGTATAAGGCGGTGCCCTTTATACATGAAGTTCTTGTCGGGGCGAATGAAAATAATGTGCAAGGTGACTTGATGGGTGACAATATCGTAAAGACACCAAATCAAAATGCACAAGTCTAGGGAGATCACGCATAGTCACCAACAAAACACTATCCGTCAAGAGATATCTCGTGAAGTGATCCGTCTCGTATGAAGCATGAGCAGGATAAAGAGGAGCAGTGACAAGATCAACGATTATTAAGATCAGCTCGTGAACATCTAAACGAGGGGCCAACGCTAGTGTAGGGGGTATCCAAGTAGGTATATCATAAAAGCGTAGACTATGACTAGCGGATCCACGTCCTAAAATGATATCAAATGTTGGCACAAAAGCAGGAGGGAGGGTCGGTAAAATCGAGCCCGGGACTAAATCCAAATCCAAATGAATCTCACACAACGGTGACTCAATCAAGGGACACTCATCCGGGAAACTCACGTCCGGGCAAACATCAGAATAATCGTCCAAGGATACCCTACCCTCAGGAGGAAACTCATCCAAAATAATAATTGAGAAATCCTCAATCTCTGGCTCCACAGATAGCTCAGATTTAATTTCAGAAAAATCAGATCGAGGCTCACTCGACATAGGGATCATAGACACGAGAGGGTACTCAATAGTAGGGTGAACTGAAATATCACTAACAAGACATGTAGTGGCTAAAGGGGTACTCTCACAAGTCAAGGCCTCATCAACATCCCAAAAATCATCATCCAAGTCGCTAGGATATCCAGTCTCCTCATCGTCAGAAAAATCGACAGAATCATCGGGCACTATCGAACATGCCATGATACTCTCATCTAACTGGACATCCTCAACAAAATCAGGAGGTACCACACCAACGTCCAGATCAGGATCAGCAGCAATCTCAATAGTAGTCTGGGGTGGCTCCGAAGTGGAGACTAACATAGCTGAAGCCCTAGGTTTTGTGGGGCATGCCACGGCATAGTGGACAGTCACACCACAAGCATAACATAAGGCCATCTCCTTGGCAACCTTAACTGGCTTCCTATGCCTAACCTTTGACTGGATAACATCACTAGTCGAGATAACAACAAATGGTGGAACGGGGGACTTAGCATGCTCTGGTTCCCGCACGGCAGGTGTTGGCGTACTCAAAATGATAGGATCCTTTTGGGGAACGGATTTAACGCGAGGCCTCTCATCACTCCTATAATCAACAAGCGGTCTAGTTTCCCGGCGGGGAGAAATAAAATCATGAAACGTCCTCATACGGGAGTATGGGGGAACATGCTTGTTCGGTATAGGCAAAATCTTAGACGGCGCTACACTCGGATAACCAGAAGACTGAGAATGGTAGTATGAGGGATAATACTCATCCGTTAACAAATTCTTCATAAGTTGCCAACCTACAAGTGAGCCAACGAGGGACGGTCCAAAACGTCTTCCTCATTGACCCAGAAAGTCAGGGCTCGACCAGATAATTGCAATTTCGCAACGGGAATCCGGTGGGGGTCCACAAGATGATATTGCTCGAAGTAAACTTCCATATCATTTACCCAACGTAAGAAAACTTGCGGTTCACCTAACCCATCGCAAGTCGGAGCAGGAATTCTAACAGGCCTAGAGGTGCGCGATGGTGGTGTTGTAATCACTTAACTAACCGTACTGGAAGGAACATGGGTCCTAAGCCGTTGCCTAGGGGCCTCAAGATGCGGTGTCGGAAGCCGACCTCCAAGTTGTGCTAACATATCACTTATGTCATCACATTGTCGGTTCATTTCCTTGCGAAGGGCACCAACCGAGGAACATGGGGGAAGGGGACTCCCAACGCGTGCCATGACAGACTAACGGAAAAAAAAGGATTCAAATTAGGAAAGCACTTAAAACCTTTTTTTGTTTGTTTTTATATAACTAAAAATAAAAATTTTAAAACAAACGAAACGTACCTAAGTGCAAGTGGGGGGTAGCTCGGTTCGAGCGGATCGTTGTCAAGTTGAGAAATTGACAAACCTCCCTCTGATACCAAATTTGATGCAGGCCACCCCTACGCGATGCTAGAATTGAAAAATAACAAAAGGGAATTCCTATGGAGAATTTATGCGAACACCGGTCGGGCATTTAAAACAACCTAGGGGCATTTCTACGAACACGTAGTGCGCGTGCGGAATTGGAAATTTCGGCGGAGCTTTGTTTGTAACGGCGCGATCTCACAAGTGGGTTTCTCCCAACCAAACCTACACGAACATCCATATACATATTGCATAGCCTAACACAACACCTAAGCATTCATTTCCAAGCATTTCTATAACAACATGGAGGGAGTTCCGGACTCAAGCAACGATCCGAAAATAGTCCGGATTCGGCCCTCAAAACAAAACCATACCAGGATATACCAAACCCTCTTGAATCGTCCGAAATCAAAGGGCTAAACAAACCCCGATTTGCAAGACGCCAAAGGGGACCTATCCTTACGGAAAATCTTCGCGAAATCGGATAGGAAAGCAATATAACTTCAGATTTTCATATGCAAGCTTAAATCAATAGTTAGGATAAATTTTTGGAACCCAAATCTCCACTACTCTCACAAATACAAGATGAAATCACACAATATTTAGGGGATAGGAAATCGTTACCCAAATCTGAATTTAGAGGGGAGGAGAGGAGGAGGAGGAGTAAGAGAACGTTGGAAGAGTCACACTTCTAAAGGGAGTCACCGGAGTCGCACCGGATGAGGAAGAACCGAGCCGCCTTCTTTGGAGTCACACCGGAGGAGGTAGGAGTCGCCGGAGCCGCAAGGAATAGCCCAAAGGGGGGGCAGCAGCTGGGCGGCGGGCTTCTGGGCGTCGGGTTCAGCCTGGCCGAATAGGACGGGAGGGGGGCGGCTGAGAGCCGAATACCACTTATGTCTTCTTCTTTTTTCTTATCCAATTCATCATATTCTCCCACTCCACATATATATATGGTTACACCACTCCATCCAACCCTTCTTCAAAATCAAAACTAAATCCTAGCCATTCAAATGTTTATCAAAAATTAAAATAACATCACACATAAAAATATAAGCTTATAAATTTATAAAATGAAAATATAATATTATTTCAAAGATGAAATAACATTATATTCATAACGAAGAGACGAAATGCCGCGGCGGTGGCGGCGGCGGCGACGACGACGGTGGAGGCAACGACCATCAAAGTCCTTGAACATGTAGCGGCGACGATCAAACGAGAGGTCCAAGTAGTCCATGTCGGCATGAGCAAATGGCGGAGCATTCTCGCCATCACCCAGGGCCCAGGGTGAAATGACCTATTTGTCCTCGGGTAAAATTACCCATATACCCCTAGGGGATGCATTTAGTACTTTACAAACAGCGGGATTTGGCTACTGGCAGACAAAGCAGGGGTATTTCAGTAACTTCAGGTTAGCAAAAGGCTATAAATAGACCCCATAAGGGCTCTTGAGAAAGCAAGCTCTCATTATTCTCCAAATCTTTAGTGCTTTCTGAGGAGCTCCTAGCCCAGCTTTTGGCTTTAGAGGGGAAGCTCTCAGAGATCTTCCAGGTGTGAGGTGGGACCTCTCTACTGAGGCTTTGGGTCAGTCATAGGTCCTTTGCAAGGGTCGGTGCTTGAGAGAAGTAGGTGTTGGCTGCACCCCTATTTTTGAAATTTCGTTGAGGTCATTTTTGGCTTCAACAGAGTTTCTATCTGATTATGAGTACACGATACACTATCACCCAGGGAAGGCAAATGTGGTGGCAGTCGCTCTAAGTCGGAAGACTACCACTTCAGGAGCAGAGCCTCAGTTGATGTCTATGGAGCTGATACGGATGATACAGGATATGCAGATTACTTTGGTGTCCACGGATGACTCAGAGCTTTATGAGGAGTATTTGGTCGCGATGAGCACTACCAATGATATTTGAGATCGCATCAGGGCTGAGCAGAGAATGGATGACAAGCTAGAGCCAGTATTCAAGACCTTTGAGGCGGGCACTGTCGCGGAGTATACAAAGAAGGATGAGTTGTTATGCTTTTGAGGACGGGTGTACATACCGGCTGGGGGAAGGATTCAGGGGGACATTATGACTGAGGCTCACTCCAGTAGGTACTCGGTGCACCCAAGCATCACTAAGATGATGGCCTACTGGAAGAGGATGATGTACTGGCTGGGCATGAAGAGGGATATCACATACTTTGTGACCCATTGCGAGGCTTGTCAGTTAGTGAAGGTAGAGTGTAAGAGTCCGGCCGGATTATTGCAGCCACTTCCAGTACGGGAGTGGAAGTTTGACGATATCACCATGGATTTCATACATGGTCTTCCTCAGTTACATGCGAGGAATGACTCGATATGGGTGATCGTCGATCGATTGATGAAGGTGGCCAGATTTCTACTGATTAGGAAGGATGCTTCAGTGGGTGACTTGGTGCAAAGGTTCGTAGAGCAGTTCGTCTGACACCATGGAGTGTCGAGGACGATAGTGTCCGATTGGGATGGACGATTTACGTCCAAGGAGTGGAGGTTGGTCCAGGCTTATTTGATGACCCGGTTGACATTTAGTACCGCCTTCCACCAATAACTATCATTCCAGCATCGGGATGGCCCCTTATGAGGATTTATGCGGGCATAGATGTAGAACTCCTTTATCTTGGATCCAGGATGAGGATTCAAAGGCACTTGGATCGGAGTTTGTTGAGGATATTTATGCTCAGGTGTGATTGATTCGAGACAGGATGTTAGAGGCCCAGAGCAGGCAGGACAAGTATTACGATGCTCAGCATCATCGGGAAGAGTTTCAGGTAGGGGACCAGGTGTTTCTGAAGATATGACCGATACATGGAGTCTCGCGGGTACATGGTCGGAAGGTCAGTCCGAGATACATGGGGCCTTACAGGATCCTAGAGCAGATCAGTCCCTTAGCTTATAGATTGGAGCTGCCTCCAGAGCTAGCAGGTTTGCACGACATCTTCCACGTCTCCTCCCTTAGGAGAGCCCTACTTCGGTCGGAGCAACAGATTACGACTACAGATGGGCCTATAGATTCTGATCAATCGGTGAACCTAGAGCTGATCCAGATAAACAATACTAGGATACGGGTCTTGCGGTGCAAGAAGGTTCCGCTGGTCAAGGTCATGTGGAGGAATAATGGATAATGGGAGCACACGTGGGAGCCGCAGGACTTGATGCAACAAAGTTACCTGAAACTTTTCACGTCAGGTATCCCCTTTAACCTCTCGGGATGTTACATTTTATTTCTCATACTTGAAACCCTGTAGGCCTAACTTGAATTTCGTGAACGAAATTATTATTTTTGTTTATTGGTATTTGTAACATCCCTCAAACAACTAGACCCCTAAGAGTGGTTTTTGTCATGACTAGGTCATGACAAAAACCTAGTAAGCCCAAGAAAACCAAGTGAAACTAGGGCATGAAGGTAGAAATCACCCTATTCTGCAAATAACACATTCCAATTACTTAACCTAGGGATTGACTTAGGGCCTCACCTTGACTCCTTGACCCCACCATAACATCCCTAGCCATTTATAAGGTCCATTGGGTCACCAAGGACCCATTGGGGTTAACCAAATAGGTCAAGTTGACTCCAAAGAAAAGATCTCTGAGTTCACCTTCCTGGACTGAGTGAACTCAGCCCAACTTTTACTCTAGGGAAATAGTCCACTGAGTCCTCTTCTTATTGAACTGAGAAAGCTCAGTCCAATCTCCTTCATAACAACAAGATGGTTGATCTTCAAGTTAGTTCTACTTGTGCTGAGAGGTAACTTGCAGAGCACTGCTTCTTCAAGCCTTGATTGTAATAGAGTTTAGAGCAGAGGCCTTGAAGAGGAGAAACAACTTTAAGCTTGCCCTGCTACTTATTCTAATTCAGAAAAGGATCTTTCTGAACTTGTTGTTGAAGACTTTCTTCAACAAGCTAACTTTAGCTATGCTTCTCCTTGGAAATCAGAAAGAAAACTTCATGAACTTGATGTTGAAGATGGATTTAATCTTCAGTGAATTATTCCTTCAATATCCAACACTGCCTGTGAATCACAGACTAACTGTAGAGTAAGTTCTTGGAAAACTTCTCCTTTATCGAGAGGAAGAAGATGACCAGAAAGCTCTATTCTGCTTTTCTCTCTCCAAGCACTAGTCTTCTTTCCCCTGTACTCTCCTTTTATATCCCGTCATCCAACGGCTCTTTGCACAATATGGACAGGCCGGAAATGGTAACTGCAATACCTCTTTTTGCATTAATAGCTATACTAAAGGCATACGACGACTTTTGTACTCTAGTGTGCTAAACCCGCGATATTTGAATTTCTACTAACGTCAGATGACTCTGCGCTTCTGTACCTAGTAAATTCCAGACATACTTCTCAAGCGTAGAGTGAAGCCTTGTCACTCAACGCAAAAGTACTTAGCAGAATTCTGCATCTTTAGGCGTTGAGTGCGTTGATTGAGCCTTCGTCATTTAACGCATTCTATCTTTTATAGTCTTAACTGATTAGGCATTGAGTGAGCCTTCATCACTCGGCACTTCTGAACTTAGTTGAATTGTCTATTTAGTAGGCATTGAGTGAACTACCTTCACTTAATGCTTCTAGACTTAGTTGAATTGTCTGTTGAGTAGGTGTTGAGTGAACTACCTTCACTCAACGCATCTGGACTTAGACAGATTTTTTTCTGCTCCTTCTGAGGCTTTGGCTGCTTGAGCTTCTGTCAACACTTCTGCTCTTCTTGCGTTGAGTGAAGTGAGTTCACTCAACGCTTCTGTACTTGGTGGATTTTTAGCCTGTCCAGTAATAGTTTTATTGATTGAGGCATTGAGTGAACTGCCTTCACTCAATGCTTTTGTCCTTTGCCAGATATCTTGTTGAGTTGTCATTGAGTGAACTTCCTTCACTCAATGCTTTTAGACTTAGCCAGATTTCTAGTCAGCAGCATTACGACTTTGACTATATATCATTCTCTCAATGCTTTTGCTCTTCTAGCGTCAGGTGATCTTCCTTCACTCGATGCTTCTAGACTTAACCATATTTTTTCTTTGTCAGCATCTTGCCATGAGTCCATCTATCATTGTGACTAAGACATCATGTCTAAACATGGTATAGTAGACAACTTGCATACACTGAACTTGAACATACATCAAATATAATTATGTACTTAGTATTGATGGTGATGCCTCTTCAAATTCAGGGAACATTGAAGGGAAATATTCCCAACAATCTCCCCCTATTTGAAGAAGGCAGAACACACACCAATACTAAGATGCATTAATAGATAAAATAAATCAAGTAAGAAAATGCAAGCTTGTTCAAAGTTCCCTAGTTTAATGCAGTGACTTGACATGTCAAGTCATTACCCTCCTCAAATAGCTTGTTAAAAGTTCCCCTCTCCCTTTCTTGCTCAACATGTCAAGTTAATGCAGTGACTTGACATGTCAGGTCATTGCTCTCTGGTCATTGGCCTCATTGCTCTCTGATACCAGGTCATTGCTCTCATTTCTCTCCCCCTTCATTGCACTCATTGCTCTCTTCCACCTTTCTAGCTTCATCAATAGGCATTCATCTATTGAGTGTGGAGAAAGGATCATGGGAGAACTTTTCTCTTGGTCCTTTGACCATCATACTCAGGAAGAGTTGATTCCTTAGCTAACAGGGTGGATGAAATGACCTCATTCGGAGAAGGAACATATGAATGCTCCCCCTCAACTGCATCATTATTTGGAGTAATATCATTCTTGTCCAACACTATAACTTTTTTAGTTGTTTCAACTGATCTCATTAAAGCTTAACCTAACAAGTTAAAAGTGATTAACTACTACCTATCCATCTATCCTTACTAAAGTTATACTTTAACACTAAGGCAGATGGTCTACATTATGAATTAAAAATAAAAATATAGACATGTAGATCTATAACTGAAACACTTAATATACATTGGTCATTCAACATTAAGCATTACTAACTCAATTTTGAAAGAATTAAACTTAGCCTCATCCAATGACTTAGTGAAGGTATCAGCAACTTGATTGTCAGTGGGGATAAATTCAAGGCAAATGACTTCACTTTCTACATGCTCTTTAATAAAATGATATCTAATTTCTATAGGCTTAGTCCTGCTATGTGAGACAAGATTCTTAGCAATAGAAATTGCACTAGATGAGTTTCACTATAAGGGTGAATGACTTACCTTGAGATTGTAGTTTACTAGATGATGTTGTATCCACAGAAGTTGCGCACAACAGCTCTTACTGTCTCCTGGTTCACAAACATCTTCATTTCTATCCCTGGCAGAAACTCTTTCTTCTGAGTCAACCATCATATGCTTTAATGAATGTACATTAGCATGTGAATTAGTAGTAGCATTGACTTTATTAGACTCAGAGGATTCAATGTTATACATTGTATCTTGAGCATGGAGTTTAGAGTGAATCTCCCCCTCAACCTCAGCATTGTCCTTAGAGACAATCTGTTCTCCAACAGTAATGTTTTGAACCTTTTTTTCACTATTGCAGGAGCTTGTTCATCCTCAATAGGAGTATTAGGAACTTTCCATATAGCCACATCAGGAATCTGATCTAATCTTTGCTGGAAAGTCTGTAGATAAGAGTCAAGCTTGTCCTGAATATCAAACTAAACGTGCTCCCTCTCAACAAGAGCATCTATCTTCTCAGTCTATAACTCCTTTGTTATCCTACAGGGATTAATACCACCTGTAACAAAAATGCTTGAAGACCGACTGAAGTTATACTAAGTTCATCATACCCAATTCAACTTTGAAGGTGTTGAACTTGGCTTCATCTAGTGGATTGGTTAAAATATCTGCCACTTGCTTGTCTGTAGAGACAAACTAAAGACTGATGTCCTCATATTCTACGTTCTCTCTAATAAAATGATACCTAATCTCTATATGTTTAGTCCTGCTATGAGAAACATGATTCTTAGCAATAGAGATTGTAATAGTAGAATCACAAAATATTGCAGTTATACTTAGCTTGAGATTAAAATCCTGGAGTGGATGATGGATTCACAATAACTGTGCATAGCAACTTCCAGCTGAGATGTACTCTAATTCAGCTGTAGAGATTGGAACACTTGTTTGCTTCTTGCTACTCCAAGAGACCAATCTTCCACCTAAAAACCGATAGGTGTTAGAGGTGCTTTTCCTGTCTTCTCTACAACCTGCAAAGTCTACATCTGAATACCCAGTTAGTTCAAAGTAATTATTCCTAGGGTACCATAGACCAAGATCATGTGTGCCCTTGAGATATCTCAAAATTCTTTTAGCTTCAAAATAATGAGATTCCTTAGTGCAAGCCTGGTATCTAGCACAAATACATGTAGCATATATAATGTTTGTCCTACTAGCAGTAAGGTAGAGGAGGGAGCCAATTATGCCTCTATACAAGGCTTTATTAATAGGTTTCCCAGTTTCATCCTCGTCTATTGACACACTTGACCCCATAGGAATTTTCATTATGGAGGCACTCTCCATTCAAAAAATTTTAATCAACTCCATGGTGAACTTAGACTGAGAGATGGATAGTCCATCCTTGTTTTTCTAAATTGGAAGCCCAAGAAATACTTAAGTTCACCCATACTGCTCATCTCAAACTACCCTTGAATAATTTTAGCAAACTTTTTGCAGAGGCCATCATTAGTAGACCCAAATATTATGTCATCTACATAAATTTGGACTAGAATGATCTTACCCTTGACTTCCTTTAGGAATGATATCATGTCTATCTTTCCCCTTGAGAATTTGTTCTCAAAGAGAAAGCTAGAGAGGGTTTCATACCATGCCCTAGGGGCTTGCTTCAACCCATATAAAGCTTTTCTAAGCCTAAAAACATAATCATGAAAGTTAGAATTAACAAAACATAAGGGTTGCTCAACATAGACCTCTTCATTTAGGTCACCATTAAGGAAAGCTGGATTCACATTCATTTGGTGGTCCTTGAATCCTTTATGTGCAGCATGTGCAAGGAAAAGTCTTATAGCTTCCAATTTAACTACTGGTGCAAAGGTTTGATCAAAATCAATACCTTCCTCTTGCATGTATCCCTTAGCCATCAGTCTAGCTTTATTCTTTATTATAACACCATTCTCATCAAGTTTATTCCTATAGATCCACTTGATTTCAATGATGTTATGTCCTTGAGGTTTGGGAATCAGCTTCCAGAACTTACATCTCTTGAACTTGTTCAATTCCTCTTGCATAGCCACAATCAAAAATGGATCTATGTTGGCATCTTCAAACCTTTTAGGTTCAACCTGAGACAAGAAGCTGGAGTACATAGAAATATTTAGGCTTCTGCTCCTAATTATAACCCCTTGGCCAGCATCTCCTATAATCTAATTTCAGGGATGATCCCTCAAATACTTGACTGCAGGAGGCATTCTTACTTCAGCACCATGAACTTCAGTGGCTGGATCTAGATGGTCTTCAGCCATATCATATGAACTTTGTCCTTCTTCAAGAATACATACACCATCATCTTCTTCTTGTACAGTTAGAGGAGTATCCTTGATGGTTAGGTTATCCATCTCTAACTCTACACCTGCATATCTAGAGGAGCTAGACAGCTCACTGTTAATCATTGATGATTCATCAAAGACTACATTCACAGACTCTTCTACAACTTGATTTTTCAAGTTGTAGACTCTATATTCTTTGTTATGATTGATATACCCAACAAATATCCCTTTATTGGATTTGGCAGCAAACTTAGTCAAGTATGACTTCCCATTATTAAACACAAAGCACTTACTACCAAAGATCCTGAGAAAGGATAGATTTGGTTTTCTGCCTTTCATAATCTCATAGGAAGTCTTCTTGTGGTACTTGTTGATAGAGGCTCTATTCAAGACATGACAAGTAGTGTTCACTGTCTCAGCCTAGAAGTATTCTGGGAGAAAAGTGTCACTGAGCAGTGTCTTGTCAGCCTCTATAAGAGTCCTCTTTTTCCTCTCAGCTATCCCATTTTATTGTGGTGTTCTTGGAGAAGAAAACTCCTGAAAAATCTCTAGTTCTTCATAGAACTTTGTCATGCCTTCAGACTGAAATTTAGTACCATAGTCACTTCTTATTTTGACCACAGAACTATCTTTTTCATTCTAAACTTGCCTAACAAAGGTCATAAAGATGTCTAGGGTTTTAGACTTTTTCTTTAGAAAGAAACCCAAGCATATCTGGAATAGTCATCAACTATCACAAGTGTATAGACTTTCCTACCTAGACTATGAACTGGCATAGGACCAAATAAGTCCATATGCAGGAGGTACAAGAACCTCACTGAATCCTTGGCACCAATGTTATTAAAGGATGCTTTGGTTTGCTTGCCCTTTTGATAAGCAGAGCAAATGCCCTCCTTTATGTATTTTAAATTGGGTCCATTTCTGACTACCCGTTTGCTAAAGAGCTTGTTAATTGATTTATAGTTTAATTGAGCAAGCCTCTTGTGTCATTGCACACAGTAAGAGTCTTTCTCATTTGCTACTAGACATACTAGAGTATTAGAACTTAAACATAAAAAAGTTTAAACAGTAAATATTCCCACTCCTAGTGTCAATAAAAATGACCTCTTGGTCACTTGACCTTTTAATTAGACACTCATCCTTGTGGAAGACAATAACATAGCCAAGACCACAGTTATCTTATGATTATAAGTTTATGTTGCAACCCTTCCACATAATCCACTTTTGTTATTGAGACTATGTCATTGGTGATCATACTATAGCCCTTGGTAACTCCTTTGTATGCGCCTCTAAAGATCACTTTAGGTCCATTCTTCACTGCAGTGTATTCCTTTTGATGGCACCTTATTCCAGTCATATGCCTGGAACACCCACTGTCCAAGTACCATATTAGTGCATGGGTACTTGGACTATCCTATAAAACAGTTTAGTTTACATTAGGACCCTACTAGAGATTGGGTCCTTGGTTCTTGTTAGCTTGAAACTGAACTTGTCTATCAGTAGCACTTCTAACAGGAAGACTCACACTTTCCCTTGACGCACTAGGGTTATGCCAACAATCTATAATAAAGTGTCTCACTTTACCATAGCACCAACATTCATGAATGTTGTATCTCCTCTTCTAAATAGCCCTTGAGGAGTGCAAGGTGTCAATAACTATCTATTCAAAAGGGAGTGCAGTAGATTTCTTCATGTTCCTTTCATCTAGAATTGGACTAAAGGAGAGTCTAAAAGTAGATGTACCTGGCATACTCTGGGTTCCAACAACAGCAGACTTTTTTATAGTAGATATGTTGTTTATGGCATCAGAGACTGCCAAGTTAGGCTTAATGACTGACTTACCCTTGGTCTGGGTTTTTGTTGGAGGACCTTGAGAATTGGCTACTGCCCTATCCTTGAGTGTGGGGGCTGTAGCACTAAATAAAATGGTCCATAATGGGCCATCTAAATTTTCTCCTTGGGAGCCTTTAGTGCACTCACACCCATGTCCTTTCACCCTCCATTGTAAGATACCCTTGTATTCTTATAAGAAGAGTTCTCATTTTTCTAATGACCATAAATATTGTCCTGGTCATACTTGTTTGATTGAAGAATTACCTTGTGAAAGGTGGTCTGAGGCACTACAGGAGCATTGTCTATCCCTTTTGTATAGGCAGCTATGGAATTCCACTTGAACCCCAAACCTCTCTTATCCTTTTGAGAGGTAAAGGAGTCTATCAGTGGAAGCACTATTTTGGGATTTGAGAATTTATCCACTAACTTTCTCTCCTTAAGGAGCTTATTTTCAAGATCCATAATGATCTTGTTCTTATGGTTGATGGTTTAAATCTAGATGATTGAGATAGTATTTAGTTGGCTGACTTCCCTCCACATGGGATCAAGCAAGGGTGTTGAGTCAGACTGTAGGGAAGCAGCTAGCTATAGGGAGACAATCTCCTTGGCTTGTCTTTTGACAAGTAACTTGCTCTTCTTTAGAGTTTCCAAGATTAACCCATAATTGTCAATCAATTTATCGACATCTTCCTCAGATTCTGAGTCATCTTCATCACAGGATGAAGGAGCATCAGAATTAGGACTTATTTCATAATCAAATTCAGAGGAGGAGATAAATGAATTGGTACCTCATGTGGATCAGACTAATCTTGGCTAGATTCACCATTTGTCATGGCCATAAGTCCATAACAGCCACCAACATCTTCATCCACCTCATTGTCACTATATGAGTGTGATAGAGGGGCCCTAATTCCTATCCTTGTAACTGGATAGTCATTATCCTCTTCAGCAGCAACAGCAGCAAATAACACTATATAGGCATTATCTTCTTCTTCAGAGTCAGAAGGTGTTGAGTCAGTTTGGCTCCAACTCTTATCATTCTTGGCAATGAAAGTCTTTTCCTTCTTTCCCTTGTGGTGGTGATGCTTCTTCTCGCGTATCTCTTTTCTTTTAACTGGGCAGTTAGCATTGATATGCCCAGGCTTGCTACAATAATAACATACTAGAAATATGTTTACTTGTTTTAGAATCATACATATCTCCTTTGGAGAACTTCTTCCCAGATTTGTTGTGATCCTTCTTGTAATATGAGGAGGAGGAAGGTTTGTTCTTCCACTGCTTCCTCTTCATCATTTTCTAGAATTGCCTTGAGAAGGCAGCAAACTCCATATCTGATATATGGATGTCAGATGAGCTGGACTCAGAGTTTTTTGAATCAATTAGCCTTCTTGGGAGAGATGCAATCCTCTCCTTGCTCATCTTAAAGCTCTCAGCCTTGAGGGACACTATCCTCTCCATGGCATGGGACTAGATGGAGGTCTCCTCCTCCTTCCTGGCAGATAGCTACATCTCATAAGAAAGCAGCTTTCCAAACAAAGTGTGAAGAGGAGTTTTAGTAAGCTTGGCCACTTCTCTGATAGCACAAATCTTTGTGTCCCAGTCTCTGGTTAGAGATATTAGAACCTTATCATTTAGCTCATAAGTGTTGAAGAACCTCACATAGGTCCTCAGCTCATTGACCACTCTGAAAAACTTTTCATAACAATCAGCTATGTTGTCCGTGTTGTTTTTCCTGAAGGCCTCATATTCCTGATTAAGTAGAGATTTCTTGTCATCCCTAACTTCTTCAGTGTCCTCCCTATATACAATCAGGGTGTCCCACATCTCCTTGGCAGTCTCACAATGCACCAAGTTCTGGAAAATGTGATCATCAATAACACTTACTATGATATTCTTTGCTCTTTTGTCCATAGTAGCAAGTGCTACTTCATCCCTAGTTTTTTTTGTATACTTCTTTGGAGTCTCGACATTTGCATCTAAGATAGAGACCTTCATGGGGATGAAAGGTCCTTCTTAGACAGTAATGAAAATCCTTAGGTCTGAGGCTTCCATGAATAGCCTAACCCTCTCTTTCCAGATCCCAAAGTTTTCCTTTTTGTAGACTTAAAGCTTCATTGAGCTCAAATCCTTACTATTCTCTCTTGAACCCATAAGGATAATCTTAAGCTACTCTTTGATATCTGCTCAGACTGTTAAATCTTTTTTAAAGAACCTCACTTTGATACTACTTGGAAGTCTTTGCTCCAAGAGTAGTCATACACCTAAAGGGGGTGAATTGGTTTCCTAGTCTTATATGACTACTTCTTATTTTGGTGTGTTAAGTTATTTAGCTTGTTTTCAAGACACACAATAACACACAGGTAATTATAGTGGTTCCCTAAGGCATGGGTACATCCACTGTCTCTCCCATCTTTCTAACAGTGTGTTAGACAATGGCAACTTCTCGAATCTCAGCTCAAGGAACTTACAACACAGATCCCTCAGGATCTCTCAGACTTCTCCAAGTCCTATCTCAGTCCCAAGGCCCTACCACTCTGAGTAAATGATACTCCTACAGCTCAGTGATACACAGATCACCTATCTCAGACTTTAATCAAAGTCCTACACCTCAGGCTAGGAGGATAGCCCTACACTTAGAAAGTGAAACTCTCCTATAGCTCAAATCTAAACCAGATCCTACCTCAGGCCAAAGGCCCTACCTCATATTCACAACTGAATCCTACCTCAGGCATTCATGCCCTACAACTGAGAGAATAAATCTTCTACCTCAAGTATAATGGCCCTACCTCTCAGCCTTTATAATTTAGGCTACAACTCAGATATATTAAGATCCTATAGAGTGAAATGAGTTTATTGTTGATGACTGACTCCAGAGAAATGATATCTGAGTCTACCTTCCTAGGCTAAGTGAAATCAGCCCAACTTTGACTCTAGGAAAATAGTATACTGAGTCCTCTTCTTCCTGAACTGAGAAATCTCAGTCCAATCTCCTTCACAGCAACAAGATAGTTGATCTTCAAGTTAGTTCTGCTTGTGCTGAGAAGTAACTTGCAGAGCACTGCTTCTTCAAGCCTTGATTATAGTAGAGTTTAGAGTAGAGGCCTTGAAGAGAAGTATCAGCTTTAAGCTTGCCCTGCTACTAGTTCTAATTCAGAAAAGGATCTTTCTGAACTTGTTGTTGAAGACTTTCTTACACCAGCTAACTTTAGTTCTGAAAATCTTTAGTATCAAGAGTAGTTAAACACCTAGAGGGGGATGAATAGATTTTTCTGTCTTTTTTATACTTTATTTTGATTTGGTGAGTTATGTTTTAGTTTAGGTTAGCTTTCAAGATCACATAATCAACACACAAGTTATTTATTGTGGTTCTCCAGAGTATGGGTACAACCACACTCCCTCCAACCTTTCTAACAGTTTGGTAGACAAGACCAACTTCTTCAAACTCAGCTCCAAGACCTTGTAACACAAATCCCTCAAGATTTCTCAAAACCATCCAAGTCCTACACTCAGGCCCAAGGCCCTATACTCAAAGAAATATTCTCCTACAACTCAGGCACACGGGCCCTACCTATGACTTTAACTCAAAGTCCTACACTCAGGCTAGGAGGTTAGCCCTACACTCAAATCCACCATAGGATCCTACCTTAGAGAGAAACTCTCCTACATCTCTGGCATACAAGCCCTACCTCAGATCAACAGGAGGATCCTACAACTCAGGCACTAATGCCCTACAGCTCAGATCTATAGAAAGATCCTACCTCATCCTTTATTATTTAGGCTTACACTCAGATCAATTAAGATCCTATAGGGTGTAAAGTTGGTAGTTGATGTTGAATGACTCCAGAGAAGATTTCTCTGAGTCCGCCTCTTCATGAACTGAGATGACTCAGTCCTATCTTCTTCACAGCTCCAAGGATGGATCTTCAAGAATGTTCTGCTTGAGATGTGAAGTAACTGCAGCTAGGGCTTGCTCTTTCCCTTCTTCTACCTTAGAGAGATTACTCTCTGAACTTATTGTTGAAGATGAAAACGTCAACAGCCAACTTGCTCGAACTTCTAGATCACCAGAAGGAGTAAATCTTCAAGATCTGCAACTCGGTCGAGAGGAAGAAGTTGAAGCTCTGTATTTTCCAAAAGTTAATTGTCTAGAAAGTTGATTTCTTATTCCTTGATCTTTCCTTTTTCTATCCCGTCGTCCAATGGCTCTTTGAGCAGTGAGACCACTGAAGATGATAGCTAAAACTTTTCTTTTGCATGTATTGCTCTACAACAGCAAGCAGCGCCATTTGTCATCTACTGTTCCGTTCCCGCAACATTTGAATTCTTGTTGACGTCATCATGACTCAGTACCTATAGACTTAGCCAAATTTAGACAATTCTGCATAGGCGTTGAGTGAAGGCTTGTCACTCAATGCCAAAATACTTATACAGAATTCTGCACCACCAGGCGTTGAGTGATCCTTCATCACTCAATGAATATGGACACTTGAAGTTTAACTGACTAGGAGTTGAGTGAGCCTTCATCACACAACGCATCTGGACTTAGTTGATTTTCTCTATATTAGGGCATTGAGTGAGTTATCTTCACTCAACGCTTTTTGCATTTGCTTGTTTTATTAAATAGGCATTGAGTGAACTGCCTTCACTCAACGCTTTTGTCCTTAGACAGATTCTGTTGAATAGGCATTGAGTGAGTTGTCTTTACTCAACGCATCTGTCCTTAGATAGATTTCCAAGTCAACCAACCCTACGGCTCTGACTGAACTATGTTTTGTCAACTCTTTTCCTTCTAGGAGTAGAGTGAACTTCCTTCACTCAATGCTTCTGAACTTGGCTAGAATTCTTGTCAGCTTCTATCTAGCTTTGAATATTTGAGCATTACCCAATGCTTCTGGCTCTAGGCATTGAGTGAACTGCCTTCACTCAACGCTTCTGTACTTACCAGATTTCTTCTTTGGCAATGTTGAGGGGTTTACTGCCTTGGCTTTACTCAACTCTTAAAGCCATCTGGCATTGAGTGAACTGCCTCCACTCAATGCTTCTATACTTAGTAAATTTTTGCCTTGTCAGCATCATGTCTTGTGTCCACCTGTCATTGTTGCTTAGACAACTTGTTTAACCAGTGAACAAAGAGCAACCTGCATACATAGAACTTAAAGCATGCATCAAATACAATACTATTCATACCATTATTTTATAGGCCTTCTTCAAATTTGGTACATTGTGATCAATGGACCCAACAATCTTCCCTTATTTGGAGAAGTCAAAACCTTAGAAAATGATATGCACTAACACACATAGAACTTTAATCATGCACAGAAGATTTAGGAACAGAAATTAAATAACAAAAACATATGAATATATTTAAAGGCATTAAGCATAAATATCTAGTGTGCTTAAAATATTGTTCACATTCCAAAAAGCCCCTTAAAGAAAGATCTAATGTTTCTGGTTCCATAATTACTATCCCCCTTATTGCCTTCTTAGCAGTCTTTGTTTCATCTTCTATCTTTTCCTTCTGCCTCTCAAAATGGTTGTAAGGCTTGAGAAAGTATTTGCTTTGCTCTAATGCATCTGGTGGAAGAACACCTGACTTATTGTCCCTACTTCCTCCTAGCTTCTTTATTCCTCTCCATCTTTGCCCATTCTAAGGAGTTGTAGAGCTTTCCCCTCTTCATTTTCTTGGACTTAACTTGGTCGCATGCAGACAAAATTATAATCCTATAATGAGCGCTCCATTGCTCAAAGTCTGGCTTGGTTTCCATTTCTTCTTTATACCTCTTCTTACTGAGCCTGACCTCTTCTTTATCTTTAGCAAAAGATTTTCCTTTGGCCCTGACTATCTACTAAACAGTGGGGCTAAAGGAGGGAATTTCAGCAGCAATAGTTGTAGGTTTAATCCACTAAGCATCTTCTTGAGTATTATATTGTTGAGTATCATATTGTTCTACATACTGACTATCATACTGACCCATCATTCCATCCTGTAGTGCTTGATAAATCTAGGAAGGAACAGCAGGGATATTATCATATATTATCTAGTCCAGACCAACAAATCCTCTGATCACATTGGTAGTCCATACAACATTTTTAGTGTTAGTCCTGATCACTTCCTTCTCCCTGTACAACCCCGTATCCGGCCGAGCGGGATCCTCCCCAAGTGACGGCCTCGGGACATGCTACGAGCGACGTTTTGATGTAGCCCCGTTCGGGGGCGTGCGGGTCCTCGTGCGTGCGTGCGGAGGCCTTGTGTGCATAGGCTTTTATATATACATTGTATTATATATATTATATTATATATATATTATATTATATATATTATATTATATATAATATATATATATATATGATTTGATATTAGGGGATGGAGTTATGGGGGGAGGTAGGCGGGTACAGGAAATGAGAACAAAAAAAAGAAAAAGAGGCAGGTAGGAGAGCAGGCGGGGCAGCAGGAAAAAACAAAGAAAAGAAAAAAGTAAAAAGAGAAAAGGGAGGGGGGCTCGGTAGAGGGATGGGGCAGAGAAAAGCAAAAAGAGGAGGAGGGGAATTTTGGGGCAGCAGCCATCAGGCGGGTGAAGAGGAGGAAAAAAGAGGAAAAGCCCTAATGGCTTCTCCCCCCCCCCCCCGATCGGCCGCCTGGAGCAGCCAGCTCGACCACAGTGGGCCTCTCCTCCTCCTCTCCCATCGTTGACCGGCTGGAGCCCAACGCCATCCGCGCCTCCTCTTCGCCCTTCTCCCATCGTCGACCGGCTGGAGCCCGACGCCATCCGCGCCTCCTCTCCGCCCTTCTCTCTCGTCGACCGGCTGGAGCCCGACGCCAGCCCGGCCTCCTCCTCTCTCCCGCCGCCGGCTCCAAAGCTCGGCCCTCCTTCCCTCCTTCCAGGCCACCTACAGCGGGGCCGAGCTCCTCTCGGCCCCCTCTTCCAGGCCACCTCCAGCGGGGCCGAGCTCCTCTCGGCCCCCTCTTCCCGTTCGGGCTGCCTCCAGTGGGGCCGAGTTTCTCTCGCCCCCTCTTCCCGCCACTACCTAGGGCAAAGCAAGGCCCGAACTTGCTCTCCATCCTCGTCGCCGCCGTCGGTATGGAGCAGCACGCACAGCCGCCTCTCTCCCTCTCGGTTTTCCTCTCACTCGCCGCCTCGAGCAAAGCTTGGCCTAAAAGGGAGATCGGCCACCAGCACCGCCACCAAGCACGCGTCAAAGGTAACAAAGTCTCTACTCGGGCAGGTGAAGCCCTCGATTTACATTTGCATGGAAGCCCCTCTCCACCAACGGGTGGGGGAAGGGAGCTCTCCGACGGGTTGACGTGTACGTCCCCGCTATTAATTGCATTTAGTATTCGGAAGTGTGAGTACGGATTTAGGCATGCTGTGTGAAGCCCATTCGGACGTACGAGCCGAATTGGTGATGTGCTGCGTGAAGCCCATTCGGACGCATGAGCCGAATTGCTGATGTTCTGTGTGAAGCCCGTCCGGACGTATGAGCCGAATAGGTGATGTTCTGGGGTTCCCGGAGAAGACTCCGAGGAAGTTGGATATTATCTATTTGCAGGGAATGCGCACCGTAGCCCCGAAAAAGGGGTGTACGGGATATATTTGGCCAGCTTATGTTAGCCGACTATAGTTCAGCTGGCAGTCGTTCGTCGAGGCGTTGGCGTACAGGTGTTGCAGTACCAAGCGGGAATAGCGGGCTTAAGCCCAAGCTCGTGTCGGCCCTCGAAGGCCTTCTTTTGTTTATATTGCCGGCCTGCGTGCCGATGTATGGAATCTATATTCCTGTATTTATTTATAATCTGTGATGCTCTGTGGATGTATGGTTTATTCTTTTTGCTTTGGGCGAGCGGTGTGCTCGTGAACCGCTCGTCCCGTGGGAACCCCGAGGTTTATGCTGGGAAGCCCCTGTTGGCCTGTTGATAGCCTTTTAGGGCAGCGGAGTCGCGCTGTCTGCAGCCCAGTTGGGCAGCGAGTTGTAGAATTGCTCGGCGATGTTGCGCCTTTAGTAGCGCGGGTGAGGAATATTTTGTATAGACCTAAGGAGACACATCTGGATAGGAGAGAGATGGTCTTGAGACCCTCCTTAGATGTTCCGGTCGGCCAAGAGCGCCTCCGAAGGTGTCTTAGCTCAGCCTTTGGCTTGGGAGGGGAAGAGTTTGTTAGTCTTCCGGGTATGCGGTGGGTCCTCCACGCTGAGACCTTGGGTCTATCCCTTACGTTCCTAGTCTAGAGCCTAGATTGTTCATTTGAGTGTAGTAGGTGTGCGGTCACCCCTCTTTTGGGACCCCGAACTCCACAGAAGCCAATTTTGGCTTCGGTCATTTTTGGCTTCAACAGTTATGGTACGGTGAGCGTGGAGAGTGACCAGCACGGAAGAACTCATGCGAACGTCGTGGCTATAGAGGAGGAACCAAGTGACGACCAGGGTCATGTGATGAAAGAAGTCCCCTCCCACTCCTCTTTAGTCGATCTTAACCATCCTAGCTTTTCGCCTCCCCTCTGGTTCCCAAGAGGGTGGACGTAGCGGGTAGAGGTGCCTCGTGTCGGACTGTTACTTAGTTGATCGGGTTAACGGTTCTTTTGAGTTATTGGATTATCTTTATATTTCCTTTATAGTTGTGTTGGAGAGGAGACCCCGAGAAGACCCGCTGACCAGGCTCTTATCAAGCTGGCAGGGCTGTAGGCTCACTCGGGGGTTGGAGTTGGTTTGGAGAGGAGACCCCCAGGTAGACCCGCTGCGCAGGCTCCCATCTAGCTGGCAGGTCCGAAGGCTCGCCTGTGGGGGAGAGGTCTGGTTCTTGGTTCTGCACTACCTCGAGCGCGGCTCGGCCCCAGGTAGACCCGCTGCACAGGCTCCCATCTAGCTGGCAGGTCCGAAGGCTCGCCTGTGGGGGAGAGGTCTGGTTCTTGGTTCTGCACTACCCCGAGCGCGGCTCGGCCCCAGGTAGACCCGCTGCGCAGGCTCCCATCTAGCTGGCAGGTCCGAAGGCTCGCCTGTGGGGGAGAGGTCTGGTTCTTGGTTCTGCACTACCCCGAGCGTGGCTCGGCCCCAGGTAGACCCACTGCGCAGGCTCCCATCAAGCTGGCAGGTCTGAAGGCTCGCCTGTGGGGGAGAGGTCTGGTTCTTGGTTCTGCACTACCCCGAGCGCGGCTCGGCCCCAGGTAGATCCGCTGCGCAGGCTCCCATCAAGCTGGCAGATCCGAAGGCTTGCCTGTGGGGGAGAGGTCTGGTTCTTGGTTCTGCACTACCCCGAGCGCGGCTCGGCCCCAGGTAGACCCGCTGCGCAGGCTCCCATCAAGCTGGCAGGTCCGAAGGCTCGCCTGTGGGGGAGAGGTCTGGTTCTTGGTTCTGCACTACCCCGAGCGCGGCTTGGCCCCAGGTAGACCCGCTGCGCAGGCTCCCATCTAGCTGGCAGGTCTGAAGGCTCTCCTATGGGGTAGAGGTCTGGTTCTTGGTTCTGCACTACCCTGAGCGCGGTTCGGCCCCAGGTAGACCCGCTGCATAGGCTCCCATCTAGCTGGCAGGTCTGAAGGCTCGCCTGTGGGGGAGAGGTCTGGTTCTTGGTTCTGCACTACCCCGAGCCGGGCTCGGCCCCAGGTAGACCCGCTGCGCAGGCTCCCATCAAGCTGGCAGGTCCGAAGGCTCGCCTGTGGGGGAAAGGTTGGCTCTTGGGATTCTTTGGTTTAGCCGCTTCTACGACACCCCGAGCGCGGCTCAGCCCCAGGTAGACCCGCTGCGCAGGCTCCCATCTAGCTGGCAGGTCCGAAGGCTCGCCTGTGGGGGAAAGGTTGGCTTTTGAGATGCTTTGGTTTAGCCACTTCTACGACACCCCGAGCCGGGCTCGGCCCCAGGTAGACCCGCTGCGCAGGCTCCCATCTAGCTGGCAGGTCCGAAGGCTCGCCTGTGGGGGAAAGGTTGGCTTTTGAGATTCTTTGGTTTAGCCACTTCTACGACACCCCGAGCCGGGCTCGGCCCCAGGTAGACCATCTGCGCAGGCTCCCATCTAGCTGGCAGGTCTGAAGGCTCGCTTGTGGGGGAAAGGTTGGCTTTTGAGATGCTTTGGTTTAGCCACTTCTACGACACCCCGAGCTGGGCTCGGCCCTAGGTAGACCCGCTCCGCAGGCTCCCATCAAGCCGGCAGGTCCGAAGGCTCGCCTGTGGGGGAAAGGTTGGCTCTTGGGATTCTTTGGTTTAGCCGCTTCTACGACACCCCGAGTCGGGCTCGGCCCCAGGTAGACCCACTGCGCAGGCTCCCATCTAGCTAGCAGGTCCGAAGGCTCGCCTGTGGGGGAAATGTTGGCTTTTGAGATGCTTTGGTTTAGCCACTTCTACGACACCCCGAGCCGGGCACGGCCCCAGGTAGACCCGCTGCGCAGGCTCCCATCAAGCTGGCAGGTCTGAAGGCTCGCCTGTGGGGGAAAGGTTGGCTTTTGAGATGCTTCAGTTTAGCCGCTTCTGCGACACCTCGAGCCGGGCTCGGCCCCAGGTATACTTATTGTAAGTAAGGGTATAAGGGCAGTTCGGTAGCAGGGAGCGTTACAAGTATCAAGGGGTTCAAAATGATCAAAAGATGTACGGAGAGTTTAGTGTTTTGAATGCAAAATTTGGATTTTCTCAAAAAAATTTCTTTTGGGTCGGCTCCCACTCGCCGGATACTTGGGATTGGACATTTCTTTCCGAGCTTGTACCAACCTCGAAAAGAGCGGGGATTGTGTACAACCCCGTATCCGGCCGAGCGGGATCCTCCCCAAGTGACGGCCTCGGGACATGCTACAAGCGACGTTTTGATGTAGCCCCGTTTGGGGGCGTGCGGGTCCTCGTGCGTGCGTGCGGAGGCCTTGTGTGCATAGGCTTTTATATATACATTGTATTATATATATTATATTATATATATTATATATATTATATTATATATATTATATATATATATATGATTTGATATTAGGGGATGGAGTTATGGGGGGAGGCAGGCGGGTATAGGAAATGAGAACAAAAAAAAAAGAAAAAGAGGCAGGTAGGAGAGCAGGCGGGGCAGCAGGAAAAAACAAAGAAAAGAAAAAAGTAAAAAGAGAAAAGGGAGGGGGGCTCGGTAGAGGGATGGAGCAGAGAAAAGCAAAAAGTGGAGGAGGGGAATTTTGGGGCAACAGCCAACGGGCGGGTGAAGAAGAGGAAAAAAGAGGAAAAGCCCTAATGGCTTCTCCCCCCCCCCCCCCGATCGGCCGCCTGGAGCAGCCAGCTCGACCACAGTGGGCCTCTCCTCCTCCTCTCCCATCGTCGACCGGCTGGAGCCCGACGCCATCCGCGCCTCCTCTCCGCCCTTCTCCCATCGTCGACCGGCTGGAGCCCGACGCCATCCGCGCCTCCTCTCTGCCCTTCTCTCTCGTCGACCGGCTGGAGCCCGACGCCAGCCCGGCCTCCTCCTCTCTCCCGCCGCCGGCTCCAAAGCTCGGCCCTCCTTCCCTCCTTCCAGGCCACCTCCAGCGGGGCCGAGCTCCTCTCGGCCCCCTCTTCCAGGCCACCTCCAGCGGGGCCGAGCTCCTCTCGGCCCCCTCTTCCCGTTCGGGCTGCCTCCAGTGGGGCCGAGTTTCTCTCGCCCCCTCTTCCCGCCACTACCTAGGGCAAAGCAAGGCCCGAACTTGCTCTCCATCCTCGTCGGCGCCGCCGGTATGGAGCAGCACGCACAGTCGCCTCTCTCCCTCTCGGTTTTCCTCTCACTCGCCGCCTCGAGCAAAGCTCGGCCTAAAAGGGAGATCGGCCACCAGCACCGCCACCAAGCACGCGTCAAGGGTAACGAAGTCTCTACTCGGGCAGGTGAAGCCCTCGATTTACATTTGCATGGAAGCCCCTCTCCACCAACGGGTGGGGGAAGGGAGCTCTTTGACGGGTTGACGTGTACGTCCCCGCTATTAATTGCATTTAGTATCCGGAAGTGTGAGTACGGATTTAGGCATGCTGTGTGAAGCCCATTCGGACGTACGAGCCGAATTGGTGATGTGCTGCGTGAAGCCCATTCGGACGCATGAGACGAATTGGTGATGTTCTGTGTGAAGCCCGTCCAGACGTATGAGCCGGATAGGTGATGTTCTGGGGTTCCCGGAGAAGACTCCGAGGAAGTTGGATATTATCTATTTGCTGGGAATGCGCACCGTAGCCCCGAAAAAGGGGTGTACGGGATATATTTGGCCAGCTTATGTTAGCCAACTGTAGTTTAGCTGGCAGTCGTTCGTCGAGGCGTTGGCGTACAGGTGTTGCAGTACCAAGCGGGAATAGCGGGCTTAAGCCCAAGCTCGTGCCAGCCCTCGAAGGCCTTCTTTTGTTTATATTGCCGGCCTGCGTGCCGATGTATGGAATCTATATTCCTGTATTTATTTATAATCTGTGATGCTCTGTGGATGTATGGTTTATTCTTTTTGCTTTGGGCGAGCGGTGTGCTCGTGAACCGCTCGTCCCGTGGGAACCCCGAGGTTTATGCCGGGAAGCCCCTGTTGGCCTGTTGATAGCCTTTTAGGGCAGCGGAGTCGCGCTGTCTGCAGCCCAGTTGGGCAGCGAGTTGTAGAATTGCTCGGCGATGTTGCGCCTTTAGTAGCGCGGGTGAGGAATATTTTGTATAGACCCAAGGAGACACATCTGGATAGGAGAGAGATGGTCTTGAGACCCTCCTTAGATGTTCCGGTCGGCCAAGAGCGCCTCCGAAGGTGTCTTAGCTCAGCCTTTGGCTTGGGAGGGGAAGAGTTTGTTAGTCTTCCGGGTATGCGGTGGGTCCTCCACACTGAGACCTTGGGTCTGTCCCTTACGTTCCTAGTCTAGAGCCTAGATTGTTCATTTGAGTGTAGTAGGTGTGCGGTCACCCCTCTTTTGGGACCCCGAACTCCACAGAAGCCAATTTTGGCTTCGGTCATTTTTGGCTTCAACACTCCCCCTTTTTGACTTCTTTAGAGACATCTATAATCAGCGAGGTGCAAACCTTTGTCAACTGACCATCCAGATAGTTAACACCAAGGGTGACATGGTTCTTGACCTTGAGCAAGTGATCATCTAGAATTTGGGCGCATGCATCCATTCTTTTTTCAAGAATAGTCTTATGTTTTCCAACAATTCCATCTGTGCATTGTGAACTTCCAGCATGTTTCCAGAAAGAATATTCTGATTCTCTATAATTCCATTTTGAAGCTAACCTAGTTTTGTCAATTTTCTTTCTGTGAAAGTTACTGCAGGAGCAACCCTCTTGAAGAATGATATAGTGTTGGCTCTCAGCAGATTAACCTCAAATCTTATAGATTTGATCTCAGTAGAAAGGTATTTTTTTCAGTTCCTTTATGGAATCATCCACAAAGTGTTCCAGCTGCCTTCTTTGGTCATCCAGCAGGCCCTTTAGTTATGCCAGGAAGGTGGATGACATCTGATCAGCTTGGTGTGGTGTACCTTCATCACAGACATTTTTTTGTACTGGCCTTTCTTCTTCTTTGACACCTAAATCAAGCATTTCATATTCTGAGGAATGTGCATCATCAGGTACATCAGTAGAAACAATGTCTTTGTTAGACTTAGAGGAGTTTATATCTACCACAGTACATGGAGTAGGGAGTTCAGTGTGACTCTCCCCCAACCTCTGTAATGTCCACAGGTACATTCAGATCTTCAGAAGTGTTGATTAGCTATACTTGCTCCATTTTTTTAGCAGACTGATCATTCTCAGCAGGAATCTGATTATTCTCCTACAAGAGCTGGATTTGCTCCCCCTCAGCAAGAGAATCTTACATACCTTTCTTAAGAAGTTGCTCCCCCTCAGTTTAAGTGCAGAAAAGAACAACTTCAGGGCCCTATGAAGTTTCAGCAATCCTCTTCTCCAGATTCTCAATGAAGGATTCCAATTCCTCTTGAACAGACTGGATGGTCTCCCCCTCAGTTTGAGCAGGAATCTAGTGAATCAACTCCTGAACTGCAGCACCCATTGGAGATGTCTCCCCCTGAGCATCAGCAAAGGTACTTCCCACTTGTATACCTTCCCGTGTGACCATGTCTTCTACTTGATTCTCTTAAGATTGAGTTCTGGCCAACCGGACCCTTGTAGTCAGTTCAGAAGACATTGAGACTTGAGCACTCATATCTTTCCTTGTTTCCTCAGTAGACTCAGAGATATTTGTGTCATGAGGCTCTTCTCCACTATATTCAGATGAATTGCTCTCTATGGTGACATCAGTAACTGACATCTTCTTTTTCTTCTCAGCAGATTGAAGGTGTTGGTAGAGAACTCTCTCCCATGTATCAAACATCCTAGAGTCCATCCTCCTCATATGATGGATCTTAATCCCTAGCCTCATGTTGAGGATTCCTAGGATAGTACTATATAGATATAGAGATGGGATTCTGCCCAGGTTGGGCTCAGGGATCTATTATACTATTCAATCAAACAAAACTTTCCCCCAGTCTGTTTTCTTTGATAGAATGATCCTTGTCATAAGTTCAAACATTTTCTTAGATATTTTATCATGAGAACCAGTTTTGTTGAGCAGAGCTTTTCCCACAATATCAGTCAGGAAATTCCCCCTGTTTTTCATCTCTTTTCTCAACACAGAACCAATTATATGCTTGGAGATTCCACTCTACTTCAGTATTGTCTTGACATCATTCTGAAATAAATTTATGTCTTCATCAGACTCCTTTACCTTAGGTAGATGGATAGCTTTACATATCCTCTTGGTAGTGATCTTAATGTTCTTCCCATCGATTTAGGATTTGATTTTGGATGAGGATGAGTCCACTTTGGCATTTGAATACAATTCCAAAACTTCTCTTTTCCAAATCAGGACTGGCTCAGACATGATGAAGCTTAGTTCAGCAACCTCTAGTAAGTGCAGAACCTGCAGGACTTCCTCAAGAGCATCCTTGAATCCATTTCGAACCAGCTCAGATCCCTCAAACAAGAAATCCATTCCCTTTGGAACCATTGATTTACTGAGTTTCTGAAGAGTTGACGAGCTTTCATCACATGGAGATAGTAGTTCACAAAAGGCCAGGAATAGTGTTTCTTATTCTAAGAACACTTAGGTCTATTTATACTTGCCTCTAAGCAGAGAATGTGGAGAGGCGCGTACCTTTTGTTATGATCACAAAGTGATCAATGGCTGTGATTAATACCGACAAATATCCGAAATAGACGATCCAGGTAGTATGCATTGAGTGGAATCGACACACTCAACGCTCTCAATGCTAATAGTTATCTCGACGCATTCGACGCTTGAGTACTTAGACTATCTCAATGCACTCAACGCCTGACTATCTTAGTGCACTCGACTCCTGGACACTTAGTCCATTTCTTTTTTGTTATCCTGCAGGGAGTAACACTACCTACAATAGGAATATATGAATTATTACTGAAGCTGGACTAAGTTCAACATACCCAGCTCAAATTTGAAGGTGTTGAACTTGGCTTCATCTATTGGCTTAGTGAATATGTCAGCTACTTGCTTGTTTATAGGGATAAATTCAAGACTGATGACTTCACATTCCACATGCTCTCTAATGAAGTGATACCTAATCTCTATATGCTTAGTCCTACTATGAGACATATGATTCCTAGCAATAGAGATTACACTAGTAGAATCATCGAACATAAGAGTTCTACTTATCTTAATATTATAGTCCTAGAGCTGATGTTTGATGCACAACAGCTGAGCACAACAACTTTCAACAGATATGTATTCTGACTCTGTAGTAGAGATTGCAACATTTATTTATTTCTTACTGCTCCAAGACACAAGTCTTCTTGCCATAAATTGATAGGAGCCTAATGTGTTTTTCCTGTCTTTTCTGCAGCCTGCAAAATCTGCATCTGAATACCCTGTTAGTTCAAAATCACTATTCATAGGGTATCATAGGCCAAGATCAGGTGTGCTCTTCAGATATCTCAGAATTATTTTAACTGCAGAATAATGAGACTCTTTAGGGAAAGCCTAGTATCTAGCACAGACACGTGTGACATATATGATGTCTGGCATACTAGTAGTAAGATAGAGGAGGGAGCCAATTATGTTTCTATATAGGGTTTCATCAACAGGTTTTCATGTCTCATCCTTGTTTACTGATGCACTTAACCCCATAGGAGTTTTCATGATGGAGGCTCTCTCCATTCCAAACTTTTTAATTAACTCTCTGGTGAACTTAGACTCTGAAATGGATAATCCATTCTCAGACTGTCTTACTTGGAGGCCCAAGAAGTACTTGAGCTCACCCATACTGTTCATCTCAAATTTGCCTTACATAAGTTCAGCAAACTTCTTGTAGAGGTTATCATCAGTAGACCCAGAGATTATGTCATCTACATAAATCTGGACTAGGATGATCATGCCCTTGACTTCCCTTAGGAATAATGTCTTGTCAATCTTTCCCCTTGATAATTTGTTCTTAATGAGAAAGCTAGACAAGGTCTCATACCATTCCTTGAGGGCTTGCTTCAACCCATATAATGCTTTTCTAAGCTTATAAACATAATCAGGTGAGTTAGAATTGATAAAACCTGAGGTTTGCTCAACATAGACCTCCTCTCTTAGGTCATCATTAAGGAAAGTCGACTTGACATCCATTTGGTAGACCTTAAATCCCGTGTGTGCAGCATATTCAAGGAATAATCTAATGGCTTCCAATCTAGCAACTAGAGTAATGGTTTGATCAAAATCAATACCTTCTTCTTTTCTATATCCTTTGGCTACCAGTATAGCTTTATTCTTTACTATAACGCCATTTTCATCAACCTTATTCCTGAAGATCCACTTAGTTTCAATGATGTTATGTCCTTGTAGTATGGGAACTACCTTCTAGACATTGCATCTCTTGAACTGGTTCAGTTCCTCTTGTATAGACACAATCCAAAATGGATCAATGTTGGCATCTTCAAACCTTTTAGGTTCCACTTGAGATAGGAAGCTAGAGTACATTGCAATGTTCAAGCTTCTAATCCTTGGGTAACCCCTTGACTAGAATCTCTGATTATCAGATCTCTTGGATGATCCCACAAGTGCCTGACTGCTGGAGGCATTCTTACTTCAGCATCAAGAACTTCATTGGCCAGATCTTGCTGATCTTCATCCATATCAGGTGCACTTTGATCTCCTTCTGGAATACAAACTCCATCATCTTATTTTAGGGTAATTGGAGAGCTATCCATGATGGTTAGTTTGTCCATCTTCATTTTTACACCTGCAGATCTAGAGGAGCTTGGCAGCTCAATGTTAATCATTGATGATTCATCAAAGACTACATTAACAGATTCTTCTAAAACTTGATTTTTCAAGTTGTAGACCTTATATGCCTTGCTATGGTTATTATACCCAACAAATATCCCTTCATAGGATTTGGCAACAAACTTAGTCAAATGAGACTTCCCATTATTTAGCACAAAGCATTTACTACCAAAGATCCTGAGATAGGTTAGATTTGATTTTTTGTCCTTCATAATCTCATAGGAAGTCTTCTTGTGGTACTTGTTGATAGAGGCCCTATTCAGTACATGACATGCAATGTTCACTGCCTCAGTCCAGTAATATTCTGGGAGAGAAGTGTCACTGAGAATGGTCCTTCCAGCCTCTATTAGAGTTCTATTTTTCCTCTCAACTATCACATTTCGTTGGGGAGTTCTAGGTGAAGAAAATTCCTAATGAATCCCTTGATCTTCATAGAACTTTTCATGCCTTCAGACTGAAACTCAGTACCATGGTCACTTCTGATTTTGATCACAAAGCTACCTATTTCATTCTGAACCTACCTAACAAAGGTCACAAAAGTTTCAAGGGTTTCAGAATTTTTCTTTAAGAAGAACACCCAAGAAAAACTAGAGAATTCATCAACTATCACAAGTGTGTAGACTTTCCTGCCTAGAATGTGAACTAGCATGGGACCAAACAAGTCCATATGCATGTGGTATAAGCACCTCACAGAATCCTTGGAACCAATGCTCTTAAAGGAAGCTTTGGTGTGCTTACCCTTTTGACATGCAGAGTAAATGCCCTCCTTAGTGCATTTGATGTTGGGACCATTTCCTACTAGCTCTCCACTAAAGAGCTTGTTAATGGACTTATAGTTCAAGTGAACTAGTCTCTTGTGTCATTACATACAGTATGAGACTTTCTCATTAGCAACTAGACACATAGGGGTGTCGGAACTTAAACAAAAGAAATTTAAATAGTAAATATTCCCACTCCTAGTGCATGTAAAAATGACCTCCTGGTCACTTGACCTTTTAATTTGGAACTCATCCTTATGGAATGCAATGACATAACCAAGATCACATAGCTGGCTTATGCTAATCAGGTTATGTTGCAACCCTTCCATATAAGCTACTTTTGTGATTGTGATTATGCCATTAATTATCATACCATAGCCCTTGGTGACTCATTTGTTTGAGCCTCCAAAGATCAGCTTAGGCCCATTCTTTACAAGAATGTATTCCTTAAGATGGCTTCTTATTCTAATCATGTGCCTGGAACACCCACTGTCCAAGTAACATATTGGTCCATGGGTACTTGGACCATCCTGCAACCACAATTTTAATTTACCTTAGGACCCCAAAAGAGTTTAGGTCCTAGGTTCTTGTTAGTCTGAAAGTTTGCTTTTTTGCCTGCAGGATTTCTAATAGGTAGACTTGCCCTTGCACTTGGCACATTGGGGTTATGCCAAAATCTGTTGAAAAATATCCCACTTTGCCACAGCACCAACACTCATGAATATTGTATCTCCTTTTCTAAACAGCTCTTGTAGACAAGCTGATAGCAGCTAATAATTTAGAAAGGAGAGCAGCAGCCCTCTTCATGTTTCTTTCAGCAAGGATCTAACTGAAAGTGAGTCTTCTAGTAGAAGTACTTGGCTTACTGTGAATGCCACAAGCAGTAGTCTTTTTTGCAGAAGATAAGTTGTTGATTGCATCAGAGATAGTCAAGTCAGGCTTGCTGGATGACTTACTTTCAGTCTGAGTCTTTGTTGGAGGAGCTTGACTATTGGCCACTGCCTTATTCTTGAGAGTGAGGGATGGTGCACCAAAAAAAATGGTCCATGATAGGCTATCTGAATTTCATCATGGGATCCTTAAAGTCACTCAAACCCATGCCCTTCCTTCCACTATTGTTGTGAACATTTTTGTTCATACTAGTGGATCTTCGATTCATCCAGTGACTATGTAACACCTCGAAATGTAGAGTTGAAACGGGCGGTGTTTATACCAAGTTTGGATCTTGGTAGGGTGAACATGGCCTGTGATATGGGCATGTCGCACGGCCGTGTCATGCTCGGGTTGTCCAGTAAAGGACACGGCCTGGGACACGGGTGTGTCCCAGGGCGTGTCAGTGCACACGGCATGGGACACGGGCGTGTCACCTGGCCGTGTACCCCTCTGGAATTTTTTGAGTTTTGCATCGACTTTCAAACACGACCGTGTACTGGTTGACACGGGCGTGTCAAATTCGACACGGGCATGTTGTCACCCGTGTCCACCAAGCAACGTTGAGGTTGGCGTGGCAGTTATCCGTGACACGGCCTCTGGTCACAGGCGTGTCGAGGACCCAACACGGGCGTGTCAGGTTGGGACACGGGCGTGTCCCAACCCGTGTCCTTTTCTGTGCTTGATTTGAGTGGTTGGATCAAGGCACACGGCCTGGAACACGGCCATATGCAAAGCCGTGTTCGGCCCAGGATGAAAGTTTTCAGGCTAATCTGAGCCGTTCGTTTTCTTAAAATAAGATCCAACGGCCCAAATGAGCTCCTGCTTGTGTTTAATCTGGGATTAGAGGTTTTATTCCTCATTTTCACCTTTAACTCCCTCTTTCTAAGAAGTTAGAGAGAGAAGAGATCAAAAGAGAAGGAAGGGAGGAATCCGGCCGCCGGCGGAGCATCGGAGCACCAATCTGAGAACTGAGACTGGATCTTTGAAGAGAATTCCTTTGTGAAGCTTTCTATCCGACTAGTTTTTCATGTCACCGAAGTGGACTTCAAGGGTAATGATTTTCAACTCGAGCACTTGAATCTTTTCTTCCTTTGCATGGGAAAACCCGCTCCCGCGAGTGCGCGGTGAGTGCGCGGTGTTCCTTGGGGTAGATATGTGAAGTCCCCCTTATTTAGAGTCAGGAATCGAAGTACGGGCATAGGCATTGTGTGTGAAGCCTACCCGGATGTATTTTTCTGGATCGGTGATGGTGCATTGCATGAATAGCCGGAGAAGACTCTGTGCGTTGTTTTTCAGATTTCTATGCGGTAGATTGCGGCAGGGATCCTTGGATATTAGCTCCAAAGCGTACCCGGAAAACTGGGTGGAAACGTAATTCTGCTAACTTGGCGGCCGGGGAGTCAGCCTTGAACATAACTGGGTTTTGTGTTGTTTGGAAATGATTTAGGATCCGGGTGAAACTTGGCCCGCGCGTACATCTTAAAGTGACTAGGCGGCGTGAGCAATGGGCAGGTAGATACGGACCTGGGCTATGTGGTTCGGTGTTAGAGGCCCTTAAGTGGAACTGGCCATTGGCATAGTCGCGAGCCTTGGACTACGGTCGAAAGGACTCAAAAATGCTCACATTGTTTTCCATCTAAAGGATGGTGGTGAAGCCACGGAATTGACCGGATTCACCGTGAATGTGCCCTGAGTGCACGGGGTGTTTGGCCGAGCGAGCCTACACCTGTGGCGAAAGTATTTTTATGCACTTTATTATTTAGCTGGGCTAACGATATGCAGGGAAGGAGCACCGCTGTCCCTATTAAGGGGACGGGGTAGTTATAATTTGGTCAGCTTTAGCTGACCGTTGCTCTGTTTGCCACCATGCGGTGGAATAATTGCTTGCAGGTGCTGCGGAACCAAGCGCCAAGTAGCGGGTTGAAGTCTAAGCTGCTGTGCAGGCCCTCGAAGGCCGTAGTGAACTACTATCTTTACTTTATGTCATGTATGGCCGGCATGCGAGCCGATGTTTGTAAGACATTACTTTGTTAAGAGAAACTTTGTAAGGCCATAAGGCCATGTACACTTCTGTGGATTTGTTATATTTCATTTCTATTTTGATTAGTGGACATTCATGTCATGCTTGTGCAAATTTTGGGTTCTATTAACTGTTTTAAAAAGCTTACGCTAGAATGCTCTGTGTTAGGATGAGTAGTTGAGTATTTGGTATTATTCTGTAACCCCTCTGACTGTCCGTGGTATATGGCGTCGGGTTCCAGCTGGACCTTCTGTTATATGCCATACGACGGATGGGGGTGTTACAATTTGGTATCAGACTAGGGTGCCAGTCGTCTGTATCGAATTCGTGGGCGAATTCTTTTAAGGACTGGTGAGCACATGTATGTGCGTAATCGTTATAACATAAAAGAACCAAGGAATGTCCACTTAGGAACGAAAAAAATGCATTTGTTATGGGAACCTAAGTGTTCCAATGATTGCTTTTAGCAATTTGTGTGTCGCCTAATCAAGGGTTTATGCTATTAAAGGTGCCTAGAAGCAGTGCGGGGCAATCGGAGCATCCGCAATCAGCGGAAAGTAGTGCGCCAAGAGACATGCCTACAACACCTCCTTCAGCAGAAACCATCAGATTGGTGGTTGAAGCAGTTTTTGCCATGATAAATGCCCAGCAAGTGCAGCACGCACCACCTATTAATGAGCAAGAACCGATTAGAGTGGCAGTGCCGGGAGTAGTAGAGCGCGGGGCAGTTGATCCGGTAGCACTAAGAAGAGCCACAGAGAAACAGCTCAAGCATGTGATGAGCTTTAATCCTCTGGTATTTGATGGGTTGGGAACGTCAACTCAAGCTGAGTATTGGCTCTCTACGATGAAGAGGGTCATGACCGCCATAGAAACTGCAGAATGGCAGAAGACCACAATAGCGACCTTCCTATTGGCCGGTGAGGCAAGGATGTGGTGGTACGATTTGGAGGTTCATCTCTTAGTGGGAAGAACCCTTGCTGACGTACTAATGGAGGAATTCTCAAGGTTTTTCTTGGCCAGATACCTACCTTCTGCCCAGAATCTTGAGATGGAGAATAAGTACCTTGGTTTGACTCAGGGAGCGAGTAGCGTGGATGAGTATCTCCACGAGTTTACTCAGTTAGGTCATTATGCTGGTGCTATGTTTACTGAAGAGAGAGGAAGACCAACTGATTTTATGAGGGTCTACGGAGTGACCTACAACTACTCCTTGCTGGGCCTAAGGCACGGGGCTTCCTAGCCTTGGTAAATGCGGCTCGGTCTTTGGAAAGAGTTGCAAGTAAAGTGCAAGAGAAGAAGGACCCAGTGGAGAAGAAGTCAGAGTTTAAAGTGCCAAGTTCAAAGTCAGGTTTCCGCAGATGGAACAAAAAATAGAAGACTTCGAGCTCAGCCCCTTTGTCTAGTACGACGGGGTCAAACCCAAGTCGAGTCCTAGGAGCCTGTTACACTTGTGGAAAGGTGGGACATTTTGCAAGAGATTGTTGGAGCGGACGTGCAAAGTCCGAAAGGAGGCAAGGAGCAACATAAGGAAAAGGGGAAGGCGGCGGAGTCAACCGCATCCCATCATGCTCCAGCCCATCATAGAGTTTACAACCTTGGCCTGCAAGAGGCCATCAAACAAGCTGACATGGTGACAGGTATGAGTTAAATTTATTATAGTTTAGCTTTTGTTGTAACTGTTACCTTTGTATGTGATAGCTTATTTGTGTTGGTGTTAGGCGTTGTATTGATTTTCGATCGTCCGGTGAGAGCCCTGTTTGATACGGGAGCATCGTATTCCTTCTTGTCTGAAAGATTTGTATCGCTCATCGGAGTCCCTTCTTTGATGGCAAATGACAAGCTGGATGTGTTGTTGCCCAATGGGTGCTCAATGCATGCGGATAGAATCTGCGTGGTAAAGTTATGGATTGGGGATCAGGAATTCGATTTGCAAGCTTCGGTGCTGCCGTTAGTAGAGTTCGACGTAATCTTTGGTATGGACTGGCTTTCGGAGCAGCAAGCCTGCATTGACTGTAACCGAAAAGAGGTTAGGTTCGGACTTGATACTGAGCGGGAGACTACGTTTGCAGGCATGAAAGGGTCGAGCAAGATTATGATGTCGGCTCTTCAGGTGATTAAGGCAGTTCGGTCTAGTGCTGAGCTGTTTTTCATTTCAGTACAGGCTTCAATGCCTAATCCTAGTATAGACAGTATTGCAGTGGTGTCCGAGTATCCTGATGTTTTTCCAGACGATCTCCCGGGAGCCCCTCCTCAACGGGAGATTGATTTTACAATTGAGCTGGTGCCGGGTTCCAAACCGGTGTCACGCTCTCCGTATCGGATAGCGCCTAAGAAGATGGCGGAGTTGAAGGTACAACTGCAAGAGTTGTTAGAGCAAGGGTATGTGCGTCCAAGTTTGTCGCCTTGGAGCGCACCGGTCCTTTTCGTTAAGAAGAAATATGGGAGTTTGCGACTTTGTATTGATTATCGGGAGTTGAACAAACTTACGGTAAAGAATAAGTATCTGATCCCAAGGATTGATGATCTTTTTGATCAGTTAGTTGGGTCAACAGTATATTCGAAGCTAGACCTGAAATCCGAATACTACCAGTTAAGGATAAAGGAATGTGATATCCCTAAAATAGCTTTCAGCACGCGGTTTGGACATTACGAGTTTACGGTCATGCCGTTTGGGCTGACCAATGCGCCATCCGTGTTTATGGATCTAATGAACAGGACGTTCAGAGAATACCTGGACCAATTCGTGATAGTGTTTATCGATGACATATTGGTGTACTCGCGGTGTGAGGATGATCACTACAAGCATCTGTATATGGTGTTGGAGACATTGAGGAAGAATCAGTTGTATTCTAAGTTCTCCAACTGTGAGTTTTGGTTGTCCTCAATAGTGTTCCTTGGGCATATTGTTAGTGGTAATGGTATTACGGTGGATCCGGCAAAGATAGCGGCAATTCAGGAGTGGCCTGAGTTTTCTACGGTGGCGGAAGTCCGGAGCTTTTTGGGCTTGCCGGCTACTACAGGAGCTTTGTGGAGAATTTCTCACGGAAATCGGGCTACCACTCACGGCGTTGATAAGGAAGGATCAGAAGTTTGTATGGACGCTGGAGTGCGCACAGGCTTTTGAAGAGTTGAAGAGGCAGTTGATCTCGGCACCTATCTTGTGTTCGCCGAGTGGATCCGAAGGATTCGAAATTTATAGTGATGCCTCGGGTAGTGGTTTGGGCTGTGTTCTGCTACAGTATGGGAGAGTAATTGCTTACGGATTGCGACAGTTGAAGGTCCATGAGAGAAATTATCCGGTCCATGATTTGGAACTAGCGGCCGTGATATTTGCTCTAAAGCTGTGGATGCACTATCTGTACGGTGTAAAGGTTGACATTTACACCGATCATAAGAGCCTGAAGTATTTACTAGATCAGAAAGACCTGATCATGAGGCAGCGAAGTTGGATGGAGTTCTTGGGGGACTACACTTTCAAGATACATTATGTGCCTGGGAAAGGAAATGCAGTGGCGGATGTTTTGAGTCGTAGGGCTCCGGCACAGACCAACTGGTTGGCGGTGCATGATAAGAGATTAGTCCGTGATTTGGAGGCATTAGAGATCTCTTGCGTCGACAAGCAATCTCGTGCTGAAGCAATATTGTGTTGGACGGAGGTGCAGTACGACCTAGCTGATAGGATTCGGTAGGCTTTGGTTCAAGATAGCACTATGAAGCAGGCATTGGATGAATCGTTGGATGGGTCAAATTCCCAGTTTACAATTGTAGATGGACTGCTAAGGAAGGACGGTCGCCTATGCATTCCTAGTGTAGATAGACTTCGGGAGGAATTGATGTATGAGGCTCATCACACCAAGTACTCAATCCACCCGGGGAGCACGAAGATGTATAGGGATATGAAGAAGTTGTTCTGGTGGCCAGGGCTGAAGAAGGATGTAGCGCTGTATGTGGAAAAGTGCCAAACATGTGCCTTAGTGAAGGTGGAGTGCCAGAAGCCCGGAGGTTTCCTAAAGTCCTTGCCAATTCCGGAATGAAAGTTCGACGATATATCCATGGATTTTGTGCACGGTTTGCCAAAGTCACAGAAGGGAAATGACGCCATTTGGGTGGTCGTAGATAGACTGACAAAAGTGTCACATTTCATTCCGAATAAGAAGGAAGATCCGGTGGAAAAGTTAGCCAAGCTCTATGTGCATAATATTGTACGGTTGCATGGTGTGCCCCGCAGTATTATTAGTGACCGAGATAGGCGCTTCACGTCCAATGACTGGAGGCTGGTGCATAAGTTGTTGGGAACTAAGCTGAGTTTCAGCACAGCCTTCCACCCGCAAACGGATGGTCAGACCGAGAGGGTCAATAGGACGATGGAGGACATGCTCCGCATGTGCGTCCTAGATTTCGGAAAACACTGGGAGGATCACCTATACATGGTAGAGTTTGCGTATAATAACAGTTTTCCGCACACCGTTGTCTTAGTTGGAGGCAGGCGAGTCAAAGTTATTCAAACATCAGGTGGTGGAAGAAGTAACTTCAATGGTACGTATGATTCAGGAAAAGTTAAGAATCGCTCAGGACAGGCAGGCAAAATACTATAATGCCAAGCATAGAAACGTGGAGTTCAGTGTTGGCGATTAGGTGTATCTGAAAATTAAGCCGTTCAAGGGTTTCTCTCGGATTCGACGCCTGAAGAAGCTGAGTCCGAGATACCTTGGGCCGTTTGAGATCCTGGAGTGGATAGGGGAAGTAGCGTATCGGTTGAAGCTGTCGGTGGAGTTGAGTGGGCTACACGATGCGTTCCACGTATTGGTATTGCGGAAGGTGGTGCAAGAGACTTCACAAGTCGTTGCTGTCGATCAAGTGTCGGTTGATAGTGGGTTGACGACGAAGGTCAAGCCAGTTTGCATTGAAGACTTTGAAGTCAAATGGCTCCGCAACAAGGAAATTCGAATGGTTAAGGTCCGTTGGGATAACTGCGGACAAGAGGATCTTTTTTGAGAGCGAGAGCAGGCTATGTTGGAGGAATATCCCGAACTTTTCAACTCAGGTAATGTTTAAATTGTTTTGTGTACCATTTTCTTAACTTCGTGGACGAAATTCTTTAAGGGGAGGAGAATTGTAACACCTCGAAATGTAGAGTTAAAACAGGCGGTGTTTGTACCAAGTTTGGATCTTGGTAGGGTGAATACGGCCTGTGACATGGGCGTGTCACACAGCCGTGTCATGCTCGGGTTGTCTAGTGAAGGACACGGCCAGGGACACGGGCGTGTCCCAGGGCGTGTCAGTGCACACGGCATGGGATACGGGCGTGTCACCTTGTCGTGTACTCCTCTGGAATTTTATGAGTTTTGCATCGACTATCAAACACGGCAGTGTACTGGTTAACACGGGCGTGTCAAATTCGACACGGGCATGTCGTCACCCGTGTCCACCAAGCGACGTGGCGGTTGGCGTGTCGGTTATCCGTGACACGGCCCCTGGCCACGGGCGTGTCGAGGACCCGACACTGGCGTGTCAGGTTGGGACACGGGCGTGTCCCAACCCGTGTCCTTTTTTGTGCTTAATTTGAGTGGTTGGATCGAGGCACACGGCCTGGAACACGGCCATGTGCAAAGCCGTGTTAGGCCCAGGATGAAAGTTTTCAGGCTAATCTGAGCCGTTCGTTTTCTTTAAATAAGATTCAATGGCCCAAATGAGCTCCTGCTTGTGTTTAATCCGGGATTAGAGGTTTTATTCCTCATTTTCACCTTTAACTCCCTCTTTCTAAGAAGTTAGAGAGAGAAGAGATCAAAAGAGAAGGAAGGGAGGAATCTGGCCATCGGCAGAGCATCGGAGAACCAATCTGAAAACTGAGACCGGATCCGTTGAGAGAATTCCTTTGCGAAGCTTTCTATCCGACTAGTTTTTCATGGCACCGAAGTGGACTTCAAGGGTAACGATTTTCAACTCGAGCACTTGAAGCTTTTCTTCCTTTGCATGGTAAAACCCGCTCCCGCGAGTGCGCGGTGTTCCTTGGGGTAGATATGTGAAGTCCCCCTTGTTTAGAGTCAGGAATCGAAGTACGGGCATAGGCATTGTGTGTCAAGCCTACCCGGACGTATTTGTCTTGATCGGTGATGTTGCATTGCATGAATAGCCGGAGAAGACTCCGTGCGTTGTTTTCAGATTTGTACGCGGTAGATTGCGGCAGGGATCCTTGTAGATTAGCTCTAAGGCGCACCCAAAAAACTGGGCGGAAATGTAATTCTGCTAACTTGGCGGCCATGGAGTCAGCCTTGAACATAACTGGGTTATGTGTTGTTTGGAAATGATTTAGGATCCGGGTGAAACTTGGCCCGCACGTACGTCTTAAAGTGACTAGGCAGCGTGAGCAACGGGTAGGTAGATACGGACCTGGGCTATGTGGTTTGATGCTAGAGGCCCTTAAGTGGAACTGGCCGTTGGCATAGTCGCGAGCCTTGGACTACAGTCGAAAGGACTCAAAAATGCTCACATTGTTTGCATCTAAAGGATGGTGGTGAAGCCACGGAATTGACCGGATTTACCGTGAATGTGCCCTGAGTTCACGGGGTGTTTGGCCGAGCGAGCCTACACTTGTGGCGAAAGTCTTTTTATGCACTTTATTTTTTAGTTGGGCTAACAATATATAGGGAAGGAGCACCGCCGTACCTATTAAGGGAACGGGGTCATTATAATTTGGTCAGCTTTAGCTGACCGTTGCTCTGTTTGCCACCATGCGGTAGAATAATTGCTTGCAGGTGCTGCGGAACCAAGAGCCAAGTAGCGGGTTAAAGTCTAAGCTGCTGTGCAGGCCCTCGAAGGCCGTAGTGAACTACTATCTTTACTTTCTGTCATGTATGGCCGGCCTGCGAGCCGATGTTTGTTGGAGGAGCTTGACTATTGGCCACTGCTTATTCTTGAAAGTGAGGGATGGTGCACCAAAAATAAATGGTCCATGATAGGCTATCTGAATTTCATCATGGAAGCCTTAAAGTCACTCAAACCCATGCCCTTCCTTCCACTATTGTTGTGAACATTTTTGTTCATACTAGTGGATCTTCGATTCATCCAGTGACTATGTAACACCTCGAAATGTAGAGTTTAAACGGGCGGTGTTTATACAAAGTTTGGATCTTGGTAGGGTGAACACTGCCTGTGACATGGGCGTGTCACATGGCCGTGCCATGCTCAGGTTGTCCAGTAAAGGACACGGCCTGGGACATGGGCGTGTCCCAGGGGGTGTTAGTGCACACGGTATGGGACATGGGCGTGTCACCTGGCCGTGTACTCCTCTGGAATTTTCTGAGTTTTGCATCGACTGTCAAACACGGCCTGTACTGGTTGACACAGGCATGTCAAATTTGGCACAGGCGTGTCGTCACCCATGTCCACCAAGCGACGTGGCGGTTGGCGTGTCGGTTATCCGTGACACGGCCCCTGGTCACGGGCGTATCGAGGACCCGACACGGGCGTGTCAGGTTGGGACACGGGCGTGTCCCAACCCATGTCCTTTTCTGTGCTCGATTTAAGTGGCTGGATTGAGGCACACGACCTGGAACACGGCTGTGTGCAAAGTCGTGTTCGACCCAGGATGAAAGTTTTCAGGCTAATCTGAGCCGTTCGTTTTCTTTAAATAAGATCCAACGGCCCAGATGAGCTCCTGCTTGTGTTTAATCCGGGATTTGAGGTTTTATTCCTCATTTTCACCTTTAACTCCCTCTTTCTAAGAAGTTAGAGAGAGAAGAGATCAAAGGAGAAGAAAGGGAGGAATCCGGCCGCCAGCGGAGCATCGGAGCACCAATCTGAGAACCGAGACTGGATCCATGGAGAGAATTCCTTTGCGAAGCTTTCTATCCGACTAGTTTTTCATGGCACCGAAGCGGACTTCATGGGTAACGATTTTCAACTCGAGCACTTGAAGCTTTTCTTCCTTTGCATGGGAAAACCCGCTCCCGCGAGTGCGCGGTGTTCCTTGGGGTAGATATATGAAGTCCCCCTTATTTAGAGTCCCGAATCGAAGTACGGGCATAGGCATTATATGTGAAGCCTGCCCGGACATATTTGTCTGGATCGGTGATGTTGCATTGCATGAATAGCCGGAGAAGACTCTGTGCGTTGTTTTCGGGTTTCTATGCGGTAGATTGCGGCAGGGATCCTTGGAGATTATCTCCAAGGCACACCCAGAAAATTGGGCGGAAACGTAACTCTGCTAACTTGGCGGTCGGGGAGTCAGCCTTGAACATACCTGGGTTATGTGTTGTTTGGAAATGATTTAGGATCCGGGTGAAACTTGGCCCGCGCGTACGTCTTAAAGTGACTAGGTGGCGTGAGCAACGGGCAGGTGGATACGGACCTGGGCTATGTGGTTCGGTGCTAGAGGCCCTTAAGTGGAACTGGCCATTGGCATAGTCGCGAGCCTTGGACTACGGTCGGAAGGACTCAAAAATGCTCACATTGTTTGCCATCTAAAGGATGGTGGTAAAGCCATGGAATTGACCGGATTCACCGTGAATGTGCTCTGAGTGCACGGGGTGTTTGGCCGAGCGAGCCTACACCTGTGGCGAAAGTCTTTTTATGCACTTTATTATTTAGCTTGGCTAACGATATGCAGGGAAGGAGCACCTCCGTCCCTATTAAGGGGACGGGGTCGTTATAATTTGGTCATCTTTAGCTGACCGTTGCTCTGTTTGCCACCATGCGGTGGAATAATTGTTTGCAGGTGCTGCGAAACCAAGCGCCAAGTAGCGGGTTGAAGTCTAAGCTGCTGTGCAAGCCCTCGAAGGCCATAGTGAACTACTATCTTCACTTTTTGTCATGTATGGCCGGCCTACGAGCCGATGTTTGTAAGACATTACTTTGTTAAGAGAAATTTTGTAAGGCCATAAGGCCATGTACTCTTCTGTGGATTTGGTATATTTCATTCCTATTTTGATTAGTGGACATTCATGTCATGCTTGTGCAAATTTTGGGTTCTATTAACTGTTTTAAAAAGCTTCCGCTATAATGCTCTGTGTTAGGACGAGTAGTTGAGTGTTTGGTATATTCTGTAACCCCTCTGACTGTCCATGGTATATGGCGTCGGGTTCCAGCTGGACCTTCTGTTATATGATATACGACGGATGAGGGTGTTACAGACTATATATGCTTTCTTGGTCATACCTGTTGGATGGCAACACAACTTTCTCAAAAGTGATAGCAGGCTGAATAGGGGCCTTGCCTTTCCTCCTATTACTTCTTCTAGAGTTCCTCTCATTGTACCCCAATCACTTCTTATTTGTTTGGGAGGTGAAGGTATCAATGAGTGGCAACACTTATTTAGGCTTGGAGTACTGAGTCACTAGCTTCCTCTCTTTGAGGAGTTTTCTTCAAGATCCATAATGATCTTATTATTATGGCTGATGGTTTCAATCTGGATGATTGAGATGGTTTTCATTTGGAAGATTTCCTTCCTTATCTGATCCAGCAAGGATGCAGACTCAGATTATAGGGAAGCAGCTAGCTGTAAGGAGACAATCTCTTCAGCTTGTTTCTTGGGCAACCTCTTGCTCCTTTTCAAAGCATCTAGAAGAGCACCATACTTGTCAATTAGTTGATTGACATCTTCCTCATATTCTGACCCAACTTCATTATAGGCAGAAGATGCATCAGAATTGTGACTAGTCTCATTATCAGATTTAGATGAGGTGCTAGAAAGAGAATGTACCTTATTTGGACCAGGCTGATCCTGGCTGGATTCTTCATCTGACATAGCCATTAGCCCATAAATATTGTTTTCATCTTCATCCACCTCAGTATCACTTCGTGAGTGTGATAGAGGGGCCCTAATACCTATCCTTACTGTAGGATAGTCTTCATCTTCATCCACAACAGCAGCAAACAGCCCTATGTTGGCTTCTTCTTCTTTAAAATCTGAAGAAGCTGAGTCACTTTGACTCCAACTCTTATCATTCTTGGTAATAAAGGTCTTTTACTTCTTATCCTTTTGGTGGTGATGTTTTGCAACACCCCCACCCGTTACATAGCATATAATAGAAGGTTTGGTCAAGGCCTAATGTCATATACTACGAACAGACCAAGGAGTTGCGAAATTGAAACCATAATCCAATATTTTATATCCTAACACAGAGTGCATTCTAGCGGAAGTAAATTATAGGTTAAGAATAGAACCCATCTGCATGAATGTCCACTACCACAAAGGAATGAAAGACAAATACACAAAGAAGGTTTTGGCCTTAAGGCCTTACATTGATCATCTCAAATTAGAGTATCTTGCAAACATCAGCACGCATGCCAGCCACACATGAGAATAAAATAAGCACAACAGGCACTTTGATTTGGCTTTCAAGGGCCATCTTAACTATCCTGGGCTTTAGCCGGCATGATCTCTCTCTGCTCCGCTTCACCTGCAAGCACATTCCATCACACAGTGTCAAACAATAGCAACGGTTAGTATTAGCTAACCAAATTATAATGACTTCACCCCTCATTCGGGTTGGCGGTGCTCCTTCCCTACATGAATTAGCATAATCACAAAATGGCAATCAAAATGTGCAACTTAAGCACCAGTAGCCACAGACTTTGACGCAAACGCCCAACGCCCATTCTCTCAGGCACGCTCTTGGTACATAAGACCTCAAGGGTCACACCACCATTCACAGATGGCCCACAATGTTTGAGCTTTTAGTATCACAAGGCCACAGCCAGAGACCATGCCCCAAGCCTTGGGCAAAGTTATAACGATCTGTAGATCCACTGTATGACTCACTCTAAGACGGACAACAAGGGTTGGGTATAGTTCACCCTTTTCCCGTGCTCAATTCGTTAGGCGTGCAAGCCATAACGTGGGTCGGCATCCCCTTTCTCATTTTTGTACAATTCATAACCCTATTATGAACTTAGGTTAGCTCTCATGGCTACCAAAGCTGAGAAACTTAAGCTTACGCTCCACAATTGGCCCGCAGGTCTTCAAGAGGCAGGCCATTATTGCCCCAAGGTCTCACAAGACAGGCCTCACAAAATAGCCCACAAGTCTCCTAGAGACAGGCTTCAGCAACCAAACATAGCTTACAGGAAGCTATCACTAGTGGTAGCACTATCTTCTTGCGGTAGGGGACAAACTATCGGTTCATCCCCTTTTCCGGGTGTTTTCCTAGAGACTACCCCTAGTACTCTCAACGCAGTCATCTGCACACCCCACAACTCCGAAATTTACGCGATTACTACAGAGTCTTCTCCGATTTACAATGCATGCAAACATCACCAATCCATACCAACTCACCTGGATGGGCTTCACACAACATGCCTATTTTGTACTTCGATTCCGGATCTAAAGACAACACTACGGGGATATACGAATCTACCCATCAGGAGAACCACTTCAACGTGTTCGGGGAGCGTCTACCCTAAAATTCTAAAATGAAGGACTTCACATGTCTAAGGAAGAGGATCATTACCCTTGATGCACGCTTTGGCGCCATTGGAGAAATCTAGACAGTTGAAAATGACCGCTCAGACTTTGCCTCTACAAATCCGAACTCACCTTGCGAATCTGAGACTCGAACATGAACGGCGGCAAGATCTCCCTTCTTCCAGTACTGCTCCTCCTTCTCTAGAAAACCAGGCCAAACTCTCCAACTCCATAATAATGAAGAGGAAATGGCCGAACCAGGCATATATATAAAGCCAATGATGCGTGGTAACTAGCTACCGCTGCACGGTACCGCCTCGATTTGCGTGTAATCGCCCAAGACCTCCAATCACATGTCGACACGTTGCCACACCGATACTGATTCGCTAACGCCAAGCGTTAGGATGCTAGCGCCTCATGGTAGCTAGCGACCGTTACATCCGAACAACCCCTGCTACCGCCACGCGATAGTTACTACCGTCGTACGGTAGTAACCTTAGCCTACCGCATGACATAGCATAATCATTGCATATAACCCTTGACACCTATTGTATAAATTTGTATGGGACTCTTTATACCATTGTCCTTGTTATAGGTTTGTATGGGCATTCCTATAGGTAATAGTTACTTACTTAGTTTACCTTCATGTACTTTTACTTCCTCACATTGTTCATGTGTATACTGTTGGGTACATTGGAAAATGTGTACTAGATTTGGAGAAGCCACAACTTAGTCAATGATATGCATCAATGTGTATTTGATAGAAGTTTGAGTTTCATTATGTAGGTTTAAAAAAATTGAAGGAAAATTTTCTAAGTACAAGTGTCGACACTTGTGAAGAAACTGTGTCGACACTCAGGAAACTTATGTCGACATTCAGGCAAGCTGTGTCGACACTCAGACAAATTGTGTCGACACTCAGGCAAGCTGTGTAGACACTCAGGCAAATTGTGTCGACACTCAGGCAAGCTGTGTCGATACATAGGCAAATTGTGTCGACACTCAGGGAAGTTGTGTCGACACCCAGAATTTGTGTTGACATTTATAAAGAAGCTGTGTCGACACTCAAAGCTATGTCGACACCTAAAGAAGCAATTGTGTCGACATCCAGAATTGTGTCGATAACTTAAAACAGAATTGTGTCGACACTTAAATCAGAAGATGAGTCGACACTCAGGAGCTATGTCGATACCTGAAGCAATTGTGTCGACACACAGGACTTGTGTCGACACACAAACTCTCAAAAGGCTGTGTCGAGTTCAGAAGTAATTGTGTCGACACACAGGACTTGTGTCAACACACACTCAACGAAATTTGACAAACACTCAATGTCATCTGTCTGTAATAGAAATGTCGAGACAAGAAGCTGCTTTGTCGACACACAGGACTTGTGTCGACACATACAACAAAAAACATTGTCGAGAAGCAGAAGTATGACTGTGTCGACACTTGGAGTAATTATGTCGACACCATGAAGAATTGTGTCGACACTTGGAGTATTTGTGTCGACACCTTGAAGACTTGTGTCGACACTTAACCTATATGTGTCGACACATTTGGAGAAGTCTGCTGAGTGTTGTGTGCTGAGTTGGAAAAACATAGAAGAACCTGGTGACGTGACTGGTGACTTGACAGCTATCATAACTAGCCGGTCTGACACCACTGTAAGAACTGTCAGAAGTCTGTTATGAACCGGATTAGTCGGTAACCATGATGCAAGCTCTATATAAGAGACAGATCGGAAACGACGGAACATATACAGAAACACAACAACGTGAAGCATCTATAAGAAGAATTCTAACAGATCAAGGCCTGTCTGCAAGAAAGATTCAGAGTTCTATCTGAATTTAAGGAAGAAGCTGATTGAAGATCATCTTTATCATCAGAGAAGATCCAACTTATTTTGTTCTAATCAAGAAGCTTTGAAAAGCTAAGTTAGTTTGGATCAGAAGGATCAGTCAATTCAAGAACTGATCAAGAAGACAACATCAACAGAGAAATCTAGCTGGTGAAGTTTTCTGATACTTATTACTCACAAATTCTTGTAGGATCTTTTGTTAGATCTGAGATTGTAAGCCTAAAATTATAAAGACTGAGGTAGGGCTGTGTGCCTGAGGTAGGACTTGTGGAAAGTCTGAGTTGTAAGCCTAATTATAAAAGCTGAGGTAGGGCTGAGGCCTGAGGTAGGATTCTGGAGAAGAATCTGAGGTAGGACTTGTGTTAAGTCTGAGGTGTAGGAACCATCTGTGGTTCTGAGATTATAAGATCTATGGATCTGAGCCAGTGGAAGGAAGTTAGGCTGAATCAAGTTATCTGCTGGATAGGCGAAGGGGGAAAGTGGATGTACCCATATCTTGGGGAACCACTATAGATCTGGTGTTTGTTGTGTTGCATTTTATTTCTGTAGATAAAATTATTCTGTGCTAAAGGAAGTTACAAATATCTGTTTGCCTTAAAATCAAAAAGACTCAAAAAGATTAGAACCTATTCACCACCACCCCCCCCCCCCTCTAGGTGTTTAGGCTCTTGAAACAAAGTCTTTCATATACTTTTGTTGCTTTCCTACTATTTGCTTACTTTTATTTGTTGTGGTTTATACTCATGATAGACTAGTTCCATTGTCACCTGCTTACTTTTGTTACTCTCCACCTTACATACCTTCCCTTTCCTTTCCTCGCTCGATGCCTAGGAGCCATGAGGGAGGGGTGGGGGATAATATGACTTAGTCTTTTAGAGTAACGGTCGTTGAACAAATCACTTTAGGGGATCATGGAGCCGAACCATGAGATGCAGCCCCAGAGGTCAGTGCGCTTGGAGATGGGACAGTCTAGCATGGGAGTTCAGCTAGCAGGGACTGTGAGTCCCAATCATTAGTAATTACTATAGATTTGCTGCTGTGTTGAGTGATTTGTAGTGAGGATCATGATGTATCAGGAAGTAGCCCTCTTTAGTACTTTTCTTTATCATTACTGTGGACTCTTCCTTCGTGGAGATTTATTTTATTCCATGTTATTTCTGGTGGATTAGTATTTGAGTTTACTTTACTCTTTTTACTTACCCTTCTCTTTTACGATCGGTATGGCCGGCAGGATCGACGTTTTATAGTGACGACCTTCTCGGGTGTGTTGGTGTCACTACAAAGCGGTAGTTCTGGGCATAAGACCCTAGTGGAAAAAAGGGGTCATATAGCGATACACTCACCACTGACAATATGACCAAGGAATGATACAGAAGATAGCCAAAACTCACACTTAGAGAACTTGGCGTACAACTAATTACTTCTTAAGGTCTCCAGAAAAATATGCAAGTGCTTCGCATGATCATCCTCGGATTGAGAGTACACCAGGATATCATTGATGAACACTATCACGAACCGATCAAAATACTCGTTGAACGTCCTGTTCATCAAGTCCATAAACACCAATGGCGTATTCGTCAGCCTAAAAGGCATGACCGTGAACTTATAATGCCCATAACGAGTACTGAACGTCATCTTGGTAATATCACTTTCCTTAATCCTCAGCTGATAATATCCAGACTTCAAATCTAGCTTCGAATACACAGTCGATCCAACTAGCTGATCGAACAGATCATCGATTCTCGGAATCGGGTATTTATTCTTCTTTGTTAGCTTATTGAGTTCCCGATAATTGATACACAGTCTCATAATACCATCCCTCTTCTTCACGAAGAGGACCGGGCCACTCCAAGGTGACGAACTTGGATGTGCAAACCCCTGCTTTATCAATTCCTGAAGATGCGCCTTCAACTCTGCCATCACTCTCAGTGTTAAGGAGTAAGGAGACCGTGACACCGGCTTGGCACCAGGAACCAACTCAATGGTGAACTCGATCTCTCTCTGAGGTGGGGCCCCAAGGAAATTTTTGGGGAAGACGCCCGCAAACTTCGACACCACGGGGATACTAAACAAGTCAGGCTTGGGCTTCTTCGCCTCTAAAAGAGTGAAGAATAGCTCTGCACCCTGAAGAACTGCTTTAACTACTTGGAGAGCAGACATCAGTGTCTTGCTCACACCCATCAAACCAGAGAAAGTAGTTTCTTGGCTCGTATTCAACCCCAGCATTATAGTCTTAGAACCACAATCGATGTACGCACGCTGCTCCGAGAGCCAGTCCATGCCAAAAAAATCACGCCAAACTCTACTATCGGCAGTAGTGACGCTTCCAAGTCAAAAGTTTGGCTTCCAATCTATACTTTAACGCAACAGACTCTATCCATGCTCATCGAACACCCATTAGGTAGCAGCATATCCAATCTATCCTTAGACACAGAAGAGGGAACTCCAATACGTGACACGAAGTCCTTGGATAGGAAGGAATGTGAAGCTCCTGTATTAAACAGTGCTCGAGTTGGATAGTCTATGATCACGACAAAGCCTAAAACAGGACAGTCATACGACCAAAGCATAGGACACACAGTATACAAAATATTACAACTCAAATCCAACACATACCTGTCACCACATCGCCCTGCTTGATGGCCTCCTGCTGGCCAAGGTTGTAGACTCAAGGTTGGGCTGGAGCTTGATGGGATGCGGTTGACTCCGCCGTCTTCCCCTTTTCAACATAGGATGCTCCTGCCTTCTTGCCCGACTTGCCACTCCAACAGTCGCGGGCTATATGCCCCAACTTTCAACAATTATAACACAGATTTGGGTTGCCACGCCCAGAAGTTGCTCCAGTAGTAACTAACGAAGTAGTCGGCCAAGAATTTTTGGGCTTTTTATACCACTTTTGATATTCAGACTTCGACGAACTTGGAACCTTAAAATCGGACCTCTTCATCGTCGAGTCCTTTTTATTCTGAACTCTCTTCAGATCTTATTCCAGAGATCGGGTCGTACTGACCAGGGTCAGAAAGCCCTGCGTCATTGGACCTAAGAGCAGCAACCTCAGATTATCGCAGAGTCCGTCGTAGAACCGATTGGTCTTCCGCTCCTCATCAACAAAAGTGGAGCCAACATAACGTTCCAATCTCGTGAACTCATGAAGGTAGTTATCCATGCTACTATCACCTTGAGTAGTCTCTGGAACTGATTTTTCATTACTATTTTCTACGCTATCGGGACGAACCGTGCCAAAAATAGTCTCGAGAACTCCTCCATCGATATATCGGTGAGCTGTCTCCCAGCCAAAATATGCATCTCTAACTCGTCCCACCGCAGCCTTGCCTCGCCGTTCAGGAGGAAAGTAGCTATTGTAGCCTTCTGCCACTCCTTAGTCCTTGTTAGCTGTCATGACGCTCTATACCCTAGAAAGTCGGTCCTCAGCCTGAGTTGGGGTTCCCGTCCCCGAAAACACTGGTGGATTAAAGCTCATCACGTGCTTTAACTGCTTCTCCATAGCTCTTCTCTGCACCACACGCTCTTCCACTACCTAATACGCCACTATGGGCTCTGCTACGCTAAGCGACACTTGACCTAACCCAGAAACAGGAGGCTGAACTTGTCTCCCCAGATGGGCATTGATCATAGCGAACACTGCTTGCGCTACCATTCGTATGGTTTCTGCATAAGGAAGGGTTGCAAGCACGTCGCACTACTCTCTGTGGAGTGCTGCTGTTGTGACTGCCCGACATCGCTCCTAGTCACCTATAGTTGTAAAAACAATCGATTAGGCTACAAATAGATTGCCAAAATGCAATCATTGGAACACTCAGGTTACTCAAACATGTGTATTTTCATTCCTAAGTGGATATTCATGAGTTCTTTTATGTTATAATGATAACACACATACCAGTGCTCACCACCCCCTTAAAAGAATTTGCCCACGAATTCAAATAGGGAAGACCGACACCCAAGTTTGATACCAACTTGTAACACTCCCACCCATCACATAGCATATATTAGAAGGTCCGGTCGGGGCCCGACGCCATATACTACTAATAGACCAAGGAGTTACGAAATTGAAATCATAATCCAATATTTTACATCCTAACATAGAGTGCATTCTAGCGTAAGTAAATTATAGGCTAATAATAGAACCCATCAGCATGAATGTCTACTACCACAAAGGAATGAAAGACAAATACACAAAAAAGGTTTTGGCCTTAAGGCCTTAAATTGATCATCTCAAATAAGAATATCTTGCAAACATCGGCACGCAGGCCGGCCACACATGAGAATAAAATAAGCACAACATGCACTTCGCTTTGGCCTTCAAAGGCCATCTCAATTATCCTGGGCTTTAGCCACCTAGATCCCGCTTTACTCCCCTGCACCTATAAGCACATTCCACCACACAGTGGCAAATAATATCAACGGTCAGCATTAGCTGACCAAATTATAACGACCCCTCCCCTCATTCGGGGTGGCGGTGCTCCTTCCTTACAGGCATTAGTATAATCACAAAATGGCAATTAAAATGTGCAACTTAAGCACCATTAGCCATGGACATTGGCACAAACGCCCAATGCCCCGTGCTCTCAGGCACACTCTTGGTGCACAAGACCTCAAGGGTTACACCACTGTTCATAGACGGTCCACAACGTTTGAGCTTTTAGTCTCACAAGGCCACAACTAGAGACCATGCCTGTAACGTCCTCGCGCCCCAGCAGGTACTCTAATTTTCACCTGGTTCGGTTCCGATTACTGGGCTGCAGCCCAAGCACCCCAACCCCTTTCTCGCCATAGGCGGGTTGTTGGTGGCCACAGCCTCCCTTTGATGAGGGAAACTCTCCGGTTAAGCGCTGTGCGAATAGACCAAAAACAGTCCGGAAACTGGAGTAATGGAAATTTTATTATCCAAAAAACTAACTATTACAAAGGTATAGCCTCCCTTATATAGAATGGAGGAGATAAGATAGAGTAGAGATACCCAATGTGGGACTAAATACAGAAATACAGCATATACAAATTTAACTGCCTAACCGCGCGGTTAGTAAGAACACTAACCGCTCGGTTACCACCAGGAGACGAGCCGCCGACCATCGATATCCTAGAGAGTAACCGGCTAACCGCCCGGTTACCAAACCGGCATGTCAACCCGCTGTCGCTGCTCAGATATCAGACCGCCAGAGACAACCCGCCAACCCGCGCGGTTACCAAACCGCCCGGTTACCAAACCGCCCGGTCTTTAACCGCCTGTCCGCCCAGGCCTATATAGCAACACTCCCCCTCAAGCTGGAGCATATATGTCGATCATGCCCAGCTTGCTGCAAATGTGGAAAAAGGAAGCGGATACAGGCTTTGTGAAGATATCTGCTAACTCTTTCTCTAACGTAACAAACGGAGTGCAAATCTGGTTCTTCAACACTTCTTCCCGAATGAAGTGACAGTCAACCTCTATGTGTTTTGTCCGCTCATGAAAGACCGGGTTCTTGGAAATATAGATGGCTGCCTTGTTGTCGTAAAACATGGGAAGCGGATAGTTGTAGACCTCTCCTAAATCCAGCATGAGAGCCCGCAACCATTTCAACTCACATGTGGTAGACGCCATACTTCGATATTCTGCTTCCGCACTAGATCTGGAGACAACAGATTGCTTCTTGCTCTTCCAGCTAACCAGATTTCCTCCAACAAACGTGCAAAAGCCTGATGTTGATTTGCGATCCTCTTTGTCGTCCGCATAGCTAGCATCGGAGTACGCTTCAACTCTCAAATGGCCATTCTTCTGAAAGAGGAGACCTTTCCCAGGAGATGACTTTACATACTCCAGAATTCTTAGAGCGGATTGAAGATGACATTCCCTAGGAGACTGCATAAACTGGCTGACCTTTCCTACTGCATAAGAGATGTCTGGTCTGGTCACCGTGAGGTAAATGAGTTTGCCAATAAGACGCCGATACCTCGTAGTGTCCGATAGAGGAGGTGATTCGTCAGTCCATGTTTTGTCTTCTCCAGGAGCCATGGGACACCGAGCAGGTTTGGCGCCCGTCAATCCTGCTTCTTTCAATAAGTCAAGAGCATACTTGCGTTGGGAGAGAACCAAGGAGCACGGTTTCCGAGAGATTTCAATTCCCAAGAAGTATTTTGGAGGACCCATATCCTTCGTGACAAGGTGTTGGCGGAGATGGACCTTCGTCAAGGCTACACTAGCTTGGTCGTCGCCAGTAAGAAGTATGTCATCCACATAAATGGCTAGCACAACCAGACCTGAGGTTGTCTTGCGAATGAACAAGGAGTGATCCGCCGAACTCCTTGTGAAACCGATTGCCCCAACTATGCTACTGAACTTGTCGAACCATGCCCGAGGACTCTGCTTTAGACCATAGATGGCCTTTTTCAACCGGCATACTCGAGTCTCCCCCTGAGCAACATACCCAGGAGGTTGCTCCATGTAGACATCCTCATGAAGATCACCATAGAGGAAGGCATTCTTGACATCCAACTGGGAAATGGGCCAATCCTTGTTGACTGCCACCGATAGAAGAACTCGAATAGTGCTGAGACGAGCAACCGGAGAGAACGTGTCGAAGTAATCAACACCGTAAGTCTGTGTAAATCCCTTGGCCACAAGACGGGCCTTGTACCGGTCCACACTGCCATCCGGACGGAACTTGACGACAAAGACCCAGCGACATCCAACCACATCCGTGCCAAAAGGAGGAGGCACAAGAGTCCAAGTGCCCCGCTCAGAGAGAGTAGCAATTTCTTCATCCATGGCCGCCTTCCAGTGAGGAACATCAAGGGCTTCCTGGTAGTTGCGAGGAGTGGAAGTCGCCGAGATGGCTAGGGCGAAGTCCCTGCGAGAAGGTGTTAGCCGATCATAAGAAACAACAGCGGCCAGCGAGTGCTGGGTGCACGTCTGAACCCCTTTGCGAAGAGCAATGGGCAGTTCCAGGTCATCTAGTTCCTCAGTCGCCGGTGCATCCGTGGCGGAGAAGGCTGGCCCGGGAGAGGAGAGAGACGGCCGAGGAGAGGAGGAAGATGGCAGGGGATCAACAGACGGAGTGTGCGGTGGAGTTGGTGATGGAGGAATCTCAAGAGGAGTGGATGGGACGGAGGGAATGGTTGGAGAGGGCAAGTCAGCCGGAGAAAGAGTAAGGTCAGAAGAGAAGTATGAGGCATTTTCAAAGAACGTTACATCCGCAGAAACGAACTGTTTGCGATGAACAGGGTCAAAGCAACAGTAACCTTTTTGAGTAGTAGAATAACCCAAAAAGATACACTTGGTGGAACGTGGGGATAACTTGTCGCGAGTTGCGGAAGGGTTGTGAACAAAGGCGGTGCAGCCAAAAATGCGTAGAGGTAAGGGAAAAGCATTCTTGGCCGGATAGAGAATGTAAAATGGTGTTTTGCCTTTAAGAACTGTCGAGGGAAGACGATTGATGAGGAAGCAGGAGATGAGAACTGCATAGCCCCAGTAGCTACGAGGAACCTGCATCTGTGCCATGAGAGTGCGAGGGACATCGAGGAGGTGACGGTTTTTACGTTCCGCCACCCCATTTTGCTGGGAGGTATATACGCAGCTAGTTTGATGAATGATGCCGTGTTGCATACAAAAAGAAGAAAATTCATTACTCAGGTATTCTTTAGCATTATCTGAACGAAAAACTTTCACAGAAGCACCAAACTGAGTTTTAATCATAAAATAGAAGGATTGCCATACAGAAAATAGTTCAGAGCGATCTTTTAAAAGATACACCCATGTACATCGAGAGAAATCATCAATAAAGGTTACAAAATAGGAACTACCCCGCCCTATGGTAAGGGTGGGGGCAGGACCCCATACATCAGAGTGAACAAGGTCGAACGGCTTAGAAGAGCCACGACCTTGCTTAGGAGGAAAGGGGGAGCGGTGATGCTTGCCAAGCTGACAGGCATCACAGTTGATAGGAGAATCATGCTGAGGTAGGTGGGGTAACAGTTGGTGGATGAGACGTGATGGAGGATGCCCAAGACGAAGGTGCCACTGAAGAAGATCTGTAGAAGCAGATGAGAATGCTGAAAGAGCAGATACATCATCAAGGAAGTAAAGTCCGCCTCTCTCAGTCCCAGTAGCAATCGTCCGCTTGGAGTCCGAGTCCTGAAAAGAATAAGAAACAGGAGTAAACGTTACGGAGCACTGAAGTTGCTTGCAAAGGGAAGTAACCGACAATAAATTGCACGGGAACTTGGGCACATAGAGAGTATCCGCGAGACGAAGGGACGGAGTAACTTGAACCATGCCAGTCCCATGCACCGGAGAGGGAGAGCCATCCGCAACGAGAACCGGGGGCAATCGATCATGTGTTTCTAGGAGAGAAAAACACTGAGGATTGCCCGTCATATGATTAGTGGTGCCAGAGTCGATTAGCCATTTACCTTGAGTCACCACATGGGCGCTACCTGAAGTCGTGGCCACCGAGGCAGATGAGTTGGAGGAGTGGGGGGCATCACCCGAGGGACGAAGGTGCGGATGCTTTGTCCAGCATCGGTCAATCAAGTGGCCTGTGCGACCACAGTAAGAACAGAGATAGCGAGAAGGGCCGCGCCCGCCGGACTGGTGACCACATCCACCCGAGCCACCACGATGTGCTTGGTGGGCATAGGCATCCGAAGCAGGAGGAGCGGCAAGCAAGGGACGATTGAGCAGAGAGGTAACAGCGGCAATGCGAGCAGCTGTAGCATCCAGGGTGGGAGATTCAGCTTCGCCAAGAATTTGCTGTCGGATCATATCATAGGAATCCGGGAGCCTCAGAAGGTAACAAACAACCAGGAGTTCCTGGAAGTGCTTCAGTTGGGTGGCCACGTCAGCAGAGAGGTGACGATTTTGAAGAATCTCCGCTCCAAGGGCTTGGACCTGTTGGTAAGTCGCAGCAGGAGACATGGATTGGCGAGCAAAGAGATCCGCATACAGAGTATAGATGCGAGATGTTTGACCCCCTTTGGAGTAGAGGGCGGCTAAGTGAAGCCAAGCTTGCTTGACCGTCTCATCGTGACGGATGACCGGAAGACATTCATCGGACAAGCTGTTTGCCAGCCACGTACGAACAAGAGCGTCATTCGCATCCCAGTCATTAAACTGGTCAGAGTCCGCAGGAGGAGGGTCATCGGTAAGATGATGACGCTTGCGCTGAGAGCGGAGAAGAAAGGTAAACGAGACACTCCAATCGGGATAATTGGGGCCGAGAAGCTTAGAAACTGTTCCAAGGTTCCCGGATGCAGCAGGAGGAGGAGGAGGGTGGGTAACGACAGTAGTCGAGGTGGAGACATCAGAAACAGTCATTCTGGAAGGAGGAGACCGCGCGGTTAAGAAAGTAAACCGGGCGGGTAGCAGAAGAAGGAGACCGCAGCGGTCACAAGGGGAACGCCAGCGGCTAGAGAAGCCACGACCAAGCTGCGGAGAGCAAAGGAGAAATCCACGCGGATAAGGATGAGTAAACCGGGCGAACAGAAAGATAAGAACGCGGCGAAAAGAGGAGGCCGCGCGGACAGAAGGCAACGGAACAGGGGGACTAGATCGCTGCCTCTGATACCATGTGCGAATAGACCAAAAATAGTCCGGAAACTGGAGTAATGGAAATTTTATTATCCAAAAAACTAACTATTACAAAGGTATAGCCTCCCGTATATAGAATGGAGGAGATAAGATAGAGTAGAGATACCGAATGTGGGACTAAATACAGAAATACAGCATATACAAAGTTAACCGCCTAACCGCGCGGTTAGTAAGAACACTAACCGCTCGGTTACCACCAGGAGACGAGCCGCCGACCATCGATATCCCAGAGAGTAACCGGCTAACCGCCCGGTTACCAAACCGGCATGTCAACCCGCTGTCGCTGCTCAGATATCAGACCGCCAGAGACAACCCGCCAACCCGCGCGGTTACCAAACCGCCCGGTCTTTAACCGCCTGTCCGCCCAGGCCTATATAGCAACAAGCGCACACTATGGGGACTTCCCAGGAGGTCACCCATCCTAGTCCTACTAAAGCCCGAGCACGCTTAACTATGGAGTTTTTCCAACTGAGTTGGAAAAACTCCATAGTTAAGCGTGCAAGGGCGGGAGTAGGACTGGGATGTCCCCGTAGTGCGTGCTTAACCAGAGAGTTTCCCTCATCAAAAGGAGGTTGTGGCCACCAACAACCCGCCTGTGGCGAGAGAGGGGTTGGGGTGCTTGGGCTACAACCCGATAACCAGAACCGGACCAGGTGGAAATTATAGTACACGCTGGGGCGCAGGGACGTTACAATAAAAGTGCACTTTTATTGTAACGCCCCTAGCCGATACAACATGATAGCATCATGGCTCTGCTTTAGGCGACGTTATCGGGCTGTAGCCCAAGCACCCCAACCCCTCTCCAGACCACTGGTGGGTTGTTGGTGGCCACAACCTCCCTTTGCTGAGCGAACTCAACAGTTAAGTTGGGTCGTACGGGGACTTCTCATCTCAATTGGTGATGGGAAGTGAGGAACTCCATAGTTAAGCGTGCTTGGGCGAGAGTAGTACTGGGATGGGTGACCTCTTGGGAAGTCCTCGTACGACCCAACTTAACTATCGAGTTCGCTCATCAAAGGGAGGTTGTGGCCACCAACAACCCACCAGTGGGCTGGAAAGGGGTTGGGGTGCTTGGGCTGCAGCCCGGTAGCGTCGCCTAGAGCGAAGCCGTGATGCTATCACGTTGTATCGGCTAGGAGCATTACAAGATAACTCACTCAACATATATTTAATAGAATCTGTCTAAGGATAGAAGCATTGAGAGAAGGCAGTTCACTCAACGCCTATTCAATAAAATAGGTAAAGGCAGAAAGCGTTGAGTGAAGATAACTCACTCAATGCCCTAATACAGAGAAAATCGACTAAGTCTAGATGCGTTGAGTGATGAAGGAACACTCAACACCTAGTCAGTTAAACTGCACCCATTAAATAACATATAATAGAAGGTCTAGCCGGGGCCCCACACTATATGCCATAAACAGACGGCGAGGTCACAGGTTAATACCAAACCACCATCGCACCCTAACTCAGAGCATTCTAGCGGAAGTTTATTACTTGCAAGAACTCAACCAAAGAATGTCCACTACTATATAAATACCATATTTATATATAACACCAGGAATGTATACAAGCACACACCGCTCACGGCCTTAAGGACTTACATGTTTCTCTTTACAAAATATTGTTTCATACATCGGCACGCAGGCCGACACATGAAATCCAATACTTCTTATGGCCTTCAAGGGCCTACAAGCAGCAGCAGTAAAGGCTACAGCCCGCTCAATCCAAGTCAGTACCAGTAAGGGCAGCACCTGCATATGGACGTCCATCCCAAGGGTGATATACAAAGCAACGGTCAGCATTCAGCTGACCAATTATTAACAACCATACCCCTTACCCGGGGTAGTGGTTCCTTCCCTGCATGTATTATAATCACAATATATATATCTACCACAACAACATCACAAACACCAGCCTTTGTGCCAGATGCTCTGTGCACTCAGGGCACGCTTACGGTGTACCGAAATCCTCCAGGTCCCACCACCGATTAGAGGTTATTAGCTTGTTGGTCGGGCATAAGCCTCCAAACACACATCGGAGACCTCATGCACCCATCCCACTCAGAGGCGTTCACCTCACGGCAACTCGTGAGCACTATAGGTCGACCTACTCTCGTAGTGTGACAAGCCCGTGAAACCGCACCTCTGCATTACCACGAATCGACCGCTCACAACGCAGGTGCATAGTACCCATAGATCAACTTTGCACCATAGAGTAACAAGCCCGTGAAACTGCACCTCTGCATTGCTACCAATCGATCTCTCATAACACAGGCACACAGTGCCGCCTTCTAATCCATCACTCAGCTCGTGTAGAGCATACAACCAAAGGAGTTATGCAAAGCTTCCTTACCACAATTCACAAGCGTCCTCACAATCTCCGCAAGCTATTCAGTTTATACACGGAGTCTTCTTCGGTTTACAGCATCACCAATCTAGACTACCCATCCAGATGGGCTTCACACAGCATGCCTATTCCGTACTACACAGTTCCGAATCTAGATGCAGACTCAACCGCTTGAATCGCTTATGCTTTCCACCTCTTGGTGGAGTATCTCATGCACATGCATAAAGTAGGACTTCACTTGTCCAAGAAGGAGATCGTTACCCTTGACGATCGCTTCGGCGCCATGGCAAACTGGCTGGTTGGAAATCACCGTGACAGCCTTGCCTCCACAACGCTGGCCTCAGACCTTGAGTCGGACCACTGTAGCACCACCGGCGGCCGGAATCCTTATCCTTCTTCCTCCTCCTAGCTCTCCTCTCTCTCTTCTCTTTAGAAAGAGAATGGACAAAGCTTAAATGAGAAAGACTCTTATTCCTTGGTCTTAACATAGCAGGAAGAAGCTTGGACCACATGATCCAAACAGAAGGAAATGAACGGCCAGGATTCGCTCAGAAAAGCATCTTCCCTGGGCTGACACGGCCTGTGACACGCCCGTATCACAGGCCGTGTTCCCTAAGTGGTTAAGGAACCGACTCCATCCAGACCAGGGCACGGCTTGGACACGCTCGTGCCAAGCCCCTAAAACGCCCGTGTCACTAGGTACACGCCCGTGTTGAGGTGCGTGTCCCTCAATCGATACAGGACTAACAATCCCTAAAAGGACATAGCTAAGGCACACGCCCATTTCCTTAATCATGTGACAGACACGCCCCTGTGACACGCTCGTGTCACAGGACATGTGCTATACTCGACACAGGCCGGCTACCAACCCGAGCAGGATACGGCATGGGACACGCCCGTGTCCCTGGCCGTGTCGCCTCCACAGTGAAGGACACGCTCGTGTCCTAGGCCGTGTGCCTCACTCGAGACACACCCAAGCCCCACTCAAGTACTACTCGACCCACTCGAGTACCCAGAGCTGGACACGCCCTAGGACACGCCTATGTCCCAGACCGTGTCACCCAGCCTGAACTCCAAATTGAAATTTAGTGTGTTACATGTCTTCACTCAATGCATCTGTCCTTAGACAGAGTTCCAAGTCAACCAACCCTGCGGCTCTGACTGAACTGTGTTCTGTCAATACTTATCCTTATGGGCGTTGAGTGAACTGCCTTCACTAAATGCGGCTTTGGCTGCCTTGGCTTTACTCAACGCTTCAAGCCAAATGGTGTTGAGTGAACTGCCTCCACTCAACACTTCTATTCATAGTTGATTTTTGCCCTATCAACATCATTTCTTGTGTCCACCTGTCATTGTTGCTTAGACAACCTGTTAAACTAGTGAACAAAGAGCAACATGCATACATAAAACTTAAAAGCATGTATTAAATACAATACTGTGTATATCATTGTCTTATAGGCCTTCTTTAAATCTGGGATATTATGATCAATGGACCCAACAAGCTCTGCTTCTCCTTAGAACTCAGAAAGAAAACTTCCTGAACATGCTATTGAAGATAGATTTAATCTTCAGTGAATTATTCTTTCAACAGCCAACACTGTCTGTGAATCACAGACTAACTATAGAGTAAGTTCTTGTAAAACTTCTCCTTTGTCGAGAGGAAGAAGATGACCAGAAAGCTCTATTATGCGTTTCTCTCTTTAAGCTCTAGTCTTCTTTCCCCTGTACTTTTTTGTTGTATCCCGTCATCCAACGACTCTGTGCGTAGTATGGACTGGCCGAAAATGGCAATTGCAATACTTCTTTTTGCATTAACAGTTGTACTAAAGGCATACGATGCATTTTGTCTTCTAGTGTGTAAAACCCGTAATATTTTAATTTATACCGACGTCAGCATGACTCGGTGCTTTTGGACTTAGTAAATTCCAGACAGACTTCTTAGGCGTTAAGTGAAGCCTTGTCACTCAACGCAAAAGTACTTAGCAGAATTCTACATCTTCAGGCATTTGAGAGTGTTTAGTGAGCCTTCATCACTCAACGCATTCTGTCTTTTATAGTCATAACTGATTAGGAATCAAGTGAGCCTTCTTCACTCGACGCTTCTGGACTTAATTGAATTGTCCGTTGAGTAGGCATTGAGTGAACTGCCTTCACTCAATGCTTTTGGACTTGGTTGAATTGTTTGTTGAGTAGGCGTTGAGTGAACTGCCTTCACTCAATGCTTCTGGACTTGGTTGAATTGTCTGTTGAGTAGGTGTTGAGTAAACTGCCTTCACTAAATGCTTCTAGGCATAAACAGATTTTCGGTCTGCTACTTTTGAGGCTTTGATTGCTTGAGCTTGTAACACCTACCCTGTAATGACCATAAAATATGGGTTTGGTCGGGGCCCCACAACATATAGACGCCATAGCTTTAGCATTATAAAATGATATAAAGAACAACGCATCACAAAACTCAGAACACAAATAGCGGAAACCCACAAACAGTAGAAGTTATCCACTATCACAGGAGTATCAAAGCGGCCTTAAGGCCTTACAATAATCATGAGTCCAAAAACCGAAACAATAACAAACAGAGCAAAGTGCTTTAGCACTCCTAGGCTACCTCGACATGCAAGTTGGATTACAATTTATGGAGCAAAGCATTCAACAAAACATAAGTAAATAAAAGAGAATCTACTTCATGAGGCTTAGGCCTTTTTGGCCAGCGAGCTTGCTCCCGCTTGCGATCCTTGCCCTGTAAAAATTTGTTGTAATGTGGGTCAGCAAAAGCTGACCTTAACGGTGTAACCAACACATCTTTCCTGGTCATCCCTAGCGGACCCCGGGGCACTCCATCACCCTGCAGGTCAGCACTTTATATGCATATATATATATATATATATATATATATATATATATATATATATATATATATATATATATACAAAGAGAGTAAAGAAACAAGTTGGGATGTCACAAACATCAAACAATTTCTAGGTTGAGAATTTAATAAAAAGGGGGCCTACAATGCAACATGTATGTAAACTTGGGTTTCACCCAAGGCACCCTATAGCGCATGAATCTAACCTATCATCACGCATCATCACATCACATCACACAGGTACTTCTATTTTCCCCTAACGGCATTCAAGCTGCCATATGGAACTCTTGTCTAGTCCACAACCCGCCCGTGTGTCTCAAAACTTGGGCTTGCCTGCAAGCTCTAACTTCTCACGTAAGGATTCCGTCACACAAACAAACTGATGTTAAGAACCCTTAGTTGACCCCACCTGCTCATGGGCTTCATCACCTGGGCTTGTCAAAACCTTTGCGTTCTCGCCAATTTCTCAAAAGGGGACTTATCTCGTTGGGACACTCTCCACACATGACTTGCACGTCATGGGCTAGCCAGCAGACAACAGAGATAAAATCACACCTTCACACATCAATCAACGAACAGAGCCTTTTCCACCCTAATCCACCATTCGTTCTCGCACGAAATAAAGGGGGACAAACATCACAAACAGCTTCTTGCCGCAAACAGATTTCTAGCAAAATCCTTAAGGCTCGTTATGCAACATCACTGAGTCGGGCTAACGGTCGCGATTACGGCTTCACCCACAATGCCTAATCCACTAACGGAGCGGATTTCTAATGCAACATCATGTCGGGGATGGACACAATCGACCCGGTGGCTCCTATTGAATCATGGCAACCTTAACCCCTCTCTTTTGAAAGATTTAGTGTCTAAATGCTTGAAAGAAAAAAAAGATAAAACGGATGCTATGCATGCATCCTAAAGACCGAGAGGATAAGTGTAATTACCTTATGACTCCTCTTCCTAGCCATGGAGATCTTAATTTGCACTGATGAAAATGTGCGCCTTCAAGTCCCCTTCATGGATCTGGCCCCGATTCGACGAACGGAGCCTCGGAGCTTCGCTAATGGCGGAGAAAGTCGTTCTTCTTCCTCCTCCAAACCCTCTCTCCCAAACCCTAACTCCCACTCAAAAGAGAAGAATGAGGGAAAACAACCCTTCAGCCATACTTAAGTCTCTTGGACTGAGTATCATGGGCCATAGGATTACATCCCAAGAAGGATCAAACGGCCTAAACTAAGCTGTTATGAAACTACTCCCGCATGCTACTGCTGGGTGGTAGGTACTTACCGCGCTGGGATAACTTCCTAAGCCGCCGGTCAGAAAATAATGAAGCGCTATCGCCGGCAGTAGCAATACTGATGCGCGGTTACTCACTCAACGCTTCCGTCTCAATGCAAGAAGGCTATCGTCAAACGGTAATTAGCTAACGTCGCGCGCTACCACTCGACGCACTCAATGCCTGCCACTCAATGCCTCCGTTCAACGCCAGAAGGCTATCGCCAAGCGGTAATTATCTACCGTCGCACGCTACCACTCGACGCACTAGATGCCTAATACTTAATTTACTCAACGCTTGAAGGCTACCGTCGGGCGATAATGACCTACCGCCGCGCTGTAACGCCCTGAGCCTCAAGTCTAGAAAACTGGGGTGTTATAACTCCTCCCCCCTTAAAAAAAATTCGTCCTCGAAATTTAGCATGTAAATAAATAACAAAGCATACCTGATGCAAAGAGATCCGGAAAGTCTTGCCGCATCGCTTGCTCACGCTCCCAGAAGAATTCGTCTTGCCCGCAGTTATCCCAGCGCAATTTTACGAGCTTTACCTCTTTATTCTGTAACTGACGAACTTATGAATCCTCTATGCCGACTGGACGAACTTTCGTCCTCAAGTCCTCTTCTATTGGCACCACCGCCACCTCGACCACAACACTTATCTCCATCAAAGCTCTCCTTAAAATTGAAACATGGAAGACATCGTATAATCCACTCAACTCAGGGGTCAATGCTAACTGATAGGTTGCTTCTCCAATGCCTTCTGTAACTTCAAACGGCCCCAAAAACCTCGGACTAAACTTCTTGAGTCGGCGAATCCGTGAAACACCTTTGAACGGCTTAATCTTTAGATATACCCAGTCGCCTACCGTGAACTCCACGTTCCTATGGCGCCCATTGAAATACTTCTCCTGCCGATCCTGAGCAACCTTCAAGCACTCCTGAATCGTTCGCACCAACTCACAAGCATTGGCCACTACTTCATTTCCCAAAAGTTTGGTGTCCCTCGCATCTATCTATGACATCGGTGTTCGACACCACCTTCCATACAAAGCCTTGTATGACATCATCTTGATACTTGTCTAGAAACTATTATTGTAGGAAAACACAACCATGAAAAGGTGATCTTCCCACCTCTTCCGAAAATCATGGGTACACATTCTCAGCATATCCTCCATTGTACGATTCGTCCTTTCCGTTTGACCATCGGTTTGAGGATGGAACGTCGTACTAAACTTGAGCTTTGTGCCCAGACTTTTCTGTACCAATCTCCCATCCTTAGACATGAACCGTCCATCACAATCACTAACAATACTCTTTGTAATTTTGTGCAATCACACAATATTGCAAACATATAGTTCTACTAGCTTCTCCACGCTATCCTCCTTCCTATTCAGAATGAAGTGAGCCACTTTGGTCAAGCAATCTATAATCACCCAAATCGCATCGTTATCCTGCTGCGTCCGAGGTAAGCCATGCACAAAATCCATGGAGATGTCACCGAATTTCCACTTAGGGATAGGAAGAGGCTTCAGAAACTCGCCCGGCTTTTGACACTCCGCATTCACTAAGGCACACGTTTGGCACCGACTCACATATAAAGCTACATCCCGCTTCAAACCAGGCCACCAAAAGGATTTCTTCATATCGAAGTACATCTTTGTACTGCCCGGGTGAATAGAGTACTTCGTGGAATGGGCATCAAACATAAACTCCTCATGGAGCTTGCCGAACTGCTGTACACATACCCTTCCATCCTTCTTTAAGATCCCATCAACCATATCCCAGGTACTACCCTCGCCTTTTTGAGCTTCCACCACAAATGGCTAGAACTCTACATCCACACTGGCCGCTTCCTAGATACGATCGGGCAAGTCATTCTGCAACTCTATCCAGTTCAAATGAGCCATGCTAAGCTCACCTCTTGCTATACACTCAATGGCAAGGGACTTAAAATATTGCACCAACCGCTCATCATGAGCTTCAATCCAATTCTCTTGTCTAGAATATTTCCTACTCAAGGCATCAGCCACCACGTTGGTCTTGCCCGACATATACTGAATCGCCACGCCATAGTCCTTAAGGAACTCGACCCACCTGTGATGCCGCATGTTCAAGTATTTTTGATCTAGAAGATACTTCAGGCTTTTGTGGTCCATGAAGATCACCACCTTCGCACCGTACACATAGTGCCACCACAACTTCAATGCAAAGATTACCGCTGCCAACTCTAAGTCATGGACGAGGTAATTTTTCTCATGGGGTTTCAACTGTCTAGGCGTAAAGGCTATCACATTGCCATGTTGCTCTAGCACATAACCCAAACTGCAACCTGATGCGTCACTGAAAATCTGAAATCCTTCAATCCCTTTAGGGAGACTTGGGATTGAAGCCGACATCAACCTTTCCTTCAAGATTTCAAATGCTTGATTTCACTCCTGAGTCCACACAAACTTCTGGTCCTTACAAGTCAAAGTAGTGAGGGGTAGAGCTATCCGCGAAAAGTTTTCCACAAACCATCTATAGTACCCGGCTAGTCCAAGGAAACTCCTGACTTCCGCCACGATGCTCCGACCAATCCCTGATAGCCTCAAATTTCGCTGGATCTATTGCCACCCCATCACCACTAATCACATGGCCCAAAAATGCCACCTTATCCAACCAGAACTCGCACTTCGAGAACTTTGCATAAAGCTGGTTCTCTCTCAGAGTCTGCAAGACTACTCTCAAATGAGCCTCATGCTCTGCCTCTGATTTGGAGTAAAATATCGTCGATGAAAACCACCACAAATGAGTCTAAGTACTCCTAAAACAGTCGGTTCATCAAATCCATGAATACTGATGGCGCGTTCGTCAACCCAAACCACCTTATCGAGAACTCAAAGTGGTCATACCTTATACCAAAAACTGTCTTGGGTATGTCCTCATCTCGAATCTGCAACTGATAGTACCTGGTTTTAAGTACAACTTAGAGTATACCACTGATCCCAAGTTGGTCAAATAGGTCATCTATCCGTGAAATCAGATACTTATTCTTGACAGTCAATTTATTCAGTTCATGATAGTCTATGCACAACCACATACTACCATCTTTTTTCTTCACAAACAACACTGGTGCGCTCTATGACGATGAGTTGGGTCTGATATACCCCTGCTCCAACAGGTCCTGCAACTGTACTTAAGCTCGGCCAACTCCTTCTATGCCATCCTAAAAGGAGGATATGTCACCGGTCTAGCTTTTGGCACTAACTCAATCGAGAAATCGATCTTCCGCTGAGGAGGTGCTCCAGGAAGCTCCTCAGGAAACACATACTCAAATTCTGCCACTACCGACACTTCTCCAATTGATAGCTTGGAAAGTTGAACTTCTAACAACACTATAAAAGCTACTTCTCCCTGGTTAACTTCTCGCACCAATTGCATGGCCGAAATCACGGAGCAGGGCACTCCATTGAGGCCCTCAAACTTGACTTCTTCCTTTCCTTTGCTCCTCAGGGTCACCACCTTTGACAGACAGTCAATGCTAGTCCGCCGCTCTACAAGACAGTCCATCCCCAAGATTACATCGAACTTGGCTAATGGCAGGACTGCTGCTACCAACATGAAGTCAACTCCGTCTAAAATCCATCCAATGCGCTATTTCGTCCTGGTGGTCATGAAAGACCCATTGGGCATGCACACTCTAAGCTCTACGTTTGCCGAAAAAGGCTCGACTCCAATTATCCGGATAAAGCTCTTTGTAAGAAAAGAGTGTGATGCTCCCGTATCGAACAGTACTCTAGCGGGGTAACCAGAAACTAGCACACAACCTAAAATATGGGCAATACAAATAAAAGTCTCAAAAGTCTAAAGCCAATAAACAAACTTAAAGTTTCCCATGCCTGTCACCACATTGGGTTGTTGAATCGCTTCCTGTTGCTCTTCTCCCATGACCTGTTGGGATGGGGCTTCTTCTTCCACTTACTCCCTTCAGACTTCCCTTGTGATTGAGAAGGTTTTCCCTCTCCCAGCTTGATCACGAGTCCCTTGCGACGTTGGGTTCGCTATATATCACCATCCAACGTCCTGGCAGCCTCAATGAACTCGTTGAAACTCACATTCTTCATAGCTATAAGGAGTTGTCTCAAATTCTCTCTCAACCCATAGTAGAAGAGGTTATCCCTATCCTCATCATTAGCCATGGTCATTCCCGCATAAAGACCCAAACAAGTAAATTCATGTACGTACTCATCCACCATCTTGTCCCGTTACACCAAGTGTAAAAACTACCTCTAAAGGGCTAACCTCGTCGATGAAGGGATATACTTCTTTAAGAAGGCATTCCCGAACTCTTCCATAGATGGGATACGTCCAAGAAACTGGCGACTGTTATGGCTCACCCACCATAGCCCGGCATCGCCTTCCAACATGAAGGCCGCGAACCGAGATTGCTTCTCTTCTGGCGTCTCTGTCGCCCTCAGAAGTTCCTGAATCCTCAAAAACTAGTCCTCCGCATCAGTCAGTGTGCCAACTTCCTTGAACGTTGGAGGATGGTAACTTAAAAAGTACTTTATTGGTTGGTCTCCCTGCCCAACAACCACTCTCTCAGCCAACGACTCAGCCAGCCTGGCTCCTCTGCCAGGTAAGACAAGTGTTACATTTAGGGTAACGTGAGTCGTTACCTGTGCAACAGTGGTCAAAACTTGCCCTGCCGTTACAGCTTGGGCCGCCACCATTGCCTCTGCAAGAATGCGACAAAAATCGGTCAGGGTTACACTCATGCTCATAGGACCGGGAGCAGTAGCACTGCTCGTCGAAGGATCCTCTTGCGGCCTCAACATCCCCGCCTCGTCGCTTACACCCTTAACAAAAGCAAGGTAAAATAAGAATCAGCTTCTATTCGCAAAACTTAAACACTAGGACACTCATGGTCCCACGATACTCCTTTGTGGATAACTTCTTTACGCGATCCTATTATGCAAAATCGACCACTAAACCTTACCCTGGACACTAACCTCGCTCTGATACTAAATTTTAAATTTATAACACCTCCCCTTAAATGACCATATAATATGGGTCCGGCCGGGGCTCCACAACATATAGACGCAACAACTTTAGCATTATAAAGTGAAATAAAGAACAACGCATCTCAAAACTCAAAACACAAACAACGAAAACTCACAAACACTAAAAGTTATCCACTATCACATGAGTATCAAAACGGTCTTAAGGCCTTACAATAATCATGAGTCTAAAAATTGAAACAACAACAAATAGAGTAACGTAGGCTACCTCGGCATGCAAGCCGGATTACAGTTCATGGAGCAAATCATTCAACAAAACATAAGTAAATAAAAGAGAATCCACTTCATGAGGCTTAGGCCTTTTTGGCCGGCGAGCTTGCTCCCGCTTGCGATCCTTTACCTGTAAAAATTTGTTGTAATGTGGGTCAGCAAAGGCTGACCTCAACTGTGTAACCAATATATCTCCTTCTGGCCGCCCTTATCAAACCCCGGGGCACTCCATCACCCTGTAGGTCAGCACTTCGTATACAAATATATATATATAAAGAGAGTAAAGAAATGGGTTGGGATGTCATAAACATCAAACACGTTTCTAAGTTGAGCATTTAATAAAAAGGGGGCCTACAATGCAGCATGTATGCAAACCTGGGTTTCACCCAAGGCACCCTATAGCACATGAAGCTAACATATCATCATGCATCATCACATCACATCACATTGGTACTTCCATTTTCCCTTAACGACATTTTAGCTGCCACACGGAACTCTTACCTAGGCCCCACCCGCTCGTGGGTCTCAAAACCCGGGCTTGTCTGCAAGCTTTGACTTCTCACATCAGGATTCCGTCATACAAACAAACTGATGTTAAGAACTCTTGTTTGACCTCACCCGCTCATGGGCATCATCGCCCAGGCTTATCAAAAGCTTGGCGTTCTCGTCAGTTTTTCAGAAGGGGACTTGTCTCGTTAGGACACTCTCCACACATGACTTGCACGTCATGGGCAAGCCAGCCAACCACAGAGACAAAGTCGCACCTTCGCACATCAATCAATGAACACACCCTTTCCCACCCTAATCCATCATTCGTTCTCGCACAAAATAAAGGGTGGAAAACATCACAAAATGACTTCTTGCCGCAAACGGATTTATAGCAAAATCCTTAAGACTCGTTGTGCAACATCATTGAGTCAGACTAATGGTCGCGACTACAATTTCACCCACAATGCCTAATCCGCTAGCAGAGCGGATTTCTAATGCAACATCATGTCAGGGACGGACACAATCGACCCGATGGTTCCTCTTGAACCATGAAAACCCGAACCCCTCTCATTTGAGAGATCCGGTGCCTAAATGCTTGAAAGAAAAACAAGATAAAAAGGATGCTATGCACGTATCCTAAATACCGAGAGGAGAAGTGTCATTACCTTACGACTCCTCTTCCTATCCATGGAGATCTTGCTTTGCACGAATGAAAATGTGCGCCTTCAAGTCCTCTCCACGGACTTGCCTCGGTTTGACGAACGGAGCCTCAAAGCTGCGCTAATGACGGAGAAAGTCCTTCTTCTCCCTCCTCAAAACCCTCTCTCCCAAACAATAACTCCCACTCAAAAGAGAAGAATGAGGGAAAACAACCCTTTAGCCATACTTAAGTCTCTTGGACAGAGTGTCCTGGGCCATAGGATTATATCCCAAGAAAGATCAGATGACCTAAACTTAGTCGTTACGAAATTGCTCCCGCATGCTACTGTCGGACGGTGGCTACCTACCGCGTCACGATAACTTCCCGAACCGTTTGTCAGAAAATAATGCAGCGCTATCGCCGGCGGTAGCAATACTACTCTGTGGTAGCTCACTCAACGCTTCCGTCTCAACGCAAGAAGGCTATCGCCAAGCGGTAATTAACTAACGTCGCGTGCTACCACTCGACGTACTCAACACCTCCACTCGACGCCTGAAGGCTACTGTCGAGCGGTAATTAGCTAACACCGCGCGCTACCACTTGATGCACTCAATGCTTACTACTCAACACACTCAATGCCTGAATGCTACTGCCAGGCGATAGTGACCTGCCGCCATGCCGTAATGCCCCGAGCCACAAGTCCAGAAAACTGGGGTGTTATAGAGCTTTTGTCAACACTTCTGCTCTTCTAGCGTTGAGTGAACTCACTTCACTCAACGCTTTTGGACTTGGTGGATTTTCAGCCTGTCCAGTAACAGTTTTCTTGATTGAGGCGTTGAGTGAACTGTTTTCACTCAATGCTTCTGTCCTTAGTCAGATATCTTATTGAGTGAACTGCATTCACTCAACGCTTCTGGATTTAGCCAGATTTCTAATCAGCAACATTGCGGCTTTGACAGTATGTCGTTCTCTCAACACTTTTGCTCTTCTGGTATCGAGTGAACTGCCTTTACTCGACGCTTCTAGACTTAGCCAGATTTCTGCTTTGCCAACATCTTGTCATGAGTCTATCTGTCATTGTGACTCAGACATCCTGTCTAATCATGATATAGTAGACAACCTGCATACACTGAACTTGAACATACATCAAATATAATTATGCACTTAACATTGATAGTGATGCATCTTCAAATTCAGAAAACATTGAAGGACAATATTCCCAACAAACTGCAAACAATGAAATATCACTTAGAAAATATATAAAATATAAATGTGTGCCCAATTGACCTGAGGGAGAAGGCTGTTACCCTTGGAGCGTTCATCAGAGCTATGAAAACTCGAGAAAGTTGTGTGGAGAAGAACCGTAGCAACCCAAGAAGTCATTTGGCGACGACTCGTCGATCCGAGCGGCAGAGCTCCGACAACGCCTTCTTCCTCAAGAACGACAACTCTCTTTTCTCTCCCTCTCTTGTCCTAACCTCCAAGAAAAGATGAAAACAAAGAGAATAGGGTTAGACCACCCTATTTACCCTCAACCGAACATATTGTGTCCATCCGATGGGCCTTGACGGAGATCTCACGACTGAAATTGCGAGACTTAACAAAGTAAGTCCGTCTGGGAGTTATCGCGTCGCGGTAACATACCACGCGATGGTATCTCCCAAGTCATATGACTCGCTCCACATGAGCGGTACTGCCCGCGGTAGTCCTCAGATTGCCAGAAATAAGAAACATAAAACAGGGTCAAAATGAATTAGGTTTGAAATTAAAATCCTTAGCGGTGGTAACTATCATCATGATGCGCTAGCTCCCAGGTTACCCCTATTACTTGTTCGAATCAGGGCTTTTCATGCCAGTACTTTGCTCAGGTCAATAGCGGGCATGACCAACGAATTTTGTGTCGTGATGATTTTGAGTCAAATTTGAGCGATTCATGCTTGACTCGAAATTGAAATTTTTGATTCAGAATCAACCCGAAATCGTTTCAAAATCAAATTTGATTTCGAGTTGAGCTATCTCTGTTGAAATGACTCGATTTTAAGTCGGGTCTATTTTGAATCGCCTCAAAATCAATTGCCTGCTTGAAATTAGGTAAATGAACCCCTCAAAATTGTACTCTTTTAACTTAGAGTTTTGATTACTGTTTTTAATTTTAAAATATAATATGTTAATGATATTTTAATCAAGTCAATCAAATTTGATTCCCATTTCGAGCAATTTATGGTAGAGTCGAAATCAATTTAAAATGAAATGAGTCAAATTAAACTGAATCAAATTGAATCAAAATTGATTCTGATTAAACAATAATGAAACAATTTTCGAGTTTTTTAAAAATATGATCATCTCTATTTCTTCAGCCACCCTCAGGCAAAACTTCCGGCCGAACGGCCACACAATGATGGTGGGCTGCTGCGGCTGATTAGGACCGGATAAGGGTACACCTAGTTCAACCTGGTCGAATTCTCTAAGGCTGAGCTGTACTCACGAGGTGGCTCTTTGAGTAATAAGAGCTTTGAGGGAGCAGAATAAGAGAAGAAATAAAAAGAAAAATAAGAACTATTTACAGAGGACGACGCACCATTCGACGGGACGGCCGGTCGAGCTGATCTTCTTCTTCGAATAGCCAGGTTTCTAAGGCTCCGCCGCCGCTCCCTTTCGTCTCCTTTTTCAGTACCCCCCTCCCAATTTTCTTCATAATCCCTCGGTAAGGTTCCTCGTAGATCCCTCTCGGGGATCGTAATTAGGGTTTTTTTTGTCGTTTCTAGTCGCTTTGATCTGTTCATATCAATCCCATACGTGGATACCAGACTGTGGCGTATGCTTCTTCATCGGTTGCATCCCCTCCTGGAAATCATTATTAGGTTTAGTTGATTTCCAGGTTATGGAGATGGAGACCTCTCGCAGATCCGCCTTGGACCGGTCGAGGGAGCCGATCACGAAGAAACCCAGACTCGCCGACGAGGGCGAGAGAGACCGAGCCCCTTCCGCTGGTGTCACCGCTGATCGGATCCGTCCCTACGCTCAAGCCAGGCCCGCAGGTAGCGGTGGCGGCAGTGGGGGCAACCCCAGATTTAAGCCGAGCGACAGGGAGAGGGAGGACAGGGAGGATTCTGGGAAAGCTGGATCTTATCAGCAGCAGCAGGAACTTTTGTCTCAGTACAGGACTGCCCTCGCTGAGCTGACGTTTAATTCAAAGCCTATTATCACGAATCTTACCATCATTGCCGGGGAGAACCTCCATTCTGCTAAGTCTATTACCAACATTGTGTGTGCCAATGTTCTTGAGGTAATCTAATTCTGCTACAACAAATTTGAATTTACTAAGAAAATTATATAAGAAACATTAAATTTATATTATATAAGAGAGAAAAATTAAATTTTATGGTTGCATAACAAATAATGCAAGGCTTCATACGTTTTCCTCTTTTTTGTTTCTGTTATAGTGCACCACTTGTTGATATAGTATTAACCTATTTCGGGCAAGTATGTATCAGTTTGATCTGGAGTACCAAATTAGCCAATTATGATATGATAGGCAGAGCTATTCTCACTTGCTTTTCTTTCGAACAAGCATTTTAGATTTGAGGACTCTGGAATTTCTTGTGTTTCAAGGTTTAGTGGCTTGATGATCAGTGATCACCATTGTCTGGATATTAAACAAATTTGGATGGATAGGGCATGTAGAGAGCTTATGCTTCTTCTACTTTCTCTTTGTAGATTTTATTAATGATACCATATTGGATTATTAGGATGGCCATCATGAAGAGTAAGCTACAATTTTCATAAACAAACAACAAATGATTAAAGGAAGAGTTCCGATCATGTGATTAATTGTGTGCTAAACATTGGAGTTTGTATCTACTTACCTCATCACATCTTACTCCTAATACTCTATTTTTGAGTATTGGCGTTTCTTGCTGGTTAGGCATTGAATGGCTGGTATCATGGGTCTTTTATGGTTCGTAAACACCAATAGGGTTCTTGAGAGTTAGACAGCAGATCTTTTGGGTGCTACATATGAATTATATGGGAACATTTATTGTTTGTTCAATTATTTGTTTGATGTATAAAGAGGATCCATTTTAACATGAATCTCTGCACGAGTTTGTCATATTTCAAAAATTTGTTGTCTTAAAGTAATATATAACTTGGAGATGGAAAGTTTAACAAAAATTTGCTTTAGATTGTTTTCTCCATGCTTTGTATGTTTTCTATAATAAGTTTTCTCGCTCAGTTCTCACAATAGTATGCTACCATCTGTTATTACTTCTTTATTAATATATTGACTATTTTGTTTCCACGGTTTCAGTATATTGTGTGTTTATATACAGGTTCCAAGTGTGCAAAAGTTGCCATCTCTTTATCTTCTTGATAGCATTGTGAAGAATATTGGAAGAGATTACATCAAATATTTTGCTGCAAGGTTACCAGAGGTAGATTCTCCTCTTAGATATTCTATAATTGAATTCGCCTGTTTAATCCTTGGTGGTGTTCTTACTATTTGTGATTCTATTTTTCTTATATTTCATCCAGAAAGGTAGTTATTCTTGATCATTGGTGTTATTTGCGCTTTCAGCTTTTCTTTCAAGTTTACCTAGAAACATTGATGCAGCCCGAAAACTAACGGATTGCTCTAACCGGACTAAATTCGCTAGTAACGGCCTTTCCGAGAGGGTGGGGAATTTGTTAGTTATTTCTCCACGCAAGTCGATTCTCTCCGTAATATTTAGCGATGGCTCCAAGCACGGGATTAATTAATTTGCAAGCGGACAACTCTAACAAACGACAAAGACGCGTTTTGGAGGAAAGTAACGATAGTAGAAGCCGAAAGAAATGCAAGTGCCAACTTTATGATCACTTAAATTAATTACATGAGTATGAATTAACAGTTGGAGCTGAGTGGTATACCTGCGAAGATTTCTTTGGCGGCGGAGTTTCCACAGGGCTGGAACAATGGCTTGTCCAAAAGGGTGGCTCAGGTTTGATGGTGGCAGGCCGGGTTGGGGGAGAAAGATGTGCTGTAACAACGGTGGATCGGGTCAGAAGGCTGCTGGGTATTGGCTGCGGGCAAAGCTAGTAGGCGAAAAAAATGGCTCAGGTGGCTGGCGTGAGGAGGAAGGCGGAGTTGGGAGCCGGAGTTCCAAACAAACATGCTCGCCGGAGTTCCAAACAAACATGCTCGCCGGAGTTGGTGGATGCGCGGCAGGCGGAGCCAGGGAAAGGCCGTGAAAGAAGGTCGATGTCGACCGACCCTTCGATGGCGCTGGGTTCACTGATCGCGGCTTGGGGATTGGCGGGCTCGCCGAATCTGGAAGCTGGAGGTTGCTGGGACTTGTGTCGTTGCCCAGGCAGTGGAATCAGACGCAAAAAGGGCAGGCGGGTGATTGGCAGTCAGGCGATGATTCCGCTAGATAGAAGTCGGGAGAGAAGGATTGCCTCTCCCAATTTCTTTTTCTCTAGTCTACCGTCTGGACCGGTGGATGAATATTTTAATAGGAGGAAATAAGACATCAGTTTCAACCGGGTGGGGGGTTTCGGAGGCCACAATAATAAGGATTAAAGGAGGGCGGTTTTGGAAGATTAAAAGGTTTTAATTTTAAAACTCCCAACTCATTTTCAGATTAATTTGAGTTAATTAATCCGAAATTGATTGAAATTTCATGCGATTAACAAAATATCGTCACGCCTACATCCTTGCACCTTCGACTACCGGGCCTATTTAATAATGGTCATGCTGTCCGGTCAAATCAACAAGTCTTAACATAAAATGAGAAGTGCGATACAACGACAAATGACGATAAATGTCGAATGACGACAACACATATATGATAATAACAGTACTTTAAAAAGAATACACACACATTCAAACGAGCATAGCTCATCCGGATGCGACCACAGATGCATCAATTCCCCCGGGGTTGAATAGATTCGACCTCGTCGAGAATTAGCAAAAACCTGCAATAGTAAGATCAGGACGGAGACGACGAAGCTCGGCGGTGCTTATCCATGAACTGTCTGATATATTCCTGCCCTTCCATGAAACGAGGAAACGCTGATATGTACCGACGCGCGTCTGAAACTCACGAACATCCAACACCTGCTCAATCTCCTCAATGGTGGGTGTAGATGGGGCTAAAGTTGGCTGTGGAGTGGAAGATGGTACGGGAGCGAGTGGAGTGAGGCTAGTAATGGGAGGCTCTCCAAAAAAGGCACAAGGTCAGCAATATTAAAAATAGGGGAAGTTCCAAATTCAGCGGGTAAGGCTAAAAGATAAGCATTTGTGCCAAGACACTTTTTAACCTGAAATGGGTCAAAACGCCTTTGTTGTAGCTTGTGATAGGTGCCCACGGGAAATATCTCTTTCCTGAATAAAAAAAAGAACCCAATCTCCTTCTGAGAAATACAACTTGCGGCGATGTTTATCTGCCGCATCCTTGTATTTCTCAGAAGATACTCGCAAACTGTTAGCAATCAACTTATGCAAAATTTTTAAATGATCAATATATGTTAGTGTTACGCCTCCGGACGGCGCCCACTTATTTGGGCGTCAATACACACGACGACGCAAGGGGTCTGAAGGCAACAACGGGACTGAACCAACCGGTTCAGCCCCCACTATCTAAATGACGGATCGGGGGGGGGGGTGAACCCACCCGGTTCAGCCCCCATTGGGGCCGGCCGACCCCCTTGGTTGACCAGCCTTGGTCCGGGTATAAACATACCCGGACCCCCCCTCATGGGCTATCATGCAAGATTATCAGGTATCTTCTCCTTCCCTCCTTTCAACCCTAGTTCTCCTTCTTAGTTCTCTAGATCTCTCTCTTTCTCTCCCACCTTCTTCTTAACATTTGGTATCAGAGGTTCCTTCCTCCACCATGGTTGCTACTCGCGAACAAGAAGAGGCTAGTCGTTTGGAAACTCTGGAGGTAAACTACGCTGGATTGACGGATTCAGTGGCCGCCATCGAAGAAGAGATGAGGGCGTCCACCCAACGCTTGGAAGAGCGGGTCGATTCAAGGATGGAAGAACTCATGGTCTTGCTCGCGCAAAATCTCAAGGGGAAATCATCGGTGCAAGAGGAGAGCGGCGGAGGATCAAATTCGGCCGCGGAATCTCAACCGCCTCGACACCCAGCCACGTATGGAGGGGAATCGGCGGGATCGGCCGATCCGACTCGGAATGGAGTCGGATTGACTGGCAATGGAGGCGGCGGGGCTGCGGCAGGCTGGGGAGGTCGCAGACTCACAGTGGGGACGGGATCCGTCCCGTACGGGGATCAGGACATCGGAGCAGGCCGTCTGCCCTGGACGTGGACCGGCGTCGACCAGGCGGGCTACAAAAGGGCTCCAGGAGCCGGGACGGCGGGGATTCTTCCCCAGTCACGAGGCGGCGGTGCTGCAGGGATTGAAGAAGGTGTTCCTTGGGGGGGCAGCCCTATCAAGGCTTTCCGGGACAACAACATCAATGCTGTCCGGGTGCATACGCTGGGGGCATGGACCCAAGACGACCGACGTGGAACGGGCAAACACCGAGGTGGCAAGGGCAAGCTGCACTAAGGGCGTACATGCCCCCGAAGCTGACACGCATAAATTTCCCTCGATATAACGGAGGGTACGCCTTGGAATGGGTACAGAAGGCGGAGTTGTTTTTCAGTTATCAAGAGGCACCAGAGGTACAGTGGGTGCAACTGGCGTCCTTCCACTTGGAGGATGACGCTTTTCAGTGGATGAAGTGGTTCTTGCGGGGACGGGATTATGTGTCGAGGACGGAGTTTGTCGATGGGTTCACCGCTCGGTTCGGGCCCCTGGAGTTTGAGGACTTTGAGGCCCTCTTGCAAAAGTTACGTCAGAAGGGCACCATGATGGAATACAGGACGGAGTTTGAGTGGCAAATAGGGTGCACTGGGAGGAGAGGACACTCCTCAGTTGTTTCGTCTCTGGGTTGAAGGACCACTTAAAAGATGAGGTTCAGGCGTACATGCCCCGCAACTTGAATCACGCCATCAGTCTGGCCCGCATTCAGGAAGAGCGATTCAACAGGCAGCGGTCCCATACTACAGTGAGGCCCACTACTACACCGACGCCTGCCAGGAGGGATCCACCGGTAGCCGGACGGCCTTCGGTGACGCGACTGTCGTGGGGTGAGTTACAGGCAAGGAAGGAGAAAGGACTCTGTTTCAACTGTGACGAGAAGTTCACGGTGGGCCATAAATGTCAGAAGGTACAAGTCTTTATGTTACATGAAGATGTGGAGGACGAGCCGAGCCCAGAGGAGCAGCTCCCCGCTGAAGACTTGGATCTGACCGACCTACATGCTATGGAAGGGTGTAGCCCTCCTCCACTCACTATGCGACTTGCGGGAAGGATCAGCCAAGAGAAAGTGACTATTCTGGTGGACAGTGGGAGTACGCACAATTTCATCCATCCCGACGTGGCCCAGCGGGTTGGGCATGTGATTGATACAGGGGCTGCTTTCCAGGTTATGGTGGCTGACGGCAGCAAGTTGCAGTGCGAAAGTGTGCTAAAAGGGGTGTTGCTTCAGATGCATGGGATGCATGGATGCATAGATGTCTATCTTTTACCCATTCGGGGCACAAACATGGTACTGAGAGTTCAGTGACTGCAGCAGTTGCGACTGGTCACTTTTAATTGGGATCAGATGATGATGGAATTCATGCAGCAGGGGAAACAGTTCTGTTTGAAGGGTCTCATATCCTCGCTAGTAAAGGAAGTATCTCTTCGAAGCATGCAACAACTCGGGGAGACAACAAGCTTGATGACGGTACTTTTGGGGGTGAGGTCGGATGAGGCCGGGCTGTCTGAGGTGCCCTTACAGATGCAGTACCTTGTGGAGGAATATGTTGACGTTTTTCAAGAGCCACGCACACTTCCGCCATCACGGTTTCAGGATCATCAGATTGTACTCAAGGCAGGGGCGGAGCCTACCAATATCCTGCCATACCAATACCCGCACATGCAGAAGGCTAAGATTGTGCGCAGCGTTCTGGAGATGCTCGATGCGGGAATCATCCGGCCCAACACGAGCTCATTCTCGGCTCCGATCCTTCTGGTCAAGAAGAAGGATGGGTCGTGGCGGTTTTGTGTGGACTACCGTGCACTGAACAACGCCACCCTGGAGGATACGTTTCCGATTCCATTAATTGAAGAACTATTGGACGAGCTACACGGGGCGACGCGGTTCACCAAACTTGATCTTCGGTCAGGCTACTACCAGATCCTCATGCTGGAAGAAGACGTCCACAAGACGGTCTTCAGGACGCACGATGGTCACTATGAATTTTTGATGATGGCCAACAGGTTGACTGACGGGCTGTCCACCTTCCACGCTAATATGAACGAGAGCTTCCGTCCGCTCCTTCGCCACTTTGTGCTGATTTTTTTCGATGACATCCTCATATACAGTGCTAGTTGGGAAGAGCACTCGAGCCATGCCGCACAAGTCTTCTCCATGCTGCGCAAGCATCAGCTCTATGCCAAGCAGTCGAAGTGTTCTTTCGGTCAGGAGGAGGTGGAGTATTTGGGCCATTTAGTCTCGGCTGAAGGAGTGAAAGTCGACCCTCGGAATATTGAGAGCATGGTTTCCTGGCTGCGGCCCCAGACTATACGGGCCTTGCGGGGCTTCTTGGGTCTCACGGGCTACTACCGGCGTTTTGTGCGGGACTACGACAAGATTGCCAGGCCGCTGACCCAGTTACTGCAGAACGATGCTTTTTCGTGGCAGAATGAGGCTGATGCGGCTTTCTAGGCACTCAAACGGGCTGTGACGACTACGCCAGTCTTGGCACTTCCGGATTTCACCAAGGAGTTCGTCGTCGAGACGGACTCGTCGGGAGTGGGTCTGGGTGCTGTGTTGATGCAGGAAGGGCGGCTGATAGCCTTCTACAGCAAGGCATTGGCTCCTCGGACATTGGGGTTGTCAGCTTATGAGAAAGAGATGTTGGCGGTCATTCACGCCGTGGCTCTGTGGCGACCTTATCTGCTGGGACGACACTTCAAGATTCAGACGAACCATCAGAGTTTGAAGCACTTCTTGGAACAACGGATCTCCTCTCCTCTCGTACAGAAGTGGGTCACCAAACTTCTGGGATACGACTATGAGATTGTCTACCGTCAGGGCCGGGACAATCGAGTTGCTGATGCCTTATCCCGCTTACCAGAGGGCACACTCGCTCAGATTTCTACACCCCTGCTGGACTCCATGGATGAGATACAGGAAGAGGTGGAGCGCGACTCAGAGCTCCGACCTATTGTGGACGCTCTCCGACGGGCACTAGAGACGACCCCGGGTTATCATCTTCGGAATGACCGGTTGTACTTTCGGGACCGTGTGGTCATTCCTTCTCAGTCAGCATGGCAGACTGTTATGATGCATGAGTTGCATTCCTCGCCGACAGGTGGCCATGCCGGTCTCGCCTGCACCCTTCAACGTGCACGGGCAAACGTCTTCTGGAAGGATATGCATCGTGATATTCAGTTGTTTGTTTGACAGTGTGACATATGTCAGTGCCTCAGTGCCGGAAGTATAATACGACCTCGCCAACCGGATTGCTTACATCGTTGGAGATCCCTCATTAGGTCTGGGATACCGTTTTCATGGATTTCATCGATGGGTTGCCCAAGTCTCAGGGCAAATTCGTTATTTTGGTGGTCGTCGATAAATTGTCCAAGTACGGGCACTTCATCACCCTGAGCCATCCGTAAACCGGCCCCTCAGTTGCAGCTACATTTGCTCGGGAGGTTGTCAGGTTGCATGACTACCATGGGCGATCATTTCGGATCGAGATCCGACCTTTGTGGGAACATTCTGGAGGGAACTCTTCTGTTTACAGGGCACGTCATTACGATTCAGCACAGCTCACCATCCGCAGACGGATGGCCAGATGAAGATTCTTAATCGGGGGCTGGAGACTTGCGTTGCTTTGTCATGGATGAACCACGTACTTGGGCAGGTTGGTTGCATTGAGCCGAGTACTGTTACAACACGTCCTACCACTCCGCCTGCAAAATGACCCCGTTCGAGGTCGTATACGGCCGACCACTACCCTCCTTGAGCAGCTATGAGCCGGGTAGCATGGCGCTCCCTGCCGTGGATCGGGCACTCTGAGATCGTGATCGTACTATTGCTACTTTGCGGGAGAATGTGCGGGGAATATAGGATCGTATGAAGGCACAGACAGACAAACATCGCACAGACCAAGAGTTCCAGGTGGATGATGAGGTATTTTTCAAGCTTCGTCCCTACAGGCAATTGTCTGTCGCCCAGCGGACGAATCAAAAGCTGGCCCCCCGTTACTATGGGCCCTTTCAGATTGTTTGCAGGGTTGGCCCGGTCGCTTACACGTTGGCACTGCCCGAGGGGTCGCGGATACACCCGACCTTTCATGTTTCCCTGTTGAAGGAGAAGATCGGCGCCTCCGTTCAGGCAAGTCCTCTTTTGCCTGAGGCTACAGTTGCGGGCGAACTACGACCGTTACCTGAGGAGGTCCTGATGCTCAAGTGGAAGCATCGCGGGACCGAGTACCGTCCTGAAGTATTGGTTAAGGGGCAACATATGGCTGCAGCGCACAACACTTGGGTGGATCTGATGGAGTTTCGCGAGCTGTACCCTGACTACCACCTTGGGGACAAGCTGGTTCTTGATGGGGCAGGGAATGTTACGCCTCCGAACGGCACCCGCTTATTTGGGCGTCAATACACACGACGACGCAAGGGGTTTGAAGGCAACAACAGGGCTGAACCAACCGGTTCAACCCCCACTATCTAAATGGCGGATCGGGGGGGGGGGCTGAACCCACCCGGTTCAGCCCCCATTGGGGCCGGTCGACCCCCTTGGCCGGCCAGCCTTGGTCCCGGTATAAACATACCCGGACCCCCCCTCTTGGGCTATCATGCAAGATTATCAGGTATCTTCTCTTTCCCTCCTCTCAACCCTAGTTCTCCTTCTTAGTTCTCCAGATCTCTCTCTTTCTCTCCCACCTTCTTCTTAATAGTTAGCGCATCAAAAGAGGTTCGTTCAAAAGACGGAAGAGAATGGCGATCAAGTAATAATGGGACGGGGTAGCCATAGACTACCTCAAAAGGAGATTCGGTAGTGGAATGATTTTTTGAGCTGTTATAAGCAAATTCTGTTTGCGGTATAGCTAAATCCCATTGCTTCGGATGCTCTCTCGCTAGACATCTAAGAAAATCGCCCTAGCTTCGATTCACTACCCCGGTCTGCCCATCCGTCTGCGGGTGATAGGCGCTACTAAATTAGAGCTTGGTCCCAAGTTTTTCCCATAAAGTTTTCCAAAAATAACTCAAAAACCGAGTGTCACGATCAGAAGTGAAAAAGCGTAGAATCCCGTGTAAACGTACGATCTCCCGAAAAAAAAGATCGGCAACATGTGTGGCATCAGACGTTTTTTTACAAGGAATAAAATGAGACATCTTCGAAAAACGATCAACCACGACAAAGATCGAATCCACTATTCGTTTGGTTCGGGGTAATCCTACGACAAAATCCATAGAGATGTCATCTCAAGGCCGCTCGGGAACTGAGAGAGGGGTGTAAAGGCCGGTATTTTGAGCGTGTCTTTTAAACAATTGACAGGTTGTGCAAGTCCTAACAAAATTGGCAACATCCTCCTTCATTTTAGGCCAATAAAATCGGGAGTTAGCGAGGTCTAGAAACTTATTTTGCCCAACATGACCTCCTAACCCAGAAGAATGAAGCTCTCTTAGTAAGGTCTCCCTGAGTGGCCCTTCGCAAATACAAAGGCGAGTCCCTTTGAATAAAAAACCCTCACTCAAAATATATTCCGTAGTGGGATCAGTACCACTAAATTGACACGCGTCCCAAATCTTGCCAAAATATGGATCAGAAGGATAGAGATCCTTTTGCTTATCTGAGTCGAGGATTTGCGGCTGAAGGGTGACTATGACATGTGACCTACGACAAAGCACGCCTGCTACTTTATTCAAAGCACCGGGCTTATGCTTTAGATGGAAGGTATATTCCTTAAGAAAGCTGCTCATTTGGCATGCCTACGCACCTCCTTTTGAGAGTTCAAATGTCGAAGGGCATCATGATCAATATTAAGGATAAACTCGCGTTGAATTAAATATGTCACTAGTGGCGAAGGGCTTGGACGATGGCGTAGAATTCTAGATCATAGGTGGAATAAAGAGTTTTGGATTCGTTTAACTTCTCACTAAAAAATGCGACGGGCCGTCCCTCTTGACTTAAGACAACTCCTATTCCAATAATTGAAGCGTCGCAATCTACCTCAAAGATTTTCTCAAAATCAGGAAGCGCTAGCACGGGAGCACTAGTCAACTTTTTCTTGATAAGAGAAAAGGCACGCTCCGCTTCGATCGTCCAAATAAAGTGACCCTTTTTAAGATAGTCGGTCACAGGCGAAATGAAAGTGCTGAAATTTCTAATAAACCGATGATAAAACGAGGCTCATCCATAGAAACCGCGAGCTTCAGTGATAGTCTTTAGACTAGGTCATGCTTTGACTGTTTGGATCTTTTCAGGATCAACTTTAATTCTGCCAGCCGACACAATATACCCTAAGAAAGTCAAATTATCGGTCAAAAATACACATTTCTTAAGGATCACGTAAACCTTATTTTCTAAAAGGATATGATGCAAGTGTACAAGATGCTTGTCGGGGTCGTGGCTATAAACTAGGATGTCATCAAAATAAACAACCACACATACTCCCATCAAAGGGCGAAGAACTTGATGCATGAGTCGCATAAAAATACTAGGGGCGTTGGAGAGACCAAAAAGCATCACAAGCCACTCATAGAGTTCTTCCCTGGTCTTGAAATCAGTCTTCCATTCATCCCCGGGTCGGATTCGGATTTGATGGTAGCCGCTTTTGAGATCAATCTTGGAAAAAACCTTGGACCCACTGAGCATGTCGAGCATATCATCCAATTGAGGGATCGAAAAATTGTACTCAATGGTAATTTTGTTGATGGCTTGACTATCCACACACATACGCCAAGTTCCATCCTTCTTAGGGACGAGGAGTGCAGGAACATCGCATAGACTCATACTCTCCCTAATATGACCCTTTTTGATTAGGTCAGTGACTTGACGGTGGAACTCTTTGTGCTCTTTAGGACTCATACGATAGTGTGGTAAATGAGTTAGGCTAGCGCCAGACATAAGATCAATACAATGTTGTATATATCGCATGAGAGGAAGATGATATGGTAGCTCCTCGGTCGGGCATAACCACATAATAGAAGAAAACTCAGAAATAAGGGGGCGCACTAAACTTAGAATCTCCGTGGACTCTCGACTGGAATCTACGCCGGCTAAAACATAAACAACTTCACTCGCCTTCATCTCCTCCTGGAATTGGGGACCAGAAAGTAACATGTGGGCTGAAGGAAAGGAAATTGCTACAATAGGAGAAGTCGAGCTTGTTGGTGTTACCATGGTGATCTGGAAGTGATCAAGCATGTATCCTCACTGCCAACTCAGTATGAGCCTATCAGGGTCGCACATAAGATTGTGAAGAAATTGGGAGTTTGGATCTGTATGGTATAGCTCATATGATGAGCAAATGGACTTAAAATATTGTAAGGCAAATGCATCGAGTATATTGAGACCACTCAATGCCTTCGTCGAGTTAAGGGTTGACTCGTCGAATGGTGACGTTGAGTGAGTTGAGTGTGTTCAACGATTCGTCGAGTCAAGAAGTTGATTCGTCGAGTATTGCACTTAAGCGTTGAGTCCATTCAACGATTCGTCGAGTCAAAGTGTTGACTTGACGGATCTGAGTCTTAGGCGTTGAGTGTATTAAGCTCACTCAACGCCATGGCGCAGAAGGCGTTGACAGCGTTGAGTCCATTCAACGCTTTCGTCGAGTCAAGTGTTGATTCGACTGAAGGTTGGCGTTGAGTTCGTCGTGTATCCTATGGATACTCGACGATTCGTCGAGTATAGAATGATACTCGTCGTGTATACTATAGATACTCGACGATTCGTCGAGACAAGGGTTGTCTAGTCGAATTCTGGATTCTAAGCGCTGAGTTCGTCGAGTTGAGTTTGACGAATGCTAGCCTTTGGCGCATAGTTCGTCGAGCTGAGTTTGACGAATGCTGTCCTTTGGCGCAGAGTTCATCGAGCTGAGTTCGACGAATAATGTTCGACGAATGTTGGTCTTTGGTGCAGAGTTCGTCTAGCTGAGTTCGATGAATGCTGGCTTTTGGCGCTGAGTTCGTCGAGCTGAGTTCGACGAATGCCCGTACTGAGTCAAATGTTGACTTGCTGAATTCTGGAATGAAAGTCCTGGGTCTGCGGATAACGACGGAAGTTGTTCTACTTATCTCCTGAAGTATAAGTAGGATGTTTTAGGGTTTAGTGTTGACGGTTCCTTTTGTCTAAGCACACGAGCCGCACTGTGCGAAAAGACTGGTAACCCTAAAAGCCGACGGAAGCGTTCCGCCAATCCCGTCGCCAATCCCGATCCCGATCCCTGCGAGTGTCTCCGCCGCCTGTCCTACAACAGATCTAGCAGTTTGTGGAGACGCTGAGTGTCCTCTCCCGACCTAGAACTTGTGCGACAAGTTGCTACGGGTTCTCCCGATCGTGTGGATTACTGTAGAGGCGCGGATATACTTTCTGCGCTCAAGACTCTAGCCGCTGTGTGACCGGCCTGATTTTTTTTAGAGCATCTAGGTTGAGTTGAGACTCAATCCCTTAAAGGTAATTTTATTACAGCATGCTTTACTTCTTGATTCATGAATGTTGTCAGATCTGAACTCGTTTGAGTTTTTCTTGTTCTTATTTCCGCTGCGTGCACAAGTGTTGTGCCATCCCCAGAAACCCAACATAGCTACTACTAGATGGGGAATGATCCAAGGGCTTATGCAAGGGCCCATTCTTCTGGGTTAGAAGAACGATCTTACGCCCACTACGTTCAAAAGTGTAGGAGTTCCTCGTTCCGTCATGAACTGCGTGCTTATCAAACTGTCACGGACGCCCTAGCAGGATGTGACAAACCTCCATGGTCGCAACGTGACACCAAACAGAATCCTGGTTGGATGCCCATATGGAAAACTCAACTAAACACCGATGCGTGACTGGAATAGTCACGAAACTAGTGAGTAGTGACCCATGACAAGCTGTATGGTTTTCCTAAAGGTTTGGTTTTAACTTTTAGCTTCTCTACCATGCGCTGCGACACAAAATTTTCCATGCTCCCTCTATCAATAATGATGGAGCAAAAATGCCCCTGTATTCGCGCGGTCGTACGAAACATGTTGTCTCAACCACTCATCCTCTGTGGAAATTTTGGGAGTGCGGAGACTATGTTGCATGACACAGACTAGGTGCTCTGCATGCTCTCCTTCTACTTCGATTTTGTCTACAACGTTCAGATCTGGCTGGGAGTCTGTAAGGAAGACCTCGTACTCAGGCTCCTGAGCTACCTCAAATTCAACCACAGTTACAAATTGCCTACGAGGGCACTTCGAGGACTTGTGTCCCGGTTCCATGCACTTAAAACACCAAAAAGTTTAAGTGCGGGACCCTTAAGGTAAAACGAGTACGCTCTAATTGGACCCACCAGATTAGTGCGGGACCCTTAAGCCGAAGGGTGGCATACTCGACTTGGAGATTCAATGACATCCGTTTCCAAGCCATGAATTGTTCCATACGCTCGCACAAATCTAGGCATCCTTCGGGTTCTATTCGGCCCTCAAAAGCTCCTACATCCAATTTGACACTCATATCCCATCGTGGTTGGTTTTGGGGATCAAGTGGTTGCGAAAAAGGTTCATCCTCCTTAGGGTTGGGTGGAGGTTCCTGATTTAGACCTAGGTGTCTAGCTGCTTCAAGATTATTGACGGAAGTTCGTAACCTATTCATGACTTGTGTAACATCACCTATTTGGACAGTGAGTGTTTCAACCATTTGCATGAGATTGCCCATGCGTTGATTTAAGACATCGACGCTCACCTCGATTTTGTCTACTCAATTCTCCATTTTTGTAAGTAAAAAACTTAATTAAGTTTTTTTTGGTAAGAAAGATGTGTTTTTTTTAGAAACAAAATAACTTAAAGTACTTTTTTTGTAAGAAAAAACAGAAACAAAACAAACCTAATGCTTTTATTTTGTTCATTTTGTAAAGAAAACATGAGCTCAGATTTTTTTTAAATAATGATTTTTTTTTGCCTTTTTTGAAATACAATTTTTTTTGAAACAACAACATTCGAGCCTTTATCCCACTAAATAAAATAAAAAACAGGATTGTTCGATTCACAATCCTATTGTGAATCGAACCGAGCTTTGATACCAAACTGATGCAGCCCAAAAACTAACGAATCGCTCTAACCAGACTAAATTTGCTAGTAACGGCCTTTCCGAGAGGGTGGGGACTTTGTTAGTAGTTCTCCACTCAAGCCGATTCCCTCCGTAATATTTAGCGATGACTCCAAGCACAGAATTAATTAATCCGCAAGCGGACAACTCTAACAAGCGACAAAGATGCGTTTTGGAGGAAAGTAACGATAGTAGAAGCAGAAAGAAATGCAAGCGCCAACTGTATGATCACTTAAATTAATTGCATGAGTATGGGTTAACATCGGGGGCTGAGTGGTATACCTGCGAAGATTTCCGTGGCGGCGGAGTTTCCATGGGGCAGGAACAGTTGCTTGTCCAAAAGAGTGGCTCGGGTTTGATGGTGGCAAGCCGGGTTGGGGGAGAAAGAGGTGCTGTAACAACGGTGGATCCGGTCGGAAGGCTGCTGGGTATTGGATGCGGGCAAAGCTAGCAGGCGGGGAAAAAATGGCTCAGGTGGCTGGCGTGAGGAGGAAGGCGGAGTTGGGAGCCGGAGTTCCAAACAAACGTGCTCGCCGGAGTTGTACGAGGCACATCAGGCGGAGCCGGGGAAAGGCTGGGAAAGAAGGTGGATGTCGACCGGCTCTTCGATGGCGCTAGGTTCCTTGGTCGCGGTTTGGGGATCTGCGGGCTCGCTGGATCTGGAAGCTGGAGGCCGCTGGGACTCGTGTTGTTTCCTAGGCAGTGGAATCGGGTGGAAAAATGGCAGGCCGGCGATTGGCAGTCAGGCGATGATTCCGCTGGATAGAAGTCGGGAGAGAAGGATTGCCTCTCCCGATTTCTTTTTCTCCACTCTACCGTCTGGACCGGTGGATGAGTACTTTAATAGGAGGAAATAAGACATTGGTTTCAACCGGGTGGGGGGGGGGGGTTTCAAAGGCCACAATAATAAGGATTAAAGGAGGGGGTTTTGGAAGATTAAAAGGTTTTAATTTTAGAACTCCCAAGTCAGTTTTAGATTAATTTGAGTTAATTAATCTGAAATTGATTGAAATTTCATGCAATTAACAAATATCGTCGCATACATCCTAACACCTTCGACTACCGGACCTATTTATTAATGGTCATGCTTGACCGGTCAAACCAACAAGTCTTAACATAAAATGAAAAGTGTGATACAATGACATATGACGACAACACATATGACGATAAACGTCGAATGGCGAAAGCACACATATGATAATAAAAGTACTTTAAAAAGAACACACTCTCAAACAAGCATAGCTCATCCGGATGCGACCACGGATGAATCAAACATTTTACACTATCATTATGAGTTTCCTTTTTCATCTCGAGATTTTGTATTTATGTTCTTTTGCTTTAATCCTTATTCAAACATTTTGTTTGATTTTTCTGTGTGGGTGGCATGTTTTTTTTTCTTCAAATTAGGTGTTTTGCAAAGCCTACCAACAAGTTGACTCTTCTGTTCATCCTAGTTTGAGGCATCTATTCGGTACATGGAAAGGGGTATTCCCCGCTTCTTGCCTCCAATCAATTGAGAAAGAATTGGGATTTCAACCTATAATAAATGGTTCATCTGAAGGCACAGGAACAAAGTCAGATGTTCAGACGCAAAGAACACCACATAGTATTCATGTCAATTTAAAATATTTGGAGGCTAGGCAGCGCCTTCAGCAATCAAACAGGGTAAGCACAATGAATTGTGTGTGTATATATATATATATAGTGTATCTCTTTATTTCCATCTCAGTTATTCATTGAAAACAACATTTATGATGCACATGCTTCATTTTTCATACTGGATACCTGTAGCATCTTGCTGCTACCAGTGCAGATGACTTCCATTATTCCAGTGCTTGACTATAATTTAATGTTTTAGTAGATTTTGTGTCTGAAAATGAACTTTATAGGATTCTAATTTTCCTCTTTTTGACCATGTCGTGCTTATTATCATTTACGGAACGTGTCCAGAATTGGGTCCTGAAGGTCATTCTTAGTAATTGACTTCGAAACAATTGATATCTTATTTGGATATGAATGTCATTTTTTAAAAGAAGGTGTTGGTAGCAAGAGCAACTCTTAGGTGTGCTTTTCTATTAATGTGCAAACTCCTTACTTTGTCATCCTATTTTTTCTGAGAGCTCTTATTTATTGCATTTCCACTTCTAGAGTTGGTATACTTGGTTAAGGTTTATGGATTACACATGGTTCCAGTACTATATACTTCACATATTTGGTTAAAACGGCATATGCTAGATGTGAAGCTCTTATTTGTTGCATTTCAACTTCTAGAGTTAGTATATTTGATTAAGATTTATTGATTACGCATGGCTCCAGTACTATATACTTCACATATTTGGTTAACAATGGCAATTGCTTCTACGTTCTCATCCGATAAGTTAGTTTTGCAGCTCCTATTTGTTGCATTTGGTCTACTAATGCTACTGTATTTATTTAGAATCCATGGATTAAATGTGGTTTCTATAGTATATAATATATATTATTACATATTCACATTAATTGTCAAAGTAATTGTAGAATCTGAGGTGTGATTACTCGGTAGACCCATGCGGGACCCAATGGGTGAAGATTTGCTCTTGATGTGTGCATTGTTTTAAATGTCCTCCGACATGTCATTTTTTAGGGCCAAACGATATGTTTTTCTAAAAAAATAGATTATGTCATTTTGTAAAATATAGGCCGACATGTCCGATTTTTTTCGATATATTGGCCGACACGATTTTTAAATATATCGTCCGCTATTTTATTTTATATTATATTAACATACTAGCAACATATATTTAAATCGCCTATGAATATTATATTGTGTATGTTTAAATTGATTAGACTTATTGTTTTTATTTTTTAACGTTTTATTTTTACTACCAATTTTATATAATTGTTTCACAATTTTTAATTTTATATTATAAAAAATATGAAAATATTTAGTACCTTTATTATTTTGATTGTTTACATGTTTTTAAAATAAATTTATAAGTTTGGAAAGACTTATAATTAATCAAAGATTTTGAACTTTTAAATCTTCTTTATTTCCAATAAACTTATTATTATCAAAATAATTTTATTGCATACTATTAAATATATTTTACAATGTATCATTTTGTATTTGTTAATAATATTTTATCTTAATTATTATTCGATTTTATTTTGTAATATAAATGACTCATTTTTATTTATTTGTTATATTATTTTTCTATTTTTATAACATATAATTATAGTTAGTATACATAAAAATAAAGTTTTTATTTATAAGATATGGAAATCCGATATTTTAAAATAAACTTGACATGTCTCCGACTTCCGAAATCCGACATTTAAAAACTCAATCCGATATGTCGCCGACATCCGATATTTAAAACATTGGATGTGTGATCCCATCCACCTATTATTAATGTTTACCGATGCAGTTGAGTTTTTCTTTTATTATTTCTATATTTACTGCTCTTGTCAAAATTGAGAGTTCAGTTTTTTTATTTATTTCTAGGCATCATCATTATCAATTGTCTTATCTGTATAGGATTGGCTTTATGTATCCCTCTTTTCATTTGTTCCAATAGAGAAATGTCTAAAAATTTTAGCCTAAAATACATAAATCATCTTGAAAAACTTCCATGTATCTCACCTTAGGCCTATACCTTATCATACGTAGTCCTTTGACACTACATATATCTAGCCATCTATTTGGTGCATTTCTAAACTTTGTTGTACATGCTTAAATCATATAAGTCAATTTTCTATTATATTTGTTGGGGTGAAAATTGTCTCCCCACCAAAAATCGAAAGAGGGGTGAGGAGTACTTAAGTTGTGGATGCCTGGATGGTCAGGAGAGATCCTGGGGTGAGATGTCGATGGATCCAAACGAAGTCAAATATCGGAGGATCACTTGGCGCGATGCCGCTAGACCTCAAACTGAATGAGTGCTTGCAATATCCCGAAGAGGGATGTCGCTAGATCCCAGATTGAGACTCAAAGAAGTGAAGAAGGGAAAAGGTGCCTCTAACAGATTTCCCCCAATTACAACTCTTGATGCGGGTGATTTTATTGATTTAGAAGAGGATTACAACTTATTATAGGGAAGCTTGAAGGAGCTTGAAGACCCTTTTCAATGGTGCTCACAATGACCAAAACTAGGTTGAGCGAAAACGGGAGCCTTTTGGCCGGGTTTTCAATGTGCCATTTCAGCTATTATACACATTTATTTATAAATGTGTGCGCCCTGCCCGCGGGTAACCTTTGAAAATACGGGCTCCTCACTTACAAGAGGTAGAAAAATTCTAAGTACAAGGAAGCTCGGAGGGGCCGACGAGATTTCATGCGGATACCAATGAGTTCTATTTCTAGCGCCTGTGAGTACCAATCTTGGCGCCAACGAGTACCAACCTATTACAGAGGGGTGTTCCCATGATTGTAAATATTGGATGTCGGTGATATGTCAGATTGAATTTTTAAATGTCGGATGTTGGAAGTAGGAGACGTGTCAGAGATATTTTGAAATATCGGATTTTCGTAACTTATAACAACAACACTCAAGCATTTATCCCACTATAATGGCTATATGGATCCTTTGTCACCATTGCGCCCTATCTTTATCATAATCTCAGTAATACGTAAGTACATCATGTCTTTCCTTATATTTTCATTTCAAGTCTTTATTGGTTTACCCCTCCCCCATTTAACATGCCTAGTTGCTAAACTCTCACAATGCCTAACATGTGCCTCTAATGTTCCCTTTTGTACGCGTCCAAACCATCTTAGTCGAGCTTCTCGCATCTTCTCTGCAATTGGTTCCACTCCTGTCTTATCCCTTATACATTCATTTCTAATTTTATCCGGTCTCGTATGTCCACACATTCATCGAAGCATTCTCATCTCCACAACTCCCAGTTTTTTTTACTTATGTACACAATTTACTGCCCAACACTCAGAACCATCGAGCATCGCTGGCCAAATTGTAGTACAATAAAACTTTTATTTAAGTTTTAATGGTACTTACGATCACATAAGATCCCTGACACGCCTCTCCACTTCAACCAACCTGCCTGGATTCTATCTATTACATCTTTATATCTCCATCTTTTTGAACTATCGATTCAAGATATTTAAAGCACTAACTGTGGGAAATATCTTGATCACCCAACTTAATAATGAAGTTATCCATTCTTCTTGCATTGCTAAATTTAAGCAGTGTAAGAAGGAAAAAATAAAAAAATATTCAAAGTAAAATAGTATAGCTAGTGCAAATTAGGGCAATGTAAAATAAATTTAATATTATATAGGAATTTTATTTTGTTAGTATTATGTTTTATAATAAATAAGGAAGATTTAAAAGCTAAATATCCTCGATTTATTATATGATTTTCCAAGCTTAATAAGTTTATGTTAAAAATCATATAGATAACAATTAATAAATGTGTTGATCTTTTTCACATTTTTGGTAATATTAAATTAGAAAAATATTATGTGAAATAATTATATAAAATTAATTATAAGAATTACACGTTAATAGAACGAAACAAAAAGTATAATTGATTTAAACATACATAATATAGTATATGTATGTGATGTAGACATATTGTTAGACTACGAATGTAACAAAAATTAAAATAGCGGACGATATGTTCAAAAGTCGTGTCGGCCGATATATCGGAAAAAAATCGGATATATCAGACTTTATTTTACAAAAGGACATAATAGATTTTTTAGGAAAAAATGTCGTTTTCCCTCAAAAACGACATGTCGGCAAACATGTCGGACGTGTCGGCAAACATGTCGGACGTGTCGGCAAACATGTCGGACGTGTCGGCAAACATGTCGGACGTGTCGGCAAACATGTCGGACGTGTCGGCAAACATGTCGGACGTGTCGGCAAACATGTCGGACGTGTCGGCAAACATGTCGGACGTGTCGGCAAACATGTCGGACGTGTCGGCAAACATGTCGGACGTGTCGGCAAACATGTCGGACGTGTCGGCAAACATGTCGGACGTGTCGGCAAACATGTCGGACGTGTCGGCAAACATGTCGGACGTGTCGGCAGAACATGTCGGACGTGTCGGCAAACATGTCGGACGTGTCGGCAAACATGTCGGACGAAATTTGGGCAAACATGTCGGACGTGTCGGCAAACATGTCGGAATGTCGGACGTGTCGGCAAACATGTCGGACGTGTCAAACATGTCGGACGTGGGCAAACATGTCGGAGTGTCGGCAAACATTTGTCGGCAAACATGTCGGCAAACATGTCGGCAAACATAAACATGTCGGACATGTCGGCATGTCGGACATGTCCCATGCGGACATTTCGGAGGACATAGGAGAACTTCTGACATCGAATGTCGAGAAATTTGGGCAGACAGAATATCCCATTTTTCAAATCCTTGGCTCGAGGTTTTGAAAAATAGTGCCTGCGAGTAGGATTTCGCCCTGTGTGCTCTTCCCACCTATAAATATTCCGATCATTGGCTCGCTCAATATCTTTGGACAACGACTCGGTTTTCTCCTCTAGTTGTGCGAGTACTCTCTCTAGATATGATGAGAAGCAAGTCTATGTCTTCTGTTAGTATTCATACACAAGTCATGACCAAGAAGCAGGAGAGGTTGAAGCACTCTCCTGTGACTGCAGATTCTGGTGAGACGAATGCTTATGTTCCGACGGTGATTCCTCCCGCGGTGGTCCATGTTTCAACCATTTCCGAAGATCTTGAGGTGTGCACTCATTTCTGCGGGATTGTGGAGCCGAGTGTGAGTCCGAGTACTTCTCTTAACACGTTTTATAAACTCCGCTTTGGTGATCCTGAATAGGACACTGTCGAAGAACTCGCAGACACTGGTGGGAATGTTGCTGACTTGGGCGAGGATCAGGTTCCGTTTTCACAAAAATTTCCCCTTGTCGAAGGGGAGAGTGTCGGGGAAGGTGGAAAGAAAGATACAAGTGGCAGCGAGAACGAAATATCTCCCCTGTAGATCATGAGATTAGCGATCAAGGAGAAGTATAGGAAGATCCTTCTGGATAAGGAACGGGAAAATGCCAGGCAGCGGAGCTTGCAAAGGCAGATGAGGATCTTCTCGCCCTTTAGTGAAAAGAGACTGAAGATGCGAAAACAATCAAGGCACAAAGACTTAAATGCGAGCTGGATAATCACGATCATATCAGGGAGGCAGAAGATTTGGTTGTAAGGGATAAGGAGAATGTCGAGGAGGCGGAGGAGGCGATGAAGGCTAAAGGAAAAGGTGTTGCCGATCTTAGTGAAAGCGAAAAAAAGGATGCCCCTAGATCTGGCGAGGCGGCGACGGAGGACAAGATGAAGAAGAGGAAGGCGAATCTTCCGAAGAGAAAAATCTTGACGCCGAAACAGGTGGCTTTGAGGTGGCGAGTCAACCTACCAAGGAGTTGGCAAGTATTTCAGCCATAGATATATCTCTCCTCCGGATATATCCCTTTGGTATTTATTCCAAGACTAGGGAAACTGCGAATGCTGGTCTCCTCAGTGCTTTGTCTTTGGTGGAAACAACTCTTGATGCCAGGGAGGTGTATTCCCCCTTTACCAGTACCCAAGATTTGCCGTCAAGGGAATAGGCCCTCGTGCTTTAACAAGAGATCGCCAATAAGCAGGTGGCAGCAAAGGAGAAAAGGTTGACCGAGATTGATATAAAGTAACATTTGATCATACATGTCAAGTGATGAACGAGAAGCCTTCCCAGGCGCCGAAACTCCCACCAAAAAAGTATTATATATGATGAGGATGGCGAGATTCTGGACGATGATGTTGCAAAACATCGTCGCCTATTGAAGGAGAGGACCGAGAAGCTGAACTAGAGTATGCGCAGACGATCCGACACCAACAGTGGTCCAAGTACCCAAGGGACCCCGCTTCTTTCCGCCTGGGTTTAGTCATGGACTTTTCTCGAAGGATTCAATCCAGTGCCGTTGTTGACCCCGCCAAGCCTACCACTTCCAGGAGTTCATACAACAACACTCAAGCCTTTATCCCACTATAGTGGGGTCGACTATATGGATCCTTTGTCGTCATTGTGCCCTATCTTTTGTCTTAATCTCACTAATGCCTAAGTACATCATTGTCTTTCCTTATAGTTTCATTCCAAGTCTTTATTGGTCTACCCCTCCCATCGTTTAACATGCCTAATGACTAGACTCTCACAACGTCTAACAAACGCCTCTAATGGTCTACTTTGTACGTGTCTAAACCATCTCTCGCATCTTCTCTGCAATTGGTGCTACTCCTGTCTTATCCCTGATACGTTCATTTCGAATTTTATCCAGTCTCGTGTGTCCTGACATCCACCTAAGCATTCTCTTCTCCACAATTCACTGCCCAACACTCAGAACCATAGAGCATCGCTGGTCTAATTGCAGTACGGTAAAACTTGCCCTTAAGTTTTAGGCGATTGTTAACCGCAGCCCGGTTTTGGCTATCCGCATCCCAATTCGTTTAAAAAAATCCTTTTTCTAAAACTTTAATCGCAACCCTAACTTTCTCCCAGTTCACGAAAGCCGCACCCTGTCTCCCTCACTTCGCGAACGCCGCACCCCGTCTCCCTCTTCGCCGAGCCGCTCCCTTCTCCGACATCAGATCGTGGAAGCCACTCCTGTCTTCGGCATCAGATGGCAACCCTAACTCTCTCGGTGCATAGATCTCGACTCCTTCTCCTGCATCAGATCGCGGAAGCCGCTCCCTTCTCCGGCATCAGATCGCAACCAGATCCTCTCCTGACGCATAGATCTCGACTCCTCGGTATTCGACATCAGATCGCGCATCACATACGAGAGATCTCACTCCCATCCAGATATCCGAGGCAGATCTCACATATCACGATCATCAGAAGCCGCACCGCCGCTGCCTCCTGGTGCATCCTCCTCGCGCCACCTTCCTCTCCGGTTAACAGTGATCTCCTTCAGGTAAACCCTAACAGTGATCTCCTTCTTGTTAACAGTGAGCATTTTATATTCAGATATTAACAGGGGCATTTCATATTCAGAGATGTTTTACTTAGGCCTAAGCATCAAATTGTTTAGAGATCAATATAGAGATTAACATTGAGCATCAAATTGTTTTACTTAGGCCTTAACATTTGAAACATTTAACCAACTGATCAAGTAAACCCTGACAGTGATCACTGTTAGAACATCAAATTGATGTGTGATCTCCTTCAAATTGTTTTTACATGAAGCATCATTGTTTCTATTGATCAAATTGATGTGTGAGCATCAAATTGTTTTACCTAGGCTCCGTTTGGGGGGACTTATTTTCACCGGTCAAGCGATTACGACCGCATGAACCGGACCTTGATTAAGGTCCAATTCATGTGGTCGTAACCGCTTGACCGGTGAAAATAAGTCCTCCCAAACGGAGCCTTAGGCTTTTGCAAAAATTAATCTCACGGTCGGTGTTTCTACGCTTGCATAGCAGTATATTTGGTATGGACATTTGTATAAACAAAGTTATATTTTTTGAATTGATTGATTATGTTCATTTGTATGTGTTGGAAAAGCCCATGTATAAAGGCCCAAAATAGGCCCATTGTACTCTCTCTTCTTTAGTCCCACATCTTGTATAGGATTTTTTCCTCTCTTCTCATCTTCTATATAATCGTATTCTCTCCTTGTATTTAGTTACACAATCAATACATACAAGTTTTGACTTCTCTCTACATGGTATCAGAGCCAGGTTGATCTTAACCTCTTCTACCCGCCGCCTTCTGGCGGCCTCTACGCGGATTGTCTCCGGTCTCCCTCTGTGTCTACCCGCGGCTACTCGCTCGCTGTCCGCAGGCTCGACGGACAGTCCGCTGTCTCTCCCCTTGGCTCTAGGTTCTCTCTTTTCTCCTCCTACCACCCCGTTTTATAGTTTCCCTCCCTTCTCTCGTGGACCCCACCCTCCATCCTCCTCGCGCGGTCTCTCGTTCTGCCCGCGCGAATTCCCCTCCTATCCGCTTGACATCTTCTACTTGCGGGCTCCTTCTCGCCGCTCGAGTTCGTCAACTCGCGGCTTCTCCTCCTACCGCTCGGCGCCTGTTCGTGCGGTTTGCTCCTTCTCGCCGCTCGAGTTAGTCTACTCGCGGCTTCTCCTCCTATCCGCTCGGTGTCTTTTCCTTGCGGTTTGCTCCTTCTCGCCGCTCGAGTTAATCTACTCGCGGCTTCTCCTCCTATCCGCGCGGTCTCAGGTTCTTGCGGCTTGTTTCCTCTTGCCGCTCCTGATATTCTACTCGCGGCTTCTCTCTCTCTCTCCTCTCCGCTCGAGTTGGTTTACTCGCGGTCTCTTCATTCTCGCCGCCTTCTCGCGGTCTAAGTCTTACCCGCTCTGGTCGTGGCCTGTATAGCCGCTGGTGTTCGCATCGTGACCGTGCGGGTTCGTTCTTCCAGCTTGTCCGCCCTTGCTTCCCTCTGCGGCCAGCTTCTCCGGCGGCCTCCTCCCTGGTCGCTGCGGCTTTTGGTCAGTTCGCTGCGGCCTTTGATCAGTTCGCTGCGGTCTCCTTCCAGGTCGGCGCGGCTTCCCTTCCCGAACCATGGGTTCCTCCGTTGACTCCACTGGCCCGGCGGCTACTCCGCCCGCAGACCGCCCGACTTGTCCAACCGACCTGCGCGATGAACTACGCATCACTACCATCTCTCTCTCCGGTAAGAAAAATTTTCTCCCTTGGGCGCATTCTGTGCGTCGGGTTCTCCAGGCCAAGGGTCTCCTGTCTTACCTCACCCAGGCTTCCCCGGATCCCCCTACGGACGAGTGGCTCCGCAACGATGGTCGTGTGCAGACTTGGCTTCTCAACTCCTTTGATGGTGAGCCATATCAGATGGCCATGTATCACGAGACGGCCAAGTCTATATGGGATGAGCTGCACTCTCTATACTCCGGCAAGGACAGCCTTCAGCACCTCTACGACATCATCACCGATCTCGTTTCTCTCGACACCGGTGGCGCCCCGGACATGACGTCCTTTGTTGCTCGGGCTAAGACTCTGGCCGAGGCCTGGATTCTGCATCAGCCTTCTACCACTGATCATGCTGCCCAGCGCGCTCAGAAGGAGGCGGTTTGCATTGCTATTATGATGGCCCGTCTTCCGCCTCACCTTCAGTCTATCCGGGCTCAGGTTCTGGCCTCTTCCACCGTTCCATCCCTGTCTGAGATCTGTTCCATGCTCCTCCGCGTGACGCCTCCTCCGGATACTCCTGCACCGACTTCCTCGGTCTTTGTTCAACAGGCCTCTCCGCCCCTGCTTCCCTCGCCTCCCTCTGCTCGTGGTGGCCGCTCTGGCTCTCGGGGCCGCGGACGTGGTGGAAGGGGGCGGCCGAAGTGTTCATACTGCGGCAAGGACGGCCACTTTGAAGCAACCTGCTACCGCAAGAATGGCTATCCTCCTCGCCCGACGGCTTCGGTGGCCGCAGATGCCTCCTCTCCTGCCTCTCCGGACCTTGAAGCCGTCCGACTCCAGCTCCAGCACCTCCAGGGCCTGCTCAACCCGCCTCCTGCTTCCCTGGCCTCCACCTTCGTCTCCCAAGCAGGTATGGCTTGTCTCTCCACCGGTTCGTCCTGGATCATGGACTCAGGTGCCACTCATCACATTACGTCCAAGCAGCCTGCCACATACTTGGACTCTCCTCACCCGCGGTCTATCACCGTGGCAAATGGCGCTCTTATTCCCGTCTCCGGATCGACGGACATCTCTCTCAGCCCGTCGTTTCCTCTCCGCTCGGCTCTTCATGTTCCGAGTTCCCCCTTCAATTTACTTTCTGTTGGTCGCCTTACTGCTGATCTGGATTGCTCCGTGACATTCACTTCGTCTTCTTTTGTCATACAGGATCGCCGGACGCAGACTACCATTGGTAAAGGCGGATTGCGGAACGGGCTCTACCTTCTTGACACGCCTCCTACCATACTCTCCTCCGTCTCCTCCACCGAGTGGCATCGCCGTCTTGGCCACGCTCCTCTACCAGTTCTCCAGCGGGCTCTCCCTGATATATCTCTCCATCCGTTTCAGTGTGAGTCTTGTATCCTCGGCAAGCAGCCGCGTTCATCTTATCCTGCTCATTGTACCCGGAGCTCTGCTCCGTTTGATTTGTTGCATTCTGATGTATGGGGACCCTATAAACATACTAGTATATCTGGTTTCCGGTACTTTATTACTTTCATTGATGATTATTCTCGCTTGACGTGGCTATACTTACTTCGTGATCGCTCCGAGATTCCTCGCATTTTTCGTGCATTTATCGTTGAAACTCGTACCCAATTTCAAACCACTATCAAAACTGTGCGTACGGATAATGCTCGTGAGTACGTTGGCCACGACTTCACTACTTTATGCTCTGAATTCGGGATTCTCCACCAAACATCTTGTGCCTACACGCCTCAACAAAACGGCGTTGCCGAACGTAAAAACCGTCACTTACTTGATGTAGCTCGCTCCCTTATGCTTCAAATGCATGTGCCCAAGCATTACTGGAACTTTGCGGTCTCCACGGCTTGTTTTCTCATCAACCGTCTCCCTTCCTCCGTTCTCCACTATGCTACTCCGTTCAGCCTGTTGTTTCCTTCAACTCCGCCCTTCCCTCTACCACCCCGTATCTTTGGTAGCACTTGTTACGTCCACCATCTGGGCCCGCCCTCGGACAAACTGGATCCCCGGGCGGCTAAACACATCTTTGTGGGCTATTCTCGTACTCAGAAGGGGTATCTCTGTTATTCTCCTGCTACTCGAAAGCTCTCTGTCTCTGCGGATGTCACCTTCCGCGAGACTCAACCTTTTTTTTCGGATTCTCTCCCTACTCCTTTCCCTTCGGCTCCTTCACCTCCCTCCATCCCACGACCAGTTCTCCCCGTTACGACGCCGCTGCTACCGGTTCCACCAGCTCTACCTCCTGTACCACCCGCACCTCCCATCATCCGGGTCTATACTCGTCGCCCCCCTTGCTCTATGGCCCCACTGCAGTCCGCCTCCACCACGGTCACTCCGCGCCCGGACGATCAGGTACAGACATCCACCGCTCATCCTCTGGCTCATTACGTTTCTCTCCATCGCCTCTCTCCCCCTCTTCACACTTTTGCTACTTCTCTTTCCTCGGTTTCTGTTCCTAATTCTGTGCAGGAGGCGCTCCAACATCCTGGCTGGCGGGCTGCCATGGAGGAGGAAATGGCTGCTCTCTGGACTAACCAGACCTGGACTCTCGTCCCTCTCCCTCCCGGTCAGAAACCCGTTGGGTGTAAATGGGTCTTTGTTATTAAACATGCTGTTGACGGCACTATTGACCGCCTAAAGGCCCGCCTTGTGGCTCGTGGCTTTACCCAACAGCAGGGCCTCGACTACGAGGAGACTTTTTCCCCGGTGGCCAAACTCAATACAGTCCGGGTTCTCCTCTCTGTTGCGGTACACCGCCAGTGGCCCTTACTCCAACTGGATGTCAAGAATGCGTTTCTGAACGGTGATCTTCAGGAAACTGTCTATATGCAACAACCTCCCGGGTTTGAGACCACGGGGGAGTCTCAAGTCTGCCATCTTCGAAAGGCTCTTTATGGTCTCAAACAGTCTCCCCGGGCATGGTTTGACAAGTTCAGTAAGGCCCTCCGGGAGATTGGTTTTACTCGAAGCTCCGCCGACTTCTCGCTCTTCACTCGCCACCGATCTACAGGGACCGTCCTTCTACTCGTCTATGTGGACGACATCATTATTACTGGGAACGACTCGAATGGGATACTGGCGGTCAAACTTCATCTGAGCACAGTTTTTCAAACGAAAGATCTGGGTCCCCTTCGATACTTCTTGGGCCTAGAAGTCGCCAGACGGTCAGATGGGTTGATCCTCTCTCAGCGAAAGTACTGCACTGACCTTCTTCATGACGCGGGTTACTCAGGATGTAAGCCAATTGACACCCCAATGGATGTCAATCACAAGTTATGCGCGCAGGCCTCTGACTCCGATACCCTACTAGATAATCCAGAGTATTACCGTCGCCTAGTTGGGAAATTGATATACCTCACAGTAACCAGACCAGATATCTCCTTCGCTGTTGGTATCGTCAGTCGATATATGCATTCCCCCAGAAGCTCTCATCTTCAGGCGGTTGAACGCATTCTCAGATACCTCAAAAAGGCTCCTGGACAAGGACTGGTGTACAAAGTATCTTCTTCTACTCCGGCTCTGGTAGCCTACTCGGATGCTGACTATGCTGGGTCCCTCGATGATCGAAGGTCCACCAGTGGCTTCTGCACGTATTTTGGAGGACATCTGATCACCTGGCGGAGCAAGAAACAAGCGGTCGTTGCTCGATCATCAGCCGAGGCAGAATACCGGGCTATGACATCAGTGGTGTCGGAACTAACGTGGCTTGAAAGTCTTCTCACCGATCTGGGTGTAAATCTTCCTTCACCAGCTCTTCTCCTCTGTGACAGTCAAGCTGCTATACACATCGCCAAGAACCCAGTCTTTCACGAGAGAACTAAACATATTGAAGTCGACTGTCATTTTATCCGGGAAAAGGTTCAACTAAAGAAGATCGACCTCAGACATGTTCCGGGTACTGAACAAGTTGCGGATGTCCTCACAAAGGCCTTGTCTAGTACCCTCTTCTATCAATGTCTGTCCAAGCTTGGCGCATACGATTTGTATGCTCCAGCTTGCGGGGGAGTGTTGGAAAAGCCCATGTATAAAGGCCCAAAATAGGCCCATTATACTCTCTCTTCTTTAGTCCCACATCTTGTATAGGATTTTTTCCTCTCTTCTCATCTCCTATATAATTGTATTCTCTCCTTGTATTTAGTTACACAATCAATACATACAAGTTTTGACTTCTCTCTACAGTATGTTTGCAGGATTTTTGATTAAAAATCAAATTTTGGGTTGCAAACAAATCAGGAGCTTGGATCATAAAGATGCGGGACAAGTTTAATACTTGTTGCAATTTTCCTGTTTCTAACTAGCATTGTTTTTTGTTGATTTTAATGTCCATCATGTATGGTTTTGCTGTGTTTTTAATTTCAGGTTATTTAGTTTTTGCTGGAAGAAGCTTAATAGATTCAGATTGCTTGTAGATTTAATTTGAAGTATTTTTTAATTTCAGGTTATGTAGATTGCTTGTAGACAAATTTAATACTTTTTTACAATGTATTCTAGTATGGGAAAACCCCCCAAAAGATTTGGGGTTTGTTTTTTGTTGGAATAATTTATCCAGCAGGCCACGTGCATGTGGGACTGCCCTCTGGCTCCCCACCGCGTTCCTGGTCTGGTTGTTGACCTCTGTGGGCCCCTCTGGCGGAATATCCCTACGCGGTCCTGTTGTTGGCATTAGTCCCACATCGCCTGCAGCGCTCGCTCCTCCGTGTCTATGTACCCCGCTCCCCTCCATCCCAACATCTGGGTTTTGAGATGCGGTGTGGGGCGGTAGGTTCCAACATGATATCAGAGGGAGGTTGTCCTGCTGCGGGGGTGTATTGGAATAATTTATCTAGCAGGCCACGTGCATGTGGGACCGCCCTCTGGCTCCCCACCGCGTTCCTGGTCTGGTTGTTGACCCCGGTGGGCCCCTCTTGCGGAATATCCCTACGCGGTCCTGTGGTTGACATTAGTCCCACATCGCCTGCAGCGCTCGCTCCTCCGTGTCTATGTACCCCGCTCCCCTCCATCTCAACACCTGGGTTTTGAGATGCGGTGTGGGGCGGCGGGTTCCAATATTTTCAATCAAGTTTTGGTTTGCTTATTATAGTTTGTTTTTTTAAATTTCTAGTGAATGCAGGGGGCGAATAAAATTTTAAAAATTTCCGGGATGCGGTTACCAATGGGGTGCGACAAGATAAAAAATTGGGGTGCGGTTAACAATGAGGTGCGAACAACGAAAATTGGATTGCGGTTAACAATTGCCAAGTTTTAATTGTACTTTACGATCTCATAAGATCCCTGATGCGCCCCTCCACTTCAACCAACCCGCTTGGATTCTATGCGTCACATCTTTATCAATATCTCCGTCCTTTTGAACTATCGTTCCAAGATATTTAAAACACTCACTACGAAAAATATTTTGATCACCCAACTTAATAACGAAGTCATCCGTCCTTCTCGCACTGCTAAATTTAAGCTCCATATACTCCGTCTTTGCCCTGCTCAACCTAAAACTCTTCTTTTCTAAAGTGTCTCACCAAGATTCAAGTTTTGCATTTACACCCTCGCGCGTCTCATCGATCAAAACGTTATCATCCGCAAACAATAAACACCAAGGTATTGCTTGTTGGATGTCTGGTGAGCTCATCTAAGATAAGGGTAAAGAGTTAAGGGCTTAAAGTTGAACCTTGGTGTAAGCCAACAGTGATAGAGAATTCCTGTGTTAATCCTCCAGATGTCCCCACCTTTGTCACTAAATTTGTATACATATCTTTGATTATGTCAATGTATGTTACATTTACACCTTTCTTTTCTAAGATTCTCCATAAGATCTTTCTTGAAACTCTATCAAAAGCCTTCTCAAGGTCGATGAACATCATATGAAAATCTTGTTTTCTTTCTCGGTAGTTGCCAATGAGTCTCCTCAAGAGATATATAGCTTCCATGGTTGACCGCCCTGACATGGATCCAAATTGATTTTCCGAGATGTTAGTCTCCAGTCTTACTCTTCTTTCTGTTACTTGTTCCGATAGTTTCATGGTATGACTCATCAATTTTATTCCTCTATAATTAACACAATTTTGTATATCTCATTTATTCTTATACAAAGAAACCAAGATACTTTCTTTCCATTGGCCTGACATTCTGTTTGACTTTATTATCTTATTGGAAAAACATGTAAGTCATAAAATTCTTTCATTCCCTGGACATTTCCATACTTCAATGAGTATATCATCTGACCCAACCGTCTTTTCATTTTTCAACTTCTTTAGAACATCATTTTCCTCTGATACTTGAATTTTACGATAAAACATCATGTTCTTATACTCCTCCGATTTACTTAACTCTTCCAAGTTCAATTCATTGTCTTTTGTTTCATTAAAGAGTTGATAAAAGTATCTTTTCCATCGATCTTTAATATTCACGTCATCCGTTAAAACTGTATCTGATTCATTCTTTATGTATTTTACTTGACTTAAATCTCTTGCTTTCATTTCTTTAGCTCGAACAATTTTATATATGTCACGCTTTCCATCTTTGGTATCTAATTGCTTATAAAATTCTTTATATGCTTGACTTCTTGCTTTTCTTAATGTATGTAACTTTTTTTAGGCGACTTTCTACCTATCTAAGTTTTCATCATTCCTACAAGTGTAGAGTGATTTATAGCTGACTTTGCCCTCACTTTGTCTTGCACTCTCTTTCCACCCCAAGATTATTTATTTGGGGGCGCCCGATTTTTTGATACTTCAGTACGTTCTTTCCACTTATTCTTAAATGTGAAGATATAACTTCTCATGAGACATTAAAATCAATATAGATCAACTAGTTGTTCTATAAATGCTGTCTTAAAATCAACTTGTTTTTCCATTTTCAAGTTCCACCACCAAAGTTTTGGCAATATTTTTGTTCTTATCTTAAATTTTTTATATTTAATTTGTACGTTTAACACCACTAACCTATGTTGTGTTGTCAAACTTTCTCCTAGTATGACTTTGCAATCCTTACAATTTATTTTATCCATTTTGCAAGTCATAAAATAATCAATTTGTGATTTATTTGATCCGCTTTTAAACGCAATTAAATGTTTTTCCTTATTTATGAAAAATGTATTTGTCACAATTAGCTCATGTGCTATGACAGTTTAAAATAGCTCGACTTTTTTCATTTCTTTCTCCATATTCAAATCCTCTATGAACGGCTGTATAATCTACATTTTCCTTCCCTATATGTCCATTTAAGTCTCTTCCTATGAAAATCTTCTCTTTTTGTGGGATTTTCCTTACTAAATCATTTAAGTCTTCCCAAAATTGTATTTTAATAACTTCACTTAATCATACTTGTAGCACACAAGCACTGATCACATTAATATTTTTTTTCCTATGACCAATTTTAGAGCTAAGATTCTATCACTTTTTTTACTTACCCCAACAACTTCATCCCTCCAAAGAGTATCCACAATAATACCTACTACACTGCTTGCTTTTTTTCCCATGTACCATAATTTAAAACCTGAATTTTCTAAAAATTTAGCTTTCTCACCCACTCATTTAGTCTCTTGCAAACGTAAAATATTTATCCTTCTCCTAATCATCGTATCCACTACTTCCATCGCTTTCTTCGTTAGCGTACCTATATTCCAATTACCAAACCTAATCCGTTCATAATTTCTATGACATACTTCTCTAGGACGTCTAATATGTGAGGACTTTTGTCTATTTAACACTGCACCCATCTCCTCTTGGAGGTGTAGCGGTTTTTTCCAAGACGTCGCATTCAGACCATACGATGAGGACTCTTCCAGGCGTTCATCTGCGGAAAAAATCTTTTCGGGCCTGTCGCGACTGAGCTTGCTATTTCTAAGTTGATACCTACAATGGGATCCGCTAGAAGTGGAGAAAATGACTCTGGGTCTAACAAAAAAGAACCTGTTGCTAGTGGCATTACTGACCCTATACTTCCAACGCCCACTCTCCCTTTAGAGCCCTCTAGAAACGTCTTGTCTATAGAAACACCGCGACATGGCAAAGATAATCCTCCTGTTGATGCTCGCTATCGCGTGAATACCTCCGATGGATCTAGCTTGCACTTTTATTGTTCTATGTAACGAGTAACATCCTGCTGGATTTAAATGTTTCTTTCTTTTGTTTGTAGTTGCGTGATCATGTCTCGAGAATGCCCCCCTCCCACCAGGTCATGTTTATCGTTATGAGGCAGGGTTCCAATGTGTATTTACTGAGAATGATAAGCTTTGGAGACAGATTCGTTTATTGGAGGAGAAGCTGGAGATGCATGAGAAAAGGCTAGAGTCTCAAGAAAAGAGGGAGGAGGCACATGAGAGGGAGATCTCGCGACTTGAACATAAGCGACAATCTCTATTTGATGAGGTCGTGCGACCGCGGGGGCTCCAGGAGAAACAACCCCAAGCGTCTGTACCAGCAAATAAAACTAGTCCTAGCGCGTCAGCGGGCGCTTGCTAAGAGAGGGAGTATGGGAAGATACGTTCTCTTGTCAATCAGCTCCGCATCTATAGTGCGCAAATGGACGTTGTGTCTTGTCAGTTGTCGTACATTGTCGAACATTTCTTTAGAAATCTGTAGTTCTTTTTCTTTCAGCATAGCGGGTATGTATTCGCTGATGATAATATTATTGACTTTGGTGGAACAAATTTGTGATTGTGGATATTTTGCATTCTGGAACACTTCTTTCGCTTGTCTTTATTAGTTGATATCTACTTCATGCTTTGATGTTTTGTTAGAAAGGGCTGTCTTGTCTTGCGATACCACTTTGGGGGTACTCACTGATGTTTCTTTGGCTTTCTGGACTTGATTTTTTCTTGTGTTAAAATTGAACAAGTATCGTTGGATCTAGGAAGACACACAATTGGTACAAGGGTCTTGACATTTTTATTTTTTATGTAATTTTTCTATAAATAGGATCCCCCACCATTTTGAGCTCAGGCTTTCGCATGATTTTGGTGATATCGTCTACTACGAATACTCTTTGCAAGGTGCAGTGAGTACACAGAGATGGTGTCGAAGAGGACGCTGGAGAAAATGAAGGCTTCTTCTAAGAGGACTAAGATCACTGAGCGCTTTAGAAAGCACACATTCCCATCCTTAGAAGGGAACTTGAGTGAGCTTGAAGTTACTCTCATAAGACATCCATTGCTAGCTGGGGTCACGACATGACTTCCAACCCTTGGCGAGAAAATCAATCGCCTGAGGGGGAGGTCTCTATCCCTTTTTATTTTTTACTTATGGTATTTGACTCCCGTTGTGGTCTGAGATCACTGAAATGTTCCATCACTACGGGATCCTTCCGATGCAACTCGTCCAAGTGTCACTGATGGTGTTGACATCGTTCATCAAATACCTTCACTTGGAGAAAGTGTCTCGAATGATGAACATCTTTTAGAATTTATTCCAGGTGAGATCTACTAGGGAGGGGACTCTTTTTCGAGGGGGAGGAAGAGAGTACGGGCGCTGAATGCTCTAATAAACTCCACTTCTGAGTGCAACATTATGCATTCTTCAAGGGGATCTCGGTCCTCTCATCTTTGAACCTTTAGCGAGGATGGAGAGAATGCTCGTGAGCACCAACCCCAACAGGATTGAAATGGAGATCGCGGATTTTATTGCCAATAATCCGGTGGACGCCAATTACTATATGTCTCGAATAGGGGAAGTTGTTAGTTTTGATCCTGTGAAAGGTGAGGCTGCATTCAGGGAGTACTAGTTGCACAAGCTTTATCGAGTTCTAATTTTCTTCTTCTGCTATAGCCTATCTTGTTCTTCCGAGTAATCGTCCCTTACCGACATGAGGGGTATCTAGATCCGGAGATTGATCCAACTGAAATTGCTAAGAATTATGCGGCAAGCGACAGGAGATAACGATACTTGAAGAGAAACTTAAAGGAAATCCCTAAGGTTGGCGAGTCCTTGTCTAGACCGAGGACGCGAGCTCTGGCAGTTGAAGAAGAGCATCCCCCATCGAGTTCCGACCATCCTTTTCCTCACTCCCCTGAGGGGTTGTTGGATTTGGAGGGCCAACCTTTACTCGAATGGGACGAGGAGACAGGTCGCTTCTCCGTAAGCTCGCTGCTCCCCTCCTATACGACCTCGCTACATATTTTCAAGTTTGCCCATATGCTTTATACCAGAGAGGTGATTGATGAGCTGATGACTGTGAGATTATCATACCTTCCTAATGTCATGATGAGGCTTATGATGCGAAGTCTCATTGCCACTCACCATACCTCGACTCAGATATCTCACTTGATAAAAAAAATTCCGTAGGGAGAGAGATCCGGAAACTTAAAAGTCCTCAGCGAGAGATTGGATCCGTAGATCTCAATTCAAGGGAGTTCAAGTAAGCTTTGTCTGTTGTCCTTGCCTAAAGCCTTCCGCAAGGCTGCATCCGGAAATCTCAACCTAAGGGAGGTCAAGTAGGCCCTAGATTTTCCCTTGAAGCCCTCCAAGAGATTGGATCCGAAGATCACAATCAAGTGAGTCAAGTAAGCGCTTGAATCCTGTACGTAGTCATTTGAGATTCTCCGCGAGATTGTCTCCGGAGATCACGAACCAAAGGGAACCAAGTGAACATTTGAATCACAATATAGATGCTTGAAGTTTTCTGCGTGATTATACTCGGAAATGAAGATTCTAGGGCAACGCAAATAAACGATTTGGAAAATTATTTAAGCATTGAATAGTATTAGATGTATAAACGTAATAAACATATGAAAGATATAGGAGACTTAAGAAAAGTATCTCTTCGAACCGTCACCGCTCCATGTGTTCGTGATATCACTGCCGTCATATGTTTGTAGTTTGTAGCTTCTATTCTTCGGTGCTTCTTTCACGATAAAAGGTCTTGAACAATTAATATTGAATTTTCCAATTGAAGACATTCTTCCAGCTCCATCTCCATTCTTCATGACCAAATCTCCGACATGAATTACTTGATTCAAACATTTTTATTGAAGTATCTCGACATCCTTCTTTTAAACTCTTTTTACCTGATGGTAGCTAGATCTCTAAGCTCTTTGATTTGATCTGGTCTATAATGCTCATCTTCCTCATTTTCTTGCATCAAGTTTTCATTATCTTGCCTTGATAACAGATCTCTTAGACTCATCACGTCAAACTCTACGGGTATCAAGACTTCAGACCCATGCGATAGTTTGAATTGTGTTTCTCCAGTTGCAGTCATTGAAGTTGTTCTAAGTGCCCATAGTATGAAATGTTACTTTTCGGTCCAGTTCTCACGATCATTCTCCACTTTCTTCTTCAACAACTTATTTGTTGAATCCTCTCCTCCAGGCACCACAATGTAAAACACATGTTGAAACTTGAAATTACAATTAGCTGTTACATTCCGTATTGTTTTACCATGACAACCAATATATGTTACTTGTCTGTTGATTATCACACCACAATTTTTAAATAAGGCATGTAACAATCTTGATACTTTACCTTTGAAGGTGTATTTCTAAACTGTCTGTCAACTTGTTTTATAATATTCACCGGTGTCACTTATTGATTCATTTTTTGAAAATAATGTTTTCTAGCACCTCTCTTGTTCTGATCCTTGTAAACCATGAGAACATTCAAGCATTTTAAACAGATTATCAAAGATAAATTTGTCATCCTAAACATGTTTTGAAACCTGGTGATGTAACTCGAAAATTCTGAAATTGATTAAAAAGTAATTTTATGGCCTTAATAAATTTAACCCATGCTTGGTCAATCTATTAACAATAAGAGAGATAATTAATTTAAGGTTCATAATGCTCATGCGAGAGTCTATCAACAGATCGAAGACGAATCATTAACTAACACTCCACCTGCTAGAACATTGGGCGACGAAGAACACAGGTTTAAAATTAATGACAAAACGACAAAATGCTAATTAGGCAAGCTCTGAAATTTTTTAAAAGATCAAATTAAATTAAGCATAAAATTAAATTATCAACAAGTGAAAAATGAGAGGAGTAAGTGGTATGCATCAGTCACATCTTAAATAGTCAAAGGGTCCATTGGAAAAATACCAAACCGGTTGTGAAGGGTGAAAGGAAGGTCAAATTTGACAATAGGACCTAAGGATGGTGAGGGAGGCTGATTGTAGGAGGTGGAAGGCCGGAAGGAGGCAGTGGAGGGCTTCAATGGTGACAGGAAGCAAACCGAGGCTATGATGATTTGAGCGACACCTTGTGTGCTCGAAACCGACGAGGGGAGCGTCGTCGTTGATGGAGGATAGTAGAAGCAGGGTCGCTGGAGCCTTAGGAGGCGACGACGGGCTGTTGTTAACCCAGGAGAAGCAGCGATGAGGCTGGTAGTGAGGCTGATATGGACGAAGGGTTTGCTTAGGTGTGTCGATAAACAAAAAATGTTTGTTTCTTCGATTTTTCCTAGAATGTTGTATCGGGGGGGGGGGTTCCTTTTGATAAAGAAAGGGATGGTTTTGAAAAAAAAAACTTTTTTGGGAAACATTTGAGTGGAATTTAAAGATTTCATTTGAGGTTTCCATTATTTCCTTATTGAATATTTCTAAAATTAAAGAAAAGATATTTTTTATATTTCTTTCTTTAATTTAAAAAATGGTTAGAAATACTTAGTTTAGCAATTTAGTTGCATCACTTGCCTTAATTACCTTATCTAATTTGACATATCATTCCATTGAGGGTCATACTGGACAATCATTCCAATAAGCCGTACAAATATGCGTGTGTAAGATGTGCAAATAAATGAACATGTCTTGAAACATCCATTACAACAAACAACAACAACACTCAAGCCTTTATCCCACTATAGTGGGGTCGGCTATATTGATCCTTTTTCGCCATGTCCTGAAACATACATTACAAAATAAAATATAAATATGCAAATAAAATCAAAACTATACAATGCAGGTTGCATCAATTCTCCCGAGGTTGAAAGATCTCGATCCCGTCGGAAAGGTAATGTGGCCCGCTACTAGGAATTTCGAAAGTCAATCTGAAACAACTCTGCTACTGTCATGCTGCTGATAGCCAAGAATTGATCGAAGTCCTCCAAGTTAAATCTGAAAGGTAAATGAGGTGTGCGAAACTCTGTGCTGTCGCGGGTAGTGGGACAAAGAACGGATCCTTCGTTGCAGTTCATGACCAATAAGCTAGGAAGCACCGGTACGAGTACGAGTACAGGGTACCATACGTATCCGGTACGACGATACAACAAAATTTTTAAAACAAAGATACGGATACGGCAGGATACGTTGTATTAAATATAATAAATATATATATCTCACATATGTAATTAAAAGTCCTCAAAACAATATTAGATCAAGCATAATTGCATAAATCATCAATTTTTATACCTTATACATACTAAACAACATGAGTATGAAGAACTAACAACACATGTATATAGTAAAAAAAACAAAATAATAAAATTTAAATCAAATTATTTATAGTTTTAACAAAAAAAATATACTTAAATCTGAAGCCCATTTTTTTATAAACAAACACCGCTAAATGCATTTATGGTTCATAAAATTTACTTTTCTAAAAGTCACACAAAAGTCTTTTGTTAACTTTATAAAACATACTCTATGACAATATGTAGAATGATCTGGCAAGTCCAAATGTATCTACAGATTAGAGTAACAGGTGTATCCGTCGAGTATCGGGTACGTACCCGTAACGGATACGTATCCGGTACGGGTACGTGACCACTGACCCTCATGGAAGTATCGGTGCTTCATAGCCAATAAGTAACCTCTTTTTCCTGAAAGATGGAAGAAATTCATCTCCTTTGAAAAATTATAACCCTCGAGGATAAAGTACGCCATGGGATAATTTACCGAAGATGCTCCCAAACTGTTAGTTATAATTTAATGCATATTATTTAATTGATCAATGAAATTCAGAGCATCAAAGAGACTTGTGATGCCGAGTGAAAGAGATTATAGATCAAATATGAAGTAAGAATGCTCAAAGGGTCAAACATCATAAAGTGGGAAGAAATGGTAGAAAATGAGCAAGACACGAGGCAATTAGACTCGACTTGTGAAATTATTAGATAATGTTGCATTGTACGGTCTTTTGTTAGACACCTACGTGTGATTACTAGATTTATATCAAATACCTCAATTTACCATTTGATCGAGTCTGGCGAGCGCAATAAAATTTGACTTTGACCCACAATTTATCTTTCAAAGTTTCCATAAAAAACCCTTAAATCGTGTCTGTATGAGGAGTGAATGTCTGTGGGGTACTCTTTATCCTCTTAACACGCTGACATCTAAATAGATTAATAATATGACATTGAACTCAACGTGTTCACTTATAATCAGATGATAATGAGGTGAAAAAATGCGGTCATCCAATATAAAATCGATATAGTGACGTGTCTGGGATCAATGATCATTAGATATAACGCGGACGAACTCAGAAACACAAACTGATGCATCAACAACCGATCAAAGTGGTATTAAGTCCAGGCCTTGCACATTAGAGTTGCATTTTTTTTCCTGTAATGGGGGTCCAGGCAGAAGTATAGCGGTAAATTGAAAGATTGTAGTGGGACCAACATGAGGTGGGCTAAATGATGGTGAGTTCCTCTCGGGTCTCTATGGAACAAGACAGTTCTTTTGGGGAAGAAGAACAGTCTTGCGCGCATGCCGCATGGTGCTCGAAGGAATGAGAGTTTCTCGTGCTATCGTGCATGACATGTCCGTCAGACTGCCAAGATCATCCTGGTAGGATATGACCGACTTCAATGGAAGTGACATGACATAATACTCTCCTAATACATGTTCCTAATAGAAAACTCTACTTGACAGTGATGGGTAACGGGTTTAGTCTAATGAATATTAACTCTGAATAAGCTGTAGGGTTGTTCTAATATGTGCATCTCAAGCCCTAATATTTTCTGGTGATCGCCGAACTCACCTCCAGTCAGCTCCGACGACCATTTTCGACCACCTCCGACTATTTCCAACAACCTTCAACAATCCACCACCCTACCACCACATAACCACCATAACTACCCCCTCCACTTCCCCACTAACTCCACTCCTAAATTCAGGATTTCCTAAATTTTCTCCACTACCACCACTTCCCCACCACCTCCATCTGAGCTTCCCCCTTTCAGCAGCCCACGTGGAACCACTCTCTCAATTTGGCTCCCAAAAGTCCTCCGAATATTCATCCAGCCCTTAGTTTTAGCAGCAGCTACAATTTGGCTCCGAAAAGTCCTCGGAATTTTCATTCAACCCTCCTCTATTTGAATTGTGTGAATTTATTAATTGAAGTCATTTTTTATGTTGAATTGTGTGTTAATTTTTTACTAAGGAATAGTGGTTTGTAATCGATGTTTTCAAGCTTTGAAGCGTTGTATGTCCCCATTTATTTAGTTATTTGATTCGAGTACTCTTACATCTATACTACCTCTCGTGTTTCCTTGTATGCTTTACCTATTATGGCTTATCTTTTATAATTGATTTATACAAAATTTATCGCAAGTTAAAATTTGTTGGAATGTGTGTTTGCATTTTAGAAAGTACCCTTAGTCTCACTAAGACCTTACCATGCATCATGTATTTAGAAACCCTTGATAGTTTAATGTGATATAAATATTACAGGATTAGAATCATTAAGTACTGATTTAAGATTAATATTTTTAGAGTTTTAATTATCCTTTCCCTGCAACAAGTAAAAATTTTTTGATGCCTCTTCAATTTTCTTCTCGGCAGGAAGTGGAGAGTCATCTCATGTGTGATTCTTGTCCAAGACAGACTTTTCCTCCACGCTCGTGCCCATACATGAATACTCAAAGCTTCCTGCCACTTTTTTCGAAAGGTAATCAAGGATAATGAAGAGATAAAGCCATGATGGGCATGGGTAAGACGATGATAGGCAACATGGTTGAAAATAGGGCCTTTCATCAATACAAGGGGAACATATAGATCATCACCGGCAGCTGAGTCCAAAGAAGGCACGAGTGGTGGTGGAACGACATCGGTCTGCTTACTTGTTTGGCGATGGTGGTATCCAAGAGGAAGGTGATAAATTAGAGATGGACTCAATGGAAATTTAGTAGATGTAGGAGACGTAGGAGGCGTTGCTAGGGTGGAAGGGATGATATGAGTAGGAGGAATCAGAGGGAGAGGAACAATAAAATTGGAAGTAATGTCACCAAATTTCCCCCGATGAATGTACCGAGTCAAATCCATGTAATAGGATTCCTCCTCGTGGAATGTAACACCCATGATACAAAAAACACGTCGGGATAGAGGGTGGTTACACTGATATGCTTTCACAGTGGTGGAATATCCAATAAAGACAACAATGAGCCTGATGGTCATGTTTGTCAAAATGAGGCTGTTGTATGTGAACAAAACATGCACACCCAAAGACTCGGGGTGGTAGATGAAAAGTATGAATAACAGACATGAAGAGACGGGCTAGAGGTGTAGCATAGTCTAAAATCCGTGAAGGCAGACAATTGATAAGATGAGCAGCAATTAGGATAACATCACCCCAACAGGATTTAAGAAGATGCATATTGGTGAGAAGGCAGCGGGCAACATCAAGGAGATGATGATTTTATTGTTTAGCAACACCATTTTGGATAGAGGTGTGTACACAGGTGGTTTGATGTAAAATATTATGACTTGTGAGATAAAAACCAAACAAGCCACGATCATCATATGCTCCCAATTATCATTATAAAGAGCACACATATTACCATTGAACTGAGTCTGCACCCTTTTATGAAAAACCTAAAAACAAAGGCAAACTTCTTTCTTTTTTTTAAACGATAGACTCAAATGGTGCAAGAAAAATAATCAATATAGGTGACAAACCAATGAACCAGGTAAAGATTAATAGGGGATGACCCCCAAACATCAGAATGTATAACAATAAAAGGGGTGCTATTAGGAGAAGATAAATGCGACAAGTAATGTCTAACATGTTTAGACAGTGTTAATAAAAGGCAACAAAAGACGCAAATGCTTGAGCATCAACAACAGTAACAGTAGAGGGGGAGAAAACCCGAGATGGTATCTGAGAATCCAGGTAGTGCAAGCCACCGCGGTTCCTGCCACTGCCAATGGTCAGCTTCGTACCCAGTTTCTGAAAAATGCACCAATTAGAAAAAAAAGTTACAGAACAGTTAAGAGATCGAGTGATTTTGCTAATCGAATGTAAACTGCATGGAAAAGAGGGAACATGCAGGACTGGGGAAATGGAAATGGACAGAGAACAAGGAATGCGCCCTTTCCCTGGAATGGAGGATAATGCGCCATTAGCCAAGAAAACCTTGCCCTTACCAGACATAGGTGTGCAGGAAACAAAACCTGGTGAGGATCTTGTCATATGATCGGTGGCTCCCGAGTCAATGATCTAATCAGAAAGAGTGGTGGTAGTATGAACGTTGGGCATCGCAAAAGTAGCAAAGGATGTAGAAGCGCAAGAGGCAATGTCAGATTGGGAGTGAAGTAGATAGCAGAAAGCATCCAATTCATGTGCAGTAAAATTCCCTGAAGGAAGACATGTAGGCTCTTCATAGACATCCGTAGAATAGGCAACATCATGTGATCATGAACCACCCTGTCAAGCCCCCCATGTTCGGGTTCGCGACCACGTCTAGGTCCTGGTGGAGCAAGATGAGGGCGGAGTTTAAAGCACACATCCCGAGTGTGTCTTGTGACCACAATAATAACAAGTAGACAATATTGTTGGGGTTGGTGGCGTTGCCTCGACCAACACTAATCAAGGAAAAGCGATCAGGAGGAGCAATCGTGATGAGGGACCTACAACGGTCTTCATCGCCAAATACCATAATGAATGCCTCTCGAAGGGATCGGAGAGGTGGGCAGTGGAGAATATGAGTCCGAACCGTATCTAACTCCATGTTCAAACCCGTAAGGATAACATGAAGATGAAACATTCTTCCTTTTTTTGCAACTGGACCGAATCGGCAGTACAAACAGGAGTAAATTGCTCAAAGAAATCTAATTTCTGAGAGGATCTCTCGAACTCTGAGAAATGTGGACACAGTCATAGATCCCTTGTCTCAACTCCAAAATACGACGTTCAAGCTAGTAAATCTGGGTAGAACTACCAATCTGAGAAAATGTTTCACGTGCCGAGTTCAAATCTCTTGAGCAGAGTCCATCCACATATTGCTTTAGTATACCTTAGGGGACATAAAATGCTGAAGCCAAGAGACGACAAGGGAATTTTTGGTATCCCAATGCTTCCAAGAAGAACCGTCCTTAGGTGGTTCCACGACCGTCCCATCTATGTATCCAAACATCTAATGACTGTGAATCAGATGATGAGCAACACAAGACCATTCAAGGTAATTTGTTCCATTCAGAGGAACAATAGTGATCTTCAATGAGCCAGTGTGGCCATGAGTCTTCTGAGGGTTACTCATCTAGAGCGTCACCACACTTTGGCGAACAGGCTAAAGAATCAGTCATGTAGGCACAATGAAAAGAAAACAGAGAGGACCTCCCAAAGACAATATCCGAAGGAGAAATACTATAGGGACCAGATCTGCATCGACAAGAACTCCAAGAAGACAGAGGGATCAGTGGAAGCAATTGGCGGTGACATGAAGCATGGTTATCAGGATCGCTATCCGGATCATAGGATCTTACAATCCTACGATCCAGATTTTGAAATCGATCCGGATCTTACCTAGGATCTAAATCGACACATCTACGGCTGGGAACATGATCCAAATCTTAGGATCTTTAGGATTACAATCTCGACTCAATTCTACTGATCTGGCCAAAGGTAACTAGAAGCATGTCCAACCCTATCTCGGTCCCAATCAACCGGTCCAATGCCCATAACCCATTGCTTAACCTTATCCCAATCTCGTCCCCATACCCCATCACATAATCATATTATGGTGTTTTACCGTATACCAAGTGTCGACTGTCGACTTCAAACGAAGGCCAAGAGCGACGTCTTCGGTCGCTTCCAGTTCTGACAATGTCTTCCTTTTCCTTCCTTACCAGGTTCCATTTCAAGTGGTGTCAGTGTCTTATCTTATATTTATGTGTATGAGCAATCCAGTGGTTGGTAATCCAGTATCATCCTACTTCCTACTTTCACGTCGACATCTTCTCTTCCTTTCTAGCGTACGAGCAATCTAGCGGTTAGAAATCCTGTATACGAGCAATTCAAGCTTCCTGCTTCCAGCGTACGAGCAGTCCAACAGTCTGGGTTCATCTTTCTGCTTCTAAGCTTCCACCAATTCGTCAATCCAGATTTTTTTATTGTTAGTAGACATTGAGTGTCCTACCTGAAACTGAAATTGAACTTAGTATGATATTATCTTTTTGATTTAGTTATTAAATTTTTTTAATATAATTATTCACATACTGTTCAATTTATTGATTTTTTTGTTAATTGAACATATAATTGGATGATATTAAATTCAATTTTATATTTTGTTTTAATTTATGAATGTTGTAGGATCTTGCGATCCTCGATCCTATCCGATCCAACCTCGAAACGATCTCACCTAGGATCTCGATCCTGACAACCTTGACAGGGAACTTCAGGCAGCGACAATAGGCAGAAACAAAACGGCTACCGACAGAAACAAAGCAGCTACAGACAAAAACAGAGCAACTGCAGGCAGTGGAATCAACTTCCGTAATCAGGGAGAGAAGTAGCGGAAGGTGTCATCGAAGGCATGGTTGGAGGCAGTGGAAATTGATGTTGTCAATCGGAAGAGATGTCAATGTCGTCGACAGGATCGCCAGACTAGAGAAACAAAAGGACGACGAAGCCAGCAGGGTGAAATAAGAGGCGTCGACGGTGAGGTTGCCAACATCACAAGGAGATGCGACAGACTCCTTCAGCGAGTGCAGCAGTCGACCCGATCAGGTATCGCACGGGCTCGGCATGTGAGGAGCCCGCAAAACAACGGGAAGAGAAAGATGAGCTTCACGGGATTAGAGAGGGTGGCGAAAGCGCACACATCAAGCGGCGCGTTGAGAGAGCGGTACGGGATTAGGGCTTCCTCTGATACCAAGTTGAGGAACCCCAATCAACATCAGTGCCAGTAGGATGATCTTTAATGCTTTTGTTTCCAATTTACTGGTTTCTGTGGCAGGTTAATGTTTTGGGTTATGCTACATAACCTGATACTTGCAATATGTCTCTTGGCTATCATACTTAGACAATAATCAATTGTAAGATCACACATGTCAAGATGTTGTAATTGGTTTGATGCGAGTCTCTGATTATATAAAGAGGAAATGTGCTTGTATTAGGGAGAAAGATTAATGAGATAGTTCTCTTCTACTTGTAGAGTAGTTCTTCCCCTTCATCTCTCTCCTCGCCTAGTTTCCTCTCTCTCCTCCAACCTTTCCTTTTATGGGCCATCTTCTCATATCTTATCTTCATTTCTAGCACCGCTGATCCATCCAGCGAACTCGTAACGACGCATGATCGTTACATTGGTGCTCTCGTTGAGAGACTCATTCCTCCGTCAAAGAATTTCAAAATTCACGGCAACATGAACATGTTTTCTTCACCAAGAATAGATTTGCTGTGATTTGAAGGTGTTAACATTATCAAGAACATCTTCCTCCAGCGACGGGAATCTATGCAGACCAAGCTTGCTGAAAACCAATGTTAAAGATTCAATCATGAATTCATTTATATAATGAATTCTAATCACAACTGACACATCATCGTCAAGTTGTTGTGAAGAAATCACAAACAAGATCCTCCAAGATATCCGCTACAAAATTCTCCAACAACATTGGTAATCTGCACCTGATTTCAAGAAATCCTCTCCATCCAAGAACTGCACAATCTGCATATTGATCAAGAAGAACGATCCATCTACACTTAGCAAGATCTGGCAATAGGTAAAATGTTCAAAAACAAACCAGTTAGTGGATGATGCCATTGATAGCCCTGCCACCTGCCATCTCGCTGGAAAATCAAGAACATCTCACCTCAACCTCTGCCACTCAACACCAACAGCTTTATCTCCCTACCATGGCCAATTTATTTCGCCGACAACAAGATGTCAAGAAGCAGTCCAAACGTCTCCAAAGATATCGGAGAAGCGTCCGTCTCCAAGTTCACCGTTGCCTATCACTCTTTCTTGTGGCCAACAATCTCTAGTGCTATCAACGACTCCGTACTCTGTTGCAAGAAGATTCAATACTTCGAGAAAAGGACCTCATCCTCGACGTATGCCTACCCACAGTTCTCCTTCCTAACCACCGGCGGCATGCACGCTGGGAAGTAGGCAACACCCGGATAACTGCTCGAATATCTACTTCTGCTTGCAGTTTCTCCCTACCATGGCCAATTAAATTCTTGTCCATCATGTGTCAAATCCTTCAAAAATTGCTTCAGGACCTATGTTTATTCTGTATTTAGAGGCGGCGTCAACTCAGACAAGAACAATCTTGTTTCCTCCATTGTTTGCAAATTCATCACTCCTTCTGAAGAAGAACAGAGGTGAAGATCACCACATCTACCCCTCCATGGCCAATTTTGATTTCCCCAACACAAGTTTTCAAGATTTTGCCGTCGGCCAACAGGAGCAATGTAAACCCTTCAATTCGAGGAAAGAACTAATGTTCTGCCAAATAACAACTTCCATGGAGATGACTAATGTCGGGCAACAAGAGATGTGACAATTCCGGCCCCGATTTCAGCAAGAGGATTCCAACCAATCTAATACGTCACCAACCAATTCTTTGGGATCGACATCACATTTTTGGTTATCTACGTCAACACCTTTTTATGTTTCTACCAAACCATTCAACAATTACTATGTCTGACCAACAATGGATGATTCCATAGGGGAAATATTTCAAAATTTTGAAGACGCAAGAATGGCAACTGTTCAACGGTTGGAAGATGATCGTCGTAATAATCTTGCGAAGTTTATTTTACGAGATGGTGCTAGAAGTGGGACCTGAAGAATTTTGGGCTCTCTGACTCAATCCGTTGTGCCTCTTCTTGGTACATTTACTTCAGCCATCAACATCAAGAATCTTGCCCCCCATGGACACCAAGTTTATGAAGACAATTCCCGTCGCAAACAACCTATGCATACTCCAGCCGCTCTCGACATCATGGCGCCAAACCCACACGGTCTTGGTTCTCGTCTGCTACCTCTTCTTTCCCAACTTGCCCCAACTCAAGGGACTCAGTGCTCAAATGCAATTAATCACAGTTCTTCTAAAAATGGACCGGCGAATATTTGATAACAGTTTCAACCACCGACTATTCTTCCTCGTGGTTACACTGGTCAGGGTGTTCCATCATCGACCGTTGCCTTTCCCCAGCCCGCCCCTTCGGTACCGACTTCCATGGAGAAGGCCAACACCGGGTAACATGAGATGGGACAATTCCAAAACTGACCTCATCAATGGTATTATTCCGCATATGATCATTCTCGCTGGACATTTCATGTATTCAGCCCAGGATGAAGGGACAAATCTTCTAGTTTTTTTGTTTAAGGGCGCTATTCCACCACTTTTTCTTGCCTCTACAACTCACACTGGTAACCACTCATCTTTCAAATGCATTATTTGGGTCTTTGAATCATGTGGGCTCAAACGACGAGGTCGTCGTTTTGGTGGGACATGTAGGAATGTAACAGGTATATCTGTTATGCTACATAACTCGATACATGCAATATGCCACCTGGCTATCATACTTAGATCATATCCAATTGTAAGATGACATGCAACAAGATGTTGTAATGGGTTTAATGTGAGCTTCTGTGACGCAGGACGGCCCGATGTGAAACGTGACTGTGCTGATTCGAAAGCTAAGTGAACGTACAACGTGAGTGTGATCAAGCCAGGCTTAAAAGAGATATGCATGTTTTTTTTGAAATATGATTTTCCGGAATCAAATTATAGCAATGATAATTATAAGCGGATAGCAAATCCACGCATCATGCACAATTATTTCGCGCGTGTTAGTAAATAATCACGTTCGTTATTACAGGAGGTGCTATTAACTTCAAATTTGCACGAATAAGTTTTATAGAATGTAAAAGAGTGAAACAATAGCACTAACGTTCACAAAATCCAAATATATATTGTGTATTCATACAATATTCAATATAACATAAAACAACACAAAACGTATATGTACCTCATGAGGCAAAGAGTCTGGCAACGGCGGTGGCAGTGACTCCACGGGATGAATGCATAGACTGAGATGGGATAAACTGTTTTGAGTTTGGATGGTGGAATGCAAGAGAGAAATTACCGAAGGATAACAAGGTTTGCAAATGGATTTCAATTAATTGAGATAACAGGGATTTCAATTAATTGAGATATGAAATTAACGGGTGAAATAATTAATGGAGAAGGTAATGGTGGGGGATTTGGGCTAACAACAGATAAAATGGATGATCAATGGCAAACAGAAGGTGGTTCCACAAGAGGAAATGGTCGGCGACTTTGTACACAGAAGCTGCTCCGGCAAGTCGAAAGGGGGCTGCCTGGGCTCGCCTAGAACAGAGGAATGAAGATCGGGCGGTGCAGGGTGGCTGGTAGGCGTTGGGTAGACAATCAGGTGGGGAAGGAGGCACCCAGGGACTTGATAAAGCGGAAGTTTGGGAGGAGAAATCGCGTGATGAGTGATCGACGGTGGCTTGCTGGTGAATGACGGGATGGAGGATGGGAGATGGTGCCGTGGTCCTTTTCCGTCGAGAGGGGAGAAGATGAACAAGACATTCACAGTTTGCGACCGTCGATGATTGACTGCATCAAAAGGAGTGGCCGGAAGACGGCGGTTGAGAGCTTTGTTCTCGCCGTCACAGGAGGAGAAGAGGTATAGGGTGGGCGTGGGTGGTTTTCTCCTTCCCGAATGAAGGATCGTGGGTTAACAGGAAGTTCATAGGCAGTTTTCTCCTTCAGTCGTAATGGAGATCGTTGGTTTAGGGATTAGTTCACGGGAATGCACAGGGAATATTGAAATTGAAAATGAAATTTAGAAAAACTGATAAATGAATAGGAACCGGGACGTCGCACCCCGGGCTCGTGGCGTCGCACCACGAATGATTGCAGGAATTTTTGATTCTCTCAAAAAAACTCGGCAATGAAATGAAAACCTGGACATCCGCCCCTATTTATAACGAGAGGGGGTGGTTGGGCACCCGGCGTGAACGGCTACGATCGTTCGTTACGCCTTTGTCTAAAATAATATAAATACAACTCCAAAAATCATAAAAAATACATCTAAAATGAAAACGGACGCCCCGGACGCCCTCACGGTCTCTGATTGACTATCCAATCAACGAATCCACGACAAATTTGCAAAAGTGGATCCGCCATGTGGTGGCCAGATCCCCTCCAATCACGAACGTACGGTCGATCCCCATCACTCTAATTATGTAAAGAGGAAATATGCTTGTATTAGGGATACGAGAAAGATTAATAATACAGTTCTCTTCTACTTGTAGAGTTGTTCTTCCCTTTCATCTCTCTCCAGTCTCCTCGCCTACCCTTCTCTTACTCCTCTGGCCTTGTTGGAAATTTCATCGGATTTGATGGAAGAAAGCACAGGTAAAGACAACCCTTGAAGAATAAAAGAAGGCTGAGTCAAAGACTAAGAAGAAAGCCAAAGAAGGCAGAGCCAAGAAGAAAAGCCGTCAGCGATCATCGATCGCTAACTGGGGCCCGCTGAATAGAAGATCAATGCTCAACAATCTAGTCCCCAACTCACAACCTCTCAACACTCAACAATCAAGGATGCAACATTGATTAAAGACTAATCTGTGCTCAACGATCAATGATCACAGAAGTAGTAGTTAGCGACTGAAGTTTGAACTGTGATCCTGCGCTCAACGTCCAACGATGCTGATGACCGTTGAAGAACAATGTCATTCCGATTTCAGAAATAACATGTTCCAAGACAATCCTTTCAGAACTTGTTATAGTAAGATGAAGCGCCAGAAGAAGAAAGCAAGTGGGAGAATATATACTCTCCCAAGCTGAAGAAATAAGGGAGAGAGCAAAAGCACAAAGTGGATACAACTCTTCTCTGCATCCCTTCTTCTCTATGTAACTGATCCCCTCTTTCTTCTGGGATTCAGAAATCACATTCTTTCTATGATAAATTTGCTTGTTCTAAAGCTTCACATGTAAAAGGGTTTCTTATCTATTCCAAAGAGATTATAGTGGCTGGATCACCCAAACCAAGATCCATCGTGATGTAGCAGTTGGATCACCTGAACCAAGATCTATTAGGTTTCGTCGCCTCCAGTTCGAAAAGGCTGACATTGGGTTGGAGTCTCTAGTTGGAAAATGCTTGTCGTCTCTTTAGTGAGACAGTGGATTCCAACATGCTGTGGACGAGAGGCCGTATCTGAGTTTGGAGAACCTCTACAACTCTTATTGTCGTCTAGATGTTTTACTTCCTGTGTTTCTTCCCTATTTTCTCTATTTACATTGTTCTCATTTGCTTTCTTAACAAACTAACATATTAATTAATCACATTAATTAAATCAAACATTTTGTGTTAAACTAAATATTCAGATCTATTATTCATTCCATGCAAACTTTCATTCCTCTTATGGGCCTTCTTCTCGTTGCTTATCTTCATTTCTAGCACTGTCGATCCATCCGACAAACTCATAACGACGTATGATTGTTATAGTTTTCATCTTCTTCAAACAAGTTTTTTGAGTATGGCATGGTTTATTATAGTAATTACCAGCCCCAAGCTATTTTAGGCCATTTGGAGGATATATTTTTATATATATCTATACTATATTAAAAAGAAATACTGTGATCGGCCTTTAGCTTGACTATAAATTTCTGCCAAAAATCTACATCCATTGGATTTCGCAACAAAATACAACAGCCGTCCGTTTGACTTCACATACCCTAAAGCCGGCCTCCTAAACACCATAATGCACACGCCGCATACTCCTTCGTTTCCGAAATCCCACTCCCGAGCCATCCCCTCTTCTGCGCCCCTCCTCCCAAACTCGGGTTTTCTCCTTCGCGCCCGATCGCACTTGCGTTTTCTCCTCCGCGCCCGGCCGCACTCGCGTTTCCTCCTCCGCGCCCGGCCGCCCTATGCTCTAGGGTATCACCGAAGAAATCCCGATGTCGTAAGCCATCACTAATCTTGGATCTCTCGCAACCAGGACATCAACCATCGGTAGGTATCTCTCTTCCACTCCCCATTCACCTCTGCACCCAAATCTTCACCAATCAACATCTTCCGCCGGTGAAAAACCCTCTTCAACTGCTGCACCATATTCTAATCTCTGCACTGATTTCAATTTCGCCTATAATTACTATCTCTCATTCTCCCAGGAACGTTCATGCCATTATATTTATATATATTTACATATTTACCTATATATATATAGTTATCAAAATGCCTTTGAGTTTAAAATCTAACCAATTTGTTCTTCTTTTCCACAGTGATAATCGTTATAACTCTTGCAAATCATGCATCTCTTAATTTTTTATGGAATACTAGTGACCTTTTTGCAGTCACTTGTTTTGCGTTAGATGTTTTTTATGTTGAAAATCTTATAATCTTCTTATGTTATAGGGGAAGGAAATAAGCAGTGAAGAAATTGATGAAATTGTTTCTCCCGTGGATAATGCAGAAAGGTCCATCAGAACAACCAGCGCTGGGAGTATGAGGCAGTTATCTGAACTACCTAAGAAGGTTTTTGTATGCACTTTATTTCTCTCGTTCTTATGTTCCATTAATCCTGAATTTGTCGAAAGTTCATTTGAGTTACTTTTCATAAACTCAAGGTGCTGAACCCTTTCAAATTTTCTTTGAATAATAAACTTCCAGAATGTTCAACTCCCTCGGAGGGAACAACAGTCAAGTGACTTCACTAATGAGAAAAAAAGTTACAAGGATGCAAGAGATCTGAATTTTTCCTCCCAACTTTTGCGGAAACCAGACTTGGGAGTGGGGAGGATCATTGACAGGGTTAATGAGTTAGATGAGATGGGGAGGGCCATTGACCAGGTTAAAGAATCAGATGAGCCAAGCAAAGCCTATTTTAGAGCTGGCGGGGCAGCTGAATCAACGGCCTATAGAAGAAATGGGTTTGATGCAGATCATGTTTATGATAGCTATAGAGCTTTAGGGTCTGTTCGAAACAATAGTCTTGTACCTTCTTTCCATTCGAATAGAGCAAACTGGCCAGCTTCTAAGAGTTGGAAAGCTTCCGAGGAGGAAGAGTACATCTGGGATGATATGGGTTCCAGATCAGTAGAATATGAAGGCGCTGGTAATAAAAGAAACAGTTGGAGCACTGATGATCAGGACAAGCCACCTAACATAAAAAGCCACAAGTGGCTGTCCGTGGAGACTGAGCAAGTTGACTCTAGGTTCAATAAATTTGATTCGTTTCAAATGCGGCCAAACATTTCAGGCGCAGAAGATAGAATTCATTTCCCCAGAGTATGTAGTAATATTTTCACTTATATAAACTGAATATTGTTTCTTATGTTTGTTTTTGTTTCTGGTATTGTTTTGGGAATGTATGTTGCGCCGTGCCTGACGAAGTTAAGCCTGTTATAAATATCTGACATTAGACAGCTTTCTAACTTAATATAGTACTATTTTTTATGCTTCTAGTCACTGTGAACATTTAAGTGACTAGAAGGGTCGGCTAGTTCCAATTTTTAAATCAGAAAATATTTGTGCCACTGTTGATTGGTCCATTTACACATTTTATGAGGAATATATATTGAACATCGAATCAGCACCTATATTTAATGGTGAAACAATTAATGTCTGCAGCAAACATCAGATGGAGTCTAGTTAACTTCATGCAGCCTTATTAATATAATTTCTATTTTTCCTTAGAAGGAGCACGAAGAGCACTTTTTGCAACCTAATAGCGAGGAGACTGAGCCAAGAGGAAGTAGGAGTTCATGGCCTCTGCCTCTATGTGATACTTCAGTGCCTGCCCTTGCGTTAGATCGTGCAATTTCAAGAGTTTCAGGTCAAACAGAGCGCAGAGTAGACCCTCTTGGTGGGGTCCTATCTACGAATGATAATTCATCCATACCCCGATCAGGATTTCAATCTACTCTTACTTCAAGCTTGGGCCCTTCTATGGATGCATTAGGATCAAGTGGAATGTTAGGACAGCAGAGACAGCTTCCTTTACGATCTCCTTCTCCCACCTTTCCATCAGCCCAATCTGCTCCCCTTCAACAACAGAAACAACATTCTCCAATCGACCAAGACTATCTGCCGGTTCTCTCATCTCAAATGGGTCAGAACTCTAGCCAGCTTTCAGGACCGTTTCGCCGCGAAAAATTTGCATTGTTCAGCACTGATTCTTTTCCTATCTCGTCTGAAAGCCCACGCCAAAAGGCTCATACTTCATTAAATTCTCAGCCTTCCCAGCCGCATACTTCTCAACCTTCCTTATCACCATTTCTTGAGCAGAAGCAACATCTTTCCTCATTGCAGCAGTCACTGCCTGATCAATCACAGGCTGTTCAGAATGAAACTTCAGCATATGTATCCCATGGTTTTAGAGCTAATGAGTCAAAAGGATTTTCAGGTTCTGTGCACTCTAGCACCCCCCTTGATGTTTCTGGCCAATCCAACACAAGTAATCTATTAGCAGCCATTTTTAAGTCTGATTTTTTGAGTAACAAACCAGCAAGTGGCTTTAATATACACCCTCCCCTTCCAAGTGGACCTCCACCTGTCCAAACACTCCCATCTTCTTCTGCCTTGCCAACTTCATCTACAGAAATGACATCTCTCGGGATCATTACCCCTGGTCTTGCACCTCCTCTTCCAGTAGGCATGTTGCCTCCCTTGCCACCTGGCCCTCCACCTTCAGCATCGCTATTAAGTTCCTCTTTGCAAACCACCAATTCAACTAGTATTGGTCTGAATCCACTTTCAAGCCTCCTGAGCTCATTAGTTGCGAAGGGCATAATAACTTCTACATCAACACAATTGCCAGCTGTTAGTTCAAGCCAGATGTCTAAGGAAAGCACGAGTCAGAACAGCGATCTAGATGGAAGTACCTCTACCCCACCCCCTTCTTCGAAGGAGTTTGCTGTCCGAAGTTCATCTACTGCACGCCGCATCTCCTTGACTGAAAATCTGATCGGTACTCAGTTTAAGACAGAAATTGTTCGCGAGTTTCACCCAGGAGTGATTGATAGCCTGTTGGATGATTTAAACCATCAGTGCAATGCATGCGGGTTGAGATTCAGACATCAAGGGCAACTTCAGAGTCACTTGGATTGGCACAGCTCAAATAGCTTGGAAATTAATGACTCTGACAAAGTATGTCGAAGATGGTATTCAAGCATCAGCAGTTGGGTTTCTGGAGATATTGAACCGCAATGTGGCCCAGCTTCTTTCATTTCTTTAGAAGATACTTCTGAGGAGCACCTGGAGCCTATGGTTACAGCAGATGAAAGTCAGAGCATATGTGTTTTTTGTGGAGAACCATTCGAGGACTTTTATTCTGTTGAGCGGGATGAATGGATGTACAGAGGAACCATTTATCTGAACTTAATGAATGATAAACATGTTGCCAGAGGAGGTATGGAAGAAAGAATGGTGGATGATCCTATTGTTCATGCTAAGTGTATCTCTGCATCTGAAGTTTATGGAGGTGTTGCTCAGCGCAGTTGAATCTTTTAAAGTGGAGTTCAGTTGCTTTACCCTTTCAAATTGGTAATTATTCTCATCAGTTAGTTTTTTAAAGTCTCAACCTTTTATCTTTTTATATTTAAGGTGTTAGCCTTGCTTGAGTTTTATCTGGAAGTGATTTTTCTTAGTACTACGTAATTGCTTCCATCACTGCATCTTATTTTCTGCTGGCTTTGGGAAATTTTGTCTAATTTTATTCTACACAGAAAGTTCCTTCCTTTTTTATTTATTTGAAAATGACTGTAGTTTTTGGATTTGTAAAGATGTCCTCAAAACCTTGCAGAGGATAATTACGAGTTGAATCCAACTACTTCTAGACTTTGCTACATGTGGCAGGGTTGAAGCGAAACCCTGCTAGGGGTTTCTCCAAATCTTGCTACCTAGTTGTAAGTATTAATTGTCCTTCATAACATTTTTGAAAGTTCAAGTACTTATTTACAAACCCTGCAAGCAATCATTTTTCAAAATTTTAAAGAAAATTACAGTATGGGGGGGGGGTATGAAAAAAAATTCTTTACAAAATTTCAAGTAAATGTAAACGAAGTTGTTTGCTAAGAACTCGGTACCATTGATCCTATTTCTGATTTGTTTCCTACTTTTTTTTACCTCCTATGAATAGATGGTCGGCTATGTACATTTGTTTGGCATATTCTATTCTAGGATGAAGCTACATCTGTATTTCTATCTGACGTGCACATTTTTAATTAGCTGCAGGGTCCTGTCCATGGAAGCTGACATATACTGCTTCAAGGTTTGTTCGACTGCTTTTTGACGCTCTTTTGCATTGCCAAGGTTGAGCATGATTATATGAAGCGTTTTCCCCTTTTCAATGCATTTTAATGTGTTCTATTTGTCCATCATATATACTTTGCAAGATATACATAAGAAAATAGGTTTCACAATTCTATATTATGATTTTATGGTATTAATCGATATTACTTTATCTAATGGCATGATGTTGAGGAGCTTGTTCAGTTCCGGAGAACAAGACGAAAAACTCGAAGAAATATGCTCGTCTTTTTGCTTTATCTTGTTTTGAGGGGAGTAGTCTATTAAAGATGAAGAAGGGTGATTAATCGCGGGAGTATGATTGCGCTGATCTGATATGTCACAAATATTGTTATGATCCAACTGACTAATTTTGTGGAGTTCTTGCTTATCAGTTTCTCTAAAAAAAGATCTGGTTTTGTAACAAAATCATTTACATGCTCATTTTCTCTGTCCTTGTCTGGCTTATCTACTTGAAGCATATTCCTTTTATTCAAGTATATTAAACATTTTCTGGCAGTATTGATTCATTTATCAAACTACCCGTGGAGTTGAATTCCGTTTGCATCGTTACATGCATGTAATGATTCAAAGATAAAATCATGGCGCAGAATGCCTTCAACTCATATGTACACATTGCTTCGTGTTATCATTATGATTCTGAATCTGTATATAGCTGTCATATTATTCCTTCAAAAAGAATAATAGTTTGTGCTTTAAAGTAGATTCAAAGCATTAACCTTGTTAGGATACTTGATATTTAAAATCCTGCTTCCTCTTTACAGGTTCTTTGAAATCTTTATTAAATCTAAAATAAAAAGTACTACATTATTTTATTGTGTTTTTATGGATAATGCTGCCACTTAGCTTTGAATTTCTTAAAATGTTTGTAGAAAAAGCATCTTAATGGTTTGGTTTCACTGGGCTATTTGGATGGCTTTGTTGTTGATTTGAAAATTGTATGCGATGTTTTCGATGGATGCAGTTCTTGCATGTGTTTGATTGCTATTTTTGTTGAAGATGGAGTAAATGATAAATATGGGAGTTGATTTTGTGAGGTTGATGGCGGTAGTATCTGTAGAGGCTTCTCTGGTAGCTTCTGTGGTAGTTGTATCACTGTGCATTATATAATACTAGAGGGAACAATTTTTAACTCTGCACATTTTACGTGGTCGGGAATTAGGAGATAGAGAAGGGGGAAAATGAGAGAAAAGGAGAAGGAAATGGTGAGAGGCGGAGAATAGAAAACCCATAGGGTTCCATTTTCATCATACTTCTAAGATAATTCAAATGAGAGATTCACATAGGCTTATATAGTGCCTAATTCCGAAGTACGCGAGACAAACCTTAAATAACCGATGACTCAAAATACATGTGCGGTAATAAAAAAAGAAAAGCCTAATGGGTGCGATGCGCCCATGCTCACTACCAACGAATGTCTGCCATCGAGTTGGGATCCGTGTCCACATCGCCTTGGTACCGATGTCGACATATGCATCGTGTCATCATCTCCTTGCCCTCTCCTGTCTTCGTAACAACGTTGCCCTCTCAAAAATTTACCTTGTCCACAATGCAGATGCAACGTCTTGGGCGCATTGCAACTGTGATGGTAGAGGGGCGGCCAGGCGGATCGGCTTGTTGTCGTGCCACTAGTATGCAACAAAAGCTATTGTCACTAATTGTTGAGGAGGATGGGGGGCCACTGACATAAGTGAAAAGGACGCTTCCCTTGCTAAGAGGAAAGTGGCCCCAGCTTGAGAAAATCTCATCATCATGCGGGTCCAATTGACATACACGTCCTTGAGGTTATGAAGCCATGTGACCTCGAGTATGATGTTAAGTCCACCGAGCTCAAAAGAATAGAAATCTGCGTGGAAGGGGCAGGGGCCCACAATCATGTGCAGGTCCGTACAGAATCCCCTAGTGGTAGTACAACGGTTGTCACCCAAGCAAACAATGAGAGAAGGCGAAGGAATTGGGAGAATGTCTTGCTGTGTCACCAGGCACTGTGAGATGAAATTGTGGCTAACCCCATTATCAATCAGCATCGTCAGGGGAATGCCAACCAGGGAATTAGTGAGCCTCGTATTCAATGTTGTGGATATCTTCCGACATGACTGACATGCCGACCGACATAAAAGTTTCATGGACAAAACGACACGTTTCCCGATATTTTTTTTACAAAATATTTTTTTGAAATATATTATCCTATATACCCTTTATTAGTCGATATATTCACCGGCATATCAGTCAATATATCCCGACGTTATATTGGATAATTAATTTCAATTTATTTTATTTAGTGTTTATGGTCTAATAGACAATAAACCAAAATTATTTCGTTTCCAAGTTGCTTTGTGCCCTTCCTCCGACTTTTTTCTCTGCACACACCTGTCATTGACTTCGATTCTGCTTGGCCTTTAGATTTTATATTGAAGGTTCCTTATCTTCCATTGTTATCGACAACTTCCTGACGTTTTCTTTCTTCCATACGTTATATTTTCTTGAGCCTAGTTGATCTCAATCCTTTCCAATGGTGATGTAAAGCTCCTTCATAGGACAATCATGAGTCGGGCAGTAGGGTTCTTTACAAAAAAACATAGGCCCCTACTGAGAAGATCGTAGAACTCTTGGATGGCCATCTGGGTGCTATTCGGCGTCTAGAGTAGTTAGGGAGGTGTTCCGAGATGCGGGGGAGCCGCGGTATGCACTTGGGGTGGTGGCCGGAATAGTGTTGGAGGGTGTAGGAAATCGGTGGGGTCATGGAACTACCTGGTGGCTGGCCGGTGTCGATGGAGGCAACATTCAAGTCTGCTTTCACCAAGTGGGCTAGATCCATATCATTAGTAATTGTCCAGAGATGGTGGGTGCGAATACAAGATCGAATGTGGGAAGGATCCCCTGCATGAAAAAGCCAAAGTAATTATCTGGACGTAAGCCAGGAATGTGCGTCGCCAAGGCAATGAACTCGTTGATGTAGTTGTCAAGGAGGCCTTATTGGCGAACACCACACAAATGTTCAACCTCTAGCCCCGAATTGCTAACATCGCAGCGGAGGATAAGGTCTTGTTGGAGTTCCGCCCAAGACAGAAGGGTTGTTCTAGCGCAGTTAGAGAACCCAATGGAGGGCTGACCCCTCCATGCCGATGAGAGTCGTAGCAACCTTTGCGGCTTCGGAGTTCAGTGAATGTCAAAAAATTGTACTGCACGGGAAATCCACCCCACGGGGTCAGTGACGTTGAGGGAGGCAATGTCGAACAAATGGTAAGCTGGAGGGTAGTCCATTGACGGTGGAACGGGATCCCTTGAAAGGTTCGAATGCAAGCTGAGAAGCAATGGGAACTCCGCATTGGAGGTCGAGGGGGCACTCGTTCGACCGATGAGGAGGGTGTCAAACTTAGCTTCCATCAGCAGCATAAGGATTGTAGCGAGGCGATTGACACTTCATGAGCATCGAGGCGGATGGAAATGGTCGGATCCACGGGTGTTGGGGGAGCTAGTGCATCAGAGGGCGCCATGGAACACAGATGAGGGGCAAGCACACGGGAGCAAGGCTGGCGCGGTGCTGAAAAACTAAAGCGGCTTTGTTGAGGCCGACAGAAACCGCCGCTGGATGCAGGGGTGCATTTCGAGCGGGAGGTGAGGTGAGACGGAGGATCGAGCGCTGGAAGGGTTGTCTGAGGCACGCAATTGTTGAGAGATGGAAGGGGGGAAGGGACACATTGACGAGGGAAGCAGACGTAGTCGGTGAGAGCAGCAGACACGGTCGGTGAAAGTGGAGGTGTCACGAAAAGGCCGGGAAGTGGGATTGCAGTTATATCGCGAGCAAAAACGATGAAGCGGAGTGAGATTGATATCTGTTGACGGGAGCAGACAAAGGTCGGGGAGTGGAATCATAACTGTATCACGAGAGGAAACGACAAAGTGGTGCAGGATCGGGGTCTGTTGATGGGCGCGGATGCGATTGGGTGCGGAAGCGACACTGTTGACAGGAGTGGAAGCGTGGCGTTGGACTATTGCCGGATCGGAAGCGAGGCGCTGGACTGTTGTCGGATCGGAAGCAAGGTTGTGGTTGTTGGATCCTTTCGGGAGGCTGAAACCGCAGCCGAAAAATGCTAGGTCGGACCAAAAATTACATAGTCGGGGATTCCGAGATAGACAAGGGGGACATGAGAGAAGAGACGGAAAGGGAGAGAGGAAAAGAGAAAACCCATAACGGTTCCATTTTCATCATACTTCCAAGATAATTCAAATGAGAGATACAAATAAGAATATATAGTTACCTAATTCCGATGTTCGCGAGGGAAAACGGTAAATAATCCAGAGCCCAAAATACATGTGTGATAATAATAAGATAAGGTTGACAGGTACGCTACGCCCGTGCACACTACCGGCGAACGCTTGTCGTCGAGTTGGGATCCGTGTCCACGTCGCCTTGGTCCCGACGCCGATATATGCACCGTGTTCTTGTCTCCTCGTCTCTTGTCCTCTTCCGTTTTCCAAAAATACATGCTATCCTTCTGAGGTAGATGCTGCCATTTGACCCTAAACCAGATTGTGGTGTTGGCCATTGACCCAGACCTGTCTTTGAGACCATGAAGACTGAAGTTTTGTTTTGTATTGTCCAGGTCTTGTTATGGTAGAGTGCTTAGGATTGTATTTGTTGTTTCCTTCATATGTTTTTAATAGTGATATGTGAAACGCATGATGTATACAAAAAGTTTTTGAAAGTTGCAATTTGTATGTGTGCTTATTCTATAATCTTGTAAGAACCATAATATCTATGTTACAATTTCTGAGATGGTCTCTTTTGAATGCTGGAGCTTTATATGTCTGTAGTGTTATTAGCTGACAATTCCCCATTTGGAGATCTTGAGTTCTGTGTTTATAGAGAGAGAAAAAAATCATTATTTTATGTGATTTTGCAAGTTGAATGTGAATTTGTTTTACTAAATTATCTTTGTTCTGTAATGTTGAGCCTACATCTGTCTCCATATTTATTTAAAATAAGGTGAGCCATTGTTTTGGCATAAGCTGGACTGAACTTTAATGTTTTATCTTGTAGCTGAAGGATTTCTCTCCACAAAACAACTTAAAAAGAGTCAGTACCTAATACTGATCATAGCTTATGATATATGATGTAATTTACCCTTATTTCCCCAAAATGTAGCGACAATGGGAACTGTTATGTAATGGGAAGGTAGAGGCGCAAAATGGGCTCGTTTTGAGATTCTATCCACTATTATTTTAATGCTGATGTATTTGTTAAATGAGTAATGCGATGTAGAGGGATGTCAGGCCATGGTTTTGTTCAGGAAGAAAAAGGCTGCAGATGATTATACGAGGGAATGTTAGCATGTTTTCGGATGATTAACATGAAGTGGTTATATCAGTTTTCATAGTTAGCCGATAGAAATTGTGTTGAACTGTGCAGTGTGCCATTTATTTCTAGCATGACTCCCATTTGGGTTTCATGTGCTTCTTTAATTGTTGCCCAACTTAATGGCAAAAAATGTGAGATGCATATTTGACTACTGTGAAAGAAAAACCTTTTATACTATATAATAATGTAGCCAGTTGTGCGATTTAGAGGATATTATCCTCAAAAGTCTTGTTGGTGTGGGACCTTCATTGTAATCATTACATGATCTAATGAAATATGTGGTAGTAGGAAGAGAACAAAACAAATATATGCATGTGCAGAGTCATATGGTCTAATGAATGTGAATAAAGCAATTGGCATTGCATTTTGTTTTCTTTGGTTCTAGACTATAGTAGGGTAAAGGTTTGAGTGTTGTTGTTATTGTTGTTGTTGTAGGCTATGTTGCAATTAATACCGGTCTGAGTAAACAATGTGTTAGTAGATTATGCAAACGTGTGTGGTTTTGTGTTTATGGTAAAATGGTGTCCTAGGGAGAGACGTTTCCACCGTCTAGTGGCATCGGTAAGGATGATACATTCCCTAATATGAGTTTACCTTATATTGGATGATAAAGTTTTTTGCCTATAGCTGGCTGTATACAACTTTTTTTTGCTTGAGAGCAACCTCAATTCCAACACTTGATGTGTTGATCTTCATTGTAAATGGTTTGTGATGATCTCTGCTGTGGTAAAATCTGAGTTCAAGTTTAAGGAGGTTTTTTTAAAAAATATTTGAAAATAGTTCTGTCAAGGTGGTCAGGTGAATGAAATCTTTCTTTTGTCAGTAGGTTGGTTGAAACAGGCACTTTCAAGCGAGTCAAAGCAGACCAAAACTTTCAAGCGAGTTAGTCCGATCGAGTGAGCCGCACGGGTAAATCCTGCTCGTTCGAAAGGCTGCAAAGCCACCCAAACGGGGGGCTCGGACAAAGCACACACACGGGAATAACACCATATCCGTCCAAATAATGTAATGGTAGGTTCGGTCGGGACCTCACATCATATTGAGTGCACAAGCTAGACGTTATGGAATGAGAATCAGATACAACATCTATGCACATCAAAGATTAAAACACCAGCGAAAACATTTTATTTATATCAGCCTGAATGTCCACATCTTTAGGAATAGAAAAACAAGTGTATTGGCCTTATGACATTACATGCTCTACGAACGTGTATATTTCAACATGATTTACATATATTGGCACACAATTCGATAATACATGAAAAAGCTATAAACAGTTCTGGCCTTCGAGGGCAGCTTAACTTTAAGGCTTCTGCCCGCTACTTTCTACTCGGCTTGTCGGTGCCTATACCATCTAAAAAATGGTAAACGAGGGTCAGCTTTGAGCTGACCTCAAACCATGTAATGATACCCCCTCTCCCCGACCATTCTAGCCGACTCTAGGGCGGTGGTAGTGAACTCATGCAAGCAAGCCGTACAAGTACCATATATACACACACACAGTGGCGAACGCAAAAAAAATTTTCAGTGTGGGCGGACTTAAAAATTCTTTGATTCATACTATTATATCACGCCTAATACAATTTTTTGAACAATAGAGTATTAATCACGCTTTAAACTGTGCCTAATACTATAAATTTTTTTAAGAATATGATATTATTCACGACTTAAACCGTGGTTTATAGTTTAAGCCGTGACTAATATAGGTAATTTTTTTAAAAATAGGGTATTAGCCACGATTTACATCCTGACTAATACTGTTAATTTAAAAAAAAATAGAGTATTCGCTACGGTTTAAAGCGTGACAAATATTATTAAATTTTTTTAAAAAAATGAGTGTGGACGGCCACCCACACTCGTCCCAAGATGGGTCCGCCCCTTTATATATATCTATATCTATACTATATATACAAAAAAGTGTCGGGAGCCGTTGCGATTGCACTGTGTAACATCTAAGGTCCATCCAAAGCATCATGGCCATCCATCTCTTTTGCGCTGCTTGCTGCAATCCCGCAGCCTTCCAAGCCCTCTCGCGCCCTAGCTCCTCATTTTTTGCAGCGCCTGCTTCCTTGCCTTCTCACTTGCTTTCTTCGTCGCGATCTAGCTCACGTTCTCCTCCCCTCTCCTCTCCATCTCCCTCTCCATCTCGCTCAGCATCTCGCTCAGCTTCTCCCTACGCCTTTTGGCTCGTGCGACAGAGATGAGCCATTAACGACCTCAACCTCGATCTCGACCCAGGCAGTCCATTCTCCGCATAGACGGTTTCTCCGGCTTCCATCATCTCTTACATGCGAGATATCATCCTTTTCTTGGCACTGAATGACCTAGGTATTCAAGTTTCGCTCTGTTTTCTGAGTTTGCCTACCATCTTCTCGAAGAGGGGAAATATCTAGGTTTCTACTTAAATGCATAATAACTGGTGTAAGACATTTCTCTTCTCTGCCAACTGATCTCCTCTTATCTTCTTCTTTAATTTCTTCATTTCTTGATGCTTATTTTCCTATGCTTTATCATCTATTCGATCCTGTAAGCATTTTCAGAGGAAACTTGATGCGGAGCAGAGACGAGGACGAGCTTTGGGTCCATTCGGGGATGATTTGGAGACTTGCCATATATAGAATGCCCGAATCAACGATCCGACTCCGTGGATGCGTCCGGATTTGCGTTGCGAATCAATTTCATATATAGCTTTGTACTTTACGGATTTTATTTCATTTAGTTTTGTCCCCGAGACCAACGAACAATCATAGCCGTTGATTCCGGGTGTCCTAATTTTATTTCTTATAAATAGATGGTTTAGGGATACCGTCATTTCTCATTGCTGAATGTTTGGAGAGTCTTCTTCACTCATTCCAGTGATCTCCTCCGCGGTGCCGACTCCGTGGAGCCCCCTTGGTGACGACTCCTTGGGAAAGTGTGTATCCCTTGTTATTTTCCTCCCTCCTCCCCATTTTTCCCTTCGCTGTCCAGCCACCGTTGTTGGGTACATTGGAAAATGTGTACCTGATTTGAAGAAGCCTAACTTAGCTTAATGATATACATCAAGGTGTATTTGATGTTGTTTTAAGTTGACATGTGCAGGTGAAGAAGTATTAAAGAATATAGGAAATTATTCTAAGTCCATATGTCGACACCTGAAGAAATTGTGTCGACACTTCAGAATAATTGTGTCGACACTTGAAGGAAGCAGTGTCGACTCACAGAAAGATAGTCGACCACATTTGTGTCGACACTGGGAAGCAGTGTCGACTCACAGAAAGATAGTCGACCATATTTGTGTCGACACTGGGAAGCAGTGTCGACTCACAGAAAGATAGTCGACTTCAACTATGTCGACACCTGAAGGCAGAGTCGACACATACTGAGTTCTGAATCTACAACAACTGTGTCGACACACAGGACTTGTGTCGACACACTGCAAAGTCAAGACCAAGTTATTTTCTGAAGAAAGATGAAGTGTTGAGTCGACACAAATTCTATGTGCCGACTCATTCTCAAGATGAAGTTCTGAAGAAGCAGTGTCTACTTAAAGGCAAACTAGTCGACATCATCAAAGGCTGTGTCGACACCAAAGTCACTTGTGTCGACACATATAGACAGTTGGTCTCGACACTTTCTGACAGTCCGTCTCAACACTTTGTTGTCCAAGACTAAGGCACAGGATCTATTTGAAGACTTGACAGCTGTGGGTTATGACAGGTTAACTGAAGCTGTCAGACTTGTCAGAAGTCAGTTAGAAACCGGATCAGCCGGTTACCATGAAGAAGATCTATAAATAGACAGATTCAGAAGAAGAAATATACAACACACAAGAGGAAATTAATTCTTAATCAACACATCAGTTAAGAGACAAGTCCTCTCTTCAAGAAAGTGCAAGGCATTAAAGAAGATCTTCATCAGAAGATCTAAGAAGACGATCTCAAGATCAGTCTAAGAAGAGTTCTTTCAAGAATTCAGAAGTATCATCAAAGGTGTTGGATAGAGAGGGATCCAGCCACTTAAAGAAGAAGAAGGAAGCCATCATTGGTTTCTCAAAAAGCTGTTTGGAAATCAACTCAGCTAAGTTCAGATTCAAGAAGCTTTGAAGAAAGCTCAGATTCAGTTGATTTCATCAGCTGATCAAGATTTGTCATGTTCTTTTCTCTCTCAACAAAGGCAAGACTTTAAAAACTTTTTTTCTAATTTCTGTAGGATCTGTCAATACAGATCTGAGTTGTAAGCCTGTGTTATAAAGGCTGAGTATAGGAGAGTTGATCTCTGAGTGGTAGGGCTGTTTGCCTGAGTGTAGGAGAAGGTTCTTCTCTGAGTTGTAGGCTTTGTGATAAGGCTGAGGTAGGGCTGTTGAGCCTGAGTTGTAGGAACCTTTTCAGGTTCTGAGCTGTAGGATCTGTGGATCTGAGTAAAGAGGAAGTTTGACCGAATCTAGCATACTGCTAGATAGGTGAAGAGGGAAAGTGGATGTACCCAGACCTTGGGGAACCACTATAAAACAGTGTGCAATCTGTGATGGTTAAATTTCTGTGACTGCTGTGGTGTGTGTTTTAATTCTGTAAGTGAATTCTGCCAAAAAGTGTTAACAAGCATTAGAACCTATTCACCCCCCTCTAGGTGTTTAGGTTGTCTTGAAAGTAAAACTATCAAGTGGTATCAGAGGGAGGTTCCTCAAAAAGGACTTAACCGTCTGAGGTAGATCTGAAAGGCGGAATCAAGATTCAAGAAGATGTGTTCTGGAGAAATCACAAGGAATTAGGGTCGATGAAGTTACCCATCTGCAGGAAGGAAATCTTTGGAATTTGGAAAGAAAGAGTCAGATTGTTCATGGAAGCATCTGACCCAAGGATATACATCACAGTTCAGGAAGGACCCTTCATTCCAATGACGGTATCAGTTCTTGATGCTAATATTCAAACTCTAAAGAGTTATTCTGAAATGACCAAGGATGAAATCATTTTGGCAACCATGGACAAGAGAGCTCAGAATATTATTGTGAGTGCCATAGATGATTCTACATTTCAGAATCTGATTCACTGCAAGACCTCCAAAGAAATGTGGGACACCTTGATTGTCTACATGGAGGGATCTGAAGAAGTAAGACAGGATAGGAAGTCTATGCTCAACCAGGAATATGAAAGTTTTAGACAAGGAAGAACTGATAGCATAACTGAATGCTATAAGAAATTCTATAGAATTGTGAATGAGTTAAAGTCCTATGGAAGAGTCTTCGGTACCTATGAACTGAATGACAAATTCTTAAGATCCTTGACAAAGGATTGGGACACAAAGATCTGTGCCATAAGAGAAGTGGCTAAACTGGCAGAGATTTCTCCTCTAACCTTGTTTGGAAAGTTGTTATCCTATGAAATGCAACTTATGGTGAGGAAGGAGGAGGAAAAGAATTCAAAAGGAGAGCATAGAGAGAAGACAGTGGCCTTCAAGGCAAAAGCCACTAGAAAGAATAGGAGGATATCATCATCTCCTCCTAAGGAAGTTGCAGAAGTTAGTTTTGAAAATTCATATAATCAGGGTTCAGAAAGCTGTGAGTCAGATGCAGATTTTGCTGTATTTACAAGGCAATTCCAGAGATTCTTAAAGAAGAAGCAGTGGAAGTCTAGGCCCTCCTCATCACAGCAAGTTGATGACTATTATCAGAAGAAAAAGTCATCAAGGAAAGAGAAGAGCAGAACAAAGCCCAGCAATGCCACTACTTCAAAGATTGTCTGCTATTATTGTAGTAGGCCTGGACATGTAGTGGCTGACTGTCCTGATAAGAGAAAGGAGTCATCAGACAAGAAGAAGACTTATCAAAAGGGTAAGAAGGAAAAATCCTTTGTTGCAAAGAAGGAAAAGAGCCTAACAGATCAATCAACTTCAGAATCAGAATCTGAAGCATATATTGGACTGTATGCTGCTATTGAAGAAGAGGAGTTCATGCAATTGCTAGACTCCATCTATGAACAAGAAGATCATCAGTGCATGGGACTGATGGCAGGATTAGAAGAAGACATGTGCCAGAATCAGTCTGGTCCTAGTAAGGTACTATGTCCTTCAATAAAATCTGTTTGTAGCACAAGTGCAGAATCAGCTACATCTGCATCAAGTGATGTAGATGCATCTGAATCTGAAGGAGATGTCTATCAATTGATAGATAAGTATGGGGACTTGTTGCAGGCCCTTAAGAAAAGCAAGAACCTGGTTAAATCTCAGGCTCAGGAAATTGCTGATCTAAAGGTAGCTGCAACTGAGTTTGAAAAAGTAATTGATCAGAAGTTAAATGAAATTGCCAAACTGAAGAATATAACTATTATTCAGATGGGCACAATCAATTATACCAATGATCAAGTGAAGAGTCTGGAGGCCGAACTAAGAATAGAAAAGGAGTTAGTGGCTAGTTACTCTAAACCAAAGTCTGTCTTACCCTTAATAGATGAATTTGTGACTCAAAAGGGTAAGGCAGGATTAGGATTCAAAGGTAACCCCAGCGCAGCCCAATTCAAGAGGAAGGGCAAAGCTCCTGTCAAGCCACTGAACCTTTCAGTCCCTATTAAGTTTAGAAAGGTGCAAGTGCCTTCTAACCAATATGATCATGAAAATGTTCATGGTCATATTAAGACTAATGTTCTGATAAACAAATGTGTAAATGCCAACAGGCCTATTCATGTTCATAAACCTAATGGTTATAAGAAATCAGTGGGTGAAGCTGCTGCAGCACCAGCAATGGACAGAAATTCTTCTGTCAAAGATGTATCTAGATCTAGATACAATAAGTTTGAATGTTGGTGCTGTGGCAAGAGAGGCCATTTTGCATTAGACTGCTGGCATAACACAAGTGTTAGAAAGAACAATAGTCTACCAATTAGAAGAGATAATGATAGCTTTGTTAATGCTAACCTGAACCAAGGACCCATGACTTACTTGGGTTCTAAGGGTAAGTAAATCTGTGTTGCAGGAAAGTCCAAGTGACCATGCCCCTATATGGTACTTGGACAGTGGTTGTTCCAGGCACATGACTGGAACAAAGGGGCTGCTGAAGGAGTATACATCTGTCAAAGATGGACCCAAAGTGATCTTTGGTGGATCTGAAAAAGGAATCATCAAAGGGTTTGGTAACATTTCTACTAACCTAATTACTATCACCCAAGTGGCTTATGTAAAAGGTTTGAAACACAATCTAATAAGCATAAGCCAGCTGAGTGATTTAGGATATGACATTTCATTTGTTAAGAATGGATGTCATATCAAAAGGTCAAGTGATCAAAAGATCATATTGACTGGGTATAGGAAGAGAAATGTCTATTGTCTTAATTTTGTATGTGAGATCAAGGCTTCTTCCATCTGTCTTGTAGCTGATGATAATGCTTCTCATTATGTCAAGTGGCACAAGAGATTGGCTCATCTTAACTATAAGACAATTGACCAACTCTTTAGCAAAGAGTTAGTGAGGAATGGTTCTCAAGTTAAGTGTATAAAGGAAGAAATATGCTCAGCTTGTCAAAAGGGCAAGCAGACAAAATCCTCCTTTCAAAGCCTTGAAAACAAGGATTCTGTGAGGTGCCTATACCTCTTACATATGGATCTTTTTGTTCCTATGCCAGTTCATAGTCTAGGTAGGAAAGTCTATACTTTTGTGGTGGTAGATGACTATTCTAGATTTACATGGGTGTTCTTTCTGAGATAGAAATCAGAAATCCTAAGTGTCTTACTTAATTTTGTGAAGCAAATTCAGAATGAACTAAATAGTACAGTGGTCAAAATCAGAAGTGACCATGGTACTGAGTTTCAATCTGAAAGCATGACAAAGTTATGTGAAGACTTTGGGATTTTCCAAGAGTTCTCCTCACCTAGAACACCACAGCAAAATGGCATTGCTGAAAGAAAGAATAGAACATTAATTGAAGCTGGTAGAACACTATTGAGTGACACCTCTCTTCCAGAATATTTTTGGGCTGAGGCAGTTAACACTGCATGTCATGTGATCAATAGGGATTCTATCACCAAGAACCACAAAAAGACTCCCTATGAGATTATGAAAGGTAGAAAACCAAATCTATCCTACTTCAGGATCTTTGGTTGTAAATGCTATATACTTCACAATGGCAAGACATACCTAACTAAGTTTGCTACCAAATCCCAAGATGGGATATTTGTTGGGTACAACATAAATAGTAAGGCCTATAGAATCTACAACTTGACTACTCAAGTTGTTGAAGAATCTGTACATGTTGTGTTTGGAAACAAGATTAATCAACTGTGAGTTGTCTTGTAGATCAAATGATTCAACAGGTATAAGCAAAAGAATGGACAAGCTCTCCATTGCTGAAGCATCAAAGGAAGATGGAGCATTGGAAAATGAAGGCTACTGTCCAGGGGGAGTACAAGACTCAATAGATACTGATGAAAACCAAGAGGTTCAACATGAAGAAGGAGTTGGAGATGTTCAACCAGAAAGGAATCTTCCTCCAGCTACAAGACATTTAAGAGATCATCCAGCTGATCAGATTATAGGTGATCCAAGACAGGGAGTGCAGACTAGAAGCAGAAATCAAAGCACAGATCTGCATTCAAGTTTCCTGTCTCAAATGGAGCCTAAGAAGTTTGAAGAAGCCATCCAAGACCAGCACTGGATTGATGCTATGCAAGAGGAGCTGAATCAATTCAGAAGGTGCAATGTCTGGGAGCTTGTTCCTAAACCAAGAGGCCACAACATAATTGGCACAAAGTGGATTTATAGGAACAAATTGGATGAGAGTGGAATAATAGTGAAGAATAAAGCAAGATTGGTTGCAAAAGGATACAGGCAGGAAGAAAGGATTGACTTTGATCAAACCTTTGCCCCAGTAGCAAGGCTGGAGGCAATCAGAATGTTCCTTGCCTATGCAGCCTATCAAGACTTCAAAGTGTACCAGATGGATGTGAAATCAGCATTCCTAAATGGTGATTTAAAAGAGGAAGTCTATGTAGAGCAGCCATCAGGTTTTGTAGATCCTCTTAAACCTGATTATGTCTATAAGCTTAGGAAAGCTTTGTATGGGTTAAAGCAAGCCCCAAGAGCTTGGTATGAAACCTTGTCTACTTTCCTTATTGAGAATAAATTCTCAAGAGGAAAAATAGACAAAACTCTATTCCTTAGGGAATCCAAAGGTAAGATCATCTTAGTTCAGATCTATGTTGATGACATAATCTTTGGATCTACTGAAAACAACCTTTATAAAAAGTTTGCCAAACTTATGCAAGAGAAGTTTGAGATGAGCAGTATGGGGGAACTTAAGTTCTTCTTGGGACTCCAAGTAAGACAGACTGATGATGGCCTGTCCATATCCCAGTCTAAGTTCACCAAAGAATTAATTAAGAAGTATGGTATGGAGTCATCCTCCACTATGAGAACTCCTATGGGAACAAGTATGCCTATATGCAAAGATGATGCAGGTAAACCTGTTGATGAATCTTTGTATAGAGGAATAGTTGGCTCTCTACTATATCTCACTGCTAGTAGACCAGATATTATGTATGCTACATGTGTTTGTGCTAGGTACCAAGCCTGCCCTAAAGAATCTCATTATACTGCAGTCAAAAGGATTCTGAGATATCTTAAGGGCACACCTAATCTAGGCCTTTGGTACCCTAGGAATAGAGATTTTCTACTAACAGGTTATTCAGATGCAGACTTTGCAGGCTGTAGAGAGGATAGAAAGAGTACAACAGGTACTTGTCAATTCTTGGGAGGAAGATTGATATCATGGAGTAGTAAGAAGCAGACCAGTGTGGCAATATCCACAGCTGAGTCAGAATATATTGCTGCTGGCAGCTGCTGTGCACAACTATTGTGGATACAACATCAGTTGAAAGACTATGGTATTCAAGTAAGTAGAACACCTTTATTGTGTGATTCTAAAAGTGCTATTTCTATTGCTAATAATCCTGTTTCTCACAGTAGAACTAAGCATATAGAAATTAAATACCATTTTCTTAGAGAGCATGTAGAAAGAGAAGACATCTCATTGGAATTTGTTAAAACAGATTATCAAATAGCAGATGTATTTACTAAGCCACTGAATGAAACAAAATTCAATAAATTTAAAATTGAATTAGGCATGCTGACCATTGATTAAGTTTATCAACAAACTTACAAGTGATATTAGATTATCAAGTGGTATTGACAAAAATAGAAATTGGCTAAGTAAAATAGTGTCGACACATTCAGTGATAATGTGTTGACTCAGTGAAGTCATGTCGACTAGTTAGAGAATGTGTGTCGACACAGAGAATTTGTGTCAACACTTAAGAATCAAATAGTCGACTCATCCAGGAATGTAGTGTCGACTTCACCAGAATAGTGGTGTCGACACTTACAGATTTTGTGTCGACACTTATCCTAAGAGTCGACACAGAATTTCTGATGCTCTACTATGACTCTCAGGTGTCGACATATCAAAAATTGGTGTCGACACATAGTAGACAGACTTGCTGTCAAGACAATAGAAGTTTGTGTCGACACACTCCATCTGTGTCGACACATATAGACTGTTTTTGCCTGACCTTTGATCTTCTTTCCCTAGAAGGTATAAATAGGTCAAGAACTTATTCTATCGACACGCTTATAGGGTTTTGGAGACTGAAACCCCGTGTCGACAATCTCTCTCTCTTCTCTCTCAAGATTTCTTGTCTGCTCAATGGCGCCAAAGGTTGAAGATAACGTCAACGAAGGATATGAGTTGGTACGCAATGCCTTTGCGAATGCCCCGACAAATGTTCAAATGGTTATCACTCTAATCTCCGAATCTGGATTAGAGTTTCTAGTTTCTGAACCTTCAAAGATATGGAAGAAGGAGGTGCTTGAATTCTTTACCTCTACATCAGTGGATTCAGTTGGTCTCAAGATAAAGTCCATAATTCATGGGACAAAGGTGAAATCACACCAAGAAGTTTGAGAAAGATTCTACAATTGCCTATAGTTGAGAATGAAGAAGAGGTCCCAGCCTCTAAGTCTAGGGAGGCTCTCCAATGGTGTGGATTGGATCCAACCTTAAAGATTGGATCTGCTTTTAACAGAAAAGGGATGAACCAACAAGGCAAGTTTCTGTCAGAAGTAGTTGGGAAAGTAATTTTGTGCAAACCAGGTGGACATGATAGGATTTCAGCCTATATGTTCAGCCTAATGACTAGAATTGTGTTTACAATTCCAACTGACTAGTCAGCTGTAGTATTTGATAAGATCAAGGAAGGAATCAAGAAGCCAAATCTGGCTAGAATTGTTAGTTTATACCTGACTGGAGTGATTCCTGAGGTTATGCAACAACTGCCTGGGTCCAAGATTAATCACATGAGGAAGATGGATATGAGATTATTTTCAAGATGGGATAGGGTGCTGTCTAAAGATGTGCCTGATGAGAGCAGGCAGGACACCCCTGTAAGATCCCCTACACATGATCTAGGCACTGTCCAACATCAAGAAGAGCAAGTGAGAGAGCAGGTTGAAGATCAGCCTGAGTCTACTCAAGTTCAGAAAGAAACCATTCCTGCACAGATGCAGGGGGAGCAAGCTCACTCTCCTGCCCAGAATGTATCTACTTCTGAACAGGTAAAGGGAGAGCAAGTGAGTTTTTCCTATCTAGGACATTACTAATATTTCTATTCCTGCACAGGTGCAGGGGAAACAAGTGTATTCACCTGCCCAGGATATTCCAAATACTGATCAAGTGCAGGGGGAGAAGATGTCTGTACAAGTGCAAGAGGAAGAACAAATTGATTTATCAAAAGATTTGAATATTGCAGATCTGGATGATTCAACATCTGTTCAAGCTTAGAAGGAATACACTCTAGATGAGTTATTTCCTAATACTGAAATTGCTACTGATAGAGTAGAGGAGGAGCAAGTCAATGAAAAGGCATTAGACATGGAGATAGAGCAAGAAGCTGAGAAGGAACAAGAAGTTGAGGGGGAGCCTGTGAATGTTGAGGCTGAGAAACATGTCACTGAAACTAATATTCCTCCTACTCCTCCTGAAAGAGTTCAAATAGAAAGTTCATCAGACTCTGAGACTGAAGAAGCCAGAATGGCTAAGAAGAGAAAGCTCATAGTTTTCAAGAGAAGGACCCAAAGTTATAAGCAAGCACTCCAAACTTCAACTCACCAATCTACATCTGAATTTAACTACAACAAGTTCATGGTAGATTTGCAAGTTAAGTTGGATGAGCAGAGATTAGCAATGGAGAAGTATGTTGATGAGAGCAATAAATCCCTTCAATTTGACTTGGCTCAAGATATTAAGTCTATTAGATTTGAAGTAAATATGAATAAGAAGGAGATGACAGATTGCTTCCATAAGGGAGGTAATGCTGTAGTGTTTTTGGCTAAACAACAGCAGTCTATCCTCACTAAAGTGGATGATATTGCTTTGAAGCAAGGTTATGTTTTGGAGAATCAGCCGAGGATGAATGATAATTTGACTGAATCTCACCATGAAATTCTTGCAGAGTTCCAAAAGGCTACTACAGGGATGACTGCAGCAAGAGCAAAAGAGATGGAAGCTTTTGATCAGAAACTAAAGGAGGCTATAACTTCAGTTCAATCTGCCATCACTACATCTCAGAAGAAAATATCTGACAAACTTCAAAAATTGAAACCATATTTTAAAGAAGGTGTGAATTATCTAGATGGCCAGATCAGATTTCAGAAGGATGATCTAAGAGATCATATTACCAGAGAAGTCATAAAGGGGGAGAGGTTGCTAGTTCATGCTGGCTCAGAGCACACCAAATGGGTGACAAATAGTATTCGAGTCACATTGGGATATCCACCTTTGTGTGATGATGCTATGGTGGCTGAGTCAGGAATTCAAACAGGTCTACTTGAAGGCAATCAACCTGAGATTGCCCAAGTCATTTACCCTCCTCCTGATTTTGATATGATTGATCAGCAAGTTCAGGATATGTATAGTCCTCCAAAGGAGGTTACCATGGTTGTTATTGAAAAAGTTGATAAGCCTGATGCCAACTTGAAAGAACAGCAAGATGCTCTACTATCAAAGAAAAGATTTAGAGAGCAAGCTGAACTTAAGCCAGATTTTGAGCAGTGGAGCCCTACTTCAAGAAATATTATACTAACTGCATGGAAGGCTGTAAAGGACAAAGTACATGAAAGAGGAAAGTGGTATAATGAAATGGAATGGCAAAAGTATGAAGCTAGGCAGGAAGCCATAGTACAGTTCAGGAGAAAAGCCAAGCTGGGAAGGCTGCCACCAGATGCTCAGGAGCCGAGCAAGTACTTTCCAAAGCCCTTTCATTACTTTGAAAGGCAAAGGCTCAAGGAAGAAGCACAGAAGAAAGCTGAGCTAAAAGGTAAGAAGCCAGCTGAAGTTGCTGAAGCTCCTGTGAAGGCTCAAATCCAATCTGGCAAAGGAATTGTCATAAAAGAGCCTGATCAGTCTTAGTTCTAAGTTCTTTCAAAAGTGTTTTGAAATGTTTTGTTTAATCATTCAATGTAAACATCTGTAATCAAACATTACCAAATTATAAACAAAATTTTGTTTGGAATCATATATTCATGTTCACTCTGTGATGAATTGTTAATATTTTGTTTATATTAAGTATTCCTGTAATGTCATACATCATCATATTGTATTTGTTATAAATGGTGTATATCATTAACTAAAAGGGTTATGACTTCTCCAAATAGGGGGAGATTGTTGGGTACATTGGAAAATGTGTACCTGATTTGAAGAAGCCTAACTTAGCTTAATGATATACATCAAGGTGTATTTGATGTTGTTTTAAGTTGACATGTGCAGGTGAAGAAGTATTAAAGAATACAGGAAATTATTCTAAGTCCATATGTCGACACCTGAAGAAATTGTGTCGACACTTCAAAATAATTGTGTCGACACTTGAAGGAAGCAGTGTCGACTCATAGAAAGATACTCGACCACATTTGTGTCGACACTGGGAAGCAGTGTCGACTCACAGAAAGATAGTCGACCATATTTGTGTCGACACTGGGAAGCAGTGTCGACTCACAGAAAGATAGTCGACCTCAACTATGTCGACACCTGAAGGCAGAGTCGACACATACTGAGTTCTGAATCTACAACAACTGTGTCGACACACAGGACTTGTGTTGACACACTGCAAAGTCAAGACCAAGTTATTTTCTGAAGAAAGATGAAGTGTTGAGTCGACACAAATTCTATGTGTCGACTCATTCTCAAGATGAAGTTCTGAAGAAGCAGTGTCGACTTAAAGGCAAACTAGTCGACATCATCAAAGGCTGTGTCGACACCAAAGTCACTTGTGTCGACACATATAGACAGTTGGTCTCGACACTTTCTGACAGTCTGTCTCAACACTTTGCTGTCCAAGACTAAGGCAATGGATCTGTTTGAAGACTTGACAGCTGTGAGTTATGATAGGTTAACTGAAGCTGTCAGACTTGTCAGAAGTCAGTTAGAAACCGGATCAGCCGGTTACCATGAAGAAGATCTATAAATAGACAGATTCAGAAGAAGAAATATACAACACACAAGAGGAAATTAATTCTTAATCAACACATCAGTTAAGAGACAAGTCCTCTCTTCAAGAAAGTGCAAGGCATTAAAGAAGATCTTCATCAGAAGATCTAAGAAGACGATCTCAAGACCAGTCTAAGAAGAGTTCTTTTAAGAATTCAGAAGTATCATCAAAGGTGTTGGATAGAGAGGGATCCAGCCACTTAAAGAAGAAGAAGGAAGCCATCATTGGTTTCTCAAGAAGCTGTTTGGAAATCAACTCAGCTAAGTTCAGATTCAAGAAGCTTTGAAGAAAGCTCAGATTCAGTTGATTTCATCAGCTGATCAAGATTTGTCTTGTTCTTTTCTCTCTCAACAAAGGCAAGACTTTAAAAACTTATTTTTTAATTTATGTAGGATCTGTCAATACAGATCTGAGTTGTAAGCCTGTGTTATAAAGGCTGAGTGTAGGAGAGTTGATCTCTGAGTGGTAGGGCTGTTTGCCTGAGTGTAGGAGAAGGTTCTTCTCTTAGTTGTAGGCTTTGTGATAAGGCTGAGGTAGGGCTGTTGAGCCTGAGTTGTAGGAACCTTTTCAGGTTCTGAGCTATAGGATCTGTGGATCTGAGTAAAGAGGAAGTTTGGCCGAATCTAGCATACTGCTAGATAGGTGAAGAGGGAAAGTGGATGTACCCAGACCTTGGGGAACCACTATAAAACAGTGTGCAATCTGTGATGGTTAAATTTCTGTGACTGCTGTGGTGTGTGTTTTAATTCTGTAAGTGAATTCTGCCAAAAAGTGTTAACAAGCATTAGAACCTATTCACCCCCCCTCTAGGTGTTTAGGTTGTCTTGAAAGTAAAACTATCAACCGTTCTCCTCCGAAACCCTCATCCGCACCCCCTATAACCCACAAAATAGCCGGACGTTTTCCTGTTCAGAAAGCAGTCACTGTTCACGGGACTGTTCACGACACTATTTACGACACTGTTCATTTATATCATTTATTGTTCCCTGCATATGGTTTTTTCCCATTACTACTGTAGACTTCCAGAGCCGCCGACCACCTTCCGGACACCCTCCAACCGCCTGCCTAGCCGCCTCCACCCCTCCTACAGCCTACCAGCAGGCTGCCCAACCTCCTTCGCCCCTCTAGCCGTCCACCAGTGAGCCGCCGCTCTCCCTCGGCCCAACCCTATCCCACCCACACCCTCTCTATCTCCGTCCAACAACCGTCTTGCTATTTTCAGCCCCAAACCAGTCCAGATCTGGGAATTCCAGCCAAGATCTAGCTACCCCGCCCTTTTCCTTTTGATTCCCTCACTCCCCAATCACATGGAACCACCTCCAAACAGCCACCCACTGTCGGATCTGCCTTGATCAGGGCAATCCAGCCCAGATCCCACCCCCATCCCCTGATCCAGGCCTCGCAACACCAACCAGCCATCCCTCTTATCCGTCCTCGCCTCCCCATCACCGGAACCCTTCTCCAATCCCTCCAACGTTCAAATCTCTTTTATTTGGCAGCAACCCTAATATTTGTGCGGTGTATTTATATTGGTATTTGGTTGTAAGACATGAATATGGTGTGATTATTACATGTTTGTTTGGTATTTCAGTTTGTTATAGTTATTTGCTCATGAACTAATCTCTAACTGCATGAAGAATTTATTCGTGACGTGCTCGTGCTTTGGCCCTTCAAGCGGAGGAAAGCCTAAGCCTGTTCCGCTTAATTAATTTATTTTGCCTTGCTTTGGAATTGTATGTGTGGGATGTTGTGTTTATTATCCAATTATGATCTAATCGTCGGACATTTGCATAGCATGTAGGGTTAGGTCACAGATTTCCCGCCGCCTATAGGTTCGTCGTGCGTCAATTGGTATCAAAGCCAGGTTACGTGCACTTTTCGATACATAGTCGTAGATTCTATAGGTTTGTCATTATGTCCAGGTATCACCACTTGTCCCCACCTCACTTTGGAGGTCTTGAGTCCACTTGCACCCGCTCTCACAGAGCCCCGTCAGGGAGATCCTCACATTATTACGATGATCATTCTCGATTGTAGTGCACAAATTTCAGAGATCGTGTTGACCCACTAAAAAGACCTCACTATGCTAGAGACGATCAGTATGATGATTGTCATCGTTCTTATCCGTACACACGAGCAGATTGTGTTGATCCTTCGACACGGCTCGGTACCTTAAGAATAATTATTATGAGGATAGTCGTTCCGAGAGAGATCTTGAGAGTCAGTTTCGTACTGCTTTCCCTTCCTTTAACGAATCATCGAGTCCTGAGTCTTTCCGCTATTGGCTCGTGGATATGAAGTATTATTTAGATCATTCTAGTTATTTGGTGAGTGTCGCGTCAATTTTGCGAAACTTAGACTTTTAGATCAGGCGAGGGATTATTGGGCTAGCGTTGAGAGGACCCGCGAGCGAGACTGTCTTCGTCGCATCACTAGTTGGGCATACATGGAGCGTATATTATGTCAGAGATATCTGCCTTCGTCATATCGGTGTCGCTTGCTCGACCAATTATTTTCCCTTCATCAAAGATCCATGTCTATCGCTGAGTACAGGGATCGCTTTGATGAGTTAGTTGTGAGGAGTGATATCCGAGAGGACCCAACCATGGCCACTACCAGATTTCGGTCTGGTCTTCAATATGATATTCGTACTAAGGTAGTTTATCATAGCTCGGATTCCCTCGAGCAGACAAATCAGCTCGCCCTTCGTTATGAACGGCCATTGAGATCTGCTAGAGCTGGTCGATGAGATTCTAACCTTGACCTCTACAGTACGAGCACCTACCATACTGAGGCCACCACGATGCCTACCACTATCCTATCAGGCACGAAAAAAGTTATACCAGATGCAAAGTACTCTCATCACAGTGAGGTGCTTTGCCCAGTGAGTGACCTATCTCTTGTTTCTGACCCGCCTCTCGTGATCCCGACTGAGAGCGAGCTTGAGCGACCTACTGTCATTACCCAAAGTCACATCATGACGGAGAGACCAGAGCCTGATGTTGATCTTATAATGACTATGCCACCCATTCACGGGGACACGACCCCTTACGATTGTACAACCCCGTATCCAGCGAGTGGGTCCGCAAAAGCTAGACCGGCCGGTCTAGACCGCCTCATGGTCCGTACAGGGCCCTTTGCCGAGCCCGAGCTCGGTAATCGTCGTACCGAGCTCGGCGATCGTCGGGCCGAGCTCAGGATTCTTAGAGCTGAGCCCGGCCGCTGACTCGCCAAGGATAATTTCCGAGCCTGCACTCGCCAAAGTGGGGTACTCGCCCGGCGAACTCGCATTCGCCGCCCTTGCCGAGTAGAGGATCCAATGGCCATCCCGCCCCCAGTGGTATGTCCCTAGCCTCTCAGAACAACGGAGCTTGGCTGTTGGCAGGCCAGCCCAAGGGGACTTCAGTAATTTCAGCCCAGCAGAGGTAGGCTATCCGTAGGCCGTTTTCAGTTTTCTATAAATAGGACCCAAGGGGTACCTCAGAGCACACTTACTTGTCTCCCAGTCTTCTCGTGCTTTCTGAGGTACCTTAGCCCGACCTTTTGGCTAAGGAGGGGAAGCGCTCTGAGATCTTCCGGGATCGTGGTGGGACCTCTGCGCCGGGCCCTTGGTCTAGTCCTTTGTTCTTCACTTTCTTGTCATTTTCTTGCAGGAGCGGAGTAGGTGCGCGACCACACCTTTCCCCAAGGGTCGAACTCCACAGAGACCGACTTTTCGGTTTCAACATTTTGGTGCGGTAAGCGTGGAGAGTGGTCAGCAGAGAAAATCTTCTGCAGGTTTGATGACCGGATAAGAAGGACAAGGATCAGGCAGGGGCAACTCGCCACCCCCTCCCCCGCCCCCAGCACCGGGTGTGCCAGCAGAGCTCAGGGAGGAGATCCTCGGGCTCGTCAGGACAGCACTCGGCATGCGAGCCGAGAGTGCAAAACTAGCAGTCCCGGTGGTCGCCGCTCCCACACTCGGCGATGACGCGCCGCTCAGGCGGCCAGGGAAGGAGCCCGCCGAGAGGGGCGAGCGCGAGTTCCAGGGGCGAGTCCTATTCCCCGACTCGGCTACCGAGCACCACTTCGGCGAGACAGCAGGGAGGGAGTTCCCACCTCGCCCGGCTGAGGGGGGGGGGGGGGGGAGCCCCTTCAGCGAGTTCGTTTCCTCCGCCCCAGTTCCAGAGTGGTTTCGCGAGCCGGAGATGTCCTACTACTCTAGGAGAGGAGACCCGGTCCACCACATCCAATGGTTCGAAGACATGGTCTCTATCCGACAGATGTCGTATAGCTTCAAGTACAGACTCTTTGCCATCACCCTCAGGGAGAAGGCAAGAGAGTGGTTCCACCAACTCCCGACCGGGTCCTTCTACTGCTTCGAGGACCTGCGATGGGGGTTCATGTTGAGATTTACCACTTCCAAGAAGAGAAAGAAGGAGGCGGAGTCTTTGTTCCGCATCAAGCAGAGGACGGGGAAAACCCTGGGAAGCTATCTGGATAGATTCCAGGAGGAACTGTCCCAAGTGCAGGAGATGCCAGGGCACACCATGATGGTGGCCTTCACCCTGGGTCTCCAGTTCGGGTTCTTCGCTGATATGGAGGCAGCACACCCGGAGTTTACGCGGAGGTTGGCCAGGTGGTCCATGGAGGAGGAGAGGCCAAGGGGTGGCCGAGCTCAGGAGGAGAGGAGGGCTGAGCCCCGGCAGAGGGAGCAGCCGCAGCAGCAGCCACAGCCTAGGTGGGGGCATACGGAGCAGGCACATCGTTTGGGATGGAGACCGGAGTGGCAGGATCAGGCACCACGGATGGGTTATCAGGGAGGAGATAACCGCCAGGGTGGCCGGGGGCAGTTCAACCCCTAGGGAGGTAGGTAGGGCCGGAGATCCCCTCTCCTCGACCAGGAGGAGGCAATGGCAATTGCCATGAGGGGGAGGAGGAGAGGACAGTGGAGAAGAAGGAGGGAGGTCAGGGTGGACCTGCCCTATTGTGATTTTCATCAAGAGGAAGGGCACCTAGCATCCACGTGCCCGGAGTTCCTCGAGATGAGAGGAAACAGGGAGCAACAACAACAAAACCAACGGGAAGTGCAGATAGAGGAAATCCGGCCTCGGATGGAGGAAGATCGGTGTGAAGATCGGGTTGATTTGGGTACCCAAGGAAGGATCAGAGCGATCCACAGGAGGGGGGGGGGGTGGGATCGAGGCTTCCCGTAAGTCAAGCATCCACACCATGTACCGAAGGAGCGTTGGCTCCACATCCCAGTCCCCGCCCTCGGATGAGAAAATCACCTTCTCTAGGGAGGATATGCCGGGTCACGAGGACCCCTTTTGCGATGCGCTGGTCATCCAGACAGCCATCGAGGATTTTACCGTCTCCCGGATCCTCGTCGACAACGGGAGCTCGGTCAACGTCATCTTCAAGAGGGCATTCGACGCGATGAAAGTAGAGGCCAGAAGGGTGTTGGCCTCGGACGGGCCCCTGTTCGGCTTCTCGGGGGAGAGGAAAGAAGTCGAGGGAGGAGTGGGACTCAATGTCACTCTGGGGGGGGGGCAGTCACGTAATTGCAAGTTCGTCATCGTAGACGCACCCAGCAGCTACAGCGCCATCTTCGGAAGACCCCTCATCAGTGCCTTCCGCTGCGTCCCCTCGTCCTTCCACCAGTGCCTAAAGTTCAACGTCGAGGGAGTCCAGATCCGGGTCCGAGGAGATCCTAAGGAAGCAAGGGAGTGCTACGTTTCGGCAGTAAACTCCGTCTCTTGGCTGGAGGGGGCCGAGGAGATGGAGAGGAGGTTGGAGGAGCTAGAGCGGGAAGCTGGCGGAGAAGAGATGGTGGATGAGTGCCGCATCCAGGCGGAGGTCGCGGAAGAGGCCCGTGAACCGGCCGAGGCAATGGTCGTGGAGGAAGCTGAGGAAGAGATCCTCGCCCCCGGAGGGGGGGGGGGGTGTAGAGGAATGGGGGGAGCAGTCTCGTCTGGAGGCAGCAGAGGAGGTGGCGGAGATGGAGGTTCTCACCATCATAGGCCGGGTGGAGAAGGTCCGCATCAGCGGAGGACTAACTCCGGAGGCTCAAGGCAGGATGCTGGAGTGCATCCAGAAGAATGTGGATGTCTTCGCCTGGAGCGCCGCAGAGATGTCGGGGATCGACCCCAACGTGGCCTGCCATCGCCTCAACCTGGACCCGGAGGCTCGCCCCATCCAGCAGAAGAAGAGGTCCATCGTGGACAAGCTCACCGAGCCCATCAGTGAGGAAGTTGCCAAGCTCCTCAAGGCTGGTTTTGTATCCGAAATCCAATACCCCGGCTGGGTCTCCAATGTTGTAATGGTTAAACAAGGAGATGACCGGTGGAGGATGTGCACTGACTTTTCTCTTCTTAATAAATCATGCCCGAAAGATTGTTATCCCTTGCCTCAGATCGACGCGCTGGTTGACTCAGCCGTCGGTTTCCCTGTAATGAGTTTTCTGGATGCTTTTTTAGGTTATCACCAAATTAGAATGCACTCCCCCGACGTCAAAGATGTCTCGTTCATCACAGGGGATGGATGCTATTGCTATAAAATGATGCCCTTCGGGCTAAAAAATGCGGGGGTGACCTACCAAAAAATGATGGACAGGGTCTTCCGAGAGTAGAAGGGGAGAAATCTGGAGGTGTACGATGACGACCTCATGATCAAAAGCTTGGACGTCGATTCCCACCTCCGGGATTTGGAAGAGACTTTCGCCACCCTCCGCAAATACAAGATGAGATTGAACCCCCTGAAGTGTATCTTCGGGGCGAAAAGGGGAAGTTCCTGGGGCATCTCCTCACCCCTGCCGGTGTAGAACCTAATCCAGATAAGGTAAGAGCGATCATGGAACTAAGGTCACCGCAAAATGCTAAGGAGGTACAACGGTTGACAGGGAAGTTGGCGGGGTTGAGTAGGTTCCTATCCCGAGCCGGGGAGAGGTGCTCCTCATTCTTCAAAACCTTGAGAGGGGGTCGGAAGTTTGAATGGATCTCGGAGTGCGAGGAGGCATTCCAGGACTTAAAGAAACAGCTAACCTGGGCCCCCCCTGCTCCAAGGGCCCAAGGGGGGGGGGGGGAGAACCTATTTTTGTATCTGGGGGTCGGGGCAGAGGCCCTAAACTTGGTTTTGGTCCGGGAAGAGGGGAATAAGCAACTCCCCGTTTATTATGTAAGCTGGGTACTGAGGAAGGCTGAGCTTCGGTATCCCATCTTGGAGAAGCTGGCCTTCGCCCTAATCATCTCTGCCCGGAGACTCCGACCTTATTTCCAGGCACACTCGATCCGAGTGGTGACTGACCACCCCCTCCGCAATATCTTCGAGGGGGTAGAGCATTCAGGTGGGTTGGCCAAATGGTCGGTGGAACTGAGCGAGTTCAACATCTCCTTCGTTCCCATCCTCTCAATCAAGGCCCAGGCTTTGGCTGATTTCTTAGCAGATTACATGGTCGAGGTGGCGGAGGAACAACTCACTCGCCCGGTCCCTTGGAAAGTCATGGTGGACGGTGCCTCGGGGAAACATTCTTTGGGGATCAGAGTCATCTTGGAAAGCCCCCAGGGGACAAGAATCGAGCAAACCGTGATAATACATTTCTCTATCACTAATAATCAGTCCGAATACGAAGCTATAATCCCAAGTCTGCGCCTGGCAAGGGAGTTGGAGGTGCATGACGAGGAGGTCCTCACTGACTCCATGGTAGTGGCTTCCCAGATCAATGGGGAGTTTGAGGCCAGGGAGCCCACCCTGCAGTTCTATCTGACAAAAGTGAAAGGAATTATCGGGACCTTTCAAACCTTCTCCATCAAACACGTGCCTCGAGAGGAAAATAAGCAGGTAGATCAACTGGCAAAGCACGACCCCCCAGTGGGGGGCACCATCTCAGATCTCTTCCATCCTTCCATCAAAGAGGGGGAACTAATGGAAGTGGAGCAACGCCCCTCATGGATGGACCCCTTCGTCACCTTTCTATCCACATGAGAGTACTCGGAAGGGATAAACCGAAGAGGGCTCAAACACAAGGCAACATACTACCTCCTGTGCGAGGGGCAGCTGTACCGCAAGACCCTCTCGGGGATGCTGGCTCGTTGCGTGGCCGAACAGGAGGTGCATAGAATTTTGGAGGAGGTCCATTCCGGCGAATGTGGAAGTCATTCGGGGAGTCGGACCCTAGAAGGGAGAATCATCAGGCAAGGATACTTCTGGCCCACCCTCGGTCAGGATACAACCGAGTTCACAAAAAAATGTCATAAGTGTCAGCTCTATGCCCCGATCCAGCTACAACCGGCTCAGAGATTAAGAAGCATCATGTCCCTTCGCCATATGGGGGTTGGACCTAGTAGGGCCTTTTCCTCAGGCCAGCGGGCAGAGAAGGTTTCTGTTGGTCATGATCGATTATTTTTCTAAGTGGCTGGAGGTGAAGGCCCTAGCCAAGGTAACCTCCCAGGTGATCAGGAATTTTATTTGGGGGGAGATCATCTGCAGGCACGGGCTACCACAGGCTATCGTCACGGATAACGGGCCTCAGTTCGCCAGCACGGAGTTCATTCGCTTCTGCGAACAGCTGGGGATTGACCTTCGGTTCGCCTCGGTCCACCATCCCAGGAGCAACGGGCAGGTGGAGGCGGCCAACAAAATAATTGTGAACCTCTTAAAAAAGAAAGTAGAAAACCTGAGGGGGAGTTGGGTGGAACAACTTCCTTCAGTCCTTTGGGCCCTGAGGACCACTCCCAATACGGCCACGGGAGAGACGCCTTTTAAACTCTCTCACGGCTGCGAAGCCGTTCTGCCCCTCGATTTTGAGGTCCAGACACCCCGGGTCGCCGAGGCGGAGGCTGGAAGGGAACAGTGGAGATCAGAAAATGAGGAGGAGCTTCGAATCTCCCTCGATATGGTGGAGGAGCTGCATGACTTGTCCACCGTTAGGCAGGAGGAGACCAAGCGAAGTATGGCAAAGTACTTCGACAAGCACGTCCGTGTCAAGCAGTTCACGGAGGGGGATCTTGTCCAGAAGAAAGTGGACGCGACAGGGAGATCGGCCGCTGTGGGAAAACTCCATCCCAATTAGGAGGGACCCTACATTGTACAGGAGGCCTTGAAATCAGGGGGGTATCGCCTCCAGGATATAAAAGGGGACACCCTCAGCCACACTTGGAGTGGCGATGATCTGAAACGTTTTTATACTTGAAAATATTGTAGGCACTCTTGTTTCATGAATAAAAATGAATCTCATTATCGTGTCTTATGCTTTTGCAAAACTGTGATGACAGGAGGGCTCACAAAGGTTTCTAAGTTTTCTCGCTCTGGGGTTAGGTCTCATCACTCCCCTGCCAGGCTTCCACCCAGTTGGCATGACTGAGTTTCGATGGACATCGCTATGACCCTGGGGCTGAGCCCGGAGGATTTTCAACACCCGCCCTCAGGCTCTCACCTAGCTGATTGGCCCGGTGGTAGCACCCGGGAAAGGCAAATGTTTATAAGTCTTCTCGCTCTGGGGTTAGGTCTCGTCACTCCCCTGCCAGGCTTCCACCCAGTTGGCACAGTTGAGTTTCGATGGACATCGCTATGACCCTAGGGCTGAGCCCGAAAGATGTTCAACACCCGCCCTCAGGCTCTCACCTAGCTGATTGGCCCGGTGGTAGCACCTGGGAAAGGCAAATGTTTCTAAGTCTTCTCGCTCTTGGGTTAGGTCTCGTCACTCCCCTGCCAGGCTTCCACCCAGTTGGCACGGCTGAGTTTCGATGGACATCGCTATGACCCTTGGGCTGAGCCCGGAGGATGTTCAACACCCGCCCTCAGGCTCTCACCTAGCTGATTGGCCCGGTGGTAACACCCGGGAAAGGCAAATGTTTCTAAGTCTTCTCGCTCTAGGGTTAGGTCTCGTCACTCCCCTGCCAGGCTTCCACCCAGTTGGCAAGGATGAGTTTCGATGGACATCGCTATGACCCTGGGGCTGAGCCCGGAGGATGTTCAACACCCGCCCTCAGGCTCTCACCTAGCTGATTGGCCCGGTGGTAGCACCCGGGAAAGGCAAATGTTTCTAAGTCTTCTCACTCTGGGGTTAGGTCTCGTCACTCCCCTGCTAGGCTTCCACCCAGTTGGCACGACTGAGTTTCGATGGATATCGCTATGACCCTGGTGCTGAGCCCGGAGGATGTTCAACACCCACCCTCAGGTTCTCACCTAGCTGATTGGCCCGGTGGTAGCACCCGGGAAAGGCAAATGTTTCTAAGTCTTCTCGCTCTGGGGTTAGGTCTCGTCACTCCCCTGCCAGGCTTCCACCCAGTTGGCACGACTGAGTTTCAATGGACATTACTATGAGCCTGGGGCTGAGCCCGGAGGATGTTCAACACCCGCCCTCAGGCTCTCACCTAGCTGATTGGCCCGGTGGTAGCACCCGGGAAAGGCAAATGTTTCTAAGTCTTCTCGCTCTGGGATTAGGTCTCGTCAATCCCCTGCCAGGCTTCCACCCAATTGGCACGGCTGAGTTTCGATGGACATCGCTATGACCCTGAAGCTGAGCCCGGAGGATGTTCAACACCCGCCCTCAGGCTCTCACCTAGCTGATTGGCCCGGTGGTAGCACCCGGGAAAGGCAAATGTTTCTAAGTCTTCTCGCTCTGGGGTTAGGTTTATTCGTTCCCCTGCCAGGCTTCCACCCAGTTGGCACGGCTGAGTTTCGATGGACATCGCTATGACCCTGGGGCTGAGCCCGGAGGATGTTCAACACCCGCCCTCAGGCTCTCACCTAGCTGATTGGCCCGGTGGTAGCACCCAGGAAAGACAAATGTTTCTAAGTCTTCTCGCTCTGGGGTTAGGTCTCGTCACTCCCCTGCCAGGCTTCCACCCAGTTGGCACGGCTGAGTTTCAATGGACATCGCTATGAACCTGGGGCTGAGCCCAGAGGATGTTCAACACCCGCCCTCAGGATCTCACCTAGCTGATTGGCCTTGTGGTAGCACTCGGGAAAGGCAAATGTTTCTAAGTCTTCTCGCTCTGGGGTTAGGTATCGTCACTCCCCTGCCAGGCTTCCACCCAGTTGGCACGGCTGAGTTTCGATGGACATCGCTATGACCCTGGGGCGGAGCCCGGAGGATGTTCAACACCCACCCTCAGGCTCTCACCTAGCTGATTGGCCCGGTGGTAGCACCCGGGAAAGGCAAATGTTTCTAAGTCTTCTCGCTCCGGGTTTAGGTATCGTCACTCCCCTGCCAGGCTTCCACCCAGTTGGCACGACTGAGTTTCGATGGACATCGCTATGACCCTAGTGCTGAGGCCGGAGGATGTTCTACACCCGCCCTCAGGCTCTCACCTAGCTGATTGGCCCGGTGGTATCACCCGGGAAAGGCAAATGTTTCTAAGTCTTCTCGCTCTGGGGTTAGGTCTCGTCACTCCCCTGCAGGCTTCCACCCAGTTGGCACGGCTGAGTTTCGATGGACATCGCTATGACCCTAGATCGGATCCCGGAGGATGTTCAACACCCGCCCTCAGGCTCTCACCTAGCTGATTGGCCCGGTGGTAGCACCCAGGAAAGGCAAATGTTTTTAAGTCTTCTCGCTCTGGGGTTAGGTCTCGTCACTCCCTTGCCAGGATTCCACCCAGTTAACACGAATGAGTTTCGATTGACATCGCTATGACCCTGGGGCCGAGCCCGGGAGTTGGACCGAGTAAGCACCCAGGGGCGAGCTCGCCAGCCAAGACGGCGAGCTCGGGATACCCTGCCCACTTCAACTCGTTACTGAGAAAATTCCCTGTCCCGCTTCAGACCCAAAGGGCGGGGGGGGGGGGGAACGGTTCTCCCAAGCATTCTATAGACGAGGTCGGACTCGGCAGGACCGCCTAAGGAGATATCACGCGTGTGGGTGCAGCGTCGCAAGTAAGCATAAAAAGGAGACGGAAAAACTATGCAAAAATTGTTTCTTTTTTATTACAGTTACAAGGTGAGGCTTGCCTAGGCAAGATGCAAAAAAAGAGGTAAAGTAAAACGGAGGAGCCCGGTCAGCTCGCATCTTCCTCCCCTAAGCGACGATCCTCCTCGCCATCGAGCTGAGCGTCCTTTTCTCTCACCCCCGCGAAGAGCGAGTCGAAGCTGTCTTCCTTCTCGCTGAGCGAACTGGGTGGGAACAAGGTCGGCAGAAGATCCCGGACGGCGACTTTTTCGCAGCCTTGCGCCAGAATCTCTGTCCCCCTCATGGCCTTTAGGAGGCACTCGGCAGACTCGATGGAGTTGACTCACAGCCGCTCCGAGACATTAGCCTCGCCAAAGACCCGAGGCCTCCTGAAGGGGAAAGATAGATCGCTGACGTCCGGTGGAAGAAGAGCTTCGGCCTGGCGGAGGACCTCGCTGTGGAGCCCTTTGTTTTTCTCCTTCAACACCTCTACCTTCGCCCTCAGCTGGGCAGCAACAGCCTCTTGTTCACAAGAGCGTGTCTCCTGCTCGATAAGCCGAGCTTCCCGCTTGGCGAGCTGAGCTTGCAGCTGAGCCACCTCGCCTCGCAGTGCGTTGGCAGCTTCGGTATCCTGCAAAACCAGAGTTCAGAGCAAGCGAAAGAAGAATCTCTTCTAAGTAAGATGAGCATAGGTATCCAATGATTACCAAGCCGCCGGCAGCTTTGGCGAGTAGAGCGTCGGCAATGCCGAACTGTCTCTCCGCATCAGCTGCGCTCTCCTTCGCCAGGTCGCGCTCCTGCTCGGCGGTCAGCAGGGCGTTGCTGAGCTGGAAGCCGCGGCGGACCATCATGTGATGAAGCTCGAAGGCCCGCAGGTGGGCTTGCAACCCCTCATGGCCGAGCTGGCTGGGGGTTAGCTTCTTGTACGACTCGTCGCTGTCGCGGCCGTAGAGGCCGAAGCCGAAGGCAAAGGCATGGCCAGTAGGAGGCCGACGAGCTCCCCAGGAGGGGGCGCGAGTAGAGATGGAGACTCGGTGGGCCTTCTCATCCCACTTCAGAATAGGCTCGCCGGCCATGTCCTTGCTTCTTCCTCCCTTACCGATGTGGGGGTGATCCTTTGGCAGGCCGGGCTTGCGAAGGGCGACCTTCTTGACAGAATCGGAGGGGGGAGGCCCTTTTTTCTTCTTCTTCTCCCCGTGGGGGGAGGACACTTCTTTCAGCGGGCTCATCGGAGGCTCGTCGGAAAAAGCCTCCGGCGAGCTCATAAATTGGACGGGCGATGAAGGGTGTTGCAGCCGCGCCCGCAAGACCACTTTATCCTTCTTCCTCGGGGGCAGAAGATCAGGGCGCGAGCTTGACCCCCCGATCTCCAGGCGCTTCCCGCCGGGGGGTTGACCTCGCGCTTGTTCCTCTCGGCAGGCCGCTGCCGCTGCCCGGGCTAGCTCTAGGGGATTTGAAAATATCCCCGGGTCAGCAAACGATGGGTGCTCTGGCAGAAGCCACTCCCCTGCAGAAAAAAGGCTTGATCAGAAATGTTGTTTACTTTGACAAAGTTCGCAAGGAGACAAGGCGAGGTATACCTTCACAAGGGAGAACGAGTTGGAGCGAGTCGAGGCCGCGACGGAGGTAGGCGACCTCGAAGTCTTGGTGGAGTAAAAAGTTTTGGAGGTCGGCGTCGCTGCCGGACAGGGAAGGAGGACGGTATATGTCCTCACTTTTCTGCAGGAGAATGAAGGGGATGTTGCCGAGCTCGCCTTTGATAAAGACAAGCCGGGTCATCCAGTTGTGGTTCTTGTTCGCGAGCTCGCGAACCTTGATGAGGGATCCACCGAAGTAGGCGACCCCATCAGGGGTGGCCTTGTTGGATAAAAACTTACGGAAAACCATAAGGTTGAACTCGATCCGCTCTCGGCGGAGGAAAGAGGCGAACGCCACCATCATAGAGATGGCGTTAGAATTCAGCTGCGCGGGCACCGCGCCGTAGTATTTCAGGATTTGGCGGATCTCTGGCCAGAGGGGGAGGCGCAGCCCCACCTCAAAGTGCGAGATGGGGAAGGCGAGCTCACCCTACGGGAAGGAGTTAATGGCCTCGTGCTTAGCGGGCCTACGAGCATGGAAGCCGGGAGGGACGAATTTAGCCGTGAATTCGGCGAGCTCCTCCTCAGTGATATGCCCCTCGAAGAAGCAGTGGTCGATGAAGTGCTGGGCGCACTTGGACCGGCCATTCGCGTCAGGGTTAGTCTTAACCATTCTTGCAAATGGAAGGAAGACGAGAGCTTGGGATGATAGAAAGGAGGCAAGGATTCAGAAGCAATAAAAGCATACCCAGGGGATAGGTAAAGAGCCTATTTATAGAAAAAGAAAGAAAGACAGAGAAGGGCGAGGGCGAGGGCGAGCCGACCGATCAGCCCGGTCCCTTCACGCCGCCTCGCCACCTTCTACTCGCCGAATCCCGCGAGTTAGCCCGACCCCAGAAGGGGAATCCAAAAAGTCACTTACCAGGATATTGAAAATGCATCTACATATATACGAGGTCGCATAAAATTAGTTTAAATTATTACAGACAGATAAATCGTTCCAAAGAAAAATGAAGACGCGAGGATCTTGCTAGGGCGAGGGAGAGTACTGGTCGGCTGACAGAAGAGCCGTTCTATTCTCCCCGGTCTCGCCGGCCCGCCATCGCAGGTTGCCGCGCGTGAAGCTCGCGAAGCCGCCCCATGTTCCTATTCACCACCCGCAAGTTCTCATCAATCTCATCCATCAACACTAAGGAAGACGCCTCCTCGAACGCCCCGTCCGCAAGCCGCGAGCACTCCCACTGCAGCCTGTTGTTGTCCTTCCGCAGGTCGTGGAGCTCGGCACCAGTTTCTTGAGAACCTTCCGCTCTCGTTTCTCACGCTCAGGGCTGCCCAGTTCGGGGTCCAGGAAGGCGTTCAGGGCGCTTGGAGAAGGGAGAGACGAGTAAGGAGGTCGATCCACGAACTCGCCGTCCTCAGTCCGGCCAAGGAGGTCTGTATGAAGAATTGAAAGATAGTTAGAAGAGTAGGCACCCCCAAAACAGAAGAGTATAGAGTTGAAGACTTACCACGCGAGCCTGGCTCCTCCGGGTTGACGCGAGGAGAGAAGTGGCGTAGGTCCTTTCCACGTCCATGCAGAAATTCCTGATGGATGGGTTGATAGACGGGGACAGAGATATGCCCGGCGCCTTCCCCCACGACTATGGAATCTGGGGATGGTTGCCGAGAAGGGAGGCGACTCGGTGACGCTAACTTCTGCGAGTCCGGTTCCTTGGTCTCAGAACCCCTTTTCCGCGAGCTATCAAGAGTACTCTTAGCCCGCGGAGTGGATGCCTCGCCACCATCCACCCAGTCGGAGGAGAGCGTCACCAGGTTTTTATCAGGGGAATCAGAATCCGGCTGATTGGAGGAGCCAGCCCCGTCCCACAGGGCCACCTTTAGATCGACTAGAATAGGTTCGGCCCCCGGAGGAAAGGGTTTCGCCCGCTTGGCCGAGCCGAAATCAGAAAATCGGCGAGCAGGAACCTCTAGGCTGGTCAAGCTTGCAGCTTGAGCTGCGATCTCCTCGCGGGAGCGTGCGAGTCGCTCTAGGACTTCCTTGGGAAGCGACATCTTAACAAAACTCAAGGAAGGGCAAAGGTCAGTCAGGAGCGCAGGGGTATATATATATAGCTATCCGTGGGACCTACCAGAAGATGCCTTTTCACCGAATGCCCCCCACTCGCCGAATCCCGCGGGGTTGGATGTATCTTTCCGAGCTTGACCAAACCTCGCAAAGAGCGGGGATTGTGTACAACCCCGTATCCGGCGAGTGGGTCGGCAAAAGCCAGACCGGCCGGTCCAGACCGCCTCATGGTCCGTACAGGGCCCTTTGCCGAGCCCGAGCTCGGCAATCGTCGTGCCGAGCTCGGCGATCGTCGGGCCGAGCTCAGGATTCTTGGAGCTGAGCCCGACCGCTGACTCGCCAGGGACAATTTCCGAGCCTGCACTCGCCAAAGTGGGGTACTCGCCCGGCGAACTCGCATTCGCCGCCCTTGCCGAGTAGAGGATCTAATAGCCATCCCGCCCCCAGTGGTCTGCCCCTAGCCTCTCAAAACAGCGGAGCTTGGCTGTTGGCAGGCCCGCCCAAGGGGTCTTCAGTAATTTCAGCCCAGCAGAGGTAGGCTATCCGCAGGCCATTTTCAGTTTTCTATAAATAGGACCCAAGGGGTACCTCAGAGCACACTTACTTGTCTCCCAGTCTTCTCGTGCTTTCTGAGGTACCTTAGCCCGGCCTTTTGGCTAAGGAGGGGAAGCGCTCTGAGATCTTCCGGGATTGTGGTGGGACCTCCGTGCTGGGCCCTTGGTCTAGTCCTTTGTTCTTCACTTTCTTGTCATTTTCTTGCAGGAGCGGAGTAGGTGCGCGACCACCCCTTTCCCCAAGGGTCTAACTACACAGAGACCGACTTTTTGGTTTCAACAACGATGGTACTCAAATGGAAGATCATGACCTTAGTGACGAGTCTTACGATGACCCCCTTGTTGAGCCTCCTGATGAGCCGACACATCCCGGTGAAGATGCGATTCGGGTGAGACGCTTGTTTATGAGCTTGGAGTTATTGACGTCTCTTTCGCTATCATCTATAGACTTGCCCCGAAGAGTTGATCTTGTGTGGTGCATAACGTATGTAGGGTCTTTCTTGAGTACACTTGAGCATACTCATATTTTGAGGACATACCTTATGGCGCATCACACCTTCGATGAGTTTTGGGACGCACCACCCACTAACCCATTAAATGAGCTCTTTCTTGTTGGGAACACGCACCACACTCGAGAGTCACATATTCTAATCAGTGTGCACGACTTTCACTCAGGTGGTCGTTTTATCCGTGATGACTTTTCGTACACACCTACTGGTGAGCCCCCTGATGTGCTACGTTCCCCGAGATACATTTGGCTCTTTACGAGCTCGCATTTAAGTATAAATGTCTCTCACGGTCATCTGAGCACTCGTCACACACGGGATTAGTTTTTCTACACTCCACCGAGAGAGCCCCCTGATAGGCAACCTTATTTTAGAGATGTCCCGATCATTATTAGACTTTCCCATAACAGGTACGTCGTGTCGGTCATTTGTTATTTGCATTATTTGCATGAGTCTGTTGAGTCGTTTCGTCTTCTTTTGCATGAGTCTGTTGTGTTGTCTGTTTCATTTGAATGTGTGTCATGAGTCGGTCCGACGAATATTCCATATTGGTAATAAATATTGTAAATCACATGCAGATGATCATTGGCAAGTGCAGGTACTTCATGAAGGCGAGCAGGTGATGGTAAGAATCTGTGTTGTGAAACTCTATGCGAGGCTTGCCAAAAGCTTGAGCGTTAGGCGAATGGGTCCCTACTCAGTCCTGAGATACATCAGGACAAATGCTTATGAGTTGGACATCCCCGCGAGCATAAGTACCCATACCGTGTTCAATGTCGAGGACCTAATGCCATACTTTGCACCTCACGAGTATTCGGGCCTACATCTTGGTGTCCCAGAGCCTTTACCACCCACCACTCAGTCCACCCCCAATCCCTTATCACCACATTCATTACCTCGTGTTCAGCCCATTTTGACCCCCACTTACCTGGGATTCAGTCCCCAATGGTTCTACCATTGGAACCTCAGATCCCACTGGATCCTTCTATTACTATGTTGAGAGATGAGATTATCACTGAGATCTTTACGCATGATTCTGTCCCCTCTACAGACGGTCATGTGTGCCCTTACCTGGTTTGCTGGCGCGGATGACCCTTCATTGACGACACCTGAATACTACCAGCGGAGCGATCGACTCACCCTGAATTTCAGATTCAGTACGACTGTTTCCATTCATTGGAGATGGAAGCTTTTCAGTCCAGAGGAGTTGATTAGCGAGGAAACTCTTCCATCGACGACACTTGGACGACCTCCAGTAGTCCTCTTTGAGTTTTACCTGGCATACAGTGAGAGAATTTTGATCCCTATTCATCGGGAGATGAATTCTTTCAAGCTTGGGAGATTGATGCAGAGCAGAGATGAGGACGAGTTTTGGGCCCATTCAGGGATGATTTGGAGACTTACCATATATGGCATGCCTAGATCGATGATCCGACTCCGTGGATGCATCCGGATTCGCGTTGCGAATCAATTTCATACATAACTTTGTACTTTTCGGATTTAATTTCATGTAGTTTTGTCCCCGAGACCAACGACCAATCATAGCTGTTGATTCTGGGTGCCCTAATTTTTATTTCTTATAAATAGATAGTTTAGGGTGGCCGTCATTTTCTCATTGTTGAATGTTTAGAGAGTCTTCTTCCCATATTCCGGTGATCTCCTCCGCGGTGCTGACTCCATGGAGCCCCCCTTGGTGACGATTCCTTGGATAAGTGTTTATCCTTTGTTATTTTCCTCCCTCCTCCATGTTTTTCCCTTTGCTGTCCAGCCACCGTTCTCCTCAGAAACCCTCATCTGCAGCCCCTACAACCCACAAAATAGCCGGATGTTTTCCTGTTCAGAAAGCAGTCACTGCTCACGGCACTGTTCACGACACTGTTCATTTATATCATTTACTGTTCCCTACATATGGTTTTTTACCATTGCTGCTGTAGCCTTCCAAAGCCGTCGTCCACCTTCCGGACCCCCTCCAGCCACCTGTCAAGCCGCCTGCCTAGCCGCCTCCACCCCTCTTACAGCATACCAGCAGGCTGCCCAGCCTCCTTCGCCCCTCCAGCCGCCTACTAGTGAGCCGCCTCTCTCCCTCGGCCCAACCCCATCCCACCCACACCCTCTCTATCTCCATCCAACAACCACCTTGATGTTTTCAGCCCCAAACCAGTCCAGATCTAGGAATTCCAGTCCAGATCCAGCCACCCCGCCCTTTCCTTTTGCTGCCCTCACTCCCCCATCACGCGGAACCACCTCTAAACAGCCACCCACTATCGGATCTGCCAAGATCCGAGCAATCCAGCCCAGATCCCGCCCCCATCCCCTGATCCAGGCCTCGCAACACCAACCAGCCATCCCCATTACCCGTCCCCGCCTCCCCATCACCAGAACCCTTCTCCAAGCCCTCCAACATTCAAATCTCTTTTAGTGGCAACAACCCTAATATTTGTGCTGTGTATTTGTATTGGTATTTGGTTTTAAGACATGAATATGGTGTGATTATTACATGTTTGTTTGGTATTTCAGTTTGTTATAGTTATTTGCTCCTAGACTAATCTCTAACTGCAGGAAGAATTTATTCGCCGCGCGCTCGGGCTTTGGCCCTCCAAGCGGAGGAAAGCCTAAGCTTGTTCCGCTTAATTAATTTATTTTGCCTTGCTGTGGAATTGTCTGCGTGGGATGTTGTATTTATTATCCAATTATGATCTAACTGTCAGACATTTTCATAGCATGTAGGGTTAGGTCGCAGATTTCCTGCCGCCTATAGATTCGCCCTGCGTCAAAATTGCCGCAAGGTATTCCTCTTCTCTGATAATTGGTCTTCTTTGTTGGATTTATGTCTCTTTGCCGCTTTATTTTAATGGATTATTGTCACCATTTATAGAGGCTTGATCATAAATTGAAGCCTGTTAGTGAAATAACGATCATAAAGTGAAGACCGTTATTTTAATGGAAATGTTTCATCATAAAGTGGCTTTGTTAAAATTTGTAAATATGCCAGCTCATCGGGGGCAGGCGGCCCGCCGTCGCGGGGCGGGTACTGCCGTGCGGTGCATGAGGGGCCCCTGTGCACTGTCACTCGTATATATATATATGTATATATATATATGTGCTTGTGTGTGCGTGTGTCTGTGTGCGCGCGCGCGACTATTCCAAACATAGTGAGGTTTCTAGTACATTTAATATTCTAAGATGAGCATTAAAATAAGGTGAACTTAGGTATGCACATGATATTGGTTGGTTTACCTGAAGGTTCTTTCAATTGCCTAAGCAATTATGCATGTGGCTAACATACATCACTTCACAAACATGGGTACGCATGACCACACGTTTCATGTTCTCATGACATGTTTATGTTTACACTCGCATGCGTGTTCAACAATCCAAGTATTTGTTGTGTATTGTATCCACAATGACCCTGATTTGAAGAAGTGTCCCTTGAACTAAGATGAATTGAGTTTGTATTTGATGTTGTTTTCCTAGTCATGTGCTTGCATGACTATATTGCTAAGTACAACACAATGTCAGGTTACTGTGGGTCATGAAACACAAGACTATACTGTTGGGTCCATTACCCACAATGTCCTGGTTTTGAGTGAAGTCAATATTATCAATGATATACACATGTCTGTATATGACTATGATAGGTCAGGTAGCCTAAGTGGCTATGTCAGGTAAACACTTACCTAAGGGGTGGGATGAAAGAAAACTGTTTAAGTCCACAGGCGTTGAGTGAAGATCAGTCACTCAATGCTAGATGGCTTATAACGCTGAGTGAAGCCTATACAGTCAAAGCCAAGGAAGTGGAAAGCTGAGAAAATAGCCAAGTCCACAGGCATTGAGTGAAGTCAACTCACTCAACGCCATACATCAAAAAGCTGTGAGTTGAACTGGGTTTAGAGTTCGTCGAGCTCAGTTCAGAGTTCATCGAGCTCAGTTCACCATTTGTTGAACTCAGTTCAAAGTAAGACAGTCTAAGCCAGTGGTTTTAAACATAGAATTTTGGCTAAGGCAGAAAGCGTTGAGTGAGGCGTGCTCACTCAACGCTCTCAATGCCTAAGATACTGCAGATGAAGAAACATGGTTAAGGCAAAAAGTGTTGAGTGGAGGTTGCTCACTCAATGATGTCAACACCTAGTGAAGTCATAATTTTGTCTAAGGTGTTTGGCGTTGAGTGATGCTCACACACTTAACGCCAAGCAGCTGAAAGCTGATAAAGCAAGATTGGCGTTGAGTGGAGCTGAATCACTCAATGCCTAGAATCAAACTTAGTATTCTAAGTAGTTTGGCGTTGAGAGAAGGTGACTCACTCAACGTCAAGAGACTATGAATCTGTCTAAGTGTTTTGGCATTGAGTGATGCTTACTAACTCAATGCCTATTCTCTGATGCTAGATTTTGGCTAAGTCCACAGGTGCTGACGTCAGCAAAATTGACAGTCAACTAAGGTCAAATTAGACACGGAGAAGCTACACTACATGACAAAACTTATCGTGAAGCTACTATACGTCTTCTTCCATTAAAGCAAGGTGCAGCTGGAAGCTGCAGGTGGGGTCCATCGATCTCTAAGAGCCGTTGATCGACGAACTATAAAAGGAAGAGATAGGGCCAAGACAAAGATAACTTTTAGGGCATACAATATTCAAAAAAAGGAGAGCAGCCATCTTCATCTTGTTTGCCATTGCTGCTTGTGAAAAGCTTGAAGCTCTCCAGCAAGAAAATTTCAGTTAGCTGTGCAAGTCTCCATCTACCACAACAAATTCAAAATCTGTTCTGAAGAAAGAAGAGCCTTCATCCTTTGGCAGGTTCAATGAGCTATTTGAAGACTCAAGATCAAAAGATCTTTAGCCTTCAACAACAAGTTTAAAAGTTATCTTCTGAGTTTCTCCAGCAAATCCTTTCCCTGATGTGAGGAGAGTTGGAGCAGAAAGTTTTTTGCTCAAGTGATTGACACAGGGAAATTTCTCTGTATCAAAGTTAATTAAACTATTTCTCTTTGTAGGATCCTTCTGGATCTGAGCTGTAGGACCTTTGGGTCTGAGGTAGGGCAGTTTTTTCTGAACTATAGGAGAGTGTATCCCTCAGAGTTGTAAGAGCAATCTTGCTCTGAGGTAGGGCTATCCTCCATATCCTGAGTGGTAGGGCTTAAGTGCCCGAGGTAGGTGATACTTGTATCACTGAGTGTAGGCCTTTGTGGCTGAGGTGTATGTCTTGGAGGAGACTGAGAGATCCTGAGGGATATGAGGTGTAAGCTCCTTGGAGCATTGGTTTGGAGAAGTGCATTGACTAACAAGAAGTTAGCAAGGTGGGAGGAGAGTGGATGTACCCATAATTTTGGGGAACCACTATAAAATACTTGTGTGCTTTTTTGTGTTTGCTTTCATTTTCTTAATTGCAGGTGCTAAGGACAAGCTCTAGATCACTATAAGCTGAAAAATTAAAGAAACAATCAAGTGATTTAAAAAGACTCTCAAAAGACCTAAGCAGACCTATTCACCCCCTAGGTTGCTAGCTACCTTGAAAATAAGATCTTTCAAGTGGTATCAGAGGGAGGTTGCTCAAAAAGAATTTAATAATCTGAGTGATCCTCCTAGGTAGCTGCTGCTAAGTGGTCATGGGCTCAGGAGAGAGCTAGAGAGAGTTGAGTTCAAAGAAACTCCCATCTGTAGAAAGGAGCAGTTTGGAATATGGAAGGAGAGGGTGAGGCTATTCATGGAAGCCTATGATCCAAGAATTTTTGCAATTGTTAGGGAGGGACCTGTCATTCCCATGAAGGTCTCGGTTCTGGATGCCAACATCCAGACACCAAAGAGACTCTCTGAAATGACCAAAGATGAGTTCATACTAGCTAGCCTTGATAAGAGAGCACAAAACATCATAGCCAGTACCGTAGATGTCTCAACCTTCCTGAAATTGGTTCACTGCCAGACCTCCAAGTAGATGTGGGATACCCTTGTGGTCTACACGGAGGGTACTGATGAGATAAGAGATGATAGGAAGTATCTGCTCAACCAAGAGTATGAGGCTTTCAGGCAAATCTTGAAGGAGAACATAACTACCTGTTATGAAAGATTCTTCAGGATCATAAATGAGTTGAAGACCTATGGAAGGGTATTCAATAATTATGAAATTAATGACAAGTTTCTCAGATCTCTCACTAGAGACTGGGATACTAAAATCTGGGACATAAGAGAGATGGCCAAGCTTGCTGACACTCCTCCCCAAATATTGTTTAGGAAGCTGCTCTCCTATGCGATGCAACTGGCTGCTAGGACGAAGGAGGATGCCTCCAACAAATCACTGGCTAAAGGAAAGTCCTTGGTATTCAAAGTTGAAAGCACAAGGAAAGGGAAGGAAAGGATTCCTTCTCCACCAAGGAGACCAGCTGAGTCAGACAGCTCTGACTTAGAGGCATCAGACAACAACATGTCTGATGAAGAGTTTACATCCTTTTCCAGACAACTCCAGAGGTTAATGAAGAAGAAACATCGGAAGAAAAGGCGTTCCAATTCCACTCATCACAGAAAGAACCAGTCCAAGACTGACAGGTATGGTTCTAAACATAATAAATATAACTCCTCTAAAGTTATTTGCTACTATTGCAGAAAGCCTGGGCATGTGATAGCTGACTGCCCAGAGAAGAGGAAGGAGACTGAGGAGAAGAAGCAGCACCAACACAAAGGAAAGAAGGAAAAGTCCTTCATTACTAAGAAGGAAAAGAGTTGGGTAGACTCATCATCTTCTGAGTCTGAAGAAGAGGAAGCCTATATTGGGCTAGTTGCTGCTACTGTTAAAGATGAAGCTATTGCAGCAGGAGAAGTCAATCCTCCAAGGAGGATAGGAATCAGAGCCCTTCTAACACTGTCAAATAGTGAGTCAGAGGTGGATGAAGATGTCCATAGCTACATAGGGCTGATGGCAATGACTGATGAGGAAAGCAACCAGGATCAGCCTGGTCAGAGCAAGGTACATCTATCACCTGACTCTACTTATCTGTCTGAGTTTGAGACTAGTCCTTGCTCAGAAGCCTCTTTACCCTATGGTGAAGAAGATTCTGGATCTGAAGGAGATGTAAATCAACTGATTGATAAGTATGGAGAACTTCTGAATGCCTTCAAGAAGGTCAAGAAGTTATCTAAAAGCAAGCTAAAGAGATCTCATCTCTTAAGCTTGCAGTTGCCCAGCAGACTGTAACAATAAATCTGCTTGACCATAAAGCTAGGGAAATTAGCCAAATGAAGTCCCTCTTGGACATTCAGGTTGCCTCCATCAAGCACAAAGACTGTCTCATTAGGGAGCTTGAAGATAAGCTTGAGAAGGAGAAAAGAATAGTGGCTAGATATTCTAAGCCAAGTACTGTCCTCCCCTTAATAGACTCCATATCCTCTCAAAAGGGCAAGAAGGGGTTGGGATTTAAGGGAAGCACAAGAGTTGCTCCTTCCAAAAGGAAGGGCAATGCTCCAGTTCCACCTCAGCCTATTGCTTCTTAGCCTCCCATTCTTTTCAGAAAAGTTTTGATACCTTCTAACAGGTATGAACAAGAAAGTTCTTATGGTCAGTGGGAGAGGGGTTGTTCATTTGGAGTGAACAAAGATTTTTACTGTCATGATGAAAGTTTTGGCAGGGTGTGTGCAGTCAAGGATGTCAATGAAAAATTTCAAATGGCCCAATCTGGACCATTTGTCTTTGGTGCTTCTGCACCAACTCTCAAGAATGTTGCTGCAGCCAAGACTCAGAATCTGACAACAAAGGTTCTGACTAAGGGCAAGTCTAAGAATCAGGATGATCTGGGCATATCTGAAGCCATCAGAAGCATGCTTTCTGAAAAGAAGCTAGCTACTGCTAGCACTCAGGGCAGACCAAATTAGCCAGCTATAAGACTTACCTTCTGTCAAATTTTGGCTGAAAGAAATCAGAAAAAGGCTGCAGCACATCTTCCTTCTGTCAAAGTTGCAGCTCATTAAGCTGCAGGGCCTTTACAGAAAAGAAGATATAATACACATGATTGTTGGTATTGTGGAAAGATAGGGCACTTTGCCATTGACTGCTGGCACAATCCCAATGAGGCCAGAGCTAGGGTCAGTCCACCAGTCAGAAATTCTGCTGGTGGATATGTTCAGTTTCATGCTAACATGCACCTAGGACCCAATAGATATTGGGGTCCTAAGGTTAAGTAATTTGTATATTGCAGGATAGTTCAAGGTACCATACCCCTATATGGTACTTGGACAGTGGCTGTTCCAGGCACATGACTGGAACAATGAGCAACTTGAAGGAGTTTACTCCAGTAAAAGATGGACCCAAAGTCATCTTTGGAGGTTCAGATAGAGGTGTAACCAGAGGGTATGGAAAGATCACCAATGGCATAGTCACCATCACAAAGGTGCCTTATGTTTAAGGGTTGCAATACAACCTTATAAGCATAAGCTAGCTTTCTGATCTTTGCTATGTAATTGTCTTCCACAAGGATGAGTGCCCTAAGTTGAATATTTTGCAGGGTTGCAACACAAACTTATCAGGCTTGCCCTAAAGAATCTCACTACTCTACAGCTAAGAGAATCTTGAGGTATCTTAAGGGCACTCCAGATCTTGGCCTTTAGTACCCTAGGAATAGGGAGTTTGAACTAACTGGCTATTCAGATGCAGATTTTTCAGGCTGTAAAGAGGATAGGAAGAGCACATCTGGCACCTGTCAGTTCTTGGTAGGGAGACTGGTATCTTAGAGCAGCAAGAAACAAACCTGTGTGATAATATCAACTGCAGAGTCAGAGTACATCTCAGCAGGAAGCTGTTGTGCTCAGTTGCTGTGGATCCAGCACCAGGTTTAAGACTACAACCTCCAGATAAGTGGAACTCCTTTATTCTGTGATTCTACTAGTGCAATCTCTATTGCTAGGAATCCTGTCTCCCATAGCAGGACTAAGCACATAGAGATTATATATCATTTCATTAGGGAGCATGTGGAATGTGAAGACATCACCCTTGAGTTTTTCTCAACAGACAAGCAAGTGGCTGACATCTTCACTAAGCCACTAGATGAAGCAAAGTTTAACACCTTCAAATTTGAGTTGGGTATGTTAAACTTAGTATAGCTTCAGTTGCTCCTCACCTCTAGTTGCAAACTATTTGGCTTTATGCAGATAGGATGGTCCTTTAAACAAATGAAGATTCTCAAATTGAGGGGGAGAAAGTTAAGCAATGCTGCCTAATTGAGGGGGAGCATGTGATAAGATGATCAGTTTATCAGGTGCATCCTTCCTGCTATTTTCTATAGTCAAAAAGGGGGAGAGGATAAGATGATCAGATGATCAGATAAGCAAGACAACTGTAATTCAAAGGAAGCAGATGTCATATGCAGTAATGTATTCTGCAAGCAGGGAAATGTGGTAACTATAGATCACTTCTCAATTATTTAGTTTTCTTTAATTATGCCTTGTGCTGCATGGTTCTGTGTGTGTCATTGTCTTTGCTTAAGAGTTTTTGAATTCCTCAAATAGGGGGAGATTGTTGGGTCCATTGCCCACAATGTCCTGGATTTGAGTGAAGTCAATATTATCAATGATATACACATGTCTGTAGATGACTATGATAGGTCAGGTAGCCTAAGTAGCTATGTCAGGTAAACACTTACCTAAGGTGTGGGATGACAAAAAACTGTCTAAGTCCGCAGGCATTGAGTGAAGATCAGTCACTCAATGCCAGATGTCTTATAGCGCTAAGTGAAGCCTATATAGTCAAAGCCAAGGCAGTTGCAAGCTGAGAAAATGGCCAAGTCCGCAGGCATTGAGTGAAGTCAACTCACTCAACGCCATAAAACAAAAATATGTGAGTTAAACTGAGTTTAGAGTTCGTCGAGCTCAGTTCAGAGTTCGTCGAGCTTAGTTCACCATTCGTCAAACTCAGTTCAAAGTAAGACAGTCTAAGCCAGTGGTTTTAAACATAGAATTTTGGCTAAGGCAGAAAGCGTTGAGTGAGGCGTGCTCACTCAACGCTCTCAACGCCTGAGATACTGCAGTGGAAGAAACATGGTTAAGGCAAAAAGCGTTGAGTGGAGGTTGCTCACTCAATGATGTCAACACCTAGTGAAGTCATAATTTTGTCTAAGGTGTTTGGCGTTGAGTGATGCTCACACACTTAACGCCAAGCAGCTGAAAGCTGATAAAGCAAGATTGGTATTGAGTGGAGCTGAATCACTCAACGCCTATAATCAGACTTATTATTCTAAGTAGTTTGGCGTTGAAAGATGGTGACTCACTCAACGCAAGGAGACAGTGAATCTGTCTAAGTGTTTTGGCATTGAGTGATGCTTACTCACTCAACGCATATTCTCTGATGCTCGATTTTGGCTAAGTCCACAGGTGCTGACGTCAGCATAATCGACAAAGTCGACTAAGGTCAAATATGACACGGAGAAGCTACACTACACGACAAAACTTACCGTGAAGCTACTGTACGTCTTCTTCTATTAAAGAAAGGCGCAGCTGGAAGCTGCAGGTGGGGCCCACCGATCTCTAAGAGCCGTTGATCGACGAACTACAAAAAGGAAGAGATAGGGCCAAGACAAAGATAACTTTTAGGGCATACATTATTCAAAAAAAGGAGAGCATCCATCTTCATCTTGTTCATCATTGCTGCATGTGAAAAGCTTGAAGCTCTACAGCAAGAAAAGTTCAGTTAGCTGTGCAAGTCTCTATCTGCCATAGTAGATTCAGAATCTGTTCTGAAGAAAGAAGAACTTTCATCCTTTGACAGGTTCAGTGGGCTGTTTGAAGACTCAAGATCAAAAGATCTTTAGTCTTCAGCAGTAAGTTCAGAAGTTATCTTCTGAGTTCCTCCAGCAAATCCTTTACCTGCTATGAGGAGAGTTGGAGCAGAAAGTTTTCTGCTCAAGTGGTTGACACAAAAATTTCTCCGTGTCAAAGTTAATTAAACTATTTCTCTTTGTAAGATCCTTCTGGATTTGAGCAGTAGGACCTTTAGGTCTAAGGTAGGGCAGCTTTGCCTGAACTGTAGGAGAGTGTATCTCTCTGAGTTGTAGGAGCAAGCTTGCTCTGAGGTAGGGCTATCCTTCATAGCCTGAGTGGTAGGGCTTAAGTGCCTGAGGTAGGTGATAGTTGTATCACTGAGTGTAGGCCTTTGTGGCTGAGATGTAAGTCTTAGAGGAGACTGAGACATCCTGATGGATCTGAGGTGTAAGCTCCTTGGAGCATTGGTTTGGAGAAGTGCCTTGACTAACAGGAAGTTAGCAAGGTGGGAGGAGAGTGGATGTACCCATAATTTTGGGAAACCACTATAAAATACTTGTGTGCTTTTCTTTGTTTGCTTTCATTTTCTTAATTACAGGTGCTAAGGACAAGCTCTAGATCACTATAAGCTGAAAACTTAAAGAAACAATCAAGTGATTTAAAAAGAATCTCAAAAGACCTATGTATACCTATTCACCCCCCATAGGTTGCTAGTTACCTTGAAAATAAGATCTTTCATATACAATATAATCCTTTATTGTGCAGGCCAATGTGTTGACTCACGTGTAATCTCTCTATTGGGGTGTACTTCTGATTCAAGTACACTAGGAGATTCAAGGAAGGACAAGTTGTGGCTTTCAGAAGAAAAGAACAGATTTTCTCCAAGTAAAATTCGTCGGGTATAATAATGAATAATTATCAAATTCATCGAGTATACTCATGAATACTCGTCGAATTCATCGTGTATTCTTACTAGCACTCGCCGAATCCATCGTATTTACTTCGGGAATAGTCTCTGAACTTTTGGAAATCAGTCAAGTAAAAATCGTCGAGTATCTTCATGTATACTCATTGAATTCGTCGAGTGTATCTATTGATACTCGTTGAATTCGTCTAATATATATGTCGATACACGACAAATTCATCGAGACTTCACGAACTTACTTCTCTGGATTTCTCAAAGTTATATTCATCGAGTATCGCTTGGCTAGGCATCGAATGCGCCGAGTAACCTAGCCGATACACGTCGAATGCGTCGAGTAAACTATCCACTAGGCGTTGAATACGTCGAGGAAGCTAGCCGATAGACGTCGAATACGTTGAATAAGCTAGCCAATACTCGTTGAATTCGTCGAGTAAGCTATCTGATACTCGTTGAATTTGTCGAGTATCTTTTCAGGAAGGCGTTGAGTTGTCTGTTCGATCTGGCTGGAATTTTATTAGTATTTTTCATCGAGTTTCAAAGTAGTTCAACGAGTATACCCTTATATACTAAATGATACTCGACGAATTATACTTAGGGATTATTTTTTCTGTTTTCAAATTCCGTCACGACTTAATACTGACCTCCATGAATCGTGTTATGCGATTTCTTTATTTGGAAGGAATTTCTAGTCGTTGAAGAAGAAAGGTTCCTATAAATACTTAGGATGGATTTCATTCAACCCTAATCATACATATTCGCTCAAATCGCAACTTTCCAAGAGTGTACCCGTTAGCTTTCGTTCGTTCTTCGCGACTCTCTCTCGGCTGACATCAATGTGACACACGATCAGGTCTTCTTAAAAAAGTTTCCACTAGATCTCTATTCTCAAAAGGTTCAAGTTCCATTCAGATCTAGTGGATCCTTTGTTCAGATCAATCCTTAAACTATTTCTGATTTCCTTTCTCCTCAAGATTTTCAAGTTTCACTTTTCGGAGGAAAGGAAGACCAAAGATTTCAGATCTGAAGAATATTAGTTTTAATCTATTGTTGTAAATCATTTTATGATATTGTAGGTGGTTTTGCCTCTGACTTGTAGATCCTTATTATAGGATTGAGTTATAGGGGAGGTTGTTCTCCGAGTTGTAGGAGTGTTGTCTCCGAGTTGTAGGAGAGGTTGTTCTTCGAGTTGTAGGAGCATTGTCTCCGAGTTGTACGAGTTGAGGCTCCGAGGTTTAAGATTTGAAGAATCAGAGTAAAAGGTGAAGTTGCGGAATGTAGCCCTTCGTGGTAGATAGGCGAGGCGGGACAATGGACATACCCAACTCGGAAAACTACTATAAATCTATTAGTTTCTGTGTGTTTATCTTCTAGCAATTTTTATCCTTCAAAAAGACACAGAACTCACCTATTTACCCCCCTCTAGGTGATTTAGGTTGACTCTAGATACTTTCAATTGGTATCAGATGGGTGTTGTTTGATATAAGGTTAACACCTTGAACAAGATCTTCTATCTAGTCATCAAGAGATATCGCTCAATTGTAATGGATAGAAGCAAGGATATGTATTCGATGAAGTTGCCTGTGTGTACTAAGAAGAACTTCCCCATGTGAAAGGAAAGAGTCAAATTCTATATGGAAGTTGCTGATCCACGCAATTTTCAAATTGTTGAAGAAAAACATCATATTCCTACACAACCATCTACTATGAATCCTACTGTTATGATTCTGAAGAAAATGATGGACTTGAACAAGGATGAAATTGCTCTAGTCTCCTTGGATAAAAAGGCAAAGAATATCATAGCCAGTGCAGTGGACGATTCAATGCTGCAAAATTTATTCCACTACAAATCTGTCAAGGAGATGTGGGACTGTCTCGTAGTTCTCATAGAAGGAACTGAAGAAGTTAAAGATGATCTGAGATCTCTGCTTAATAAAGAATATGGGGCATTCAAGAAAGGGACAAATGATACAATTGCTGACCGTTTTGAGAAATTCTTTAAGATCGTCAACGGCCTCAAAAACTATGGCCGTACATTCACTAATGGTGAGCTTAACGACAAATTCCTCAAATCCCTGATTAAAGACTTGGACACTAAGGTGGTAGCCATTAGGGATTTTGGAAAGCTTCTAGGGATCGATCCCCATAATCTGTTCGGAAAGCTCCTCTAATATAAACTGCAAATGAATACTCAAAAGAAAGAGGAGCAAAGCAACGACACTTCTAGCAAAGAGAAGTCGGTAGCTCTGAATTCCGAGGGGTCTAGAAAATATAAAGCTGCGTCAACAGTAAGGACATGAGCTTCTGATGACCAAGAACATTCTGAGCCAAGCATGTCGCTCTGAATTATCTAATGGAGAATTCTCGCTAATCTCCAAGCAATTCAAAAGACTGCTCAGCAAGATGAGTTAAATGAAAAATTAGTCCTCCTTCTCGGATTTCAGAAGATCACATCGTGATGGTGATCGGTCTAAGAAAAGATACAACCGAGAGGACAACTATAAGTCTAAACTGAACAAATATTTTTCCTCTGACATAGTTTGTTATTGTTATAATAAGCCAAGACACGTGATTGCAGAGTGTCCGTATAAAAAGAAGGAAGGATCTAAGAAAGAAGAGAAGAGATCCTTCAAAGGTAAGAGGAAGGAAGAGAAGAGCTTCGTTGTAAAGAAATCAAAGACTCTTAGTGATAGTGACTCAACTGAGTCTAGCTCTGAAAATGAAGAAGCTTATTTCGGGCTCATGACTCAATCAGATGAGGAAGTAGGCGACTCTCAATTCCATGGAAAGGTAAACTCTCACACAATGTTATCTGAATCTAAAACTTCTTCAAATGGTCATGAAGAATATTCGTCTGATGAAGATGATTCTGACTTGATGGCTCAGCATCAAGAATTTTTATGAGCCTTTGATAAATGCCGCAAGGTAGTCAAAAAGCAATCAAAAGAGATTGTCTCTCTCAAGGCAGTGGAATCACGACTGAAGGAGGAAATTGCTGAATTATCTCCTCTCAGAGATGAAGTTCACTCCTTGAAAGAGGAATTAACATGCTCTGCTGAAGTGTTAAGTCAGAAGGAGAAGTACTAAGATGAGCTAGAAGAAAATCTCTTGTTGGAAAGGAAACTTGTAGAAAGTTACTCTTAGCCAAAGACTATTCTTCCTCTCATTGATGAATTCTCTGCTCCGAAGAAGGGTAGCGGTCTTGGCCATATAGCCGAGAAAGGTAATGTAACACCTCCCCTGTAAAGACCATATAATATGGGTCCGGCCGGGGCCCCACAACATACGGACGCCACAACTTTAGTATTAAAAGATGATATAAAACTACCCAATCTCAAAACTCCAGACAAACACAGCGGAAACAAAACACTAACAGACAGAAGTTATCCACTAACAGAAGAGTATCAAACGGCCTTAAGGCCTTACACAATATAAGTCCAAATATAAAAAGTGCCAAGCACCCCTAGGCTACCTCGGCATGTAAGCCGGACATAGTCAAACAACAGCATCAAAATAAGGAAAAGAAAATAGTCAAGCACAACAACACTTCATGAGGCTTAGGGCTTTTCGCCCGGCGCGCTAGCTCCTGCATGCGATCCTTGCCCTGTAAGGATTTGAAGTAACATGGGTCAGCAAAGGCTGACCTCTACTGTGTAACAAACACATCTCCTCCCGGCCGTCCCTAACGGACCCCGGGGTACCACTCCACCTGCAAGTTAGCACTTCGTATACCAAAAGAGTATATATAATAAAGCGGTAAAACAGGCTTGGATGTCTCATACATCATACATGTTCTCTATGTTTTGTACAAAGTGAAGGGGGCCTACTATGCAACATGAATGCAACCCGGGTTTCACCCAAGGCACCCTAGCTCGTATGCATCTAGCACAACATCAAACACTGGGTACTTCCGTTTCCCCATTGGCTTAAAGCCGCAAACACAAGGGAACCACCATGTCCCTAATGGCACACACGCCGTCACACAGAACCTCGCAAAGGCCCCACCCGCACAAGGGTCATATACCCCGGGATTGCCCGTACATTCTGACTTCGCACGTCAGGGTTCCGTCTCACACTGACCGATTCTAAGAAGCCTTGCTGGACCCCACCCGCTCATGGCCACATTGCCCGGGCTTGCCCTCCACTCGACATTTTTGTCAGTCCCACACAAGGGGCTAGTCTCGCCAGGACACTTTCCCCACATGACTTGCGCGTCACGGGATAGCCAGCCGACCACGGAGACATAGCCGCGCCTTTGCACAGCACAACCAAAGGTTTCCCCACCCCAATCACCATTCGCACTGTGTCTTTCCCGTGCTCCAAGGAAACCATCTACCGCACAACACGGAGCTAATCTTGTCCGGTTCTGACCACGAGTACTCACTCAAATATAAGGGGGAAAACGCATACATACAACGACGTATTGCCGCAACGGATTTCTACCGAATCCCCGAAGCTCGCTATGCAACATCACCGGGTCGGACTAACGGTCGCGACCACGGCTTCACCCACAATGCCTAATCCGCTAACGGAGCGAATCTCTAATGCAAAGCATGCCGGGATGAACATACTCAACCCGGAGGTTCCTCTTGAACCTAGGCTACACGAATCCCTCTCATTTGAGAGATTCGGTGCTCAAAATACGAAAGGAAGGGGATGCTATTCATGCATCCTAAATCCTAAAAACCGAGAGGAGAAGTGTCGTTACCTTACGTCCCCTCTTCCTAGCCATGGAGAAGATTTGCTCGGTTGAAAACCACCGCAACACTCCCACCTTCGCGGATATGAACTCCGCTCGCGAAACGGACCTCCGAAGCTTCGCCGGCGGCCGGAACTTGGCCTTCTTCCTCCTCCTTTCTCTCCCTTCTCTCTAGAATCAAGAGAGATAAAGCCAAATGGAAAATGAGGGTTTGAAACCCTATTCCCAGCCTTAAACCGCCCAGGGAGGCTCCCCACAGTTGGATCTCATACTAAAGAAACGGACGGCCACGATCGGAACCCAAAATAACAAAAACTGGGCCGAACACGGGTTGGCACACGGCCATGTGCAGGGCCGTGTCAACCATTCACCGTCTCTATCGATTCGAAAACCAGCACACGGCCGTTGACACGGCCTCCGACATGCCCGTGTCACCTTTGATACGCCCGTGTCGAGACCCGTGTCACGCCCCCCACCGACCAACCTTCCCAGTCAGAGAAGGACACAGCCAAAGAAACGGCCAAAGACACGGCCTTCGACATGCCCGTGTCAGACCCGACACGGCCGTGTCGTGACCCGTGTCACGCCTAGCAGAATAAATCCTGCAAACAGCCCGAGAAGGACACGACCAGGGACACGCCTGTGTCCCAAGCCTTTTTCCTGAGCTCGACGAACGTCGACCCTCAAAACGTCGACCACAAGCTGCGCGGTCGACCACGCCCTGACACGCCCGTGTCATGCCCTTGACACGCCCGTGTCGCCTACTCCAAAACCCAAACTTGGCTAAAACGACGCCGTCGATTCCCCTTCCAAGTTTTGGGGTGTTACAATTCTCTCCCCTTACAAGAATTTCGTCCCGAAATTTAAAACATGGAAGGTAAACAAAACTAAACGGTACCTGAGGAGAAGAGCTCGAGGTACTCCTCCAGCATGGCCTGCTCTCGCTCCCATGAGAGCTCCTCGCAGCCACAGTTGTCCCAACGGACCTTTACGAGTCTGACCTCCTTGTTCCGCAATTGCCGAACCTCTGAGTCTTCTATCCCGATTGGACGAACTCGCGTCCTCAAGTCTTCCTCTACCGGCACCGCCGTCGGCTCAATCACCACGCTGGCTTCTAACAAAGCTTTCCTTAGGACGGAGACGTGAAAAACATCATGCAATCCACTTAGCTCTGTGGACAACGCCAATCGGTACGCTGCCTCTCCCACTCGCTCGATGACCTTGAATGGTCCCAAAAATCTCGGACTCAGCTTCTTGAGTCGGCGAATTTGCGAAACGCCTTTGAACGGCTTGATCTTAAGATACACCTAGTCGCCCACAGCGAATTCCACATGCCTGTGGCGAGCATTGAAATACTTCGACTGCCGATCTTGAGCTACCTTCATGCGCTCTTGGATGGTCCGCACTAGCTTACTAGCGTAGGCTACCACTTCTTCCCCCAAAATCTTGGTGTCTCCCGCCTCTGTCCAAGACATCGGTGTTCGACACCGCCTCCCATACAGAGCTTCGTATGGCGCCATCTTGATACTAGCTTGGTAACTATTGTTATAAGCAAACTCCACCATGAAGAGGTGATCCTACCACTTCTTGCCGAAGTCGAGAGTACACATCCTTAGCATATCTTCCAAAGTACGGTTCGTTCTCTCAGTTTGCCCATCAATTTGAGGATGAAAGGCCGTTCTGAACTTGAGTTTTGTGCCCAAGCTCTTCTGCACCAACCGCCAATCCTTAGACGTGAAACGTCCATCCCGGTCGCTGACTATACTCTTCGAAATCCCATGAAGTCGTACAATATTGCGGACGTACAACTCCACCAACTTTTCCACATCGTCCTCCTTCCGGTTTGGGATGAAATGTGCCACTTTGGTCAAGCGGTCCACAATCACCCAAATGGCATCATTACCCTGCTGCGATCTAGGCAACCCATGCACAAAATCCATAGAGATGTCATCAAATTTCCATTCGGGGATTGGAAGAGGCTTCAAGAACTCGCCCGGCTTCTGACACTCGGCCTTCACCAAGGCACATGTTTGGCACCAACTCACACACAAAGCTACGTCCCGCTTCATCCCAGGCCACCAATAGGACTTCTTCAAATCCAAGTACATCTTTGTACTACCCGGGTGAATGGAGTACTTAGTGAAGTGGGCCTCAAACATCAACTCCTCGCGGAGCTTGCCGAACTGCGGTACACAAATCCTTCCGCCCTTCCTCAGAATCCCATCAACCATCTCCCAGGAGCTACCCTTGCCCTTTAGAGCTTCCTCCACGAAAGGTTGGAACTCCGCATCTACACGGGTCGCTTCCTAAATACGATCGCATAAGTCACTCTACATCTCAATCCAATTTAGTCGAGCCACGCTAGACTCGCCTTTTGCCACACATTCCAAACCAAGGGACTCCCAGTCCCGCCTTAACCGATCATCGTGAGCTTCAATCCAATTTCCTTGCCCCGAGTATTCCTACTCAAAGCATCTGCCACCACATTGGATTTCCCCGACGTGTACTGAATTGCCACCTCGTAGTCCCCAAGGAACTCGACCCACCTGCGCTGCCGCATATTTAGGTCCTTCTGATCTAGGAGATACTTCAGACTCTTGTGGTCCGTGAAGATCTCCACCTTTGCACCAAAAACGTAGTGCCTCCACAAATTCAAAGCAAAAATTACCGCCGCCAACTCCAAATCATGGACGGGGTAATTTCTCTCATGAGGCTTCAGCTGCCTCGACCCAAAAGCTATCACACTACCATGCTGCACCAACACGCACCCTAAACCGCATCCGGATGCGTCGCTGAAAATCTCGAACCCTTCGGTCCCCTTTGGTAGACTTAGGATCGGCACCGTCATTAGCCTTTCCTTCAGGGTTTCAAACGCCTGATTGCACTCTTGAGTCCATACAAACTTCTGATCCTTACAAGTTAGTGAAGTGAGGGGTAGAGCTATCCGCGAAAAGTTTTCCACAAACCTTCGGTAGTACCCGGCTAGTCCAAGAAAACTTCGGACTTCCGCCACGGTCCTCAAAACTGGCCACTCTCTGATGGCTTCTACTTTCGTTGGATCTACCGCCACCCCATCCCCACTAATCACATGGCCTAGAAATGCCACTTTCTCCAACCAGAACTCGCACTTGGAGAACTTCGCATAAAGCTGGTTCTCTCTTAATACTTGCAACACTGTCCGCAAGTGCGACTCGTGCTCCGCTTCCGACTTGGAATACACCAATATGTCATCGATAAAGACAACTACGAACCAGTCCAAATATTCGCGAAACACTCGGTTCATCAAGTCCATGAACACGGACGGCGCGTTCGTCAGCCCGAATGACATCACCGTGAACTCAAAATGACCATACCTCGTACCAAACGCGGTCTTGGGTATGTCTTCGTCACGAATCCGCAACTGATAATATCCGGACTTCAAGTCCAACTTGGAGTACACCACCGACCCCACCAACTGGTCGAAGAGATCGTCTATCCGAGGAATCAGATACTTATTCTTGACAGTAAATTTATTCAACTCTCGGTAGTCTATGCACAGACGCATACTACCGTCCTTCTTCTTTACAAATAACACCGGCGCACTCCACGGTGAAGAGCTGAGTCTGATATACCCTTGCTCCAAAAGCTCCTGCAACTGAACCTTGAGCTCGGCCAACTCCTTTGGTGCCATCCTAAAGGGTGGACGTGACACCGGTCTAGCCTCGAGCACTAACTCGATGGAGAAATCAATCTCCCGCCGAGGAGGTGCTCCCGGTAGCTCCTCAGGAAAAACATCTCCAAACTCCGCCACCACGGGCACTTCTCCAAGAGACAGCCCGGAAAGGCTAACCTCCAACATCGCTACTAGAGCTACACCCCCTGGTTAACAGCTCGCACTAGTTGAAGTGCCGAAACTAGGGAACATGCCACTCCATGCAGGCCCTCAAACTTGACTTCCGCTTGCCCCACGCCCCTCAGGGTTACCACCTTGGACAAACAGTCGATAATGGCACGCTGCTCCGCTAGCCAATCCATCCCCAAAATCACATCGAACTCGGACAACGGCAAGATCGCCACTACCAATATGAAGTCGACTCCCTCAAGACTCCAACAAATCCGCCCTTTAGCCCTGGTTGTCATAGACGACCCATTGGGCATGCGTACTTTCAACTCTGAGTCCCTTGCAAAGGACTCAACTCCAATCCTCCGGGTGAAACTTTTCGCAAGGAAGGAGTGCGACGCTCCCGTATCAAAAAGTACTCTAGCGGGGTACCCAGATACCACTACAAAGCCTACACACATACAACAAATATAAAAAGGCTTGAAAGGAAGAAATCTACAATGCAGGTTGAACTCTCATACCTGTCACCACATCGATTTGGCGGATTGCTTCCTGCTGCCCAAGTTTGTAGGCCCTTGGCTGCACTGGTTGAAACCGGGAAGCACTCGACTCCGCCATCTTCCCCTTCTCTGCTGCACTGGGTCCGGAGCGTACGGTCTGCTCCTGCCTTAGCTCTTGCTCAGCGCCCCCTTGGGTACAAAATCTTGCTATGTGGCCTGGCTTGCCACAACTGTAACACGTCTGCGGTCCCTTAGAGCGTGACCCTCCGGACGTCCAATTACTTTTCTCGCCCGACTTATATGGGGAAGACTTCTTCTTCCATCGGCTCCCTTCCGCCTTTCCATGGGACTGAGCATGCTTCTTCTCCTCCCCCTGCTTGGGTGTGAAACCCTTGCGATGCTGGGATCGCTCTATGTCACTCTCCAAAATTCGGGCCGCCTCCACCAATTTGTTGAAACCCGCACGTTTCATCGATATGAGGGGTTGTCTTAGATTCTCCCTCAATCCATGATAGAAGAGATTGTCCCTCTCTTCATCGTCTGCCATGGTCGTCCCTGCATAACGACCCAAGCGAGTAAATTCCTGAACATACTCATCCACTGACTTGTCTCGCTGCACCAGATGTAGAAACTGCCTCTGGAGGGCCAACCTCGTTGAGGCAGGAATGTACTTCTTCAGGAAGGCATTCCCAAACTCCTCGATGGACGATGTGCGTCCTAGAAACTGCCGGCCACTGTGGCTCACCCACCATAACTTGGCATCTCCCTCCAACATAAAGGCTACGAACTCTGCCTTTTCTCATCTGGCGCCTCTGCCGCCCTCAGAAGCTCCTGAATTCTAGCCCACCAATCCTCTGCATCTGTGGGCGTGCCGATTCCCTTGAAGGTTGGAGGGTGGAAACTCAGAAAGTACTTCATTTGCCGGTCCCCATGCCCGACAACCACTCTCTCGGCCTGCGGCTCTGCCCGCCTGGCTTCCTCAACCGGCACGGTCGCTGCCGTGTCCGGGGTAGCAGGAGTTGCTACTTGAGCAACGGGAGCTGCTACCTGTGCTGTCGCTGCAGCTTGGGCCGCCACCATTGCTTCTGCAAGCATATGGAAGAAGTCGGCCGGTGTGACCCCCATCCCTAGCGGACCTTACGCAGTCGCACTACTTGCCGAGAGCTCTTCTCTTGGCCTCGAGGTCCCAGCCTCGTTGCTTGTAGTCTAAACACAAGCAAGAAAACGCAAATCAGTCTCTAATCGCAAGACTCGAACACAAGGACACTCATGGTCCCGCGATACTCCTATGTGGATAACTTCTTATACGCGACTCGACTTATACTTTCGACCGTGAAACTTCTCATTGGAACACTAACCTCCCTCTGATACCAAATTGTAACACCTCCCCTGTAAAGACCATATAATATGGGTCCGGCCGGGGCCCCACAACATACGGACGCCACAGCTTTAGTATTAAAAGATAATATAAAACTACCCAATCTCAAAACTCCAGACAAACACAACGGAAACAGAACACTAACAGACAGAAGTTATCCACTAACAGAAGAGTATCAAACGGCCTTAAGGCCTTACACAATATAAGTCCAAATATAAAAAGTGCCAAGCACCCCTAGGCTACCTCGGCATGCAAGCCGGACATAGTCAAACAACAGCAGCAAAACAAGGAAAAGAAAATAGTCAAGCATAGCAACACTTCATGAGGCTTAGGGCTTTTCGCCCGGCGCGCTAGCTCCTGCATGCGATCCTTGCCCTGTAAGGATTTGAAGTAACGTGGGTCAGCAAAGGCTGACCTCTACTGTGTAACAAACACATCTCCTCCTGGCCGTCCCTAACGGACCCCGGGGTACCACTCCACCTGCAAGTTAGCACTTCGTATACCAAAAGAGTATATATAATAAAGCGGTAAAACAGGCTTGGATGTCTCATACAACATACATGTTCTCTATGTTTTGTACAAAGTGAAGGGGGCCTACTATACAACATGAATGCAACCCGGGTTTCACCCAAGGCACCCTAGCTCGTATGCATCTAGCACAACATCAAACACTGGGTACTTCCGATTCCCCATTGGCTTAAAGCCACAAACACAAGGGAACCACCATGTCCCTAACGGCACACACGCCGTCACACGGAACCTCGCAAAGGCCCCACCCGCACAAGGGTCATATACCCCGGGCTTGCCCGCACATTCTGACTTCGCACGTCATGGTTCCGTCTCACACTGACCGATTCTAAGAAGCCTTGCTGGACCCCACCCGCTCATGGCCACATTGCCCGGGCTTGCCCTCCGCTTGAAATTCTCGTCAGTCCCACACAAGGGGCTAGTCTCGCCGGGACACTTTCCCCACATGACTTGCGCATCACGCGATAGCCAGCCGACCACGGAGACATAGCCGCGCCTTTGCACAGCACAACCAAAGGTTTCCCCACCCCAATCACCATTTGCACTGTGTCTTTCCCGTGCTCCAAGGAAACCATCTACCGCACAACGCGGAGCTAACCTTGTCCGGTTCCGACCACGAGTACTCACTCAAATATAAGGGGGGAAAACGCATACATACAACGACGTATTGCCGCAACGGATTTCTACTGAATCCCCGAAGCTCGCTATGCAACATCACCAGGTCGGACTAACGGTCGCGACCACGGCTTCACCCACAATGCCTAATCCGCTAACGGAGCGGATCTATAATGCAAAGCATGCCGGGATGAACATACTCAACCCGAAGGTTCCTCTTGAACCTAGGCTACACGAATCCCTCTCATTTGAGAGATTCGGTGCTCAAAATACGAAAGGAAGGGGATGCTATTCATGCATCCTAAATCCTAAAAACCGAGAGGAGAAGTGTCGTTACCTTCCGTCCCCTCTTCCTAGCCATGGAGAAGATTTGCTCAGTTGAAAACCACCGCAACGCTCCCACCTTCGCGGATCTGAACTCCGCTCGCAAAACGGACCTCCGAAGCTTCGCCGATAGCCGGAACTTGGCCTTCTTCCTCCTCCTTGCTCTCCCTTCTCTCTAGAATCAAGAGAGATAAAGCCAAATGGAAAATGAGGGTTTGAAACCCTATTCTTGGCCTTAAACCGCCCAGGGAGGCTCCCCACCGTTGGATCTCATACCAAAGAAACGGACGGCCACGATTGGAACCCAAAATAACAAAAACTGGGCTGAACACAGGTTGGCACACGGCCGTGTGCAGGGCCGTGTCAACCATTCGTCGTCTCGATCGATTCAAAAACCAGCACACGGCCGTTGACACGGCCTCCGACACGCCCGTGTCGCCTTTGACATGCCCGTGTCGAGACCCGTGTCACGCCCCCCACCGACCAACCTTCCCAGTCAGAGAAGGACACAACCAAAGACACGGCCAAAGACATGGCCTTCGACACGCCCGTGTCAGACCCGACACGGCCGTGTCGTGACCCGTGTCACGCCTAGTAGAATAAATCCAACAAACAGCCCGAGAAGGACACAGCCAGGGACACACCCGTGTCCCAAGCCGTATTCCTGAGCTTGACGAACGTCGACCCTCAAAACGTCAACCATAAGCTCCGCGGTCGACCACGCCCTGACACGCCCGTGTCACGCCCTTGACACGCCCGTGTCGCCTGCTCCAAAACCCAAACTTGGCTAAAATGACGCCGTCGATTCCCCTTCCAAGTTTTGGGGTGTTACAGGTAAGGCTACTAAGAAAGCCGATACCAAAGGCAAAGGGAAGGCAACTCAAAGTCAACCCTCTTTTAAGAAGGTGATCTTCCCCACAAATAAATACGTCTTTGAGACGTCCTCTGGTCACTTTGCTAGGCTAACTTATGTGGAGCCCAAAAACACTATCAAGGATGGACCCATCCCCAAGACTTTGGTGTTAGTGTTTTCAAAGCACCTTATGAAGAAGTAACTCTTAAAGAGTATGGTCCCTATGTTCATGGACCAAATTTCAAGAAGGCTCCAAAAACCAAAACTGTTGTTCCCAAGGCTAAGGAGACAGTGAAGCCTTGTGTTTGCTGCAATTACAAAGCTTCCACCTCCAAGTCGGTGGCCCCTGCTAGACCTCCCATTCAAAAGGTAAAGTAGGAGTATAAGAGAAGGTACAACAGGTTTGACTGTTGGTGTTGTAACAAGATTGGTCACTTTGCCGTAAATTGTTGGTTTCATCATATAAAAATTGAAACTCCATGAGTTAATAGTGCGAGACTGGCCACTCGCAAAATTAATGTTCCTAGTGGTGTTAAACTAATAAGGAACCAATGACCCAAATCAATTTGGGGTCCTAAGGGAAAATGATTTATGATTGCAGGTGTGTCCAAATGCCAACAAAACTCTAATCTGGTATTTAGACAGTGGATGCTCTCAACACATGACTGGGAGAAGAAGCCTATTATAAGAATACACTCCAGTCGAAGACGGTCCAAAAGTCATCTTTGGAGGGTCTGACCGGGGAATCACTAAAATCTACGGTATGATTACCAACGGTATAGTCTCCTTCGCAGACGTGACTTATGTTAAAGGATTACAACATAATCTCATAAGCATAAGACAATTATATGATAAAGACTATATCATTGAGTTCTACAAGGACAAGTGTTTGATAAAATCATCTGCTAATTTAGAGACAATCTTAACAGGAACTCGGAGTAGGAATATTTTTTGCTTGAACTTTCTATGTTTAGACAATTCTATACCAGTGTGATTTTTGGCAAAAGATAGTGCGTCTCTCTATAACCAATGACACAAGAGATTAGCACATATCAATTTCAAAACTATAAATATGTTATTTTCTCACAAATTAGTGCGTGATGCACCAAACATTAAGTGCCTTAAAGAGAGTCCATTTTACACATGCCAAATGTGTAAGCGGACCAGGGCTACCTTTAAGGGTATTACTGAAAAAGATTCCTCTAGAAGTTTATAATTACTTTATATGGACTTATTCGGTTCTCTACCAATTCACAGTTTAGGAGGTAAATTCTATACGTTGGTCATTATTGATGATTGCTCTTGTTTTACTTGGGTGTTCTTTCTGAAACACAAGTCAAACACCTTTGAGGCATTCATTAATTTTGCTTGGCAAATTCAGAATGAATTAAACTGCTCAGTGGTCAAAATTAGAAGTGATCAAGGGACAGAATTTGAGTCTGGTGTCATGACAGAATTCTGTGGAAGTCAAAGTATCTTTCATGAGTTTTCATCTCCGCGTACTCCATAACAAAATGGAGTTGCTGAGAGAAGGAATAGAACCCTCATTGAAGCATGTACAACTATGTTGAATGACGCTTCACTACCAGAGTACTTCTGGGCTGAAGTAGTCAACACAACTTGTCACGTGCAAAACAGGGCATTAATCAACAAAAGCCATCGTAAGACTCCCTACAAACTGCTGAAAGGAAAAAAACCAACTGTGTCCTACTTTAACGTCTTTGGCAGCAAATTCTTCGTACTTAACAATGGGAAGTATTATCGCACGAAGTTTAGTGAAAAGTGTTTGAAGGTATTTTTGTAGGTTATAGTAGGCATAGTAAGGCATATAAGATTTTTAACAAGAAAATCCTGGTTGTAGAAGAGTCTATAAATATTGTATTTGATATGACAAGCATGCTTCATAGCAGCTCATCTAGTGTTATTGGTGTAGATGCAGGTACTAGGTTAAAGGAACTAAGCTTGGAAGAAGCGGCCAAGGAAGATGCGCCAAGCTCAGTCAAGGTCGTCGATCCAAGTACGGTGGATGAAAAACTACTAGATGAAGAACTACTTCAACTACATGAGATGCAATAGATATGGCAGAACCTGCTGGTGGGAGTGGAAGAAATCTAGTGTTCAGACACCTAAGAGATCACCAAGTTGATCTGATCATTGGAGAGCCAAACAATGGTGTTAGAACCATAAGAGGTACTGCTAACAAAGTTCTACATCATAGCTTTCTGTCTCAGGTTGAGCAAAAGAAATTTGAAGAAGCAAATAAGGATTCCTCTTGGATTATGGATATGCAAGAGGATCTCCTAGGGGGAGAACTAGATCGAACTGGTTTTGCTATGGCTGTAGATAAATTCAGAAATGCCATACTTAAGTTGGAATTGGCCGGCCTAACTTTCGTTCTCAAACACCCTTGCAAAGTGTTGGGCAAGGATGTTCTGGAGTTCTTCGACAATGCAAAGCTTCGCCGTGAAGACACAGTAATCAAGAGCAAAGTCAGACAGGTCAGAGTTAAGGTGAAAGCTTCCCTTCTCACGAGGTATTTGCGACTTCCGGAATACGAAGAGGCCGATCAGCTTGAGGAGGATGACTTCTCTAAGGCTCTGTTATTTTGTGGTTTGCCCAGAGGAACGCCAATAGTTAAGTGGAAAGGAATGAACGAGGAAGGAAAACTTCTATCAGACATAATCAGAAAAGTTCTGTTGTGTAAGACTGGATCGCATGATTACTTGTCCTCAAACATGTTCATAATTATGGTAGACATCATATGATGGAAGAAAATTGACTGGGGAGTAGTGTTGTTTGCTAGGATTAAGGATATTCTCCACGCACCGAACTTTGGCAGAATACTCTGTTTATATTTGAATCAGCTGGACCGTGAAACTTTTGATATGACCAAAGGTGTACCCATCCATCACTTGAAGAAAATCAACTTGTCAATCTTCTATAGGTGGGATAGGAGGATTCCAAGACAAGGTGGAGACAGAGTGCTGCCATATGTTGAGGAGGAGGAAGGTGCACTTGAGGATAGGATTCCTTCTCCTACCCCCAAGGAGATTCTTGAGAGCTCGAGTGCAGGAATTGAGGGGGAGTATGCTGAAACACAAGTGGCTACGAAGGTTATATTGCTCTTAAGTTTTCCCTCTACTACAGAGTCAGTTGTTCATGTTAGTTCTGAGCCAGAGGTTCCAGTTCCAGTTGTAGATATTTCAGTTGGAGCGACAGATGATCTACTTACTAAGGTTGCTGATATAGGTCGAGTTGTTGCTGCTGAGATTGTGTCAGATAAGGCTGAGGATGAGAAAGTTGCTGATGATGGTTTGGATACTACTGATTATGATGTGGATGCTGATGAGGATCTTATAGCTATTGATGATGCATATGTTTCTACAGATATTGTTTCTTCAGAAAATATGATCATAAGTCTCCCAGATGTTCTACCAGTAAGGACTGATGAGGAGCATATTCATCCCTCATTTTAAATTTAAATAGAGTTGGATAGATTTGTGTGCAATCTTCAAAGAAGTACTGCAAAGATTCCCGGTGGACCTCCAGTGGAGGAAGCAGAGATTGTTGATATTTCTAATGAGGAAGGAGATGCAGAGGTGCATCCTCCTGTCCTAGAGGCTTCAGATACTTGTATATTGTCTAAAGCTCATATTTCTCATATAGCAGAGTCGTCCAGTGACTCAAAGGCCAGTGCAGATATTCCCTCTCCCCCAAGACACCAAACAGATGATATTCCAAATTCCAGTTCAAAAATCTCTCTCCTGAAGTCTAATGAAGCCATGATGGCAAGGCAACAAGCAAGTTTTGATCTCTCTCTGCAGAGAGTACCGAAGAAAGTAAAAGAGACAGAAAAAGGTATGAACAACGGCCTTGTAGAGATCAAGGTACGATTTGATAATTGGATTCAAGGCTGGATTCTTGGTTTGTATAAGGTGGTCAAGCCATTGTTCACACAATGGATGGGCTGAAGAACAACTTTACTGTTATCCAAAATATTGATGAGAATGCCAAAATAGTCATAAATGCCCAAAATGCAGGTATGAATCATTTTGATGAACAAATGGTCTACTACATCAATGTTATTGCTTTAAAGGTACTTAAAGAAGTCAAAAAGGGGGAGACTGAATTGAAAACTAAAGTAGATGCACTTGAAGCTGCAATGAAAGATCAGTTCAAAGCTACAAACACCTACTGCTATGATAACTTCAACTGCGTGCATATAGAGCTGTTTCCAGGGTCTGCTGAAGTCAGAATACTAGAACAGGTGATACCGGATCCTCTTCATGACTTTGTTCAGCATGCTCAAAAGTACACTCAGTTTTGGATAGAATCTCAAGATCAATCTGCTGTTGTCGCTGAATAAGAGATTCATATAATTGAAGACTCACCTCCACCAGCTCATAAATGAAGAAGATATGGTGAAGGCTCGTCTGCTATTAGGTATGAGCTAAACAGAGAAATGACTGATGTGTGGAGTCCTATTTACAAAAGTATCATTCTAGACACCTTCAAACTAGTCGACTTAGCAGATGAGAAAAAAATAAGAACATTATGATAAGAAAGAATGACAAAAGTATGAGGTAGCCTGTGCTAAAAGAAGATTACATTTCAGGAAATACAGATATGCTGATCCAGATGCTCCTCCAGCTCCGCTAAAGTACTATCCGAAGCTGAAGGCATATTTTGACAGAAAATACCAGAAGATCCAGGGGAAACAAGCTTGAAAGTTCTTTTTTTTGACATTTGTGTAAAAGTTGTTTGCCTTGATAGAACTTATTTATATATGTTATTATTTTGACTACAATTTATTATTTCTATTTTTTCACGCTCTTTACTTGATTTAAGATTATTGTGTGTACAATTCACCTTAGTTTGTAAATAGGGGAGATGGTTGGGTATTGTATCCACAATGACCTTGATTCGAAGAAGTGTCCCTTGAACTAAGATGAATTGAGTTTGTATTTGATGCTATTTTTCTAGTCACGTGCTTGCAGGAGTATATTGCTAAGTACAACCCAATGTCAGGTTATAGTGGGTTATGAAACACGGGACTATACAATGTAGTCCTTCATTGTGTAGGCCAATGTGTTGACTCATGTGTAATCTCTCTATTGGGGTGAACTTCTGATTCAATTACACTAGGAGATTCAAGAAAGGACAAGTTGCGCTTTTCAGAAGAAAAGAACAGATTTTCTCCAAGTAAAATTCATAGAGTATAGTTGTGAATACTTGTCGAATTCGTCGAGTATACCCATGAATACTCGTCGAATTCGTCGTGTATTCTTACTAGCACTCGCCGAATCCGTCCCATTTACTTAGGAAATTATCTCTGAAATTTTGGAAATCAGTCAAGTAAAAATCATCGAGTATCTTCATGTATAGTCATTGAATTTGTCGAGTGTATCTATCGATACTCGTCGAATATATATGTCGATACACGACGAATTCGTCGAGACTTCACGAACATACTTCTATGGATTTCTCTAAGTTATATTCGTCGAATATTGCTTGGCTAGGCATCGAATGCGTCGAGTAAGCTAGCCGATACGCGTCGAATGTAAGTTAGCCAATATGCGTCAAATGTGTCGAGTAAGCTAGCTAATAGGCATCGAATGCGTCGAATAAGCTAGCCGGTACTCATTGAATTCTTCGAGTAAGCTAGCCGATACTCGTCAAATTCGTCGAGTATCTCTTTAGGAATGTGCTGAGTTGTCTGGTCGATCTTGCTAGAATTGTCTAGGTATTTTTCATTGCATTTCAGAGTAGTTCGACGAGTATACCCTTATATACTCAACGAATTATACTTAGGGTTCATTTCATCAGTTTTCAAATTCCGTCGTGGCTTAATCCCGACCGCCATGAACAATGCTAAGTGATTTCTTTATTTGGAAGGAATTTCTAGCCGTTGAAAAAGAAGGGTTCTTATAATTACTTAGGGTGGATTTCATTCAACCCTAATTGTGCATATACGCTCAAATCGCAACTTTCCAAGAAAGTACCCGTCGGCTTTCGTTTGTTCTTCGCGACTCTCTCGAGGTTGACATCAACGCTACGCACGATCCGATTTTCTTCAAAAAAGTGTCAACTAGATCTCTATTCTCAAAAAGGTTCAAATTCCATTCAGATCTAGTGGATCCTTTGTTCAGATCAAGCCTTTAACGATTTCATATTTACTTTCTCCTTAAGATTTTCAAGTTTCACTTTTCGGAAGAAAGGAAGATCGAAGATTTCAGATCTGAAGAAGATTAGTTTTAATCTATTATTGTAAATCATTTTATGATATTGTAGGAGGTTTTGCCTCCGAGTTGTAGATCCATATTCTAGGATTGAGTTATAGGAGAGGTTGTTCTCCGAGTTATAGGAGCATTTTCTCCGAGTTGTAGGAGAAGTTGTTCTCCGAGTTTTAGGGGCGTTGTCTCCGAGTTGTAGGAGTTGAGGCTCCGAAGTGAAAGATTTGAAGAATCTGAGTTGAAGGTGAAGTAATCGAATCTAGCCCTTCATGGTAGATAGGCGAGGCAGGACATTGGGCGCACCAAACTCAGGGAACCATAATAAATATCTGAGTTTCTGTGTGTTTATCTTCTAGAAATTTTTATTCTGAAAAAAAACGCAGAACTCACCTATTCACCCCCTCTACGTGATTTAGGTTGACACTAGATACTTTTAGTATTGCCAAATCAGATTTCATTTGAACATTTTACTAGTCTAGCACTTAAGCCCGACTTAGTCTCTCCCATGTTAATGAAAGACACATGAGGATCACCCTCATGCCAAAAAACATGGCGTGGGGTCGGTTTAGCCACTTTCTGTGATCAAATCATCTTGTTTAGTCAAACGTGGTGCGAGAATAGTTTTACTTCGGCCCGTTCTCATTTACATAATAACACGCTATACACCTAATCCACTCGATAGGACATAGGCTTCATGATCACAGCGAACATGTGGAGAAGTTTTGCATTCTTCCACCAAAATGACGAGGCAAAACATAGTTTTCACTAAGTGCTTCATGAGCTCCCTTAGTCATGCCTCTCGCAATCACAATGAAGCAATTTTTGGCATAAACATGCAAATCAACATCATCAATTCAGACTAAGAATAGGCTTCACACATCATGCCTTAATCTGCACGTCAATCGAATTTCTATATGCAATATATACCGGGGACGAACACAATCAACTCGGTGGAGGTCATGCATTTTGCTAATTAGCGAAAGATACTTCTCACTTTAGGTAGGTTGGTTTATAGGTGTTGAAATCGATAACCGGCTTATGTGGAGTTCGGACCCTTGGGAAAGGGGTGACCACGCACTTACTTCTCTCACAAGGATCGCTCAGACGACAAGAAACTCAGAACTAGAAACAGACCCAAGGATCCAGTATGGAGGTCCCACCACATACCCGGAAGATCTTAGAGCGCTTCTGCTCCTTAGCCAAGTGCTAAGCTAAGGATACCTCAGAGAGCGCAAGAAGACCATAGAACAAGTAAGCCCCCCTCCTGAGGTACCCCCTTGGGTCTATTTATAGTTTTTTGAAGTTGGTCTGCCAATAACGCACCTCCGCTGTTCTACACAGCTATAGGCAGCCCAAGTTGAACTGTCAATAGCATAACTCTGCTGTTTTGAAAGGCTATGGGCAGGCCAGCGGGGGTGGTTTAGTAAAGATACAACACACGTCATTAGGCAAGTGGCTCTTGAAAACCTCCACTCGCTTGGGGTGGCAAGTGCTCGAAGGGGCTGGCACTCGCCGCCTCTTTATGGACCTAGGTTAGTGGGGGCCTGACCCATCCCACTTGCCTAATCCAATCACCCCATTCTTGTTCCACCCCTTCTGGGTGAGTCGGCGAGGCTATAAAGCCCTTGCCTCCCTTCTGACTCGCCTGGGACTTGGGCTGCGCCAAAATGGCTGGACCGACTCCTGCTGACCCCACTCTCCGGACACAGGGTTGTATACAATCTCCTCTCTTTGTGAGGTTTCCCCAAACTCGGAAAGAAACATCCAACCCCTAGAGATTGGTAAGTGGGTCAGCGAGCCCAAGGGAATCTTTTGGTGGGATCCACAAGCGACTATATATATATGCCCGCCTGCCTGGGTGACCTTTGTCATTTCCCCCCCATTCTGATTTTGTCGAGACCCCTTTTTCCAAGGAGTTTCAAGAGAGGCTCAACCGCGCCCGGGAGCTCAATGCTACTCGCACTACCGAGCTGTGCCTTGGCTCTCCAATCCCTCTCCGCGCGAGTCACCAAAATATCAACTCGCCAAAAAGGCCAAACCTTACCCCAAGGTTGGTGAGGCCATTCTGGCTGATCTAGTCCCCATGCCAGATCACAGACTCGCCTCCTCCTGCAAGCTGGCTGCCGAACCAAAAGGGAAGGGGGTTGAAGACATCCTTGCTGGTCCTGATACCTACCTAGGGGATGCGGGTACCCCTCTGGTACGAGTCGATTCCCCTTAGGTGGGCTCGTGCCTCCAGGCTGTCGCTGACTCTCGGGCGAAGAGCATGGTGCCCACCTTTAGGACGATCGGACTGGGCTCGCCGCTGCCGAACTCACTGGCTTGCTGCCACAAAGGGAAGGAGGCTGAATACATCCCCGTTCCCAGCTTCGAATTGGTCACTTCTCTAGGCGCTTACCCCCTAGGTCGTGGAAAGGCCTTTATCTCTGCTCCTACTCGGACTCTGTAGGGACAACCAAGTTCTTCCCACTAGCCACATCTCTAGGGGCATTCGCCTCACATGTCTAGTTGAGGAGTTAGCCATATTTTGGACCCCAGGTTCCTTTCTTGATTTGGTTTATCATCATAGGCCTTCCTAGGCAATCTGAAGCTGAGGAATCCTCCAATCCAGGGAGCTACTCGCCAACTCCTTCTCCCCACGTGCAGGAAGACTTCCTAGATGCCTCCCTAGAGCCTTCCGAGATGAGGAGGCGAACCATTAGGATTCTCAGGAAGTATGGGCTAACGCTGCACGAGATCAAAGAAGAGAGGGCTATTGACGGCGGGTGGCTACGCGCGATGGAACAGGACTATGCGCTGCTGGCATATGAGGTATGGCGTAGCTCAGCAAGAGGGATGACTTCCCCAGGACCCCTCATGGATCGGATTCATGAAAACCTGCGCATCGTTCACCAAGATCTGAAGCTGGTCCGCGAGTTTAACAACCCTCGCTGACCACTAGGGATGGGGGCGTGAGGTCGGGGTAGATGGAAATGGCTCCCTAGCTAAGCCTACCAACACTCACCCCCATACCCCCAACTCGCATATTATGACAATAAGTTTTCTGCCGCTGTATTTTCTGAACATTTGACTTATGTAATAAATTTAACTATTCTTTTTAAATCTGATATCCAATATTTGTTACTTGTGAATCACACTGCGATTTAGACTCAACTCGCATTAGGGTAGAGCAGGTCGCAGGGGTCTGACGAGCCAGGACCCGCGAGCTAGGATGGGAAAGATGGCTCGACATGTTTAATTCGCTTTCTGTAAATAGGACCCCATACCTACCCTTGGCACATCACATTTATTGCCCATTTATACCCCCTTTAATTGTTCTTCTCGCCATTTGCACTTACGCCGAGATCTATAGAGATGGGCAAGATGCGGGCTGACGCCGACGGATGGTCAAAGTACGCTAAGCAGTTTGCAAAATATCCTTTCTTCGATGGGAATACCACGAAGGAGGAGCTTAGCAAATTCGTGGCAGACTATGTCCCGGTAGGGTTCGTCGCGCGCCGGCCTAGGCGAGGCGAGGCGATCAACACTGTCTATACCGAAGAACTCGCCTTCCCCATCTCACACTTCGAGGTGGGGTTGCGCCTGCCCCTCTGGCTAGAGGTCCGCCAGGTGATGAAGTACTTTGGGGCCATCCCCGCGCAGATGAACCCCAACACAATTGCCATGCTTGTGGCTTTCGCGAGCTTCCTTCGGAAGGAGCGGATTGAATTCAATCTCGCTGTCTTCCGAAAGCACTTCATCTACCGCACGAACAACAATGGGGTCGCTTTCTTTGACGTCTCGCAGATCAAGGTGCGTGAGACGGATAACAAGAACCATAATTGGTTCACGAAGTTCGTCATCATCAAGAGCGAACTCGACAACATACCCTTTTCACCAATCCAGCATGGCGATGAGGTGTACCGATCTCTGACCCTGACGGGCGATGACGCCAGCCTCCACAAATTCTTCCTACATAAAGACTTCGAGGTTGCCTTCCTATGAAGGGGCCTCGACTCGCTCCCGCGGGTTCTACCTGGAGAAGGTATGACTTGCTATTATTTCACTACATGCTTGCAAAGACGACCCTTTGCTAACAACATTGCTCTTTGTAGGGGAGCGGTTGATCCCTGAGAACCCTCCCTTCACGGATTCAGGGCTCCATCCCGACCCACTCGCACGAGAGAGGGTGGCTGTGATGGCTCACCAAATGGAGCGGGAATCCTCCAACCCCTCCTCCAGCAAGAAGCAGGATGAGCTCGCCAGCTCCAGCTCACCTTGCCTACCGCCTCCACCAAAGAAACTGAAAAAGATGGCCTTCATGGAAAGGCCCATCTAGCTGGACTCGCCAGATATGGAGCGAGGCAATGACAATCTTCCCGCCTCCCTGATTGCTGGTGGGCTCTTGGCCCGCGATCCGGGCCTGTCGAAAGACCATCAGAACTTTGGTCTGGGCGGGAAGGCAAAGGATCAGCTCGGTGAGCTGATGGTCCAATGGGATGAGCAGGCTCACAGAGTCTCTATCTCATTCCTCCTTCCCTCCTGGTCTAAGCGCCTACCCCCCAGCGGGCACGCCTTTACCCTTGGATTTGAACTCTACGGACGCGGGGATACCGAGGCCTATTATGACATGACCTTTCAGCGACTCACACATGAATGCACATAAGCCCAAATGCGCTCCATAGAGCTAGCCCACATGCCCGTCTGCCACGACTTCTCCCTCAACCATAAGCTGGCGAGTGCCGAGGAAGCCCGGGACCTTGCAAGAGATGATGTGGAGGACCTGAAGAAGAAACTGGCAGTCACGGAGTCCCTCCTCGCAAAAAGGGTTGGCGGGGTGGTAAGTGATGGCCAATCTTTTCCCCTTTTACTTGTCTTCCAAAAATTCCCTTTCTCACCTCCTCTTGCCTCATAGGATGCCGGAACAGCGGACTGCCTGTGAACTAGCGCTGCCGAGCTTGAGGAGAAAAATAAGTGGCTAGAGGAACAGAACAAGCTGCTTCATGGCGAGGTCAGCTGCCTGATGGACACCCTCCTTCCTCCAGCTCGCGGCGGGCCGAGTGTCTCAGGCATGGGCATGAAAATCTACAGCAGGGCGGAGGTCAACGAAATGCTGCAGGTCAACTCCATCAAGGCTGCTGATCATACCCTGCAGGTCATGCAAGATCTACAGGTGCTGACGGTGGATTGCGAGGAGGTGACTATCAAAGACCTAGTGCCGGAGCTGTTCCTCCCCGTACCTACTCCTGGTAAGCCGGAAGATAGCTTCGACTCGCTCTTCAAAGAAGTTTCGGGCTATCAGGATGATCCTTCTGGGGGGGGGGGGGGTGAGAGCTGATCTGTACTTTCTCTTATTTTCTTGTAAAGACCCCCATCTTAATTTTATAATCTCGCCGCGAGGCGAGCTCCTTTTGTAACAATTTATATTAATTAAAATTTTACTTAGCAAATCTCATTCGTGTATGTTTATTTTATACATCGCACTCGTGTATGTATTGCGCTCGCGCGCGCATGTTGCACCTTCTCGCACGACCATGCTAGGGTAGGACTCGCCACTATAAAGTAGAGTTAGGTTAGACAGGCTCTTCCCGGGCTATCGAGACCTGACCATCTCTTTCCAGTAGAGGCTAGACCACTTGTAGCACTAGATCCACGACTTCCCTGCTCGTGTACGGGATCTTATTTCCTTTTAGAAGGTTATTCAAGATAAGATGTTCACAAGTAAAAACCTGATGGGGTGGAATTCCATTGTCGAGAACCCCCCGACTCGCCCTCCTTGCTAGTTCCCGAGATCTCGGCTCGCCACTACCTGTTTGTCTAGAGGTTGTTGTATTTGACTTTTTCTCCCTTGTGATTTTTGCTCTCAACCTCTGCCCCAAGTTCACCTTCTAATGCCTTATGTTGACTGCCAAGAGCAGTTCAAGACTTGGTTCCAGAGCATCAATGACATCCACCGAGGAACCCTGCCCTATCAGCTAGATGGAGACTAGTAGCGGGAGAAGCTCAAGACTTAAGAAGACTATCTCGAGTGATGTCCAACCCTTCTTGCTAGCGAGAGCCTGGCAACGGGATCTCCTCGGGGTCTGGGGCATACTCTTTTGAGTGGTATCCAGCCCTGCCAGTTAGTGGGAGCCTGGCAGCGAGATCTTCTCTGGGTCTAGCATAGACTCTCTCGAGTGACATCCAGCCCTGCTAGCAAGCAGGAGCCTGACAACGGGATCTTCTCGGGGTCTGGGACAGACTCTCTCGAGTGACATCCATCCCTGCCAGCTAGTGGGAGCTTGACAGCGGGATATTCTCGGGGTCTGGGGCAGACTCTCTCGAGTGACATCCAACCTTGCTAGCTAGTGGGAGCTGGTAGCGGGATCTTCTCGGGTTCTAGGGCAGACTCTATTGAGTGACATACAGCCCTTCCAGCTAGTGGGAGCCTGGCAGCGAGATCTTCTTGGGGTCAGGGGCAAACTCTCTTGAGTGACATCCAGCCCTGCCAGCTAGTGGGATCCTGGCAGCGGGATCTTCTCGGGGTCTGGGGCAGACTCTCTCGAGTGACATCCAGCCCTGCCAGCTAGTGGGAGCATGACAACGGGATCTTCTCGGGGTTTGGGGCAGACTCTCTTGAGTGATATCCAGCCCTGCCAGCTAGTGGGAGCCTAGCAGCAGGATCTTCTCGGGGTCTGGGGCAGACTCTCTTGAGTGACATCCAGCCCTACTAGCTAATGGGAGCCTGTCAGCGAGATCTTTTCGGGGTCTATTTCATGAACATCACCTGCTACACAAACTATTGCAAAAGGATCTGAAAGGTCGCGATATCTCATATTTAAAAAATAAGATGTTACATACTTTATTCATGGATAGAAATGCTTCAAGTCATCACCGCTCCAGGTGTGACTGAGCGTCCCGCCTTTCACATTCTGGAGGCGATACCCCCTAACCTCAATACCTCTTTGATAATTTATGGACCTTCCTAGTTTGGGTTGAGCTTCCCCACGGCTGCTGACCTTCCTGCGATGTCTACCTTCTTGAGGGCCAAGTCCCCTTATGTGAACTGCTTGACCCTGACATGCTTGCCAAAATACTTGGCCATCCGCCACTTAATTTCTTCCCGCCTACATCACCACATCTCGAAGTTCCTCTGCTAGATCCAAGGAGAGTTACAGCTAATCCTTCTTCTCGACTCTCTATTCCTCTCTTCCTTCTTCCACCTCGACCACCCGGGGTGTCCGGACCTCGAATTCTATTGGGAGCACAGCCTCACAGTAGTGGGAGAGCTTGAATGGGGTCTCCCCTGTGGCCGTATTGGGAGTAGTTCTAAGGGTCTACAGGATTGAAGGGAGATACTCCACTTAGCTCCCCTTCAAGTTATCCACCTTATTTTTCCGCAAGTTCACAATGATCTTATTCGCCGCCTCCACCTGCCCGTTGCTCCTAAGGTGATGGACCGGCGTGAACATAAGATCAATCCCAAGCTGTCCACAGAAACTAATAAACTCGACGCTGGCAAACTGCGGCCCATTGCCCATGACAATGGCCTGAGGCAACCTATGCTTGCAGATGATCTTCCCATACACAAAATTCTGAACCACTCTGGAGGTCACCTTGGCCTACGCCTTCACCTCCAAACACTTAGAAAAATAATCTATCATTACCAATAAGAACGTCCTCTGCCCACTGGCCTGCGGGAAGGGCCCTACCAGGTCCATTCCCCGAATGGCGAAGGGACAGGGCACAATGTTTCTTCTTAGTCTTTAAGCTGGTAGTAGCTGGAGCGGGGCGAACAATTGGCACTTTTGTCACTTCTTTGCAAACTCTGCAGCATCCTGACCCAGGTTTGGCCAAAAGTACCCTTGCCTCACTATCCTCCCTTCCAAGGTCCTGCTTCCTGAGTGGCTCCCGCATTCCCCGGCATGAACTTCTTCCAAGATCCTTTGGACCTCCCCCTCGGCTACACATTGAGTTAAGAGTCCTGAGAGGGACTTGCGATACAACTTCCCATCACGCATAAGATAGTATGCCAACTTATTCTTAAAACGCTTCTTGTCCAGGCCTTTCGGGAACTCACCTGTTGATAAGAAGGTGGTTAAGGGGTCTATCCACAAAGGGCGCTGGTCTACCTCCATCAGCTCTCCTTCTTCAATGGAGGGGCGAAAAAGGTCGGTGATTGTTCCCCCCACCCGAGGTCTATTCTTAGCCAATTGATCTACCTGCTCGTTCTCCTCCTGCGGCACATGTCGAATGGAGAATGTTTGGAACATGCTGATAACTCCCTTGACCTTAGCTAGGTACAATTATAGATTAGGCTCCCTTGCCTCAAACTCCTCGTTGATCTGAGAGGACACCACTATGGAGTCTGTGTGCACTTCCACATTATCCACACCCAACTCCCTTGCGAAACGAAGCCCCGCTATTGCTGCCTCATTCTACGCCTGGTTTTTGGCAATAAGGAAGTGAACGACCACAGTCTGCCTAATCTTTATTCCCTAGGGGCTCTCTAGGATCACTCCTACCCCTAAGGAATGCTTGCCCGAGGTGCCATCTACCATCACATTCCAAGGAATTGGGCGAGTGAGCTCCGCCTCCGCCACCTTGACCACATAATCGGCCAGGAAGTCGGCCATCACTTGAGCCTTGATCGAGAGGTGGGGAACAAAAGATATATCAAATTCACTCAACTCTACCGACCACTTTGCCAACCTTCTTGAATGCTCAACCCCCTCAAAGATGTTGTGGAGGGGATGGTCAGTCACCACTCGGTTGGAGTGTTCCTGGAAGTAGGGTCGTAGTCTCCAAGCCAAGATAAATAGGGAAAAGCCAACTTCTCTAAAATTGGGTTTCAAAGCTCCGCCTTCCTTAAGACCTTGGTAACGTAATAGACGTGTAGTTGCTTCTTCCCCTCTTCCCGGACTAGGATAGAGCTCAAGGCCTCGACCCCGACCCTAAGGTATAGGGATAAATATTCCCCCTCCTTCGGTCCCTAGAGTAGAGGGGCCTGGGTCAGCCTCCTCTTCAAGGCTTGGAACACTTCCTCATATTCCTTATACCATTCAAATTTCTGATTTTCCCTCAGCGCTTTGAAAAAGGGGGGGGGGACTTCTCTCCTGCCCGAGAGAGGATCCTGCTCCCCTACCAACTTCCCCATCAGCCGTTAGACCTCTTTGGCATTCCGTAGTGACCCCAACTCCATGATCGCCCTCACCTTGTCAGGATTAGGCTCCACCCCCGCGGGAGTAAGGAGGTGACCCAAGAATTTTCCCCTGCTGGCCCTGAAGACACACTTTAAGGGGTTCAGCTTCATCTTATACTTCCGCAGGGTACTTGATGGCGATGATGTCCCGCCATGTGTTCGTGATGATGATGTTTCCGATGACCTCCACTACATAGAGTTTTATGATTATGATGGGCGTTGCCGCAAGTTGTTGGGCTACTTGAAGACTGGGATTACTGCCGTAACATACATCACCAGCACTGTCTCAAGACGTCACCATACGTTACCCTCATATTAAAATATATAGGTTATAAATTTTAATCCCCACCAAAGGATAAAATTTATAAAATATAAATTTTAATTGCTTTATATTTCAGTTTTTATTTTGGGTTTAATATTTTCATGTTTTTAATTTTGGCCTGCGTTTAGCCATTTATTGTTTTGAATTGGGCTATATGCAGCCTTGAATTTTGTTAGCCTTATATAAGGCCATGTGTTAGCCTTACATAAGCACATTCATAAAACATTAGTCGCCCAATATGTGTTTTATTAATCTCATGCTAACGTACATAGGAGAGTGTCTCACTTTAATGTTGATGATTTAGTCTTGGTGCGTCTCATCCCTGAACGGTTGCCTTCGGGCTCCATAAAACAGTTAGCGAATCGGCGAGCCAGTCCTTTTCAAATTTTAAATAAGTTAGGAGAAAATGCATTTCTTTTGGAGATACCCACTGATTATATCCCCTATTTTCAATTTTTCGGATTTAATGCCTTATGTTTCTCCATCACTTGAATTATCTGCCTCACCGTTTATTCCGTCCACTATGTTTTCTAATGGGTTGAGGGGTGAGCTGGGTCCGGGATCGCTCTCTCCTACGATTTCCACTGAAGGTATGTTGAATGTTGAAACTTTTTCTCTTTCTTTGACTAATGCTTTTCCAAGGTTCCCCAAGACCGTCTTTTTGTCTGACAGGTTCTCTTTGATGTGAGATGATTATGCTACTACGACTTGGATTGTGGGGCAAGATTTGCCCCTTGTTACTGCTGCCTTCGACTATTGTCACCTCCCAGGCCACTCATCAGTGATGAGTGATTTTGAGCAGGGGAGGATTGATGGCGACGATGTCCCTCCATGTGTTCGTGATGATGATGTTGCCGATGACCTCTGCTACATAGAGTTTGACGATTATGATGGGCGTTGCCGCAAGTTGTTGGGCTACTTGAAGACTGGGATTACTGCCGCAACATACACCGCCAACATCATCTTAAGACGTCGCCATATGTTACCATCATATTAAAATATATAGGTTATAAATTTTAATCCCCATCAAAGGATAAAATTTATAAAATTTAAATTTTAATTACTTTATATTTCAGTTTTTATTTTGGGTTTAATAATTTCATGTTTTTAATTTTGGCCTGCGTTTAGCCATTTATTGTTTTGAATTGGGCTACATGTAGCCTTGAATTTTGTTAGCCTTATATAAGGCCATGTGTTGTAGGATTTATGTATTGATGAATGAAAAGAATTAAAACCTAAATTGAGTTTTCCCCCTCTTGGCCGCCGACCCCCCTTTGCTCTCCTTGTGTTTCGACCACCCCCTCTCCCTCTCCGCTCCTCTCTTCTCCACCCTAAAACCCTCTCCTCTCCAACTATGTATAGAACGAAGACTCCTTCTTCCCCTTGAAAGATTTCGGCCCACCCTTGGATCTCCCTTTGAGATTTTGGCCATCCAAGTATTCCTCTCCATGGTGGATTTCGGCCAAGGATAACAAGATCAATGGCGACAATGAACCTTCTCCGGCATGAAGCAAGGAAGGCAGACGAGTTTCTCTCCATTCGACGTGACTCCGACAGAACTGTTGGAGAGCGGACCAATTGAGTAAATCGGAATCATCTATTCTGATTGGAGTAACAAAATTTCTACCTTTGCGTATTTCCCTCTTAGATTAATTCTTGTGGTGGTTTTCTTTGGCGTTGTTTGCGAACTTTGAATTCATCATAGTTTTGATCCGAACGACTTTGTTATTTTCTTTTGATCTATTTATATTCGTGAGGATTGGCGGACCTCGTTTATTTTTGTTGGGGGAGATCTACCATTTTCAAATCATTTATTTTTGGTGGATCTCTTTTGGTACAACACACGCTCGACCGGATCGGGTAGATCCCTCTCTCTTGAGAGGATATTAGCTTATAGCTTCTATTCGATCTCCAAGGGTGTGGCGAACCCGTACATTAGCATCATCATAATAAAATTACAAAATTGGGTGTGCTGCGTTTTAGTTTGTGCGAGCGTAGAATTGGAACATGAGAGATCGAATCGGTGTTCATTTGTCCGTTGTGGTCCCTCGGGATACGTAGTCTGCATCAGTACTGAAGGTAGCCTCCAGGTCTCAGAGGTGAGAGTATACGCCCCGACTCTTGATCATGAGGTTATCCATGTACACCTCCAAATTTCTTCCACTTTGCTCTCGGAAGACCCGATCAATCATCTTTTGGTATGTTGCCCCTGCATTTTTTAGCCCAAAGGGCATCATTTTATAGTAGTAGTACCCATCCCCGGTGATGAAGGAGATATCTTTTATGTCAGGAGGGTGCATCATGATTTGATGATAACCTGAAAAAGCATATAAGAAACTCATTAGAGAGAAAACGATGGCTGACTCAACCAGGGCGTTGATCTGAGTCAAGGGGTAACAATCTTTAGGACATGATTTATTCAAAAGAGAGAAATCTACGCACATCCTCCAGCAACCATCTCCTTTTTTTTAACCATTACAACATTGGAGACCCAACCTGGATACTGGATCTCTGAAACGAATCCGGCCTTGAGGAGCTTACCCACCTTATCTCTGATGGGCTTGGCCTGCTTGTCCACGGTAGACCTATTCTTCTAGCGGATGGGGCGAGCCTCGGGGTCCAAGTTGAGGGAGTGGCAGGCGACGTCCACATTGATCCCGAGCATGTCCGCCGCACTCCATGCGAAGACATCCACGTTATTCCGGATGCACTCCAGCATCCTCCCCTAGTCCTCTGGACTCAGCCCCCCGCTGATCCGCACCCTCTCCACCTCGCCTTCCCTGGTGAGAACCTCCATCTCCACCACCTCTTCCGTGGCCTCCAGCCAGGATTGGTCTTCCCACTCTCCAGTAGCCCTCTCGCCTGGGGCTGGAACCTCCACCTCCTCAGCTTCCTCCATGACCATCACCTCGGCCTGCTCCTCCAAAACCTCCTACGCCACCTCCACATGGGTGCGAACCTCTTCCTCCTCCATCTACCTCTCCTCTGCTTCCTCTCTAGGCTCCTGCCTAGACATTTCCACCATCCTCCTTTCCATCTCCTCGGTTCCCTCCTACCAGGAGATGGTGTTGAATGCTGTAACGTATCACTCCCTTGCTATCATGGGGTCTCCGCAGACTCGGACTTGAATTCCTTCAACATTGAAATTTAGGCACTGGTGGAAGGAGGATGACACACAATGTAAGGCGCTGATGAGGGGCCATTCGAATATGGCATTGTAACTGCTAGGAGCGTCCACAATGATAAACCTGCAGTTTCTGAACTGCCTACCTAGAGTAACATGGATTCCCACTCCGCCTTCCACCTCCTTACTTTCTCGGGAGAATCCGAACAGAGGCCCATCCTAGGCCAACATACTCCTGGCCTCCACCATCATCGCGTCGAATTCCTTCTTGAAGATGACGTTGATCGAGCTCCCATTATCAATGAGGATACGAGAGACGATAAATTTTCGACCGCGGCCTGGATCACCAGCGCGTCGCAAAAGGGATCCTCATGATCCGACATATCCTTCCTCGAGAAGTTAATCTTCTCCTCTGGGGGTGGAGTTAGAGATGTCAAAGCAACGCTTCAACGATATAGGGTATGAGGCTCTCCTTGTAGGCGGCATCAACTCCCCCTCACCCCGTGGATCACCCTGATCCCTCCTCGCCCCCTACATTGGACCTATCCTCGCACCTGTCCTCCCCACTAGGCAGGACCTCTTCAATCCGCACCTACTGATGAGTTTGCTGTTGCTGCTCCCTGGTTCCCCTCAACTCTAGGAACTCCGGGCACATGGTCGTGGCATTACCCTCCTCCTAATGGAAATCACAGTAAGACAGCTACACCCTGCCTTCCTGCCTTCTCCTTTGACCTCTCCTCCTCCTCCCAAGGGCTACCAACACAGTCTGATGTTGATCGGGGAGAGGAGGCCTCTGGCCCTGCCTCCATCCTAGAGGGTTGAACCGACCCTACCCACCTTGGCGTCAGTCTCCTCCATGGAAACCTCGCCTCTGGCCTTGGCCCTACCACTCAGGCTTCCTCCAACTTAACTGATTATTCGGATCTTGGTTACCCCACCTTGGCTTCTGCTGTTGTTGCTCCCTCTACCTAGGCTCGGCACTCAGAGCGTCCCGCCCCTTGCCACCTCCTGGCTCCTTCTCCTCCTTCGTGGCCCACATGGCCAACTTCCTGGAAAAATCTAGGTTTGATGCCTCCCCGTTGACTTCCCTCGCTGCCCTTTCCATCAGCTCCTCAAAGGAGAGAGGAGGGGCCCTCTTCAACTCCATTCTGAAGAATCCTTACTGTAAACCTAGGGTGAAGGCCACCATGAGGGTGTGCCCTGACATCTCCTGCACTTGGAGGAACTCCTCCCGGAACTGGTCCACATAGCTCCCCAAAGTCTTGTTCACCCCCTGCTTGATGAGTAATAGGGACTCAGACTCCTTCTTCCTCTTCTTGGAAGTGGTGAACCTCAGCATGAACCCCCAACACAGGTCCTTGAAGCAGTAGATGGAGCTGTCCGAAAGCTGGTAAAACCAATCTCTCACCTTCTCCTTGAGGGTGATGGCAAAGAGCCTGCACTTGAATGCATCCGACATCTATCAGATCAAAACCACATCCTCGAACTACTAGATGTGTTGAACTGGGTCATCCATTCCGGTGTAGTAGGATATCTCTGGCTCACGAAACTCCTATGGAACTAGGGCGGATGAGACCAACTCACTGAAGGGGCTACCATCCCCTGCTAGGCGAGCCGGGCGATCTCGCGCCTCTGCCCCACTGATTCAGCCTGCACTTGCTGAGCCTGGGAACAAAGCTCGCCCTAGCAGATCTCGCTCACCGCCTTCCTCTACTACCTCCTTCCCAGGTCGCTTGATAGGGGTGTTCTCGCCCAGGGACGAGGATGCGACAACTAGGATAGCTGGTGTTGAGCACTTGATGCGAGTGTCGAGTGCGAACATGACGAGGTTCCGCATCTCTTGCCGGAAATCCTTGAACATCCCGAGGGTTTAAAGAGGGGGAGGAGGTGGTGAGTCGGCCCTGCCAAAACCTCGTCCTTCGTCTTCAGGCATCGAGATCACGAAGGATTTTTGGTGCTGATAACTCTCCACGCTCACTGCACCAAAATGTTGAAATGAACCGACTTCTGTGGAGTTCAAACCCTTGTGAAAGTGGTGACCTCGCACTTACTTCTCTCATAAGCTCAAACGATCAGAAACTCAGAACTAGAAAGGGACCTAAGGCTCCAACACGGAGGTCCCACCACACACCCGGAAGATCTTAGAGCGCTTCCCCTCCTTAGCCAAGTGCTGAGCTGAGGATACCTCAGAGAGCACAAGAAGACCAGAGAACAAGTAAGCCCCCATCTTGAGGTACCCCTTGGGTCTATTAATAGTTTTTTGAAGTTGGTCTGCCAATAGCGTACCTCCGCTATTGTACACAGCTATAGGCACCCAAAGTCGGTCTGCCAACAACGTAACTTTACTATTTTGAAAGGCTATGGGCAGGCCAGCGGGGGTGGAATTGTAAAGATACAACACACATCACTGGGCGAGTGGCTCTTGAAAATCTCCACTCACCTGGGGCAGCGAGTTCTCGATGGGGCTGACACTCACCGCTTCTTTATGGCGAATGGTGGCCCAAGTTGTCCTGCCAATAGCGTAACTCTGCTATTTTGAAAGGCTATGGGCAGGCCAGCAGGGGTGGAATAGTAAAGATACAACACACGTCACTAGGCACATGGCTCTTAAAAACCTCCACTCTCCTGGGGTGGCGAGTGCTCGATGGGGCTGGCACTCGCCGCCTAATTATGGACCTGGGCGAGTGGGGGCCTGACCCATCCCACTCGCCTACTCCACTTGCCCCATTCTTGTTCCACCCCTCCTGGGCGAGTCGGCGAGGCTGCAAAGCCTTTCCCTCCCTTCCAACTCGCCTGGGACTTGGGCTGCGCCAAAATGGCTAGACTGACTCCTGCTGACCCCACTCACCGGACACGGGGTGCCACAACATGTAAAACTTTTGTAACTTCATGGTATACCCATGGATTTGCTAGTTCCTATTTAGAAGGTTGTAATTTATTAATGGTTGCAGTTACTACTCCTGTGCTTCCTATGCAAACATATAATCATAATAATAAAGGAAAAACACGTCCTACGATCGATGAGAAGGATTGTTACCTTTGATGATCGCTTCAATACCATGAAGTAGAAATCTAGCTAGATGGAAAGGATCGCAACAGACTAACCTCAGTGAATCTAAAATCAACTTGTGATTCAGAGCTTTGGAGCTCCAACAATGGTGAATTCAAGATTTCTTTCCTCTCCCAAAATATGATTCAAAGCTCTCCAAATGAAAAGGATTTTGGTGAAAACTGACTGCTAACCACTTTAAGAATTAAGGGAGGCCTTTTTTGGACACTTTGATCAAGTTCCCTAAATGATTTAATGACTAGGATCACAGATTGCAGAATATGTTCCTTTCAACTATCGTGCAACAACAGCTAGCTCACCACGGTAACTCGAAGGATGTAGCAGTGATCTTATCTCGAACCATTAGCGTTTACACTACCGTGCCTCGTTATTGTATCAACTTGAACTCACATCGATTCCTTAAGTGGTATCTATTGGAAGACCTACTGTCAGCGGTATCGCTACAACTCGGCTTTAACATCTAGTCGATATAAACACGTCATCAAATCAATTTGCACTCTCGTCAACATTTCAGCATTATCCACTATAACTACCGCCAGTGTTAGCACCTACTGCTCAGCGTTAGCATCTTATGGAGTTGTGCTCTAGTCAACAAAGTGGAGCTTCAGGCCGATAAACTGGAGCTTCTTGTCGATATTTATAGCTATGTCCAGCGGTAGCATCTACTGCTCAACCCTGCTTGTCATTATTGTTGGATCTATCTTTACTGTTTGGGCGCTCGACTCACTCTCGAGCTAAAGTGGTTTGATTCTTTGGACCGAGGGAAAATCAAGGAACCCACAACAATTTAGCATCATCTATGGGAAGGTGTTCCTAACTCTTCAACACATCTCTGAGGACCGTGCTGGCCCCGCGCAAGCACCCCCTAAGTGGCAGCGTAGCAAGAACATACTACTACGCTGCATGGTTTCTCTCTCCCACATTGCAGGGAATATCACTCCCATGATTTGAGGCATCTAGTTCCCACATCGCAGGATATCTTTTCCGAAAACAAGCTCACCAAACCCCGATAAGAATGGATCACGTATTCTTTTACTTAGGCAAGAATGGACAAAGATCATTCTACACTTCCTAAAAGAATGGACCTCGTGTCCTTCTACTTAGGCAAGAATAGACAAAAATCCTTATTCAACTCCTGAAAGAACGAACCCCAAGTCCTTTTGCGCCTCCTAAAAGAATAGACCCCGAGTTCTTCTACTATTAAAGCAAGAACAGACAAATGTTCCTTCTATACCTCTAAAAAGAACATACTCCAAGTCCTTCTAATTCCCAAGGCAAGAGTATGTCCTGAATCCACCTATATATCCAGTCAAGAAAAACCAAGAGTCCTCCTCATCATTTTTCCATAAATAGACTGAGTATTTTGGCACCATCTCGACAAAGCGAGCAAAACGTGCTTGCATCCTCCACTAACACTAACGCCCAACGGAAATCGCTAAAGATAATGTGATGCGTCATGCTCATGCATTCATAAAAAGAGGAACGTGGAAAGGAAAACACTTCCAAACTAACACAACGTATAAAAATCAAAACTGGAGAATGCCACTACAAAGCGCCGCAAGGGCCACATGACAAGCAAGAGCGATGCACAAGCAAATAACCACAAAAATCACCGTCTAACACCCAATGTAGAATCTTCAACTCGCAAGAATGGCACGAGTGGCACCAAGTGATCAACACTCACCTTCATGCTTAATGAAAAGAATATCTCATGTCAAAATAAAATATAATTTGTGGCAAATAATTTGTAGTCCACAACTCTAAGTCGGTATGATCAAAGTTAAAAAAATTCGGGCTCATCTCTTGACAATTCACAACCCACAAAAATTAGGGGGCATCTGTTGGGGTTCCCCTTAAAACGATCATAGTTAATTCAGATCAAAGCACTCAAGTGAGTCAGCTTGATCGCGAGAGTTGTGCAAGTAAACCACGCTCGCTCGAAGAGCTACAAATCCTCCCAAAGGGGGTCTCGGTGTAACACCATTTTGCCCAATAATATGGAATCAATTGGAAAAATGGCTGGTAGCAGAAAACCAACGCGGTAGGGATACCGCCAGCGAGTGTTCCAACTTATCGATGAGAAGCTCCTATCTATTGATGTGAAGCTCCAATTTGTCAACGATAGCACAAGTTGATGAGATGCTAACACTGAGCGGTAGGTGTTACCACTGGTGGTAGATTTTCTAGTAGATAATGCTAAAAAATGTCGAGGAGAGTGAAAATCGATGAAATGACTTGTCTGTGTCGGCAAGAAAGCAAGCGCTGGGCAAGAGCGGATACCACTGGTGGTAGACCCTCCAGTCAATAACACTTAAGGTGATGCGATTTTGAGTTGATAAACTGACTGTTCAGGATAAGATCACTGCCATCACTTTGGTACCGTAGTGTGGTAGCTACCGCTGCTCGGTAGTTGACAAAAACATATTCTCAAATCTACAATCATGGTCGTTAAATCCTTTATGGAACTTGATTGAACGATCCAGAACAGGACGCCCTTTGCTCTTAAAAAGGCTGACAGTCCTTTATTCCCCATTCCTTATCTTTTTGAGATATTTGGTTCAGATTGGTTTGGGAGAGAAAGAAGGAGAAGTGATTCTTCCATTATTAGAGCTTTGAAGCTCTGTATCATAAGCCGAGTTCAGACTCAAGGAGAGCAGTCCATTGTGGTCCTTTCCATCTGGCTAGATATTTACTTCATGGAGCTAAAGCGATCGTCAAGGGTAATGATCATTCTCTTCGTTCTTAGGACGTGCTTGTCCTTTATTATGTTGATATGCTTTGGTGATTGACGGAACCTTCGGGTAAACCAACCAACATCATATGCATACCTAGGTTCACCTTACTTTAATACTCAACCTAGAAGATTGATTGTGCTTGAAACCTCACTCTGTATAGAATAATCACACTTTCTCTTTTGATATGCATGCTGCTTGTTATGGTTTGCTTGCAAGAGTGCGGTACCACCGCCCTGGAGTCGCCTAGAATGGTCGGGGAGTGGGGGTGGGATAATTACATGGTTTGTGGTTAGATCATAGTTGACCTCATTTACCTCTTATTTGTGGATGATACAGTTACTAATGAGCCAAACAGGAAGTAGCGGACAAAGAACCTAAGTTGAGCTGGCCCTCGAAGGCTAGAGTTGTTGATAAAATTTTCATGTATTGCCGGCCTATGTGTCAATGTATGTAAAACATGTTAAAGTATGTTATATTTGTTTAATGTTAGGCCTTAAGGCCAAGACACTTATTGCAAATATTCCAAGTGATGTAGATATTCATGGTTAAATAAATAAAATGCTTCTTATTGGGAAAAACCCTTTTTATTTAACTTAACAAATTATATTATAAAGTGATTTTATAACTTAGGATTAATACCCATATTATATAGTGAGAGTAATATGGTCATAGATGGACGAGGAAGCCAGTAGAGTCAAGGGCATAAGAAAGACACACTAAAATAAGGAAGAAAATCAAGTCAACATATGTAAAATAGAAGTTGACACACCATCAACTTGAAGTTGACGTTTCTTCGACTGGAAGTCAGATCAACAGGGAAAGATCAGTCGATGCAACTTCAAGGCAGAAGTCGATGTATGCGTTGATAGGATATCGACGCAACATCGACTATAGAGTTGAGTCGACCAGATTTCATTTTGAAGTAAGATACCGACGTAACTCCTACATGAAGTCGACGTAGCGTTGAGTATAGATTAGAATGGAAATTCTAGAGAATTTGTCCAGGCTTATTTCCCAAAAGAATATATGGAATTATTTCAAATAATTCTAGCTGTTGGAAGAAGGATTAAAGGAAAGAATTATCTACAGATCTTAGATGAGTATTTATGAAAGGATTTTTTTTGAATAAGTATTTGAGAAGATTTGGAAGAAGAATAATATCATTCATACTGAAGAAAGTTTCCATGACGAGCAGAATTCAAAATTATCCAGGAATGATATACTCACATTATAGAAGAAGAATAAAGGCAAGAAAGAGATATATTTATAGTATACACAAAGAGTGGACGTACATTAATCATCTTCCTTCTTCACTCTTTCTTCTTTGCTGCTACAACAACAATTCTTAAAGAATAATTAGAGAAGATCTTTGGATCAAAAGCATATAATCCTTGCAACTTCTTCTTCAAGCAAGGATTCATCATCATCAAGAGGATCCAATACACTCAGTGCCACATTGTACTCAGATTCTTGTTGAGAGGACTCATCTAGAAGATAATTTATTTAACTCTTTTTTCTATCTTTCTCATCTCTTCTTGTACATATTGAGTAAAGAGTTCTAAGAATCCCTCTTCAAAGGATTCAATCACTAATTCTGAGAGTCTCCTTATCAAAAGACTCAGTGTGTCAGTGGTTCAAGATCTGTTTGTCAAAATATATAGTGTTGGTTCAAGATCTCCTTATTAAAAGATCTAGTTGTTAGTTCTAATAGTCTCCTTATCAAAAGACTCATGCACTTGGATAATGTATTCCTACCAAAATGGTAGAAGAGTGTATGTACCCAAATTTTGGGGAACCACTTTAGTTTTGGTGTTCATTATGTTTGTGTTTTTCTGTAATTATTTTGTTGTGCTGTGGTTCTACTTACTGCAATACTTTTCTGGTTAAACTCTTGTGCATGCAAAATCTAAGCTAAGATTAAAATCAATAACTTGTTTTAAACCAATTTTTAAATTCTATTCCCCCTCTAGAGAATTCTCTGAGGCTTTTGATCAACTGTTCACACTTTCAATTGGTATTAGAGTTAGGTTGATAAACTAAAGTAAACAACTTGATCAAAAAGATCTAAACAGTTGAATAGTTACACATATTAGTATAAACATCTATTTTTCAAAATGACATCTAATAACTTTAAAGTATTTACAACCACAAGACCTTAAACATGTAACTTAAAGAAGTTTATACTCTAGAAGACCAAAATGAAATTATACATGAATTCTATTGATGAAAGTATCTTTTGTTCTATTCTTATAAGATCACATATGTCCTTTAAGAGAGATGCCCGTGTAAACATTACAAAATAACTTGTTCCAAGATCTGAATGGATAGAAGAACAGAAGAAAGTAAAGGGCTGACATGCAAAGGAAATGAACATCCTAATATCTACTATGTCTAATGAGATATTCTAGAAAGTGGCTGATTGTTAGTCAGCTAAAGATATATGAGGGTATTTATCTAGAATTGTGGATGAAAGTTCTGATGAAAGAAAGGACAAAAGGTCTCTTCTCATATCCTATTATGAGAACTTTCAGAAGAAAGCTGAAGAGAATGTGGCTGAAATGTAGGAGAGATTCAACATAATTGTGAGTGAACTTAAGGGTCTGTTTACAAAAATTTCACTCACAGAAATAAATGATAAGCTTCTCAGTTCTTTCAAGCACATGAGAATTAAGGATCTAGGATATCAGAGAGTCCAAATGCCACAGGGAAATCACTATTGATACCCTACTAGGCACACTCAAGTTCTATGAACTTCTCCTAAAGCATACGGCTGAGTCTGAGGAAAAAGGCAAAATATCTGCCCTTGGAGAGAAGTCCATTGAACTGAAGGAAGCTGATAGAGAGCCTTCAACCTCTGAAGAAGAGATATTTACTCTCCTAGCTAGAAGATTCAGAAGATAAATCAAGACAAAAAATCCAAAAGAAGGGAAATGAGCTTCAACAAGCCTAAGTTTGACAAGACCCCCATCAAGGAGATCATTTGCTTTGCCTGTAGGAAGACAGAACACATTGCTCCTGACTATCCATAAGGCATAAAGGAATAATCAAGCAAAAATATGCTCAAGAAACAGGCCTTCAAGAAGAAGGACAAGAAGAAAGGAAGAGGTTTCATAGAAGAAACCCGGAGGACCTGACTTAGTGTTTATCACTTCATCTAAGAGTGAAGATGAACCTACTACTGGAGAAGCCTGCCAGATGGATTTGGAAGTTTATTTAGATGATGAAGAAGATCAGGTATCCTATTCTGATAACATTGATTTTTCATCTAATGATTTTAAAGAATTTTTCAAAGTTTTTTGCAAATACCAAATAGAGGCTGAGAAACAAATTAAACAACTTAGAAAAGACTTAGAAATGAGAAAAGGGTTAGTGTCTGATGAGTAACATATACATCAGGATAATCTACTTAAAATTGAAGTAGAAACTTTAAAACATCAGATAATAAAATTAATTGAAGAAAATACTAACTTAAAAGATGAGCTATCAAAGGAAAAGCTTTTGGGGACTCCTTAAATAGACGAAGTCAACAGCTTAGGAACATAACTGAAAATCTTACTAAATGATTTGATCACTTGGGATTAGGAGCTGACCCTACCAACTTAAGAAAATCTTCCAGCACTTCTGCATGGAAGAATCCTATAGCTTTTATTAAAGCTAAGATAAGCAACCTAGAATAATCCCATATTATGGTCTACAATCATAATAGATGATGAACCTAAAAATATTAATATGTTTAACAGGGTTAGTTCATCTAAATATAAAAGCATTCTAGGGAAGAAATCTATAGAAAATAAAGCCCTGATATATAAAAATTCTACTCACTAGTAACATGCATCAACTTCATATCGACACAACTCTGCCCAAGCGCCGAGTTCTACTCAACACAGACATGAATAAAATTCGGCATCATATTGACGCAACTCGTCATATTTGTCGACATCATATTGATGTCACCAAAAAGTTGCGTTGAGATCTAGTCGAAGCAACTTCCTAATACAGAACTTCAATAGATTTAATACAAACAAGTTTTCTGATTATCATCCCTATAAACACAAGTGCAATAGTTGTTTGAGATATGGTCTTACTGCTGTAAGTTATTAGTTTAACAGAACAACACTCTTTCATCTAATGAGGTATCATGAAAGGCCTTCTTATAATTTCATCACCCCATATAATAGAAAAAGAAGTAATGAGTCTAATGTAACCTGGGTCCCAACTAACATTTAAATTGCTTGTGCAGGTGAGGAACTGTCCTTCCACAAACTAGCTGTGGTACTTAGATAGTAGCTGCTCCAGGCATATGACAGGACAAAAAGAACTTTTGGAACATTATAAGGCCAGGGATGGACCTAAGGTAATTTATTGTGACCCTAATTGTTCTCAAACCAAAGGCTATGATGTGATTAAAATTAGAGACATATTCTCTAAAGTAGCTTATATTGAAGGACTTCAACATAATCTCATTAGTATTAGCTAGTTATGTGATTGTGAATACAAAGTTGTATTTACTCACAACCTATGTCAAATAGTCAACACTAAAACATATGCAATTATGTTATCTGGCTTTAGGAAAGGAAATGTATATGTGGTTGACTTTAGCTCAAATGAAAAAGGAATTTGTCTGTTCAATGCTGACATAGAAAAAAATGAGTTTGGCATAAGAGACATGGTTATCTTACCATAAGATCATAACCAACCTAGTAAATAATAATTTGGTAAGGAGCTTACCAAAAGCTATGTATAAGAAATTGAATCCATATAGAGCATGTTAGTTAGGTAAACAAACTAAATCATCATTCAAACCAATTGGTAAGAATGATTCACCTAGAATACTTTATTTATTGCATATGGACTTGTTTGGTCCAATCTCCACTCAAAACTTAGGGGGAAAGTACTATATCTTAATAATTGTGGATGACTTTTTAAGATTTAGTTAGGTCTTCTTTTTGAGAGCTAAGTCTGACACCTTTTGGATCCTCTCAAGATTCATTAAACAGGTTTAGTCTGAATTCAACAATCTAGTGTCTATGATAAAAAGTGACCATGACACAAAGTTTAAAAACTAGTTAATCTATAGATTCTATGAGGATAGAGGAATAAGATAGAGCTTTTGATCTCATCGAACTCCCCAACAAAATGGGGTAGCTGAAAAAAAAATATAACCCTAATTGAATCAGGAAGAACATTATTGGCTGAGTTAATCTTGCCTAAGTCCTTTTGGGCTGAACCAGTTTACACTGCCACTATGTTCTGAATAGGAGTCTCATCCATAAGACTAAGTTGAATACTCCCGATGAGCTTTTGAAGGGAAAGCCACCTATAGTCTCATACTTTAAGATATTTGGTTATATATGCTATATTATCAATAGTGGGAAGAGCCAACTTGCCAAATTTGATAAGAGGGATGATGATGGTATATTTCTAGGATATTCATCATCTAGCACGGTATATAAGTGCTACAATAAAAGTAATATGCATGTAGTATTTAATGAAACTAATCCATGTTCCAAGGGGGATGAAACTCCTACCAAAAACATTTTGCAGGAAGAAGCTCTTCTAGTTACTGAGTTAGAATAATTAGCATTGAAGGAAAGTTAAGGTGGATTTTCAAAAGAGAACTATCATTAGATGGAGAGTGATAGAGCTAATTTAGATGATGAAGATTCTACAAAAATTATTACCAATTCAGCTCTAGTTTCTATTCAGATCCAAGAGCAGGTTGCTGAATCTGAGAATGTAGAAAGAGATGAACCAAATGAAGAAGAGGCCCATAATAAGACAATCCTTACACTTGGGGAAGCTAGAATAGATCCTAAGAGAACAATTCTAATGGATCAACCCAATCCTAAGTGATAGGAGATGTGAATTTATGAGTAAGATTAAGGAACCAACTGTCAACTGAGGCTAGGCTGGAGTGTTTCCTTTCTCAATATGAACCCATGAAGTTTGAGGAACCAGATAATGATCCCCACTGGATTATTGTAATACAGGAAGAGTTAGCTTAGTTTAAGAGAAATAAGGTTTGGACTCTAGTGGAATGGCCTAGAAATTATCCAATCATTAGAACCAAATGGGTATATAGAAATAAGTTGGACTCCAATGAAGTAATATTTAGAAACAGGATCAGACTAGTTTCTCAAGGTTATAAGAAAAATGAAGGAATATAATATAATCAAACCTTTGCATCAGTTGCCAGACTAGAGGCAGTTAGGTTATTCCTTTCTTATACTGCTTACAAGAATATCAAAGTATACTAGATGGATGTCAAGTGTGCCTTTCTTAATGACACTCTCCAAGAAGAGGTCTATGTTGAATAACCTTCAGGTTTTATCAATCCATCACACCCTTCTCATGTCTATAAATTAAATAATGCACTATATGGTCTAAAGCAAGCTTTAAGAGCTTGGTATGAGACCTTATCCACTTTTCTCTTAAAGCTCTCATTCATAAGAGGAAAGGTGGATAAAACACTATTCACTAGAACAGATAAACAATAATTGCTTATTGTCCAAATCTATGTGGATGATATTATCTTTGGATCTATAGATGTAAGACTTTGTAAAAGGTTTGCTAACCTAATGTAGTCTAGGTTTGAAATGAGTAGCATGTGAAGTTATCATGTACCATGGTCTCCAAGTGAAGAAAAGAAATGAGTCCATTTTTATATCTCAGTCTAAATATACAAAAGAATTGATCAAAAAGTTTGGGATGGAAAATGCCTCCACTATGAAAACCCCCATGACTACTAATACAATTATAGATAGAGATGAATTAAGTCAATTCATTAACTAGAAAACTAATAAATTAATCGTTAGCTCTCTTCACTACCTTATAACCAGTAGGCCAGATATAATGTTTGCTATATACGTATGTGCTAGATTTCAAGTTGATCTAAAGAAGTCAAATTTGAGTTATGTAAAAAAATCTAAGATATCTTAAGGGTACACTTGAGCTTGGGTTATAGTATCCAGCCGAATCTGAATTTGAATTATATGGATACTCAAATGCAGATTATGTTGGGTATAAATTTTATAGGAAAAATACTTCAGGAACTTGTCAATTCCTGGGTGCAAGACTGATTTCTTGGTTTAGAAAAATCAATTACTTGATTATAATTTGAATTTCATAAATTCCGTAATTTACTATAATAGCTTTAGTTCAATCTTCATTGCTTCCAATCTAGTGCTGCACAGTAGAACTAATCACATAGAAATAAGACATCGCTTTCTGAGGGACAATATAGAGAAAGGGAAAATTTCCCTTGAATATCTGTCCAATGAAGATCAAAGTGCTAACATTTTCACTAAGCCACTAGATGAAATAAAGTACAAGCACTTGATCAATGTATTGGGTATGCTTAATGGTGCTCAATGAATCACACTAGAATAAGCACAAAAGAATTTGAGGACTATTAAGTACTAAGTGTTTCTGATCCTTCAATATGATGAACCCCTTTTTGATAGAAGATTTGAAGGGGTTATAAGCTTTAGATCAGGTGATCTTCTATATTCTATTTGATTGTTTGTTTCAACACTAGTATAGAAGAATGAGTGTTGAGAAGATGAAGAAGCTGAAGAACAGTTGGCTATCAGCCTTTACATATTAAGTCCTTGTCTTCTTCATTCTGTTCTTTGACTATATTATCTCTAAATCATTTTTGAATTATCCCTTTTGAAAGTCTTTAGTTTCAAGGATAGATAAACACCTAGAGTGGGGTTGGGGGTGGGGGGGTGGGGGTGGGGTGGGGTGAATAGGTTTCTTAGTATTTTATGACTATATTTCTTTTTGGTGTGTTGTGATTTAGTTATATGTTGCTTTCAAGACAATCACACAAAGCACACTGATAAGTAAATTTTGTTTTAAAGAAGATAGATTTGGTTTTATATAATCTTTTACGTATATAAGTCTATCTCTTTTTTTACTTACTTATATCCTGTGGATTAAGGCAAGAGTACCTATCGCATAGGAGTATAGTATTTTATAGAAAATATCAAGGTCGTATTTTTCCTGGGATCGGTGTTAATTATTCTACTTTTTAGAACTGACTATTATTTTATCGAAAGAACGGAGTGGGGTTTATTTTAAAATTAAAAGATACAAAAAAATTATATACGTGATTTTATTAAGAGAGGGACTTAGAGTTTAGTCCTCGATTTCAGAATTACTTTGAGCGGATATTAATTCAGCTATTAAAGAACAACTTTATTTCTTAATTATCTAACTTCACGAGAGGGTCCCTTTGGTAGCATCACTGACTCGAAAGTACGACCAGGAAGGCTTGCGTTTAAACGGGTTAACGTAAACGTAGTGTCTCGTCACCTGGTATATGATCAATTAACAGAAAACCCTAGTTAGAATAACTAGAAAGTAGAGTTGAAATAGTTGAAAATAGTATCCAGCCCAGAGCTCATCTTGACCAAGTGCTAAGGGTTCTTAGCCTCTTCTTAGGATGGGGGAGGTATAAAGTACAGAAAGTAATATCTACCTATCTATCTCAATCCAAGATTTAAGCTTTCACTTCACCTTTATTTTTGAGATAGGGTAGTAAAATTTTGCAGAGCTTCCGCACTATCTTAATCCAGGTCATAGGCTTTCGCCTCGCCCTTCATTCGGGATAGTACGAAATAAGGTTTTGAAAATAATTTTTAAAGCAGTTTTATACTATCTTAATCCAGGACATAAGCAGAGCTTCGCCTTTCATTCGGGATAGTATAAAAAAAAGGAAAAGTAAAACTGAAAATAAAGCAGTAAAGTACTCAGAATTGAATTTGAAAGAGTCTATTTTATAAAGTCCGAAAATATTACAACTTTCTAAAAAGCTGAAAATAAAGCTGAAAAATAACAACTTACAGAACTTTAGATTACTTGAAAGCTACTACCAGTTCCTTGTCAGAGAGCTGGGGAGTCCTAACAGTTCTTAAGGAATCTGCTGGAGTTCGAATGATTTTACAAATCCCTGCCGGCCTATTTATAGAAAAAAATTTCAGGTGACACGCCCCCTGACACGGGCGTGTCGGGTAGGGCGTGACAGGGTCACGGGCGTGACTTCCAGCCTGTCGGGACAGGTGTCAAGCGGGTTGGAAATTTGGATAGAATTTGGGCCGGTCACGGGCGTGTCTGAATAGGTCATGGGCGTGTTATGCATGTGATTCATCAGGCGGCACGGGGCGTGGTGACAGCGCGGCAGCTTGCTGGACTTCTGGATAGAATTTCATTAGGTCACGGGCGTGTCGCCTTTGGCACGGCCGTGTTCAGCAGGCGTGTCCATCGATCTCCCGAGTTTTATCTGTCCAGCAAAACAGCAGGAAAAAGGAATTAAAAAGAGCTGTCATGCCCTAGGTCACGGGCGTGACCTAGGGGCGTGACCTAAGAAAAAATTACAAAATTTCAGAAAAACTTAAAAATGAATTTTAAAACAAAAAAATACAATATAATAAAAATAGTTAGTTTTATATATCAAAACTAAGGTTTTTATTTATAAATATGTATATTTAATATGAAACAAAATTGTATATTTTTATACTCATCACACACACAAGATTTATAGTGGTTCTCTGGATTATGAGTACGTCCACTGTCCCTCCCACCTTTCTAACAGCTTGTTAGACAAGGCACTTCTCCAATCTCGGCTCCTAATAGCTTACAATACAGATTCCTCGGGATCTCTTAGTCTCCTCCAAGACCTACCTCAGGCACAAAGCCCTACCTCAGAGCAAGCTTGCTCCTACAACTCAGTGATCAGCAGATCACCTACCTCAGGCACATAAGATGCCCTACACTTAGGCTAGGAGGATAGCCCTACCTTAGAGAGAATGACTATCCTATAACTCAGGCACAAAGGCCCTACCTCAGATCCAAAGCTGGATCCTACCTCAGACCCAAAGGTCCTACACTCAGAGAGAATGTAACACTACCCCTATAATAAACTTATAATATGGGTCTGACCGGGGTCCCATAACATACAGACGCCACAACTTAAGCATTATGAGATGATATAAACTACCCAACTCAAAACTCAGACTAAAAACAACGGAAATAAATAACAATAATAGAAGTTATCCACTAGCACAAGAGTATCAAATCGGCCTTAAGGCCGTACAACGTTCTTGAGTCCAAAACTGAAACAATAACATACCAACGTGACTCCTAGGCTACCTCGGTATGCAAGCCAGATTCATAGTGCACTAAGTATAACATTCACCCAAATAGAGCTACCAAACAAAGAGATCATTTCATGAGGCTTAGGCCTTTTTGGTCGGCGAGCATACTCCCGCTTGCGATCCTTACCCTATAAAAATTGGTGGTAACGTGGGTCAGCAAAGGCTGAACTCAACTGTGTAACCAACACATCTCCTCCTGACCATCCCTAACAGACCCTAGGGCACTCTATCACCTTTCAGGCCAGCACTTCGTATGCAAATATACATGAACATAGAAAATAGTAAAACAGGTTTGGATGTCGCATACAACAAACATGTTTCTATGTTGAGCATATAGTAAAAGAGGCCTACAATGCAGCATGTATGCAAACCTGGGCTTCACCCAAGGCACCTTATAGCGAATGAATCTAGCACATCATCACGGAACAATAATCGGGTACTTCCAATTTCCCCTTCGATGTTCAAGCCACAAACACATGGGTACTTCCAATTTACTCTAACGACATACAAGCCGCCATACGGAACTCTTTCCTAGGACCCACCCGCTCGTGGGACTCAAAACTTGGGCTTGCCTGCAAGCTTTGACTTCTCACATTAGGATTTCATCTCACAAACCAAAAACTGATTCAAAGAACCCTTACTAGACCCCACCCGCTCGTGTCGACCCAAGCCCGACTCCAAATCGGGACCAAGTCCACTGAAGGAGACCCAACGAGACCCAACTGGAATCATCAGGGCTTGTCCAAAGCTTGGCATTCTCGTCAGTTTCACAGAAGGGGACTTGTCTGTGTGGTCCATTGATCCCAATGGCCCTAATTTGATGATGTCAAACAGGCTAATGAGATACACACAACTGTATTTGATGTGTGTGTAAGTTCATGTGTGCAGGTTAGTCCTTGTGACAAAGATTAGGCAGGTGGACTCAATGAAGTGGCTGAAAGGGAAGAAGATTTTCCTAAGTCCACAGGCGTTGAGTGAAGTCTATTCACTCAACGCCAAGTAAGTAAAATTGTTGAGTATAGTCAGCCAAAAAATTAGCAAGCTGAAAATATGGCTAAGTCCATAGATGTTGAGTGAAGTTTACTCACTCAACGCCATACAACTAAAAGCTGTGAGAGGCTAAGCCTAAGAAGAATAAGGCATAAATGTGGCTAAGTCCACAGACATTGAGTGAAGTACAATCACTCAACGCCATAACATCAAAATCGCTGAGTACTGCCCAGTCAGTCAAAGCCATAGAAATTCTGTGTTGAATTTTGTCTAAGTCCACAGACATTGAGTGAAGCTTACTCACTGAATGCCATGAGACAGAAAATCTATCTAAGTAGTTAGGTATTGAGTATAGCTCACTCACTCAACGCCATGAGATAGAAAATATGTCTAAGTAGTTAGGCGTTGAGTGTAGCTTTCTCACTCAGTGCCATGAGACAGAAAATCTATCTAAGTAGTTAGGCGTTGAGTGTAGCTCACTCACTCAATGCCATGAGACAGAAAATCTTCTAAGTAGTTAGGCGTTGAGTGTAGCTCACTCACTCAATGCCATGAGACAAAAAATCTATCTAAGTAGTTAGGCATTGAGTGATGCTTACTCACTCAACGCCATGAGGGCTATAACGTTGACTGAATCCTAGTCAGTTAGAGCTAGTGTTCTTCTTGACACAGAAATTTGGCTAAGTCCAAATCAATTTATTGCTTTTACTTTCATCAAGCTGAGCTCTAAGTTCGTCAAAATGAGCTCTAAGTTCGCCGAACTGAGCTTTCACTGTTCGTCGAGCTGAGTTCTGAGTTCGTCGAACTGAGCTTTCACTTTTTGTCGAGCTGATTTCAGAGTTCGTCGAACTGAGCTCTGGGTTCGTCGAACAGAGCTTTCACTTTTCGTCGAGCTGAGCTCTGAGTTTGTCAAACTGAGTTCTAAGTTTGTCGAACTGAGGATTTCTGGAATACACCTTATGTCTAAGTCTTTTTTACACTGAGTGATGGTTATTCACTCAATGCCTTCGCTACTAATGCTTGATTTTGTCTAAGTCTAGAGAGATGGTGACGTCAGCAAAGTCAACAAATTCAAAGCAAGTTCAAATGTTGCGGGAATGCTGCTAGAGGCACTGGGGGCCAGCTATCATGATTTTCTGCACTAGGAAAGAGATTTCTCATTGGGGCCCACACAATGAAAAGAGCCATTGAATCAGCCGTCAATAGAAAGTAGGTGGCTGAATGGAAAAATCAAAGCCACCAATTCTGGTGGGGCCCACTGCTCAATGAGCCGTTGATCAGCGTGATATAAAAGAGGATAGATTTGGCTTATTCAAAGACATCAATAAAAAGAGATCAATCAAAAAATTGAGTAATAGAAAAAACTTCGAGAAGAGAAGCAATTAGGGTTTCTTATGTATTCGCAATCTTGCGGCTGGACGACATCTTCTTCCTCGCTTTCTTGCCGATCTAGAAGAACAATTTCAGCTCAAAGAACCTGAACGCTAAAAGAGTTAGCTGGTGCTGCAATATTCATCTACGACAGCAAGATTGGGATTATCTCCTAAAAAAGAAGAAGCAGAGTTTTCTGCAAGTTGCTTCCAGAACAAGCCATGCTTCAATTGAAGATTTCTTTCTCAACTTGTTGCTGTGAAGAAGCAGATAGGGCTGATATCTGCTCAGTCCAGGAAGACAGACACAAAGAACTTTCTCTGGTGTCTGAGTATTTCATCTTTTTGACATTCTCTGTAAGATCCAATTTAGGATCTGAGGGTAGGATTCTGTAGAAATCTGAGTGTAGGCCTGTGTTATAAAGGCTGAGATAAGATTTATTGTACATCTGAGAGTAAGATCCATTCTGGGATCTGAGGGTAGGATTCTTTAGGGAATTTGAGTGTAGGCCTATGCTATAAAGGCTGAGGTAAGATCTGTTGTAGATCTAAGAGTAGGATCCAATTAGGATATGAGTGGTAGGGCTGAGTGCCCGAGTTGTAGGTCTTGGATAAGACTGAGTGGTCTTGCGGGATCGTGCTGTAAGTTCTTAAGGAGCCGAGGAATTGATCAACGGCCTTGTCTAACACCCTGTTAGAAGGGCAGAGAGGGACAGTGGACATACCCAAGATTGGGGAACCACTATAAAATATTTGTGTCGTCTATGATTGTTCTTGAAAGCATAAATAAACTAACCACTAAGCACAGGAATTTAGATATAGGTCTGAATAATTAAAAAGAAGGCCTAAAACATATTCACCCCTCTAAGTATTTAGCTGACCTTGAAAACAAGACTTTCAAGTGGTATCAGAGGGAGGTTGCTCGTTAAAGACTCAACAGTCTGAGTAGATCTCAAAGGTCAATAAGGAAAGACAGCCCTTATGGGTTCAGGAGTGAACTACAAGGAGATAGGGGCCATGAAGCTTCCTATCTGTAGGAAGTAAGGGTTTGGCATATGGAAGGAGAGGGTTAGGCTGTTTATGGAGGCAGCTGACCCTAGAATTTTCATTACTGTCAAAGAGGGACCATTCATCCCTATTAAGGTATCAACTCTGGATGCTAATGTCCAGACTCCAAAGATATACTTTGAAATGACTAAGGATGAAGTCCTCCTTGACACATTGGACAAGTGGGCACAAAATATAATAGTGCGTTCAATTATTGACTCCACCTTCCAAAACCTAATTCACTGCAAGACATCTAAGGAGATGTGGGACACACTAGTTGTCTATATGGAGGGAACAGAAGAAGTGAGGGATGACATGAAGTCCATGCTCAATCAAGAGTATGAAAGCTTCTGGAAGAACAAGACAGATAACATAACCGAGTGCTATGGAAAGTTCTTTAGGATTGTGAATGAGCTGAGGACATATGACAGAGTTTTCAGCACATATGAATTAAATGACAAGTTTCTCAGGTCTCTAACTAAAGACTGGGAAACAAAAATCTGTGCTATAAGATAAGTGGCAAGACTTGCAGACACAGCACCACCAACTCTGTTTGGAAAGCAACTGTCCTATGAAATGCAGCTGACAGCCAGAAAGGAGGAGGAGAAAATCAGCAAGTCTGTAGTCAAGGACAAGTCAGTGGCCTTCAAAGCTGAAGCTACAAGGAGGAGCAGGAGAAAGGCACCTTCTCCACCAAGGAGGGATGCTGAATCTGATTTAGAAAGTTCAGAAACAAGCACTTCAGACTGCCATATGTCTAATGAAGACTTTGCTTCCTTCTCCAGGCAATTCCATAAATTCATGAAGAAGAAGCACTAGTGGAGAAGGCACTCCTCCTTTTTTTATCCCAAAGAAGACTCCTACAAGGGCAGGAAGAAAACCTCTAAAGAGGATGTTGGGTCCATTGCCCACAATGTCTTGGATTTGAGTGAAGTCAATCTTATCAATGATATACACATGTCTGTAGATGACTATGATAGGTCAGGTAGCCTAAGTGGCTAAGTCTGGTAAACACTTACCTAAGGCGTGGGATGATAAAAATCTATCTAAGTCCACACCCGTTGAGTGAATGAACATTACTCAATGCCAGATGACTTATAGCGCTGAGTGTAGCCTATACTGTTATAGCCTAAGTTGGAATGAGCTAAAATAGGGCTAAGTCCACAGGCATTGAGTGAAGTCAACTCACTCAACGCCATGCTACTAAAGAGGATGTCGACCAAGTGTTTTGGCATTGAGTGATGAAGATACACTCAACGCCATTCAGCAAAAAGGCTATAAGTTGAACTGGTTGAACTAAGTTCACATTTCGTCGATCTCAGCTCACATTTCATCGAGCTAAGTTTAGAGCTTGAGATTCTGAGTTCGTTGAGCTCAGTTGAGAGTTTGTCGAACTGAGTTTAAAGTTCGTCGAGCTCAGATTCACCATTCGTCGAACTCAGAAAGACTGTCTATATCTAGTGCCTATTAAATACAAAAAAATGGCTAAGGTAGAAAGCATTAAGTGAGACGTGCTCACTCAACGCTCTCAACGCTTAAGTTGCTGAAGAAGAAGAAATTTGGTTAAGGCAAAAAGCATTGAGTGGAGGTTACTGATTCAACACTGTTAATGCCTAGTGAAAACAGAATTTTGTCTAAAGGGTTTGGCGTTGAGTGGTTCTTACTCACTCAACGCCAAGCAGCAGAAAGCTGAAAAAGTAAGTTGTCTTTGAGTGAAGCTGAATCTCTCAATGCCTAGAAACAAGCTTTATATTTAAGTAGTTTGGCATTGAGTGAAGGTTACTAACTTAATGCAAAGAGACAGTAAAACTGTCTAAGTGGTTTGGCGTTGAGTGATGCTTACTCATTCAACGCCTATTCTCTAATGCTCGATTTTGGCCAAGTCCACAGGTACTTAATTCAGCATAATCGACAAGGTCAACTGAGGTTAATTCAGACACGGGGAAGCTACACTACACAACAAAACTTATCGTGAAGCTACTGTACGTCTTCTTATGTTAAAGTAAGGCAAAGCTGGAAGCTGCAGGTGGGGCCCACCGATCTCTAAGAGCCATTTATCGGCGAACTAAAAAAGCAAGAGATTGGGCCAAGACAAAGAGAACTTTTAGGGCATATAATATTCAAAAAGGAGAGCAACCATCTTCATCTTCTTCGCCATTGCTGCATGTGAAAAGCCTGAAGCTCTCCAGCAAGAAAAGTTCAGTTAGCTGTGCAAGTCTCCATCTGCCACAGTAGATTCAGAATCTGTTCTGAAGAAAGAAGAACCTTCATCCTTTGGAAGGTTCAGTAAGCTGCTTAAAGACTCAAGATCAAAAGATCTTTAGCCTTCAACAGCAAGTTTAGAAGTTATCTTCTGAGTTCCTCTAGCAAATCCTTTTCCTGCTGTGATGAGAGTTGGAGCAGAAAGTTTTCTGCTCAAGTGATTGACACAGAGAAATTTCTCTGTGTCAAAGTTAATTAAACTATTTATTTTTATAGGATCCTTCTGGATCTGAGCTGTAGGACCTTTGGGTCTGAGGTAGGGAAAATTTTCCTGAGCTGTAGGAGAGTGGTACTCTTTAAGGTAGGTGAGTTTTACTCACTGTGAAGTAAGGCAATTTTGCCTGAACTGTAGGAGAGTGAATCTCTCTAATTTATAGGAGCAAGCTTGCTCTGAGGTAGGGCTATCCTCTATAGCCTGAGTGGTAGGGCTTAAGTACCTGAGATAGTTGATACTTGTATCACTTAGTGTAGTCCTTTGTGGATGAGGTGTAAGTCTTGGAGGATATTGAGAGATCCTGAGGGATCTAAGGTGTAAGCCCCTTGGAGCATTGGTTTGGAGAAGTGCCTTGACTAACAGGAGGTTAGCAAGGTGGGAGGAGAGTGGATGTACCCATAATTTTGGGGAACCACTATAAAACACTTGTGCGCTTTTCTGTGTTTGCTTTTATTTTCTTAATTGCAGGTGCTAAGGACAAGCTCTAGATCACTCTAAACTGAAAGCTAAAAGAAACAAACAAGTAACTTAAAAAGACAATCAAAAGACCTAAGAAGACCTATTCACCCCCTCTAGGTTGCTAGCTACCTTGAAAATAAGATCTTTCAAGTGGTATCAGAGGGAGGTTCCTCAAAAAGAATTTAACAATCTGAGTGATCCTCTAAGGTAGCTGCTGCTAAGTGGTCATGGGCTCAGGAGAGAGCCAGAGAGAGCTGAGTACCATAAAACTCCCCATCTATAGAAAAGAGCAATTTTGTATATGGAAGGAGAGGGTGAGGCTATTCATGGAAGCCTATGATCTAAGAATTTTTGCAACTATTAGGGAGGGACCTTCCATTCCTATAATGGTCTCTATTCTAGATGCCAATATCAAGACACCAAAGACACTCTCTAAAATGACCAAAGATGAGGTCATACTAGCTGGCCTGGACAAGAGAGCACAAAACATCATTGTTAGTGTTGTAGATGACTCAACCTTCTTGAACTTGGTTCACTGCTAGACCTCCAAGAAGATGTGGGACACCCTTGTGGTCTACATGGAGGGTACTGATGAGGTAAGATATGATAGGAAGTCTCTGCTCAACCAAGAGTATGAGGCTTTCAGGCAAATCCTGAAGGAGAACATAACTACCTATTATGAAAGATTCTTCAGGATCATAAATGAGTTTAAGACCTATGGAAGGGTCTTTAATAATTATGAAATTAATGACAAGTTTCTCAAATCTCGCACTAGAGACTGGGATACTAAGATCTGTGTCATAAGAGAGATGACCAAGCTTGCTGACACTCCTCCCCAAATATTGTTTGGGAAGCTGCTCTCCTATGAGATGCAGCTGGCTGCTAGGATGGAGGAGGATGCCTCCAAAAAATCACTAGCCAAAGAAAAGTCCATGGCCTTCAAATCTAAAAGCACAAGGAAAGGTAAGGAAAGGATTCCTTCTCCACCTAGGAGACCAGCTGAGTTAGACAGCTCTGACTCAGAGGCATTAGACAGCAGCATGTCTGATTAAGATTTTGCAGCCTCCTCCAGACAACTCCAGAGGTTAATGAAGAAGAAGCATTGGAACAAAAGGCCTTCCAATTCCACCCATCACAGAAAGAACTAGTCCAAGACTGATAGGTATGGTTCTAAACATAATAAATATAACTCCTCTAAAGTAATTCGCTACTATTATAGCAAGCCTGGGCATGTGATAGCTGACTGCCCAGAGAAGAGGAAGGAGACTGAGGAGAAGAAGCAGCACCAGCACAAAGGAAAGAAGGAAAAGTCCTTCATTGCCAAGAAGGAAAAGAGTTGGACAGACACATCATCTTATGAGTCTGAAGAAGAGGAAGCCTATATTTGGCTAGTTGCTGCTACTGTTAAAGATGAAGCTATTGCAGCAGGAGAAGTCAATCCTCCAGGGAGGATAGGAATCAGAGCCCCTCTGACACTGTCAAACAGTGAGTCAGAGGTGGATGAAGATGTCTACAGCTACATAGGGCCGAAGGAAATAACAGATGAGGAAGGTAACCAAGATCAGCCTAGTCAGAGCAAGGTACATCTATCACCTAACTCTGCTTATTTGTCTGAGTTTGAGACCAGTCCTTGCTCAGAAGCCTCTTCACCCAATGGTGAAGAAGATTCTAGATCTGAAGGAGATGTCAATCAACTGATTGACAAGTATGGATTACTTCTGAATGCCTTCAAGAAGGTAAAGAAGTTGTCAAAAAAGCAAGCTAAAGAGATCTCATCTCTTAAGCTTATAGTTGCCCAGTAGACTATAACAGCAAATCTGCTAGACCAAAAAGCTAGGGAAATTAGCCAACTGATGTCCCTCTTCGACATTCAGGTAGCCTCCATCAAGCACAAGAACTATCTCATCAGGGAGCTTGAAGATAAGCTTGAGAAGGAGAAAAGATTAATGGCTAGCTATTCTAAGCCATGTACTATCCTCCCCTTGATAGACTCCTCCTCTCAAAAGGGCAAGAAGGGGTTGAGATTCAAGGGAAGCACAAGAGTTGCTCCTTCAAAAAGGAAGGGCAAAGCTCTAGTTCCACCTCAGCCTATTGCTTCTAAGCCTCCCATTCTTTTCAGAAAAGTTTTGATACCTTCTAACAGGTATGACCAAGAAAGCTCTTATGGTCACTAGGAGAGGGGTTGTTCATCTGGAGTGAACAAAGATATTCACTATCATGATGAAAGTTTTGGCAGGGTGTGTGCAGTCAAGGCTGCCAATGAGAAATTTCAAATGGCCCAATCTGGACTATTTGTCTTTGGTGCTTCTGCACCAACTCTCAAGAATATTGCTATAGCCAAGGCTCAGAATCTGACATCAAAGGTTCTGACTAAGGGCAAGACTAAGAATCAGGCTGATCTGGGCATATCTGAAGACATCAGAAGCATGCTTTCTAAAAAGAAGCTAGCTTCTGCTGGCACTCAGGGCAGACTAAATTAGCTAACTATAAGACTTACCTTCAATCAAATTCTGGCCGAAAGAAATCAAAAAAAGGCTGCAACACATCTTCCTCCTATCAAGGATGCTGCTCATCAATCTACAGGACCTTTACAGAAAAGAAGATATAATATACATGATTGTTGGTGCTGTGGTAAGATAGGGCATTTTGTCATTGACTACTGGCACAATCCCAATATGGCTAGAGCTAGGGTCAGTCCACCAGTCAAAAATTCGGCTGGTGGACAATTTTCAGTTTCATGCTAACATGCACCTAGGACCCAATAGATATTGGGGTCTTAAGGTTAAGTACTTTGTATATTGCAGGATAGTTCAAGGTGCCATACCCCTATATGGTACTTGGACAGTGGCTGTTCCAGGCACATGACTGGAACAAGAAGCAACTTGAAGGAGTTTACTCCAATAAAAGATGGACCCAAAGTCATCTTTGGAGGTTCAGATAGAGGTGTAATAAGAGGATATGGTAAGATCACCAATGGCATAGTCACCATCACCAAGGTGTCTTATGTTAAAGGGTTGCAACATAACCTTATAAGCATAAGCCAGCTTTCTGATCTTGGCTATGTAATTTTCTTCCATAAGAATGAGTGCCTAATTAGGAGGTCAAGTGACCAAGAGGTCATCTTGACAGGAACTAGGAGTGGAAATGTTTATTGCTTGAACTTTCTATGTCTAGACACAGATTCTCCTATCTGTTTAGTGGCAAATGAGAAAGTCTCATACTATATCCAGTGGCACAAGAGACTAGCCCATTTGAATTTCAAGACTATTGACAAGCTCTTCTATCAAGAGCTAGTTAGGAATAGCCCCAATGTGAAGTGTTCTAAGGAGGGAATTTGCTCAGCTTGCCAAAAGGGTAGGTAGACAAAAGTATCCTTCAAGGGTATTGGGACCAAAGACTCTGTGGAGTGCTTATACCTCTTGTACTTGGACCTATTTGGTCCAATGCCAATTCACAGTCTTGGTAGGAAAGTCTATACCCTTGTGGTAATTGATGACTATTCAAGGTTTACTTGGGTGTTTTTTCTTAAGAAGAAGGATGAAACCCTTGATGTCTTCATGGGGTTTGTCAAGCAAATTCAGAATGAGCTTGGCTGTTCTATGGTCAAAATCAGAAGTGACCATGGGATAGAATTCTAGTCTGATAGCATGACAAAGTTCTGTAAAGAGTATGAGATTCATCAAGAATTATCTTCTCCTAGAACACCCCAGCAAAATGGGATAGTTGAGAGGGAAAATAGGACTCTCATAGAGGCTAATAGAACACTATTGAGTGACACATCTCTCCCAGAATATTTCTGGGCCGAGGCAGTAAATACTGCATGTTATGTCCTCAATAGAGCCTCTATCACCAAAGGCCACAAGAAGACTCCCTATGAGATCTTGAAGGGCAGAAAACCAAATCTTGGCTATCTCAGAATCTTTGGTAGTAAATACTTTGTGCTTCACAATAGTGAGTCCTATGTGACTAAGTTTGCTGCAAAATTATATGATGGAATATTTGTTGGGTACAACAATCATAACAAAGCCTATAGGATCTACAACTTGAAAAGCCAAGTTATAGAAGAATTAGTTCATGTAGTCTTTGATGAGTCTACCATGATTAACAATGGACTACCTAGTTCCTCTTATAGTACTGCAGGTACAGAACAGATGATGGACAAGCTGACCATCAAGGAAGCATTACCAGTCATCCAAGATGACATGGATACTCTAGAAGATCTACCTAGCATACTTGGAGTGGATGAAGATCAATAAGAAGATTCCCCTGTTGTCGAAAGAAGACTCCACCTGCAGTCAGACATATGAGAGATCATCCAGTACACCAGATCATTGGTGAGGCAAGTCATGGAGTAATGACAAAGAGCACAAGTTAGAACACAACCATATATTCAAGCTTTCTATCCCAAGTGGATCCCAAGAAGTTTGAAGAGGCCAACATATTATTGGAGCTATGCAGGAGGAACTGAACCAGTTCAAGAGGTGTAGGGTCTAGAAGCTGGTTCCCAGACCTTATGGTCATAATGTCATTGGATTCAAGTGGATCTACAGAAACAAGCTTGATGAAAATGACATTATAATTAAGAAAAAGGTCAGATTAGTAGCTAAGGGGTACATGCAAGAAGAAGAGATTGATTTTGATCAAACCTTTGCCCCTGTAGCAAGATTGGAGGACATCAGATTATTCCTTGCATATGCAGCATACAAGGGATTCAAGGTCTACCAAATGGATGTGAAGTCAGCCTTCCTAAATAGTGACATAAAAGAAGAAGTCTATGTTGAGCAGCCTCTAGGTTTTGTAGTTCCTAACTCACCTGATTTTGTTTATAGACTTAAGAAAGCTCTATATGGGCTGAAGCAAGCCCCTAGAGCATGGTATGTAACATTATCTAGTTTCCTCATTGAGAACAAATTTTCAAGGAGGAAAATAGACAAGACCCTATTCCTGAGGGAATCTAAGGGTAAGATCATCCTAATCCAGATCTATATAGATGACATCATATTTGGATCTACTGATGACAACCTTTGCAAAAAGTTAGCTAAACTCATTTAGGGGAAGTTTGAGATGAGCAGTATGGCTGAACTTAAGTTCTTCTTGGACCTCCAAGTAAGACAAACTGATGATGGCTTGTCCATATCCCAGTCTAAGTTCACTAGGGAGTTAATCAAGAAATTTGTCATGGAGAATTCCTCCACCATGAGAACTCCCATGGGGCCAAGTATGCCTGTAGGCAAAGATGAAGCAAGGAAAACCTGTTGATGAAACATTGTATAGAGGGATAATTGGCTCCCTTCTATATCTGACTGTAAGTAGGCCAGACATCATGTATGATACATGTGTTTATTCTAGGTATCAGACTTGCCCTAAAGAATCTCACTACTCTGCAGCTAAGAGAATCTTGAGGTATCTTAAGGGAACTCCAAATCTTGGCCTTTGGTACCTTAGGAATGGGGAGTTTGAATTAACTGGCTATTCAAATGCAGATTTTGTAGGCTGCAAAGAGGATGGAAGAGCACATCTGGCACCTATCAATTCTTGGGAGGGAGACTGGTATCTTGGAGAAGAAAGATACAAACCAGTGTGGAAATATCAACTATAGAGTAAGAGTACATCTCAGTAGGATGCTGTTGTACTCAGTTGCTGTGGATCCAACACAAGCTTAAGACTACAACCTCCAGATAAGTAGAACTCCTTTAATATGTGATTCTACTAGTGCAGTCTCTATTGCTAGGAATCCTGTATCTTATAGTAAGACTAAGAACATAGAGATTAGATATCATTTGATTAGGGAGCATGTGTAATATGAAGACATCACCCTTGAGTTTGTCCCAACAGACAAGCAAGTGGCCGACATCTTCACTAAGCCACTAGATGAAGCCAAGTTTAACACCTTCAAATTTGAGTTAGGTATGTTAAACTTAGTATAGCTTCAGTTGCTCCTCATCTGGTTGCAAACTATTTGGCATTATGCAGATAGGATGATCCTTTAAAGAAATGAAGATTCTCAAATTGAGGGGGAGCAAGTCCAACACAATTCTAAAATTTCACTGCTACCTAATTGAGGGGGAGCAGGTGATAAGATGATCAGTTGATCAAGTGCATCCTACCAGCTATTTACTGCTGTCAAAAAGGGGGAGAGAATAAGATGATCAGATGATCAAATAAGCAAGGCAGCAATAATTCAAAGGAAGCAGATGACAGATGCAGTAATGTTCTATTCTGCAAGCAGGGAAGTATGGTAACTATAGATCACATCTCAATTATTTAGTTTTATTTTATTATGCCTTATGCTGCATGGTTCTGTGTATATCATTGACTTTGCTTAAGAGTTTTGACTTCCTCAAATAGGGGGTGATTGTTGGGTCCATTGCTCACAATGTCCTGGATTTGAGTGAAGTCAATCTTATCAATGATATACAGATGTCTGTAGATGACTATGATAGGTCAGTTAGCCTAAGTTGTTAAGTCTGGTAAACACTTACCTAAGGTATGGGATGATAGAAATCTGTCTAAGTCCACAGGCATTGAGATAAGGAACATCACTCAATTCTAGATGACTTATAATGCAGAGTGTAGCCTATACTGTCATAGCTTAAGTTGAAATGAGCTAAAATGTGGCTAAGTCCACAGGCATTGAGTAAAGTCAACTCACTCAATGCCATGCTACTAAAGAGGAAGTTGTCCAAGTGTTTTGGCATTGAGTGATGAAGACACACTCAACGCTATACAACAAAAAGGCTGTAAGTTTAAATGGTTAAACTAAGTTCACATTTCGTCGAACTCAGATCACATTTCGTTGAGCTAAGTTTAGAGCTTGAGATCCTAAGTTCGTCGAGCTCAGTTGAGAGTTCATCGAACTGAGTTCAAAGTTCGTCGAGCTTAGATTCACCATTCGTTGAACTCAGAAAGACTGTCTATACCCAGTGCTTATTAAATACAAAAAATTGGCTAAGGCAGAAAGCATTGAGTGAGGCGTGCTCACTCAACGCTCTCAACGCTTAAGTTGTTGAATAAGCAGAAATTTGGTTAAGGCAAAAAGCGTTGAGTGGAGGTTACTGACTCAACGCTGTCAATGCCTAGTGAAAATAGAATTTTGTCTAAAGGGTTTAGAATTGAGTGATGCTTACTCACTCAATGCCAAGCAGTAGAAAGCTGATAAAGCAAGTTGGCATTGAGTGAAGCTGAATCACTCAACGCTTAGAAATAGGCTTTATATTTAAGTAGTTTGGCATTGAGTGAAGGTTACTCACTCAACGCAAAGAGACAGTAGAACTGTCTAAGTGGTTTTGCGTTGAGTGATGCTTACTCACTCAACGCCTATTCTCTGATGCTTGATTTTGGCTAAGTCCACAGGTACTGACTCCAATATAATCGATAAGGTCAACTAAGGTCAATTCAGACACGGGGAAGCTACACTACATGACAAAACATGCCGTGAAGCTACTGTACGTCTTCTCTGTTAAAGCAAGGCTCAGCTGGAAGCTGCAGGTGGGGCCCACCGATCTTTAATAGCCGTTGATCGACAAACAACAAAAGCAAGAGATAGGGCCAAGACAAAGATAACTTTTAGAGCATACAATATTAAAAAAGGAGAGCAGCCATCTTCATCTTCTTCGCCATTACTGCATGTGAAAAGCCTGAAGCTCTTTAGCAAGAAAAGTTCAGTTAGTTGTGCAAGTCTCCATCTACCACAACAGATTTAGAATCAGTTTTGAAGAAAGAAGAACCTTCATCCTTTGGCAGGTTCAGTGAGCTGCTTGATGACTCAAGATCAAAAGATCTTTAGCCTACAACAATAATTTCAGAAGTTATCTTCTGAGTTCCTCTAGCAAATCCTTTTCCTGCTCTGAGGAGAGTTGGAGAAGAAAGTGGGCCCTTAAGGGTGAGTTTTGAGATTAGGATTCTTGGGGAATGAAGCGGCCAATCCTTACCCAAAGGGGTTGGGGCTCTGGCCAGAATCCCAAGGTCTATAGGGTCACCCTCTCTTAGAGTTTGGGGTGGATTAGGGTGGTTGAGCCCTAGTGCCCTAGTTCAAAGCCTTAGATTGAACCTTTTAGGGTTTGTGAAGGACTTAGGGTGTTAATACTTGGTTGGACTTGGGGTTTGCCCCATGGGTTTCTAGGGTGGAGTAATGCCCTAGGGTTGTTGTAGGTTGTAGTTAGACTCTTGCACCCCACTTAAATAACTTTATGCCAAATTAGGCCCTTGTACCTTAAGGATTAATTTAGGGGTCCTATGACCTTGGATTTCTATGGGATTATGGTAGGAGTATTTTTTATAGTCATATTAATCTCTGGAATATTTTACATGTTGTTGGGATGAGTTTACAAGTAGGCTCCTTTGTAAAGTGCACTATCATGGGTTTTCTTGAAATTTTTTTATACATGACTTTCTAACCTTGAAATTGCATAAGATTTAGTCAGTTATGTTTTGAGACCATAACAAAGCTCTAGAAAATTTAGTATGAATTTTAGATCAATAATTGATATACTTCATTCACAACCCATCAAGTTGCTCTATCTACTTAGGAATTTCTTATGATTTAACCTCTTATTGGAAACTTATGAAATTTAGTCAGAGGACCTTTTATGACATTATAAAGCTCTGTAAATGTTTGTGGATTTTTGAAAGTCTGTTCATAGGTGTTGCCTCACAAGGTGCTTGTTTCTAAGTTAACTTAATTGATTTTAATTTGGTACCTAATGAGCTTGGTAAATTGTGATCTTTGGTCAGAAGTTCTTTCTGGTCAACCTTAAGGTTTAGTAAATTTTCCATAATTTTCTAATGACAAACTCTAGTACTTCCTTCTTAACCCATAATTATTGGATTTACTATGGATAAATTAATTAGAGGCAAAAACATTTATGAAAAATTATGAAACTTGGTATTCTCTGATTTTTAGGCATCCTATGGAGTTCATAATTTTTGGGTGGTCATAACTTATGTAAATCTAGTACTTAATGTTCAAAATCACCCATGGCCTTAATTTGGGGAAAATTAAATAAATGCCAATTAGATTAGGAAAATTACAAGTTTCTGGAATTAGTCTAATCTTGTCACAATAGACCCCCAATAATTATTGTAGGGCATTCAGATGAATATTTATGGGGGTAAACATTCTTGCATGTCTTTTAGCTCACTAGGTCTGCACATAGCAAAACAACAATATCAGGGAATCTTGAGAACTTAGGTATGGGGTAAATGGGTATGTGGTGTACTCAACTTATAAAGTGTGATTGAGGCTGTCATTATAGGTTAGATTATGTGAGCCTCGTTAGCTAGATTAAGGTCGTACCTGGGAGCGACGAATGATCGTCCTTCCCTGGAGAGAGAGCCCAAATACACTTAGGAATAGCTCAAGAGTAAATCAGTGAGTTTGGACAAGGGTCGTAACCAATAACAATAAGTTCCTTGCGAAATGGAGCTTTGGTCTTCAGCCCATCGTAGTTCCTAGTGCCCTCGAGAGCCCTTCACAGGGAATGCCCTAGGCAGTCCAAAGTTAACTTAAACTGTAAGAGAAAATAGTTTACAAGAGTAACTAGCCTATACTAAAACTTCACTTACACTCACCTCTAGTTTTAGGGTTATTAGTTTAGCTTGGTCATTCGAGCGGTATGCCCGATGGTTTTAGTAGTGGGTAGGTTAGCCCGGCGAGCCAACGACTCGGCAGATAGTTTTTGATGGATGGGTTAGTTCGGGGAGCCTATGCTCGGAAGTTCTTGTTTGCAAGTGCATAATATAAGTGGTGGGTCTTTGTTACTTGATAGTCATTCACGCCGACGTTGGTATGTTGACCCGGCAAGTGTGGTTCACACTTAGCCCAAGAAAGACTAATGGTTTTGCCAGCAAGGTACGCAGAGGCTCTGTGGTGTGTCCTTCACGTTGAGGCATACAAAGGTCTAGGTTGGGTGGCATAGATGCCGACCAAGTAGTAGGGTTGGCCTTACCCACTATCTCTATTTGCCATAATGCGAGGTACCTGAGAGTTTAGCTAACTCCAAAATGGGGGTACTAAAGGTCTGTACGCATAGAGTTGTATGCGTGAGTTGCACTTGTGTGATCATTGCATTTCATCCGCATAACATTTCATTACACTCATACTTGCATAAAAACCTGACACCCCATTGTATAACCTAATATGGGATAGCTTATGCGATGGGAGCCTTGTAAAGGACCCCTTAACTTATAAGTTTGTATGGGCATTCATATAAGTTAAGGTTTTTCTTCAATATAGCTTGCTCTCTTACTGTTCTTACTTTACTGCCTTACTTTAGTTTTATCTTATTACTGCTGTCCACCTTTATAGTTCTGTGATACCACTGCTAGTTTAGGCCCGCCGCCATCTGCTTTGACACTTCTCCACCTTATTATCTTCCCTATCCTCCTCCCTGTACGGTGCCTAGGAGATGCGGGGGGAGGAGAGAATAATAGTTGGCTTAGTATTTTGACTAACGGACAGTGGACCATATTTTTCAGGGGCTCTGGATGGGAGATAAGGAGCAGCCAGAGAGATAGCACCAGCAGGGCACGGTGCACATGGAGGTGGGCTAGTCTAGCACGGGAGCACTTGTTTTTGGCTCTGTGAGTGTTTAGTTTTATTAGCTTCCGCGAGTGACCTTGTAGTGAGGATTCTGATGTACCGGGCATAAGCCCGTTTACCTTTCTGCTTGTCTTTTCGATACTCTTTTTATTCTGGGACATGCTATGATTCATATTTTATATATATATGTGATATGTTGACTTGGCATTTACTATCTTATTTTATAAGCTTCTGCATCTTTGGTGATTCTATTATGCCGGCAGGGTTGGCGTTTCGTATTGTCAACCTTCCAGAGCGAAGGTGTCACCGCAAAACAGCGATTCTGGGCGTAAGACCCGGTAGCTTAGCAAAAAAAATGGGGTCTTACATTCTTGCTCTTTTATTAAAAATGCCACACCTTGTATAGATTGTTATGAATTAAAAGAAAAAATAAAGGAATTTGAAAAAGAGTTTTCTATTACAAAAGAGAAAAATGAAAAAACTAATTTTAGAAAATTCATCTTTGAAAAGTGATTCTATTATGTGCAAGAATTATAAAATTGAAATTAAAGAGATAGATGAAACATTTGAAGAGTTAAGAAATAATTATAAAACTCATATTGATTTTATAGCCTCCACTCTTAAAAATAGCACAATCGCTTATACAAAAGCTAGGAAAAATCTCAAGATTAAGAATAAAGAATTGGAAACTAAAATCAACCTACTTAAGGAAATTATAAGTAAAAATTCACATAACATAAATCTAACATATCAAGACAAATCCAAAAGCAAGTTGAATAAGATTTTCTATGTCATTACAAAGAAAACTAATAGGAGGGAAAAACACAAACATTTGTAAATCAAAATACTAATTACTAGCACCAACATTTACAAAATCAATCATCTCCCAACAAAAGTTTAATTATTCACAAATTTCCTATAAGAAATACTTGTGAATATCATTATGGAAATTTGAAATATAAGAATATTAAACCAAAGTATGAATAGAGGCAAAAAATTAAAAATGCCACACTCGCTCCCCTTTTGATACCTAAATCACTTATTCATTAATATCCAATCAATAGTATGAAGTAGAAATAGGCAATAAACTAAATACACCTTACTGTACTTCATATATTTGGTTCATTTGTTTTTGTTTCATAAATGAAATACACCTCACTAAATCACTTAATTTTTTGTTTTTGTTTCAATTTTTTTGAGCCAACGTGCTAGTGTCACTTTATATATATTTTTTACTATATGACTTACACATATTAAACATAATGTAAATCAATCCAATTGAATGAATTTGAATAAAAGTCATATCTTTGCTAAGTGGCCAAAATTAACCTTCTTTCTAAAATCCACTCATTTAAATACATTGTATACAAGTGTCTTTTATTATCACTATTAATTACATACATTTCAAAAATAGATTAGGCTATAAGTGGTCTTAGGTTAAAATATTAAATACACAACTTTTGATTATTTATCTAATATCTTTGCTATATGATATCCCCTGTAATGAGAAATCATATTTAATAAAAATCAAAATCTTAAAAAAACATGCTTTTAAAATGAAAAATTCAATCTCTTTTATTAACGCTCGCCGTTAAGTTCTAATGCCGGCAGTAGCCCTATTTTCTAAACATTCTATTTTTCTCTAAATAAATTTCTAAAACTTTATTGCTATAATTATTAAGCATTTGTATTTTCAGAAACCTTTATATATATTTTGGTAAATTCCTCTAAAAAATAAAATAAAAAATATATATTCAAATATTCACCAAAATATATTTATATTAAAAGAATTCACTATATCAAATTTATAATAACTATGTGGCTTTAAGATCAACAATCTTTAAAATCAAAAATAATAATTCTAAAATTCATCACATATAAAAGTCATAGGTTATAAATCAGTCTTTATGATCAAATGATTAGTATGTACATGATCATTTGGCCATGTCATGTGTCTCACCATAGCAGGGGCATAGGATTGTGTGAATTAAAGACCTAATCTCTCAATCATGTCTTATCCTTAATTAGAGATGGTTCCAGTGGGGCCTTACACGACACTTGGGGGAAAGAGTGCTAGGTTGAGAGTCATCTTTTGTACACATATGGGATTAACACCTCAACATATGATAAGTGTTCAACTCCTCATGTCCATCCATCACTTAGTACGGGGCTAATGTGTAGACATATTGATAGGGTATCTTAATCTAAGGCATACTCGTAAACAAATCTTAATCCACATCTTTTTCAATATTCTTCAAAACTCTCCGCGGCAATTGGTGTCCTATATTTTAGAAAATATGAATCAAGAAAAACTAGAATGAAAAATTATCAAAAATCATGTTAAGTAAACTATCAATTCTCTATTGCTAGCGCCGCACGCTAGTGATAGCATCGGTGGTAGCAGAAAATTATTTTTTCTTTTTCTTATATTTTTTAGCATAGAAGATCATTATACTGATGTACTCTTAATATACTACTTTGTTTTCCAAAATACTATTTAATATAAATATTAAAAAAAATCAAATACAAAATTTCAAAATATTTTCAAAAGGACAAAAATATGTTTCTTCGTATTATATGGTTAATATTTTATAAAAATAAAAAATTATAAAAACTGCTTGCTATTCATTGTCATTATCAAGGATGATTAATTATATTAATTAAAGATTAAATATAGTGTCTAATTTAATTTTAATGTTTCATAAAATATTAGTTTGATTTTTTCATGCTTTGGATATTATCTTGTAATGTGCAATGAAATTAATTGTAGAAAACATATATATGATTATTTAGCATGCCTTTAAGTATTAGTAATGTTTATGTTTGATAATGATTTATTCACTCACTTATTTTGATAACCAATATGCTATTTTAATCTTATACTTGCATGATTGTGTAACGCAATAATATAATAATTAAAACGCATAAATAGATTACTTATACTATATTGAATTTATTATTTCAATTTTTTATTTCTCATGCACTTATTCCTTAATGAACGTGGTTTTTAAACAAAAATATATTGTTTGCAAAACAAGTAAATTCAGAGTACTTATTCACTAAAATAAAAATCAAATAAAATTTTCTATAAGGAAAACTCAACCAAGCACTAATCATCCTTCCGATAAGTTTTAATGAGCATTATGAGGTTGAGCACCTTGGAAAAAGAATTGTAAATTGTCTTGTGCTAACAAATAATACACAACCACTTTAGTACACTGGATCAAAATAATAAAAATAAATTTAATAAGAATAAATGTGATTCCCCGAGCACTACTTTGCATCCTGATAAGTCTTAATGAACAGTATGAAGTAGAGCACCTTGGTAGTTGTACCCCTTACTTATGTTCATTAAAAAATGGTGGAAGTAATATTATTTGTGTATTTTAATGTTATGTTATTCATTATATATATATCATGTGTTTTGATTAAACAACTTGCATACTTTTTAAAAACACTATTTGTACACAACATTAATTTTCATAAAACTTCTACTCATGAGAATTGGATTCTATACTATTCTCTACAATCTTAAGTAAATTCACTAGATGGCAAAGCATGACCGCTACAATATTTATTTTTACTTGAAATGCAAATTAGCTTATATTGTAGTCCTTATCTCTTTTTGATATTTTGAAATCATGGTTGCAAAATTTCAATGAAATAACATCTCTTGAACTTGAATTGAATTTAAAATGTCTTCTTATTAGGCATACAACTCTTTATCCTTTATATAATCCTATTTTCCAAAAAAAATATGTATTTTATGAGTGCTTATCATATTCTTATGCTTATTACTTGTGCATAATCATCTATTTTCTCAACAAGTGGTAAATATGCTTAAACAAGTGGTATTTTCTTACACTCTACTACTATATTCAATCATGAACACAATTTGTCAACAAGTGGTTGTGTGATATCTATGAACATAGAAATTGTATAATATATTCTTCTCTATATTGATCTCATTACATACACTATCCTCTATACTCTTTTGATTCTACCAAAATCATGCTACAAATTTTGTTGTTATAACATCTTTTGGTTCATAGTTCAAAAAATGTTATATCAACTTGAACTACTTTAAGCTTGGGCATGTCACAATAATTAAACAATTAATAATATACATTTCAAACAAATGGTATCCTCATATCGCTCTCTATATAAAAAAACTTTATTTTCCAAAACACTTGACCCCACGCTCTTTTAATAATACCAAAAGGGGGAGATTTTTTTTGAAAAAATAGGTCAGTTAGGGGGAGTACAAACTAGGAAGCTTCTTTGTTAGGGGAGTATCCTTCTAGGGGGAGTACGCTCATAATGCTTATCAACAACTTATAAACACAAACACTTTTTCTTATGCATTATTTCTTCATAGTGGATTTATTATTATCAAAATGGGGAGTTTGTTGGAACATATGTTCCACATCTCTTGGTTTGAGAATAATAAATCCTAGTCTGTATTTGATCATGTTTGTTGTGTATTTATAGTGTGCAGGAATTATAGGTTCAGTGCTCTAAGGAAGAACAAATCAAAAGACAGAGAAGCCAAAGTTTTGTTACTACCACAGGCGGTATCGCTACCGCTGGCAAAAACACTGAAAAAAAGGAAGGATTCTAACCGTGATTGGAAGCTACTAAATATGGAAAGAGTTATCGTCGGGCGGTACTGCTACTACCAGACAATATCTTTTGGAGAGTCCATTTTTGGAAGAAAAAGTCGCAAAAAATGATAGTTTCTAAAGTTCAAAAGTTTCTTAAAATGGTGATCAAAAGTTTCCAAAATTGGTGAAAAAAATTACCTAAAATTGCATTGAGAAGTTTCATAAAATGTCGAGGAAAAGTTTTTTAAAATAGCATTGAAAATGTTCCTAAAATGACTAGGAAAAGTTTCCTAAAATACCGATGAAAAGTTTCCTGAAATGGCGTGGAAGTTTCCTAAAATGATGATGAAAAGTTTCCTAAAATGGTGTTGAAGTTTCCTAAAATGGCGTAAAAGTTTCCTAAAATGGTGTGGAAGTTTCCTAAAATGGCGATGGAAAGTTGCCAAAAATGCTACTTTCCAAAGATGGAAAAGTTTCCTAATGTTTTTATCGCCACACTTATTTAAAGAGCGGCTCCACTCCATCTTGTGCATCGATTACTCTTCCACCAATGGCATAACTCTGAATCAGTTGAGAGAGGCATATCCAGAGATCAAGAGAACTCCCTTGGGCAAACATGAAGATCAAAAGGAGTTTTTGAAGGGGAAATGCTACCTGCTTATTCAATATGAAGAACAAACATACCAAGAATGCTAACATCAACATCGCCTTCGTCTTCACCTTCAGAAATCTTTGGTAAGTTTTCTCTTGCTTATTTTATTATCTTATAATCTTTTTATTTTATCCATTTGTAACTTGAGTGGAGAAATCATTCGAGGAGAACGTCATATTTTGAGAAGGATTCTGTGGGAAATTCACCGTAAGTAGTGGCGACTAAGTATTGAGAGGCTTAGAGGCAAAAACCATTCGTTGTGGACATTAGTTTCATGGGAGGATTCTGCAATTTATCATGTGCTACGATGACTAGGTCGAGAATAGATCTATGGCGCGATTCAAGGCCTTATCTGGGAGAGAAAGGCTAGAACCAACCGATCCATGGGAGAAGGATCTGTATAGAAAATGAAAAAGATTTTTTCATATTTTGCCTCGATTTCTATCGTTATAGAAATCAAACATTTTGTAACTAATGTTTTATGAAATAAAATCATGTCTTTCATTATTTTAGTAAATTGATTTTATTTCGTGTTCTAAATTATTTTAAATAATATTTCTCTCAAAACTTTAAAGTAAAACATATTGCAAATTACTTTTTAAAAACACACAAATTTCACTTTCTATTATTTGCACTAGATGGTAGTGCTAACACTAGCAGTAGTGAAGGAATATTGAAATCCGACCTCTCTTAAAAGTAATCTTCAATATAATATTTTCTGATATAGTAAAATATATTTTCTTATAAAATATTCTAAAACTTCTTTAAACAACTATGATAATTTTAGTAAGATTAAAATATCCAAAAAAACCCCTATTCACTCCCTCTCTAAGGGCACCTAAAGATCCAACAAGTGGTGTCAGAGTCAGGTTATTTTAAAATGGCTTTACGATCTCGAATTATGGCGCTTCATGATCTCGCTTCAAATAGAGGGGATGAAAATAAATCTAATGAAAAATCTTTAGCAACACATTTATTTATGGGTGAAAATTATAAAGAGTGGAATATATTAATGGAAAAATTTCTAAAATCTTTAGACATAGAAGTTTAGAATATTACCATTAAAATGCCCCAGAGTATATTAAATAGAAACAAAATGGTTTAATTGCAAAATATATGAATAGCTTATTTTATGCACTAGATCAAAATAATTTTAAACTTATTTATATATTTTCTACTAGTTATAAAATTTGGAAATTTCTTGAAGATACTTATGATTCTCCATCTATAGGAATAAAATATGTACATGATATGGAGAATATGCATGCTTGCATAAGTATTCAGGAAAGCTCCTCCATTAACGGATCAATGGAGTGCACATCTAGTGAAAAGGAAGAAGAGAACATATCATGTAAATGAGAAGATGGAAATGTTTGAAATTTCCCGTTAGGTGGACTCGATTCATCGAGACGACCCATTAAAGTCGTACACGAATGTTTTGTCTATTTGGACTCTTACGAGCGTGCGTTAATTAAGTCGCACGAATTATCGAAGCCTGTGATAGGCGGGCAAGACTGTCTCATGAATTCAAGGCATGGACTCGGTCTCATCCTAGGCACAAAACTTGATTATTATGAGAATTAATTAATTTGAGGAGTTATGTTTTTGGGGATTGAGAAATTAATGATAATTGATTTCTCATTTTATAACTCCATATATTGGCTTTCCATATTAATAGCCATGGGTGATTGTCATTCCATTCATATGGGTGAACTAGGGCTAAAAATCCCGAGTCCCTTTTCCTCATCTTCCTCATGAAACCGCCACTCCTTTGTTCGGCACCTGGAGAAAGAAGGACTGCTTCATTTCCTTTTCTATTTAGGAAAAGTTGAGGCCTTCCTTGCCCGTAACTTGGAAGCCACCTCCAGATCGTGGCTTGAAGAACAAATCAGGATAGGGCTTGATCTTCTCTGCCTGTTGCAGCAAAGCCACTGTAGATCACTAGGCAGCTCAAGATCTCCATTGTCGTGTTCTCGGGAAAACTTTGCAGTTGAAGATCCATTCTTTTTCATCTGAATTCAGAAGGGATCGACCTTATTTGGAGGAAGATAATAGAGAGAGACTTTATCTCATCAATCTGACAATATATATTCTTTTGTCTTATTCTGGATTACAAGTCATGAGCTGCAGGAGAAGAGCTGACCACCATTGTCAGCTAATAAGGATTGTAGTCCATCAACATTTTCATGCACGATTAACATCATAGATCTGATTTCAAATCTAGGTTTGTTCGGTGATTGAGGATCTAACTACTCTCTTACCTCAATAGTCGATCTCCATGTATTTATATTCACATGGATTTAACAAAACCATTATACATCAATAACTTAGCTTGAGTTATACAGAACTAGAAGGGATAATCTACTTGATCTATATTAGCTGATATATGGTTTTTTTATAATTCATAAATAACTTATGTATATTTTTGTGCTAACTACTGTTAATATTGAGAGCTTCTAGACACAATTGTATATTGGAAGACTTCTCGGAACTGCAGTCATGATGAAACAAGAACAAGACTCCAAAACAGAATAATCTAATTTCCGCACTTCAATACATTTACCGTTCATTCAAACTCACTTTATTTTTGTGTTCATAAGTTAGAAAAATTAATATTCAGTTTAAGTTCCAAATTGAGGCTATTAGTTTTGGTTAAACTTATCCGTAGGAGTTTTCATTTGTCGCTATATTCATACAAAATTTCGATGATATATTTTTCGTAGCAACACAAACTCCTAAAAATTTACTAACAGGAAACACAACTATGGAAGAGGAATGCCAAGAAGATGTCAAAGGAACCTTGTGTTCAAATCTTGCCACATTCAATAACACTGTAAGATAAACAATTCCCTTCTCTTTATAACAAATTTTATTTCTACATTGTATGTGCTTGATGTAGCTAAACGTAGAACTGAGAAATTCAAAAATATTAATTCAAAATTACATTTAGAAAATAATATTTTAAAAGTTCAACTTAATATAGAATCAAATTTGGATGTGTCTAGTTCTCCTTCTTGTGCTTTTATTAAAAAAGCTACAAATTGTATAGATTGCTATGAACTAAAAGAAAAATTCAAGGTATTTGAACAAGATTTTTTTATTACCAAAGAGAAAAATGAAAAACTTATTTTAGAAACTTCATCTTTGAAAAATGATTGTACTATGTACAAGAATTATAAAATCAAAATTAAAGAGATGGATGAAACATAAGAAGAGTTAAGAAATAATTATAAAACTCATATTGATTTTATAGTCACCACTCTTAAAAATAGCACAATTACTTATACAAAAGCTAGGGAAAATCTCAAGATTAAGAATAAAGAATTGGAAACTAAAATCAACTTACTTAAGGAAATTATACGTAAAAATTCACATTACATAAATCTAACATATCAAGGCAAATCCAAAAGCATGTTGAATAAGATTTGCCATGTCATTACAAAGAAAACTAATAGGAGTGAAAAACACAAAATGTTTGTAAATAAAAATACTAATTACTATCGCCAACATTTACAAAAGCAATCATCTCCCAACAAAAGTTTAATTGTTAACAAATTTCCTTTGACTAATACCTTTGAAAATCATTAGGGTCCGTTCGGATCTCTGGAATTGGAATTGGAAATTGGAATTGGGGCAACATAATTCCAATTCCAGTGTTCGAATGTTAGGAATTCCCTCGGAATTGGAATTGGTCTAATTCCATTGAATTCAATTTTGTATTATGACCAATTCTAGGGGTAAAGATAGATATTTCATGGAATTCAGTTTTTTACTATAGTCGTTGTCACTCGATCTCATCATCATCACCCGATCTTGCCGTCACCGCCAGATCTCGCCACTGCTGCTCGATCCCGCTACCGCCACCTGATCCTGCCGCCACCACCCGATCTCGCCATTGCCGCCCGATCTCGCTGCTGCCGCCCGATCTCGCAGCCGCCACACAATCTCGCCGCCGCCGCCCGATCTCGCCGCCGTCGCCCGATCTCGCCGCCACCGCCCGATCTCGTCGCCGCCGCCCGATCTCGCCGATGCCGCCTAATCTTGCCGCCACCCCCCGATCTCGTCGTCGCCGCCCGATATTGCTATCACTGCCCGATCTCACTACTGTCTTGGAAATCCTAAACCAATTTAATTCTAATTCTAGAAATCCATCCTGCAGCCAAACAACTGCATTTGAATTCAGACCAATTCTAATTCTCACAGGAATTGGAGTTGGATGAATTACAATTATGTAATTCCAATTCTTCTTTAATACCCGATCAATTGCATGAAGTAGAAACAGATTATAAATGAAATACACCTTACTCTACTTCATGATATGCTTAATTTCTTTTGTTTTTGTCTAATTTTTTTTGAGCCAACAAGTCAATGTCACTTTATATATCATTTTGCTATATGACTTACACATATTAAACATAATGATAAATCAATCCAATTGAATGAATTTTAATAAAAGTCATATCTTTGCTAAGTGGCCAAAATTAACCTTCTTTATAAACTCCACCCCTTTAAATACATCGCCTACAAGTGTCTTATATTATCACTATAGATTGAATATCTTTCAAAAATGTATTAGGCTATAAGGGGTCTTAGGTTAAAATATTAAATGCACATTTTTTTGATTATTTTTCTAATATCTTTGCAATATATGATAGCCCCTGTAATGAGAAATCATATTCAATAAAAATCAAAAACGTAAAATCTTTATAAATATGCTTTTAAAATGAAATTCAATCTTTGTTGTTAACGCCAGCATTAGGTTCTGACATCGGTGGTAGCCCTATTTTCTTAAATTCTAATTTTCTCTAAATCAATTTCTAAAAATTACTTTATTATTATAATTATTAAGCATTTGTATTTTCATAAACCTTTATATATGTTTTGGTTAATTCCTCTAAAAACAAAAATAAAAAATATATATATTTAAAAATTCACCAAAACATATTTATATTGAAAGAATTCACTATATCAAATTCATAATAACCTTGTGGCTTTAAGATCAACAATCTATAAAATCAAAAATAATTATTCTAAAATTCATCACATATAAAAGTCATAGGTTATAAATCGGTCTTTACGATCAAATTCTTAGTATATCCATGATCATTTGCCCACGTCATGTGTCTTAACATAGTAGGGGAATATAATTATGTGCATTAGAGACCTAACCTCTAAGACATGTCTTGTCTATATTCAGGGAGGGTTTCAGTGGGGCCTTACACAGCACTTGGGGGAAAGAGTGCTAGATTGAGAGTCATATTTTGTACGCATATAGAATTAACAACCCAACCTTTGACAAGTGTGCAACTCCTCATGCCCACTCATCATTTAGTACGGGGCTAAGGTGTAGACATATTACTATGGTATCTTAATCTAGGGCATACTCGTAAACATTACTTGAACATTATTTTACACTATATGATTATTATATCATGCATATCCATCATTCAAACATGCATATCTTATGTTTTTATACTATATTAATTTAGGCATTCATGATTTTTAAAAACATTAGTATTTTTGAAAAAAATTCTTGACACCTTAGGCAAAAATATTAAATCCACAACTTTTTCATTATTCTTCAAAACTCTTTACGGCAATTGGTGTCCTATATATTAGAAAACATGAATCAAGAAAAATTAGAATGAAAAATTATGTTTTATGAGCAAAATACCAAATCTCTATGTTAGCTCCCCACGCTAGTGCTAGCACCGACGGTAGCAGAAAATTAATTTTTTTCTCTTATATTTTTTGTCATAGAAGATCATTATACTGATGTGCTCCTAATATACCTCTATGTTTTATAGAAAACTATTTAATTTAAAATTATACAAAAAAATTTAATACAAAATTACAAAACATTTTCAAAAGAACAAAAATATATTACTTCTTATTATGTGGTTATTATTTTATAAGAAGCAAAAAATTATAAAAACTACTTGTTATTCATTATCATTGTCAAGAATGATTAATTTTATAAATTAAAGATTAAATACAGTATCTAATTTAATTTTCAAGTTTCATATAATATTATTTTATTTTGTCATGCTTTGAATATTATCTTGTAATGTGCAATTAAATTGATTGTAGAAAACATGTATAGGATTGTTTAACATGTCTCTAAGTATGAGTAATATTTTATTATTGATAATGATTCATTAACTCACTTATTTTGTTAACCTATATGTGATTTTAATCTTATACTTGCATGATTGTGTAATGTGATAATATAATAATTAAAATGCACAAATAGATTACCTACACTACATTAAATTGATTATCTCAATTCTTTGTTTTTCATGCGCATATTCCTTAGAGAATGTGGTTTTTAATCAAAAATATATTGTTTGCAAAACAAGTGAATTTAGTCCTTAGTCATTAAAATAAAAATCAAATAAAAATTTTGACAAGGAAAATTCAACCAAGCACTACTCACCCTCTTGATAAGTCTTAATATGCATTGTGAGGTTGAGCATCTTAGAAAAAGAATTGTAAAGTGTCTTATGCTAACAAATTATACACCACTTCTCTTAGTACACCAGATCATAATAATAAAAATAAAGTTAAAAAATAAATGTGATCCCCAATCACTACTTTGCATCCCGATAAGTCTTAATGAGCATGTGATATAGAGCACCTTGGTAGTTTACCTTTACTTATGTGCATTGAAAAATGATGGAAGTAATATTATTTATGTATTTTAATATTATGTTATTCAGTATATATATATCATGTGTTTTGATTAAACCACTTGTATACTTTATCAAAACAAAATTTGTACACGTCATTATTTTTCATAAAACATCTGCTCATGAGAATTTCATCATAATGCTTGCCTATACTATTTTCTACAATCTTAAGTAAATGCACTAGATGCCAAAGCATGCCGCTACAATGTTTATTTTTACTAGAAATACAAATTAATTTACATTATAGTTATTATCTCTTTTTGATTTTTTTAAAATCATGCTTGCAAAATTTAAATATAATAGCATCTCTTGAACTTGAATTGAAAACATTTTCTTATTTGGCTTAAAACTCTTTATCCTTTATATGATCTTATTTTCCAAAAAAAGGTGTGTATTTTAAGAGTGCTTAATATATTCTTATGCTTAATACTTGAGAATAATCATCTTTTTTCTCAATAAGTGGTAAATATGCTTAAACAAGCGATATTTTCTTACTCTCTACTACTATATTCAATCATGAACACAATTTGTCAACAAGTGTTAATGTGGTATCTATGAACTTGGAAATTACATCATATATTCTTCTCTACATAGATCTCATTAATTCTCATTGCAAACACTCTCCTCTACCCTCTTTTGATTCTACCAAAATGGGGGAGAATATCTTGCTTAGATAAAATGGATCATGATTTAAAAATTTTGTGGTTATAATATCTTTTAGTTTATAGTTCAAAAATATGGTATCAACTTTAACTACTTTAAGCTTGAGCATGTCACAATAATTAAATAAGTTATAACATACTTTTCTAATAGGTGGTATCCTCACATCATTCTCTACATAGAAAAATTCTATTTGTCAAAACACTTGAACCCGCCATCTTTTGATAATACCAAAGGGGGGATAAATTTGAAGAAATAGGTCATTTAGGGGGAGTATAATTTAGGAAGCATCCATATAGGGGGAGTATCCATCTAGTGGGAGTACACTTATAATGCTTATTAACTTCTTATAAACACAAACACTTTTATCTTATGCATTATTTCTTCATAGTGGATTTGTTATTATCAAAAGGGAGAGTTTTTTTGGAACATGTGTTCTGCATCGCTTAGTTTGAGAATAACAAATCCTAGTTTGTATTTGATCATGTTTGTTATGTGTTTATAGTGTGCAGGAACTACATGTTCAATGCTATATAGAAGAACAAATCAAAAAAGATAGAAGCAAAGTTCTGTTGCTATTGCAGACGATATCGTTATTGCTGGCGATAGCTCTGATAGAAAAGGAAGGATAGTAGTCGTGCAAGGAAGCTGCTGAATATGGAAAGGGCTACTATCAGGGGGAACTGTTACCATAAGGTGATATCTTTTGGTGAGTTCATTTTTGGATGAAAAAGTGGCCAAAATGTTGGTTTCCATAGTCCAAAATTTTCCTAAAATGACGATCAAAAGTTTCCAAAAGTGGTGATGAAAAATTTCCTAAAATGGCATTGAAAAGTTTCTTAACATGTCATTGAAATGTTTCCTAAAGTGGAAAGGAAAAGTTTCCTAAAATGGAATTGAAAAGTTCAATAAAATGATATGGAAAAGTTTACTAGAATGGTGATGGAAAGTTGCCAAAAATGTTGCTTTTCAAATATGTAAAAGTTTATTAAAAGTTATTTTCGCCACACCTATTTAAAGAGCGGCTCCTCTCCATCATATGCATTGATTCCTCTTCCACCAAAGCCACAAACCTGAATCAGTTGGGAGAGGCTGGTCTCCAAAGATCAAGAGAACTTTATTGCGAGAACACGAAGATCAAAAGGTGTTTTTGAAGGGGAAGTGCTGCCATGCTTATTCAACACAAAGGACGAACGTACCAAGAACTCCAACTTCAGCATCGCCTTTACCTTCAGAAATACTTGGGGAGTTTTCTCTTGCTTATTTTATTATCTTGTAATCTTTTAATTTTATTCTTTTATTACTTGATTGGAGAAATCGTTCAAGGAGAACCTCAGATTCCGAGAAGGATTCCGTAGGAAATTCGCCACAGGTTTGGGAGACTAAGTCTTGTGAGACTTAGGGGCAAAATCATTTGGTATGGACATTGGTTTCCAGAGAGGATTCTGCAATTCATAGTGTGCTGTAGAAACTAGGTCGAGGGTTTATCTAAGGGGCGATATGAGGCCTTATCTGGGAGAGATAGGCTGGAACAAACTAATACTTAGGAGAAGGGTCGGTATAGAAAAGAAAAAAGAGCTTTTTATATTTTGCCTCGATTTCTAGCATTATAGAAATCAAACATTTTTAAATCAATTTCTAATGAAATAAAATCATGTCTTTCATTATTTTAGTAAATTGATTTTTATTTTGCGTTCTAAAATATTTTAAATGATATTTCTCCCTGAAAACTTTAATGCAAATTTCTAATACTTAGGAGAAGGAAAACATATTGCAAATTACTTTTTAAACATACGTTTGAATTTCACTTTCTGTTACTACCGTCAGGCGGTAGTGCTAACGCTGGCGGTAGTGAAGGAAAATTGAAATCTGGCCTCATTTAAAAGTAATCTTCAATATAATGTTTTCTGAGATATTAAAATATATTTTCTTATAAAATATTTCAAAACTTATTTAAATAACTCTAATATTTTTAGTAAGATTTAAATATAAAAAAAACCTTATTCACCCCCTTCTAAGGGTGTCTAAAGATCGAACATTTTAAACCAATTGGCCTCATAGTTTTTGTATTTGATTCTTACATGACATGTATAATGTTATATTTAAATATTGGTCTGCATTGAGTAAAAATGAGATTTATTAATTTGACCAATAATAACACTTAGAATTCAGATGAAACCAATATTATAATAGTAGGACAATATTTATACAAAGATCCAAAAATTGGTAGAATTTTTGGAGCATAGTTCCCTATATTGTAAGTTTAAATTTAGAATCATGTCACACATTGGAAGATTTGAGATTAAACATTTTAGGAAATTACTAACTTTTGGTAAGACATTAAGTTGATCACAAGCACCTCTTGATTAAATCTTGGAGCATATAAATTTGTATAGATAGGGTTGCACCACCCATGGTGTATATGGAGTTAAAATATGCATCGTTCAACATAATATTTGCTAATAGGTAGACCTTTAGGATAACCATAGGACTTGATCCTAATTAGATTAGTGATTGTTTGGAGTACCTTAGACTTCTTAATGGAGTCCTAAAGCAATGGGTCAAGCAATGGTGAGAGATAGAGTACATGTATACTAGGGGAGTACTTAACCTTGGAGTTTAAATGATGGATAAACTTTCCCCCAAAAGAGTTATAAATCTATCTTAGGCTATTAAGAGTAACATTGAGAGAGGGATTTATTGAAGGGTGACCACCAATAAGATTAAATATCTTGATAAAGGGAGATTTGGGATTCATCTCATCATACTTCCTAGTGTCGTTGCGAGCCCTTCACCGGGGAGTCCTTAAGAAGTCCAAGATCCACCCTAAAAATTGAAGTATAACTAAATAACTAAGTGAGAATAGATTAAGAAGATATTAGAATAGGTGAACATTATCCCATGAAGATGATGGGTTATGGTTGAGAAGGGCTAGATAGTTCAAGTAGATAAGGCTCGGTTGGTTATAATATGGATGACTAGATAGTCCTGAGAGATTGAGGCTCAGATGTGTATAGTTGGGGTGATATATTCGCATGTGCATATAATGTAGTAGGTATTTTATACTACCCTAGTCATCATATAGGTGGGAGTACATTAACTTGGCAAGTAGTTATGGTCTAGAGGGCCAGCTCAGCTAGTGTCTTAGTGATGTTTTCCTAATGACCCTTCACTTAGCCTAAAAAACTGGTGGATTCCAGCAAGAGTATACAGGGTCTCTACTATTTGTTCTTAGCATCAAGAAGTACGTAAGGTCTAGTCCCGATAGTGTGCATTCTACATAGCAGTGGAGATACTCGCTCTACTACCCTTATAGCCATGACAGGTAGCACCTGAGAGGTTAGCTGCCTCCAAAAAAGGGGAACAAAAGGTATATGTGCACATAGTCATGTGTATGAGTTGCACTTGTATGAAGCCATAACATAAGCCTTGCATTACATAGCATATACAACATTACATACAACAAGATCCTCATTATATAAAGTAGTATTGGCTCTTTTATAAGATTAGTTACTTATAAAACCTGATACTTAACTTATAAGTTTGCATGAGCATTCATATAAGCTAAGTTAATTTTTCGTGATAGTAGATAACTGCACTTACTTCACTACCATACTTTCCTTACTATATCTATTTATGCATTGCTTTTGTTGTCCTTTTTTCTTCCTTCCTCCCCCCTAGTGCCTAAAAATCGTGGGGGGGGGGGGGGGTGGAGGAGAGGACAAAACTAACTTAGTCTTTTGACTAACGGTCTGATGTGGTCATAAAAATAGGAGCACCAGGAGCCGAAGCAGCAACACGACATTTAGGAGGACCCATGGGCCAAGATGGCAGGTCTAGAGGAGCTGATGCAACATACCATGACTCTACCATATATAGATATGAGTGTTTGAATGATGAGTTAACTTTCGTGAGATTGTATGAGAGCTTGATGTACTAGGTATTGCCCTTATTAGACTTTGTAATAGGCATACGCCCTTTTATACCTCATATTTTGTGGACAACTCATTCATTATATATATATATATATATATATATATATATATATATATATATATATCTGTGTGATGTGGATTTGTGGCTTATATATATTATTTCTTACACATACTTTGTGGTTGGTCTGATGTGTTTGAATTAGTCAGCAGTATATGTATCTTGTGTTTGAATTAGTCAGCGGTTCTAGTATAAGACTACCCTCAGCTGTGTGATCGAGATGAAGATAAGAAAAGTAGATCATACTTTGATGCCATTTAAGGTCTTTCTTGAGAAAGGTTGATGATAATGGTGGTTATTGGTCACATTACAAATTATTGGGTGATTGTGTGTGGAGAGATATGAGATTTGTCCTCCTATATGATAAGAGTTATATCCATGGATCCATTACTGGAATGAGAATGTTAAATGCATGTCGATGCTAGGATGAGTTAATATATTATTTTGAGCTCACCAATTTCTAACAGACTATTCTAGATCAAGAAATAGAGATTTAATTATTAAATGAGTAACAAGCTCAATGCCTCGAGTTAAATCTAGATGTAATAGACAAAGAACACAACAACACTGGAATATTGGTCACATATAAGTTCATTATGTTACGAACTCTTATATTACTTGGGTAGCAATGATGCATTATTATATGCCACTCATTGCTTGCAAGACTATAAATGATACATTCTTATTCAAGTGGGAGACTGTTGGAGTCTTATGTTATCTAAAAGTAATAAAGGAGTTAGTCTCACTGCCAATGTAATATGAGCGTATGGGGTCACACAAAATAATGTATGAAAAATTGGGCAAAATGATCGTGTTGGAATCAACTTATATTATATAATTGAAGAGCCATGTTTGAACTTATTGGAAAAAGTTTGTGATGACTAAACTAGTTGTCGATATGGTGATATTTACCAAACTAAGTCTGTGTTGATTGGAGAATATCAATTAGACTGGTTGTCGATATAGTGATATTGACTAGACTAAGTCCGTGTCGACTGGAAAATATCAACTAGACAGTATTTAGATATAATGTATATCGACTATACTATGTCTATATCGACTGGACAATATTGACTTGACCATCCATTGATATAATATATTTCAACTAAACAATTCCTCGATATGATGATATCGACTTCATCCTGTGTCAACTTGACCATTTGTCGATAAAATATATACTAACTAGATAGTTCTTCAATATAGTTATAACGACTGAACAAGTATTTGTCGGCTATAGTGTTAGTTGATTAAACCTCAACTTTATATAGTATATGTTGACATAAAGCATATCAGCTAGATTTCAAGCCGATATAATATATATTAACTTATAGCATCCTGGATAGTTTCTCCTTCACTCTCAGACCAGAATCCAGTTCACTTAATAATAGATTAAGTGTTTATGGTCCTGAACCCAATTCACTGATATATAAAGTGTTGATCATCTTCTCTAAGAACGGATCTTATAGTACGAGGAGATAAAGAACTCAATTATATTCTAGCCTACTTTTTTTTATGAGAGCGAGGCATTTCAATCATCGCCCTCAGGTTTTGAATTAGACTCAGATCGACAGTCAAGTTTTGATTTAGTTTCTGACAAAGATGCACATGTTGTCCTTGAAGCTTAGCCGAGTAAAGTGACTCGATTCCATATAGGTACATATATTTTGATTTCTTGAATCAATGGTTTTTGCAAAATATACTTCACTTTAATTTTCTTGAAGTCCTTTTGATGTGCATCTAATATGTCGAGAAAACCCAACATATAATGTGCATGAATTAATAGGTATAACAAACTAATACAAATAATTGAATGGACTAACGATTTGGACCAGCACTCCTACTTATGTGTCCTACCGCAGAGCCGTAGCACATGTCATTGGCAGTAGCATTTAATTTTGGGATAATTGCCAAAATGCATTCAAATGAAAATTCTGGTGAAGCAAAGTGACAAACATGTAAAGAAGTTAATGATGTTCTCTAATACATACTGTGGCACGATAAGGACTTTCTATAAAGAAGAATACCTAAAATGAAGAAATGCACTAAACATCTCTGCTTGAGCCGCATGCCAAAATGTTTCCTTAAAGGATACCACACAGTGGTAGGACTTTCCGTCGACAGTAATGCATTATGTCTATTTAAAGACCAGTTTACACCTTTTATAACAATGAATGACGAGAGCGCATATTGTTCCAGCACTCCGAATTATTTCTAGAGACTCTCCCATGAACTCCAGAGTACTCCCTTGGGCAAATACAAATATCAAAAGAAGAACTTGATGGATAAGAGAAACAATGATTATTCAGCACAAAAGACGAACGCATCAACAACGACGATTTCTCTTATGCCTTTGTCTTCACCTTCAGAAGTTCTTCATATGGAGTTCTACTGCATATTTAGATCTATTATCTTATTTTTATTATCTTTCTTTTTTGTCATCTTTTCTTATAACGGCAAAGGAATTCACCTGTGTTGGTGACTAGGTCTATGGGCAACTTATGCAAGAAAATTCTCCTTGTATGTGAGGCAACTAGATCTAGGGAGTCAGTCTAGGGGGCATCTCAAGGCATATATATAAGGATCTAGGCTACGACCAACCATAACTTAGGGAGAAGAGTTGGTATAGAAAACATAAGAGTAAACATTATCGTCATGATTTCTAACGTCATAGAAATCTAAATTTTGTATTTTTATGAATATAATTTAAAATCATGTCTTGTTGTTTTTATTACCCAAATGAATTATTTAAAAAATTATTTTGACTTACAATAATTGTTTTGATAAAGACATGTTTTATAAGAGTTTTTGAAAACACATATTCACCCCCAACCTTTAAGGGCGCTTGTAGATCCAACAATGATTTTATGCACTCCTGAAATACACTAAGAGTACTCTCACGCGAGTACTTCCTACAATCTAAGTTATGCAAACTTAGTTCCCAAATGAGCTTTTGTAAGTCTAGGTGATCATGCATATGACACCCTATACCATGTTTGATCAACTTTCATGAGGGGCACTCTCAAGCCAAACCAAATAGAATGGGTTTGGTTTAGCTTTTACCCGTTCTTAGATCACAAAGTATTCATCATGATGTGGATGCGGCTTTACCTTGACCTGTAAATATTTTAATATATATAAATGATACTATAGCATCACACTATGCTTTTAATCCATACTATGGGACATTAGCTTTGCATACACTATCAATGTAGGAGGTTCAAGTCAACTTCACACTGAATTACATTGAAGGTTTGAATTCTACCACATCATAACCATAAAGCTTTTGATGGGTACTCCATGAGCTCCCCCATTCCCAAACCTAATAATAAGTGGATGTATTTTCACGGAGTCATTCTACATCATGCATAATAGGTCTAACCTAAATGCAACGTCAAATCAAGCATCACTAATCTAGGTCTATAACCTCAGGTAGGCTTCATACATAATGAATAAATCCACAATGACTACTTGATTTCTACATAAAACTCATACTGGGGACAGATATAATTGACCCAGAATTTTAACAAACCAAAAGAGGTCATACCCTTCACTAATTAGTGGAGGAGACTCTTCCTATTCAAGAAGTCAAAATGAGAAAGGGAAAACATGTCCTAAAATTGGGGAGAAGGATTATTATCCTTGGAGCTCACCTTGGCACCATGGAACATAGATTACGATGGATGGAATCGACCATAATGGACACCTCTCTGTAGATCTAGACTCAGCTCGGTGTTTAGAGCTATGGGGCTCCTCCAATAGAGGGATCTTCATTCTCCTTCCTCCTCCTTTCTCTCCTCTTTCTAAACCTTGGATATAGAATGAAAAGGTTAAAATGAGTTATGGAACTCATAGTCCGTGACTTAATAGTATCATGGAAAAACTTCAATCATTATATCTTCTATTGGAGCAACAAATGGCCCAGACTTTGGAACTTAAAATAGTTCCATTGCATATCGCATGATTGTGCATTTCATAACACACTCTCATGCGTATGTAAACCAGAAAAGATTGAAAGCCCCCTAAAAAAGGTCTTCATCATAATTTTTACACATGATCGTGGGCATACTCTTGCGTTTGCTCGTACATTTATAAAAATTGCACTACCAGCCCAAAATTTATGTGGAAAGTCCTTGAACAGCCCATTAAATGCACAAGATGTTATTAGTATTTATAGATCTCAATCCCCTTTCTCAAAAAGAATTTTTAGGGCATTATAGATGCATTCGGGAGCTCAAGGGTAACTACTTATTCAATTGACTAATGGTTTGTTGCAACCTCTTCATAGGAGCAACCACAGGAGCAGCAACCCCTCCAATATGTTAACTATGATTCAGAGAATGAGACTTGAATAGATATAACCCCAATATTTATCCCAGAAGACACTCCAGCTATGGGAGATGTGAGGGCTTACTTGTGTACTTTTAGATTTCAGATATTATATGTCATATTTTAGCCCTAGTTTTGATGTTATATTTGGACATTATGAACCTTTATCTTATATGTCATGTGTATGTGAATGAGACTTCTTATTTCATACTTTAGTTATTCTCTTTATAGGTTGGTTATGTTAAGTATTGATTTCTTTCCTTGTATGGTAGGCATCATGCGGTAGGAGTTAACCCAGTTGCTCACACTATCGTAAGGCTACTGCTCCGTGCATAAGAATTTCATCGGTCTTACTTTGTTTCTAGGAGGGGTTCATACACGGGGTAACAAATTTATTTCCCTCTCCTAAACTTTATTTTTTTTCTTCCTGCATTGAGGGCAATGCAGTGTTTATATTGGGCGTAGGGGGGGGGGGGGGTAATTTCGTTTACTCACTTTTACCACATTACCACTTACATCTACCTACATACTTTTAATTTATTTCCCAATTTTAATCATAATTCTTCAATATTGCACTCACTTTAAAATAAAAATAAATATCACTTAAACTTTGTTTTTTTTCTAATTTTTTCTTACTTTATTAGTGATATAGGTTATAAACTTTTACTTAGCCTGTGTTACTAGAGTGGTGTATAGACTTGTGCAGTATTTTTAGTGTATGTGCAATTATTCTTGTTATAAAGTTTTTGTCAAATTTATTTACTTTGTATAACTTGCTTTTTTCCCTTTTTCACACTATATCTATGCATATTCTTTACTTCTCACCAAGTTTTAGTTTTGTCTGATGGTTAGTGTAGTTGTCTGTGACGGGTTGCTAGATTGGTATTATAGGATCGTTATGAAAGAGTATCCTTTCTCTGTGACTAGAACTTGCCCCCAATGCAATTCTCAAAGTATTTGGACAAATTTTTTCTCTTAGGAATCAAAGTATTCCTTTCCTTGGATAGTTTGAGCTTTTTTACCACACTTATATTAATATACTGTTGCACTAATCATATTGAGCCTACACCCTTTTCCTTGCATTACCTCCACTTAAATTAACTAAAGTTAAATAGCTTATCCCATTTCTCATACTTATACTTTGTGCTTGGCTATTTGCTATTGTATGATGATAATGAAGTTTTCATATTTAAGATTGAGGTGGAGTTGAGAAATTACCTATTAGATAAGATGATAAAATTCCTTATCAACATTTTTTGGTATGCTTAGAAAAAAAATCAAAAGCTTGAAAATGGAAAAAAGAAGAGGGATAAAATAGAAAAGAAAAAAGTGTATGAATTGAATAAAAATGAGTGAAATATATTTGATTGTATGGCTCCTTTATGAAGTTGATCTCAAATGTAAAAAAAAAGTTTTGGACAAATTCACTTCACTTATTATGTTTGTAGAATAATCCTTTTTTGAGCTTAATGCATCAGCTTATGTGTGATTCCGCCTTCTTGTTTATCTTTGATTTATACACCTTAAGTCAAAGCCTAACATTTTGTCCTGATTTAAGTCTTATATATCCTAAGCATAAAATCACAATTAGAGTAGTGGAGAGTGTAGAAGGGAAAGCTTATTGGTATCGACATTTATGGATTTTTTGGAGGTTGTCTACTAGTTTCATGATTATAATGCCAATCTGAGTTACTTTATCACTTTCTCACTACACAATGTCTAAGATATATTATTTACTCTTCCTACAAGGTAGGAAATATGCATAAAGATATACTGCAGGAAAGTCCATAATTCATGTGTTATACCTAGTGAATTTCTTTGAGTTTATTTCTATTCTCCTTTTACACTATACTTCTCATAACATTCTTCATTTCAAGGATAATTATTTTGTTTATCTCTTGTATCCTAGGAGGGTAGATCGTTCTCTTGGGATAAGTAAATGTTTAAGTTTGGTGGTATTTGATGAGTTAAATTCATACAGTATTTTAGGCACCAATCTAGCTCATATTTTTATTCATTTTACTCCTAATTTATTGATTTTTTTCCAATATAAAAGTCTTTTAAGGGTGGCTAAACACCTAGAGGGGGTGAATAGGTTACTTTTAGTTATTTTGAAGTATGATAATGTTGTGTGCTTATGTTAGTAAGTTAGCTTTCAAGAACACATATAACACACATAATTTATGGTGGTTTCCCTATCTAGGGTATATCCACTTTCCCCCTTAACCTATCTAGTAGTGAGCTAGATTCAGCCAACTCCTCCAATACTCAAAACAAATAGATCTTACACCTCAGATCCCTCCCTGGATCTTATAACACAGATTTCTCTCCACTCCTACTACTCAGACCACTTAGAGACAAACACTAGTCTCATACCTCAGGCTTGATAACCCTATAACTCAGAGTTTTCTAACTCCTACAGCTCAGAGACCCAATTGGTCTCCTACCTCAGATCTTCAAAAAGATCCTACCTCAGGCACAAGCCTTACCTCACATCCTTCCAAGGACCGTACAACTCAGGGTGCTTCACACTCCTACAACTAAGACTATTCACAGTACTACACTCAGCCTTTATAAAATAGGCCTACACTCATATCTTAATGATATCCTACAAGAAAGAATAAGTGTTTGAGAAATTTGACTCAATTGACAATTTCTGAGTCTTCTTCTTTGGTTGTATCAATAGACATCCCTTCTTCAGCACAATAATAGAAATACGATTCTTCAAATTTGGCTTAGCTTGTACTGTGTTATATCTAGCAGAGTTCTTCTTCTTCAAGCTTCAGAAAGATGTGCTTTGTGTAGAATTACAGGCTTGAAGATGACAAGAAATTTGTTTTGATTTGACTTTTGCAAAATTAGGGTTTCGAAAGATTGCCAAAAGTTTTTGCAAAAGTTTCGTACTGTAAGAATGTCACCCGCTTTGCTTTTATACATCGGCAACAACAATGGCTATATACCTCTTAGGAGAGCGGCATGGCCGACTTTAATTGTTGATTTATCCTAGGATAGCATTGTCCGACCATTAGTGCGATCTCTGTCTTTTAGCGCGCAATTTGAGTCGATTTGAATTAAGGATGACATTAGTAGATTTGGCATGATGCCAATGACTTAGAATATTTTCTAAATCTGTACAGAAATTGAGTGATCCCATATGACTCGATGAATTAGAGCTTTGACAGTTTACTCCAGAAGCGTTGAGTGAATGGCTTTTACTCGACGCATTTGTACTTAACCAAATTTTGTCTATTGCTGAGGCCTTGAGTGAAGGTTCTTCACTCGATGCATTTTAACTTTAACACTTATACTGCGAAGGCATTGATCATAAGTCCTTCACTCAATGCATTTTTACTTAGTCAGATATTCCTTGAGAAGGCGTCGAGTGTATGTCCTTCACTTGACGCATTTGTACATAAACTGATTTTACTGAGACGGCTTCGAGTGTAAGTCCTTCACTTGATGCATTTATACTTAACAGCCTTTCCTTGAGAAAATGTCGAGTGTAAGTCTTTCACTCAACACATTTGTACTTAGCAGCCATTCCTTGAAAAGGCGTCCAGTGTAAGTCCTTCACTCGACACATTTCTACTTAGACATATTTTAGTGCTTCTCTACTAAGTCTTTGAGTGATTGTTAAACTGACAATGCTTTATGGCCTCAGGCATTGAGTGATGTGTAGTCACTCAACGCTTTTGTACTTAGTCATTTTCCTGACTTCCTTGACCATGCTGACTTCTTTCCAGCATTACTTCAAATACACTCAGCATGTCTAATCATATAATTACTAATATCGTGCATATGAAAACTTAGACATATATCAAATATAGGTTTGTGTATATTATTTACTTGCGGGCCCTTCTTCAAATCTGAGACATTGTGGTCAATGTACTCAACAATCTCTCCCAATTTTAAGAAGTTAGAAACACAGTCAATGATATACACCACTTCAAAATTAGTGATAAGAAGCAGCTATATTTAAGCACAAACTAATGCATAAAATATTTTAGATTTCAACAATATAACATTCAAAAGATTAAATAAGATCTACAATAAATATCATCATTATAAGGCCCTTAGAAGCCCAAAAAAATATAACTTTGCTAAGTATTAGATTTCCTAATTACAATGCCCCCCAGATTTCTTTCACATCTTTTTCCCAGCCTCTTTCTTCTTCTGTCTATGTATCTCAAAGTAGTTGTATAGCTTTGGATAATATTTGAAGGGCTCTTGGGCATCCATCTGTACAATACCATCTCTCTTGTCTCTTTTGAATTTTCTTCTCAATTCTTTATGCCTTTCAAACATAGCCCATTCTATAGAGCAGATAAGTTTGGCTCTATCTGTCTTATTTTCTTTGATCTAATCCCAGGCTGACAATATGATAGTTCTTGATCGTGGACTCCACAACTCAAAATCTAGTCTAGATTGCAACTCTTCTCTATGTCGCTTTTCCTTTTCCTAGCTTCCTCTTCTTCATCTACAATAGTTTTGCCTTTGACCTTTGATAACTGTTGAGTGGTGGGGCTGAAGGCAGGAACATCACTAACAGATTCAACCCCATCTCCATATCTGTGAATTTCAGGCTCATCATATCTAATAGGGTCAAGGCCCAATGCATCACTGACTACATTTGAAGTCCATATTATATGGTCTGTACTGCCTTTATCATTGACCTCTCCCTCTTTATGACTTCTTAAGAAACCTCTTAGCTTAGGGAATTGGTCTTGTTAGCCAAATTATTTATCCCTGCAATGACAAGATTCTTTACTTGTAGGATGTGATCATCTAGGAATTGAGTGCATGCATCCATTCTCCTTTCTAAGACAGTCTTATCCTCTTCCATGATGGTCTTTGTTACTTCATGGATCATTTTCATGTTTTTAGTGGTGATGCACTGAATCTCAATGATATTATTTTGCCTTTTCACTATCTCATTAAGCTTGTTAGTAATATAATCAAAAGCTGGTGCAGCCCTTGTAAAGAATTTGATAGTATTCACTTTCAATAATTTGACCTCAAGTTTAATAGAAGAAATTTCAGTGGTGAGGTCATTTCTCAATTCCTTGATTGAGTCATCCACATACAGCTCAATTTTCCTCCTTTGCTCATCAAACAACTCATCAAACAGTCCTTTGAGTTGAGCTAGAAAGGAGGTGGACATGTCCTCATTTAGCTAAGTAGTCTCTGGGTAGTTGACTTCTGCATCATCATTCCTGATGTCTCCTCTAATGTCAGAGACAGCTACTTCATAGTAATAGGAGTGATCTGGATGGACTCATCTCTCTCATGCTCCTCAACATTTATCATTTCATCATCTCCCTGGTTATCTTGATCAAAGATTTCAATTATTTTTCAATAACTTGAGCAGGGAGTTTAGGGTGAGTCTCCCCCTCAACATTATCATCATCCACAAACACTTGAAGTAGATCATCCTCTAGTCTGCTATCATCCTATTGCACATGCTCCCCCTAAACAGGAGTACTATCATTCAGCACTGGTGTGTCAGCTAGGATTTGATCTATCCTTCCTTGTAGATTGACCAGGAAGGTGCCAATCTTGTCCAATAGACACACAGTGGGTAAGTCATGCTCCCCCTCAACAGAAGTTACTTCTCTTAGGGTCTCTCCCTGAACATCTTCATAGATTCTGTCCACAAAATTTATTACAAAATCTTCAACATTTTTAATGGTTGTGTCACCTTCAGCATCAGTATAAGACACACGAGTGTGAATAGCCTTGGCAGGAAGCTCAAAAGAGATAGATACTTATGCACTCACATCCCTTTTTACCTCTTTAGTTACTACTGTCAAAAGAGTTACTACTGGAGCTTTCTTCAAAAACTATATCAACCCTCTTCTATGTCTGAACACTATGCTTAGGGTGATTGATCAACAACATGTCCCACCTTTCAAACATCTTAATGTCCATCCTCCTCATGTGATGGATCTTAGCACCAATACTCATATTAAGTATTTTAGGCATAGTGTTCATCAAGAATAGAGATAGGATTCTACCAAGGTTTGGTTCAGGTACACATTCAATTATCCTATCAAAAAAGACCTTGCCCTAGTTAGTCTTCTTGGTGAGGATTACTCTTGTCATTAATTCAAACATTTTTCTAGAAATCTTGGCATGTGATCCGCCTTGCAGATTAAAGTCTTTCCTATGATGTCAATAAGGAATTTTCCTTTGAGATTCATCTCATTCCTGATGATAGAACCACTAGTGTGTTTGGACAAGCCATACCATTTCAAGGAAGACCTTATATCTTCTTGGAATAGTCCATCTTCTTCCTCAGAATCATTTAGCTTGGAGAGCTATATTTCCTTGCAAATATTTTTGACATTGATTTTAATCTTCTCTCCATTGATTGAAGTTTTAATCTTAGTGGAGGAAGAGTTCACCTTAGCATTAACATACAATTCCAGTACTTCTCTCTTCCAGATGGCACGAGGCTCTGATAGCACAAATTTCAGTTCTGCGATGGTGAGAAGGTGAATGACTGATAGGATTTCTTAAGGAGCATCACGAAATCCATTTCGAACAACTTCACTACCCTCGAACAGGAATACAACACTCTTTGGGGCCATTGAACTTGAGAGATTGATTGAGGAGGAAAAGATGATGCACAAAATCTAGGGTATGGGACAGAGTAATTCAAAAGGGCAATAGAATGAAAAAGTTTATTCTAGCCACGAATTCTATATATGCCCTACTCTATTCAAGAAGGTGGAGAGGCACGTACCTTGTCGTGATTTCAACTTTTGATGGATGATTGTGATTCAATCGGATAGATTTGAAGCTTGTTTAACCCATCAAAATGTATGTTTCGAGTGCACTCGTCACTCTCGATGCCTGGTGTTAATTCAATGCACTCAATGCCTGGAGTTGATTAAACGCATTTAACGCTTGGTTGGTTAAACTTTTTCTCCCTTAAATTCTCCTACAAAAGGTTAGCCTCCAAATACACATATAAAATAGAAATGCTTTACATTGATAAAGCTACTTCAAGTTCAACATTCCTAATTCAAACTTGAAATTGTTGGACTTGGCTTTATCATGAGGCTTAATAAAGATGTCAGCCACATGTTTGTCAATGGGGACAAACTCAAGACTGATATCTTCTTTCTCAATATGCCCTCTTATAAAGTGATATCTAATTTCAATATGTTTGGTCCTATTGTGTGATATAGGATTTTAAGCTATTGAAATAGCACTAAAGGAATCAAAAAACATTGGATTTTTACTTAGCTAGATCTTGTAATCCTAAAGTTAATGTTGTATCCACAAGAGCTGTGCACTATAACTCCCTGCTGAGATGTATTCAGATTTAGCTGTGAGATAGCTATACTGGTATGGTTTTTACTGCTCTAGGATACTATCCTTCTCCCTAGAAATTGACAGGTACCAGAAATACTTTTCCTATCTTCTTTGCAACTTATAGAATCTTCATCTGAGTAACCTGTTAGTTCAAAGTCATTATTCTTAGGGTACTAAATACTAAGATCAGGTGTGCCCTTGAGATATCTCAGAATTCTCTTTACACCAGTATAGTGAGATTCTTTAGGGCGACCCTGGTACCTAGAACAAACACATGTAGTAAACATATTGTTTGTCCTACTAGTAGTAAAATAAAGGAGGGAGACAATTATGCCTATATACAAGGTTTCATCAACTGGTTTCCCATTCTCATCATTGTCTATGGACATACTTGACCCCATAGGAGTTTTCATGATGGACGCACTCTCTATTCAAAATTTCTTGATTAACTCCTTGGCGAACTTGGACTGAAAAATGAATAGTCCATCCCCAGGTTATTTAACTTGGAAGGCCAAGAAATACTTGAGTTCACTCATACTACTCATCTCAAATTGCCCTTGCATAAGTTTAGCAAACTTTCTGCATAGTCCATCATCAGAAGACCCAAAAATTATGTCATCAACATAAATTTAGACAAGGATTATCTTACTCTTGACTTCCCTTAGGAATAATGTTTTTTCTATATTTCCCCTTTAGAATTTGTTCTCAATGAGAAAGCTAGACAAGGTTTCATACCAAGCCCTTGGGGCCTGTTTTAACCTATATAAAGCCTTTCTTAAATGAAATACATGGTTGGAGAGAGAAGGATTGATAAAACCTGATGGCTGTTAACATAAATCTACTCTTTTAGGTCACCATTCAGGAAATCTGACTTTATATCCATTTGGTAGAACTTAAATCCCTTGTAAGCAACATATGCAAGGAGTAACCTTATGGCTTCAAGTCTAGCTACTGGTGCAAAGGTTTGATCAAGTCAATACATTCCTCTTGCTTATATCCTTTAACAACTAGTCTAGCTTTATTCTTGATTATAACACCATTCTCATTTAGTTTGTTTCTGTATATCCATTTGGTTCCAATTATGTTATGTCCTTGAGGTCTGAGAACCATCTTCCAAACATTATACCTCTTGAACTGGTTCAAATATTCTTACATAGCCACTATCCAGAATGGATCTATGTTGGCTTCTTCAAACTTCTTATGTTCTATCTAAGATAGAAAGCTTGAATGCATGGTAATATTGTGATTTATGCTCCTTGTGGTTATGCCCTGGCTTGTATCCCCAATAATCAGACTTTTAGGATGGTCTCTTAAATGTTTGATGGTTGTTGGCATCCTCTCTTCAACTTCTTGAACTTCATCTTCAGTGGCCTGAAGTTCATCTGCCCTTTGCATCTCACCTGGACCTTCTTCTGGGATGAACCACTTTTATCCTTTTTTGTTCAATTGGAAGTATGCCATCAATACTTAGTTTGTCCATTCTTAAATCTGCACCTGCAGAACTAGAAGAGCTTGACAACTCATTGTGAATCGATAAAGTTTCATCAAAAATAACATTAATAGACACTTCTACAACCTAATTTTTCAAGTTGTAGATCCTATAGGCTTTACTGTAGCTGTTATACCCAATAAAAATACCCTCATATGATTTTTCAGCAAACTTTGTCAGGTAGGACTTCCCATTATTCAGCACAAAGCACTTGCTTCCAAAATTCTAAAATAGGCTAAATTTGGTTTTCTGCCATTCATAAGCTCATAGGGAGTCTTATTGTGATACTTATTGATAGAGGCTATATTCTAGACATGATAGGTTATGTTCACTACCTCAGCCCAAAAATATTATAGGAGAGAAGTGTCACTTAACAAAGTCCTCCTAGCCTCTATGAGAGTTTTATTCTTTCTCTCAGCAATGCCATTTTGCTGAGTTGTTCTTGGAGAAGAAAATTCCTGAAAGATATCTTGTTCTTTGCAAAATTCTATCATGCTTTCAGATTTAAACTCTATGCAATGGTCACTTCTGATTTTGACCACAATGCATCCCTTTTCATTCTAAATCTGCTTGACAAGAGTCATAAAGCTCTCTAAGGTATCTGACTTTTTCTTAAGAAATAACACCTAGGAAAATCTGGAATAGTCATCAACAATCACCAAGGTTTAGATTTTTCTACCTAGACTATGAATTGGCATAGGACCAAATAAATCTGGATGTAGGAGGTAGAGACACCTCTCAGAATTCTTGGACCCAATGCTTTTAAAGAAAGCCTTTGTCTGTTTGCCCTTTTGGCATGCAGAACAAATGCCCACTTTAGTGCATTTCAAGTTGGGTCCATTTATGACCAACCCTTCACTAAAGAGCTTGTTAATATCCTTATAGTTCAAGTGAGCAAGACTCTTGTGCCATTGCACACAATACAAGTCTTTCTTATTTTCTACAAGGCATACTGAAGAATCAGAGTCTAAACATAGAAAGTTAAGACAATAAATATTTCAACACTTGGTGCCTGTCAGAATGATCCCTTAGTCACTTGACCTCTTGATTAGTCACTTATCCTTAGGGAATACAATGACATAGCCTAGATCACATAGTTGGCTTATGCTAATTAGATTATGTAGCAGTCCATCCACATAAGCCACTTTTGTGATGGAAACTATGCCATTGTTGATCATACCATAGCTTTTAGTTACTCCTCTTTTAGAACCATCAAATATGACTTTGGGTCCATTCCTCACTAAAGTGAAATCTTTCAGATGGCTCCTTATTCTAGTCATGTGCCTGAAATATCCACTTTCCAAGTACTAGATATGCATTTGATGGGTACTTGGACTAACTTGCAATCACAGAATTAATTTACCTTAGGTAACCAAAAGAATTTAGGTCCTTGGTTTTTGTTAGCATAAACATGAATTTTTCTCCCTATTGTAGCCTTGACAGGAAGGCTTATCTTTTCACTTGGCATACTAGGGTTGTGTCAACAGTCAATGGCAAAGTGTCCCACCTTACCACATCACCAGTACTCATATATGTTATATCTCCTCTTCTAAATAGTCTTAAATGTGTGTGAACCAATAGATTTTCTCTGTTCGATAGGGAGTACAACTACCTTCTTCCTATTTCATTCAACAATAATCTGACTAAATGTAAGCCTACAAGCTGGTTCTATTGGCTGATTCTATCTGACATCAACATATACCTACTTTATAGCTGATAAGGTGTTGATGGCATCAGAAATAGTTAAGTGAGACTTGATTGTAGTCTTTCTTTCAGCCTTATTATTTATTGATAGATCATGGGAGGAGGCTACTGCATGCTTTAACCTTGAGTGTGGGTGCAGGAGCACCAAACACAAATGGTCCATGATGGGCCATTTAGATTTCTTCATGGGGAGCCTTCAAGGAACTCAACCTCATGCCCGTTCTTCTTCCATTATAAGATGCACTATTGCTCTTACAAGAAGAATTTTCATTATTTTAGTGACCATACATGCTGTCATGGTCATACCTATTAGAAGGAAAATTACCATCTAAATGGTAGTTTAAGGCTTTATTGGAGCCTTGCCTTTTCTTTTAGAATGAGCAGCTCTAGCAGTCCACTTGAACCCAAAACCCCTCTTATTATTTAGAGAGGAAAATGAGTCTATAAGTGGAAGTACTGTCATAGGCTTGGAAAAATTTGTTTATTAACATCCTCTCTTTGAGGAGCTTCTCTTCAAGATCCTTAATGATCTTGCATTTCTGGCTTATGGTGCCCACTTGGATGATAGTGATTGTTTTCAACTGACTAATTTCTTAGCTCATTTGAGCTAGCAATGAAGCTGACTCAGATTGCTTGGATTTAGCTTGCAGTAGAGAAATAATCTCTTCAGCTTGCCTCTTGACAAGCTTTTTGCTCTTCTTCAGAGCTTCCAGGAGAGCACCATAACTGTCAATCACATGATTGACATCCTCATTAGGTTCTGATCCATCCTCCTCATTGGATGAAGAGGAGGCCTCAAAATATGAGCTAGTCTCATAATCAAAATCAGAAGGAGAGATTGGGTGAGAGATTGCCATATCAGGGTCAGATTTATCCTTATTTTCTTCAGTAGTGGCCATAGGCTATAATCTTCTTCATCTTCACAGTCAATATCATCAGAGGACAATGGTGCCCTTATGCCCACCTTGGAAGTAAGATGATCAACATCCTCTTCTATGGAGATTAGACCAATGTAGGCCTCTTCATCTTCAGATTCTGAAGTCTCAGAATCACTTTCTGACAAGCATGACTTCTTCTTAGCTAAGAAGCTCTTGGACACCTTTTTGTCTTTATGATATCTTTTATCATAAGACCTCCTTCTCTCTTTCCTTTTAACCGGACAGTTATTAGGTATTGTATCCACAATAACCAGGATTTGAAGAAGGGTCCAGTTAAGCTAAGATGAATTGTGATTATATTTAATGCTGCTATTTTGAGTTATGTACTTACAGGTTTTCATTGCTAAGTACACACTAATGTCAGGTTACAGTGGGTCAGTAAACATAGGACTATACAATGCAATACCTCATTGTGTAGGCCAATGTGTTGACTCACATATAATCTCTCTATTGGGGTGTACTTCTATCCCAAGTATAGGAGAAGGATCAAGGAAGGACCAAGGGATGGAATCAGAAGGATGGGAATTTTCCTAAGTAAAATTTGTCGAGTATGGCTAGGAATACTCGTCGAATTTGTCGAGCATGCTCATTAATATTCGTCGAATTCATCGTATATCCCTTCCAACACTCGTTGAATTCACCATTTGTACTTAGGGCAAATTCTCTGAGAATTGGAAAATCCGCCAAGTAAAATTTGCTGAGTATCATCGTGTACACTCATCGAATTCGTCGAATGTATCTAATGATACTCGTTGAATTCGTCGAATATACTAGACAATACACACTGAATTCGTCGAGTCTATTCGATGCTACTTCTCTGGATTTTCTAAGTCTCATTCATCGAATATTCCTTGACATGGCTTCGAGAGCATTGAGTCATTCAACCTATACTCGAAAAATTCATCGAGTATACCAGCTGATACTCAACAAATTCGTCGAGTATGATTCTCCGCTTTGGCATTGAGTGTATGGATGGCCTGAGCTAATTTGTCTAAGTCTAATTCGTCATATATCATAAGACCATTCAGCGGGTATACTAATGATACTCGACAATACTTGACGAATTTGACTTAGGTCATTTTTTCGAATTTTTCAAATCGCTGATTCGGGTTTTGGTCGGCCATGCACAGTACATTCTAGGTTACATTTTTGGAAGGTTTCTTGTAACCGTTGGAAAGGATATATCTATAAATACCTAGGGGATATTTCCTTTCCATCTAATCGTGATTTTTCTCTCATTTCAAACCTAGAAAACATTCCAAAATCGGAAAACCGTCCGTCCACCGCCGACTACTGTGCGCATTGCAATTCTTTCGATCGGCCGCCAACTACAGTGCGATTCATCTTCTTCGACACACATGACTGGATTGCTCTCTCTCTACAGATCTATACTCCTCTAAATCAAGTCGTTTGAAGATTAAAGTCAAGATTCAAGATCTTCTAAGTCTACATATTTCATTTTCTCCAAGTGTTTTCAAGATCTTATATTCTCGAAGAACGACGAATTTAAGATCTTAATTCCTGTCTAAGTGATTGTAATATTTTGTAATATTCATTTAATTTTGTAGGAGATTTTCTCCGAATTGTAGATCCGGTTTGTGGATCGAGTTGTAAATCCGATTTGTGGATCGAGTTATAGATCTGTTTGTCGATCAAGTCGTAGATACGGTTGTGGATCGAGTGGTAGGAGCATTGTCTCCGAGTTGTAGGGGTTGTGGCTCTAAGGTGTAACATTGTGAAATCTGAGTTTGGTGAAGTAGCCGAATCTTGCACTTCGTGGTAGATAGGCGAGGCAGGAAAGTGGACGTACTCAACTTGGGGAACCACTATAAATCTTGGTGTTTGTGTGCTTGTTTTTTAAGTAATTTTTATTCCGCGAAAAGACACAAGCATCACCTATTCACACCCTCTAGGTGATTTAGGTAGACGCTAGATACTTTCAATTAGTATCAGAGGGGTGTTTTGTTCGATATAAGGTTAACACCTTGAACAAGATCCATGTTCTAGCGTCAAGAGATTTTGTCTAGTAACCATGGACATAAGTAAAGATATGTCTTCTATGAAGCTACCAGTATGCACATAGTAAAACTTTCCCATGTGGAAAGAACGAGTAAGGTTCTTCATGGAAGCTGCTGATCCAAGAATTTTTCAGATTGTGGAAGAAGGACCCCACATACCGACTCAACCATCAACTCTGAATCTTGCAGTCATGATCCACAAGAAGATAATGGATTTAACTAAGGATGAAATTGCCTTGGTCTCCCTAGATAAGAAGGCAAAGAACATCATCGTAAGTACAGTGGATGACTCAATGCTTCAGAATCTATTCCACTGCAAATCTGCCAAAGAAATGTAGGACTTCCTAGTTGTGCTGATGGAAGGGATAGAAGAAGTTAGAGATGACCGCAGATCATTGTTGAATCAGGAATACGAAGCATTCAAGCAAGGATCAAGTGATAACATTGCTGACTGCTTCGAGAAGGTCTTTAAGATTGTAAATGGCCTCAGGAACTATGGTCGTAAATTCACTAATGGCAAACTAAATGACAAGTTTCTCAGATCCCTAACAAAGAAATTGGACACTAAAGTGGTTGCCGTCAGGGAGTTTGGAAAGTTGCCAGAGACTGACCCTCAGAACCTCTTTGGGAAATTACTCTCCTACAAACTACAAATGAACACCAGAAAGAAGGAAGAGCAAAGCAGTTAGACTTCCAACAAAGAGAAGTTGGTGGCCCTACAAGCTGAAGATTCAAGAAAGTCCAAAGTTGATTCACCAGTAAGGACTCATTCTCCTGACACCCCATAAGACTCCAAGCCTAGCATATCTGGCTCTAAGCTATTGGATGGAGAATTTTCTCTCATATCTAAGCAGTTCAAGAAACTTTTCAGCAAGAGGAGATAGATGAAGAATCATTCATCCTCATCTGACTTCAGGAAATCTCATTGTGATGGTGGTCGTTCCAGAAATAACTATAACCAAGAGGGCAGGTATAAATCTAAACATAACAAACATTCTTCCTCTAACGTTGTGTGCTAATATTGCAATAAGACATGTCACATGATTGCTGAATGCCCATACAAGAAGAAGGAGGGCTCCAAGAAAGAGGAGAAAAGAAGAAAAGAGCTTTGACGCCAAGAAGTCCAAGACTCTCAGCGACAGTGACTCAAGTGAGTCGATCTCAGAGAATGAGGACGCCTACTTTGGGCTTATGGCACAATTAAACGCGGAAGTTGGTGACTCTGAGTATTGCGGGAAGGTAAACTCACACACGATACTCTCGGAATCAGAAACGTCCACTAATAGTCATGAAGGCTATTCTTCTGAAGAGGGCGAGTCTGAGTTAATGGTTCAGCATGAGAACCTTTTGAAGGCTTTTGACAAATGCCAAAAGGTAGTCAAAAAGCAAGCAAAAGAGATTGCTTCTCTCAAGGTGGTGGAATCAAGCCTGATGGAGGAAATTGTAGAATTGACTCCTCTCAGAAGTGAAGTTCACTCCTTGCAAGAGGAATTGAAAAGCTCGGCGGAACTATTAAGTCTAAAAGAGAAATATCTTGATGAGCTAGAAGAAAAGCTCTTGGTGGAGAGAAAAATTGTTGAGAGTTACTCCAAGCTAAAGACTATTCTCCCTCTCATTGATGAGTTCTTAGCTCTAAAGAAGTGTAGTGGTCTTGGCAACATAGTTGGAAAAGGTAAGGCTGCCAAGAAAGTTAGTGCCAAAGAAAAGGGGAAGGCACCTCTAGGTCAATTCTCGTTTAGGAAGGTAATCTTCCTGACAAACAAGTTTGACCTTGAGTCATCCTATGGTCATCTGTCTAGGCCTACTTATGTAGAGCCCAAGAAGCGATACCAGGGATGGACCCGTCCCCAAGACTATGGTTCCAGTGTTTTCAAATCACCTTATGAAGAGATTGAACTCAAGAGTTATGGTCCTTATGATCATGGACATAACTATAAGAGGGAACCAAAAGCCAAAACTCTTATACCCAAGGCAAAGGAGATGGAGAATCCATGTGTATGCTGTAATCAGGAAACTTCCACCTCCAAGTATTTTTCCCCTACTAGACCTCGTGTTCAAAAGGTAAAGCAAGAGTACAAGAGAAGGTACAACAGGTTTGACTGTTGGTGCTGCGACAAAATTGGTAATTTTGTCGTAGATTGCTGGTTTAACCTTGCTATTTTTGAAACTCCAAAAGTTAATCATGCGAGGCAGACCACTCACAGAGTTAATGTTCCTAATGGTGTTAAGCTGACTAGGAACCAAGGACCTAAATATGTTTGGGTTCCTAAGGTAAAGTGATTTGTCATTATAGGTATATCCAAAGGCCAACAAAAATCCGATCTAGTATTTGGATAGTGGATACTCTCGGCACATGACCGGGACAAGAAGCCTGTTGCTTGATTTCACCCCAGTCAAATATGGACCAAAAGTCATATTTGGAGGGTCAGACCAAGGAACTACAAAAGGCTATGGTATGATCTCCAACGGAGTAGTCTCTTTCACAGACGTGGCTTATGTTGAAGAATTACACCATTATCTTATAAGCAAAAGTCAGCTATGTGATATAGGTTACATCATTGAGTTCTGCAAGAAAAATTATTTTATAAAGTCATCTGCAAATTTGGAGACGGTCTTAACAAGCACTTTGTGCAGAAATATTTTCTGTTTAAATTTTCTTTGCTTAGACAATTCTACACCAGTCTGTTTTCTTGCAAAAGATAGTGCGTCTCTTTGTGAACGATGACACAAGAGATTAGCACATATTAATTTAAAAATGATAAATATGCTACTTTCTCACAACTTAGTGCGAGATGCACCTAACATTAAGTGCCTTAAGGAGTGCATGTGCCACTCATGCCAAATGGGTAAGCAGATAAGGGATACCTTTAAGGGCATCGCTGAAAAAGATTCTTCAAGAAGTTTATACTTACTTCATATGGAATTATTCGGTCCTATGCCTATTCACAATTAAGGAGATAAAGTCTACACATTAGTAATTGTTGATGACTACTCGTGTTTTACTTGGGTGTTTTTTCTGAAACGCAAGTCAAATACCTTCGACACATTCACAAATTTTGTCCGACAAATTCAGAACGAATTGAACTGCTGAGTGGTCAAAATCAGAAATGACCACGGAACATAATTTGAGTCTGGTTCCATGACAGAATTTTGTGGAAGTCATTGTATCTTTCATGAGTTTTCCTCCCCACGCACTCAACAACAAAATGGAGTTGCTGAGAGAAGGAATATAAGCATAATTGAAGCATATACAACTATGTTGAACGATACTTCACTTCCGGAGTACTTCTGGGCTGAAGCAGTCAACAAAGCCTGTCAAGTGCAAAACAGAGCACTTATCAACAAAAGCTATCGTATGAACCACTATGAGTTATTGAAGGGCAAAAAACTGTCTGTGTCCTATTTTAGAATCTTTGGAAGTAAATGCTTCGTACTTAATAATGGGAAGTATTACCGTACGAAGTTTAGTGAAAAATATCTTGAAGGTATTTGTGTAGGTTATAGTATCCATAGTAAGACATATAGGGTTTTCAATAAGAAAACTCTGGTGGTAAAAGATTCAATGTATTTGATGAGACAAGCCTGCTCCAAAACAGCTCATCTAATGTTATTTGTGCAGATGTAGGTACCAAGTTCAAGGAACTAAGCTTGGATGAAGTTGTCAAGGAAGAAGCTCCTAGCTCGGTCAAGATCGTTGATCCAGGCTTGGTGGATGAAGAACCACTAGAGGAAGAATTGTTTCAACCTCCAGAGGATGCACCAAATCCTGCTGAGCCTGCTGGTGGGAAAGCAAGAAATCTAGGGTTCAGATACCTAAGAGATCACCCAGTTGATCAAATAATTGGAGAGCCAAGCGAAAGTGTTAAAACTAGAAGAGGTACATCTAATGAGATTATGCATCTTAGTTTTCTATCATAGGTTGAGCCAAAGAAATTTGAAGAGTCAAACAAGGATACTTCTTGGATTTTGGCAATGCAAGAGGAGCTTAATTAGTTTGAATATTGAAAAGTCTGGGAGTTGTTACCCAGGCCAAAGGGACAGAACGTGATCGACACCAAGTGTATCTTCAGAAACAAACTGGATGAAAATGGAGTCATTATGAAGAATAAAGCCAGGCTTGTAGCTCAATGATATAGACAAGAAGAAGGGATCGACTTCGACCAGACCTTTACTCCAGTGGCTAGGCTCGAGGAGATCAGGTTGTTTCTTGCTCCAATCACCCATAACATGTTTATTTTCATAAGAAAGCTCTATATGGATTAAAGCAAGCTCCACGAGCTTGGTATGAGATGTTGTCTAGCTTTCTTCTTGAGAATAAGTTCACAAGAGTAAGGATAGACAAGACATTATTTCTTAGGGAAGTAAAAGGCAAGATTCTGCTAGTACAAATCTATGTCAACGATATTATTTTTGGCTCTACGGAAGACAACATTTGCAAGAAGTTTTCCAAACTTATGCAAGGGAAATTTGAAATGAGAAGAATGGGGGAGCTGGAGTATTTCTTAGGACTTCAGGTGAAAAAATTTGAAGATGGAATTTTCATCTCTCAAACGAAGTTCACCAAGGAGCTTCTTAAGAAATTAAGAATGGAGAATGCAACCTCTATGAGGACTCAAATGGGTTCAACTATATCTCTGGAAAAGGATGAGAAAGGGAAGCCTTTTGATGAAACCAAGTACATAAACATAATTGGATCTTTTCTCTACCTCACTGCCAGTAGACCAGATATAATGTATTCAACATGCGTCTGCGCTAGATTTCAAGTGAACTCAAGGGAATCTCACTACGTCACTGCAAAATGAATTTTTAGATACCTTAAGGGTACACCCAATCTTGGCTTATGGTACCCGAGAAATAATGATGTCGAACTAATTGGTTTTTTAGATGCCAATTTTGCAGGAAGAAGGGATGATAGGAAAAGCACTTCTGGGACGTGCCAATTCCTCAATAGATGGCTTATTTCATGGAGCAGTAAGAAGCAGAATTGTGTGGAAACTTCTACGACCGAGTTAGAGTATATCTCTGCGGGTAGTTGTTGCTCACAACTTTTATGGATCCGGAATCAACTTGAAGACTATAACTTAAAGTTTAAGGAGATTTCAATATATTGCGACTGATCCAGCGCAATAGTGATCGCGAATAATCTCGCCTCACAACCAGACAAAGCACATCGAGGTGCGGAATCACTTCATCCGGGAGCATGTGGAGAAATAGGATATAACCCTCAGCTATATCCCGACAGAAAACAGATCGTGGATATCTTTATGAAGCTACTGGACGAGGACAAGTTCTTGTTCTTCAAAATGGAACTAGGTATGCTTAAGATATACTCATGAAGAAGGACAAGCAAGCTGGAACTCCCTCGAGAAATGCTACACGAAGGAAGAAAATTTTCCCAAGGCAAATTTGTTTAGTATCAGAGCCCAAGTCACTGATTTGTTGGATATTCATGTGGTACTCACCGAATCTGACTCTACCTCTAGCGAAACTAACCAAATTTAACTAAAGGAAAAAGTTTTTATTTCTATATTGGATCCAAAGAGCCACAAATTCCAGGTACGCGCCTTCTAGGTCAAGTTTAAAAATTATATATATATATATAATACAATTAAAGGGGGCAACCACACTTCACATTTCGTCAACATTCAAGCCGTCTCACCGAAACAGACTCCTTCCAGTAGATTCGGCATTCTGCACTTCGTCTTCCTTCGATTTGGTATGCGGAAGCCTTATAGCCCTAGCCGACAGTAAGGCAAAACGTATCCCGACGAATCCTTCTAGTGGTGTGATCCCGAGCTCTGTTCTCACCGATTCTAACAAGCTACAACAACACAGTAATCCAGATTACAGTTTTCTTGATTCTCCATGGCTTCTTGAAGCACTAGTGGATTGCTGGGAGGTGGAGAGTTGGTTCGCACAAGGTTGGCCTCAACCTCCGATGAATTCCGCAATATTATCCTCATGCTAGACACTGCTGGACTCTCCTTTGTCCTAAAACATCCATGCAAGGTTCTGGATAAGGAAGTTCTCGAATTCATCCATAATTCCAAGCTCCGTCATGAAGATATAGTCATCAAGAGCAATGTTTAAAAGACCAAAGTCAAATTGAAAGTGACACTCCTCTCAAGGTACTTGCGACTTCCTACTTGTGAAGAAGCCGACTACCTAGATGAGGATGACTTCTCTAGGGCTCTCCTGTTCTGTGGACTGCCCCGATATACCAAAGAAGTTAAACACAAAAGAATGAACGAAGAAGGCAAGCTTTTATAATACATGGGCAAAGTGTTGTTGTGCAAAACCAGTTCACACGATTACCTTTCTACTGAGATGTTCAAGACCCTGGTAGTCATCATCTGTATAAAGAGACTTGATTGGGGTGCTCTGCTGTTTGAGAAGATCAAAGTCTTCCTCTGCACACCTAACTTTGGACGGATCCTCAGTCTATACCTGAATCAGATGGACAGAGATAAGTTTGATATGTCCAAGGGCATGCCGGTCGATCATCTGAAGAAGATCGACTCAATTATCTTCTCACGGTGGAATAGGAGGATCATCAGTTAAGGGGGAGACCTAGACCTGCATGTTGAGGAGGTAGAGAAAGTACTTGAGAACAGGATTCCTACTCCTCACCCCATTGAAATTCCTGAGAGTTTGAGTGCAGGAATCGAGGTGGAGACAGTTGAAACACAAGTGGCCACTAGCACAGTGCCCTTGAGTGTGATTCCAAAGTCAGTGCCAGATCCAAACATAACAGTTATCGATACAGAGAATCTAATGACAGAGGTTGCCAAGATGGCTCAGACTACTATTGAAGAGTTAGTGCCTGAGGAAGTTGAGGATGAGGTTTATGGTGATGATGTTGAGGAGGATGCTGCTGTTAAAGATGACCTGGATGATGATGATCATGTTGGAGATGATATACATATGGAAAATGATGATACTAATGCTATAGATGTTGTTGATGCTGGTAATCTAATGGTAATGGAGAACCTAATTGTCCCTCCCCCAGAAATTGTTCTTGCTTCATCTTCTGATAGGGAGGAGACTAGGCCCTCTATATTAGTTGCTACTGAGGTTGCCAGGCTCATGCGCAACCTTGGGAAAAGAATAGGCAAGATGCCAGATGCACCTCCTTCTGCTGTAGAGGAGGTTGTGTTCTTTTAGATGAGGAAGGAGATGTGGAGGAGCAGACTCCTGTTCTGACTGATGTTTAAGACTGTGCGACAACTTCTAAAGCTCATTTTTCTCTACTAGATGAGTAATCCAGTAAGGATCAACCTAGCACTCCTATCCCTAATATCCCAAGTTCTACTGCTGAAAATACGATTTTGCATAGCATAGAAGCGATGCTGGCCAAGCAGAAGGCATATTTTGATTCCTCAATGAGAAGTGTTCTGAAAAAGGTGAAAGAAACAGATAGAGATCTGAACAATGGCCTAGCTGAGGTCAAGGCCATATTTGACAAGCTAGATGCAAATCTAGACTCCTGGTTTATTCAAGGTAAAAAAGGGGTAAATTTTGTCATGAAAGGACTAGAGATCAATCAGAAAGTTATGTGCAATGTTTACTAATGCCAAAACTATGATTGAAGCTCATAATAATTCGATGGCACATTATGATAATAACACACAAGCTTATGCAAATTCTTTGGCCAAAGTAGTCAGAAAGGGGGGAGGAGACCTTGGAAGCTAAGGTGGTCGCTAAGGTAAATGCGCTTGAGGAAGCGATATTAGCAAATTTCAAAGGAGTAAATGACTACAACTTTGACAACTTCTCGTGGCTTCACAAGGAGATCTTTGGTATGCCAGGATAGGAAGCTCAGGTACCTTTGTGCTTGCTCATGATGAGGTTCATCCTATTGAGTATTACTCTCAATATTGGACAGACACACAGGCTGATATTGCTGCTACTGCTACTACTGCTTTGGCTCCAGAGGTAGAACTTGTTCAAGACATTCTAGCGCTCAAGTGCACAAGAGAAGAAGATATGGGGAAGGCCCATCGGTAGTTAGGTTAGAACCAAACAGAGAGATGGAAGAGGTTTGGAACCCTATATCCAGAGGAATTATCTTATATACATTCTCCTTTGTTGACCCTTGGTGGTGAAAAACATCAGCACCACAACGATCAATAAGAATGGAACAAGTATAAACTGGCGTGTACAAAGAGAAGAATATAATTCAGAAATAATCAGAATGCAGATCCGATGCCTCCAGCCCCTCCAAAGTACTTTCCGAAGCCAAGAGATTATTTTGACAGGCAGAGGTTGAAGAGGCAGAGCAAGCATACCCAATAGTCATATATCATGTTTTATGTGTTGAGTGTTGTGGGTTGCCCCCCCCCCCCAAACTATGAACTTTATTGATATATATATATATATATGATTTATAAGTTGACTGGGAATCTGTGTTGTTATTAATTTCTTTTATCTTTTTAAATCTTAATGCTTTATTATTTGTTTTGTACAATTCACCTTAGCTTATAGGGTTCTGACTTCTTCAAATAGGGGGAGATTGTTGGGTATTATATCCACAATAACCTGGATTTGAAGAAGGGTCCAGTTAAGCTAAGATGAATTATGACTGTATTTGATGCTGCTATTTTGAGTTATGTACTTGCGAGTTTTCATTGCTAAGTACACACCAATGTCAGGTTACAGTGGGTCAGTAAACACAAGACTATATAATATAATCCCTCATTGTGTAGGCTAATGTGTTGACTCACATGTAATCTCTCTATTGGGGTGTACTTCTATCCCAAGTACAGGAGAAATCCACAAGGAAGGACCAAGGCTTAGAATCAGAAGGACGGGAATTTTCCTAAGTAAAATTCATCGAGTATGGCTAGGAATACTCGTCGAATTCATAGAGTATGCTCATTCATATTCGTCGAATTCATCGCATATCCCTTCCAACACTCGTCGAATTCATCATTTGTACTTAGGGTAAATTCTCTGAGAATTGGAAAATCCGCCAAGTAAAATTCGCCGAGTATCATCGTGTATACTCATCGAATTCGACGAATGTATCTAACGATACTCATCGAATATACTAGATGATACACGCCGAATTCGTCGAGTCTATTCGACGCTACTTCTCCTGATTTTCTAAGTCTCATTCGTCGAATATTCCTTGACATGGCTTCGAGTGCGTTGAGTCATTCAGCATATACTCAACGAATTCGTCGAGTATACCAGCTGATACTCGACGAATTCATCGAGTATACTAGCTAATACTCGACGAATTCGTCAAGTATGATTCTCCTCTTTGGCATTGAGTGTATGGCTGGCCTGAGCTGATTTGTCTAAGTCTAATTCATCGCATATCATAAGACAATTCAGCGAGTATACTAATGATACTTGGTGATACTCGACGAATTTGACTTAGGTCATTTTTCCGAATTTTTCAAATCGCTGGTTCGGGTTTCGGTCGGCCATGCACAGTACATTCTAGGTTTCATTTTTGGAAGGTTTCTTGTAACTGTTGGAAAGGATATCTCTATAAATACCTAGGGGATATTTTCTTTCCATCTTATCGTGATGTTGCTCTCATTTCAAACCTAAAAAACATTCCAAAATCGGAAAATTATTTGTCCGCCGCCAACTACTGTACGCATCGTGATTCTTCTGATCGGCTGCCGACTATAGTGTGATTCATCTTCTTCGACATACACGACTGGATTGCTCTCTCTATACCGATCTATACTCCTCCAGATCAATTTGTTTGAAGATTAAAGTCAAGATTCTAGATCTTCCAAGTCTATATATTTCGTGTTCTCCATGTGTTTTCAAGATTTACTATTCTCGAAGAACGACCGATTGAAGATCTCAATTCTTGTCTAAGTGATTGTAATATTTTGTAATATTCATTTAATTTTGCAGGAGATTTTCTCTGAGTTGTAGATCTGGTTTGTGGATCGAGTTGTAGATCCGTTTGTTGATCGAGTCGTAGATCCGGTTGTGGATCGAGTGGTAGGAGCGTCATCTCCGATTTGTAGGAGTTACGGCTTTGAGGTGTAAGATTATGGAAATATGAGTTTGGTGAAGTAGCCAAATCTAGCCCTTCGTGGTAGATAGGCGAGGTGGGAAAGTGGGCGTACCCAACTCGGGGAACCACTATAAATCTCGGTGTTTATGTTCTTATTTTTAAAGTAATTTTTATTCTGCGAAAAGACACAAACATCACCTATTCACCCCCTTTAGGTGATTTAGGTAGATGCTAGATACTTTCAACAGTCAACAATGACATATCCTGACCTGTTGCAGCAGTACCAAACCACTTTAGTTCAAAATTGCTTTTTCTATTTAGATTCATACCTATCCACAGAGGGGTTTTTTCTGGACTTTTCCAGTTTAGCTTGTGGCTTCCTTGAGCTAGAGTTGGATGAGCTCTTATTCTTCCACTACCTTCTTCTACTCAGCATCTTTTTGAACTGCTTGGAGAACAAGATTAGTTCTCCATCAAATAGTTCTTCTCCAGATGTGCTGGGTTTTGAACTTTCTGACCCAACAACCCTTCTTGGGGGAGAAGGAGTCTTCTCCTTGCTCTTCCTGGATATTTCAGCTTTAAAATCCAGTCTTTTCTCTGCTGAGAGACTTGGAAGCATCCTCTTCAGCCTTTCTAGAGTTATGTTGAAGTTCATGTGACAGCAACTTGCCAAACAGATTCTGTGGCAGTGTGTTGGCCAAGTTTCCTACCTCCCTTATGACATAGATCTTAATGTCCCACTCTTTATTGAGTGATCTCAGGAACTTGGCATTCAGCTCATAATTGGAGAAATGACTATCATAAGTAATCAGACTGTTCATAATCTTGAAGAACTTCTCATAACACTCGGTTATAGAATCCTCCTTGCCTTATTTGAAGGCCTCATACTACTGGTTGAGAAGAGATTTCTTGTCATACCTTACTTTCTCAGTCCCCTCCATGTAGACTATTGGAGAGTCCCACATCTTCTTTGTCGTCTTGTAATGAACATGATTCTGAAAGGTTGAGTCATCATTGACACTTAATATGATATTTTGGGCCCTCTTATCCATAGTGGCCAATACCACCTCATCTTTTGTCAAATCTGAGTACTTCTTTGGAGTCTTAATGTTGGCATCAATGACTGAGACCTTCAAAGGAATGAATGGTCTCTCTTCCACTGTAACGAAGATCCTAGGGTCTTAGGACCATGAACAACCTCCTTCTATATTCCAAAGTTCTCTTTTCTGCATACTGGAAGTTTCATGGAACTGAGCTCTTTATGGTTCTCACCAAAATTCATGATGATATACTTCTTTTACCCTAGGAGATCTAGTTCAAACTATTAGGTATTTATTGAACAACCTCCCTTTGATATCACTTGAAAGTCTTTTAAGGGTAGTTAAACACTTAGAAGGGGGTTGTTGGATCCCTAGTTGGATTTGGGCTAGGTTCACTAATTTTAGGCTGAGTCTGACCTACCTTGTATAGTCAGGGTCATGATTAGTAGTCCTAGAGTTTAGGCTAAGTCATTTTAGTTCTACCTTCTTGGACTAGCCAGCAGAGGACCTCAAAAGACTCAGATTTAGAAGATATTAGAAGGCAGTTTGATTAGTTCGAAATTCTTCGAACTCAGCTCGACGATCGTCGATCTCCGATCGACGAACTCAGAGTTAATTCTCTGAGTTGAGCTCTACGATATTCGAGCTCAGGTCGACAATAAGTTTTCTCCAAACAGATTCTCAGGTTGACGAACTGGCATTCTTAGGTCGACGATCTTGGATCTCAGGTCGACGAATTCTGTTCAGAGGTCGAAGATTTCTGTCCCGGTTCCAGAATGAGTTTTTCCCCTCCTTCTGATCCTTTATTTCCACATTTATTAGCAGTATTATTCCTGAGTAATTAATGCATATATTCCTCTGAATATAGTCGTTATTGGCTGCATTAATTATGGTATTCATAAGGATATTTACTTACTTATTTTATTAAGGACAGTTGGGAAAACTCATTAATGTTTTATTCCAGCCGGTTGTAATCTCCAGATCAGTCAGCATTTAAGGCAGTAATTCAAATTTCAAAGGAATAATAATTGACTGAGAATATTAAAAGAGATCTCTCTCTCTCTCATTTTCAGATACAATGGACAGAGAACTCACCATCATCCAGAACTTTCTCGTTTTCTCTCAGTGCTATCATCCCTGTCAATATGCAAGACTGAAGAAGAACATTTATCAAATATCAAAAGTCTTCTTCATCTTCAGATTTGGGAATCTTCAGAAACATTCTTTTCAACATCTATCTACTAGATTCCTGAACACGTACAAATCAAAACTGAGGACCTACACCCTGAAGCAAAGCTCCAGTCTTCATGCACCTTCAACATCTCAGGGGGAGCTTTGGCACCATCAAGGATCCACAAATTCTTCTCAAGTTGTTTTTGAGAAAAGAGAATACTAACATCATCTTCTTTTCCATCTTATTGTACAGGGTTTTAACTCCCTTGAAAAGTTAGCCTGGTTCACAAGTCTCCTTCCAAAAGACTTGAGATTGGTTTTTGAGCACCTGATCAAAAGCTCAAAGGTGGCAGTCACCTAATCAAAACCTGTTAGTGGATTCCTACCATGGTGGTAGAAGAGTGGATGTACCCAGGTTGGGGAACCACTATAAAAGTTCTTTTAATGTCTGGTTTCCCTTTTCTCTTTGTTCTTGCTGTGGTTGTGATAGCTTAGATCTGTGTTCTGTGTTAGATTAGTTTTACTTAGGTTGTTTTCTTGCTTAATGATACTCTTGGTATTCACTAGTCTTTCTACTCTAATTATTTTTTTTAAACAGCAAAAGTTTTTAACTACTCTATTCACCCCCCCCCTTTAGAGTAAATCAGGTCTAACTCTCTCTTTTAATTGGTATCAGAGGAAGTTTTATTTGGTTATACAAGCTAACCCTTGAACCAAAAGATCCTGTGTTAGATCTGATCTTTTATTTCTCTTAGGACTATTTTCACAACATGGCACAGAACAAGGATTATGCAAGCACCAGACCTCCAGTTTGCAACTCATCTAAGTTTGCCATCTAGAAGACAAGAATAAAGTTATACATGAACTCTATTGATGAAGACATCTTTAATTCAATTTTGAATGGACCACCAACTCTAGTGGCCTCCACTCCTTCAACTTCAACAAATCTGAGTGCAGTAAAACCTCCAGATTGGACAGATGCACAAAAGAAAGTAAAAATTGCAGATGCCAAAGACATGAACATATTGGCTCAAACCATGTCAGATGACATCTTCCAAAAGGTGGCTTAATGTACCTCTGCAAAAGAAATCTAGGATTCTCTCAACCAGATGGTTGCTAGCTCAGCAGATAAGAGAAAGGATAGAAGATCAACTCTCATCTCACAGTATGAGAATTTCAAGAAAGATGAAGCTGAATCTGTCAGTGACATGTACAACAAATTAAGCTCCATAATCAGTGAGTTGAAGACCTTGGATAAAGACATCTCTCTCACAGAGGTGAATGACAAGATCCTAATGTGCTTCCCAAGCTCATGGGACTCCAGGATCTGGCCAATCAAAGAAGCCAAAAGTTTGAATGAGATTTCCACAGAATCTCTCCTGGGAAAGCTCAAATCCTATGAGCAGTTGATGAAATCCAGGGAAGCTGTAGAACAAAGGACTCCTCCACCAGCAAGAAAGGAGCAAAATATAGCATTCAAAGCTGCTGACGAGACTGAAGCTTCAACAGTCAATGAAGAATTGATGAGTCTCTTTGTTAAGAGATTCTACAAAATGACAAGAAAGGACTTCAGGAGAAAGTCATCCAGGAATGATGACAAGCCCAGGTATGATAAAACTCCTACTAAAGAAATAGTGTGTTTTGGATGCAAGAAACCTGGACACTTCATTTCTGAATGCCCTGAGAATCAGAAGAAGGAGAGGAGAAGAGAAAGAGACTCTAGGAGCAAGCACTATAGCAAGCCCTCCTCCAGCAAACACAAGAGGAAGGAGAAAGGATTTGTTGCAGAAACCTGGAGTGACATAGAGGAAGAGTCATCCTCTTCCAGCTCTAGTGATGATGAAAAAGAAGAGAAGGCAAAAGAAGTTTGCCTAATAACAATTGATACTTCTAACAGTCAGTCAGATGTTGAATCCACAAAAGATGAAGAATCACTGTCTGCAGAAGACCTGGTAATTGCATCTTATGATTTTATTTCAGAATAATTTAAAACTGAGTTTAAAAATCTATGCTTAGATCTAATAGGCTCTGAGAAGGAAATCAAACTTATTAGAGAAAGATTAACTGATCAAGACAAGCACATTGCTGAAAATACTAAACTAACAATTGAACTTAACTCAGTAAATGAACAAATTGTTTTCCTAAAATCTGAACTAAGTATGGCCAAGAAATTAGAAGAATCTCTCAATGGTAGAAGCTTACAACTGTTAGACATAACTAGTACTATAAATGCTAGGACTAATAACAGTAAACTAGGACTAGGTGCATCATCTAGTGAACCACCTATAATCCAGAAGAATCAGTTATCTAAACCATTAAATTTCATTTCAGATAAGGGTAAGAAGAATACTGAACAAGTAGATAAAGTAAATGAAGTATTAAAGAAAATGGAACTAAAACAAAAATCCAAGAATAAGAAGAAAAACAACTACAACAATGTTCAACAGTTTATATCGAACTCAGATCGACGAAATGTGAACGGTTCGTCGACCTCAGAACAATGAACTCTAAACGCAAACCATGACAACAATTATTCTTCGACCTACGATCGACGAAACCAGCATGGTTCGTTGACCAGAGATCGACGATATTGGTGCCCTGAGAATGAATACCTTCATTCTTCGAGCAGATATCGAAGATCTTATCCCAATTCATCGAGCTCAGGTCGACGAACTTACCAGAGTTTGTCGATCCCAGATCATTATTAAAGAAACTATAACTCTAACAGAAACTTTAATAAAAATCTTAACCAACCTAGGGAGAACATCAACCCATTTACCCAATGGATAATTTCTCCCAGAAGATTTCACACCCTTAGGATATAAAAGCCAACCAGAGTATTCATTTATTTCCAGTTTTAGTTATGCGAAGAAAGAAGGACCCAAGGTAACCTGGGTCAGAAATGACTAATCTGTTTCATTGCAGGTGAAAGACTGTTCTACCACAGAACAACAGTGGTATTTGGACAGTGTCTGTTCTAAGCATATGACTAGAAATAAGGCCAACCTAACACATTACAAGGCAAAGCTAGTGAAAGTTAGGTGATAAGATCTATCTACCTCTAGAGGGGGGGTGAATAGAGTAAGTTCAAATAGATTGATGTATTTAAAACTTTTGATTTACTTAGTGTAGAAAGTGAGTTATGCAATGGTTAAATATATGATAAAGCAAACAGCACACAGCACACAGCAAGAAGTAAACATAAACCACAGAAGACACAAGGAAATTATAGTGGTTCCCCAAACTTGGGTAGTCCACTCTTCTATCACCCTTTGATAGGAATCCACTGCAGGATGGTTGATCAGGTGTCCTGGGCACCACCAGATTTTTTGATAAGGTGTCTTGCCACCACTGATTTTGACAAGGTCTCAGCTAACCAAAAGGGTAACTTTTGAAGGGAGTTAAAACCCTGTACAGATGGAATAAGGTAAAGAAAGGATGAGTATGCTTCTCTGTCAACTATCAGAGAGAAGCTTGTGGATTTTGATGTTGTCAGAGCTCCCCCTGAGATGTAGATGAGTTCATGTAGAAGAAGCTTTGCACAAGGGTGACAGGCTCTTCACTGCTTGTCCTTCTTCAGCAATAGATAACTCAGAAACTGAGTGTTTGATGTCTGAAGGTAGAAGGCAGTCTGTAGAAGAGTTGATTGCAGAGCAGAAGAGAATCAGAGAGTATTGATGATAATATTTCTCTGAGTGATGTTCTTCTCTTTGAATTCTCTGCAGCAGATTCTGTGAGAGAGAGATGATGAAGAATGTTCTCTATAACAAATCTGAATAACTGTATTACTGTCTCTCTCGAAAAATCTCTGAGTAATAGAGTTACTACTGTCTGATAGATAACCGTTGGCAGGGCATTCAATGCATTCCTTAACTGTCCATGCCTTGGAAGGAAGTGCCTTAATTGATTTCCAATGAAAATTCCTTGAGATATGGACCAATTAAGTCTTGAAACGGCCAGGGGATCTCTTGCAATAACTGCTTTGATGATCTTTAATTTGAATTTCAAATGTCAACAGACGGGAGAACTCAAAACATCGAACTCATCATAAATCGTCGATCTGAGGACGACTATCCGTCGATCAGAGAGTGATTAAGGATACAGAGAGAATCACGCCAAAACGTCGAGCTGAAGTCGACGTTACGTCGAACTGAGGACGACGCTGCGTCGAGCTGCGATCGACTATGCGTCGAGCAGCGGTCGACTACGCGTCGAGCTGAGGACGACGACACGTCGAGCTGGGGTCGACTATCCGTCGAGCTGAGCAGAACTAAATTCTCAAATATCCTAAGTTCTAAACTCACACTCAATGACCTATGCTATACAATGAGGTCATGAATCCTTAGCATAGTTATCCTGACCCAAATATAAAAAGGGTGTTCCAACAATCTCCCCCTATTTGGATTAGGATTACTATTCACATGATTATAAGGAAATAAAATGCATACAGAAGATTAAAACACAGACAAAACCATAAACCACAGATAGGAGCAGGAGCAGATATATAAATATCAAAAGTGTTTATGGCAGTTGTAGAGAGGTAGAGCCATCTTACATTACTTCTTCTTTAGTTCTTCTTCAAGGCTTTTCTTGAACTTGATTTCTCTTTGAGGATTGGCAATATCTTTCCTGGATCTGTAATCCTCAGAAGTACCCAAGGAAGTTATGCTTTTTCCACTGGGAGGAACAGCAGCAGGATGCAATTCCATGTACCTATCAAATTCAAAGAATTTACTGGAGTTGTATTTGTCCAATTCTTGTCTTCTCTGCTCAGACATAGTACTGATATTTGATGTGTCCAGTCCTCTTTCTTTATTCTTCTTAATCAGGTCTAGAGCAGCAAGCTCAGCCATTCTAGCTTTCCAAGCAGTAGGATTGTTGACTGGATCATTATAAGGGACAGGAGGTTCATATTTGTTGCTTTGATCTGAAGGAGGAGGTTTTTGCCTTACACCATCATTGAGCTTGAAGGGAAAAGGACCAGAGGCTGAAGCAATAGTCTTTCCTCCCCTTTGATATGGCTGGTGTCTAGCTTGACCTCTTGATTGGTTTCCTCTTGAAGATCCTCTTTGTTGATAACCTCTTGGTTGGCTACCTCTTTGTCCTCTCCTGGATTGATATGTCTTGCCTTGGAAGGAGGATGTGGGAGGTTTGCTGACAGGGTTAGCACTGCCTCCTGCACCTGGAGAAGATGGAGGAGGAGGAGGAAGAATAGATTTAGAGGGGCCTTTGAAATACTTCTTCTTCTGTTTCATAGCCTTGAGTTGGTTCTTGGAATATTGCATCCAGGGCTCTGTAATCTCACAGTTGTGAAGAATGTAATAGGGAGTATCATGGTCAGTGGCCCTTTCCATTGGAACTCTCTTTAGAGCTTTGCTTCTAGCTTTTCTCTTTTTAGCAATGGTGGCAGATGAATCATCTGAGCTAGTGGCAAACTCATCAGAGGAGCTGCTTTGCACATGATCATAAGGATCATAAAAATCCTTCTTGGAGGCAATTCCTGAAACAGGAACAGAAGCAGCTGTCAGTGTAGATGATGTATCTAACACTGCAGGAAAAGAAATGGCTTCAGGTGCAACAGACATAGGAGCAGCTAAGTCACTGATAACTTCAGATATTACAGCCTCAACTGAACTGGCTGGATAGATCTTATTAGCAGGAGCAGAAGCTACCACTGCATCAGAGACTTGAGAAACAATAGAACTGGCAGGAGCAACAGCTACCACTGCCTCTGGAACAACAGAACTAACAGGAGCAGCAACAGCACTATGATCAAGAGAATCATTTGCAGGAGCATCAGCTACCACTGCATCACCATCAAGGATCATTTCATCAAAAATAACAGCAACAGCAGCAGAAAAGGGAACAATAGCCCTGGACAGATCTTCAGGAAGCAATAGTCTGTATGGGCTGAAAGACCTTTGGAAAAAGCATGCTGGCACTGCCACTGTAAAGTCTTCAACTGGAGGCTGAACAAACTCTCTATCTGTAGGCTGAATTTCTGAAACTAACAGCTCTTCTCTATCAAAAGGAGGCAGATCTTCTTCTACAAAAATCTCCCCCTGCCTAGAATCAGTAAGAACTGACTCTAGGCCCCTAGAAGAAGGGCCAGCCACAAGAGGAGTAAGGGAAGAGAGTTTAGATGAGATGGAGTTCAAAGAGAGGATTATTGGAGCTAGGGAAGCATCCAATAGAGAAGAAAGCCTTGGAGCCAAGAGCTCATAGAGCTTGTTGGCCAAGGGAAGCAAATCTACTTGCTCAAGGGGATGTTGAGCAGAGGTAGAGGGAAGAGAAACAGATGCAACAAGAGATGATGTTGGGATAGATGAAATGGGGATGGTAGGTTCAATGATGGATGACATGATGAGGTCAGAAAATGATGGTGTCTCAGATATGTCATCAGGAGAACCATCCAAGAAAGAATCATCTGGATTGTTGATCTCAATATCCATTGGAGGGAAGAAGTGAAGAGGATGAAAATCTTCAGATGTGGTAATGGATGGAGGAATGGAAGAAGCAATTGTAGCAATTGATGATGTTGTTGGCATAGGGGATGAAAATTGAGATGTGGATGGAGTGAAGGTGGTTGGAAAGCTGAAGGAAGATGAAATGGTGATGGATGGCATGGCTTCTTCTACTAGATCAGAAGGCTGAGGTGAAGTGACCACAACAGTCCTTGTTTCTGTAGAAGTTTTCATAGCTGTAGCAGCTCTGGGATTGGTGATTTTCCTGTCCCACTTACCAATGAGGGCACAGGTCAGTCTCTTAGAAGCATTGATATGCTTAGAGGATACCAGAAGCTGAGGGCAGATATGATGAAGCAGCAGACCCAGCACTCTTCCAAAATGGACATAGGTCTTGTTGACCTTCTTCTTCACTAAATCAAACAGAATTTCTCCCCAATTCAAGTGCTTTTTGTCCAGGAGAGCAGCCATGATGCAAAATTGATGCCTGGAAATGGCATCATGTGCTGTTCTCTTAGCACAGATAACCTTGCCTACCACATCAGCTAGAAGTCTGAATTCTATGGTAAGGTCTACTTTCAACAATTTGGAGGCATTCTCAGAGGAATGACCCATCCTGTCTAACATTGCAGCATATTCTTCAGTGGACAGCTCCATACTGTCATTGCCATTCTCCAATTCAAACACCTCAGTAAATATAGCAGAGGTTAAGGATACCTGAGTCCCTAAGATTGAACCAGTAATGGTGCTTTCATCTTGAATGACTGCTGTATAAATCCATTCTTTGATTTCTGTTTCTGCTATTGGCATTCTGGTTGTCATGAACTTCTCCAATTTCTGTTCCTTGAACAGCTCCAGAATTTCCAGAAAATTCTGAGATGATCCTTCAAAGGAGTCCAAATCAATGTCGAAACCGCAATCAAATTTCATTGCCGCCAAGATTGTTGCTGGAATCGCCATTTCCTGTAGAATACCTCTCGAAAACAAGTGTAAAATCTTTGGAGGGGGAAAATACTTGCAGAAAATATGAAAGCGCAAATGAAATCGACGCCGAGAAGATGATTTTATACTAGGGTTCGACGCAAAAAAGGAAATAACGTCGAGCTTAGATCGACGCTAAGAAGCTGAAGAGACTCGGTGGTGTTCAGCTTAGATCGACGTTCGACGTTTTGAAGGTCGACGGTCGACGCTATTTGGGATGCTGAACGTCGAGCTCTGGTCGACGTCAATTAACGTCGTCGACCGAGACAGAAACTTAACAAACTCTAGACAGGGTCGATCTCTGGTCGACGCAAAGATGAGGTCGATGGTCGACGCTTTTTAGCGGTCGACGATCAGTCGATCTCCAGTCGACGTTTTCAAATGAAAAACGTCGAGCGTCGAGCAGAGTTCAGACAGAACCTCTAGACACTTAAGAAAGAGATACATTTGCCTAGACTTTGTCATTTTTATGGTTTCAAAATCTTGTAGATTAACTTATGCTATCTCCATCTATCATTCCCAACTGATTAAGGAAGAAGAAGTGCTTCTTTTCATCCAAAGGTTTGGTGAAAATATCTCCCCTTTGTAAATCAGTAGAAATGTACTCTAGTGCTATTTTATTCTTTTCTACATTATCCCTTAAGAAGTGATGCCTGATCTCTATGTGCTTTGTCCTACTATGGAGAACTGGATTTTGAGCAATGCAAATTGCACTAGTATTATCACAAAGGATTTTTGACTTCTCTAAGTTGTAGCCATAGTCTAGGAGCTGGTTTTGGATCCACAATATCTGTGAGCAGCAACTACCTGCAGCCATGTATTCAGCTTCAGCAGTTGATGTAGACACAGATGTTTGCTTTTTGCAAAACCAGGAGACCAGTCTATTACCAAGGAATTGACAAGTTCCACTGGTGCTTTTCCTGTCTACTCTACATCCAGCATAGTCAGCATCTGAAAATCCAGTGAGATCAAATCCTGAGTCATGTGGATACCAGAGACCTAGATTTGGACAGCTTTTTACATACCTAAGAATTCTCTTAACTAATGTGAGGTGTGACTCTCTAGGGCTCACTTGGAACCTAGCACACACACATGTAGCAAACATAATATCTGGTCTGCTAGCTGTAAGATATAAAAGAGAGCCAATGATTGCTCTATAGTTAGTCTGATCAACTGGTTTACCAGATTCATCAGCATCTAAAACAGCATTAGTAGGCATGGGTGTTTTCATAGAAGATGCATCTGACATACCAAATTTCTTAACCAATTCTTTTGCATACTTGGTTTGAGAAATAAATATGCCATCAGCATGTTGTTTGATTTGCAATCCCAAGAAAAAGGAAAGCTCACCCATGCTACTCATTTCAAACTTTGAGTGCATTAGTTGTGAGAACTTTTTGCACAAGCTTGAATCAGTAGACCCAAAAATTATGTCATATACATATATTTGTACTAGTAGGATATGGGACTTATGGGTTCTAATAAAAAGAGTTTGGTCAACTCTACCCCTTTTAAAATCATTTTCAAGCAGAAAGGAGGCTAAGGTCTCATACCATGCTCTTGGAGCTTGCTTGAGACCATATAAAGCCTTATGTAATTTGAAAACATGTTCAGGAAAGGTTGGAGAGATAAAACCTGGAGGTTGCTTGACATAGACTTCTTCCTTGATGTCTCCGTTGAGAAATGCACTTTTAACATCCATTTGGAATACCTTGAATTTCTTGTGTGCAGCATAAGTAAGGAAAATTCTTATGGCCTCCAACCTTGCAACTGGTGCAAAGGTTTGGTCATAATCAATCCCTTCTTCTTGACAATAGCCTTGAGCAACAAGCCTTGCCTTGTTTCTCACAATGATCCCTTGATCATCTAACTTGTTCCTGAATACCCATTTAGTTCCAACAATTTGCTGGTTTCTTGGTTTTGGAACCAATTCCCATACTTTGTTTCTTTCAAACTGGTTTAGCTCCTCTTGCATTGCAATGATCCAGTTTGGATCTTGCTCTGCATCTTGAATTGTTTGAGGCTCTGTTTGGGAGAGAAAACAAGTGTGCATCAGATGTTGATTTATCTGATTTCTGGTTTGCACACCTTCTGAGATTTCTCCAATCACTTGAGAGATTGGATGATCTCTTATTGTTACTAAATCAACAATGGGTGTTGATTGTTCACCAACCTGTGTTGTTGTTTCCTCTTGTGGAACAACAACTGGTTCTTCAAGTTCTTCATTGTTTTCTTCCAAAATCTGATCAGTATCTTCATTGTTACTAACATTTGGTTCTTGTTGTGTAGTGGAAGATAAAGAACCATTATCCATGATGGTTAACTGATTTATATTTTCAGCTAGAGATTGTGCCTGCAAATGGTCTATGGTAGAAGAATTCTTCTCCTTATAAGACATATTAGACTCATCAAAGGTAATAGCATGGATTCTTCAATTTTATGGGATGACTTGTTATAAACCCTATAAGCTTTGTTGTTCAAAGAGTATCCCAGAAACACTCCTTCATCAGCCTTAGCTTCAAATTTTGCTAAATATCTCTTGTCATTATTATGAATGAAGCAAATGCAACCAAAAATCTTGAAAAAGCTAACTTTAGGTTTCTTCCCTTTGAGCAATTCATATGGAGTCTTATCCTTTAGTTTATGTATCAGGCTTCTATTCAAAACATAATTGGAGGTGTTCACAGCCTCTGCCCAAAAGGTTAGAGGAAGATGAGCATCTGTCAATAATGTTGTGGCAGATTCAATTAAGGTTCTATTTTTCCTTTCAACTACCCCATTTTGTTGAGGAGTTCTAGGAGCTGAGAAAGTGTGCCTGATCCCTTCATTCTGACAGAACTCTTGCATAAGAAGAGAATCAAACTCTGTCCCATGATCACTTCTGATCAGGGCTATATGAGTATTGAACTCAATCTGTATGCTCTTGAGAAAATCTGTCAAAATTTTGAAGTTATCAGACTTCTTTCTCAGGAAGAACACCCAAGTGAATCTTGAGAAGTCATCTACAATCACTAAGGCATAAGATTTCCCCCCTAGGCTTTGTACTGTAGTGGGTCCAAAAAGATCCATGTGCAACAGATACAAAATTCTAGGTGAATCACTCTTATTAAGTGATTTGAAACTGTTTTTGGTTTGCTTTCCTAATTGACAAGCCTTGCAGAGTCCTTCCTTCTTGTAGGAACCAGAAGGTAGTCCTCTAACAAGGTTGAGTTTAGACAGCCTAGCAATAGTTCTAAGGTTAACATGTCCTAATCTTTTATGCCAAAGCTCATTTGACTTACTAAGAGAATTGAAAAGGCATATATCTACTTTAGAAGAATTGAAATCAACTAAATATATATTATCTTGTCTATTTCCAATCAACACAATATTGTTATCTAAAGCAATATTACAAACCAAATCAGTGAACCAAACCTGATAACCAGCATCACAAAGTTGGCTGATGCTGATTAAGTTGTGCTTTAGTCCTTCCACATAAGCTACCTTCTTGAAGGTGATTGATCCAATTTTGACTTGACCATATCCTTTGGTTTGTCCAAAGTTGGAATCACCAAAGATTACTCTTGGTCCAAGCTTTGCCTTGAAGGATGTAAGATTGCTTTTGGTCCCTGTCATATGTTTGGAGCAACCACTATCCAGGTACCAATGATGGTTCACCACTGGATAGCTCTTCATCTGCACATGTAGTAGCTTAATTGTTTTTCACCCAGTTCACCTTGGGTTGAGGTTGATAACCAATGAAATCAGAAATGAAAGACATTTCAGGCTGACTCTTATAGCCTTCAGGATGATATCTCCTAGGAGGAATCACCCATTCAGTATAAGGGTTAGGCTGAGATGTAGGATATTTATGATTTGATTTAGATTTATCCTGTGTAAATAAAACAAGGCTCTGAGCTCTATTCGACGATCGTCGATCTAAGTTCGACGCTGATGTTTCAGGACGTCGAGCTCCATTCGTCGTTCGAACATGCCTACCTTCAGGGACAACAGCCAGTCGACCTGAGTTCGACGTGTGTCGACCTGAGTTCGACGCTTCAGCATGGTGTTGCTGATTCTTGTTAGAATGGCGTCGAGCTCTGGTCGAAGATCGTCGAGCTCTGTTTGACGTTTTCTATTATACTTGAAATGGCTTAGGTAGATCAGAATTTTTTCTGGCTACCACCATAATTTCTTTACCCTTGTTACTGGTAAACTTTATGGGAGTTGTTAGCACTATAGGTTGGCTTGAAGAGGCACCCAAACCTAGTGAACCATTCATTCTTGAATTCACTGTGCTTGTGATGTCTATTAACTTGAGACTCCTCCCATTGAGAGTTTCCTCAAGCTGTTTAGCCTTGGATAGCTCACTCTTTAGTGAAGCTATCTCCTCCCTACAGCATTCTAACTCATCAGAAAGCTTGAGATTATTTGCACTTAATGTGCTGTAATCAAACAACTGACTTCTAAGAGAGTCAATTGTTTTCTCAGCAGTCAGCAAGTCTATGCACATAGATTTAAATCTAAATTTGAAATCATCAGAAGAAAAATCAAAGGAGTCAAGTACCTGATCTTCACTTAATTCCTGATCAGTCATATATTCAGATTCATGCTCTGAATCTGAGCTGCTTTGTGATGCATTGATTGCCATCATGCAGAATCCTTTCTCAGTGGCATCATCCTCATCATCACTTATGTTGGATGATTCTTCAGACTCTTCAGTATCACTCCATGTTTCAGCAACAAATCCTTTCCTTGTATGTTTGGTGTTGCTGGAGGAGGATTTATCATAGTATTTCTTGGAGTCTTTATCTCTTTTCTTGTCTCTTCTTTCTCTCTTGTCTTTCTTGACTTTCTTGTCTTTGCCTTGATTTTCAGGACAGTTTGGTGCAGTGTGTCCTGGTTTCCTGCAGCCATAGCATATAATATCTTTATTATTAGATCTGTCATACCTTGGCTTATCTTGGTCTTTAGAAGACCATTTTCTGAAGTTCTTTCTAGCCATCTTGTTGAATCTTTTGGCTAGAAGGCTTAATAGTTCTTCATTGCCTATCTCCTTCTCTTTAGGTACTTCCTCTGAAGCTTTGAGAGCTATTGTCTTCTCCACTTTGGGTGCAGAAGAAGTTATGTTTTGCTCCCCTTCTCTATTTTTGACAAATAGCTCATAGGACTTGAGTTTGCCTAAGAGAGCTTCAGTGGACATCTCAGTTTGACTTCTGCCATCTTTAATTGGCCAGATTCTTGAATCCCAAGTGCTAGGTAAGCACATGAGAATTTTATCATTTATCTCTGTGAGAGATATATCCTTGTCCAAAGTTTTCAGTTCACTGACAATCAGACTAAATCTGTTGTACATGTCAGCCACAGATTCAGCTTGAGCCATTTTGAAATTCTCATACTGTGTTATCAGCTGAGCTCTTCTATCTTTTCTTTCATCAGCTGAACCTGAGACTATCTCAGTTAGTTTGTCCCAGATTTCTTTGGCAGAGTTGCATTCAGCAACCTTCTGAAATATGTCATCTGACATTGTTTGGGCCAAGATGTTCATGGCCTTTGCATCAGCAACTTTCCATTTCTTTATATCAGTGTTTGTTCCTGCAGGTGGTGGAACAGCTGAGGTACTTGTTGTAGTAGGAGGCCTTGGACAATCTGTTAAGACACAGGTAAAAATGTCTTCATCAAAAGAGTTCATATATAATTTTATCCTTGCCTTCCAGAGTCCAAACTTAGATAGATTGCACACTGGAGGTCTTGTGCTTGCATAATCCTTGTTTTGTGCCATGAGTTTTTATAAAAACAATTCTTATCAAAACAAAATAAACCCTCTGTAGAGTTTGATCTTATCAAAGATCTTTGTGGTCCAGGTGTTAGCCTGAAGGAAAGACCAACCTGCCTCTGATACCAATTGAAAGTTAGGTGATAAGATCTATCTACCTCTAGAGGGGGGGGGGTGAATAGAGTAAGTTCAAATAGATTGATGTATTTAAAACTTTTGATTTACTTAGTGTAGAAAGTGAGTTATGCAATGGTTAAATATATGATAAAGCAAACAGCACACAGCACACAGCAAGAAGTAAACATAAACCACAGAAGACACAAGGAAATTATAGTGGTTCCCCAAACTTGGGTAGTCCACTCTTCTATCACCCTTTGATAGAAATCCACTGCAGGATGGTTGATCAGGTGTCCTGGGCACCACCAGATTTTTTGATAAGGTGTCTTGCCACCACTGATTTTGACAAGGTCTCAGCTAACCAAAAGGGTAACTTTTGAAGGGAGTTAAAACCCTGTACAGATGGAATAAGGTAAAGAAAGGATGAGTATGCTTCTCTGTCAACTATCAGAGAGAAGCTTATGGATTTTGATGTTGTCAGAGCTCCCCCTGAGATGTAGATGAGTTCAGGTAGAAGAAGCTTTGCACAAGGGTGACAGGCTCTTCACTGCTTGTCCTTCTTCAGCAATAGATAACTCAGAAACTGAGTGTTTGATGTCTGAAGGTAGAAGGCAGTCTGTAGAAGAGTTGATTGCAGAGCAGAAGAGAATCAGAGAGTATTGATGATAATATTTCTCTGAGTGATGTTCTTCTCTTTGAATTCTCTGCAGCAGATTCTGTGAGAGAGAGATGATGAAGAATGTTCTCTGTAACAAATCTGAATAACTGTGTTACTGTCTCTCTCGAAAAATCTCTGAGTAATAGAGTTACTACTATCTGATAGATAACCGTTGGCAGGGCATTCAATGCATTCCTTAACTGTCCATGCCTTGGAAGGAAGTGCCTTAATTGATTTCCAATGAAAATTCCTTGAGATATGGACCAATTAAGTCTTGAAACGGCCAGGGGATCTCTTGCAATAACTGCTTTGATGATCTTTAATTTGAATTTCAAATGTCAACAGACGGGAGAACTCAAAACATCGAACTCATCATAAATCGTCGATCTGAGGACGACTATCCGTCGATCAGAGAGTGATTAAGGATGCAGAGAGAATCACGCCAAAACGTCGAGCTGAAGTCGACGTTACGTCGAACTGAGGACGACGCTGCGTCGAGCTGCGATCGACTATGCGTCGAGCAGCGGTCGACTACGCGTCGAGCTGAGGACGACGACACGTCGAGCTGGGGTCGACCATCCGTCGAGCTGAGCAGAACTAAATTCTCAAATATCCTAAGTTCTAAACTCACACTCAATGACCTATGCTATACAATGAGGTCATGAATCCTTAGCATAGTTATCCTGACCCAAATATAAAAAGGGTGTTCCAACAGCTAGGACCAAAAGTAATATTTTGTGACTCAACCTGTGGCCAGACTGAAAGCTATGGAAAAGTTAAAGTTGGAGTTGTCACCTTCAGGAATGTAGCATATGTAAGTGGACTGAACCACAACCTTATCTCCATAAGTCAATTATGTGATGAAAGGTTTCAGGTATCATTTACTAAAACCTCATGTATTATCACTTCTTTGGATAATAATGTAGTATTGACTGGCACTAGAGTAGGAAACATTTACTTAGTCAACTTTCAGTCAGCCAAATATGAAATTTGCCTATTTAATTCAACTAGTAATAACAATGATCTTTGGCATAGGAGATTAGGCCATGTTAACTTGAAAAACATTGCCAAATTATCTAGGGACAACCTTGTCAGAGGTTTGACTTCTTACCCCTACAAGAAGGAAAGCCTTTGCAGGGCTTATCAATTTGGCAAGCAAACTAAAAATAGTTTTAAATCATTAAACAAAAGTTACTCACCTAGGATATTTTACTTACTATATATGGACCTTTTTGGCCCTATAGCAATATAAAGTTTAGGATGGAAATATTATACTTTAGTGAATGTAGATGCCTTCTCTAGATTCACTTGGGTTTTCTTTCTGAGATCTAAGTCTGATAACTTTAAGATTCTTACAAATTTTCTCAAGAACATACAGATTGAGTAATCTACTCCAGTTACATTGATCAGAAGTGAGCATGGTACTGAGTTTGAGTCTCTTCTTATGCAAGAGTTCTGTAGGAAGGAAGGTATCAAACATTGCTTCTCAACTCCTAGAACACCTAAACAGAATGGGGTTGCTGAAAGGAAGAATAGAACACTATTTGAATCAGCAGGCACATTACTTACAGATGCTTATTTGCCCCTATCCTTTTGGGCAGAGGCTGTAAGCACAACAAACTATGTGCTGAATAGAAGTCTTATACACAAACTTAAGAATAAGACTCCTTATGAGCTACTGAACGGGAAGAAACCTAAAGTAGACTACTTTAAAATATTTTGATATTTATGTTATATACACAACAACAATAAGAAACACATTAGAAAATTTGAAGCCAAATCTGATATGGGAATTTTTCTTGGATATTCCCAAGTAAGCAAGGCTTATAGGGTATATTATAAATCTACCTTAAAAATTGAAGAGCCTATCCATGTTTCTTTTGATGAGATTAACATGTTTTCCAAGGAGAAGACTTCTTCTACCAATGAATCTTTGCAAGAACATAAGTTGTGTGAGAAGCCTAATGACCTGACCCTCACCAATAAGGCAGGTAGCCATTCTTCTCCATAATGTGCTGAATAAATTGAAGAAGAAGACACTGTAATCAATGATAAATCAACAACAGCTAACTTAATTCCACAAGAGGAATTTATTCCCCAAGCTGTTGAACAACCAACTCCACCCACTGACTTTGTCACACTTAGAGATCACCCCATATCTCAAGTAATTGGAGACATGTCAGCTGGTGTGCAGAGAAGGCATCAACTCAGCCAAGATTTGATGCATGCCTGCTTCATATCTCAAATTGAGCCCCAATACATTAAATATGCAGAGCAAGATCCACACTGGATCATTACAATGCAAGAAGAGCTCAATCAATTTGAGAGATGCAGAGTTTTGGACTTAGTTCCAAGACCCAAAAACTACCAAGTCATTGGAACTAAGTGGGTATATAGAAACAAGCTGGATGCCCAAGGTGTCATCATAAGGAATAAATCAAGACTTGTTGCTCAAGGTTATAGGCAAGAGTAAGGGATTGACTATGACCAGACTTTTTAACCTGTTGCAAGGCTGGAAGCAATCATGATCTTCCTTCCATATACTGCCTATAAGAAATTCAAAGTTTTTCAAATGGATGTCAAGAGTGCCTTTCTGATTGGAGAACTAAACAAAGAGGTTTATGTTGAACAATCTCCAGGTTTCATCTCTCAAACTCATCCCTCTTATGTCTTTAGATTTCATAAAGCTCTCTATAGTTTAAAGAAAGCTCCAAGAGCTTGGTATCTGACCTTAGCTAGCTTCCTTTTAGAACATTAATTTTTTAGAGGCATTATAGATAGGATATTATCCACTAGGCACCATAAGGATCAATTTTATTAGTACAAATTTATATAGATGATATTATATTTGGGTCTACAGATTCCAAACTATGCAAGGAGTTCTCCGACCTCATACATTCAAAGTTTGAGATGAGTAGCATGGGTGAGCTCTCCTACTTCCTTGGTCTCCAAGTGAAGCAGCTACCTGATGGCATCTTTATATCCCAATCTAAATATGCTAAAGAGTTGATCAAAAAGTTTGGGATGTTAGATGCCTCAGCCAAGAAAACACCTATGACTACAAATACTGTAATTGACTCTGATGAACATGGGAAACCTGTTGATCAAAAATTATATAGGGTCATTGTTGGATCCCTACTATACCTTACAACAAGCAGACCTGACATAATGTTTTCTACATGTCTTTGTGCTAGGTTCCAAGTGAACCCCAAAGAATCTCACTTTACTTTCTTAAAAAGGATTTTAAGATATATAAAGTTGTCCTAGTCTAGGACTTTGGTATCCTACTGAGTCAGAGTTTGAGTTAACTGGATACTCAGATGCTGACTTTGCTAGATGCAGAGTAGACAGAAAAAGTACCTCTGGAACATGCCAATTCGGGAGCTGGAATGTCCATTATAACCAACAAACCTCTTGGACTTCCCCCGCCCGTTGGACGGTTGAAGGTAAATTTTGATGGCTCGGTCTACACTAATTTCAAGGTCGGCTTGGGATGTGTCGTGCGCGACCATTATGGGGGAATTCTTGCGGCCAAAGGTGTCAAAACCCTAAGCCGTTCGATCAGTATGACAGAGTTCAAAAGTGCTTGCCTGGGCTTGGAACTTGCGCGATGTTATTTTGGTGAAGCCGTCGGCATTATCGTGGAGGGAGACTCGATGGAAACTTGCAATATGCTGAACTGCATCATCGCGGTGGCGGCCTTGGGGATTTCCGAAATTACTTTGGCAAACATATGTTTGGAGGCTCCAAGGGTCGTCATCTCTTTGGTGGACCGGGAAGCAAACAAAGCCGCCGAACATGTCGCAAAGATCACAGCTGAATATGATTTTGATTGGGAAAGAGGAATGCCTCAATCCTAAGAGCTCTTTTTTCTTATCCAACGTGACTATGCTATGTAGACCGTGCTTTATTTTAATTATATAATAGTCCCATGCCCCTCTTCAAGGAACATGCCAATTCCTTGGTACTAGATTAGTCTCCTGGTTTTGCAAGAAACAGTCATCTGTGTCTACATCAACTGCTGAAGCAGAATATATAGTAGTTGGCAGTTGCTGTTCCCAGATGTTGTGGATCCAGAACCAACTTATGGACAATGGGTTAAACTTAAATAATTCAACTCTATTATGTGGTAACACAAATGTAATTTCCATTACACAAAATCCAGTCCATCACAGTAGGACTAAGCATATAGATATTAGGCATCATTTCATTAGAGAGTGTGTAGACAAAAATAAAATTAACCTTGTCTATATATACACTAATTTGCAAAGAGCAGATATCTTCACCAAACCTTTGGATGAGAGAAACCATCTGTTCTTCATAAATCAGCTTGGTATGATAAATGGAGAAGCCTTAATTTAATTTCTGTCTATGGTCAAAAAAATTGCCAAAATTCGTCGAACGGAGCTCGATGAACTTTGGAAAGTTCTTGAGATTTTTCATCAACCTGAGACCGACGAAATCACTGTGTAAGTCATTTTTTCGTCGACTGGAGATAGACGATCTGACTTCAAAAAAATTTCGTCGACCTGAGTACGACGAAAAGTTTTCCCTTCTTCCGAGTGAGATCGACGAACTCTTTTGTCAATAAAATATTTCGTCGACCCCATATCAAAGAATTTTTTTGTTTTCACAGGATGGAGTTTGTCGTTTCATATTCTGAAAAACCTTATAACTAGGTTTTCTTCGACCTCCATCCCACGCTTTCAGTTCCCTCGCACTTGATGTCTCTGTTTTCTTTGTTGCAGGTGATTATGACGATTCCGGCAAGTACTCTCGTAGGAATGAAATTTAGTATGGGTTTCGATATTGACTTCGAATCATTTCAGCATTCAGATCAGATTTTTCTTGAAATTCTGCAATTGTTTGAAGATTTGCACTTAAAAAACTTAATGACAACCAGGATGAAGATAGCAACGACCGAGATTAGAGAGTTGGTTTACTCATTATCATCTCCAGATGCTGATACTTTGGTTGGAACCATAGCGGGTAATGCCGTCCCTCTCTCTCCTGAAATTCTTTCTGAAATTTTTGTCTTAGTGAATGGAGAAGATGAATTAGAAATTGATTCTTCTGAATTTGATGAAATGTTGAGTATAATGAGTTATTCTGGTGACAACCCTAATAAGCTGCTGAAGAAACATTTATCTGCCGAGTACAAGTTTCTAGCAGACGTTGTAGGAAAAGTTTTGTTGGGCAATCATACCGCCCACGATTATATTACTAGACAACAATTCCTAGTAATGTGTGCTGTGGTTAACAAGAAGGCCGTTAACTAGGCTAGAATTCCTTTTGACTTGATAAAGAAGAAAAATAAAAATAAGGAAGTGTGTTTTGGAAGAATACTGGGAATCTTCCTCCAGGCCAAGGCCGCTGAATCACTGGTCACCCCAAACATATTCATCAATGCCTCTAAGAGGCTAACTTGCGCCTTATTTAGCAGGTGGGAGAGGAGCATCCCCAAGCCATCCAGGGCTTCCTCCTCCAAAACTTCTGAGAGTACAAGGGCTATTCCAACCACTTCCCACCCTACTGAGGACATTTCCATTCCTCCTCCTCCACCCCTTGTTCAAACTCCTTCAACATCCCTCCAACAAACTCTCACAACTACATCACATCAACCTACACCTCCTGCTTCCCCCATCCATCCTTCTTCACCAGCTCAATCACCACTACCTCAAAATTCCACCAATCTCTTCTCCAGTTCAACAATATCCAGAGCATGATCATTCACCAGCACCTGTTACTCCTCCTCAATCCCCTCTTCCTTCTTATCTTGCGGAAATTCCTCCTCTTCAAAATCTATCATCCCTATCTTCATTCAATCTTCTTTCATCCCCTAGTCATTCTCCATCCCCTCCAAATGAACAAATGCTAGATTCTCATCCCTCCTCATTCACTTCCAATCCATCTGTCTCTACTCAAACCCCACTAGAATTCATGGACATAACTTTACCCTCCATGTCATCCATTCTACAATCCATCACACCACTTCTTAAACAACTCATAGCAGAGGCCATTTCACCTCTTGATTCTTCCATCTCTACTCTTGCTGCCCAACTATCTGTCCTCCCTGTCCCTCCTTCTTCAGTCAGGGGCCTGGTTCTAGTGGATACTGAAACCAGGAAGGGGGAGATACTCCATGCAGAAGTAGCTCCAGTAGCTCCAGCAGCAGTAGCAGAAGCAACAGAAATACCAGAAGCAGATATACTAGATGAAGTAGAGAAAGATATTATTGATACAGATATACCAGATGCAGAACTTACTGAATTTTTGGATACTAACTCTGAGACAACTGATATAGAACATTCTTTGGATATATATTCTGGAGACTGCTTCATATCTCCAGCAATTAACCTATTTTCAGTTCTAGGTTCTTTTGACCTCCTGCATATAAAACTTATTTTATTTGTTTTCAATCAGTTTTGCACAGATATTGTTTGTTATACTTCTCCGGTGAGCACATAAATCTTACAGCTTATTCAGAGCAGCTTTACAGCTCCAAAGCCTGAGCTTGCTCCAGCTCCAGAGGCTGAACCTGTTAAGGTTGCTGAGGATAAATTCTCTGAGCCCAAGGCATTTTATCCTCCCACCTTTGTCTTTTATACCTCTCCATTACCAGATATGGATGAGATTTTTGCTTCAGACATTGCTCAGGAAGCTGAAATGGTTTCAGATGCAGTGGATCCTCTTCTAGTTGTTCCTCCTCAAGCAGACAAGCAAGTTTCATAGGAAATAATTGAGGAAATAGATGCTCTATATGACAATCCACAACGTTCTTCTGAAGAAGACTTAGTTAATTATTCTGATGTTTTTGAATCTGATGATGCCAAGAAAGCCAAATCAAAGAAGAGAAAAGCTCCAGCTGCTCCCAAACCAAATCCTGACAATAATGTACCATACTACATTCTGCACAACATTCGTCTCACTTCCAAAACTCCTCAGTGGATGAGGATGTCTAGAAATCAAGTCAAAGCACATAAGAAGAAGAAGTCTGGATCCTCTCCAGTGAAAAAATTCAGTAAAGATCAACCTCCTCCTCCTCCTGCAGGTGCTTCAGGAAATATGACAAGATCTTCTTCTAGTGCTCCTCAACCTCCTAAGCAAGCTCCTTATCAATACTCCAGACGATCTTCTAAGCCCTCTCCTTCATAATTAAAATAATCTTAAAGATCATCTCAAAGGCAATCTTCCATCTCTGCTGGTAAATATAGTGAATGCAGACCACCAAACTCTTACTATGCTGAACAGTCTGTAAAGGATTATCCTTCCACAAATTTTCAGCAACAGTTTGTTATTTTTAGAAAGTCTCAAAGGACAGCCTAGGATGTTTCAACTAATCCAGGATATGAACCAGAGCTTGATCGTAACTTTAGGATGGCTAGATTTCATGAGTTGATTGGTTTATCCCAGATAAACAAGACAAAGACAAAAGGAACAGATCCATCAAAATTTACAACTATGTCTTCCTTCAGACAAAAAGAACTTGATAAGTTTGAAATTGACAAAGAATTATTTGATCCAAATGCTTATATGCAGGTCCACCCAGAAGCTGTTGTGCCTAGAGCTTCTACTATAACTCTTCTTGGAGCCCAAGACCTGAAGATGTCAAAGCGTGGAGCAGAAGATCCTCTCAGAAATATTCTAAATCCTCTTCTGCCCCTCCTCCAGATAGACTCTAAAACATTTTACTCTTTGAGAATATTCTCTCTATCTACTATATTGTGATTGTCAGTTACTTACTTTCATGTTGTATGTCTGTATTTTCTCTTATTTTGCATTATACTTAGTGACCTCACCCAAATAGGGGGAGATTGTTGGATCCCTAGTTTGATTTGGGCTAGGTTCACTAATTTTAGCCTAAGTCTGACCCACCTTGTATAGCCAGGGTCATGATTAGTATTCCTAGAGTTTAGGCTAAGACCTTTTAGTTCTACCTTCTTGGACCAGCCAGTAGAGGACCTCAGAAGACTCAGATTTAGAAGATATCAGAAGATAGTTTGATGTGTTTGAAATTCTTCAAACTTAGCTCGACGATCGTCGATCTCCGATCAAAGAACTCAGAGTTAATTCTCTGATTTGAGCTCTATGATATTTGAGCTCAGGTCGATGATTAGTTTTCTCCAGACAGATTCTCAGGTTGACGAATTTGCATTCTTTGGTCAACGATCTTGGATCTCAGGTCGACGAATTCTTTTCAGAGGTCGACGATTTCTGTCCCGGTTCCAGAATGAGTTTTTCCCCTCCTTCTGATCTTTTATTTCCACATTTATTAGCAGTATTATTCCTGAGTAATTAATGCATATATTCCTCTAAATATAGTCGTTATTGGCTGCATTAATTATGGTATTCATCAGGATATTTACTTGCTTACTTTATTAAGGATAGTTGGGGAAACTCATTAATGTTTTATTCCAGCCTGTTGTAATCTCCAGATCAGTCAGCATTTAAGGAAGTAATTCAAATTTCAAATGAATAATAATTGACTGAGAATATAAAAAGATCTCTCTCTCTCTCTTTTTCAAATACACAGGACAGAGAACTCACCATCATCCAGAACTTTCTTGTTTTCTCTCAGTGCTATCATCCCTGTTAATACTCAAGACTGAAGAAGAACATTCATCAAATATCAAGAGTCTTCTTCATCATCAGATTTGGGAATCTTCAGAAACATTCTTTTCAACATCTGTCTACTAGATTCCTGGACACAGACAAATCAAAACTGAGTACCTACACCCTGAAGCAAAGCTACAGTCTTCCTAAACCTTTAACATCTCAGGTGGATCTTTGGCACCATCATGGATCCACAAAGTCTTCTCAAGTTGTTTTTGAGAAAAGAGAAGACTAACATCATCTTCTTTCCCATCCCATTGTACAGGGTTTTAGCTCCCTTCAAAAGTTAGCATGGTTCACAAGTCTCCTTCCAAAAGACTTGAGATTGGTTTTGCAGCACCTGATCAAAAGCTCAATGGTGGCAGTCACCTGATCAAAACCTGTTAGTGGATTCCTACCAGGGTGGTAGAAGAGTGGATGTACCCAGGTTTGGGAACCACTATAAAAGTTCTTGTGTTGTCTGGTTGCCCTATTCTTTTTGTTCCTGTTGTGGCTGTGATAGCTTAGATCTGTGTTAGATTAGTTTTACTTAGGTTGTTTTCTTGCTTACTGATGCTCTTGGTATTCACTAGTCTTTCTACTCTAATTATTTTTTTTAAAACAACAAAAGTTTTTAACTACTCTATTTACCCCCCCCCTCTCGAGTAAATCAGGTCTAACTCTCTCTTTCAGGGGTGAATATGTTACTTTTAGAATCTTTTAGTTCTTTTGAAGTATGATCTTACTATGTGCTTATGTTAGTAAGTTAGCTTTCAAGAACACATATAACACAGAATTTATAGTGGTTCCCCTATCTAGTGTGCAACCACTTCCCCCCTTCACCTATCTAGCAGTGAGCTAGATTCGGCCAACTCCTCCAGTACTCAGATCATACAGATCTTACACATCAGATCCCTCCTTGGATCTTACAACTCAGAGCACTCTCCATTCCTACAACTCAGAATGCTCATAGTCCACCTCAGAGACAAACACCAGTCTCCTACCTTAGGCTTGACAGCCCTACAACTCAGAGTCTTCTAACTCCTACAACTCATGGACTGATCAGCTCGTCTCCTACCTCAAATCTTCACAAAGATCCTACCTCATGCACAAGCCTTACCTCAGATCCTTCTCAGGACCCTGCAACTTAGAGTGCTTTACACTCCTACAACTCAGACTGCTCACAGTCCTACACTCAGCCTTTATAAAATAGGCATACTCAAATATCAATGAGATCCTACAATAAAGAATAAGTGTTTGAGAAAATTGTCTCAAGAGACAATTTCCGAGTCTTCTTCTTTGGTTATATCAACAGACGACCCTTATTTAGCACATCAATAGGAAGATTATTCTTCAGATTTTGTTCAGGAAGTACTGTGTTGTATCTAGCCGAGTTCTTCTTCTTTAAGCTTGAGAAATATGTGCTTTGTGTAGAATTGTAGGCTTGAAGATGATGAGAAATTTGTTCTGCTCTGCCAACCGACTTTTGCGAATTAGGGTTTTGAAAGATTGCTAAATGCAAAAGTTTTATGCTGTAAGAATGTCGCCCAATTCACTTTTATACATCGGCAGCAACAACGGTTATATCCCTCTTAGGAAAGCGGCATGGTTGATTTTAATTGTTGATTTATCCCAGGATAGCATTGTCCGACCATTATGACGATCTCTGTCTTTTAGCACGCGATTTGCATCAATTTGAATTAAGGATGATGTCAACAGATTTGACATGGTGCCAATGAATTATAATATTTTTTGAATCTATACAGGCGTTGAGTGATCCAATATGACTCGAAGAATTAGGGCTTTGACAGTTAACTCCAGCAGTGTTGAGTGAATGGCCTTCACTCGATGCATTTGTACTTAGCAAAATTATGTCTATCGCTGAGGTATTAAGTGAAGGTTCTCCACTCAATGCATTTGTATTTAGACAAATTATATGTATCGTCGAGGCATTGAGTGAAGGTTCTTCACTTGATGCATTTGAACTTTAACACTTATACTGAGAAGGCGTTGAGTGTAAGTCCTTCACTCAACACAATTTTACTTAGTCAGATTTTCCTTGAGAAGGCATCGAGTGTATGTCCTTCACTCGACGCATTTATATTATAGACTGATTTTACTGAGACGGAGTCGAGTTTAAGTCCTTCACTCGATGCATTTGTACTTAACAGACTTTCTTTGAGAAAACGTCGAGTGTAAGTACTTCACTCGACACATTTGTACTTAGCAGCCTTTCCTTAAGAAGGCATCGAGTGTAAGTCCTTCACTCGATGCATGTGTACTTAGACAGATTATAATGCTACTCCACTAAGGATTTGAGTGATAGTTAAACTATCAATGCTTTTTGGCTTCAAGCGTTGAGTGATGTGTAATCACTCAACACTTTTATACTTAGTCATGTTAATGACTTTCTTGACCATGCTAACTTCTTTTCAGTTATACTTCTGATACACTCAGTCTGTCTAATCACATAATTACCAATATCCTGCACATGAAAACTTAGACATATATCAAATACAGGTTTGTGGACCTTCTTCAAATCTAGGATATTGTGGTCAATGTACCAAACACCATATCTTCATGATTTTCTAAAGTGATACATTTGCATGTCTGGAGCTTGAATGGATCAAATTTCATGTGAATTAGGGATTTTATCTCCTTCCCATCATTAATATTTATGACCTTTTGATTTCATTATGGCCTTTTTAGTGATGAATTATTCATGATTTAGTAGTCGGTGCTTTCCTCGAGGAGATTGCCGCATGTTTTGGACTTTGTAACGAAATGCACGATCGTGCATGTTCATTTATATACAATCATGTGGATTTATATCCATTCCAACACTAAAACTTAAAGTTTGAAATTATTCATGCGTTGTAACGCCTCCCCTATAATGACGGTATAATATGGGTCTGGCTGGGGCCCTACAATATACAGACTCCACAGCTTAAGCATTATAAGATTATATAAAACTACCTAACTCAAAACTCAGACTAAAAATAGCGGAAATAAATAACAAGTCTAGAAGTTATCCACCATCACAAGAGTATCAAAACAGCTTTAAGGCCTTACAACATTCATGAGTCAAAAAATAGAAACAATAACATCAACATAACAATGTGCATTAACACTCCTAGGCTATCTCGGCATGTAAGCCGGATTCATAGTGCACTAAGCATAACATTCACTCAAATAGAGCTACCAAACAAAGAGATCACTTCATGAGGTTTAGGCCTTTTTGGCAAGCGAGCTTTATCCCACTTGCGATCCTTGCCCTGTAAAAGTTTATAGTAATGTGGGTCAGCAAAGGCTGACCTCAACTGTATAACTAATACATCTCCTCCCGGCCGTCCCTAGCGGACCCCGGGGCACTCCATCACCCTGCAGGTCAGCACTTCATATGCAAATATACATGAACATAAAAAGTATCAAAACAGGTATGGATGTCTCATACAACAAACATATTTCTATGTTGAGCATATAATTAAAGGGGCCTACAATGCAGCATGTATGCAAACTTGGGCTTCACCCAAGGCATCCTATAGCGTATGAATCTAACACATTATCACACATCATCAATCAGATACTTCCAATTTTCCCTTAAGAATTCAAGCCACAAATACATGAGTACTTCCATTTTCCCCAAACGACATACAAGCCGCCACACTGAACTCTTGCCTAGGCCCCACCCGCTCGTGGGTCTCAAAACCTGGGCTTGCTTGCAAGCTCTAACTTCTCACGTCAGGATTCCGTCATACAAAGAAACTGATGCTAAGAACCCTTGATAGACCCCACCTGCTCGTGGGCTTCATCGCCCGGGCTTATCCAAAGCTTGTCATTCTCATCAGTTTCACAGAAGGGGACTTGTCTTGTCAGGATACTCTCCACACATGACTTGCACGTCAAGGGCTAGCCAGCCCACCATAGAGACAAAGCAATATGTTAGCACATCACAATCAAAAGCCTTTCCCGCCCTAATCAACCATTCGTTCTCACACGAAAACATGTGGGGACAATCATCACAAATGGCATCTTGACACAAATGGATTTCTAGCAAAATCCTTAGGCTCGTTATGCAACATCACCGAGTCGGACTAATGATCGTGACTTTGGCTTCACCTACAATTCCTAATCAACTAACGAAGCAGATTTCTAATGCAATATCATACCAGGGATGGACACAATCGATCCGGTGGCTCCTCTTGAGCCATGACAACCCGAACCCCTCTCATTTGAGAGATTCGATGCCCAAATTCTTGAAAGAAAGCAGTAATAAAAATGGATGCCATGCATGTATCCTAAATACCGAGAGGAGAAGTGTCGTTACCTTACGACTCATCTTCCTTGCCATGGAAAACTCCACTTGTATGGATGAAAATGTGTGCCTTCAAGTTCTATCCACGGATCTGGCCTCAGATCGACGATCGGAGTCCCGAAGCTTCGTCAATGGCGGAGAAATGCTTTCTTCTTCCTCCCCCAATCTCTCTCTCAAACCCTAACTCTTTCTCAAATAAGATCCAAGTGAGGGTTCAGAACATTTTAGCCCTTCTTGTGCCCTTTGGACGGAGTGTCCTGGGCCATAGGATCAAATCCTAAGAGAAATTGGACGGCTAAAACACCAAACGATGTAACTACTCCTATGCTTTATCGCCGGGCAGTAATTACCTACCGCCGGGCGATAACTTCCTGAGCGCTCGGCAAAAAAATAATGTTGCGCTAACGCTGGCGGTAGGAATAATGATGCGCGGTAGCTCACTCAATGCCTACCAATCAACGCCTCCACTCAACGCCTGCCTCTCAACTCACTCAACGCTAAGCTACCGCCGAGCGGTAGCTAACTAATGTCGCACGCTAGTACTCAATGCTTGGTTTCGACGAAACAAAGCTATCGCCGCGCGATAGCTTCCTGAGGCTAAATCTTTGGAAAACTGGGGTGTTACATGTGTATAGTTCATACACGACCGTCTGAATTGTTCTCGCATTAGTGGTTTTCATTTAACCATTTTGAATGATCGTGTAGTTGTATATGTGGATGACTGTGCGCTTGATATTGGCAGCCCACTCCTTAAGAAACCAATATCCTATAAGTGCCAGTGTAGTTTGTACATGGAATACCATTCTTGACTAAATCACACAACAAATTTAGTGATGCACATTATTTTATTTTCATGCCTATTTTTCTGTTCTACGTACATGATTGCGAGCACAATCGTGTGCCCAATCGTGCACTTTCATTTTTCTACGGGGCATATAAATACACATTTTAGGGAAGGATTTTGGGCCCTTTGGGGACTAAGCTCCCCATTCCATCTAGTTTTGACTCTCCAAGGCTGGGGCTATCCCCAAAACTTCCTTCATCAACCTTAAGCTTTAAAGAAGGAGATTCCAAGCCACTGAAGACTCCCTATAAAAAATATAAGGATTGTGGCATGGGTGATGTAAACCCCCGAGAATATGGGTGACATTTCTATTGAGGTGACTAATCCATTTAGAATCCAGACACAACCAAGGTTCATTATAGATCACCAATTCATACTTTGGAGCTGCATTGGTATATGAGGTAAAGACTCAAGCATCATTTAAATCTCTTTCCCAATCTTCCACCTAATTAGGGTTTATATGTGTTTGTTTCTTCTATATCAATGGATGTTGAGTCTTAAATATTTGTCATGAACATCTTCATGTTTACATGTTTTTATTTGTGCTTTTCCAATGCATTTCATATTAGTGTTTTTGCTCTTGACTATGGCTTGTGATATTTTTGATGATGTGTTGATGAATGTTATGTGTGTTTCTCTAATGATGGTGAGAACATGGTTCTCAAAGTGCTTATTGTTTAGGATTTTTATTTCATGCACATATAGAGTTGAAAACCAATCTAAGGTAATGCCCGACATCTGCCTTAGTAGTTAAATATTAAAATTGATAATTCCACTTCCATTTCTCAAAAAATTAATAATCAGTAACAACTTTACAATTTTATTATTACTGCGGTTAGTACACTACCGACACTGTCTCCCACATGGGAGTGGTGGTGTAGATAGTGGTCAGTGAGGTGTTACTTACACACAAGCAATCATCTATTTGAGCATATAAATGTAAGGGGCCTACTATGCACACATGAATGAAAAAAGAATGGCCTATTCATGCACTCTACTTTTAGTAGCAGACTACCATATCCTAAGTAACTATACCAATCTCAAGCACCATATCCATCGTCAAACATGGTGAAATATATCAAACATCATGCCAACCCTAGGTCATTCCAATATATCCTTAAGTTGGACCGTCCAATCAAAATACTAACAAACTATATCTTTTATTATTATATAAGTGATCTATCACTTGGACCAACAACCTATGCACATGTTACATGCAAACATTCTCGGCTTAAGCATGTTCTACACATCAATTAGTAGTGCTCTAATAGAACTCACACGATAGGATATGCAATCCCCCAAACCACACTTTAGACATTTACTTCTGTCCTGGCACAACATTGATGATCGAAATCGCGACCATAAAATGACAAAGGCAAGTGTACCTAATTACAAGTAGTATAGGATTTTAAAAACAAGGTCGTATTAGACTCGGGGTGCTTGAGTAATTCTACATCAAAAAATTGTTATTATCTTATCAATTAGAACTTGGAGTAGGTTTGCAAAACAAAGACTAAAATTGCTATTAGATTAAAAAGGAATTAGAACGATGGTTAAAAGCTAGCACCCGATCCTTGAATCACCTTGGAAGAAAAATAACAAAAAAATCGAATTTATTTCTCATGTTGAAGGGGCTTTGATCATGGAGGTTCCCAAAGCATGAATACTCCTCTCTCGAGGATTAGGTTCACCTAAGCTTAAATTTATCGAACAAACTTCTCGTTCTTAAATCGCATCGCCTAAGTGTTGCATTACTTTATGAACCCTGCTATTGGATTTCACTCCAATTCAGAAGAGTTACGTCATTTTCTCTCAAGGGTTGCACTCTACTCTTTTAACCCATGAGTGGTCAATTTGTCTTACAAGCCCCTTGGCTAACTAAAGAACGAAAACAAATATGAAAACTATATATGGTTGATATTGCCTCATAATGATTCAATCATGGGTAAATCTTAAGCATTCAACAATTAGAGAAAAAAATCATAAAACATTACTTCACCTTTGGATCATCTCGATCGAGTACTAATAAAATTAGTTACTCATGAAGATGGAGGAATCATCAATATACATGAAAGACGTGGTGAAAAGAGTAGGGAGATTAGGGGAAAGAGAAGAAAAATTTTATTGCTTTGCTAAAAAAATTACAAGGTAGTTGAATGATTGCAAGTAAAGGAATTGCAAGCTACTACAACTAGGGGAAAAGAGGAGTACAAGATTAAGTAAACAGTAAAAACTAGTAAAATAATGCAAATTGGACTCTAAAATACGATCCCTTGTTGGTGAAAGGAGTGGGCTTTTTATAGTTGATATCTTTAAGTTACATGCCCCGAGGTCATTCCCGTGACTGGGGGCGTGTCTGGGGTGTGAAGACTAGAGACGAAGCAGACACGATATGGCTTTAATGTGGCATGTTACGGCTTGGTCACGCACCTGAGTCACGCATGTGACCAGGGGGCGGGTAGGCTCTTTTGTACCTTTTGACGGGAAATTTGGCGGGTCTGGCGTATAACGGCCAATCCTCATAAAGTACATGGACGTGGCCCTTGAAGGTTACAGGCACGTCGAAGGTGTGATCTCTAAGGAGCTGTCAGACTGGTCTGGAGGCATTTCATGGGTTTGGTCACGGGCGTGACTCAGTGCGTGTAACTTTAATCGATATGGCAATCAAAAATCTAGATCGAGGCCCGAGCCCTGGGCGTGACCCTTATCATACCTTAAGTCACAATCGTTACCCTAGGGTGTGTACTTTGGGTTTTTGCACAATTGCTCCCATTTTACTCTTGAACTTCTCTTTATGCTCCAAACCGCTAAAGGAAGACCAGTTTGTCCTAAAAACACAAAAGAACATATTTTAAACTATAATTTAGATCAAGAAAATCTAAATTGATTATTTAACTAATAAAACACTAACTAAAACAAAGATAATTAAAGCTCTATCAAACATCATAAAGTTCATCGTATTATGATAATGTAGTTAAACTTCATTATCCATGTCGAACAATGAAGTTGTGAGCTCTACGACAATATATATATTTATATATACATTTCCAAAGTCAAGCTCAATGACTATGTATATATATAAACCTAAAGGCAAAGTTTTACTCTGAAGTCGGCAATCGGCCTCATCTAGGATAGAAGATTCATGTGTCTACCTTAGCCTAGGTGATTTTCAATGTCATGACCACGAGGACCTCCTCTCTGAAAGTGTTCGTCGAAACCAATTGGTTCTCTCCATAGATGAGAACATACATGTACCCTCTAAAAGTGTCTATGGACACTTTTAGAGGCCCGACGTGTAAGACCCCCTCCCGGAACACAAAACATGGCACGAGAGGGGTCTTATGCCCAGAACAGCCGCCTTTGGGTAGCACTAACACTCGGGCTAGCCTGTATCACAAGACGCCTATTCTGTCGGCTATAACCAATATCAATATATATATGCCAACCCAACCAAAATAATATAAAGAAATCAAATCCACACAAGCTATAAGTCCAAAAGTACAGTAATAGAGAAGCTAAACATGCTTCTACAAAATCAGAGTACAACAATAAAGTTGCCCCAAAGGGGCTACAACAAAACTATCATATACTAACATCTGCAATAGACGGTAGTGACGACACCGTCCCTTCAGGCCCTGTCATCCTAGCCTGGCTGACCGGCTCCATGACCTGCTGTTCCATCTGCGAGATTTTCTCTTAAAAAGGAAGATGTAGCAACCGTTAGTAATAAAGACTAAGTGGCTTGACATCCGCTCCCCCGGCGACTCCTCGGCACCGGGCGGAGAAAGGGACATGGTACAATATATCAATATAAAGCAGGAGTATAAACAAGCAAGTGGTATAGGTACGGTATCACTACGTATATGAAGCAGTGTATGATCAAGTAATAAGTTATTCTAGCATTTCTACCATCTATCACAGCACATGAGTAATACTATAGCAAAGGTAACTCAACTTATATGAATGCACATACAGATATATAGGTTGAGGTTTGTTCAGCAGTAAGTAACTCATCGTATAGGAGTGCCCATACAAACTTATATGATGAGGGTCTTGTGTATGTAATGAGGTGCAATGTTATGTATGCGATGCAATGACTCACCCATGATCACGCACATGTAGTTGCTATGTCGACACAGACTTGTAGTTCCCACTTTTTGAGCAGGTAGCTAACCTCTCAGGCATCATCCGTCGTGGTCAGACGGTGATAGTAGAACGGGAACTTCTACTACTAAGTTGGTATACACACTACCTCACTTAGGCCTCTGTACGCCTCAATGCTAAGAACACAACAGCGGAGCTCACATGCGTACTACGGCTCAACAGGTGTCTCGGGTAGATGTGCACCAAGATCCTAGCCCAGAACTGGCCTATGGTGTGACCTGGAAGGAACCTCGGAAATAAGCACGAGGGTCAAGCCCAACCGTTCACTTGGCACGGATGGCGCCCCGGGACATGAACACCGAAGGACGAGCCCAACCGCCCAAAGTCTATCTATCAACTCCCATCGGTGTGACGATTGGCAAGCCCGTAGACCTGCAACACTATCCTTAACCCAGGATTACGACACCGCATGTCGACTCACACCGCATGCAATTCCACAACACCGTAGCATGGAAGGAGCCTCGGAGAAAGCACGAGGACCAAGCCCAACTATCCAACTTTACTCATCTCAACACTATCCCGACTAGTGACGGCCAACGCCTCACTTACTAACTTCCACAATGCTACTCGTAGGGAGACAACACTCTAAGAATTGGACTACCCAATTTTATTCTATCAATTCAACATACATCACGGCCATAGTTTATTCATCTACATGTCCTTCTGAATGATTTCAACATAATATAAAACAATGCGCATAAATAATAGTCTACCAATTTATATCAAGCCCTTTCGTTCAACTAAGCTTGCTTCACAACTCGTTATATGAATTCAAATTAATAAAATTCAACCTTCATATCAATATGATGATTGCCACAAAAGAGTTCACCCGAACCTCGAGTTAGATTGCAACATTAATTCCACCGAATATTAATCCATGTTATACACTACCAAGAAATTTAGGTGCAGAATAAATCTGGACAGCAACTTCAACCGAAGATTCCCGTGGATACAGGAATCCGGTGAGTGCGTGTAACCCCTCAATGGAAAGGTATTTCAATTGGATACAACTTTCATGTTCAGCCTGTAACCCAGATCAGACTATAACTCACATGAAATTGGCTCCAAAGCCTGCAGCGTACATAAAATAATTTCTGTGCGCTTAGCCTACAACCCTTACTTCGATCAGACATTTCTGTGGCTACAGGCTTCACCCGAAGGTGTGTAACTACTCGTTGGAAAGGTAATTTCAAGGTCTACAACTTTTGTGTTTAGGAAAAAGCCCAAATCAGACCATTTCTTGCCTGAAAACAGCCAAGAAGGTCATTGCATGCAGAACACAGATTATGCACGCATCTTGAAGCGGAATGAACGGCATCGGTTCATCTTCCTCCTCAAGCTGATCACCCCAAATCGCAACCAGAAGTTCCTTCACCCTTATTCTCCCTCTCAAGGCCATTCCTCTTCACGAAACCACCCCCATCATCACTTTGAAGAAGGGGAGGTTGAAGACTACTAGTCATTAGAACAAAAGTTCTAGATAGGCCTTCCTAAGAAACCTTCTCCTCACACATCAAGACTCATTTGAGTCGATGTATCGCCTAAGAATATCGAAGGATCTAGCACCAACGGAGAGGGGAGGAAGCTCACCTCATTTCAAGCGGTACCACCATTTCCGGCCATGGATCTTGTCATCCTCCTCAGTGGCATCGCTTTTTCCTTGACGGCGGTGGCATTTCTCCTCCTCCAAGGTTTGCTCCAGCAAGATATCCTCCTCCAAAAATATCCAACAAGAAAAATAGGGTTTGGTAAGAGAATGAGATTGCTAGGGTTTCACTTTTCTTTTTTATACAGAAGTGACACGGGTAGGGACACGGCTGTGTCCTTACCCGTGTCCTGCTCTAGCAAAGTGGCTCGACTCCCGTTTCGTGCTCCTACACGGGTACTGACACGCCCGTGTCTGTACCCGTGTCTATGTGACACGGTCGTGACACTTCCTGTATCGACACCCGTGTTCTATTCGGGACAGACTTCGTCGACCTGGGCTTGAAGCACACGGGTAGAGACACGCCCGTGTCGCTACCCGTGTCCTTCGCACACGGGTAGAGACACGGCTATGTCTCTACCCGTGTCCTTCTCGGGACCGATCACTCAATGCTACGCAGCCAAGGCATGGCACACGGGTAGGGACATGCCCGTGTCCCTACCCGTGTCCTACTCAAGACAAACCACTCAATGCCCTTTTATTACCACTCAACCCAATGGTCACTCCACGCCACTGCACACGGGTAGGGACACACCCGTGTCCCTACCCGTGTCATACTCAACACAGGTTTTCAACTTATTTCCTTTTTCCCTGCGAGTGCGCACCTGATCCCCTGCACCCCCTTGAGCCTACATCAGCTCTCCCGACACCAAAAACACGCACAAGGGACCTAACGCGAATCGGAACGTTATAAATCCTATAAATAAAATAAAAGATTTCGTCCCCGAAATCAGGCTAAGTCTATGGGGAGTGAAGCATACAGAAAATAAAATCTGTTTTTAAACAAAATTACCTAGAGCGAACAACTCTGGGTAGCGTCTTTGCATCAAATCCATTGGCTCCCATGTGAATTCCTCATTCCCATGATTAGACCATAGCACCTTCACCAAGGGAACACCTTTGTGGTGCAAGGTTCTTATCTCATTGTCTAGAATCCGCATTGGCTCCAGTCGCACAGACCTATTAGACTCCACAACACCATCAGTTATGGGGATGTATTGATCGGGCCGTAACAGCGCCTTCCGAAGTGACAACACATGGAACACGTCGTGGAGATTCTCTAGCTCGGGCGGTAGATCCAACCGGTAGGCTAACGGGCCAACCCTTTCCAGTATAGTATAAGTACCCACATACCTTGGGCTGATCTTTTTCACACCACGCACCCGTGACACTCCATGCATCAGCAGGATTTTCAGAAATACTTTATCACCCACTTGAAACTCCACCAGATAGTGCCTTGCATTATAATACTTCGCCTGCCGACTTTGAGCCTCCAACATGCGATCCCGTATCAGCCTAACCACCGCATTAATGTCATCTATATACTAAACTCCCAAAGTCTTCGGGTCTTCATCTTGCACCCAAGACAAGGGGGTTCTACACCTTCTTCCATAAAGGGCTTCATGGGGGTTCCATGCCGATGCTCTCCTGATGGCTATTATTGTAGGAGAATTCCACCAGGGGTAAGAGCCTTTCCTACGGCTCTCCCCTATACAACACACATAATCTCAACAGATTCTCCAATGTCCGGATGGTCCGCTCAGACTGCCCCTCCGTCTGAGGATGGAACGCGGTGCTGAAGGTAAGGAGCGAGCCAAAATACGCCTGTACCGCCTTACACTCCTTAGCGACCATCACGGTCAGAAACTATCATCTTAGGCACGCTATGATACCGTGCAAACTGCTCCACAAAGAGGCGTACCAAGACATCCACGTGAGCCTCCTTCTTCATAGGGATAAACCGGGCTACTTTCGTCAGTCGATCAACGATCACCCATACTGAATCATTCCCTGAGCGTGAGCAAGGTAGCCCATGTACGAATTCCATGGAAATATCCTCGAACTTCCACTCGGGGATGGGCAATGACTGTAACAAGCTGTCGGGACTCCTGCACTCTGCCTTCACCCTTTGACAGGCTTCACAATGTGTAACAAAGTATCGGACATCCTTCTTCATTCCCGGCCAACACATGGTCTTTCATAAGCCGGCGTACATCTTTGCAATTCCCGGGTGCACTGAATACTGAGAGCAATGTGCCTCTCTCAAGATATCCTCCCGAATTTTACTGCCCTTGGGAATGTAGAGCAGGCCGCGAAAATAAATGAGGCCGTCTTTTAGTGTGTATTCGTCGGTAGTCCCGTCTTCGATTGACTTGATTGCCGGGGCAAGAGCCGTATCCACTCCTTACTCCACCCGGATCCGGTCCCGGATATCACAAACTATGCTCATGATGGCCAAGTACTCCATATATTCTGCTGAAGGAGCCTTAAATATCAAAGTAATATCCATCTCCTCAATCATCTTAGCTGTTAACCCCCAAAATCGGCGACCCTTCCCAAGGTCTCTAGCTCGCAAGTCGCGGTCCACTCAAGGGGACCCCCCCCCCCGAGGATCGCGATTTGCCTCGGCTTTCCCTTTTTGGCCCAAGAGGTTTGGCCAGGCTAACCATGCAGCATTGCTTCCTTGCAGGAGGCAAACCTATATCAGTTCGCAGGTTCGATCTATCGGCGCCAGTACCCGACCGAACCATCGCAAGGCTCGGCTCCCCTGTCCAGCCTGGCCCCAGGCTTCCGCCGTCAGGCCGCCCTCCTTAGGGGCGGCCTGGCCTCAGGCCGCCCCCTCTTTAGGGGCGGCCTGGCCTCAGGCCGCCCCTCTTTAGGGGCGGCCTGGCCTCAGGCCGCCCCCCTTAGGGGCGGCCTGGCCTCAGGCCGCCCCCCTTAGGGGCGGCCTGGCCTCAGGCCGCCCCCTCTTTAGGGGCGGCCTGGCCTCAGGCCGCCCCCTCTTTAGGGGCGGCCTGGCCTCAGGCCGCCCCCTCTTTAGGGGCGGCCTGGCCTCAGGCCGCCCCCCCTTTAGGGGCGGCCTGGCCTCAGGCCGCCCCCCTCTTTAGGGGCGGCCTGGCCTCAGGCCGCCCCCCTTAGGGGCGGCCTGGCCTCAGGCCGCCCCCCTTAGGGGCGGCCTGGCCTCAGGCCGCCCCCCTTAGGGGCGGCCTGGCCTCAGGCCGCCCCCTCTTTAGGGGCGGCCTGGCCTCAGGCCGCCCCCCTTAGGGGCGGCCTGGCCTCAGGCCGCCCCCCCTTAGGGGCGGCCTGGCCTCAGGCCGCCCCCCCTTTAGGGGCGGCCTGGCCTCAGGCCGCCCCCCTTAGGGGCGGCCTGGCCTCAGGCCGCCCCCCCTTAGGGGCGGCCTGGCCTCAGGCCGCCCCCCTTAGGGGCGGCCTGGCCTCAGGCCGCCCCCCCTTAGGGGCGGCCTGGCCTCAGGCCGCCCCCTCTTTAGGGGCGGCCTGGCCTCAGGCCGCCCCCCTTAGGGGCGGCCTGGCCTCAGGCCGCCCCCCTTAGGGGCGGCCTGGCCTCAGGCCGCCCCCCTTAGGGGCGGCCTGGCCTCAGGCCGCCCCCCCTTAGGGGCAACCTGGCCTCAGGCCGCCCCCCCTTTAGGGGCGGCCTGGCCTCAGGCCGCCCCCCTTAGGGGCGGCCTGGCCTCAGGCCGCCCCCCTTAGGGGCGGCCTGGCCTCAGGCCGCCCCCCCTTTAGGGGCTGCCTGGCCTCAGGCCGCCCCTCTTTAGGGGCGGCCTGGCCTCAGGCCGCCCCCCTTTAGGGGCGGCCTGGCCTCAGGCCACCCTTCCTAGGGGCGGGCCTGCTCCTCAGGCCTCCCCCTCTTCCTGTTCTTCAGGTTGGTGTCCGCCGAGGTCGTCTCAGTCCGCCGAGGTCGTCTCAGTCCGCCGAGGTCGTCGAAGATGACGTCACCGGGCCCCGCTTCTAGAAGATTCTCCCCGGGCCTATAAATACCCCTAGGACCTCTCATTCAGCATGATGTGGAGGAGAACTGCAACCTTGATCAAAGGCTGCGGACTCAGTTTTCTCAGTCCGTCAAGGTTGATCAAGCAAGGTCGGCGGACTCAAATCTCCAGTCTGCCTAGGTCGTCAAGGGCTGTGGACTTAGTTTTTCTGCTCTCAGCAGCTTGCGCGGCCTCCGCAGCCTCCGATTTCCAGTTCTCCCAGGTCGTCAGGAATTGTGGACTTAGCTTTTTCTGCCATCAGCAGGCAGCTTGGGCAGCTTCTGCAGCCTCAGTTTTCCAATTCTCTGCAGCCTCTTTTACTTGGTTTCTGGCACCTTCTTCCTCAGCCGCCAGCTTCCCCTATTGTACCCTTTACTGCTCTTTATGTAATGGTACAATAGCAAGTTGTAACTCTTCTTGAATAAAGGAAAAGCTCGTCGCAAGAGTGGCATTCAAGCCGCGGCGGGCGAAGTCTGCTGTTGCCGCTGCTAGTGGCCTCCTCTCTTCTTCTCCCCTCTCTCGGCGTCAACCTGCAAAGCTAACCATTCAAGTAGCTGTCTGCTCGACAGTACCAGATCAAGCTCCCTCTCTGCTCAAGCAAGCTCTTTCTCTGCTCGAGCAAGCCTTCTCCTCTATCCCCGCGACCCTTCTTCCTTCATCCTTAGCCTGTGAGATCGAACATCCGTTAACTGGTTGGAGCCGCATTTCGCGCATCAACTGTTAACACGCGACCTTCAGATCTCGATTAGACAAGTGAAAGCAGTGGTTACTCATGACAGACCATCAACCAGCCGAGAGTCTTTCTCCAAGTCCCAGTGATGATTCTCTTTGGGAGGCCTTAGAGCAATCTCGCAGAGAAACTGCCCAACAGTTTCAAGCCATCAACCGAACTCTAGCAGCTCTCACGCAGCAATTGGCAGCTCAATCTTCAGCAGCGCCAATCCCTCCAATCAATCCAGCACCAGCATCAGAGACTCCTCAAGTTTACCCACCGGCTTATCCGCCGGTCTATCCTCCTCTTTATACTCCAACCTTTCCGCAGGGGCCAGCAGCTCCCTTGCGATCTCAAGATGATGAGTTTGCAGCTCGTCAAAACTCCTTCCGGGAGGCTGCCCGGGGAAGTCCAGCCAGATTTTTGAACTTTCAGGGAAGTCACCCCTCCTCTTCAGCTCCTGCCTTTGCTCCTCCCGCAGCAACCTTTTACTCCTATCCTCCTGCTCCTTTTGCAACTACTGCTCATGCTCCTTAATTTTCTTATGCAGTAGAGCCAGAAGAGCCATCACCGTTTACGGAGAGTGTTCGGTATGAACCAACTCCAGTCAACTTCCGAGAGCCACGGTTGCCCATTTACACCGGGGAGACTGATCCTGTCAAGCATCTTCAAGCTTTTGAATCAGCCGTTGCTCTCAAGACCCTCTCCGATGCTACCAAGAGCAAGCTCCTCATAACGACCTTTGATGGTCAAGTAAGAGACTGGTTCTATGGACTGCGACCTCAGTCAATCTCTTCCTTTACGGATTTGCGAAGGGAGTTCCTGCTCAGGTTTTCTACCTCTTCAAAGAGGAAGGGAGGCCCGGAAGCCCTCTTTGAGATCAGGCAGCGAGATAATGAGACTTGGTCTCATTTTGTGGATCGTTTTTAGAAAGAAATCCTAGACATTGAGATCGTTGATCAAGAAATGTATCGAGTAGCTCTTATTCACGGCCTGCGTGAAGGTCCGCTAAAGTTTGAAGCAAACGTCCGAGCACCAAGAACTTATCAAGAGTTGATTGGTTTAGCCAACTCATATATCCGCGGTGAAAAGAGCAACCCCAGCTTCGTCTCCAGACTTGTATCGGAGAAAAACTCTTCTTCCTACAGACAGCCTCCGAGGTCCCCTCGGAAAGACCTTCCCTCTCTCTCCAGGAAAGCAAGAAGATTTCAGCATCATCAACACCCCTTCCAAGGCCAAGATCGTGCCCAAGAACGGCTGCTACCATTGTCAGCACCATCTCCGCTAGCAGCTTCGATTCATCAGCAAGATGATGGCTCGCCTAACTCTGAACTAGATGAGTTCATGCAAGAAGTTTGCCAGATCATGAAAGATAGGGCATATTCCAAAAGGCCCTACCAACCGGCGAATCAGAGATCAAGAAATTCAGACCCTTTCTGTGAATTCCACAAAGAGAAAGGTCATTTAACTTAAAATTGCAAGGCCCTTCGGCGATTGGTTGAAAGATTGCTTATCGAGGGCAAGATCGATGACCTGGTCAAGAAGATTGATTCTGCAAAACCTTCCACCTCCAAGGGCAAGGAGGTGGCTGAGGGTCAGCAGGAGTGCATAGAGATACATGATGAGGGCCGGCTGGGGCTCGTTGATATTCAAAGTGAGTGCATAGATGTCGTTGACGAAGGTCCCCTTGGAAGGCTGTTTTGAAGCAAAGAGGACACAGTTCTTGCGTCATCAGCTATGACCGATCGCAGTTCCTCAAAGCCCCTCATGATCGTGACTGGTTGCCTTTGCTTTACTCTTCAAACATTCTATTTTTCAGCACTTCTAAGTGTTTCATTTTTTCATTCAATAAAGCTTACGTCAGAGATCTCATACTGACACAGTTCCCTTTTTGTGATGCTTCTTCTCCATACTTTTCTCTTTGCCAAAGAGATCACTAAAACCAGCGAGATATCGCCAAGTCTTGCTCAGTGCCCCCTTGAGATTGTCCTCTGGCGTAAAACCACAGTGACCACATATGATGAGGAGTTTTCTCATATGTGTGTAGTGGGGGCCGTTCAACTCTCATGCGGAGGATGACGGGGCTTCGGATCCCGGCCGATGTCTAGAGCAGTGTGAGTGCCTAGGGGAGGCCTCCTGTGATAGTTCTATCGTGCTCCGTTAGGGATACGTTACAGTTACGATGATCTTGGCATGACAAGCAATGGCAATCAAGTGTAGCCTTGTCTCCTCGATCATCTCACAACTGTGACGGCCGAACACTCTATGGTACTCTCAATCCGTGCCTCCGCGGGACTCACAACTCCGCTGATCAATCCGCAGACAAGCAATAGGCCACTTGGCGCAACTAGTCTAATTGATCAGCGATGCTTGTAACCCGAGGCAAGAGAGCAGTGCATCTGTCGATCCTTCTTAGGATTATTTTCTTGTTTATTTGTGCCCTTCTAAAGGATGCGCGGCCAGCCCGCTTTGGTTAGGACTACACCCAGGATGACTTTGGCAAGTGATGCATAACGCCCACGGGGAACACCTGTGGCAGCATTCAACCTTTTAGTTCATCCTCGGGATGTAGCTCCCCCCCTTCTCTTCTTTTTTTACCTTCTCGCAGGTTTGCAGGTTGAATACAACCTATTCTAAAAATCTGCAATACTTCTCTTGGCTTATGATCATCCTATATACACTGCCTGCATAAGCCCTTATCAGATGATGGTCAACAAGTTCTCTTATCAAATGTTAACTACACATCATTTATTCTCAGCATATGATTCTTCTTGATTAGCAGACCATGTCATCATTGAATCTAATTTCGGACTTTCTTATCTTGCTGATCTGGGTCTTCACGTTGATATTGGTCACACAAGAGAGAATCGTCATCACGGTTTGAACTTTATTCAATTAATAGCATAGCTTGCCAGGTAACTCTTCTATTACCTGATCATATCCTATCATATCAATAGGGAACATCCGCAAGTTCCTCTCAGGTACTTATGACTCAGTTTTCTTCCCTGTCATATCTGCTTGCTTATTCTCTTTTTGCAGAAGCTAGCAGATAGTAGCAAGTTCCTTTCAGATACTTGCACCTTACTCTCCTACCATATCTGTTGCTTACCTTTCTTTTGCAGAGGTCAACAGATACCAGCAAGTCCTTTTCAACACAGGTACACACAAGATATACCTCCTTTTACCTGTATTGATTTTTTCTTCGCAGGTAAAAAATAGGCAATGATAAATTTGTTCTGAGGAGGGACATCAGGTTCTATCTCTCCTGAACTCTAATTTTTCTCTCCTGATTTCTGAGGGAAGGATCGCGATTTTTTGTGGGTCTCCTACTTTTTCGAAGTTCCTTCGGAACTTAAAAAAGTGCGGGGATTATGTTAACCCCCAAAATCGGCGACCCTTCCCAAGGTCTCTAGCTCGCAAGTCGCGGTCCACTCAAGGGGACCCCCCCCCCCGAGGATCGCGATTTGCCTCGGCTTTCCCTTTTTGGCCCAAGAGGTTTGGCCAGGCTAACCATGCAGCATTGCTTCCTTGTAGGAGGCAAACCTATATCAGTTCGCAGGTTCGATCTATCGGCGCCAGTACCCGACCGAACCATTGCAAGGCTCGGCTCCCCTGTCCAGCCTGGCCCCAGGCTTCCGCCGTCAGGCCGCCCTCCTTAGGGGCGGCCTGGCCTCAGGCCGCCCCCTCTTTAGGGGCGGCCTGGCCTCAGGCCGCCCTCTTTAGGGGCGGCCTGGCCTCAGGCCGCCCCTCTTTAGGGGCAGCCTGGCCTCAGGCCGCCCCCCTTAGGGGCGGCCTGGCCTCAGGCCGCCCCCTCTTTAGGGGCGGCCTGGCCTCAGGCCGCCCCCTCTTTAGGGGCGGCCTGGCCTCAGGCCGCCCCCCCTTTAGGGGCGGCCTGGCCTCAGGCCGCCCCCCCTTTAGGGGCGGCCTGGCCTCAGGCCGCCCCCCCTTTAGGGGCGGCCTGGCCTCAGGCCGCCCCCCTCTTTAGGGGCGGCCTGGCCTCAGGCCGCCCCCCTTAGGGGCGGCCTGGCCTCAGGCCGCCCCCCCCCCCCCCTTAGGGGCGGCCTGGCCTCAGGCCGCCCCCCTTAGGGGCGGCCTGGCCTCAGGCCGCCCCCCCTTAGGGGCGGCCTGGCCTCAGGCCGCCCCCTCTTTAGGGGCGGCCTGGCCTCAGGCCGCCCCCCTTAGGGGCGGCATGGCCTCAGGCCGCCCCCCTTAGGGGCGGCCTGGCCTCAGGCCGCCCCCCCTTAGGGGCGGCCTGGCCTCAGGCCGCCCCCCCTTAGGGGCGGCCTGGCCTCAGGCCGCCCCCCTTAGGGGCGGCCTGGCCTCAGGCCGCCCCCCCTTAGGGGCGGCCTGGCCTCAGGCCGCCCCCCTTAGGGGCGGCCTGGCCTCAGGCCGCCCCCCCTTAGGGGCGGCCTGGCCTCAGGCCGCCCCCTCTTTAGGGGCGGCCTGGCCTCAGGCCGCCCCCCCTTTAGGGGCGGCCTGGCCTCAGGCCGCCCCCCCTTTAGGGGCGGCCTGGCCTCAGGCCGCCCTTCCTAGGGGCGGGCCTGCTCCTCAGGCCTCCCCCTCTTCCTGTTCTTCAGGTTGGTGTCCGCCGAGGTCGTCTCAGTCCGCCGAGGTCGTCTCAGTCCGCCGAGGTCGTCTAAGATGACGTCACCGGGCCCCGCTTCTAGAAGATTCTCCCCGGGCCTATAAATACCCCCCAGGACCTCTCATTCAGCATGATGTGGAGGAGAACTGCAACCTTGATCAAAGGCTGCGGACTCAGTTTTCTCAGTCCGTCAAGGTTGATCAAGCAAGGTCGGCGGACTCAAATCTCCAGTCCGCCCAGGTCGTCAAGGGCTGTGGACTTAGTTTTTCTGCTCTCAGCAGCTTGCGCGGCCTCCGCAGCCTCCGATTTCCAGTTCTCCCAGGTCGTCAGGAATTGTGGACTTGGCTTTTTCTGCCATCAGCAGGCAGCTTGGGCAGCTTCTGCAGCCTCAGTTTTCCAATTCTCTGCAGCCTCTTTTACTTGGTTTCTGGCACCTTCTTCCTCAGCCGCCAGCTTCCCCTATTGTACCCTTTACTGCTCTTTATGTAATGGTACAATAGCAAGTTGTAACTCTTCTTGAATAAAGGAAAAGCCCGTCGCAAGAGTGGCATTCAAGCCGCGGCGGGCGAAGTCTGCTGTTGCCGCTGCTAGCGGCCTCCTCTCTTCTTCTCCCCTCTCTCGGCGTCAACCTGCAAAGCTAACCATTCAAGTAGCTGTCTGCTCGACAGTACCAGATCAAGCTCCCTCTCTGCTCAAGCAAGCTCTTTCTCTGCTCGAGCAAGCCTTCTCCTCTATCCCCGCGACCCTTCTTCCTTCATCCTTAGCCTGTGAGATCGAACATCCGTTAACTGGTTGGAGCCGCATTTCGCGCATCAACATTAGCCAACTCCATACTCATCAACCGAGACTCTGGGCTCGATCCTGGTATTTTTCTACTCAATACATCGGCTACTGAGTTCGCTTTTCCGGGGTGGTAGTTCAAGGTGAACTCATAGTCGCATAGAAATTCTAACCACCGCCATTGTCTTAAGTTCAACTCCTTCTGAGTATGAACGTACTACATGTTTTTATGGTCTGAAAAGATCTCGTAGTGGACGCCGTATAAATAATGCCTCCCAAACCTTCAAGGCGAACACCACTGCTCCCAGCTCCAAATCATGAACCGGGTAATTGATTTTGTGCTTCTTCAATTGTCTTGAAGCATAAGCAATCACATGCCCGTGCTGCATCAATACCGCTCCCAACCCTTGATATGACGCGTCTTTGTAAACTTGAAATCCTTCCTTCCCAAGCGGAAGGACAAGGATGGGGGCGGAGGTAAGTCTATCCTTCAATTATTGGAACACATCTTCATATTGGGGTGTCCACTCATACGGCACACCTTTCTTTATTAGGGAAGTAAGGGGAAGAGCAATCTTTGAGAATCCCTTTACGAACTTGCGGTAGTACCCGGCAAGTCCAAGGAAACTCCGCACATCGGCCGCCGACTTTAAGGGTGACCACTCCTATACGACACGCACTTTGGCCAGATCCATAACTAGCCCATCCCCACTGATCACATGACCCAAGAAGGCAACCTCCTTAAGCCAGAATTCACATTTGCTAAATTTTGCATACAAGGCGTGCTCCTTCAATTTCTTCAACACCAAGGTCAGGTGCTCTCCATGCTCCTCTTCCGTCCTTGAGTAGACTAGGATATCGTCGATGAAAACAATGACGAAGATGTACAAATAGGGCTCAAATACCTTGTTCATCAGGCTCATGAAAGCCGAAGGGGCATTTGTGAGCCCAAACGGCATTACGGTGAACTCGTACAACCCATATCTTGAACTAAAGGCTGTTTTCTGGATGTCCCCTTCTTGTATTCTTAATTGGTAATACCATGAGCGCAAGTCTAGCTTAGAAAACCAATGCGCTCCCACTAGTTGATCGAACAACTCGTCGATCTGAGGTAGCGGGTAAGTGTTCCGCACCGTCAACCGATTGAGTTCTCGATAATCTATGCACAGACGCAGGGTTCCGTTCTTCTTCTTCACGAACAATACAGGGGCTCCCCAGGGTGACGATCTGGGGCGAACAAACCCTGACTCCACCAATTCTTGTAGTTGAACTCTAAACTCTGCGAGTTCTTTCGGGGCCATTCGGTAAGGGGCCTTGGTGTTGGGTATTGTATCCATAATTACCTGGATTTGAGGAAGCCTCCTGTCTAGCTAAGATGAATCCACAATGTATTTGATCATTTGTTTTAAAGTTGGGCTTGCAGTTATTCCACGCTAAGTACACACCAATGTCAGGGTGCAGTGGGTCAATATACACGGGTCTGTGTAACGTAATCCCTCGTTGAGTAGATTAGTGTGTTGACCTACGTGTACTCTCTCTATTGGAGTGTACTTACTTTATAGTATAGGGGTGAGAAAGATCAAGAGCAGACAAGGAGCAAGGATGGGCCAAAGTGCAGCTCACGGGTGGAAAGACGAAAAATCGTCTAAGTAGAAATCATCGAGAATCAATAAGTGATTCTCGCCGAATCGTCGAGAATCACTCGCTGATTCTTGCCGATTGCAGCCGGCTGTCTCAACGCCGTCTTGATTTCTGCTCAAGGAAGAATCGTCGAGAATCACTAGTTGATTCTCGCCGAATCGACGAGAATGACTTTGCATTCTCGTCGATCCGTTGAGAATGGATATTGATTCTTGCTGATTCTCTCCGGATGGCTAGATCTTCAGCCAGATTTCTGCCAAGTAGAATTCGGCGAGAATCATAAGTGATTCTCTCCGAATCGTCGAGAATCACCTCTGATTCTCGCCGAATTTTCCTTGGGAGAAATTCTTGTGCTCGCTGGACCGGACCAAGTTCCAGGCGCTGTTTTTAAACCGGAGCTTGGGTTTCTTTTAGTAGGGCCCACAACGGTCATATTGTATGACCTACTGTATAAATACATCGGTATTTTGAACAGTAAACACATGCATATACAAGAAAGAATACTGAGCCGCCGACGTAACCTAACTCGCGGATTTATCTTCTGCCACCGCTGTCGCTCGGGAGGATTGTCGCCGCCTGTGATCGTGGATACCTCCTAATCTCCCGGCGACAGAAGTTCAGCCAAGCAACGCGTCTCACGTGTCTATCCAGAGATCTCTTGTCTCTTGATTCATTGATCGGGAATACCTTCCCTTTCCGAATCGATCGAGACGATCGATTCTAGTGTGACCGTTGGTAGACCTTGCTAGCTTAGCTACAAAGGTTGGATCTCTAAATCTCAGCCGCCGCACTTCTTGCCGCCGCCGATCCCGAACGCCAAGACGCCGCTCTTCTTGCTGCCGCCGGTTTCGTGGAGATTCATTCTAAGTGAGTGCTAGGTTGTGGACTCTTTGTCTTCGTCAAGAACGCATCATCGAACGAAGAGGGACACCGAGCACTCAATAAGAAGTTTGTATAGTTTATACATTCCATTTTATTTTTGTTATAAAGGAACGTAGGTTCCTCGTTGTAAGGGTTGGGTGCAACCCGTGGTGGAGGAGTGGTGACTCCTTCTATTGGAAGGGTTCCTTCCGTTAGTGTGAGGATTGGATTTCAATCCGGTTGGTGAAGAGATCGAGTCGTCCCTTGTTGGGAGATAGGTCGAAGGGGGAAAGTGGACGTACCCAAATCGGGGAACCACTATAACTGCTAGTGTCTGTTTGTGCTGTGTTGTTTTGTTTACTTGTGAAGATAGAATTTTAATTCCGCTAAAATCGCGGCAAGACACCTATTCCCCCCCATAGGTGAAGGTAGTTGGCACTAGGTGGACTTTCAAGTGGTATCAGAGGGAGGTTACTCATCAAAGGGGTTAACACCTCGAGTAACTTCCTGCCTCTAGTGTCAACAAGAAGATCAGACTCAAGCATGGAGTGGGATTATTATGTCCCTCCTCTAAGACTCCCCTCATGTACAAAGGAGTACTACCCCATCTGGAAGATGAGAGTTATATTTCATCTGGAGGCTATTGACCCTCGGGCGTCACTCATCTTGGAAGAGGGTCCCTTCATTCCCATGAAGGCTTCCGGTTCAAGAAAGGATATCCAAATCCCCAAGTGTCCCGAAGAGATGTCTGAGACCGAGCTCTCACTGTTCAACTTGGACAAGTTAATACGTCAGATCATCACTGACGTCTGGTCTGGTGTATCTAGTTCAAGAGTGGACAAGTGTTGGACGGCCAAGTCCATGTGGCAAACCATCTCAGATCTCATGATGGGATCAGAGAAAGCAGGGACCAGTTGTCAGCAAGAAGATGAAGCCTATGTGGGGGTCCTCATTTCTGAAGATGAAGGGCATGATCAATTTGTCAGTATCAGGGCTCCTGTGTCCTTGTCAGAGAATGAAGAAGAAGTTGAGGAAAGCAGTTCTGATGAAGCTAACTCAACAGTCTCTGCCGATCTTGACGGTAACCCTGAACAGCAAAGCCAGAAGCAGGTAACTTCTTTTTCATGCCCCTCTCCTCTTGTTGTTCCTGAAGACAGGAATAGTTCAGAGGATTGTCCCTCTAGTGATGCAAGGGATATGGATAGCTCCAATCAGATGATTGAAAATCTTGAATCCCTTCAGTGTGCTCTTCTGAAGAGCAACTCACTTGTTGAGGAGCAAGCTAAGGAGATTGCTCAGCTGAAGACCTTGATGAATATCCAAGTGGAATCCATCAAGGTCAAGGAATCAAAGATCTCGGATCTCGAAAGTCGTCTAGAGACCGAGAAGAGAATAGTTTCTAACTTTTCCACGATAGATGCTATCAAGAGAAAAGAAGAAAATGGGTGGATCTCCCGAATTATTAATTCGTGGAGAAATGGGGAAACTGTGTTCAGACCCCCCACCCCGAGTAGGAAGGGCACTCATCATGCCTTCAGGTATGACCATAGAAACAACGTTGGTCACTGAAAGAATGATCAGCCCTCAGGTGGAAATACCCACGGTGCCAGAGCTGTCATGGCTACCCATGAGAGAATACCCAAGGCTCATTCTGAAGCCTTTGTATTCTCAGACTCAGCCCCAACTCATCATGAATATGCAGGAACCAGCTCTCACTACAGTACTTTCCACCCTAGGACACAGGAAAGGGGGGTTAGGAAACATGTGGTAAGTACCCATGGGGCCTCTGGAAGTGTGCTGACTGAAAGGAAGGCACCACCTCCCAGGCCTCATGACACTCATCACATGCATTCTGACCACCCTCCCACGTGTCATGGTGGAAAAGGAAATTTTGTGAGAAGAACCAGCTCTATCCTGTTTAGACCTGAGATCATGACTACCTCAGTCAGTAGGTCAGGTCTGAAACGGCAATACAACATTCACGAGTGTTGGTGCTGTGGCAAGGTGGGTCACTTTACCATAGATTGTTGGCACAACCCCTCTGTGTCAAGGGAAAGGGCATATCCACCTCCTCTGGGCAGAGTTAGCCTTCCTAACAGGATTCCTGTGGGAAGGCATTCGTGTTTTTATGCTGACAAGAACCTAGGACCCAATACATATTGGGTCCCTAAGGTAGGGTAATTCCTTTTTGCAGGGTAGTCTAGGTTCCTGTAAACATGATGGGAACTAGACAGGAGACATTCCAAGAATGACTTGGAAAAAATATCTGGAATAAGAGCAGTGCTATCTACAATGGCATACTCAAATTGAACACCTGGTGTGCATTAAACAGAAGATCTAAATGATAAATCTTATGATCCCAGGTACCTGCGTTCAGATTCAATATTTGAGCCAAGTTATATTGATATTCACATATATATCCACACAAATTTGTGAATTCCTTCTCTAAGGTAAGTGGTTATGTGCATAAATACACATATATGCTTTTACACCTAAGGACAGATTAAAAGTGTAAAATGATCTTTAGATACAATTTCACGGAATTCTTGGTAGTTACACATTGATACATTTGAAAATGAACCTCAGCAGGCATAAGTCAGCCCGCTTAAAATTAAGAAGGTACGTCAATGGGTGTTACAAAAGATTACAACTGATATCAAAATATTTTGTATATCTCGAACGAGAAATAACTTAATAAAATTATGTGACACACAATTAATATGCCTCCTAACAAAATTACTTGTCTAGGGGGTAACAAAGTTCTTATGCATCGTAACGCTGTGTGGAAAATTCCGTCTAAACCCTCGGTAGAAAACATTTAGAAAAATCTGTCGGAATCTCGTCGAACCCGCCCGATTCGCTACAGTATATATATAGAGGATATCCCGCCGACTCTTCATTTCCCGTCTATTCGCTTTCCCCCCAAATCGCGAGCTTCCCTACGGTCGACTGGTAGCTCGCTGACTCTTCATTTCCCTTACCCGCCGACTCTTCATTTCCCTTTTTCAGTGCTCCGTCGACTGGTAGCTCGCGGCCTGAATCGATCCCGACGGTCTAGGCTTCAATCCCCGGGCATCCCGTCGATCCCCAAATCGCGAGCTTCCGGAGCCCGTCCGGGCATTCCCTTCGATCCCGTTATTTCCGTCTCCGTAATACTGGCACTCCTCGGCTTAGGGTAACGATTTCTTCCCCCTTGCAGTGGCTTGTTGTTAGTATAGCTTCCTACTAGAGTTACTGACCAGGCTTAGACTTGGACATTTCCTCCGTAGGTTTAAAATGGCTCCAAGAACCACCGCTGGACTTGTCACTGGATGTGAGCTAGTTCGAACAGGCTTTTCTCATGCCTCAGATGAGTTCAGAAACATCATTCTCATGCTTGAAGAGGCTGGACTCACATTCATCCTGGAGCACCCCTGCAAGATACTGGATAAGGAAGTGATGGAATTCTTTGCGACTGCCAAACTTCAGCATGAAGATACTGTCATCAAGTGTAAGATTGCCGAGGCAAGGATCAAAATGTCTGCAAGGAAACTGACTCAACACCTACAGCTCTCCAGCTCTGATCAAGAGGATTATCTGGAAGAACAGGATCGAGAACGGACTCTTCTATTCTGTGGTCTACCCAGAGGAATCAAATCCATCAAGAGGAAGGAGATGAACGAGGAAGGGAAGCTTCTGTATGACATCGTCGGGAAAGTCCTGATCTGTAAGCCAGGCTCTCACGATCTTATCTAAGGTGAGATGTTCAAGATCTTAGTGGTGATTGTATGTCGGAAGCGATTCAACTGGGGGGCCATGCTGTTTGAAAGAATAAAGGATACTCTGCGAATCCCCAGCTTTGGACAGATTATCAGTCTCTATCTTAACCAACTGGATAGAGACACGTTTGATATGAGCAAAGGAGTTCCCATCCACTATCTGAAGAAGATGGACTCCAGTGTCTTTGATAGATAGGAGAGACGGATAGGGCAAGCTGTCGTGGAAGAAGAACGCGATGAATCCCCAGCTGTGTCCTATGGGGCTGAGGACAATAGAACCCCAGCAGATTCTGTGGCTGTCCCCGGTGAAGTTCCTGATCTGCTTACTGCAGGAACTGAGGGGGAGTCTCTATCCGCTCCTGCTGATGTCAGATCTGACATCTCTCAGATAGCTAGGGATGCAGTTGAGAACCTGCAAGAAGAAAGTGAAGATGTGGTGGAAGATGAGGCGGCCCTGAACGATAATGATCTGGGAGACGGAGGTGATGTCGAGGAGAATGACGAGTAAAATTTAGACAATGCCTCAGTTGAGATTGCGAACATGGATGATGAGGAGGAGGAAGAAGGAATTGAGGGGATGGAAGTGTTAGATCCTCGGGATGATGCTGAAGTTCCATCTGAGGAATAAGCTCCTGAGGAGTCTTGTGCATGAATGGAGGGGGAGCCCTCCCAGCAACCTTTGGTAAGCATTCCTGAACAACCTACCGTGGCTGCCAGCATTCCCCCCGTGGAACCTGTTCTAGTGTCCAGTTCACCAAGTGCCTCTGCTGAAGGGCCAGACCAAGGATTGCCTGAGGATCATCCACTGCAAGCTAATCTGGCAAATCATACTGTCAATATAGTTCAAGGAATTCTGGATGAGCTAAAGGCCTCGTTTGAGAAAACACAAGCCAACGTCTAAAAAGGGTTAAAGAATTTGAGGATCTAATACTAAAGAACATTGTGGAAATCAATCACAAGTTGGACGCCATGGAAAAGAAATTCGACAAAAAGTATACTGCAGCCGGCACAGCTGTCTCTCTGCTGATGCAAGGTCTTAAAAAGAACACAGATGATCTGGCTGTCGTAAATCAGAATGCACATGTTGTGGCTAATAGCATCCAAAAATTTGATGCCAACATGGTGATTCTGAACGCGGATCAAAAGACCCTGTTGAATGAGTTTTCAAAGACAGTAAAGCACATTGATGTGTCCCTACACGCTTTCGCAAACTCAATTGCTGTGGAAGCCAAAAAGGGGGAGGAAGATTACAAAGCTAAGATGGCAGGGCTTCAACAAATAATACTAGACAACTTCGATCAATCTAATAGGTACGTTTTTAAATCTAACAGATAATAATTGACAACTAAACTTCAATCAATCTAACAAATAATAATTAACACCTTCGATCAATCGAATAGGTATGTTTTTGACATGGCCCACTGGTTAGTACAACAGGCGTCGGGCATACACGTTCTGGTTGCCCCTCCGGAAGAGACTGCTGCTGATGCGGAAGAACAAAGGGTTGAACGAGTTCCACTGAGTGAGGTTGAATCTAAGAAGGCTGCTAGGGCTACTGCAAGAGCTGAGCGCAGTGCCTGGTTTGACGAAGAAGCTCTAACAAGAGCTAAAGGCAAGAGAAAAACTCAAGAAGGAACATCCAATGAAACGCAAACTGAAAATAAAATCAGATTGAAGGAGGATGAAGTGAGAAACGAAAGGTGGAGTCCGGTATCAAGGAGTATCATTTTGGACACATTTACCCTACAACAGAGGGGGGGGAGATAAATCAGAACGATGTTTATAGTCAGTACGAGTGGGAGCTGCACAAGACCTTTGAAGCTAAACGGAACATCTTCTTCAGGTCCAACACTGTGGCAGATAAAGCTCCTCCTCCCAGATACTATCCGAATCCAAAGGAATACTTCGAAATACAAAGCAGGAGACACTTGGCGCAGCAACTAAAAGACGAAATAGCTAAGGAGAAAGAGACCTAGGATTTTAGCTAATGTACTCCTTATTGTTTATCATTATTATCATGTTAACATATGAACAATTATTGTGGATATCTATAAATATATGTGATGACATGATTGACTCTAGTATTGCTCTGCTTGCATTTATTATTCTTCTCTTTTCTTCTCTTGATTTGTTGTATGTATTATCTGGATTGGTGAAATTCATCTTAGCTAGTAGGATTTTGGCTTCCTCAAATAGGGGGAGATTGTTGGGTATTGTATCCACAATTACCTGGATTTAAGGAAGCCTCCTGTCTAGCTAAGATGAATCCACAATGTATTTGATCATTTGTTTTCAAGTTGTTCTTGCAGTTATTCCATGCTAAGTACACACCAATGTCAGGGTACAGTGGGTCAATATACACGGGTCTGCGTAACGTAATCCCTCGTTGAGAAGATCAGTGTGTTGACCTACGTGTACTCTCTTTATTGGAGTGTACTTACTTTCAAGTATAGGGCTGAGAAAGATCAAGAGCAGACAAGGAGCAAGGATTGGCCAAAGTGCAGCTCACGGGTGGAAAGACGAAAAATCGTCTAAGTAGAAATCGTCGAGAATCAATAAGTGATTCTCGCCGATTCGACGAGAATCACTAGTGATTCTCGCCGAATCATCGAGAATCACTCGCTGATTCTTGCTGATTGCAGCCGGATGTCTCAACGCCGTCTTTATTTCTGCTCAAGGCAGAATTGTCGAGAATCACTAGTTGATTCTCGCCGAATCGACGAGAATGACTTTGCATTCTCGTCGATCCGTCGAGAATGGATATTGATTCTTGCCGATTCTCTCCGGATGGCTAGATCTTCAGCCAGATTTCTGCCAAGTAGAATTCGGCGAGAATCATAAGTGATTCTCGCCGAATCGTCGAGAATCACCTCTGATTCTCGCCGAATTTTCCTTGGGCGAAATTCTTGTGCTCGCTGGACCGGACCAAGTTCCAGGCGCTGTTTTGAAACCGGAGCTAGGGTTTCTTTTAGTGGGGCCCACAACGGTCATATTATATGACCTACTGTATAAATACATCGGTATTTTTAACAGTAAACACACGCATATACAAGAAAGAATACCGAGCCGCCGACGTAACCTAACTCGTGGATTTCTCTTCCGCCACCGCCGTCGCTCGGGAGGATTATCGCCGCCTGTGATTGTGGATACCTCCTGATCTCCCGGTGACAGAAGCTCAGCCAAGCAACGCGTCTCACGTATCTATCCAGAGATCTTTTGTCTCTTGATTTGTTGATCGGGAATACCTTCCCTTTCCGAATCGATTGAGACGATCGATCCTAGTGTGACTGTTGGTAGACCTTGCTAGCTTAGCTACAAAGGTTGGATCTCTAAAGCTCAGCCGCCGCACTTCTTGCCACCGCCGATCCCGAACGCCAAGACGTCGCTCTTCTTGCTGCCGCCGGTTTCGTGGAGATTCATTCTAAGTGAGTGCTAGGTCGTGGACTCTTCGTCTTCGTCAAGAACGCGTCATCAAACAAAGAGGGACACCAAGCACTCAATAAGAAGTTTGTATAGTTTATACATTCCATTTTATTTTTGTTGTAAAGGAACGTAGGTTCCTCGTTGTAAGGGTTGGGTGCAACCCGTGGTGGAGGAGTGGTGACTCCTTCTGTTGGAAGGGTTCCTTCCGTTAGTGTGAGGATTGGATTTCAATCCGGTTGGTGAAGAGACCGAGTCGTCCCTTGTTGGGAGATAGGTCGAAGGGGGAAAGTGGACGTACCCAAATCGGGGAACCACTATAACTGCTAGTGTCTGTTTGTGCTGTGTTGTTTTGTTTACTTGTGCAGGTAGAATTTTAATTCCGCTAAAATCACATCAAGACACCTATTCCCCCGCCCCATAAGTGAAGGTAGTTGGCACTAGGTGGACTTTCACTTGGATACATGCTTGGCACCCGGTAAGAGATTAATTTGGAAGTCAACCTCTCTATGCGGAGGTAATCCTGGCAGTTTCTAAGGAAATACCTCGGGGAAGTCCCGCACCACCCGTACGTCTTTTACGTCCAATGCTACTTCCTTCAACTCAAACCAGATCATAAAAACTTCATCCCCCTTCATGTGGGCTTTTATAACCTGAACGGATGATAACGTCAGACGAGGTGTGAAGTTAATACCTTGGAAGATGACATTGGAGTCTCCATGTATCAAATAGATACACTTCTCTGCGCAGTCGATCCTTGCAAAGTGCTAGTCCAACCAAGTCATGCCCAGAATGATGTCAAATTTCGGCATTTTCAAGACAGTGGCAGGCGTAACGAGAGTCCTTGCCTCAATAAGTACCTCAAGCTCGCACTTAGCGGTTGCAACCATATCCGAGCCGTCAAGAAGGCACACTAGTCGGGCTATTCCAGTAAAATATTGCACACCCTCCATGTCCTTAATGAAATCCTCGGACATAAAGGAGTGTGAGGCACCGGTATCGAACAGCGCATAGGATGTCTTTCCGCCAACTATCACGGTGCCTAAGTACCAATAATCAAAACTTATTTCTAGATAGCTAATATGTCGTAAGTAACTTAAGTTTAACTCAAAAAACATGGAAGCTTACTACACGTACCTGCAATAACATTCTGGGGATTCCATTCTTGCGCCATGTCTAGCGCGTACACTTGATCCTGGGCAGGGCCGGGGTTACCTCCTCGCGGTCCTTGTCCTCGACCACGCATGTAACCCCGCCCTCGATGGGCCGCCAGAGGGAGAGCGGGAGGGGAGTTCCCAAACAATTGTGGGCAATAGCGTCGAATGTGACCCGGTTGGTTGCATTCAAAACACACCAGCCCAGGGCGCCTCTCGAGTTACTGAAATTGCTGAGGCTGTGGCAGTGGAGGCAATGCGAGCGGTTGCGAAACCGGATGCTCCACCCTATAGTTTCAGTGGGCACGCCCTCCACCTCTTTGATATCCTCCTCCTCTTCTAAAGTCTTGTCTCCTTCTATTGCTCAGGCCAGCTTCCATAACGCCCTCTACAGGTCTCTTACCACTGCCCAAGTGGTCCACCTCCAATCTTTTTGCCATATCGATGATCTCCGCCAATCTAGCATCCGCTATAAACAAAAGGTCCTGCCTTAGGGGATCTCGCAGCCCTTTGTAGAAACGCTTGGCGTAACCTTTATCATCTAAATTGTATTAGTCTGCGAACCTTGTGAGATATTGGAACTCTCGCTAGTATTCCGTAACCGTCTTCGATCCTTGTTTCAGTAGAAGAAACCTCTCCTCAAGTTCATCTCGAGCGGATGAAGGAATGAAATGATCCAAGAAAACATCCGAGAATTTGCTCCAACTTATCTCTGTATAGACTCGGCCTTGGAAGGTCGAGCTCATGAGTGACTTCCACCACCTCTTAGCATGTAGCTCCAAGGTGGACACCGCCAATGACACAGCCATGTTGGCTGGACAACATATACCAACCAATAACTCCTATACTGTATCAAGCCATTCCTCCGTGCGCACGACTGACTCCGTCCCAAGGTAAGTGGGAGGGGAGAGAGCCCGAAAGGCGCTCAGCCAGTTAGAGCCCGGGACCTGTTGTAGCACCGGAGGCTGCTGTGCCCTAAAAGCATCCAAGATGGCGGTGAGCATCTGCCCCAACTCGGACTGTTGGAACTGAGTGGGTATGGAAGGGGCAGGAGTGCCCCCAAACAACTCAACACACACTGGAATCTATACGTAGAATGCAAACTTATGGTCAGGTTGGCTAATATAAAGGTCAGAGTTAGACAAACTTAGTGTGAATTATATATGGGCACACCACTGCTTCCGCTAAGTCTGTTTGTCCCCAAACTGACTAGTCGAACGGGAGTGGCCCATTGTTGAATGACTTCTATTGTTGAGGATCGTATCAAACTGATACCATTTGTAAGACCCCCCTCCCCGAACACAAAACATGACACGAGAGGGGTCTGAAAGTGAGGGGATAAGATACTTACTACTCTAGTGGAGGGGTGAATAGAGTATTCAAAAATTAAGGAGACTCTAAACACTTCTCTTAGAGCAATTTGCGGAATATAAAAATAAAAGCTTTAAACCTAAAGCCTAACTGAGTGTAGTGAATAAAAGAGAAGCTCACTTAATTTTCAGTTGAACTTGTATCCTAACACAGCAACTAACAACCTAGATAAAACTATCACAGCCACAGAGCAATGATTAAAATAAGCAACAGACAACACAAGAGCTTTATAGTGGTTCCCCAATTGGGTACATCCACTCTTCTACCACCCTGGTAGGAATCCACTACAGGTTTTTGATCAGGTGCCCTGTCACCAGTAGATCTGCTTAAGGTAAATCTAAAGACCCTTCAGGCTTTTGATCAGGTGCCTAAAAATAAAATACATAGGTTTTTGATCAGGTGCCCTGCCACCAATGGTTCACTTTTGAAGGGAGTAATTACCCTTTTACATGAGGTTGAAAGAGAGAATTAAGATGTCTTCTTTGTATTCAGAGAAGCTAGTGGATGGCTCTAAATATATCAAAGCTCCCCCTGGCTTAGAGAATGTCCAGGAAGAAGCTTTGCTTCAGGGTGTAGGATCTCCAAATTGCTTAAGAAGACTTTCTGATGCAGCCTTGAAGAAGACTCTAGATTTTGAATGAATGTTCTTCTTCAGCAGCTTTTGCAATCTGGGAGAGTTTGCAATAATGAATGTTCAGCAATCTGGGAGGTTCTTCTTCTTGAAAGCTTGAACTCTGAGTATTGATTTTCCTGAAGACAGGATGAACTCAGGAAGAAGAAGAACTTTTCTTTTCTCTTGAGATTATCTGGTTCTGTATCTGCTGAGAGTTTGTATGAGTTATTCTCTGTATTCTGAGTTGTGAGGAGTATTTTTGTCTTCAGCCAACTGCACTGATAATATAGAAACTTCTCTTCTTTTGAAAAATCTCGAGCCCTGCACTAGAAAAACTTTCCAAATAATAGGATAAAACAAAATAAGGAAACCTGCACCTAAAATATTTTCTGTCATTCCCAAAAAGGAATTAAGGATATTAAAAAATATCCTTTCAATTTGACTTTACAAATTGGCACAGGAAACCAAGCCTAACGGCTATATTGCAGCTGTAGAAAAGCATGATTTCTTCTGATAAAACAAACGGCTTTATTCTGCCAAATCTCTCAATTAATGCAAAAGGAATATTGCAAATAAGTAAAAGAATATAAGCATTAATTTGAGCAGAATATATTGAATAAAATATGTCTTAAAAAATAGGAAATAAACCAAAGATCAAATGAAATGACTATAGATAAAAGCAGACAGAAAGCGTCGACCAGACATCGAAGATCGTCGATCTGAACAAGCAGATCGTCGACCTGAAGAAAAACTGTCTATACAGAAATCGTCGACCAAGGCTACACGATCGTCAATCTGAATAAGAAGATCGTCGACCCACTTCAGAGTTCATATAACTCTGAGATCGTCGATCATCAATCGAAGATCGTCGAGCTCTAATTGACTATCGTCGAGCACAAATCTACTTAACCGTTTTCATTTCAATTCAATCTCAACTAATCTAACCTAAGGGTAGACTAACCTTTAGTCTAACTATGGACCATAGATAATTCTTGGGTCAATTAAGCATAATTGAGATGACATGGCCCAAATCAAAACTAGGGAACCAACAATCTCCCCCTACTTGGGTGATGTCACTCAAACAAAAACAAATCTACTACAAGTAGATAAGAAAAAACAATAATAAACATATCATCAAACAGATTAAATAAAATAGATAGTCAAAACAAACATCACAGACATTTATCAACAGAGTCTGAAGGAGGAATAGAAGTAGCAGGAGAGAAAGTGATTTTCCTTCTAGGATCACATGCATCCTTCTTTGATAACTTCAAGTCCTGCTCTCCAATTATCTTTAGTTCTCCAGCTTTAGGTAGAATAGCTTCAGGATGTTTTTCCATATACTTTGAAGCATCAAAAACTTCTGAGCTGACTTGGAATCTGTCCAATTCCTTCTTTCTATATGTTGACATAGTAGAAAATCTTGTGATATCTTTATCTTCAGCTTTAGCTTTCTTGATCTGAGCAGTTCCCACCAATTCTAAAAGTCTAGCCAGAAGTTAGGATCAAGCTCTTGACTTTCATAAGTGTTTTCATCATCTGGATTCAATGGATTTACAGCCTTAAATTTTACTGATTGAGTTAAAAAACTCTCAGTTTGCTCTTGAGATGGCTTTATATTTGAATCTTTTGGCTCTTGAATCATAAGACTAGATGGAGGAGCAAACTCAGCATATTTCTTTCTTGATTTGTCAGAATATATAACTCTTTTTCTTTTGACATCTGCTAGCTTGACCTGTGCAAGTTTTTCCTTTGAAGGTGACAACTTTGCTTTAAGAGGAGACCTAGGAGGTGAAGGAGGAGAGAACGTTGGTTTTTGATATACAACTTCTTTTACTTGCTCTCTTTGACTGTCTGAATGCCTAATCTGCCTCTGATCATGAGACCTGTTGGGAGGAGGCTGCCTGCCCTTCCTCTGATAGAAGTATGGTTGATTTGGTCTGGTAGAAGGAGCAGAAGATTTGGGAGCAACATTTCCTAGAGCACCAGCAGAGGGAGGAGGAGGAGGAGGAGGACCTCTCTGAATCCCCTTGGGAGGAGGAGAGTTCTTCCTGCTCTTCTTCCTTGCTTTCTGAGCATTTTTAGAATACCACATCCAAGTCTCAAAATTCTTAGATTTAGGATCAATTCCTTTAAGAATATAGTATGGAATATCATGGTCTGGATTAGGAGGTGCTGGAGCTATGGCCTTCCTTTTCTTTTGAGCAGTCCTTTTCTTTTTCTTAAAACCTTCTGAATCATCAGAATCTTCATCCTCATCCTCAGAATGTGAGGACTGAGGTCTTGCATACAGATCATCAATATCTTTTAGCATAGCTTCCTCTTGTTCTTTAGCTTTCAGAAGAGACTTTTCTCTTTCTTCTTCTAATATTTCTTGTTCCAAGAGAGTGTCCAAATCTGGACCTGGGGTATCATCCCAAAGAGTAGAGGGCGCAGAAGATACAACAGACTCAACTTTTGGAACAGTAACTGACACACCTTTTTCTGAAGACTCTACTGAATTCCAATTATCTTCTAAGAAGGAGGTAATAATCCCTTCTAGATGTCTGGCAACTATAGGAGTGGAAATCTCCTCAAGACAAAATTTGAAGGCAAAGGCTGCTTCAGCTATTGCTTCAGAAATAATAAAATTATCCAAAATCTGAAGGCTCATTGGTCTCGGATAGCACACAATGGCCTGAAGGGGATCAAATGAACAAGGGGAGGACTGACAGATAAAATGGCCTTCAAGGGATGAGAGAGATGACTCATCATCTGATTTAAGAAATGCCTCCAGTTCATCTGGAACTACTGGAGCATCTAAATCTACTACTATCCTTTGAACTGAATCTGGAAAGACTTCATCTGGAACTGTATCTGAACATGTTTCTAGCTCCACTACTGCTGGAGATTGCACAACCCGACGAGCCAAAGCAGAGCCTAAATCATCATCATTGAGCATCTCCCCCTGCCTGGGTTTAGTGGCAACTAAACCCAGGCCCCTAGATGAAGAAAGGGCTGAGAGGGCAGTGAAGGAAGCAGCAAGTGAAGAGATGGAGTTAGCAAGGGGGGCAATGGCTTCAGCTATCATTGTTTTGATGGATGGAGTAATGAGGTCTAGGATATTGGCAATGAATTCTGGTGTAATATGAAATGATGGAGGAATGATAGAAGGGGCATCATCAGAATTGATGGTCTTTTGAACGGGGGCTTCATCAATTAGAGAATTATGATGAGATGGATGATCATTTGTGGGTGATTGATGATTTGAAGTAGCTGGGGAGTGATGAGGAGATGGAGAAAGCAGATTGAACATGGAATCTATGTTGAAGTGTGGTATCTCAGCTAGATGAGCTGGAGTTGGAGAAGCAGATTGGGATGGATGGTTCACAGGAGAAGAATGAGTTGCAATGGAGGTGGATGGCAAGGAGGATGAAGCAGAAATTTCTTCACTAGGGTAGGGAAGTGGCTTCAGGAGCCATTGTGCCCTCAGATGTTGAAGGTGCAGACCCAGCCTTTGATTATTTCTGGATGGTCCTTTTCCACTTAACAAACAAAGAAGGATCAATTCTCTTGCTAGCATTGATTGCTGTAGGAGCAAAGCCTAACAGCTGGGAAGCTTTCTTGGATAGAAAGAACCCAATCAGCCTACCTTGAGTTACCTCTTTCTTTTTGTTCTTCTTCCTGAGCAATTCAAATATCAATCCAGCCCAGTTTATTGATTTCTTATTCAGTATCGCTGGCATCAAGGCAAATTGTTGCCTGTTGATGTTATCATGGGCTGAATGCTTTCCAAGCAACACTTTTCCAACCAAGTCAGCCAAGAACTTAAAACCAACAGATAGATTTACTTTTAGGAGCTTAGATGGAATGCCTTCTGCATGTCCCATCTCTAACAGCATCCTACCATACTCAGCAGCATATTGCTCATACTCATCAGATCCATTCTTTAACTCAAAGATTTCAGTCAGAATTTCGAGAGTAAGAGTTACCTCCACACCATTGATGGTTCCTGTCATTGCTTTGTCATCTAAAGAATATTTATAGACCCATTCCTTTATTTCTGATAGGTGGAGTTTGATTTTTGTAGACATGAGTTTCTTGAGGCCTTGATCATCACATAACTGCAGCATCTCTCGGAAAACTTGTTCGCAGTCGCTGAAAGAATCAAAATCAACACTGAAACCGACATCGAACTTCATCACGGATAGGGTTGCAGAGGAAATCGCCATGGTGTCGATGAGAAAAATCGCAAGAAGAGAGAGAAAGCGCGAGATAAGAGCTCGAAATAGTCCTGAAAGCAGAATACGAAACGATGAGCTCCGTCGACGATCTTCAGACCTAAATAGACGATCGTTTAGAAATAAACTAGAATCGTCGTTCTCTGAATGAAGATCAGGAGAATCGGTCGTCGACCGTCGATCGACGATTGATTTCCGAAGCAGAGTCGTCGATCGTCGATCGACGATTTCTGTCTCTAAAATCAAAGAGCTGTCGTGGACCAAGGGTGGACGATTTAGCTCAACCTGTTCAGCTATCTTCGAACACCGTTCGATGATTTCAGAACAGATTTTAACTTAGCAGATTTTTACACTTAGTCTGATCCATTCATCATGCCTAGTTGATTCAAAAAGAATAGATGTTTATGTTCATCTAAAGGCTTTGTAAATATATCACTTCTCTAAAGATCTGTGGGTATAAACTCGAGATTTATTTTATTCTTGTCAACACAGTCTCTAAGAAAATGGTGTCTAATATCTATGTGCTTAGTTCTAGAATGGTGCACAGGATTTTGTGCTATTGAAATAGCATTGGTACTGGCACACATAATTTTGGTGTTTTTGTGTGTGTACCCATAATCCAAGAGTTGATTTTGAATCCACAGTATCTGTGAACAGCAACTAGCAGCTGTTATTTATTCAGCCTCTGTAGTTGAAGTTGAAATAGAAGACTGCTTCTTGCAAAACTAAGAGACTAATCTCTCACCTAGGAACTGATAAGTCCTTGAGGTGCTCTTCCTGTCAACTCTACAACCAGCATAGTCAGCATCTGAGTATCCAATCAACTCAAATTCTGATTCAGCTGGGTACCAAAGTCCTAAATTTGGGCATCCCTTCAAGTATCTTAAGATTCTCTTAAGAAGAGTAAAATGAGATTCCATGAGGTTGACCTGAAATCTTGCATAGAGGCATGTGGCAAACATTATATCAGGCCTACTTGCAGTTAGATATAATAGGGAACCAACAATGGCCCTATAATTTTTCTGATCAATAGGCTTTCCCTTTTCATCAGAATCAATAACTACATTAGTAGCCATAGGAGTGTGCATTGCTAAAGCATCTGCCATCCCAAACTTCTTTACCAATTCCTTGGCATACTTAGATTGTGAGATGAAGATGCCATCAGCATCTTGTTTCACTTGGAGACTAATGAAATAAGATAGCTCACCCATACTACTCATCTCAAACTTAGAATGCATTAGGTCTGAGAACATTTTGCATAGTTTGGGATCAGTGGAACCAAATATAATATCATCCACATAAATTTGAACTAACAGGATCTTGTCCTTATGGTGCTTAATAAAAAGGGTTCTATCAACTATGCCTCTAACAAACTTATGTTCTAATAGAAAACAATCTAGAGTTTCATACCATGCTCTAGGAGCCTGCTTAAGTCCATACAAAGCTTTTTGCAACTTAAAAACATGTGAGGGATAAGTTGAAGAAATAAAACCAGGGGGCTGTTCAACAAATACCTCTTCCTTTAGCTCTCCATTCAGGAATGCACTCTTTACATCCATTTGGAACACCTTAAACTTCATGTAGGCTGCATATGCTAGAAAGATCCTTATTGCCTCTAGCCTTGCAACAGGAGCAAATGTCTGATCATAATCTATGCCTTCTTCCTGTCTGTAGCCCTGTGCTACAAGCCTTGCTTTATTCCTTATAATAATTCCTTGAGCATCCAACTTGTTTCTAAACACCCATTTGGTGCCTATAACCAGTTGACCTTTTGGTCTTGGGACCAAATTCCAAACTTTACACCTTTCAAACTAGTTTAGCTCTTCTTGCATAGCAATGATCCAGTGGGGATCTTGCCCAGCATCTTTTATGGTTAGGGGCTCAATCTGAGAAAGAAAACAAGCAAGCATCACATCTTGACTTAGTTGATGTCTAGTTGCACACCAGTTGAAATGTCTCCAATCACTTGAGATGTAGGATGATCTCTAAGTGTGACATAATCAGTTGGTGGTATGTGATCTTCAACAGCAGTTGGAATCAATTCCTTAGGTTGAATTAGATTGGTTGTTGTTAGAGTTGCAATCACTTCTACTTGGTCTTCATCACTGTCTGAATCAGCTGACTGAAGAGTTGGTTGAGGTTGAATCTCCTGAGTGAGTTTCAGCTCATCCAAATTCTTTCACAAGTCAAGTACCTACAAAGAGTTACTGGAAGAAGTTTCCTTCTCTCTGTAAAACATTTTAGTTTCATCAAAAGATACATGTACTGGCTCTTCAATTTTCAAAGTGGATTTATTAAATACCCTATAAGCTTTGCTTACTTGGGAATATCCTAGAAAGATTCCCATTGAAGCCTTTGCTTCAAACTTTCTAATGTAATCTTTGTTATTGTTGTGAATGTAAACTACATAGCCAAAAACTCTAAAATAATCTATTTTAGGTTTCTTTTCTTTAAGCAATTCATAGGGAGTCTTTCCCTTTAGTTTATGTAACAGACTCCTATTCAGTACATAGTTAGCTGTGCTAACTGCTTCTGCCCAAAAGGATAGAGGCATATTAGCATCTGTTAACAGTGTTCCTGCAGCTTCAATCAGGGTTCTGCTTCTTCACTAGATCTGGAGGAAGAGGAGTCTTCCTCAGTATCACTCCAGGTCTTTGCAACAAGACCTTTCTCTTTCTTCTTATATTTGTGAGAAGATATCTTGGAATAATGCTTCTCATGTTCTTTCTCTTTTCTCCTTTCCTTATGCTTTGTCTCTGGACACTCCGGGAGAATGTGTCCAGGATTCCTGCATCCATAACAAACAATTTATTTAGATGGGGTTTTATCATACCTTGGCTTGTCATCATATTTTGATGACTTTCTTCTATTGTCCTTTATTCCCATCTTGTAGAACCTCTTGGCAAAGTGTAACATCCCATTTCCGGCTAGACCCCTGGAAGTGGTTTTGTCATAAAAGAACCCTAGGAAACCCAGGAATTGAAGTTTATCGACTAAGATTTCGAGTAAAGGGGTGGTCACGCCCGTGACCGACCCGTCACGCCCGTGACCTAGGGCGTGACCCCTTCGACGATCGTCAACCTCAGAAAGACGATCGACGAGCTCAGAAATTTAAACATGGGCCTGACACGCCCGTGATCGATCCATCACGCCCGTGACCTTGGAATGGCGTTGAGTGAGCTAAGCTCACTCAACGCCGTAGTCTGGATGACGTTGAGTGAGCTTAGATCACTCAAAGTAATAAGCTAGACGGCGTTGAGTGCAAAGACTGCACACAATGCCATCTCGTGTCGTCTTGTTGGCGTTGAGTGAGCTGAGCTCACTCAACGCCGTAGACTGGATGGCGTTGAGTGTGCTTAGCTCACTCAAAGCCATAAGCTAGACGGCGTTGAGTGCACAGACTGCACTCAATGCCATCTGGTGTCGCCTGGTTGGCATTGAGTGAGCTGAGCTCACTCAACGCCGTAGACTGGATGGCGTTGAGTGATCTTAGCTCACTCCACGCCGTAATCTGTTAGGCGGGATGGCGTTGAGTGTGTTGAGTGCACTCAACGCCATAAGTTGAATGGCGTTGAGTGCACTGACCGCACTCAACGCCATTTGGTGTTGTCTGGATGGCGTTGAGTGACCAGAGCTCACTCAACGCCATAATCTGGACGGCGTTGAGTGAGCTAAGCTCACTCAACGCCATCGTTTAAAAAGGACATATTCTGGATGGCGTTGAGTGAGCATAGCTCACTCAACGCCATAATCCGGATGGCGTTGAGTGAGCTGAGCTCACTCAACGCCATAGTCTGGATGGCGTTGAGTGAGCAGAGCTCACTCAACGCCGTATCTGGTATGGCGTTGAGTGAGTAGAGCTCACTCAACGCCGTAGCAAGGATGGCGTTGAGTGAGCAGAGCTCACTCAACGCCATTATGCTTAGAATTTTGCTGGCATTTTTCTGGCAGATTGTTATGGCTGTGTGCTGGTTCAGCTGAACCGGGCCGGTATAGGAGTGGGCCGTTTTCTCCTATTAAGACCTAATAAGTCTTATTTAAAATAAGTTGATCGGTCAAGCTTGACACGTGGACCGACAGCTTTGCAAAAAGGGTGGTTACGGCCATGGCCGAGAGCTTGCTGTCATGGCCATCAATGGCATTTGATGTCGTGGCCTTCCCCCTCCCCTTTTACGGCTGGATCCAACTCCACTAGAGAAGAGGAGGAGTTTACAGCCATTAGCTTTCTGTCACAGAGCCGTTTCATCCCCCCACCACCATGGCCGAGCCAAGCTATAATGGGCCATTAATGGCCACCAGCTTTTGGCCATTCCCCCTCCTTAACCAAACTTTTAAACACCCTTAGAGGCCCAAGAAGAAGTTTTACCAGCCTTTACCTGAAGTTTTCGAGCCTCCCACTGTGCGATTGTGAATTATGGTGATGCCACCACCACACCAATTGCATCCCGACGGTCTGCACGCCTCAAGCCCGCGAACAAGGTCATGTCCTCCCTCTTCTTCTGCGGATAGATCTTAGGATTCAATAGGATTGAGAATCGGGCTCAACTGAGCCCGATTGGAGCTTTCATTTTCATGGATTTTCCATGAAATTCGCGTTCTCGGGCTCGCCGGAAAAAGCCTCTCCGGCGGCTGTGCCGCCGCCCGGCGATGGCCGCCACCTCAACGGAGGTGGTGGTGGCGGTGGCCAGCTAGCGAGGAGGCTGGATGGCCGGCGACTGCGCTTGGAAGTAGCTCCAGGTTGGGCATATCATGGCCTTTGGCTGGAGGAAGAAGACAAAGCCAGGGCCCTTAGATCCTGCTTCAAGATCTGTGAATTTAAATAAGCATTTTCTGTATTGAAATAACAGCCACCTTAGATAAATTAGGAAAAATACTTAGGGGCTTTTTATGAAGAAATGAACAACATGAAATTTGTATCCCTATTGGTCTACTATATTTTAAAATTAATTTGGGTCAATTAGGTCAACTTGTTTGACCAGGGCACCTCTTTTGGTGGGATCTAGACCTAGAGCTAGGCAGATACTAAAAGGTGTGCCCACCCTTCATCCTTTGACCAAATGATCTGAAATTTTGGTAGGGAGCCTACCCTAGCTATACCTAGGGTCTGTCCAAAAATGGGAATTTTTGGGGAATGTTTTTCTAAAGTTTTTAGAAAAATTTAATAATCTTAGGGAAAATTAATTAGTTGGCTTCATGACTCCCAAACCCTCCCAAATCTTGGTGAGTAGTCCCTGGGTTTATCATAAGGTTCTGTATAATTTTTCATCTCATTTTGAGATGTTTTAGATTGGAAATGGACAAACCTAAGCTATGCCCTATTAAGGGGTTTTTAGGTTAAAAGTGCACTTTGAGACTTGAATGGTCAGATCACCTCAACAGAGGATGAGATTTTGACCACTGACTTAGAATGCTCTCTAGCACCCCCTCATGGAGTTTGAGGTGGATTGGGGTAGATTTGCCCTAGGATCCAAGGCCAAACCCTAAGGATGGCTCTTGGTGGGTTGTGAAGGTCATGGTGTCAAATGACCTTGGACTTACTTTAAATTTGGTGGAGAGGACCGTAGGGCCATTATAGTTCTCTGGACAAAATCTTATGGGATTTGGAGGCAGTTAGGCCACCTAAAATCCTAACCCTAGTTTAGGACACCAATCTTAATTTGAACTATTATGCTGACAAATGAACTACAAATCAAATAAAATTTGGGCATGGTGATTTTCTGGTCTAAATGGCCATAATATAATTTTGTTGAGATTTTTGGGTTAATTTATACAGTACTTCATTCACAACTCAAGTTGTGCCCTAGATATTTATTTTGATGATTCTGGAATTTCTGTTCACTGGAAAGTTATGAAATCCTGGATTAGGGCATCTTATAGTATGTTATACCTTCTGTATTTTCTTGGGAGTTTTATCTGATTATTTTGGGTACTTGCTTCTTTAACTTACCATTGGGGATATGTAGTCAAAAATGCAAATAATGCTAAATTATTATTTGGAAAATTATGAAATTTTGTAAGTGGGTGTTTCAAACCATAATAGTCACCCTGTAATTTTCTATGGATTTTTAGATAATTAAAAATAATACCTCCTTCACTAAGCTAGGAAAATTAGTATTTTACATTAAAATAAATTCAGAGCCCGAATATTAGAGAAAAATCATGGACTTGGTTTCTGATAGTTTTAGGTCACCATCAAGCTTCTGTAATTTTCTTGTGATTTTTGGGTGCATATTTAGAGTACTTGCTTCATAATATAGTAGAGGTGGCCTAAAATGGTAAATTAGAAAATATAGGCCTAAACACCTCTGAAATTTCTCAAAATTTGGAATTACTACTTAAATGCCTCATAGGATTTTTACTGATTTTATGATTATTTATTATTGGCTCATTAGTGCACTTCATGTTCATACTAGGGCATTGGGAGGCTTAGAATAAATAAATTAAATGCCCGATAAATAGGAAAAATTTGGAAGTCTTGGACTTAGTTAAATTATGTCATGATTGACCTCCAGTAAATATTATAGAAGATTCAGAAGACAATTTGGAGTACCTCCCCTTATATACCTCATGTATCTTAGGATGGTCTGTATATAATAAGACCACAGAAACCGAACTAGAGTGGGAAATGAACTTGGAGAGATGGAATTTTGGTAGTTTGCTGGTTTGGATAGGGCAAGTTAAGTTAAGTTCATTATTAAAAGTCAGGATAAGTAGAGTGTGAGATTGGCTAGTGTTAAGTGGTGTTCGGGAACGACGAAAGATCGTCCACCCCGGGTAGGAGAGGAAGAGGCTTAATTCTCTAGAGCCAGGTCTAAAGTAATCAAAAAGGGATCGGGTAACGGGTATCAACCAATAAAAATAAGTGCCTTGCGAAAGGGAACGGTGGGCTTCAGCTACCATCATAGTTCCTAGTGCCCTTTGAGAGCCCTTCATGGGGAATACCGGGGGCAGTCCTGGGCTAACGTAAACCGTAGGAATAATAAATTAAAAGAGCAACTAGAATAATTAGGGTTGCACTTTCACACACCCCGGTAGATAGGGAGGTAGAATAAGTTGGTTTGGTTGCCATTCAGACAATAGCTCTGAAGGTAGATGCACGAACGGGACAGTCCGGGGAGCCGAGGGCTCGAGGGTTTGAGTACAGAATAAGTTGGTGGGTCTTCGGTATTTGATTGTCGTTCACACCGACATCGGTACGTTGAATCGGCGGTGTGGGACACTTAGCCAAAGAAAGTCTTGCGGATATAGCCAGCACAAGTACGCGGATACTCTAGGTCGTGTTCTTCTAGGGGCGTACGGAAGGGCTAGGCCTGGTAGTGTGGATACCTGCCTAAGAGTGGGGGGCCCGACCCACTATCTCCATTTGCCACTACGGAGGTTCCTGGGAGTGAAGCTAGCTGCCCGAACAGGGGGAACTAAAGGTCTGTGCGCATAGAGTCATGTGCGTGAGTTGCACTTGCATGAATCATGGCATAGCATACCACTACACTCATATTTGCATACAACCGACACCCCAACGTATAAATCGGTATGGGACTTTTTATATGATGGGAGCCTTGCAGAAGACCCCTTAACTTATAAGTTTGTATGGGCATTCATATAAGTTAAGGTTACTCATTTATTTACTTACTTGCTTACTTACTTACTTGTTCTATTTGTCTTCTTATATATTTGTTACTTACTACATGTCTACTTTATTACTTACTACCGTAGAATTGCTAGATGTACTTTATTCTAGATAGTTGTTTATACACCATGATAGTTGTTTGATTAGCTCCTTTGTCATTTGCTTGATTACTCTCCACCTTTGTAGCTTCCCTTTCCTCCTCTCCGCTCGGTGCTTAGGAGCCGTGGGGGAGGGGTAGGGGATAATAGGGCTTAGTCTTTATGACTAATGGTTTTCGAACCACAACATTACAGGAGCTCCGGATGGGATCTAGGGACCAGCACCAGCGGAGTACGGTGCGCATGGAGGTGGGTAAGTCTAGCACCGGTGCACCTGCGACCAGCTCCGTGAGTGATTAGTATTATTATAGCTTCCGCGATGAGTGATTTATAGTGAGGACTCTGATGTACCGGGCTCGAGCCCGTTTATGTATATTTCATCTGAACTGATCCTTGCAGTACCTCTATTTTCTATTATTATCTATTGATGGACGGGTTGTGATTTTCTATTCATACATGTTTCTGTGGACCTGTTTACATTTTATGTATACTTACTTCTCTCTCTTTGTGATTGAAAAGGGCCGGCAGAATTGGCGTTTTGTAGTGGCGACCTTCCCGTGAGTCGGTGCCACCGCAAAGCGGCAATTCTGGGCTAAGACCCCGGAGGTTGAAAAAGAAAAAGGGGGGGGGGGTCTTATAAGTGGTATCAGAGGCAGATCTCGATAGAAAGAGAAGTAGTCCACAAAACATTGGGCCACCCCCGTGCGAGCTTAGTTTTCGGACAAAGTAGTAGCGGAAGTAGTGGTGTGCCCATAATGGAAATAACATGTGAAAGTCCATCCTACCCTTTCTTATATTCCATTCATACATCCTCTAACAAGTGGAATTTTTCCTTGTAGCCTGCGATGAACCCTACATCACAGCAGGGGACACCTCAAGCTCCGAATGTGGTCCCGCCTCCGCCGGATCCAGCTCCATTCCAGCAGACGGAGATGGGGCAAACACTGACGGCCATTTTGGAGGCCTTCAGAGCTCAGAAAGCCCCGGACCCACAGCCAAACCCCGGGGCCAATTTGATGACTGTCTTCCGGGGACTTTCCCCTCCATCCTACCTGGGGACGGAGTCTGCAGTACGTACGGAGGAATGGTTGAATACCATTTACGAGACACTTGCGGGGATTCGATGCCCCACTAAGGAGGCAGTTGCTTTGGCAGTCTCCTGCCTGGAGTCACACGGAAAGAGGTGGTGGAAATCCCAGCTGGACACCACCTTTGCGGGGATGGATTGCGCAGATATTACTTGGGAGGAGTTCAGAGCAGCGCTTTTGGGACATTTTGTACCTTAGTCAGCGAGGGATGACCTGGAGGATAGGTTCCTACGGTTGAGGCAGGGGAACAGGACTGTGGTGGAGTATTATCAGGAGTTAACTCACCTGGCCCGCTATGCGGACGCTTATCAGTTGGACGACGCTGGCTATGCCCGGAGGTTTTACAAGGGGCTGCAAGACGACATGATGTAGGCCCTCCTCTTTGTCTCAGAGGGGAGTTTTGCCAGGATTCTGGAGATGGCAAAGAAGAGAGAAGCGGATCAGCTTACAGTTAAGAGCCAGAAGAGACCGGCTGATGATACAGTGATTGGAGGTTGTAGAGACTGTCCTCGAGGCCAGGTTATTGGGGAGAGAAGGAACGGGGATCAGCCTCGTTAGGAGTTTGGGCAGGAGCAGAGGAGTCAGGGGGTATTGGCTCCCCTGCCTTTATAGATGCTGGAGATTCCAAGGACAGCAGAGCAGGCACCGGTATGCTTTCAGTACAATCAGTCGGGGCATATCAAGAGGAACTGCCCTATGAGGTGAGCACCCCCACCAGTACATCAGGGCGCTCCACCTCCCCGGTAGTTTGGCGGACGAGGACATGATCGAGGACGAGGATTTCAGGATCGAGGCAGCAGGACTGAGAGGGAGCAGGTGTATGCTCTAGACCTGACATAGCCCCGGAACCCGGAGCAGGTTATCGCAGGTATGGCAGTACTTTTATGTTTTCTTCATATGAACTAGTTTTCTAGACATAACCTAGTTAGAAATTAAGAGAAGACAACTGCAACAAGAATACTAAGACACTTAATTACCCCAGGCATATTCTTCGTTAGTGGCAAGCCCGCTCACACACTCTTTAACACTGGTGCTTCGCACTCGTTCGTGTCAGAGGATTTCGTGAAAGGACTGGTAGGTGTGGAGCCATTCACCGGGAATATGATGAGGGTGCGCCTACCTGATGGATCAGAGATAATGACCTCTGCTCATTACAATATGGAAGCAAAGATCGGCGGGAAGGCGTTTGAGGCACCAGCGACGATTCTGAAGATGCCAGATTACGATCTGATCCTGGGCATGACTTGGCTGTGCTGGAACCATGCCAAGATCGACTGCGTGGCGAAGAGGATCACCGTGAGGCACAGCAACTCCTTCATTGTCATCGAAGGTATTATACCAGCACCCCGTACCTTATTATCATCTGTGCAGGCCGTTAAGGCCCACCTGCAGGGGGGAGAGGTTTATCAGGTCCTTTTTGAGGCGGTCGTGGCCAAGGACTCCATTTCAGATATTCCAATAGTGCGGGACTTCGCCGACGTATTTCCGGAGAAGCTACCAGGGCTACCCCCGCATCGAGAGAAGGATTTCCAAATTCAGCTCGTACTAGGGGCTAAACCGGTATCCAGAGCTCCCTATCAAATGGCCCCAAAGGAGTTGGTGGAATTTTGAAGCCAGCTTTAGGAGTTAGTGGAGGCCGGGTTCGTTCGGCCTAGCTCTTCACCATGGGGAGCTCCGGTGTTATTCGTCAAGAAGAAGGACGGAACTCTTCGACTGTGCATAGATTACCGGGCCCTGAATACGTTGACGGTCCGGAATACTTATCCCTTGCCAAGGATAGACGAGCTATTTGACCAGCTGGAGGGAGCCCATTTGTTCTCAAAGCTGGATCTGAGGTCATGGTACTACCAGCTTCGCATTCGGGAGGAGGACATCCCAAAGACGGCCTTCAGCATCAGATATGGTTTGTACGAGTTTACCGTAATGCCTTTTGGGCTCACGAATGCACCCTCCGCATTTATGACCTTGATGAACCGGGTGTTCGAATAGTATCTGGATGTCTTTGTTATCGTATTCATCGATGACATCCTTATCTGTTGGGTACATTGGAAAATGTGTACCTGATTTGAAGAGCCCAACTTAGCTCAATGATATACATCAAGGTGTATTTGATGTTGTTTTAAGTTGACATGTGCAGGTGAAAAAGTGTTAAAGAATGCAGAAAAATATTCTAAGTCCATGTGTCGACACCTGAAGAAACAGTGTCGACACTTCAGAATATTTGTGTCGACACTTGAAGGAAGCTGTGTCGACACAGAGAAAGATAGTCGACCACATTTGTGTCGACACTGGGAAGCAGTGTCGACTCACAGAGAAAGATAGTCGACCACATTTGTGTCGACACTGGGAAGCAGTGTCGACTCACAGGAAGATAGTCGACCACATTTGTGTCGACACTGGGAGGCTGTGTCGACACAATGAGACAGAGTCGACACACATTGGCAGAAGTTGACAATACTTGTGTCGACACCAGAAGACTAAGTCAACACATACTGAGTTCTGAATCTACAACAACTGTGTCGACACACAGGACTTGTGTCGACACACTGTAAAGTCAAGACCAAGTTATTCTCTGAAGAAGCTGTGTCGACTTAAAGGCAAACTTGTCGACATCATCAAAGGCTGTGTCGACACCAAAGTTACTTATGTCGACACATACAGACAGTTGGTCTCGACACTTCCTGACAGTCTATCTCAACACATTGCTGACCAAGACTAAGGCACATGATCTATTTGAAGACTTGACAGCTGTGGGTTGCAGCTAGTTAACTGATGTTGTCAGACTTGTCAGAAGATAGTTATAAACCGGATCAGCCGGTTACCATTAAGAAGATCTATAAATAGACAGATTCAGAGAGAAGTAAACAATGAATGAGAAGATTGAACTTTGGCAATCAAATTGAGAAATCAAATCAAGAAGATGTAATACACTAAAGAAGATCTTCATCAGAAGATCTAAGAAGACGATCTCAGGATCGATCTAAGAACAGTTCTAACAAGAATTCAGAAGTATCATCAAAGGTGTTGGATAGAGAGGGATCCACTCATTTTGAAGAAGAAGAAGGAAGCCATCAGTGGCTTCTCAAGAAGCTGTTTGGAAATCAACTCAGCTAAGTTCAGATTCAAGAAGCTTTGAAGAAAGCTCAGATTCAGTTGATTTCATCAGCTGATCAAGAATTGTCTTGACCTCTTCTTTCTCAACAAAGGCAAGACATTAAAACTTCTTTTCTAAATTTCTGTAGGATCTGTTTTACACAGATCTGAGTTGTAAGCCTGTGATATAAAGGCTGAGTGTAGGAGAGTTGATCTCTGAGTGGTAGGGCTGTTTGCCTGAGTGTAGGAGAAGGTTCTTCTCTGAGTTATAGGACTTGTGGCAAGGCTGAGGTAGGGCTGTTGAGCCTGAGTTGTAGGAACCTTTCCAGGTTCTGAGCTGTAGGATCTGAGGATCTGAGAATAGTGGAAGTTTGGCCGAATCTAGCATACTGATAGATAGGTGAAGGGGGAAAGTGGATGTACCCAGACCTTGGGGAACCACTATAAAACATTGTGCAATCTGTGATGATTAAATGTCTGTGAATGCTGTGCTGAATGTTTTAATCTTTGTAATTGAATTCTGCCTAAAAATTTAAACAAGCAATTAGAACCTATTCACCCCCCCCCCTCTAGGTGTTTAGGTTGTCTTGAAAGTAAAACTATCAAGTGGTATTAGAGGGAGGTTCCTCAAAAAGGACTTAACAGTCTGAGGTAGATCTGAAAGGCAGAATCAAGATTCAAGAAGATGGGTTCTGGAGAGAATCATAAGGAGCTAGGGTCTATGAAATTACCCATATGCAAGAAGGAAATCTTTGGAATTTGGAAAGAAAGAGTAAGGTTGTTTATGGAGGCATCTGACCCAAGAATATACATCACAGTTCAGGAAGGACCCTTCATTCCAATGAAGGTATCAGTTCTTGATGCTAATATTCAAACTCCAAAGAGTTATTCTGAAATGACCAAGGATGAAATCATTTTGGCAACCATGGATAAAAGAGCACAGAACATTATTGTAAGTGCCATAGATGATTCAACATTTCAGAATCTGATTCACTGCAAGACCTCCAAAGAAATGTGGGACACATTGATTGTCTACATGGAGGGATCAGAAAAGTAAGACAGGACAGGAAATCTATGCTCAATCAGGAATATGATAGTTTTAGACAAGGAAAATCTGATAGCATAACTGAGTGCTATAAGAAATTCTATAGAATTGTGAATGAGCTAATGTCTTATGGAAGAGTCTTCAGTACTTATGAACTGAATGACAAATTCTTGAGATCCTTAACAAAGGATTGGGACACAAAGATCTATGCCATAAGAGAAGTGGCTAAATTGGCAGAGATCTCTCCTCCTACCTTGTTTGGAAAGCTGCTATCCTATGAAATGCAACTTTTGGTGAGGAAGGAGGAGGAAAAGAATTCAAGAGGAGAGCATAGAGAAAAGACTGTGGCATTCAATGCAGAATCCATCAGAAAGAATAGGAGGATATCACCATCCCATCCTAAGGAAATTACAGAAGTCAGTTCAGAAAATTCAGATAATCAGGGTTCAGAAAGCTGTGATTCAGATGCAGACTTTGCTGCATTCACAAGGCAATTCCAGAGGTTCTTGAAGAAGAAACAGTGGAAGTCTAAGCCCTCTACTTCACAGCAAGTTGATGACTATTATCAGAAGAAAAAGTCATCAAGGAAAGAAAAGAGCAGATCAAAGCCCAGCAAGGCTACTACTTCAAAGATTGTCTGCTATTGTTGCAATAGACTTGGACATGTAGTGGCTGACTGTCCTGATAAGAGAAAGGAGTCTTCAGACAAGAATAAGACTCATAAAAAGGGCAAGAAGGAGAAATCCTTTGTTGCAAAGAAGGATAAGAGCCTAACAGATCAGTCAACTTCAGAGTCAGAATCTGAAGCAGAAGCATATATTGGACTATATGCTGTATCTGAAGAAGAGGAGTTTCTGCAGTTACTAGACTCCATCTATGATCAAGAGGATCATCAGTGCATGGGACTGATGGCAGGATCAGAAGAGTACATATGTCAGAATCAGTCTGGTCCTAATAAGGTACAATGTCCTTCTATGAAATCTGTTTGTAATACAAGTACAGAATCAGCTACATCTGCATCAAGTGATGTAGATGCATCTGAATCTGAAGGAGATGTCTATCAATTGATAGATAAGTATGGGGACTTGTTGCAGGCCCTTAAGAAAAGCAAGAACCTGGTTAAGTCACAGGCTCATGAAATTGCTGAACTAAGGGTAGATGCAACTGAGTTAGAGAAAGTAATTGATCAAAAGTTAAATGAAATTGCCAAGCTGAAGAATATAACTATTATTCAGATGGGCACAATTAATTATACCAATGATCAAGTGAAGAGTCTGGAGGCCAGACTAAGAATTGAAAAAGATTTAGTGGCTAGTTACTCTAAGCCAAAGTCTGTCTTACCCTTGATTGATGAATTTGTGAATCAAAAGGGTAAGGCAGGATTAGGATTCAAAGGTAACTCCAGGGCTGGCCAATTTAAGAGGAAAGGCAAAGCTCCTGTAAAGCCACTGAACTTTTCAGTCCCTATTAAGTTTAGAAAGGTGGAAGTGCCTTCTAACCTATATGATCATGAAAATATTCATGGTCATATTAAGTCTAATGTTCTGAAAAATAAGGGTGTAAATGCCAACAGGCCTACCTATGTTCATAAACCCAATGGTTATAAAAAATCAGTGGGTGAAGCTGCTGCAGCACCAGCAATGGACAAAAATTCTTTTGTCAAGGATGTATCTAGAACTAGATACAATAGGTTTGAATGTTGGTGCTGTGGCAAGAGAGGCCATTTTGCACTAGACTGCTGGTATAACACAAGTGTTAGAAAGAACAATAGTCTACCTGTTAGAAGAAATAATGGTAGCTTTATTAATACTAACTTGAACCAAGGACCCAAGACTTGCTTGGGTTCTAAGGGTAAGTAACTCTGTGTTGCAGGTGAATCCAAGTAACCATGCCCCTATATGGTACTTGGATAGTGGTTGTTCCAGGCACATGACTGGAACAAAGGGGCTGCTGAAGGAGTATTCATCTGTCAAAGATGGACCTAAAGTGATCTTTGGTGGATCTGAAAAAGGAGTCATCAAAGGGTTTGGTAACATTTCTTCTAACCTAATTACTATCACCCAAGTGGCTTATGTAAAAGGTTTGAAACATAATCTAATAAGCATAAGCCAGCTGAGTGATTTAGGATATGACATTTCATTTGTTAAGGATGGATATCATATCAAAAGGTCAAGTGATCAAGAGATCATTTTGACTGGGTATAGGAAGAGAAATGTATATTGTCTTAATTTTGTATGTGAGAATAAAGCTTCTCCCATTTGTCTTGTAGCTGATGACAATGCTTCTCATTGTGTTAAATGGCACAAGAGATTGGCTCATCTTAACTACAAGACAATTGACCAACTCTTTATCAAAGAGTTAGTGAGGAATGGTCCTCAAGTTAAGTGTATGAAGGAAGGGATATGCTCAGCTTGTCAAAAGGGCAAGCAGACAAAATCCTCCTTTCAAAGCCTTGAAAACAAGGATTCTGTGAGGTGCTTATACCTCTTGCATATGGATCTTTTTGGTCCTATGCCAGTTCATAGTCTAGGTAGGAAGGTCTATACTTTTGTGGTTATAGATGACTATTCTAGATTTACATGGGTGTTCTTTCTGAGACAGAAATCTGAAACCCCAAGTGTCTTACTTAATTTTGTAAAGCAAATTCAGAATGAACTGAATAGTACAGTGGTCAAAATCAGAAGTGACCATGGTACTGAGTTTCAATCTGAAAGCATGACAAAGTTATGTGAAGACTTTGGGATTTTCCAAGAGTTCTCCTCACCAAGAACACCTCAGCAAAATGGAATTGCTGAAAGAAAGAATAGAACATTAATTAAAGCTGGTAGAACTCTATTGAGTGACACCTCTCTACCAAAATATTTCTGGGCTGAGGCAGTAAACACTGCTTGTCATGTAATCAATAGGGCTTCTATCACCAAGAGCCACAAAAAGACTCCCTATGAGATTATGAAAGGTAGAAAACCAAATCTATCCTACTTCAGAATCTTTGGTTGCAAATGCTATATACTTAACAATGGTAAGTCATATTTGACTAAGTTTGCTGCCAAATCCCAGGATGCGATATTTGTTGGGTATATCACAAATAGTAAGGCCTATAAAATCTTCAACTTGACTACTCAAGTTGTTGAAGAATCTGTGCATATTGTGTTTGATGAAACAAGATTAATCAACTGTGAGTTGTCTTGTAGATCAAATGACTCAACAGGTATAAGCAAAGGAGTGGACAAGCTCTCTATTGCTGAAGCTTCAAGGGAAGATGGTATTGGAAAATGAAGGATATTGTCCAGGGGGAGTAGAAGACACAATAGAAGATGAAGAAAACCAAGAGGTTCAGCATAATGAAGGAGCTGGAGATGTTCAACCAGAAGGGAATCTTCCTCCAGCTACAAGACATTTAAGAGACCATCCAACTGATCAGATAATAGGTGATCTAAGACAGGGAGTGCAGACTAGAAGCAGAAGTCAAAGCACAGTTCTGCATTCAAGTTTCCTGTCACAAATGGAGCCTAAGAAGTTTGAAGAAGCCATCCAAGACCTGCACTGGACTAATGCTATGCAAGAGGTGCTGAATCAATTCAGAAGGTGCAATGTCTGGGAGCTTGTTCCTAAACCAAGAGGCCACAATATAATTGGGACAAAATGGATCTACAGGAACAAGTTGGATGAGAATGGAGTAATAGTGAAAAATAAAGCAAGATTGGTTGCTAAAGGATATAGGCAGGAAGAAGGGATTGACTTTTATCAAACCTTTTCCCCAGTAGCAAGGCTGGAGGCAATCAGAATGTTCCTTGCCTATGCAGCCTATCAAGACTTCAAGGTATACCAGATGGATGTGAAGTCAGCATTTCTGAATGGTGATCTTAAAGAAGAAGTATATGTAGAGCAACCATCAGGTTTTGTAGATCCTCTTAAACCTGATTATGTTTATAAGCTTAGAAAAGCTTTGTATGGGTTAAAGCAAGCCCCAAGGGCTTGGTATGAAACCCTGTCTACTTTCCTTATTGAGAATAAATTCTCAAGAGGAATAATTGACAAAACTCTATTCCTTAGGGAATCCAAAGGCAAGATCATCTTAGTTCAGATCTATGTTGATGACATAATCTTTGGATCTACTGAAAACAACCTTTGTAAAAAGTTTGCCAAACTTATGCAAGGGAAGTTTGAGATGAGTAGTATGGGGGAACTGAAGTTCTTCTTGGGACTCCAAGTAAGACAGACTGATGATGGCTTGTCCATATCCCAGTCAAAGTTTACTAAAGAATTAATCAAGAAGTATGGTATGGAGTCATCCTCCATCATGAGAACTCCTATGGGGACAAGTATGCATATATGCAAAGATGATGCAGGTAAACCTGTTGATGAGACTTTGTATAGAGGAATAGTTGGTTCTCTACTATATCTCACAGCTAGTAGACCAAATATTATGTATGCTACATGTGTCTGTGCTAGGTACCAAGCCTGCCCTAAAGAGTCTCATTATACTGCAGTCAAAAGGATTCTGAGATATCTTAAGGGCACACCTAATCTAGGTCTTTGGTACCCTAGGAATAGAGATTTTCTACTAACAGGTTATTCAGATGCAGATTTTGCAGGCTGTAGAGAGGATAGGAAGAGTACGACAGGTACTTGTTAATTCTTGGGAGGAAGACTGATATCTTGGAGTAGTAAGAAGCAGACCAGTGTGGATATATCTACAGCTGAGTCAGAATATGTTGCTGCTGGCAGCTGCTGTGCACAACTATTGTGGATACAACATCAGCTTAAAGATTATGGTATTCAAGTAAGTAAAACACCACTTTTGTGTGATTCTAAGAGTGCAATTTCTATTGCTAATAATCCTGTCTCTCATAGTAGAACTAAGTATATAGAAATTAAATACCATTTTCTTAGAGATCATATAGAAAGAGAAGACATCACATTGGAATTTGTTAAAACAGATTATCAAATAGCAGATGTATTCACTAAGCCTCTGGATGAAACAAAATTCAATAAATTTAAAATTGAATTAGGCATGCTGACCATTGATTAGATTATCAACAAACTATCAAGTGGTTGGTATCAGTGATTAGATTATCAACAAACTTACAAATAACATATTAGATTATCAAATGGTCTTAAGTGGTGTAGACAGAAACAGAAATTGGCTAAGTAAAATGGTGTCGACACATTCAGTGATAATGTGTCGACTCAGTGAAGTAATGTCGACAAATCATAGATAATGTGTCGATACAGAGAATATGTGTCGACACTTAAGAATCATATTGTCGACTTATCCAGGAATGTAGTGTCGACTTCACCAAAATAATGGTGTCGACACTTACAGATTTTGTGTCGACACTTATACTAAGAGTCGACACAGAATTTCTGATGCGCTACTATATATCTCAGGTGTCGACATATCCACATTTGGTGTCGACACATAGTAGACAGATTTGTTGTCGAGACAATAGAAGTTTGTGTCGACACATTCCATCTGTGTCGACACATATAGACTGTTTTTGCCCGCCTTTTGATTTTCTTTCAATAGAAGGTATAAATAGGTCAAGAATTTTTTCAGTCGACACGCTTACAAGGTTTTCGAGACTGAAACCCTGTGTCAACTTTCTCTCTCTCTCTCTTCTCTCAAGCTTTCTCACCTGAACAATGGCGCCGAAGATTGAATACAACGTCAATGAAGGTTATGAGTTAGTAAGGAATGCCTTTGCCGAAGCCCCAGCAGATGTTCAACGAGTTATCTCTCTCATTTCTGAATCCGGATTAGAGTTCCTAGTTTCTGAACCTTCCAAGATATGGAAGAAGGAGGTGCATGAATTCTTTAGCTCTGCATCAATAGGTTCAGATGTTCTCAAGATAAAGTCCACTGTGCATGGGTCGACAGTGAAGATTACCCCAAGAAGTTTAAGGAAGATTCTACACTTACCAATAATTGAGAATGAAGAAGAAGTCCCTGCTTCTAAGTTAAGGGAGGCTATCCAATGGTGTGGATTGGATCCCACTCTGAAGATTGGAGCTGCTTTCAACAGAAAAGGAATGAATCAGCAAGGGAAATTTCTGTCTGAAGTAGTTGGCAAGGTGATTCTGTGCAAACAAGGGGGATATGATAGGATTTCAGCCTATATGTTCAGCCTCATGACCAGAATTGTTTTTACAATTCCAACTGATTGGTTAGCTGTAATCTTTGAAAAGATCAAGGAAGGAATGAAGAAGCCAAATCTGGCTAGAATTATGAGCTTATATCTGAATGGATTGATCACTGAAGTAATGCAACACCTGCCAGGAACAAAGATCAATCACATGAGAAAGATGGACATGAGATTGTTTTCTAGGTGGGATAGGGTGCTGTCTAAGGATGTGCCTGATGAGAGCAGGCAGGACACCCCAGTGAAATCCCCTTCTCATGCTCAAGATACTGAGCAGCTTCAAGAAGAACAAGAGAGGAAGCAGGATGAAGATCACCCTGTGTCTACTCCAGCCCAGCAAGACACTATACCTGCACAGATGCAGGGGGAGCAAGCTCATTCACCTGCCCAGATTGTATCTACTCCTGACCAGGTATAGTTGCAGGGGGATCTGGTGTATTTCCTTACTAAAGACATTTCTAATATTTCTATTACTGCACAGGTGCAGGGGGAGCAAGTATACTCACCTGCCCAGGTCATTATCAATACTGACCAAGTACAGGGGGAGAAGATGTTTGCCCCAGTGCAAGAGGCAGTCCAAACTGATATCTCCAAAGATCTGAATATAGAAGATCTAATTGATACATCTTATGTTCAAGCTCAGAAGGAATATACTCTAGATGAGTTATTCCCTATTGTTGATATGGCTACTGATAGAGTAGAAGAGGGGCAAGAGATTGAAAAGGCCCTTGACATGGAGATAGAAATTGAGAAGGAGCAAATGGTTGAGGGGGAGTCTGTGCATGTTGAGGCTAAACAACATGGCACTGAGACAGATATTCCTCCTCCTCCTCAAGAAAGAGTTCAAGTTGATAGTTCATCTGAATCTGAGACTGAAGAAATCAGAATGGCTAAGAAGAGAAAACTTGTAGTCTTCAAGAGAAGGAGCAAAGGTTATAAGCAGGCTCTACAGACTACAACTCAACCATCTCATTCTGAATTTAATTATAACAAGTTTATGGTTGATTTGCAAGTTAAGTTAGATGACCATAGAGTGGCAGTTGAAAAATATGTTGATGAGAGCAATAAGGCCCTCCAATTTGACTTGGCTCAGGATATAAAGTCAATTAGATTTGAAGTCAATATGCATAAGAAGGAGATGACAGATTGCTTCCATAAAGGAGGTAATGTTGTAGTATTCTTGGCAAAACAACGGCAATCGGTTATTACCAAAGCAGATGATATAACACTGAAGCAAGGCTATGTTCTTACAAATCAGATAAACATGAATGCCAATCTTGAAGACTCTCACAATGAAATTCTTAATGAGTTGAAAAAGACTACTGAAGGGTTGCCTGCAGCTAGAGCAAAGGAGATGGAAGAATTCGATAAGATATTTCAAGCTGCTATTGAATCTGTTAAAACTGCTATCACTACCTCTCAAAAGGACATACCTGACAAGCTTCAAAAGTTAAAACCATTTTTTAAAGAAGGTGTGAATTATCTGGATGGACAGATCAGATTTCAGAAGGAAGATGTAAGAGATCATATTACCAGAGAAGCCATAAAGGGGGAGAGGTTGTTAGTTCATGCAGGCTCAGAGCACACCAAATGGGTGACCAATAGTATTCGAGCCACATTGGGATATCCACCTTTCTGTGATGATGCTATGGTGGCTGAGTCAGGAATACAAACAGGTCTACTTGAAGGCAATCAACCTGAGGTTGCCCAAGTCATTTACCCTCCTCCAGATTTTGATATGATTAATCAGCAAGTTCAAGAAATGTATAGTCCTCCAAAGGAGGTTAACAGGGTTGTTATTGAGAAAGTGGATAAGCCTGAGGCCACTTTGAAAGAACAGCAAGATGCTCTACTATCTAAGAAGAGATTTAGAGAGCAGGCTGAACTTAAGCCAGATTTTGAGCAGTGGAGCCCTACTTCAAGAAATATTATACTCACTGCATGGAAGGCTGTGAAAGACCAAGTTCATGAAAGAGGAAAGTGGTATAATGAAATAGAATGGCAAAAGCATGAAGCTAGGCAGGAGGCAATAGTACAGTTCAGAAGAAATGCCAAGCTGGGTAGGCTACCACCAGATGCTCAGGAGCCGAGCAAGTACTTTCCAAAGCCCTATCATTACTTTGAAAGGCAAAGGCTCAAGGAAGAAGCAAAGAAGAAGGCTAATCAAAAAGGCGAGAAGCCAGCTGAAGATGTTGAAGCTCCTGTGAAGGCTCAAATCCAATCTGGCAAAGGGATTGTCATAAGAGAGCCTGATCAGTCTTAGTTATAAGTTCTTTCAAATGTGTTTTGTAATGTTTTGATTAAATCATTCAATGTAAAACTCTGTAATCAAACATTATCAAGTTATAAACAATATTTTGTTTGGAATCATATAATGTTCACTCTGTGATGGATTGTTCATATTTTGTTTATATTAAGTATTCCTGTTATGTCATATATCATCATATTATACTTTTTATAAATGGTGTATATCATTGGATATAAGGGTTATGACTTCTCCAAATAGGGGGAGATTGTTGGGTACATTGGAAAATGTGTACCTGATTTGAAGAAGCCCAACTTAGCTCAATGATATACATCAAGGTGTATTTGATGTTGTTTTAAGTTGACATGTGCAGGTGAAAAAGTGTTAAAGAATGCAGAAAAATATTCTAAGTCCATGTGTCGACACCTGAAGAAACAGTGTCGACACTTCAGAATATTTGTGTCGACACTTGAAGGAAGCTGTGTCGACACAGAGAAAGATAGTCGACCACATTTGTGTCGACACTGGGAAGCAGTGTCGACTCACAGAGAAAGATAGTCGACCACATTTGTGTCGACACTGGGAAGCAGTGTCGACTCACAGGAAGATAGTCGACCACATTTGTGTCGATACTGGGAGGCTGTGTCGACACAATGAGACAGAGTCGACACACATTGGCAGAAGTTGACAATACTTGTGTCGACACCAGAAGACTAAGTCAACACATGCTGAGTTCTGAATCTACAACAACTGTGTCGACACACAGGACTTGTGTCGACACACTGCAAAGTCAAGACCAAGTTATTCTCTGAAGAAGCTGTGTCGACTTAAAGGCAAACTTGTCGACATCATCAAATGCTGTGTCGACACCAAAGTTACTTATGTCGACACATACAGACAGTTGGTCTCGACACTTCCTGACAGTCTATCTCAACACATTGCTGACCAAGACTAAGGCACAGGATCTGTTTGAAGACTTAACAGCTGTGGGTTGCAGCCAGTTAACTGATGTTGTCAGACTTGTCAGAAGACAGTTATAAACCGGATCAGCCGGTTACCATTAAGAAGATCTATAAATAGACAGATTCAGAGAGAAGTAAACAATGAATGAGAAGATTGAACTTTGGCAATCAAATTGAGAAATCAAATCAAGAAGGTGTAATACACTAAAGAAGATCTTCATCAGAAGATCTAAGAAGACGATCTCAGGATCGATCTAAGAAGAGTTCTAACAAGAATTCAGAAGTATCATCAAAGGTGTTGGATAGAGAGGGATCCACTCATTTTGAAGAAGAAGAAGGAAGCCATCAGTGGCTTCTCAAGAAGCTGTTTGGAAATCAACTCAGCTAAGTTCAGATTCAAGAAGCTTTGAAGAAAGCTCAGATTCAGTTGATTTCATCAGCTAATCAAGAATTGTCTTGACCTCTTCTTTCTCAACAAAGGCAAGACATTAAAACTTCTTTTCTAAATTTCTGTAGGATCTGTTTTACACAGATCTGAGTTGTAAGCCTGTGATATAAAGGCTGAGTGAAGGAGAGTTGATCTCTGAGTGGTAGGGCTGTTTTCCTGAGTGTAGGAGAAGGTTCTTCTCTGAGTTATAGGCCTTGTGGCAAGGCTGAGGTAGGGCTGTTGAGCCTGAGTTGTAGGAACCTTTCCAGGTTCTGAGCTGTAGGATCTGAGGATCTGAGAATAGTGGAAGTTTGGCCGAATCTAGCATACTGTTAGATAGGTGAAGGGGGAAAGTGGATGTACCCAGACCTTGGGGAACCACTATAAAACATTGTGCAATCTGTGATGATTAAATGTCTGTGAATGCTGTGCTGAATGTTTTAATCTTTGTAATTGAATTCTGCATAAAAATTTAAACAAGCAATTAGAACCTATTCACCCCCCCCCCCCTCTAGGTGTTTAGGTTGTCTTGAAAGTAAAACTATCATTATCTATTCAAGGACGGAGGAGGAGCACGCTAGACATCTGGCCTTGACCTTGGAGAAGCTGCGGGAGCATGAGATGGTGCCAAGTACAGCAAGTGCCAGTTCTGGCTAAAGGAGGTGGCCTTTTTAGGCCATGTCATCAGTGGAGCAGGTCTGGCAGTAGATCCGGCGAAGGTCCAGGCAGTACGGGATTGGCCACCACTAAAGTCGGCCTCGGATGTTCGAAGTTTCTTGGGACTTGCTGGTTATTACCGGAAGTTCGTAAAGGGGTTCTCTCAGATTGCTCACCCTCTTATGTCTCTGACGAAGAAGGAGTCCCCTTTTATTTGGACACCATAATGTGAATCTGCTTTCCAAGAGCTGAAGGATCGTCTTACCTCGGCTCCCATCCTTGCCCTTCCGTCAGGGAAGGAAGGATTCCAGGTGTACACAGATGCTTCTTATCAGGGGACGGGTGCCATTCTGATGCAGAACAGGAACGTAATAGCCTATGCCTCCCGTCAGTTGAAGCAGCATGAACAGAACTACCCCGTGCACGATTTGGAGATGGGGGCAGTCGTTTTTGCTCTTAAGATCTTGCGACACTATCTCTACGGAGTACATTGCGATATCTTCTCTAACCACAAGAATCTGAAGTACGTTGACACCCAGAAGGAGTTAAATATCAGGCAGAGACGCTGGGTAGAGTTTCTGTCGGACTACCAGTATACCATGCACTACCATCCGGGGAAGGCGAACGTGGTCGCAGATGCTCTGATTCGGAGAGAGAGTACGTCAGGAGTAGGCCCGCAGCTGATGGCCTTGGAGTTGGTTAAAGCATTCGAGGAGATGCAAATATCATTAATGTCTGAGGATGACCAGGAGTTATTCATGGAGTACCTGGGGTCGATGGTTACTACTGATGATATTCGGGACCGCATCAGAGATTGGCAGAAGTTGGATGAGAGAGCTGAGCTGATATTCCGAGCCTTGGAGGAAGTCACGACAAGAGATTACTCTTTGAGGGATGGTCTTCTGTGTTTTTGAGGCAGAGTCTACATACCGGCAGGAGGCCAGATCTGGAAGGACATCATGACAGAAGCTCACTGCAGCCGATATTCGGTAAACCCGGGGATCACCAAGATGGTAAAGGATTTGAAGAGGACGATGTACTGGCCGGGTATGAAGAAAGATATTACGTACTTTGTGATGCATTGCGAGGCCTGCCAACTCGTGAAGGCAGAGTGTAGGAACCCGGCAGGCTTGCTGCAGCCACTTCCGGTGCCGGAGTGGAAATTTGAGGGCATAGCCATAAACTTCATACATGGGCTACCTCGATCCTGTGCAGGGAATGACTCAATCTGGGTGATATTGGACAGGCTAACAAAGGTGGCCAGATTCATTCCAGTGGCGAAGGACGCTCTGGTTAGTATATTAGTACGGAGGTTCATTGAGTAGTTTGTGCGTTATCATTGGGTGCCCAAGACTATCGTTTCGGATCGGGATGGGCGGTTTACATCCAGGGAATGGAGGTCAGTCCAGGCCCATCTGGGTTCTCGGTTGACATTTAGCACAGCTTTTCACCCTCAGACTGACGGGCAGATGGAGCGCACCAACCGTACACTGGAAGATCATCTGTGCCTGTGTATTTTGGACCCCGGTGAGCCTTGGGAGAGATTGTTGCCACTGGTCGAGTTTTCGTACAACAACGCCCATCAGTCCAGCATAGGCATGGCTCCATACGAGGCGTTGTATATAAGGAGGTGCAGGACCCCACTATCATGGGTTCAGGATGAGGATCCGTGGGCACTGGGCTCGGAGTTTGTGGGGGATACAGATGCTCAGATTAGATTGATCCGGGACAGGATGTTGGAAGCCCAGAGCAGTCAGGCCAAATATTACGATGCGAGGCATCGTCAAGTGGAGTTCCAGGTGGGAGACCGGGTTTTCTTGAAGATACGGCCGATGCACGGAGTCTCGCGGGTTCGCGGGCAGAAGAAGCTCAGTCCGAGATATATGTGGCCTTACAGGATCCTGGAGCGGATCGGCCCCTTTGCTTATAGACTGGAGCTACCGCCAGAGTTAGCGGGACTGCATGACGTCTTCCACGTCTCCTCACTACGGAAGGCTCTGCTATGCCCTGAGCAGCTAATTTCCTCGGTAGATGGCCTGGTGGCCTCGGATCGGTCAGTCAACTTGGAGCCTATCAGGATCGATGACACGGCAGTGCGGGTCTTATGACGGAAGAAGGTTCCGTTAGTCAAGGTCTTGTGGAACAATCATGGGCAGGATGAGTATACATGGGAGCCACAGGACTTGATGCGACAAAAGTATCTGGAGCTTTTCAGTCAGGTATACCTCACAACCCCTTTGGACAATCAATTTGCTTTCCTGTTTTAAACCAATAGGACTGAAATTTCAAGAATAGGGGCTAATCTTTTGTTTATTGGGGTGTATATACCGAGTCTATTGGACAAATTGGTCTTAGATTTGAAACCGCACATAGCAAACATAACGTAGAGAAGTAAATCTTTCGACTTTCATGGGATGTTACAAGCTTCTTTTTCCCGATTGGAGCCCCCGTAGGCTTAACCTTGATTTCGGGGACGAAATCTTTGTTTTGTTTATTGGGATTTGTAACATCCTATTTCCGGCTAGACCCCTGAAAGTGGTTTTGTCATAACAGAACCCTAGGAAACCAAGGAATTGAAGTTTATCGACCAAGATTTCGAGTCAAGGGGTGGTCACGCCCGTGAACGACCCGTCACGCCCGTGACCTAGGGCGTGACCCCTTCGACGATCGTCAACCTCAGAAAGACGATCGGAGAGCTCAAAAATTTTAACATGGGCCTAACACGCCCGTGATCGATCCGTTACGCCAGTGACCTTGGAATGGAGTTGAGTGAGCTAAGCTCACTCAACGCCGTAGTCTGGATGGCATTGAGTGAGCTTAGCTCACTCAAAGTCATAAGCTAGACGGCGTTAAGTGCACAGACTGTACTCAATGCCATCTGGTGTCGTCTGGTTGGAGTTGAGTGAGCTGAGCTCACTCAACGCCGTAGACTGGATGGCGTTGAGTGAGCTTAGCTTACTCAAAGCCATAAGCTAGACGACGTTGAGTGCACAGACAGCACTCAACGCCATCTGGTGTCGTCTGGTTGGTGTTGCATGAGTTGAGCTCACTCAACGCCGTAGACTTGATGGCATTGAGTGAGCTTAGCTCACTCAACGCCGTAATATGTCAGGTGGGATGGCATTGAGTGCGTTGAGTGCACTCAACGCCATAAGTTGAACGGCGTTGAGTGCACTGACCGCACTCAACGCCATTTGGTGTTGTCTGGATGGCGTTGAGTGAGCAGAGCTCACTCAATGCCATAATCTGGACAGCGTTGAGTGAGCTAAGCTCACTCAATGCCATCGTTTAAAAAGGACATATTCTTGATGGCGTTGAGTGAGCAGAGCTCACTCAATGCCATAATCCGGATGGCGTTGAGTGAGCTGAGCTCACTCAACGCCATAGTCTGGATGGCTTTGAGTGAGCAGAGCTCACTCAACGCTGTATCTGGGATGGCATTGAGTTAGCAGAGCTCACTCAACGATGTAGCAAGGATGGTGTTGAGTGAGCAGAGCTCACTCAATGCCATTATACTTAGAATTTTGCTGGCATTTTTCTGGCAGATTGGTTATGGATGTGTGCTAGTTCAGCTGAACCGGGCCGGTCTAGGAGTGGGTCGTTTTCTCATATTAAGACCTAATAAGTCTTGTTTAAAATAAGTTGACCGGTCAAGCTTGACACGTGGACCGACAGCTTTACAAAAAGGGCGGTTACGGCCATGGCCGAGAGCTTGCTGTCATGGCCATCAATGGCATTTGATGTCGTGGCCTTCCCCCTCCCCTTTTACGGCTGGATCCAACTCCTCTAGGGAAGAGGAGGAGTTTCCAACTGTTAGCTTGCTGTCACAGAGTCGTTTCAGCCCCCCACCACCATGGTCGTGCCAAGCTATAATGGGCCATTAATGGCCACCAGCTTTTGGCTGTTCCCCCTCCTTAACCGAGCTTTTAAACACCCTCAGAGGCCCAAGAGGAAGTTTTCCCAGCCTTTACCTGAAGTTTTCGAGCCTCCCACTGTGCGATTGAGAATTTCGGCGACGCCACCACCGCACCAATGGCATCCCGACGGTCTGCACGCCTCCAGCCCGCGAACAAGGTCCTCCCCTCCCTCTTCTTCTATGGATAGATCTTAGGATTCAATAGGATTGAGAATCGGGCTCAACTGAGCCCGATTGGAGCTTTCATTTTCATGGATTTTCCATGAAATTCGCGTTCTCGGGCTCGCCAGAAAAAGCCTCTCCGGCGGTTGCGCCGCCGCCCGGCGATGGCCGCCACCTCAACGAAGGTGGTGGTGGCGGTGGCCGGCCAGGGATGAGCTAGACAGCTGGCGGCTGTGCTTGGAAGTAGCTCCAGGTCGGGCTGATCGTGGCCTTTGGTTGGAGGAAGAAGACAAAGCCAGGGCCCTTAGATCCTGCTTCATGATCTGTGCATTTAAATAAGAATTTTCTGTATTAAAATAGCAGCCACCTTAGATAAATTAGGAAAAATACTTAGGGGCTTTTTATGCAAAAATGAACAACATAAAAATTGGATCCCTATGGGTCTACTATATTTTAAAATTGATGTGGGTCAATTTTGTCAACTAGTTTGGCCAGGGCACCTCTTTTGGTAGAATCTAGACCTAGAGCTAGGCAGAGACTAAAAGGTGTGCCCACCCTTCATCCTTTGACCAAATTATCTGAAATTGTTGTAGGGAGCCTACCCTAGCTATACCTAGGGCCTGTCCAAAAATGGGAATTTTTGGGGAATGTTTTTCTAAAGTTTTTAGAAAATTTTAATAATCTTAGGGAAAATTAATTAGTTGGCTTAATGACTTCCAAACCCTCCCAAATCCTGGTGAGTGGTCCCTAAGTTTATCATAAGGTTCTATATAATTTTTCATCTCATTTTGAGATGTTTTAGATTGGAAATGGACAAACCTAAGCTATTCCCTATTAAGGGGTTTTTAGGTTAAAAGTGCACTTGGAGACTTGAATAGGCAGATCACCTCAACATGGAATGGGATTTTGACCACTGACTTAGAATGCTCTCTAGCACCCCCTCATGGAGTTTGAGGTGGATTGGGGTAGATTTGCCCTAGGATCCAAGGCCAAACCCTAAGGATGGCTCTTGGTGGGTTGTGAATATCATGGGGTCAAATGACCTTGGACTGACTTGAAATTTGGTGGAGAGAACCATAGGGCCATTATAGTTCTCTGGAAAAAAAATCTTAGGGGATTTGGAGATAGTTTGGCCACCTAAAATGCTAACCCTAGTTTAGGGCACTAATCTTAATTTGAACTATTATGCTGACAAATAAACTACAAATCAAATTAAATTTGGGCAGGGTGATTTTCTGGTCTAAATGGCCATAATATAATTTTGTTGAGATTTTTGGGTTAATTTATACAGTACTTCATTCACAACTCTAGTTGAGCCCTAGATATTTATTTTGATGATTCTAGAATTTTTGTTCCCTGGAAAGTTATGAAATCTTGGATTAGGGTATCTTATAGCATGTTATACCTTCTGTATTTTCATGGGAGTTTTATCTGATTATTTTGGGTACTTGCTTCTTTAACTTACCATTTGGGATATGTAGTCAAAAATGCAAATAATGCCCAATTATTATTTGGAAAATTATGAAATTTGGTCAGTTGGTGTTTCAAACCATGAGAGTCACCCTGTAATTTTCTCTGGATTTTTAGATAATTAAAAATTGTACCTCCTTCACTAAGCTAGGAAAATTAGTATTTTACATTAAAAAAAATTCAGAGCCCGAATATTAGAGAAAAATCATGGACTTGGTTTCTGATAGTTTTAGGTCACCATCAAGCTTCTGTAATTTTATTGTGATTTTTGGGTGCATATTTAGAGTACTTGCTGCATAATATAGTAGAGGTGGCCTAAAATGGTAAATTAGGAAATATAGGCCTAAACACCTCTGAATTTTCTCAAAATTTGGAATTACTGCTTAAATGCCTCATACGATTTTTAATGATTTTATGATGATTTATTGTTGGCTCATTAGTGCACTTCATGTTCATACTAGGGCATTGGGAGGCTTAGAATAAATAAATTAAATGCCCGATAAATAAGAAAAATTTGGAAGTCTTGGACTTAATTATATTATGTCATGATAGACCTCCAGTAAATATTATAGGAGATTCAGAAGATAATTTGGAGTACCTCCACTTATATACCTCATGTATCTTAGGATGGTCTGTATATAGTAAGACCACAGAAATCGAACTAGAGTGAGAAATGAACTTGGAGAGATGGAATTTTAGTAGTTTGCTGGTTTGGATAGGGCAAGTTAAGTTAAGTTCATTATTGGAAGTCAGGAAAAGTAGAGTGTGAGATTGGCTAGTGTTAAGTTGTGTTCGGGAACGACGAAAGATCGTCCACCCCAGGTAGGAGAGGAAGAGGCTTAATTCTCTAGAGCTAGGTCTAAAGTAATCAAAAAGGGATCGGGTAACGGGTATTAACCAATAATAATAAGTGCCTTGCGAAAGGTAACGGTGGGCTTCAGCTACCATCATAGTTCCTAGTTGTAAGACCCCCTTTTTTTTTATTCCAATTTCCCGGGGTCTTATGCCCAGAACCGCCGCTTTGCGGTGACACCTTCGCACCCGGAAAGGTCGTCACTACAACGCGCCGATTCTGCCGGCCTTTTCGATCACAATCAAGTAGCAAGTAGAACAATAAAGAGAAATGCAGTCCACAATATAATATCACATATAAATAAAAACTCCACGAGGGGAGCGTCTACAGTATAACATCATAGTAAAGACAGAGTATTGAAAGGAAAAGGACTTAAGCCCGGTACAACAACACCTCACTACATGGTCACTCAACGGAAGCTGAACTAAAACTAAGAGTCACCGTAACTGTCACTGAACCGAGAGCACCCAAGCTTGACTGGTCCATCTCCACCGACCCCATACTCTGCTGGTGCTGCATCTCTGGGTGCTTCCTCCTTTTCGGCCTGCAGTCGCCGCCTCACAATCCACGTCTGCGTCTACGTCTTCGGCCTCCTGACTGCTGAGCTGGTGGGATCCCACCCATCAAGGGGCATTTGACCCGTGTATGTCCCGGCTGGTGACAATGGTAACATGGTCGCGGGGTCAACTCCATCAGAAACTGCAAAACCCGTGACCCTTCCATATGGTACACCTAAAATGTTGTGGTCCGAAAACCGTTAGTCTATAAGACTAAGCCCTATCATCCCCCACCCCTTCCCCCATGCCCTAAGGCACCGAGCGGAGAGGAAGAAAGGGGAGGACATGAAGGTGAAGAGTAGTCAAAAGCAGATGACAGTGGACCTAACCAGTAAGTTATAACAGACGAACATTATAAGTGTTGTAATAGGTAAAACAGAAAGATAAAAAAAGTAAGAAATTAAACCTTCACTTATGTGAATACACATAAGCCAAGGGATCTTTTACAAGGCTCCCATCGTATAAATGTCCCATTCCACTTATACGTTGGGGTGTCGGTTATCACAAGCATTATTTAAATATTTAAAATGACCTTAATCTATAAAAATTGCCCACACAAGCTTATAGACCAAGGGGTCGTTTTGCAGGTCCTAATGTATAAGCGTCCCATTCCACTTATACATTAGGTGTCAAGGTTCTCATGAATGATTATGTATGCAACTATATGGTGGGTTAATGATGTTCATGCAGTGCAACTCACCCACATGACTTTGTGTACACAAACCTTTAGTTCCCCCTTTCAGAGTCGTTACCTCCCAGGATACCTCCGTAGTGGCAGACGGAAGCGGTGGGTTGGGCCTCACCCACCTCAAAACCAGTAAAAGCACCACTGGTCTGACCTATCGTATGCCCTCAACACCTGGTGCACGAGGCGGACTCCTGCGTACTCTTGCCGACTGGTCCGCTGGACTTAACCTTGGCTAAGTGCTAGCCACCTTGCCGAGTCAACGATATTGGTGTCGGTGCAATCGAACTCCCCAATATCAAAGACCCACCACCTTAAAGTTTCCTATTTATGCACATGCAACATTTAATATAAGAAGTCAAGAGTAAAGCTCCCGGACCAAACTGTCCGTCTCAACCACAAACCGAGACTAAGCTCCCCGGACTAAACCATCCGGCTCAAATTCAAACCTCATCCCTTTGAGCACCACGGGTTGGCTTAACCTTTTCCAAATGTCTATCTAACTAGTGTGTGAAGTGTAAACCTATTTCAACTAATTACTCTTTGGATTTATTTAAAATTTACGTTAGCCCAGGACTGCCTCCGGATTATGCCCTGTGAGGGGCTCTCAATAGGCACTAGGAACCAAGACGGCGGCATTACGGCCCGAAGTTCCCTTTCGTAAGGCACTTATTATTATTGGTTGTTTTTCCCTTACTCTATCCCTTAATAAATTGCATCCAACTAAACCTAGGGTGAATTTGACTCTTCACTCTTACGGGGACGACGATCTTTCGTCAGATCCGTGCTCCTTCTACCACAACCACTCACTTCTCGTCACTCCTTAGAAACTTCCATGACAACCTATCTAAATCCATCCCAATCAGCACATTGAGAAACTCCAACATTGCCCTAAGTCGTCTCCAAATGCGATCTTTTACGAAAACGCTAAATGCAGACCAGCCTACACTATATGATGACCTTGATAGGATGTCCTTTGTGTCTTCATCCGAATGACCTAAGTTATTTACTGGGGTCCTATCATGTCATAAATGAATCAATTCCAGGTTATAACCATTTTCTCAATTAATCTAATAATTAATTAATTTTCCTACAAATCCAAGGTCTACCAATTTGAACATGAAGTAGACTTTTTAGCTATGTAAAAAATCATAATAAATTCATAATAAATTCTGTTATATCTAAAAAGGATATATCCAAGGTTTGACATTTTTCTCTAAGGTCTAAGGGGGCTAATCATGTTTTATCAATAATTCATTTCTTTCATGACCAATGAATAAACTACTTCAAATCTTCATTCAAATAATTTGAATCAATTACAGGGTACCAATAACACCATGAAAACAATACTAGATAAGTTTCATAATTTTCTTACTGGAATTAATTTACAATAAATCATTTACTAAATTCTTAATCTAGCATGCTTGTGAATCAAGTACTATATTCATAACTCCAAAAATTCTGAATAAATTCCCACTGGTACATATTGGTTTAAGAACCCTGTTTACCAAATTTCATAATTTTCTAGAAAATATTTAAGCCATAAAATATTTTAAAACCATAGAGCCCTTTTATAACACTTGTGAAAGAACTACTAGATTTCTTCAACATAAAATTAAACTAAAAATTCAGAAGCATTACTACTGACCATCAACATCTAATTCCAGAGTTTCATGGGGTCTTATTTGACTTATAAATCTTAAATAAATAAAATATCAAATAGGGCTATACCCACATTCATAAGTGAAGTACTAGAAATAATTATCAAAAAATTCTAGTAAAATCATCCAAGGGTCCTAACTACCCTAAAAACACTCTACCTAAGTTTCATAGCTTTTAAATGAATTTAAGTTACTGATTTGACCTAAAAGCCCTTCTACCCTAAAACTAGGGTTTAGGTTTTGAGGTACCTACCTACCTCTAAATTCTCTAATATTTCAACCAGAGGTTTAAATACCCATTAACAACCACTCCACCAAAACTCAAGGCCATACAAGGGCATTTGCCCCTATGTCCTTCACAAGCCCCCAAAGTCCTCATTTAGGGTTTGAACCTGGGCCCTAGGGTAAACTCACCCTAATCCATCACATTTTCCCCAAGGGGGTTCTTAGGATCATTTCAAACCAGTGGTCAAAATCTCAACCTCTGTTGAGATGAGATGATCTCTCAAGTGTCAAAAGTACATTTTCCCTAAATTTCCCTTCCCTAGGTCCAAACTAGGGTTTAGTGAATTCCTATTCAAAACTCAACCAAATGAGTTGAAATTTAAACCAGACCTAGATACCTATACCAGGGACACCTCACCAAAATTTGGGAGGGTATGGAGGTCATTTGTCCCTTTAATTATCTTGCCCTAGCTTTTCTAGGGTTAGGGCAAAACCCTAAGCTACACTATCCCAAATGGTCTCCAAATTTTACAGGAGCTATTATTAGATTACATTAAGCTCCTGTCCAAAATTTAAAGAATTTGGAACAAGGGTTAGGTGTGGGGAATTATTTGAAAATCTGCCCTACGTATAGGACCTACCCAAGAAAAATGGCCCTATAAGTCAGTAGACTTGTCCTAAAATTTTCCATTATATATCAAACTGTAGATAATAAAAATGCCTACAACATTTATGTTGATCAGTTTTGATGAACATGCCCCTAAAGGGCCTAAATAATTTTTAGAAGAAATCTGCCCTAGTTGTAGGACATACCCTCACTAAAAAGGCTCTACAGGGCAGTCCCCTCATCCACTTTTTCACCACTGCATATCAAATTGTAGGTCTTCAGAAGACCTACAACTTTCATGTTGTAACCTTTCTCAGGAGGTGTCTAGAAGTGGCCTTAATTTCATTTACAGTGAATCTGTTTAAATTAAATACAGAAATTTAATATAATAAATCATTAATTCATATGTTAGGGTTGCACGAATCTTAAAGAGATCCGACGGGAGCTGTACTTCATCTTCTCCAAAACGCCAAAACCAGAAACCGTGGGAGATGATTTTCACGGGGCTATTCCCGGCCACTAGGGGCGGCGCCACCACCGGGGATTCACTCCTATATGTCCCCGGTGGTGGGGGCTGGCCTTGCCGGCGGTTAGGGCGGACGGAGGTGGCGACGCCTCCCTACCCGAGAGCTTCAAAAGCTCCATAAAAATGGAATTTTTCTGAAATTTTAAACCTTTGCTTCAGTTCGTTTGAGCATGAACTCCACTCCTAAACAGTCCTAGCATCTAAACATGAGAGAAGAGGTGAGGGAGGACCTGAGTTCGGGCACGAATGCGGGTTGAACGGCGGGATGCCATGGTGGCGGCGGTGGCAGAGTTTCTCTCCTTGGTGGCTCTGTCAAGCCTCTCTCCTCCTTCTCTGGTTTCGAAAAATGGTCTCCCCTCTCTCCTAAGTGAGTATATAAGGGAGAGAGGGGAAGAGGGGGCGGTTTCATCCAAGAGGCAAAACACCCCTTCATGGTGGGGGTCGGTTAGAGGTGAGGAGGGGTGGAGCCACCTCTTGGTGGCCGGGAAAGGGTTGGGGGGAAGAGGTGCCAGCCATTAGGTGGTTGTGGGCCCCTCCTTGGCCGAACTCATGCCTCCTCCCTCTTCAAAACACCCTTTCACTTCTCTACCACCTTTTCTCTCTCCTCTATATAACCAAAAACTCATTTTTTTTCTCTCTCCTAGTCACCCTCATAAATTCCTCCTCCTAAAAAGCTTAAAGGCAGCCCAAGTGAATATTAAATCCTTAAATGTCATATGAGAGGGGGGGGGACTCACCATCTACCATGAAAATACCCCTTATTCTCACTTTCTCTCTCCTATATTTAGCCTATTTCTCACTTCTTTCTCTCTCCTAGTCAACATGTTGGCTAGCCTAGGTTTTAGGCTATAGGCAACCATAATAACTCCTAATAAAACCCCATGAGTCTACATGAGGGGGCTTGAGCTTGAGTTAACCCAATTGAGCTAGGTTTGACTTGATTTGGGTTTAGGGTTGACTTGGTCAATTTGACCTTCAGAGTCAACATCAATAGACCCCTAGGGACCCATTGACCTCCCCTAAGGCCTAGGTATGGTTAGGTAGGGTTGACTTGGCATAATGAGGGTGAGTTGACCCAAGGCAGGGTTAATTTGGCATAATTAGGGCTTAAGTTTACTTGGGTCAACTTAGCCACTAGGTTTGCACCCAATGGGTCCTTGGTGACCCATTGATCTCATATTAGGTCTAGGAATGCCTTGGAGTCAGATTGAACCCACTAGGCTACCAAAAATCAGGGTTTTAAGATTTTACTATTTGCAGCCCAAGTGAGTCTCAACTAGCTAGTTGGGTCACCTGACCTCCTAGGCTCAACCTAGGACTTGTTATGACCTAAGCATGTTCAAGTCACTCCTAAGGGGGGTCTAATTTGAAAATGGGATGTTACACTAGTGCCCTTTGAGAGCCCTTCACGGGGAATACAGGGGGCAGTCCTAGGCTAACGTAAACCGTAGGAATAATAAATTAAAATAGCAACTAGAATAATTAGGGTTGCACTTTCACACACCCCGGTAGATAGGGAGGTAGAATAAGTTGGTTTGGTTGCAATTCAGACGATATCTCTAAAGGTAGATGCACGGACGGGACAGTCCGGGGAGCCGAGGGCTCGAGGGTTTGAGTACAGAATAAGGTGGTTGGTCTTCGGTATTTGATTATCGTTCACACCGACATCGATACGTTGACTCGGCGGTGTGGGACACTTAGCCAAAGAAAGTCTGGCGGATATAGCCAGCACAAGTATGCGGATACTCTAGGTCTTGTTCTTCTAGGGCGTACGGAAGGGCTAGGTCCGGTAGTGTGGATACCCGCCTAGGAGTGGGGGCCCGACCCACTGTCTCCGTTTGCCACTATGAAGGTTCCTGGGAGTGAAGCTAGCTGACCGAATAGGGAGAACTAAAGGTCTGTGCACATAGAGTCGTGTGTGTGAGTTGCACTTGCATGAATCATGGCATAGCATACCACTACACTCATATTTGCATACAACCGACACCCCAACGTATAAATCGGTATGGGACTTTTTATACGATGGGAGCCTTGCAGAAGACCCCTTAACTTATAAGTTTGTATGGGCATTCATATAAGTTAAGGTTACTCATTTATTTACTTACTTACTTGTTCTATTTGTCTTCTTATATATTTGCTACTTACTACATGTCTACTTTATTACATATTACCGTAGAATTGCTAGATGTACTTTATTCTAGATAGTTGTTTATACACCATTATAGTTGTTAGATTAGCTTCTTTGTCATCTGCTTGATTACTCTCCACCTTTGTAGCTTCCCTTTCCTCCTCTCCGCTCGGTGCTTAAGAGCCGTGGGGGAAGGGTAGGGGATGATAGGGCTTAGTCTTTATGACTAATGATTTTCGAACCACAACATTACAGGAGCTCCGGATGGGATCTAGGGACCAGCACCAGCGGAGTACGGTGCGCATGGAGGTGGGTCAGTCTAGCACCGGTGCACCTGCGACCAGCTCCGTGAGTGATTAGTATTTTTATAGCTTCCGCGATGAGTGATTTGTAGTGAGGACTCTGATGTACCGGGCTCGAGCCCGTTTATGTATATTTCATCTGAACTGATCCTTGCAGTACCTCTATTTTATTTTATTATCTATTGATGGATGGGCTGTGATTTTCTATTCATACATGTTTCTGTGGACCTGTTTACATTTTATGTATACTTACTTCTCTCTCTTTGTGATCGAAAAGGGCTGGCAGAATTGGCGTTTTGTAGTGGCGACCTTCGTGTGAGTCGGTGTCACCGCAAAGCGGCAATTCTTGGCTAAGACCCCGGAGGTTGAAAAAGAAAAAAAAAAGGGGGTCTTACACAAAGAGTGTCATCAGTTCTTCATTCGATTGAGTCACTTTGGACTCATCATCAGCCTTAAGAGCAAGGGTTTGCTCTTTCCTTGTTGGAGTGGATGCTTTGGCTTCAGCTTCAGCTTCCCTGGTCTTCAGTACTTGCTCAAATGATTTGAGCTTGCCAAGGAGAGCTTCAGTTGAAATCTCTGTTGTACTTCTAGACTCCTTGATTTGCCAAATTTTGAGATCCCATGTGCTGGGAAAGCACATTAGTATTGTATCATTGACTTCTGTCAATGTGATCTCCTTATCAAGTGTCCTCAGCTCATTGATAATGGAGCTGAGCCTTGTGTACATAGCTACTACTGTCTCAGCTTCTTCCTTCTTGAAGTTCTCATATTGGGATATGAGGTTGGACCTTCTGTCCTTCCTCTCATCAGCTAAACCAGCTACAATCTAATTCAGTGAGTCCCACATGGCTTTTGCTGAGGCGCAATCAGCCACTTTCTGGAATGTTTCATCAGACATAGTCTGAGCCAGAATATTCATAGCTTTGGCATCAGCTATCTTGGCCTTCTTGTAAGTTTCATTATAGTCAGGAGGTGGCACTGCACTGAGATTTGTAGATGTTGTAGTAGTAGCTGTAGCAAGTGGTGTTGGTGGACCTGTTAAGATAGAGGAAAAAATATCTTCATTAATAGAGTTCATGTAAAGTCTAATTCTTGCCTTCCAGATGCCAAACTTTGCTAAGGTTCATACTGGAGGTCTGGTGCTAGAGTAATCTTTGTACTAGGCCATGAATCTAAAGTGAGTGAATATGGTATCAAAGTATCTTATCACAAGATCTTATGGTTTAGGTGTTAGCCGGTTCAACCAATCAATCTGATAAGGATTTAGTTGTTGAATAACCAACCTCCCTCTAATACCAATTGAAAGTGAGGGAATAAGATACTTACTACTCTAGAGGGGGGGGGGGGTGAATAGAGTATTCAAATATTAAGGAGACTCTAAACACTTCACTTAGAGCTATTTGTGGAATATAAAAATAAAAGCTTTAAACCTAAAGCCTAACTGAGTGTAGTGAATAAAAGAGAAGCTCACTGAATTTTCAGTTGAACTTTTATCCTAACACAGCAACTAGCAACCTAGTTAAAACTATCACAGCCACAGAACAATGATTAAAAATAAGCAACAGACAACACAAAAGCTTTATAGTGGTTCCCCAATTGGGTACATCCACTCTTCTTGTAACACCCCAAAAAGGCCCCAATAGACTCAACTTGAGATTTGAGTAGCAGGTCAGGTTACACGGCCTGGGACACGGGCGTGTCCCAGGGCGTGTCGGGTGACACGGCCAGGGACACGGGCGTGTCCCAGGGCGTGTTCTATTTATTTTGCAAAATTGGCCTATTCCGGGCAGAGCCGGACACGGCCTTGAACACGGCCGGGAACACGGGCGTGTCAGGCTGGACACGGGCGTGTCAGCTGCCGTGTTCCGACCCGTGTTCTGGTTGCAGCTCGATGGAGCAGGAGACACGGGCGTGTCTCAGGTTTGACACGGGCGTGTCAGGTCCGACACGGGCGTGTCGATGACCCGTGTGGTTCAGTCAGTTCAAGCTGTGTGCACCGCTGAAGGGGTACACGGCCTGTGACACGGGCGTGTCACAGGCCGTGTCGGCCAAAAAGTGAAATTCTGGGGAAATCTTGGCCGTTCAGTTTTCTCTCTTTTGATCCAAGGGTCCCGGTGGTTTCCTGGCTGGGTTATTACGAGAAGAGAGGAATGAAGAGGTCATTCTTCATTTGGCTTAAGGAAGAGAGAAAGAGAGAGGAAGAGAAGAAGGAGGAGGAGACCAAGCCACCGGCGGAGCTCCCGTGGTTCGATTCGCGATCCGAAGCCGGCGTTGTGACGGCAAGGCTGCTGCGAAGGCTTTCCTCCGTCTCAAATTTCTCTCCATGGCTCCGAAGCGAACTCCTAGGGTAACGATTTCCTGCTTGGACATGTGAAGTCCTGAATTCCTGCATTGCATAGGGAAAACCCTTCCCCGCGAGTGTGCGGTGGGTTGTGGCGTCCCTTGGGGTAGATATGTGAAGTCCCCCTTGTTAGAGTCCGGAATTGGAGTACGGATCTAGGCATGCTGTGTGAAGCCCATCTGGACATGGTCTGGATTGGTGATGCTTGGTTGCATATCGGAGAAGACTCCGTGATGATTGCTTGTATGCATGATGGATAAAAGTACTGGAGGAAGTCCAGGAAATTATGAGAGTTGGACTCTCTTGTGGCCGTGAGTGCTACTGGTGGAAAGTTGAGCTGTGAGGCTGCAACTAGGAAATGGTGGAACGGGCAAGGTGAAACTGTACCCGCGTCAGTCCAGGCGTGAGTCTGACGATGTGAGCAACGGGAAAGGTGGATCTGTACCCGCGTTATGGTTGTCTAACCTTGGGTGCTTAAGACCCTGTTAGGATCACATAGCGAGAGTCGACGGCCGGTGAGCCGATCAGACTAGAATGCTCATAGTGCGCCGTTATGTCTGGGACCTCTGAACGGTGTGAATGTGCCCTGAGTGCACGGAGCGTCGGGCCGTCGAGCCGACGTTTGTGATATATGACAGTGCGGGCGTGCACGTCTTGCTTGAATGGCTATCTATATCATGTTGGATGAATGCTTTGCAGGGATGGAATTCCGCTGCCCCGTGCCAGGGGCAGGGTCGTTATAATTGGTCAGCTGAATGCTGACCGTTGCCCTGTTTTCCCACCGTTTGGTGGATTGGTTCTTACAGGTGCTGGAGGAGCTGGTCCGAGCGGGACTTAGCGGGCTGAAGCCCAAAGCTGCGTTGCTGCCCTTGAAGGCTTTGTTTTATTTCTTTTGTTCATGTGTGGCCGGCCTGCGTGCCGATGTATGTAAACCACACTCTTGTTAAGAGAAACTGTTGTAAGGCCTTAAGGCCAGACTCTTTTGATATATATATATATATACATTCCTATGTTAGTGGACAATGTTGTTTCTCTTGAGTTCAGTAATTCAACCGTGAAGCTTCCGCTAGAATGCTCTGTGTTAGGATGCGTTGGTTATGATATTATTTAGTAGCGTCTCCGCCTGTTTGTGGAATATGGTGTGGGGCCCCGGCCGGACCCTCTATTATATTCTTCTTGACGGGTAGAGGTGTTACAATTTGGTATCAGAGGGAGGTTTCGATCCTCCGACCTGTGGGTTATGGGTTCAGTAATTCAACCGTGAAGCTTCCGCTAGAATGCTCTGTGTTAGGATGCGTTGGTTATGATATTATTTAGTAGCGTCTCCGCCTGTTTGTGGAATATGGTGTGGGGCCCCGGCCGGACCCTCTATTATATTCTTCTTGACGGGTAGAGGTGTTACAATTTGGTATCAGCTTGTTGGTCGATCTCTTCCGAATTCGCGGACGAATTCTTTTGAGAGGGGGCGAGCACGTGTTAGTGCCGTCGTTATAACACTTAATTTGAACTCAAGATTGTCCACTTAGGAATGCAAATACACTTGTTTGTTGAACTTGTGTATTCTCTTTGTATGATTGCCGTTTATATTGGTCGTTAACCTGTGTGTTTTACACATATAGGTGACCAGAAGTGTTGCGGGCCAGTCCGAACCACAACGTTCTGTTGCGAGTGCGGCACCAGCCGAGGTGCCCACAACTCCTCCATCCGCTGAAACAGTCCGTCTCATTACGGAAACGGTACTTGCTGTGATGAATGCTCAGCAAGCGGGGCAAGCACGTCCTGCAGTGGTGCCAACGCAAGCTGGGGTACGGCAAGAACCGGTAGAAGCCGAAGTTGATCCGCGGGTAGCAGATCAACAATGGAAGCAATTCTTGAGCTTTAACCCTCCGCAGTTTCATGGGGCGGGTACACCGGCCCAAGCAGAGGATTGGCTTGCAAGAATTAAGAGGATTATGAGGGCTATCAGGGTTGAGGAGGAACAGAAAGTGATGTTAGCCACTTTCCTACTGGAAGGAGAGGCGCGATTGTGGTGGGATGAGATTGAACTGCATCACTTGGCCGGCAGGCAATTGGCAGAGATTACAATGGAAGAATTCTCTCGATTGTTCTTAGCACAACATCTGCCGATGCAGCAAAGGATGTCGATGGAGATGGAGTTCCAACGGTTAGCACAGGGAGATCGAAGTGTGGATGACTACCTGCATGAGTTCACCCGGTTGGGAAGATATGCGGGCTCGATCTTCGCCGAAGAAGAGCGTAAGACTAGTCGGTTTTATGCGGGACTGCGAGATGAGCTAAGGTATTTGCTCTCAAGTTCTGTGAGTCAGGGATTCCAAGCCTTAGTCTGTACGGCTCGTTCTTTGGAGACGGATATGAAACGGGGGCAAGCAAAGGGAAACTTGGCGGTTGTGAAGCCGGAGTTTAAGCCGCCGCGTCCGGACAAGTTTGGCTACCGAAGGAAATGGAATAAGAAGTCTAAGTCTTCTGGACAAGCTCCATCTGCGACTGTGACGGACACATCTGGGAATGGAGCTCGTGCTTGTTTTACGTGCGGGAAGGTTGGACACTTCGCACGTGAATGCCGATTTGGTCCTCCAAAGGGTGATAAGAAGACGGGAGCGTCTTATGCGGAGAAGGGGAAGGCTGTGGTGGAGTCTTCTGCCTCGCACGCGCAGCCCAGGGTCTTCAACCTTGGACAACAGGAGGCCATTAAGCAGGCTGATGTCGTCACAGGTGCGCTTAAGTTTTAATGTTTGTACTTTTGGTGTGCTGTGCTTGTTTTAATTGTCATGTTATAGGGTTTGTCCTTATACGAGAGTATCCGGCGCGAGCACTGTTCGACACAGGTGCTTCACATTCGTTTCTGTCTGAGGATTTTGTCTTGCGTGTCGGGGTGCCTATCCGGACCAAGACAGACAGTATCAGGGTGTTGTTGCCTAACGGATGTTTGATGTGCGCGGATCGATCTTGCGGTCTTGAGGTCAAGATAGGAAGTCGGGAGTTCAAGGTGGAAACACTAGTATTGCCGATCAAAGAGTTTGATATAATCTTTGGTATGGACTGGCTTTCAGAGCAGCGTGCCTGTATCGATTGCACTTCAAAAGAGGTCACACTTGGGCAAAATACCGAACGAGAGACCAAGTTTATTGGTATGCAAGGGATGAGTGGGATGTTGTTATCCGCTCTCCAAGTTGTTAAGGCAGTTCGGAAGGGTGCGGAGTTGTTCTTCACACTCATAGAGGCGGTGGCGCCGAAGGCCAGTGTGAGTGAAGTGCCGATTGTGTCGGAATATGCGGATGTGTTTCCAAAGGACCTTCCGGGGTTACCTCCCCAAAGGGAAATTGACTTCGCTATCGAGCTGGTGCCGGGTGCAAAACCCGTGGCCCGTTCGCCGTATCGGGTAGCGCCAAAAGAAATGGCCGAACTGAAAGTTCAGTTGCAAGAGTTGTTGGAGCAGGGATATATACGCCCAAGTATGTCACCTTGGAGCGCGCCTGTTCTTTTTGTGAAAAAGAAAGACGGTGGTTTGCGACTATGTATTGATTATCGCGAACTGAATAAACTGACGGAGAAAAACAAGTATCCAATTCCTCGGATCGATGACTTGTTCGATCAGCTAGCAGGCTCAACTGTCTATTCGAAGTTGGATTTGAAGTCCGGGTATTACCAGTTGCGGATTAGGGAAGGTGACATTCCCAAGACAGCGTTTGGCACACGCTATGGTCATTATGAGTTCACAGTGATGCCGTTCGGCTTGTGTAATGCGCCTTCGGTATTCATGGATCTCATGCATCGTACGTTCCGCGAATACCTGGATCTGTTTGTGATTGTGTTTATTGATGATATTTTGGTATATTCACAATCAGAGGAAGATCATGCAAACCATTTGCGGTTAGTATTGCATACCTTGCGAAGGAATAAGCTGTATGCCAAGTTCTCAAAGTGTGAGTTCTGGCTCTCGTCGGTGGCTTTTCTAGGCCATGTGGTAAGTGGAGAGGGCATAGCGGTGGATCCGGCTAAGATAAGTGCCATTCGGGATTGGCCAGTGTTGTCTTCAGTGGCCGAAGTCAGAAGTTTCCTTGGACTGGCGGGCTACTATAGGAGGTTCGTGGGGAACTTCTCCCGGATTGCTTTGCCTCTGACTACGTTGACGAGAAAGGATCAGAAGTTCGTTTGGACGCCGGAGTGCGCACGAGCTTTTGAGGAGTTGAAAAGTCGTTTGACCACGGCGCCCGTGTTGACGTCGCCATGTGGTACAGATGGATTTGAAATATACAGCGATGCGTCAGGAAGCGGCTTAGGCTGCGTTCTCCTGCAATTTGGCAAGGTGATCGCTTATGGTTCACGTCAATTGAAAGTGCATGAGCGGAATTATCCCGTCCATGATTTGGAGTTGGCGGCGGTAATCTTTGCGCTCAAGTTGTGGCGGCACTATCTATATGGCGTCAAAGTGGATATCTATACGGATCACAAGAGCCTAAAGTATTTGTTGGATCAGAAGGATTTGAATATGCGACAACGAAGATGGATGGAGTTCCTCGGGGACTACACCTTCGAGATTCACTATACTCCCGGGAAGGGAAATGTGGTCGCTGATGCTTTGAGTCGGAAGACTCCGGTACGGGCAAGCTGGTTGCAGAGGCATGATCAGCGTTTGATCCAAGAATTGGAGGCAATGGAGATATCGTGTGTTGACAAGGGTGCGTCAACCGATGCGTGCTTAAACTGGACGGAGGTGCAATATGACCTTACGGACAGAGTTCGGCGAGCAACGGAGCTTGATGAAAGTCTCCAGCGCTATGCTAAAGATGGGTCGGATGATCAATTCTCTTGGGATAACGGGTTGTTACGGAGAAATGGTCGAGTATGCGTCCCAAGTGTGGGTAAACTGAGGGAAGAGTTGATGTACGAAGCTCACTTTGCAAAGTACTCAGTTCACCCAGGGAGCACAAAGATGTACAGGGACATGAAAAAGCTGTTCTGGTGGCCCGGATTAAAGAAAGATGTGGCTCGTTATGTGGCTAAATGCAACACCTGTGCGTTGGTGAAAGCAGAATGCCAGAAGCCTGGCGGTTTTCTGAAGTCGTTACCTATTCCGGAGTGGAAGTTCGATGATATTTCGATGGATTTCGTGCACGGGTTGCCGAGATCTCAACGCGGTCATGATTCAATCTGGGTGATTGTGGACCGGTTGACAAAAGTGGCGCACTTCCTTCCAAATAGAAGAGATGATTCAGTGGAAACCTTGGCCAAGCTGTATGTGGAGCAGGTTGTTCGACTGCACGGTGTTCCCCGGAGCATCGTTAGTGACCGTGATGGGCGGTTCACATCGAATGATTGGCGGCTCGTTCATCAAATGTTGGGTACAAAATTAGCGTTTAGTACGGCCTTTCATCCCCAAACGGATGGCCAGACTGAACGAACCAACAGGACGATGGAGGATATGCTCCGCATGTGCGCCCTAGATTTTGGTAAGAGATGGGAAGATTACATATTTCTCGTTGAATTTGCCTATAATAATAGCTACCAAGCGAGTATTGGTAGGGCACCATTCGAGGCGTTGTATGGTCGGAAATGCCGTACACCGTTAGCTTGGGCAGAAGCAGGCGAATCGAAGCTGAATGGGAAAAAGGAAGTCGAAGAAGCTACTTCGCTCATCCGCTCTATTCGGGAGAGGCTATTGATAGCCCAAGATCGTCAAGCCAAGTACTACAATGCCAAGCACCGGAACGTGGAGTTCGCGGTGGGTGATTGGGTATATTTGAAGATCAAACCCTTCAAAGGTGTGTCCAGGATTCGGCGTTTGAAAAAGCTAAGTCCGAGGTATCTTGGTCCGTTTGAGGTGGTGGAGCGTGTTGGGGAGGCTGCTTATCGACTAGCACTTTCAGCGGACTTGGGTGGATTACATGATGTGTTTCACATCTCAGTCCTTCGTAAGGCGGTAAAGGATCCAGCACAAGTCGTGGAGGCTGGTCGGGTACCGGTCGAATATGGGCTAACGACGAGGGTTAGACCCATTCGGATCGAGGATCGAGCCGAGAAACAGTTGCGGAACAAAGTAATCGGGATGGTCAAGGTCCGATGGGACAATTGTGGCCGTGAAGAGCTAACATGGGAGCGGGAGCAGACCATGCGAGCCGAGTTTCCCGAGTTATTTGTATAACTGTAGACCGTGTACTTTTTGTTATAACATGCTTATAGCATTGCTGGTTTTCTTTCCTTACCGTGCAAATTTCGGGACGAAATTTTGTTAAGGGGGAGAGGGTTGTAACACCCCAAAAAGGCCCCAATAGACTCAACTTGAGATTTGAGTAGCAGGTCAGGTTACACGGCCTGGGACACGGGCGTGTCCCAGGGCGTGTCGGGTGACACGGCCAGGGACACGGGCGTGTCCCAGGGCGTGTTCTATTTATTTTGCAAAATTGGCCTATTCCGGGCAGAGCCGGACACGGCCTTGAACACGGCCGGGAACACGGGCGTGTCAGGCTGGACACGGGCGTGTCAGCTGCCGTGTTCCGACCCGTGTTCTGGTTGCAGCTCGATGGAGCAGGAGACACGGGCGTGTCTCAGGTTTGACACGGGCGTGTCAGGTCCGACACGGGCGTGTCGATGACCCGTGTGGTTCAGTCGGTTCAAGCTGTGTGCACCGCTGAAGGGGTACACGGCCTGTGACACGGGCGTGTCACAGGCCGTGTCGGCCAAAAAGTGAAATTCTGGGGAAATCTTGGCCGTTCAGTTTTCTCTCTTTTGATCCAAGGGTCCCGGTGGTTTCCTGGCTGGGTTATTACGAGAAGAGAGGAATGAAGAGGTCATTCTTCATTTGGCTTAAGGAAGAGAGAAAGAGAGAGGAAGAGAAGAAGGAGGAGGAGACCAAGCCACCGGCGGAGCTCCCGTGGTTCGATTCGCGATCCGAAGCCGGTGTTGTGACGGCAAGGCTGCTGCGAAGGCTTTCCTCCGTCTCAAATTTCTCTCCATGGCTCCGAAGCGAACTCCTAGGGTAACGATTTCCTGCTTGGACATGTGAAGTCCTGAATTCCTGCATTGCATAGGGAAAACCCTTCCCCGCGAGTGTGCGGTGGGTTGTGGCGTCCCTTGGGGTAGATATGTGAAGTCCCCCTTGTTAGAGTCCGGAATTGGAGTACGGATCTAGGCATGCTGTGTGAAGCCCATCTGGACATGGTCTGGATTGGTGATGCTTGGTTGCATATCGGAGAAGACTCCGTGATGATTGCTTGTATGCATGATGGATAAAAGTACTGGAGGAAGTCCAGGAAATTATGAGAGTTGGACTCTCTTGTGGCCGTGAGTGCTACTGGTGGAAAGTTGAGCTGTGAGGCTGCAACTAGGAAATGGTGGAACGGGCAAGGTGAAACTGTACCCGCGTCAGTCCAGGCGTGAGTCTAACGATGTGAGCAACGGGAAAGGTGGATCTGTACCCGCGTTATGGTTGTCTAACCTTGGGTGCTTAAGACCCTGTTAGGATCACATAGCGAGAGTCGACGGCCGGTGAGCCGATCAGACTAGAATGCTCATAGTGCGCCGTTATGTCTGGGACCTCTGAACGGTGTGAATGTGCCCTGAGTGCACGGAGCGTCGGGCCGTCGAGCCGACGTTTGTGATATATGACAGTGCGGGCGTGCACGTCTTGCTTGAATGGCTATCTATATCATGTTGGATGAATGCTTTGCAGGGATGGAATTCCGCTGCCCCGTGCCAGGGGCAGGGTCGTTATAATTGGTCAGCTGAATGCTGACCGTTGCCCTGTTTTCCCACCGTTTGGTGGATTGGTTCTTACAGGTGCTGGAGGAGCTGGTCCGAGCGGGACTTAGCGGGCTGAAGCCCAAAGCTGCGTTGCTGCCCTTGAAGGCTTTGTTTTATTTCTTTTGTTCATGTGTGGCCGGCCTGCGTGCCGATGTATGTAAACCACACTCTTGTTAAGAGAAACTGTTGTAAGGCCTTAAGGCCAGACTCTTTTGATATATATATATATATACATTCCTATGTTAGTGGACAATGTTGTTTCTCTTGAGTTCAGTAATTCAACCGTGAAGCTTCCGCTAGAATGCTCTGTGTTAGGATGCGTTGGTTATGATATTATTTAGTAGCGTCTCCGCCTGTTTGTGGAATATGGTGTGGGGCCCCGGCCGGACCCTCTATTATATTCTTCTTGACGGGTAGAGGTGTTACACTTCTACCACCCTGGTAGGAATCCACTACAGGTTTTTGATCAGGTGCTCTGTCACCAGTAGATTTGCTTCAGGTAGATCTAAAGACCCTTCCGGCTTTTGATCAGGTGCCTAAAAACCAAACACACAGGTTTTTGATCAGGTGCCCTGCCACCAATGGTTCACTTTTGAAGGGAGTAATAACCCTTTTACAGGAGGTTGAAAGAGAGAATTAAGATGTCTTCTCTGTGTTCAGAGAAGCTAGTGGATGGCTATGAATATATCAAAGCTCCCCCTGGCTTAGAGAATGTCCAGGAAGAAGCTTTGCTTCAGGGTGTAGGATCTCCAAATTGCTTGAGAAGACTTTCTGATGCAGCCTTGAAGAAGACTCTAGATTTTGAATGAATGTTCTTCTTCAACAGCTTTTGCAATCTGGGAGAGTTTGCAGCAATGAATGTTCAGCAATCTGGGAGGTTCTTCTTCTTGAAAGCTTGAACTCTTAGTATTGATTTTCCTAAAGACAGGATGAAATCAGGAAGAAGAAGAACTTTTCTTTTCTCTTGAGATTATCTGGTTCTGTGTGTGCTGAGAGTTTGTATGAGTTATTCTCTGTATTCTGAGTTGTGAGGAGTATTTTTGTCTTCAGCCATCTGCACTAATAATATAGAAACTTCTCTTCTTTTGAAAAATCTCGAGCCTTGCACTAGAAAAACTTTCAAAATAATAGGATAAAACAAAATAAGGAAACTTGCACCTGTAATCTTTTCTGTTTTTCCCAAAAAGGAATTAAGGATATTAAAAAATATCCTTTCAATTTGACTTTACAAATTGGCACAGGAAACCAAGCCTAACGACTATATTGCAGCTGTAGAAAAGCACGATTTCTTCTGATAAAACAAACGGCTTTATTCTGTCAAATCTCTCAATTAATACAAAAGGAATATTGCAAATAAGCAAAAGAATATAAGCATTAAATTGAGCAGAATATACTGAATAAAATATTTCTTAAACAAGAGGAAATAAACCAAAGATCAAATTAAATGACTATAGATAAAAGCAGACAGAAAGCGTGAACCAGAGATCGAAGATCGTCGATCTAAACAAGCAGATCGTCGACCTGAAGAAAAACTGTCTACACAGAAATCGTCGACCAAGGCTACACGATCATCGATCTGAATAAGCAGATCGTCGACCCACTTCAGAGTTCATATAACTCTGAGATCGTCGATCATCAATCGAAGATCGTCGAGTGCCAATCGACTATCGTCGAGCACAAATCTACTTAACCATTTTCATTTCAATTCAATCTCAACTAATCTAACCTAAGGGTAGACTAACTTTTAGTCTAACCATTGACCATAGATAATTCTTGGGTCAATTAAGCCTAATTGAGATGACATGGCCCAAATCAAAACTAGGGAACCAACAGGGTCTTATGCCCAGAACAGCCGCCTTGGGGTAGCACTAACACTCAAGCTAGCCTGTACCACAAGACGACTATTCTGCCGGCTACAACCAATATCAATATATATATGCCAACCCAACCAAAATAATATTAAGAAATCAAATCCACACAAGCTATAAGTCTAAAAGTATAGTAATAGAGAAGCTAAACATGCTTCTACAAAATCAGAGTACAGCTATAAAGTTGCCCCAAAGGGGCGACAATAAAACTCTCATATACTCACATCTGTAACAGACGGTAGTGACGACACCGTCACTTCAGGCCCTGTCGTCCTGGCCTGGATGACCGGCTCCATGACCTGTTGTTCCATCTGCGGGATTTCCTCCTAAAAAGGAAGATGTGGCAACCGTTAGTCATAAAGACTAAGTGGTTTCACATCCGCTCCCCCGACGACTTCTCAGCACCGGGCGGAGAAAGGGACATGGTACAATATATCTATATAAAGCACGAGTATAAACAAGCAAGTGGTATAGGTACGGTATCACTACGTATATGAAGCAGTGTATGATGAAGTAATAAGTTATTCTAGCATTTCTACCATCTATCACAGCACATGAGTAATACTATAGCAAAGGTAACTAAACTTTTATGAATGCCCATACAGACACATAGGTTGAGATTCGTTCAACAGTAGGTAACTCATCGTAGAGGAGTTCCCATACAAACTTATACGATGAGGATCTTGTGTATGTAATGAGGTGCAATGTTATGCATGAGATGCAATGACTCACCCATGATCACGCACATGCAGTTGCTATGTCGACACAGACTTATAGTTCCCACTTTTCGAGCAGGTATCTAACCTCTCAGGCGTCATCCGTCGTGGCCAGACGGTGACAGTAGAACGAGCACTTCTACTACTAAGTAGGTATCCACATTACCTCAAGTAGGCCTCCGTATGCCTCAACGCTAAGAACAAAACAACGGAGCTCACATGCGTACTGCGGCTCAGCGGGTGTCTCGGGTAAATGTGCACCAAGATCCTAGCCCCGAACTAGCCTATGGTGTGACCCAGAAGGAACCTCGAAAATAAGCGCGAGGGTCAAGCCCAACTGTTCACTTAGCACGGATGGCGCCCCGGGACATGAATACTGAGGTATGAGCCCAACCGCCCAAAGTCTATTTGTAGCCTCCCATCGGTGTGATGATTGGCGAGCCCGTAGACTTGCCACACTATCCTTAACACAGGATTACGACACCACATGTCGACTCACACCGCATGCAATTCCATAACACCGTGGCATGGAAGGAGCCTCAGAGATAGCACGAGGACTAAGCCCAACCATCCAACTTTACTCATCTCAACACCATCCCGACTAGTGACGGCCAACGTCGTACTTACTAACTTCCATAATGCTACCCGTAGGGAGACGACACTCTAAAAATTGGACTACCCAATTTCATTCTATCAATTCAACATACATCATGGCCATATTTTATTCATCTACATGTCCTTCCGAATGATTTCAAAATAATATAAAACAATGCGCATAAATAATAGTCTACCAATTTATATCAAGCCCTTTCGTTCAACTAAGCTTGCTTCACAAATCGTTATATGAATTCAAATTAATAAACTTCAACCTTCATATTACTATGATGATTACCACAAAAGAGTTCATCCGAACCTCGAGTTAGATTGCAACATTAATTCCACCGAATATAAATTCATGTTATACACTACCCAGATATTTAGGTGCAGAATAAATCTGGACAGCAAATTCAACTGAAGATTCCTGTGGCTACAGGAATCTGGTGAGTGCGTGTAACCACTCGATTGAAAGGTATTTCCATTGGCTACAACTTTCATGTTCAGCCTGTAACCCAGATCAGGCTATAACCCACATGAAATTGGCTCCAAAGCCTACAGCGTACAGAAAACAATTTATGTGTGCTTAGCCTATAACCCTTACTTCGATGAGACATTCTTGTGGCTACAGGCTTCACGCGAAGGCGTGTAACTACTCGTTGGAAAGTTAATTTCAAGGGCTACAACTTTTGTGTTTAGTCAAAAGCCCAAATCGGACCATTTCTTGCATGAAAACAGCCAAGAAGGTCACTGCGTGCAGAACACAGATTCTGCACGCATCTTGAAGTGGAATGAACGGTATCGGTTCATCTTCCTCCTCAAGCTGATCACCCAAAATCGCAATCAGAAGTTCCTCTACCCTTATTCTCCTTCTCAAGGCAATTCCTCTTCACGAAACCACCCCCATCATCACTTTGAAGAAGGGGAGGTTGAAGATGACTAGTCATTAGAACAAAAGTTCTAGATAGGCCTTCCTAAGAAACCTTCTCCTCACACATCAAGACTCATTTGAGTCGATGTCTCGCCTAAGAATATCTAAGGATCTAGCACCAAGGGAGAGGGGTGGAAGCTCACCTCATTTCCAGCAGTACCACCATTTCTAGCCATGGATCTTGTCATCCTCCTCGGCAGCATCGCTTTTTCCTTAACGGCGGTGGCATTTCTCCTCCTCCAAGGTTTGCTCCAGCAAGATCTCCTCCTCCAGAAATCTCCCACCAGAAAAATAGGGTTTGGGAAGAGAATGAGATTGCTAGGGTTTCACTTTTCTTTTTTATACAGAAGTGAAACGGGTAGGGACACGGTCGTGTCCTTACCCGTGTCCTGCTCTGGCGAAGCGGCTCGACTGTCGTTTCGTGCTCCTACACAGGTACTGACACGCCTGTGTATGTACCTGTGTCTATGTGACAAAGTCGTGACACTTCCCGTGTTGACACATGTGTTCTATTCGGGACAGACTTCATCGACCTGGGCTTGAAGCACATGGGTAAGGACACGCTCGTGTTGCTACCTGTGTCCTTCGCACACGGGTAGAGATACGGTCGTGTCTCTACCCATATCCTTATCGGGACCGATCACTCAATACTACGCAGCCAAGGCATGGCATACGGGTAGGTACATGCTCGTGTCCCTACCCGTGTCCTACTCGGGACAAACCACTCAACGCCCTTTTATTACCACTCAACCCCATGGTCACTCCACGCCACTGCACACGGGTAGGGACACGCCCGTGTTCCTACCCGTGTCATACTCAACACAAGTTTTCAACTTATTTCCTTTTTCCCCACGAGTGCGCACCTGATCTCCTGCACCCCCTTGAGCCTACACCAGCTCTTCCGACACCAAAAACATGCACAAGGGGCCTAGCGCGAATCAGAACGTTACACGTCGTGGCCATGAACACCACCTCTCTTAAAGTGTTAGCAGATACTTTTTGGTGCTCACCATTGACGCAAGCACCTCCCTCTAGGAGTGTTTGTAGGAACCATTTGGTGTCCAACATATCTGCGAGCACTTCCACTCAAGGAGTGCTCGTGGACATCTTTCAGTGTCTGTTGTAGTCGTGAGCACCTCCTCTCAAGGAGTGTTCATGAACATCTTTTTGTGCCCTTCATTGCCGTGAGCACCTCCCCTCCAATAGTGTACATGTTGATACCATGAAAATTGGTTCCTATGTTTTAACCAAGGGTGTGACTAAAGGCTACTAGCTTAATGGTCGATCCACGTGAGACTTGGAAAGAAGAAACTAGCTAGCACAAAGAATAGCTCCAGACTGCCTACAAATAAGACTCGTGTGTTGTAGAGAGGAGGTCTGCCACACACCCAGAAGTCTATAAGAACTTTCCCTCCTAAATCCATTGACGAGATCAGCACAAGTGAGGTGGACACTAAACTCGCCCACCATAGGGGGTGAAGTTACTTTCTACTTTTACCTCGGGGTCCTATTTATAGACAAATTGAAGGGGTGGTCTGCGAGCAGCCACTCCCACCTTAACCAGAATATTATTCCCAAACCAAGAGGGGTGTGAGTACTCTCCTGATGTCCGACGAGTACTTCCGCTGAGTTCTAATAAGTACTCTTATCGAGTACTCTTGACGAGTACTCTCCTATAGAACCTTCCTTTGTGAACTTTGATCTCGATGAATTAGAGTGTTCGTGGACACCTTTCATTGTTCATCATGTCCACAAATTCCTCCCCTCCAAAAGTGTTTGCTGACACATTTTGGTGTCCACCGTGTCTGCATGCCCAAAATTCCTAATACTTGTTATCCAGTAGCCCATGATTTCTATAAATAATGGCCAAATCCAGATAAGAGCAGACAAAGACAATGAAATAAAGCTAGTGAGTTCTCAAGGGCTAGCTCTAATGCAAGAGGGTGGGAGAACACTTTTTTTGAGGTCACGAACATAGCTCGGGATACCTCTCTTTAGTGTCTGTGAGCTCCCCTTAAGCAAGCTAATTTTTACTATTTTCTTCATGTAACTTGATGTGCTATGAAGTTAATGTAATTTGAGCTTTATAATTAATAAAATCACCCGCAACAAGTGGGGTTTCCATTGCGGGTAGTCATGGTCATATCATTCATGCCACCCCTTCTACTATTTATTATTTCATGACTAGAAGTAACCATCCACTCAACAGTTACCACTACCCTTCAGTACTAATGATGTGAACTTGTTGACACCTTTGACGTCAACAACGAGTCTATTGGTAATATGCATATACAGGCTCAAGGCCAAAATTAGCGACAAGATATGCATATAGACCCAAATCCAACACATATTATAATAATCACAATCATATAACATGTTGCACTTATGGTGAAACCTAGTAAACAATGATTGATCATACCAATAGGCTCTAATGATCAAGCACTTTCTTACAAGACCACTCATGCCTTTAGCCCACAAACACCAAGAAGCTAGTATTTACTTCACCTCAGTGTATAAAAGTGTAGAATCATAAATCTTAACTACAGTTTAGGTGATATATGTATTCAAACCTATAGATTCATCTCATAGTTAGGGTTACTAATCTAATTTTATAGACATATCTATAATCACACAACTAGCATTTCATTATAGTATCTACCTCTAACATATCATACAATACTCAAGACACCAATCCAAATCCATGATCAAGGGTATCTCAAAGTGCTTATAGTTTACTCTTGGTGATATGTTGATGAATGCGACGTGTGTTGCTCTAATGATGGTGAGAACATGGTTCTCAAAGTGCTTATAGTTTGGGATTTTTATTTCATGAACATATAGAGTAGAAAAACAATCTAAGGTATTGACCTACATCTGCCTAAGTAGTTAGATAATTAAATTGATAATTCCACTCGCCTTGTTCCTCAAGAAATCGATAATCAATGACATCTTTACCATTTTATTATTATTGTGGGTAGTACACTACCGACACCATCTCCTACATGGGAGTAGTGATATAGATATCGGTCAGTGAGGTGTTTCTTACACACAAGAAAGAATCTATTTGAGCATATAAATGTAGGGGGGGCTACTCTACACGCATGAATGAAAAAATAATGTCCTATTCATGCACTCTACTTTTAGCAACTGACACACATATCCTACATGTTGGGTATTGTATCAACAATAGCTCTGACTTGAAAAAGTGTCCCTTGAAATAAGTTGAATTGAGGTTGTATTTGATGTTAGTTTTAGTTGTGTGTGGTGCAGGTCTTTATTCCCATGTACAAACAATTATCAGGTTAAAATGGGTCTTCAAACAGAGTTCTGTGCAATGTAATCTCTCATTGTATAGAATATTGTGTTGACCCATGTGTAATCTCTCTAATGGGGTGTACTTCATCTAGCATCACAAGGAAGTTGTTGTTCAGAAGTTGAAGATTTTGGCTAAGGCAAATTTGTCGAGTGATCTCGTGAGGTCTCATTAAATCTGGCAAGAACTCACGTAAACACTCATAGAATTTGTTGAGTGACCTTAGGAGTACTTGACAGATCACTGAGACCTGCTGACCAGAACATCTAAGTTAAAATAGCTTAGACTTCTTGTATATACTTGACGAATTTGTCGAGTACTTACGTAAGTACTCGTGAAATTCGTTGATTCCTCTCGAGAAGTCAAGTGAACTACCTTAATACTCTAAAGAAAGTTAGTGTTAGCCGGTTCAAGTAAAATTCGTCGGGTACTCATCTAAATTCGTCGAGTACTCTTGAGAGCTTTCATCTAATTTGTCGAAAGGTCTCGTGAAGTCCAAACATCTCACGCAAGCTCTCTCCCAAGTTGTTTTGACTGGTTCGTCGAGAGGACTAGAGATTTCATGTGATGTCTCGACGAATTTGGACTTAAGCAAAATTTTGTTTAGTTTCGTTCTCGTTTTTATGGCTTTTCAAAATTAGGGCTTCTGCCATGTAGATTATGTGTGGATGGTAGAACTAAGTTATAAATCGAGCCTTTAGTGTGGAATCGTCTATAAATAGTCAAGGGTTATTTCAGAAAACCATAATTGTGATCTAATTGCAAATTGTCATAAATGATCGGAAATTCAAAATCATTTATCACGAAGATCTCTATCGCCAACAATGATTCTGATCAGTGATTCCTCCTGAATAGAAAAGAATCGATCGATCTCAAGGTTTCAGATTCATATACGTTAAGAGATCAGTCGTTTCTCATATCAGATCTGTACTCTTAATTTCAGATTCATCTTCTTCTTCTTCAAGTTTTCAGTCAGAGCTTTCAAGCAACAAATAAGGTTTAAATTTTCAGATTTGAGACAAGGAGTTTCATTTCAAACAATAATTTTCTTATTACTTTGTAGGAAGTTTGTCTTCCGAGTTTTTGTAGATCCTTATTGAAGGGTCGAGTGTAGGGGAAGTTGTTCTCCGAGATTGTAGAAGTTGTATACTCTGAGTGTAAGATTATTTAATCTGAGATTTTGTGAATTAGCCGAGTCTAGCCCAAAGTGCTAGATAGGCGAGACGGGACAGTGGATGTACTCATTTTGGGGGAACTACTATAATTCCGTGTGTCTATGTTGTGCTTATTCTCTTGTTCTGTGTGCTTTATTTTTACTTGTTTTTTATTCCGCTATAAGCCACAGGATTCATCAATTCACCGCCACTAGGTGATTTAGGTTGATAACTAGATACTTTCAATTGGTATTAGATGGAGGTTGTTCGTTAAAAGGTTAACACCTTGAACATATCTTGATCTAGTTGTCAAAATAGAAATGGATAGGAGTAAGGATTTGGCCTCGATGAAGTTGCCGGTGTGCACCAAGGAAAACTTCTCTATATGGAAAGAAAGGGTTAATTTATTCATAGAAGCTTCTGATCCCAGAATATTCATCATTATTGAAGAATGCCCTCACGTTCCCATGACTCTGTCAACCATTGATCCAAATCTGATGGTTCCTAAAAAGATAATAGATTTGAATAATGATGAGATAGCTTCTGTTGCTCTGGATAAGAAGGTAAAGAACATCATTTCCAGTACGGTTGGCAATTCTATGTTGCAAAAATTAATCCACTGTAAATCTGCAAATGAGATGTGTCAATCTCTAATTGTTCTAATGTAAAAAACAAAAGAAGTTAGGGATGATTGGAGATCTCTGCTCAATCATAAATATGAAGCCTTCAAGCAAGATAAGAGGGACACTATTGCTGGCTACAGTGAGAAGTTTTTCAAGATTGTTAACGTCCTAAGAAACTATTATCATGAATTTACCAATGGCGAGCTTAATGACTAATTCTTGAGATCCCTGACAAAGTAATGGGATATCAAGGTAGTTACTATACGGTAATTTTGTAAAATGGCTACAATATAGTCACATATCTTGTTCGGGAAGCTACTATCCCATGAGCTAAAACTCAATATCAGAAAGGCAGAAGAAGGGGGGCAAGACTTCAGTCAAAGAGAAGTTTGTAGCACTGAAGGCAGAAGGGTCAAGAAAAGGCAGAGCTATGTCACCAGCAGGACACATGCCTCAATTGAACATGAAGATTCAGAGTCAAGCTCCTCTAGTTCTGAAATGTCAGATGGAGAGTTCTCCTTAATCTCCAGACAGTTTAAGAGGTTGCTCTTCAAAAGGAGGCAAATGAAAAATTAGCCCTCCTCATCAAATTATAGAAGATCAGGTCGTAATGGTGATCATCACAAGAGAAGCTCCAACAACAACGATAGGTATAAGTCTAAATAGAACAAATGTGTTTCTTACAACATTCTTTGTTATTGTTGCAATATGCCAGGACACATAATCGCCGACTATACTCACAAGAAGAAGGAAGGATCGAAGAAAGAAGAAAAGAGATCCTTCAAAGGAAAGAAGAAAGAAGAAAAGAGCTTCATCACGAAGAATTCAAAGAATTTTAGCGATAATGACTCAAGTGAGTCAAGCTCAGATGAAAAAGCCTACTTTGGGCTTATGGCACATACAGACGAGGATAACTGCAACTCCCAATATGATGGGAAGGTAAATTCAAACACCCCTTTGTATGATTTCGATGAAGACTCCAACAGTCTTGAAGTTCACCTCTCTGAGGATGAGTCGGACTTAATGATGTAGTATCGAGCACTACTGAAGGGATTTGACAAATGTCACAAGGTAGTCAAATCTTAAGTCAAAGGAAAAAAAGACCACCTCCCTCCCGTTCGCGCACAAAGAACTCTAGCAAGACAAGAATAACAAATCCTGCGAAGAGTTGATCGGTTGCAAGCCCACAAAGATTTTTAACACCGATCACGGATCGCTCAACGGAGCAGTCGTATTGAGGGATATTTGAACTTTAATATTTTTATATTCCTGTGTATTTTTCTCTTCTTTTTATTTGTGTGGTGAAGAAAATCGACCAGTGAAGGTCGTTAGGATTCGGGAAGGATTTCGTGAGAAATCATCCCGAGAAAGGGACGTCTAGATCGGGGGATCTAGCGGGGCTCTAAGACACCTCCTTGGATGAGGGTGAAGAGACGGCTCGAAGACCTTTATTAGAGGGAAAGGGAGAGAGCTAACCGATCCATAGAACGGGTTGGTATAGAAAACCAAAAGTTGTTTTCATTCACCGCCTTCAATCTCTAGCGTCACAGAGATGAAGTTTTGTAATCTTTAAAAACAATTGTTGATTTTACTTTGGAATAAAATTCATTTTTTTATCTCTTCTTTTATGTATAACGTTGTGTGTGTTATCCAGTAATGTTCTGAAGGGTGCATAGATCTGCAAAGAGGAATCTGCCCAGAAAAATGACTCTGTAACAAACCGCCGTGCATTAACTACCTAATGCCCCACGGTAGCTTCCTGAGCTAGTTTTTCTGGTTAGAAATAATTCGAATTTCTAGTAATCATCATTAAACCTTATTCCCCCCACCCCACCTCTAAGGTTGTCCACTAGATCTAACAAGTGGTATCAGAGCAGGTTACTTCGTTAAAGGCTTAAAAACCCGAAGTAAGATGTCCACCACGGTTCACGCATTTTCTGAGGGACAGGGTGTGAGTAGACCCCCACTGTTCATGGGGAGTGACTACAGTCAATAGAGAATGCAAATGAAAATTTTTCTGATGACACAAAGCATGGACGTGTGGGCCACGATCGAGATGAAATACACTGCACCCACTACCACAGTAAGTGATACCGTCTTAGTAAAACCACACGATAAATGGGATGAAACTGACAAGCTAAGATGTACGAACAATGCCAAGGCTATGAACTCCTTATTCTCCTCATTAGATAAAACTTAATTTAATAGAATCTACAACTGTGATAATACATATAATATATGACATCTACTTGAGCTTACTCACGAAGGTACCTTGCAGGTGAAAGAGTCGAAGCTGTTTCAATTCGAATCTGAATACGAACAATTTCGGATGGAGATCGACGAAGAAGTAGATAGCATGTATACACGCTTCACCAAGATTGTCAATGCCTCAAGATCCCTCGGTTAAAGCTACTCAAATAGAGATCTGGTGAGGATGATCCTGCGATTTTTGTATCCTCGTTTCAACCCGAAGGTGACTGTTATTGCTGAATCGCATGATATCAGCACTCTTGAGATAGAGAGACTCATTGGGAACTTGAAGACACATGAACTTGAATTAAAGATTCAAGCTGATGAGTATCCAGGGAGATAAAGAAGAAAGGGCTGGCACTGAAGGCCGCAAGGGAGAGATGGTTGCTTAAGAATCTGAGGAAGATGATGAAGAAATCCTCTATGTTCAAGAGTTAAAAAGGTTCATGAAGAATCCCAAGAGGCTGGGAAAATTTAAGAAAATTTTGAAGAAAGGCGCTGAAGAAACCAGGAGGTGGAACAAACTGTTAAAGGAGATGGAGAGAGATGATTAGAAGACCCTACCTGAGTGTTATCACTGTCACAAGTCTAGGCACATAAGGAGGGAATGTCCAAGACTATAGAAGGAGGAAAAGGAGAAGCAAAGCTGACACAAAGGAAAGAAGAAGGTGCTAATGGCGCTAACTTGGGACAAAGATGGATCTGACGAATCAAGCACCTCAGACTCGAGTAGTGAGGACAAGGCAAAACTGTGCCTCATGGGAAGAAATCAAGATGAATATGAAGATGAGTCCAGTGTATAGAGTGATACTGAGGTAACTCCACCCTCCTATAATGAACTTCTTGAGATTTATGAACATCTATGTGATAAGTGAGATAGTGTTATACTTGAGAAGAAGTGCATTAGAAATGAAAATAAGAGAATTAAAAAGGACTTAGAAAATTTTAAAAGTGAATTAATAAATTGTGGCAAAGAGAAGATTGAGTTCCTAGAGTATCCTCACTTAATGGAAACGATTGAAGAGATAAAAGCAAGTCTCTCCAAGACATTGTTGAAAATGAACAATCTCACCAATGAAAAGAATGTCTTAGAGAAAAGACTTCAAATGTCTCTTGCCAAAATTGAAGAAGGTAAATAATAGTTCGTCAATCGGTGTGTAATGCTAGTCACTTAAAACACTGCCCTAAAGGCGAGGATCCACGATCTTAACTATGTTATCCAAAAATTTGGAATAGGGCAAAAATCTCTGAATATGTTGTTGGGTACATCTAAGTAGTACATCTTAGCTTGTCAGTTTCATCCCATTTAGCAAAAATCTCTGGATATGTAAGTCCAAAGCTACCACCGAGCGGGAATCATAGTCAAGCAAAGGCTAAAAAGAATTATAAGGAATTACATAATAAGATCAATAATTCTTAAAGGTTATCCCCATCCTCAAGCACGAGCTCTAAGAACACAATAAAGGCAACATCCACTACCTATGCTTTGTGTGCAAACTGTCAGAGGTTTGGTCAGACATCTGAGTCGTGTTTGAGGAAAGGTAACAAGAAAACTATGCAAGCCTGGCTACCAAAGTCTTCTACCTATTGTATGGGTGGAACAACTTGGGTAACCAGATCTTTACCCTCATCTTCTTTTTAGGTGTGTTGGTAGGCTAAGGACAAGGAAAATATGTGGTACTTGGACTCTGGGTATTCTAAGCACATTATAAGAGATAAAGACAAGTTCCTTATCCTGGAGAAGAAGAAGGGAGGCATGGTGACATTTGGGGAAATAACAAAGGATGCATTTTTTGAATCAGCACCATAGGTAACAAAGCATTTTCAATTTCAATTGTACTGTTTGTAGATAGACTTAAGCATAATTTAATCTCAATTAGTCAACTATGTGATAAGGGCCTAAATGTTATATTTGAATCCTCTACAAACACTTGCAAGATTATAGGGTCTAAAACTAATAGTGTTTTACTTACTGCTCATAGAACACATAATGTTTACACTGTTAGCTTTGAAGATATATATTCTTCTAATTTTAAATGCTTAGTTACCAAGAATAAGGAATTAGATCTTTGGCAAAGGAGACTAGAACACTCAGGTAGTAAACTTATTGTCAAATTATTAAAAAATAAACTTGTTCGAGGACTTCCAAACTTAAGCGATAGATTAAACTCTTTATGTGCTCCATGTCAAAAAGGGAAATTTGTTAAAACCTCATTCAAAAGCAAAAATGACATTTCCACGACTATACCACTTGAAATTATTCATATGGATCTGTTTGGTCCTCTTAGTACATGTAGTCTAGGTGGAAAACGATACTCTTTCGTTCTTATTGATGACTACTCCCGGTATTGTTTGACGATCTTCCTTATGAATAAATCTGACATGTTCCTTGAGTTCACCAATCTATGTACTAGACTTCAAAATGATAAGGAACTAAAAATAAAATACATAAGGTCAGATCATGGGGGGGGGGGAATTTGAAAATTAACATTTCACAAACTATTGTAATAATCTAGGAATTAAACACAAATTCTCAGCCCTACGCACTCCTCAATAGAATGGGGTATTATAGAGAAAGAACTGCATGCTTCAAGAGTTAGCACGCACAATGCTCGCCGAGTTCGACTTGCCTTGATATTTTTGGGCAGAAGTGGTTAATACAACATGTTATGTGATAAACCGAGTTATGCTTCGCCCCATTCTTAGGCTAACTCCGTATGAGCTATATTTCAATAAGAAGCCATCAGTTTTCTATTTTAGAGTCTTTGGTTGCCCATGCTTTAGTCTAAACACTAAGGAATACTTAGGAAAATTTGACGAAAAATCAGACCATTGCATCCTGTTAGGATATTCTAGTACGAGTCATGCCTATAGGGTCCATAACAAATGAACCTTAGTTGTTGAAGAATCGGCTCGCATCCACTTTAACGAAAATACACAAACCAAAGAACTTATGACAAATGAAGAGAAAATTGATGATGATGCACAGTTAGAATCTAAGGGTGAGGAGAAAGAAGAGTCGGCGGATGTTCCAACTCATGTAGATGATTATTGTACAACCTCGGGCTCACATGAGGTAGCTCAAGGAAAAGTGCTAGGGGCTAGAAGAGTTCTTAGGTGAGTAGACCATAGGGTTAACTCTCTAGTACTCCAAAGAGGCAAAGCATAATAGGCGTGAGGGGAGAAGCAGAGCTGGCGAGAGAACTCTCGTGGTGGGTGCTGACCTCTTGGAGTAAGCTGAAGTATTCATGAGGCGAGGCACTCGCGAGGCGAGATGGGAGCAGTAGAGTAAGCGAGAGGGATCTCGTAGCGTACGCTGGCCTCTTATGGCGAGATGGGATACTCGCGAGGCGAGCTAATGAGCACCCCTCACCCACTAGATGCCATATTAGTCGAGTGCCGGCTCGACGTTCATCGAGCTCTGGCTCGACGTTCGTCGAGCGCCGGTTTAGGGTTCGTCGAACGCCGTTTCGACGATTCGTCGAGCACTGATTCAACGAAAAAGCCGTTTTTACTTTCCAACCCCCAAGTGGGGGTTTTATTCTGTTGCCTAAGGTAATTTTACTCTATTGCCCTTCAGGGTCTGCGTATAACCCTTCAGAACAGCGGAGTTTAGCTGTTGGCAGACCTAGTCGAGGGTATTTTGGTAATTTCAGGTTGGTCCAGTTTGGTTATTAGCAGGTCAAACTCAGAGGCCTATAAATAGACGGATAAAGTGCCTTGAAGAGGTTGTTGACCCCTTTCATCTTCTTCCTCTATGGTACCTAGCTCAGCACTGGCTAGGGAGGGGAGGGATTTTTAATTCTTTCGGGTAAGAGTTGGGACCTCCAAGCTGAAGCCCATGGTATGTTGCTAGCTCCCGAGACTCACGTCAAGGAAAGGATTCGAGAAGAGTAGGTGTGAGCTGTAACTCTAGATCCGAACTCTAGGAGAATTTGGGTTTTCGGCTTCAACATTTTTGGTGCGGTGAGCGTTGATCGCAGCCTACACAGAAGAATCTTGAGCTACTTCATGGCGGGAGACCTCGGCAAAGGAGACGGAGATGGGTCCCATAACCCAGGAGGATATGTAGGAAGAGAAGTATTCATGGCATCCATTAGAGGCATCATGGACATTTTGCAGGGCATCTCACAGCGAGGCGACTACTCGACTCCACTACCCCAGGCATCCGCTCTCGCGTATCAGGACGAGATCGTCTCGGTAAGGGTTGGAGAGGACGCCCCCGGGGGGAGACCTGGAAAGGAAAAATGTGGTGGAAGGAAGTGGGCGAGACCTGCGGGTAGGGAGTTGTTCCCTAGCCCTGCGAGTGCCATCTCACCAGGAGACGTCGTTGCGCGAGTGGAGGCGGCGAGACCCGCGACAAGAGGGTCCCTATTCTGTGAGTTGATCCTTTTAGCTCCAGTCATGAAGGGGTTCAAGGAGCCCGAAATGGCCTACTATATGGGAAAAGATGACCCTCTCCAGCACTTGCAATGGTTCAAAGATGCGGTCTCCATCAGGCCGATGATGGACGCATTCAAGTGCCGTCTTTTTGCCATCACCTTGAAAGATAAAGCTAGGGACTGGTTTCATCAACTCCCAACGGTATCGATCTATGGCTTTGAAGACCTGAGTAGAAGTTTCCAGTTATGTTTCTCAACCTCGAAGAAAAGAAAGAAGAACCCTAAGTCGATTTTTCTGATCCGGCAGAAGGCAGATAAATCCTTGGCCCAGTACATAGATAGGTTCCAGGAAGAGATCTTGGATATTCAGAAAGTTCCAAGATTTTCTCTCCAAGTGGCTTTCACCGTTGGACTGCGGGAGGGTTTCTTTAAGATGAGCCTAACTCGAAAGGAACCACAGTCATTTGAAGGGTTGATGGAGAAAGCAGCAAAAGAGATAGCGATGGAGGCGGCGAACCTGACGTTTGCCATGAAATTGGCAAGGTTGACGGAGGCTGAGTTAGAGAGCCGGGAGGGGCAAGATAGCAAGAAGGAAGAAGGAGAGAGGATCCAAGGGCTCCGGCATATCAGGAGTTGGGTTGTAGGCAACCAGGAGGCCTTGCTCAAGGGCAAGGAAGAGGTTTTCCCCAATTGGGAAGGAATTACCATGGAGGACAAGGACGATTCAACCAGCAGGGGTAGGGATATGGTCCTAGAAATCCCCTACCCCCGCCTACTCAAGCTATGGCCATCGGCCGAGGGATAGGAAGGGGAAGAGAAAGAGGGAGAGTAGGAGATGGAGCTGGAATAAGGAGGAATTGCTAGGAGGGGAGACAGGTGGAGGAGGTGGCGTTGCCATATTGTGACTTACATTAGGAGGAAGGGCATGCAACAGCTACCTGTCCGGATTCTCTGGAGATGAAGAGATCTAGGGGAGCAGGGGAACATCAGCTACCCATACGAATAGTGTAGATGACTGGGACCGAGGAGGAGGACCGGTGTGGATCGAGCTGATGTGGTAGATTGGGGTGGGATCAAGAGTGATCCATGGGGGAGTGGGGGTTGAGGCTTCCCGTAAGGCGAGCCTTCATACCATATACCGTCGAAACGTAGCCTCAATGTCACAAACCCCTCCCCCAGACGAGAAAATCACCTTCTCTTGGAAAGACATGCCAGAACACAAAGACCCTTTTTGTGATGCGCTGGTGATCCGGACCGTCATCGAAAACTTCATAGTGTCGCGGATCCTAGTCGATAATGGTAGTTCAGTGAATGTCATCTTCAAGAAGGCATTCAATGAGATGAGGGTGGAGGCTTGAAGGGTGTTGGTAGTAGATTGGCCATTGTTCGGGTTCTACAGAGAAAGGAGGGAAGCCGAAGGGGGAGTAGGACTCCAGGTAACTATGGGGGGTTGTCAAGGAATTGTCGTTTTGTTATAGTGGACGCCCCTAGCAGTTACAATGCAATTTTCGGGTGCCCTTTGATCAGTGCCTTTAGTTGCTTCCCATCATCTTTTCACTAATGCCTGAAGCTCAATGCCGGGGGAACCAAGATTCGAGTATGAGGAGATCGAAAAGCATCTTGTGAGTGTTATGTGATGGCAGTGAATACTATTTCTTTGCAAGGAGAGGCTGAGAAAATGGATAAAAAGATGGAATGATCGAAGCAGGAGGTCGGAGAAACAGCAGGAGAGAAGGAGGGAGAGATGGAGGTAGAGGAAGAGAATGAAGAAGGGAGGATGGAGAGAGGCATTGCGGTGGAGCCGAAAATGGCAGGAGAGAAGGAGGGAGAGATGGAGGTAGAGGAGGAGAAAGAAGAAGGGAGGATGGAGAGAGTCATTGCGGTGGAGCCGGAAATGCCAGGAGAGTAGGAGGGAGAGATGGTGGTAGAGGAGGAAAAAGAAGAAGTGAGGTTTGAGAGAGGAATTGCAGTGGAGCCGGAAATGGCAGGAGAGAAGGAAGGAGAGATGGAAGTGGAAGGGGCAAAAGGAAATGAAGGAGAGGGGAAAGGGAAAAGAAAGATAAAGGAAGTGGGGGAGTCATCCAGGATGGAAGCTAGACCAGAAAAGAGAGGAGGTTCGTTATTAGAAGAGAGAATTCCAACCGATGAATAGGTGGAGAAGTTTCTGAGGGAGGTGGCGGTGGTCGTTGCGAAGAGCGAGGCCGTAGATCATGAAGCCAGGGAATAGGAGGAGATGTTAAGGGAGTAGAAGAAATAGGAGGAGCCATCAAGACTGAAGTCGGCGGTAGAGGTGCTGGAGATGGAGATTCTCACCAAGGAAGGGAGAAAAGAGAAGATAAAAGTCCGTGGGGAGCTCAGTCCCGAGGATTAGGAGAAGATCAGGGCGGGCATGCAGAGGAATGTCGACATCTTCGCCTGGAGCGCAGCTGACATGCCGGGAGTTGGCCCGGATATGGCATGCCACTATATCAACCTCGACCCCAGTGTTCGTCCGGTACAACAAAAGAAGAGATCCATCGCCACCAAGATGGTCGAGCCCATCAGATAAGAGGTGTAGAAGCTACTCAAGGTAGGATTCATATCTGCAAGAAAGTATCCGAGGTGGGTGAGTAACATTGTAATGGTAAAAAAGGGAGAGGGGAAATAGAGGATGTGTGTGGACTTTTCTCTTTTGAATAAAACGTGGCCCTAAGGATTGTTATCCTCTGCCTCGAATCGACACGATGGTTGACTTGACCGTCGGTTTTTCACTAATGATTTTTCTAGATGCATTTTCAGGGTACCATCAAATACGCATGCACCCGCCAGACATCAAAGATGTTACCTTTTGTTGGGTATTGCATCCACAATAGACCTGATTTGAAGAAGAGCCTGAACAAGCTAAGTTGAATTGACTATGTATTTGACAATTCTATAAAGTTGTGCTTGCATCTATTCCATGCTAAGTACACACCAATGTCAGAGTGCAGTGAGTCAATATACACGGGTCTGCGCAACGTAATCCCTCGCTGTGTAGATAAGTGTGTTGATTCACGTGTGCTCTCTCTATTGGAGTGTACTTATTTTCAAGTATAGGGTAAAGGTAGATCAAGAGCAGAAGAAGGAGCAAGGATGGGTCAAAGACCAACCTATCAACAGAAGGAAGGAGGAAAATCCTTCCACGTAAGAATTGACGGGAATCGTTAGTGATTCCCGCCGACTTCGACGGGAGTCGTTAGTGATTCCCGCCGACTTCGACGGAAATCACTAAATGTCTCCCGCCAACTACTTCCGACTGGCAAAAGTCTGAAATTCTGCCAAGGCAGAATCGACAGGAGTCAGGAGTGATTCCCGCCGACATTGACGGGAATCACCAACGACTCCCGCCGATTTTGCCTTAGGCAGATTTCGCCGCTCGCTGGACCGGTCAAGGTCGTTGTGCTCAGTTTGGCCAGATCTCGAGATTTCCGAGGTGGGCCCCACAACGGTCTTCTAGGGTTTGCCTTTGGGTATAAATACGTACTTATTACCGTTGTCTACAAGACACACCAACCCACCGGAATACGAAAATCGGTCGTGACCTAGCGCATCGCGATCCCCGCCCGCACGCACATCTCCGATCGGAAGTAGTCGCCGCGACTAATCTCAGCCCATCTCTGATCGCTCGATGACAGCACCGAGGCAAGCAGTCGGTCTCACGTGTCTCTCTCGAGATCTCTTGTCTTCTGATTCGTTAAACGAGACTTGTTCTCCCTTCCGAATCGGTTGAGATGTTTGATCCGACTGAGATCGTTCGAAGACCTAGCTTGCTTCGTCAAGAAGTTTGGATTTACAAAGCATCGCCGCCGCACTTTCTTGTCACCGCCGATCTTGATAAGATCCATTCCAAGTGAGAAATCTGGTTGTGGACTCGTCGTACTTTTCATGCAAGCTTCAACGAACGAAGAAGGACATCGGAATCTCCATAAAGCATTGTTTGTATTTTTATTTACATTCAATTTTGTTGTAAAGTAATTTTAATTCCAATTTGTAAGGGTTGGGTGCAACCCGTTGTGGTGGAGTTGTGACTCCATTGTTGAAAGGGTTCCTTCCATGGTTGGGGGAGTGTTGCTCCTAGTGTGAGGATTGGATTTCAATCTGTTTGGAGAAGTGACCGAGTTGTCCCTTGGTGGAAGATAGGTCGAAGGGGAAAGTGGACATACCCAAATCGGGGAACCACTATAATTCTTTGTGTGTTTTCTGTGTTCTGTTTGCTTACTTGTGCAGGTTAGTTTAATTCCGCAAAATACTGCACAACACCTATTCCCCCCTATAGGTGGATTAGGTTGACACTAGATACTTTCAAGTGGTATTAGAGGGAGGTTACTCATCAATAAGGTTAACACCTTGAGTAAGATCCTGTGTCTAGTGTCAAAAAGAAAGAAGATCTCAGGAATGGATGGACTCAAGTATACAGGAAAGATTCCAGTATGCACCAAGCTGAATTTTCCTATCTGGAAAAAAAGGATCAAGTTCTACATGGAAGCAGTCGATCTGCGACTCTTCATGATAGTGGAGGAGGGCACTCATATCCCTACTAAGGCCTCCATCATTGATCCGACCAAGATGGTGCCCAAGAGGCTCTCCGAAATGGATAAGGATGAGATGGTGCTTGTCGGACTAGACAAGAAAGCTCAAAACATTTTAGTGAGCGTCGTCGATGATTCAATGATGCAGAATTTCAGCAATTGCAGGACTGCAAAAGACATCTTGCACTGCCTGATCATTCTGATGGAGGGCACAAATGAAGTAAGGGATGATCGAAGATCCCTTCTGAACCAGAAATATGAGGCCTTCAAGCAAGGTCCTAAGGAAGAAATTTGAGTGACATTCAAGAACTTCCTGAAGATCGTCAATGCCCTGAAGGGTTATGGCAGAGTGTTCACCGATGGTGAACTAAATGACAAATTCCTTAGATTCTTGACTAAGGAATGGGACACCAAGATTTACGCCATCAGAGAGTTTGGCAAGCTAGCAGAAACGGATACCCAGATTCTGTTTGGGAAGCTAATGTCCTACGAGCTTCAGCTGAACACCAGAAAAGCTGAAGAGGAGGCCGATAAGGCTGCAGCCAAAGGAAAGACTGTGGCCCTGAAAGCTAATAGCTCAAGGAAAGGCAAGGGTACAGCCTCATCCCGCTCTTGGAGAAAGGCTGAGGAAGAAGACTCTGAGCCATGCTCATCCGGCTCAGAGATATCTGAATAAGAATTCTCTTTTATCACTCGAGAGTTCAAGAAGTTCCTCAAGATGAGGAATCAGAGAAAAGGAGATGGCTCCTCCTCCAATCATCTGAAGAAGAATTACTCTTCTGACAAGTATGATTTTAAACAGAACAAAAATCGTTCTGCTGACATTATCTGCTTTGGGTGCAATAAGCCAGGCCACTTCATTGTTGGCTGCCACCAAAGCAAGAGAGATAAGGGGAAAGGAGAGGAGCACAAGTCCTCTCGAGACAAGAAGAAGGAGAGGAGCTACATAGCCAAGAAGCTAAAGACACTGAGTGAATCTGACTCTTCAGACTCCAGTGATGATGAGTAAGCCTACTTCGGGCTAATGGGTCGCTCCGACTCAGATGGAGATTGTCCCCCATTTACTGGGAAGGTAAAAGATCGCACCCCCTCTCTGACTCTGACTCTGACTCTAATTCTCCTGAAGATGATCGTGAGGACAGCCCATCTTGCCCGTGAAGCTGAACTCCTCGAAAAGTATGAGCTCCTGCTCAATACTTTTGAAGAATGCCAAAAGAGGTTGAGCGCTCAGAAAAAGGAAGTCAAATTCCTTAAGGCTGAGGGTGTGTCCCTAAGAGAAGAGATCACTGGCTTGATATCTCTCCGACAGGAACACCTGGACCTAACTTCTGAGCACTCAGATTCTCTAAGGCTCCTTGACCAAAAGTAGGAAGAAATTAACAAGCTGGAAAAATAGCTTGCGGCCGAGAGGAAGATTGTCAAAAGCTTCTCTATGCCCAAGACCGTTCTTCCTCTGGTTGATGAATTCACTGCTCAGGCTAAGGGGGCTGGCTTAGGGCATGTGGCCGTGCCTGGTAAATTATCCAGGAGAAACAGAAATCAGAGGAAAAATAAGGCTACTAAGAAGGCCTCTGCTGCAGAAAAGGGAAAGGCCCCACTCAGTCCTATTTCATTCTGAAAGCCTAGCTTTCCCTGCAATAAGCATGACTTTGAGTCAACCTATGGCCACCTCTTATGGCCCTCGGTTGAAAAGCCCAAGAGCCGGTATGATAGATGGACCTTCCCCCGCAACTACGGTGAGAGTGTCATCAAGGCACCTTATGAGGAAATCCAAGTGGAGAATTATGGCCACTTCTCTAGTGTCCATAATAGGAAGCAGACACCAAATGCTAAGCCTGTTATACATAAGGAACAGGAAGTGAAGGAATCATGTGACTGTTGTCATCATGATGCCTCCACCTCCGGATCCAAGGCCCCGGCTGGACCCACCGTTCCATGGGTGAAGCAGGAGCCTAGGAAACGGTACAACAGGTTTGACTGTTGGTGCTGTGGCAAAGTTGGTCACTTTGTCGTGGATTGCTAGTTTAATCCAAGAAACAATGAGACTCCTCATGTTAGCAATGCGAGGTCGACCACTCGTAGGGTTAACCACCCGAGGGGGAGTGTGCTAACAAGGAATCTAGGACCCAAGTCCAATTGGGTTCCTAAGGGAAACTAATTCTGTTTTGCAGGTATGTCTAAAGGCCACCAAAACGTCAATCTGGTACTTGGACAGTGGATGTTCCCGACATATGACCGGGACAAGAAGCCTGTTGCGTGATTACTCCCCAGTCGAAAATGGACCCAAAGTCATCTTTGGAGGATCAGATCGAGGAGTCACCAAGGGTTATGGTATGATATCCAACTGTGTATTCTCTATCACAGACGTGGCCTATGTTGAAGGGTTAAACCATAACCTGATCAGTGTAAGCCAGTTGTGTGATAAAGGATGCGACGTTAAGTTCTGCAAGGAAAAGTACCTGATAATATTGTGTGCCTCTTCGAAGACGGTATTAACTGGCATTAGGAGAAGAAATATTTTCTGCTTAGATTTTCTTAGCATAGACTCTTCTACCCCCGTTTGCCTAGTAGCAAAAGACAGTGCATCTCTCTGTGAACATTGGCACAAGAGATTAGCACATATTAATTTCAAAACTATTAATATGTTGTTTTCTAAGAACTTAGTAAGGGATGCCCCTACTATTAAGTGCATCAAAGATAGCCCTTGTCCTGCATGCCAGAAGGGCAAACAGACTCGGGCTACCTTTAAGGGTAGTGCAGACAAAGACTCTCCCAGATGTCTTTATCTTCTGCATATGGACTTGTTTGGTCCAGTGCAAGTTCATAGCTTAGGAGGCAAATCATATACACTAGTGATTGTTGATGATCAATCTCGATTTACGTGGGTGTTCTTCTTGAAACGAAAGTCAGATACATTTGACATCTTCACTAATTTTGTCAAGCAGATTCAGAACGAACTTGACTGCTCCGTGGTCAAAATCACAAGTGACCATGGAACATAATTCGAGTCTGGGGCTATGACAGAATTCTGTGAAGAACATGGTATCTTTCATGAGTTTTCCTCCCCGCGTACTCCTCAGCAAAATGAAGTTGTGGAGAGGAGGAATAGAACGCTCATTGAAGCATGTACGACAATGTTGAATAACGCATCTCTTCCAGAGTACTTCTGGGCAGAGGCTGTCAATACAGCTTGTCACATGCAAAACCGAGCCTTGATCAACAAGAACAATCGTAAGACGCCTTATGAGCTATTGAAAGGCAGGAAACCGACCATGTCCTATCTAAGGATTTTTGGTTGCAGATGATATGTACTCAATAATAGGAAGTACCCAGGTACTAAATTCAGAGAAAAATTCTTCAAAGGCATCTTTATGGGCTATAGTAGCCATAGTCGGGCATATAGGGTTTTCAATAAGAAAACCATAGTGGTAGAAGAGTCAATTAATGTTGTATTTGATGATGGAAGCTTGCTTCACAACAATTCTCTTAGTAGCATTCTTGAAGATGCAGGTGCAAGGCCTGAACAGCTAAGTCTAGATGAGACTACTAATAATGAAGCTCCCAAGTACGTCAAGGTATCCACCTCAACACCAACTGGAGAAGATGATGGTTAGGATGGGGAGATTCTCCCAGAAGAGGGAGGAGCCCGAGAAGCTGTTGGAGCTCCAGATGCCAGACTCTTTAAACTCAGACACGTGAGGGATCACCCAAGAGATCAGATCATAGGAGATCCTCAGGACGGTGTCAGAACTCGCAGAGGTACAATTAACGAGATTCTGCACCTTAGTTTTCTATCACAGGTTGAGCCAAAGAAGTTCGATGAAGCGAACAAAGATGTATCGTGGATATTGGCCATACAAGATGAACTTCATCAATTCGAACGATGCAACGTCTGGACGCAAGTTCCCAGACCAAAGAAACAGAATATGATCGGCATTAAGTGGATCTTCAGAAACAAACTGGATGAACACGATGTCATCATCAAGAACAAAGCCAGACTGGTGGCTCAAGGATATAGACAGGAGGAGGGGATTTACTTCGACCAAACCTTTGCACCAGTTGCAACGCTCGAGACGATCAGGTTGTTCCTGGCGTATGCCTCTCACAAAGGATTCACTGTCTATCAGATGGACGTGAAGTATGCTTTCCTGAATGGAAATTTAAAAGAGTAAGTATACATCGCGCAACCCCCAGGTTTTGTTAATCCAACACTCCCTAATCATGTTTACTTTCTTAATAAAGCATTATATGGCTTAAAACAAGCTCCTCGAGCTTGGTATGAGACTCTGTCTAGTTTTCTTCTTTAGAACAAGTTCTCGAGAGAAAAAATAGATAAGACATTGTTTCTTTGGGAAGTCAAAGGCAAGATTTTGCTGGTGCAAATCTATGTCGATGACATAATTTTCAACTCAACGGACAACAACCTGTGTAAGAAGTTTTCCAAACTTATGCAAGGGAAGTTTGAAATGTGCAGTATGGGAGAGCTGAAGTATTTCTTGGGACTTCAAGTGAAACAGTTTGAGGATGGAATTTTCATTTCTCAGACGAAGTTCATAAATGAACTCCTCAAGAAATTCGGAATGGAGATTGCAACCTCTATGAGGACTCCAATGGTATCCACTGTGTCTCTAGACAAGGATGAGAAAGGGAAACCTTTTGATGAAACCAAGTACAGAAGCATAATTGGATCCCTGCTCTACCTTACTGCTAGTAGACCGGATATTATGTTTTCCACATGTGTTTGTGCCAGATATCAGGTGAACACTAAGGAATCTCATTATGTCGCTGCAAAGCAGATTCTTAGATACCTTAAAGGTACACCAAATCTTGGCTTGTGGTGTCCAAGAAATAATGATGTTGAGCTGATAGGCTTTTTAGATGCTGACTTTGTAGGAAGCAGGGATGATAGGAAAAGCACTTTCGGGACGTGCCAATTCCTCGGAAGAAGGCTTATATCGTGGAGCAGTAAAAAAGCAGAACTGTGTTGTAACCTCTACGGCTGAATCTGAGTTCATCTCAGCAGGTAGCTGTTGCGTACAACTTCTATGGATCAGAAATCAACTTGAAGATTATGACTTGCAGTTCAGATAAGTTCCCATGTATTGCGACTCCTTTAGCGCAATTGCAATTGCGAACAATCCTGTATCGCACAACAGAACAAAGCATATTGAAGTGCGCTACCACTTCATTCGGGAGCATGTGGACAACAAAGATATATCTCTCTGCTATGTCCCCACAGATAAACAGATTGCAGATATCTTCACGAAGCCACTAGATGAGGCCAAGTTCAATTTATTTAAAACTTAACTCGGCATGCTGAACCTTGAAGATTGAACACTGAAAGGCTCAAGGCTCTTGAATCAAGAGGAAGCATCTGCTAGGAACTCAAGATCGGGCATGGATGCAAGATCTGAGGGGGAGCATTTTGCTCCAAGTGAAGTCCCGGGTTTGTAGAAGCCAAAAAGGGGGAGATTACCCTCTCGGCCAAGGCTAAGGTGGTGCTAAGTAGGCCACAAAGGCTGTGTTGCTCTCAGGTAGGGGTAGATCACCTCGGCTAAGGCTATGTTTCTCTCAGAAAAATGGTAATGAATTCCACACTCAACTGAACTTTCATTTTATTATTTTCATTTCCATCTGCTCTATTCACCTTAGCTTGTAAGGTTTAGGCTTCTTCAAATAGGGGGAGATTGTTGGGTATTGCATCCACAATAGACCTGATTTGAAGAAGAGCCTGAACAAGCTAAGTTGAGTTGACTATGTATTTGACAATTGTATCAAGTTGTGCTTGCAGCTATTCCATGCTAAGTACACACCAATGTTAGAGTGCAGTGAGTCAATATATATGGGTCTGTGCAACGTAATCCCTCGCTGTGTAGATCAGTGTGTTAATCCACGTGTGCTCTCTCTATTGGAGTGCACTTATTTTCAAGTACAGGGTCAAGGTCGATCAAGAGTAGAAGAAGGAGCAAGGATGGGTCAAAGACCAAGCTATCAACAGAAGGAAGGAGGAAAATCCTTCCAAGTAAGAATCGACGAGAATCGTTAGTGATTCCCGCTGACTTCGATGGGAGTCGTTAGTGATTCCCACCGACTTCGACGGGAATCACTAAGTGTCTCCCGCCAACTACTTTCGGCTGGAAAAAGTCTGAAATTCTGCCAAGGCAGAATTGACGGGAGTCGGGAGTGATTCCCGCCGACATCGATGGGAATCACCAACGACTCCCGCCGATTTTGCCTTAGGTAGATTTCGTCGCTCGCTGGACTGTTCCAGGTCGTCGTGCTCAGTTCGGCCAGATCTCGGGATTTCTGAGGTGGGCCCCACAACGGTCTTCTAAGGTTTGCCTTTGGGTATAAATACGTACTTATTCCTTTTGTCTACAAGACACACCAACCCACCGGAATATGAAAATCGGCCGTGACCTAGCGCATTGCGATCTCCTCCCGCACGCACGTCGCCGATCGGAAGTAGTCGCCGCCGCTAATCTCAGCCCATCTCTGATCGCTCGACAACAGCACCGAGGAAAGCAGCCGGTCTCACGTGTCTCTCTCGAGATCTCTTGTCTTCCGATTCGTTGAATGAGACTTGTTCTCCCTTCCGAATCGGTTGAGACGTTTAATCCGACTGAGATCGTTTGAAGACCTAGCTTGCTTCGTCAAGAAGTTTAAATTTACAAAGCATCATCGCCGCACTTGCTTGTTGTCGCCGATCTTGACAAGATCCATTCCAAGTGAGAAATCCGGTTGTGGACTCTTCGTACTTTTCGTGCAAGCTTCAACGAATGAAGAAGGACATCGGAATCTCCATAAAGCATTGTTTGTATTTTTATTTACATTTAATTTTGTTGTAAAGGAATTTTAATTCCTATTTGTAAGGGTTTAGTGCAACCCATTGTGGTGGAGTGGTGACTCAATTGTTGGAAGGGTTCCTTCTGTGGTTGGGGGAGCATTGCTCCTAGTGTGAGGATTGGATTTCAATCCGTTTGGAGAAGTGACCGAGTCGTCCCTTGGTGGGAGATAGGTCGAAGGGGGAAAGTGGACGTACCCAAATCAGGGAACCACTATAATTCTTTGTGTGTTTTTTGTGTTCTGTTTGCTTACTTGTGCAGGTTAGTTTAATTCCGCAAAAGACTACATGACACCTATTCCCCCTCCCCCTATAGGTGGATTAGGTTGACACTAGATACTTTCACCTTTGTCACGGAGGATGGGTGCTTCAGCTACAACATGATGCCCTTCGGATTGAAGAACGCGGGGGCAACCTACCAAAGAATGATGGACCGGATCTTCCGGGAGCAGAAGGGATGGAATCTCGAAGTTTATATGGATGAACTGATGATCAAGAGCCTAGACCTCAGGTCCCACATCCTAGATCTAGAGGAAACCTTTGAAACCATAAGGAAATACAAGATGAGACTCAACCCCTTAAAGTGTGTCTTCGGGGCCAACAGGGGAAAATTCTTAGGGCATCTCCTTACCCCGTCCGGAGTAGAGCCCAATCCAGATTTGGTGAAAGCAATCCTAGAATTAGAATCTCCAAAGAATGCTAAGGAAGTTCAACGCCTCACCGGCAAGCTGGCCGAATTAAGTAGGTTCCTCTCCCGGGCTGGGGAGAAGTGCTCGCCCTTTTTTCGAGCACTAAGAGGGGGCAAGAAATTTGAATGGACCACTGAATGCAATAAAGCCTTTCGAACTCTAAAACAACAACTCACTTAGGCACCGCTACTCCAAGGGCCAAGAGAGGGAGTGGGTTTGTTCTTATACCTAGGAGTGGGGGCCAGAGTAGTGAGTTTAGTTCTTGTACGAGAAGAAGGAAAAAGTTAGTTCCTGATCTATTATGTGAGTAGGGTCCTGAAGAAGGCAAAACTCAGATTCTGTATCCTTGAAAAGCTGGCATTCAATCTCATCATATAATTCGGGAAGCTACGACCATACTTCCAGGCCCATTCAATTTAGGTGGTGACAAATCATCCTCTCTGCCGCATCCTTGAGGGGGTGGAGCATTCTGGGAGGTTGGCCAAATAGTCGATAGAACTCAGTGAGTTCGACCTTGCTTATACTCCTCGGCTGGCCATCAAAGCACAAGCAGTTGCTAATTTCCTAGCAGATTACATGGTCGAGGTCGGAGAAGCTGAAACACCTCTTCTAGCTGCCTATGAGATGCTAGTAGATGGAGCATCTAGAAAAATTTCTTTTGGAGGAGGGATGATCTTAGTGAGTCCCGAAGGGACCAGAATTGAGCAGTCCCTGAAGATTCACTTCACCATCACTAACAATCAGGCAGAATATGAGGCAATTATCGCAGGGCTCAAATTAGCTCAGGAATTGGGTATACAGGACATTAAAGTCTCCACAGACTCTATGGTGGTGGTAGGGCAAATCAAAGGAGAGTTTGAAGTAAGGGAACCCACCCTCTAGTTGTATCTGATGAAGGTAAAAGACATCATTGGGCAGTTCTATAGCTTTTCAATTCAGCACGTCCTGAGAGGAGAAAGTGCCCAGGCTGACCTACTCGCCAAGTACGGCCCTCAAGCCAGAGGAACGGTAACAAAACTCTTCCGGCCATCCGTAGAAGAAGGAGAACTGATGAAAGTAGACCAACAAGGATCGTGGATGGATCCCTTCATAATCTTTTTGACCTCGGGACATATTTCGGAGAGGGACCTCGATAAAAAGTGGATCAGGTATAAATCAACATACTACCTGTTGAAGGATGGGACGTTATACCGAAATACACTATCGGGGTTTGTTGGCTCGGTGTGTGTCTGAGGGAGAGATTCCAAGAGTTCTAGAAGAAATTCATTCGGGAGAATGTGGCAGTCACTTAGGAAGTCGGACCTTGGAAGGGAGAGTGTTGAGGCAAGGTTACTTCTGGCCTACCCTCAAAAGGGATGCGGAAGAATTTACGAGGAGATGTAGAAAGGGCCAGGAGTTTGCTCCTCTCAAGCTCCTTCCCGCTCAAAGATTACGCACAATCATGGCTCCCTGGCCCTTCGCAATATGGGGACTAGATTTGGTGGGCCCTTTTCCTCAAGCTAGTGGCCAAAGGAAGTTTTTGCTGGTCATGGCGGATTACTTTTCAAAATGGTTAGAGGTGAAGGCGTTGGCTAAGGTGACGTCACAAGTAGTCAAAAATTTCATATGGGGAGAGATCATCTGCTGGCATGGGCTTCCATTGGCCATCTTCACTGATAATGGACCACAATTCGCTAGCAGGGAATTCATAGACTTCTGTGTCCAGCTGGGCATAGACCTCCGTTTCTCCTCAGTGCATCATCCTCGAAGTAATGGACAGGTGGAAGCGGCAAATAAGATTATCGTGAATCTTTTAAATAAGAAAGTGGAGAACTTGAGGCGAAGTTTGGTAGAACAGCACCCTTCGGTTCTCTGGGTTTGAGGACCATACCAAACACAGTCACGGGAGAGACTCCCTTCAAGCACTCCTATGGATCGGAGGTCGTTAGATCCATAGAGTTTGAGGTCGAATCTCCAAGAGTAGACACTGCGGAGAAAGGAGGCGAAGGATGGCGGGTAGAGAATGAGGAGGAGCAGAAACTCTCTCTTGACCTGGTAGAGGAGCTCAGGGAATTGGCGTCGATCCGATAGGAAGAAGTCAAGCGCCAGATGGCGAGATATTTTGATAAGCATATAAGGATCAAGAAGTTCCAGAAGGGCGACTTGGTCCTCAAAAAAGTAGACGCAGCAGGCAGAGGAGACTCGATGGGAAAACTCAATCCCAACTTGGAAGTCCCCTTTGTGGTAAAAGAGTTCCTGAAGTCAGTATGATACCACCTCTAGGATATGGACGGGGTACCCCTCGATCGTGTCCGAAGCGGCGATGACTTAAAGAGATTCTATCCTTAACATGTTTTTCATTTTTCAATGCTTGTAAATCGGTTATGACCTTTTAATATAATGCAATCCCAGGTGTTTTCTTTCATGGCATGGGGATGAAAAGAATGATTGGCAAGGCCCCGAGAAGACCCGCTGACCAGGCTCTCATCAAGTTGGCAGGATTGTAGGCTTACTCGGTGGTAGGATGGACGGCAAGGCCCCGAGAAGACCCACTGACCACGCTCTCATCAAGCTGGAAGGACTGTAGGCTCACTCGGTGGCAGGATGAACGACAAGGCCCCGAGAAGACCCGCTGACCAGGCTCTCATTAATTTGGCAGGATTGTAGGCTCACTCGGTGGCAGGATGAACGACAAGGCCCCAAGAAGATGATGAGTATAAAAATATACAATTTTATATAGTATTAATTTTGAATTTTTATAAATAAAACCTTAGTTTTTATATATATAACTAATTATTTTTGTTATATTTTATTTTTTATGTTTTATATTTATTTTCTAAGTTTTTCTTAATTTTTGTAATTTTTTACTTAGGTCACGCCCCTAGGTCACGCCCGTGACCTAGGGCGTGACAACCCTGTTTAATTCCTTTTTATTTTCTGCTTTTGCTATTTAGGAAAATCGGAAAAGCTGATGACACGTCCATGACACGCCCGTGACCCAATCGAACACGCTCGTGCCCGCACCGGTGTTAGCCTACTTCTAGCAAGATGCCATGTTGTCGCCACGCCCCGTGCTGCCTGATAGACCGACTACCAGACACGCCCGTGACACAATTCGACACGACCGTGACCTGATGAAGTTCTATCCAAAGTTCATCCCAGCTCGACACATGTCCCGACACGCCGCCCAACACGCCCGTGACCTTGTCATGCCCACCCGACACGCCTGTGTCAAGGGGCGTGTCATTTCAAATTTTTTTCTATAAATAGAGGGGCAGAGCTTTGTAAAATTATTCGAACACAAGCAGCTTCCTTAAGAACTATTAGGACTCCCCAGCTCTCTGACAAAGAACTGGTAGTAGCTTTCAAGTATTCCAAGTTCAGTAAGTTGTAATTTTTTCAGCTTTCTTTTCAGCTTTGTAGAAAGTTGTAATAACTTTTTGAATTTATAAAATAGAATATTTCAATTTCAATTCTGAGTACTTTACAGTTTTATTTTCTGCTTTACTTTATTTTCTCATACTATCCCGAATGAAAGGCGAAGCTCTGCTTATGTCCTGGATTAAGATAGCGTGAAACTGCTTTCAAAATTATTTTCCAAAACCTTATTATTTTATACTATCCCGAATGAAAGGCGAGGTGAAATCCTATGACCTAGATTAAGATAGTGTGAAAGCTTTTCAATAGTTTAGATTTTACTACACTATCCCGAATGAAAGGCGAAGCAAAAGCTTAAGTCTTGAATTAAGATAGATAGGTAGATATTATTTTATGCACTTTATACCGCCCCCATCCTGATAAGAGGCTAAGAACCCTTAGCATTTGGTCAAGATGAGCTCTGAGCTGGATATTATTTTCAACTATTTCAACTCTACATTCTAGTAATTCTAACAAGGGTTTACTGTTAATTGATCATATACCAGGTGAAGAGACACTACGTTTTATATTAACTCGTTTTAAACGCAAGCCTCCCCGGTCATACTTTCGAGTCAGTGATGCTACCAAAGGGACCCTCTTGTTAAGTTAGGTAATCAAGAAATAAAGTTGTTCTTTAATAGGTGAATAAATATTCACTCATAGTAATTCTGAAATCAAGGACTACCTTCTGAGTCCTTATCTTAATAAAACCACGTATTTATATTTTGTCTTTTATTTCTAATATAAACTCCACTCCGTTCTTTCGAAAAAATAATAGTCTGTTATAAAAAGTAGAATAATTAACACAAATCCTAGTGAAAATACGACCTTGATATTTTCTACAAAATACTATAATCCTATGTGATAGGTACTCTTGCCTTAATCCACAGGATATAAGTAAGTTAAAAAGAGATAGACTTATATACATAAAAGATTATATAACACTAAATCTATCCTCTTTAAATCAAAATTTACTTATCAAGCTTTTTGGCGCCGTTGTTGGGGATTCGTTTATGTGTTAATATTTGAAAATAAAATAACGGTATTAATTTTATCTTTTTTTCTTGTTTTTTAAAAACCTTAGTTTTTATAAAAATAAAGCAAACATAAAATTCACTGAATTTAAAACTTTGTTTTTATAAAACCTAACTTTTTATTAACAATTTTACTAACCACTAACGAATTCTAACAAAAAAACCTAACATACTATTTTAACGTATTTTATATAAAACTTTTTTTATTATAAAACTAGTTTATAATAAAACTGCTTTTTATTATAAAACCTGTTTTATATAAAACCTTATTTTTAGTTATTTTCATGTTTTAAGTCTTTTTGTGTGTTTGTATTTGTGTTTTTATATATTTGTTTTTAACTTAGTTTTTTTCTTATTGTAACTTAGTTTTTTACTTAGTTTTATGTTTTATTATTTATTTGTATAAAAAGTCTTTTTATTTTATGACTCGCAGAACTCCATCTGATTTAAATCTTGAATTTGATCCTGAAATCAATCGGACCTTTCGCAGGCGCCTCCGATCTCTGAATCAAGAGCTAGTATTAAATCTGGAAGAGTTCGTAGGCACTGCACATGTACAAGAAATGGCAGCAGAGCCACAACAAATGCCAGAGGTGGTCCCCCAAAGGACCATGTCTTATTATGCATGACCCAATTTAGATGACACCGGGTCTAGATGACACCGAAATTTTTTAAGGAATACCTACGTCGGTGTCCACATCATGCGTTGCAAGCTTGGCTCCAGGTACAGACATTCTATAACGGTCTGAACACTCAGATCCGACAAGCCATTGATGTTGCCGCTGGGGGCACACTCAATAACAAAACCCCTGAGGCCGCTCAAACCCTATTTGAGGAGATGGCCATGAATGTGTACCAGTGGAACGTGTCGAGGTCACGCCCTAAACAAGCTTGGATCTATGAGCTCGACTCCTCTTTAAACTTAGCTCTCCAAGTAGAGTATCTGACAAGGCAAGTGGTGGGGATGAATGCTTCCTCCACCTCTACATCTTGGAATCCGCCTAATTCAACTAATTGTAATAATGAAGAAGTCGACTATATGGGGAACTCATATAGACCTTCCTATAATTCGAATAATAATAATAATTCTTACAATCCAGGATATAGGAATCATCCTAATTTTTCGTGGAGCAACCCCAATAATGCTCAATGCCCTCCGATTGCAAATCCAATTGGATTTGCACCGCAACCCCCACAACCACAGACACCATTACCACAACCGCACCAATTTAGGCCAACCCCGATAGAAGACATATTCACGAAATATGTCAGTATCTGAAAGTGAAGGGATAGATACAACTCTAGAGGGAGGGTGAATAGAGTAATCAAATTTTGCACAATACAAAACTTAACTGTCTACCCAACTCCCTTGGAGTGAAGTGCGGAATGAAGAGATTATAGATTTTGATTTAACCTTAAAGCCTAACACAAGTGATGTGCAAACACAAGCTAACTGTAATTACAGTTAAAGCTTGGAAAACCTAAACAGCACCTAGCAACCTAGTTATATCTATTCACAGCCACAGTACAGGAATTAAACAGTTGAATCCAGACGACACAAGGAGATTTATAGTGGTTCCCCAAACAACTTGGGTACGTCCACTCTTCTACCCACACGGTAGGAATCCACTCAGGTTTTTGATCAGGTGCCCTGCCACCAACAGAATCTGCTTCAGGTAGATTCAGAAACCCTTTAGACTTTTGATCAGGTGTCTAAAAACCAAGCACAGGTTTTTGATCAGGTGCCCTGCCACCAAGGGATACTTTTGAAGGGAGTAATAACCCTGTACAGGAGGGGGAAGAAGGTTAAGATGTCTTCTCTATTTTACAATAGATTAGAGAAGCACAAAAAGCTTGCACTGAGCTAGAATGCTCTAAAGAATCAAGGCTCCCCCTGGCTCAAAGATGTCCAGGTGAAGTCTTGCTTCAGTGCAGAAACTCTTCAGAAAATTCTGAAGGGAAGAGCTACAAGAAGAAAATAAATAACAAAAAGAAATCTCTTCAAGCAGCTAATCTTCTTCTTCTTCTTCTTCAAAGAAACTCTGAGTTGAATTTCCTGAAAGCAGGAGAACTCAAGTGAAGAAGAGATGAAGATCTTAACACTTCTCAGTTAGATGGAGTTTGCTGAGAGCAGGAAGCTTGAGCTTGATGAAGGCTTGAGTGCTTTTGAATATGTGTGTAACACTAGCTTCAATCCTTCTGCAAAGGGTTCTTTTTATATCATCATCAAGCAACGGCTCTCTTCCATTTGAATTAATTTGTCTTCTTCTAAGCCTTGAGACCTGGGCTGTAAATATCAAGAAGACAGAAATATCTCTGCAGCAAAACATTCTATAAAAAGGAATAAACCTCTTTCTAAGAAGCTGCAGGCTTAAATCAAATAACCAGATAGACTAAATAAAGTCACATCAGAAACAATCTCTTTATAGTAAAAGAAGACTTTTCAGTCTAACGGCTATAAAGGGGCTGTCAGCAGATAAAGTAAATTAAAATGACAGCTAATAAGACAAACAACTTTATCTTAAAAGATTTTAACTCAGGCAATAAGAATAGAGCAAATAATGCCTGGAAACTTTATCATACAGCTTAAAATAGCGTGCCAGAAAATGTATTAAATAATTAAATATAATAAATAAATACAAAATACAAAGGCAGACAGAAAACGTCGAACGACCTTCGAAGATCGTCGAACGACGCCAGGAGATCGTCGAACTATCGGGCAGATAGTCGAACGATCCAGATAGTCGAGCTATCAAACAGATAGTCGAGCTACCGCAGCAGATAGTCGAACTATCAGGACAGATAGTCGAACTACCAGATAGTCGAACTATCTAGGACAGATAGTCGAGCTATCAAGCGCACAGAGATAGTCGAACTATCAAGCAGATAGTCGACCTACCTCAGAAAACAGATAGTCGATCTATCAAAAGATAGTCGAACTATCAAAACAACCCAGATAGTCGATCTATCAACCGATAGTCGAACTATCAGCGCAGAACAGATAGTCGACCTATCAACCGATAGTCGAACTACCAGCGCAGAACAGATAGTCGACCTATCAACTGATAGTCGAACTACCAGCGCAGAACAGATAGTCGACCTATCAACAGATAGTCGAACTATCAGCGCAGAACAGATAGTCGAACTATCAACCGATAGTCGAACTACCAGCGCAGAACAGATAGTCGAACTATCAACAGATAGTCGAACTATCAGCGCGGACCAAGGCGTCGACCAACTGATAGACGATCGTCGATCAGTCGATAGACGATAGTCGAACGGCGTTCGACTATGGTCGAACGAAAAACCTACTTAACCAAATTCTCAATTTGGAAAAGCGAGGACTCTACAGCTAGACTCCTAACCATTGACCATAGATATTTCTTGGGTCAAGGGCACAAAGAAGAGGACTAAACTCAAATCAAACTAGGGTACCAACAATCTCCCCCTATTTGAGTTAAGTCTCTCAAAAACTAAAACAGCTAGCAATAAAACAAACAAAATAATTCATCAAATAGTTAATCAATAAACTGGCAGATTGTCAATCAGATAAGCAAATAATCAAATATATCACAGCAGTTTAATCAAACTATTAAGAATCTTTAGGGTCAGGTAATGGATCAGAAGAACTAGAGACAAAAGAAATTTTTCGAAGAGGGTCATCTGATTCCTTCTTTGATATCTTCAGATCCTGAGCCCCAATGATCTTTAGTTCTGTAGCTCTGGGGACAACAGCTTCAGGATGTTTTTCCATGTACCTTGCTGGATCAAAAATCTCAGGATTGACTTGGAATTTCTCAAATTCTTTCTTTCTGTACGCTGACATAGTAGTAAAGCCAGACGTATCTTTACCTTCGGCTCTTGCTTTTCTTATTTGGGCTGCTCCTACAAGCTCTTGAAAGCGAGCCATCCTAAAATTAGGATCGAGCTCAGGATTTTCATATACGGGCTCTGGAGAAGCAGCATCAGCTATTATATCTAGATAAAAACATTAGAGAACTTAGCAAAAGGGACTTGCTAGAAGGTTTTAAAACACTGTAAACTATTTACCTTTTGAAACACTTTTCTCAGATTGAACTGGAGAAGGAGGTGGGGAAAAGGTTGGTCTTTGGGCCACAACCTCCTTCATTGGTCTTTGAGAACCATAAGATGATTTGCTTTGTGAACTTTGATGACTTTGTCTTGGTTGGTGCTGAGCAGACGCAGATTTTCCATAGGCGGCAGATTGATTAGCAGGTAGATTCCCAGAGGCTCCTGCACCTGGAGGTGGAGGAGGACCTTTGGGAGTCCATCTGGAGACTGGACTGTCATACCTCTTAATTCTCTTCCTTTCTTTTTGCTGATTTTTCGAAAGCCACATCCAATGCTTAAAATCCTTAGATTTGGGGCCAATGCCCTTCAAAATATAATAGGGAATGTCATTATCCTTATTTGGAGGTGGAGGAGGAGCAGCTTTTCTTTTCTTTGCAGCAGATTTCTTTTTCTTTGACTTTTCAGACATATCAGAATCATCATCATCATCAGAATGGGATGATGGAGGGTTCTCATAGGGATCATAGGCTTCTGAGACAGCCTTTTCTTTAAGCTTTGAAACAGATTTCTCCCTTTCTTCTTCCATGGCATCCAAAGCCAGAAGGGAGTCTAAATCTAAACCAGGAGAGTCATCCCAGATGGATGACTTCTCAAATTGCAAATCTTTCTCTTTTTCTTTTAAAGATAAAACTCTTAAGTCCCATGCTGCTCTTGCTTGAGCTTCTTCCAAGCTCAGAACAGAAGAGTCAACTCTGACTTCCTCTTTCTCAGACTCATCTTCTTTATTATTTAAGAAGGATTCCAACTCAGGGTCAACTTGAATATCGGGAATACTTGGGTCAGCCTCAGAAACTACTGCTATGATTTGAGCAGTTAAATCTTCTTTAATAATATCTGTAAAATTACGAATACATATCTGCTAAATAAGCTTGAATCATTCCTTCAAGGTATTCACAGACTATCAAATTAATAGATTCATCGACAAAACGAATGAAAGAGTTACCTTCATATTTAACCATCTCCCAGCAGTCATTCAGATATGAAGTTATGATTCCTTCCAGGAATCTGACTATCACAGGAGATGTTAGATCTTCTAAGCATACTTTCACTGCAATCTCAGATAACAATATTCCATCTGCTATATCTTTCTCAGACAAAACTGGAGCTACAACTTGCTCAACTGGAGCAATCTCTTCCTCAGCTGGAGTTACCACTTCCTCAGCTGGAACAAACTCTTCCTCAGCAGGAGCTGTCTCTTCCTGAACAGACATAACAACATCTGGAACTTCTTCTGGCTCAACTTGAGCAGATTCTGGCTGGACAGATAAGACTGAATCTTTCACAACTGGAGGAGAGGCAGGAAGGCCTGAGACATCTTCATTGAACATCTCCCCCTGCCTGATTTCAGTAGCTACTGAAACCAGGCCCCTAGAGGAAGATGGCTCAGCTGATTTGGAAATGGATTGGATGGAGGCAGTTAGACGGTCAATGGAGGCAGCAAGGGGAGCGATTGCCTCGTCAATCATGGTTTTGATTGACGGGGTAATCAGCTCCACGATGCGGATGATAATCTCTGGAGAGATTTCAAAAGATGATGGATTAGAGGTGGATGGAGCTGCAGCAAATATGGTAGATGTGCTGGGATGAGAAATAATGGGGACAGGGGATCGAACTGGAGATACAGCAGGAGAGGGAGCAGGGGATGGAGAATGAATTGGTGAATTAACGGGAGATGCATGAGGAGTAAGAATTCTCTCTGATCCTAACAAATCGAAGCTAGGAGCAGATATCCTAGCCAGATATGTAGGTAGAGGAGAGGCTGGAGGAGACAGAGGAACAACCATAGTTGTTTCATGTGCAGCAGAAGAAGAAGGTCGTACCTCAGCTGAAGTTGATGGTACTTCAACTGAGGCAGACGGCAAAGTAGAGGAGGAGGAAGGGAGAGCTGAGCCAGCTTCAATAGGTTGAGGAGCGACTGATGCAGTCCTTGTGTCCTCAGATTGTGCTGGAGCAGATTTCACGAATGTCCTCTTCCACTTTGAGAACAGATGGGGATCCATCTTCTTGCTGGCATTGATGGTAGTTGCGGCAGAACTCAGCAGCTGGGGGAATTTCTCCTTCAGGAAAATTCCAATAACCCTTCCTAGGGTAACTTCCTTCTTTCCTGTCTTCTTCCTGATTAAATCAAACAGAACAGCAGCCCAATCGATCCTTTTACGATTAACAATTGCACACATAAGTGCGAATTGCTGTCTTGTTATATTATCATGGGCAGAGTGCTTGCCCAGAAGCACTTTTCCGACTACCTCAGCGAGGAACTTGATCTTAAAGGGGAAGTTTACCTTGAGCAGCTTGGTGGGAATGCCCTCGGCATGTCCCAGCTCGACGAGCATCCTTCCGAACTCCTGAGCATCTTGCTCATAATCTTCATCACCAATAACTAAACCGAAAACATCAGAAAGAATGGCCGGAGTCAGGATAACTTCTACTCTGCCGATGGTACCGATCATCGAATCGTCTGTGGAAGACGACGTGAAAGCCCATTCTTTTATTTCTGGAATGTTAATCTTGATCCTTTCAGACATCAGCTTCTCTAACCCTTGATCCCTGCAGAGCTGGAGAACTTCCACTATTCCGGCATCGCAACTGCTGAAAGCTTCAAAATCTACACTGAATCCTGCATCGAACTTGACGACGGCTAGAACAGCTGGGGAAATCGCCATTGAATCGCTGGAGAAACGCGAGAAGGAGGAGGAAGACGAAGGGAACGGAGCGGCAGAAAATCGCAAGCGGGAAAGCAGAATGCGAAAGGGCACGTTCCATCGACGATAAAGCAACAGATCTTTTAACCTAGGTCGACTATCGGCTTTATATTGAACCGGATATAGTCGGTCTATTAAAAAGATCTTGACCCGATGGTCGAACGGTCGTTCGACGATCGGCTCAGAAGCAGAGTAGTCGGACAATCGTTCGACTATTTCTGGCTTCTTAAGCAACAGGCTGTCGTCGTCCGGAGATCGACGATGAGCTCAGCCTGTTCGACGATGGTCGAACGTCGATTGACGATCTTCAAACAGATAAGCTATCATTAACCAGAGGTCGACGATAGGCTCAATCCGTTCGACGATCTTCGATCATCGTTCGACGATCTTCAAGCAGACCTCAACATAGGCAGATATCGTCACACTTAGTCTCGTCCATTGATCATGCCTAGTTGGACTAAAAAGAACAGATGCTTCTGTTCATCTAAAGGCTTGGTGAATATATCACCTCTCTAAAACTCAGTGGATATGAACTCAAGACAGATCTTGTTCTTTTCCACACAATCTCTCAGGAAATGGTGCCTAATCTCAATGTGCTTCGTTCTAGAGTGGTGCACGGGATTTTGTGCAATTGAGATAGCACTGGTACTATCACACATGATCTTGGTGTTCTTGTGTGAGTAACCATAATCCACAAGCTGGTTTTGAATCCACAGGATCTGTGAACAACAACTGGTAGCTGCTATATATTCAGCCTCTGCAGTTGAAGTTGAGACAGAAGCCTGCTTCTTACAGAACCAAGAGACCAATCTCTCTCCCAGGAACTGGCAAGTTCCTGAGGTGCTCTTCCTGTCAACTCTGCAACCAGCATAGTCAGAATCAGAATATCCAATTAATTCAAACTCTGACTCAGCTGGGTACCAAAGTCCTAGATTTGGACATCCTTTCAGGTATCTCAGGATTCTCTTTAGAAGAATCAGATGAGATTCCTTGGGGTTGACCTGGAATCTAGCACAAAGGCATGTAGCAAACATTATATCTGGCCTACTTGCAGTTAGATATAATAGGGAACCAACAATGGCCCTATAATTCTTTTGATCAACTGGCTTGCCGTGATCATCAGAATCAATAACTACATTAGTAGCCATGGGTGTAGGCATTGCTGAAGCATCAGCCATCCCAAATTTCTTTACCAATTCCTTGGCATATTTGGATTGGGAGATGAAGATACCATCAGCATCTTGCTTAACTTGGAGACCAAGAAAGTAAGACAGCACACCCATGCTACTCATCTCAAACTTAGAGTGCATCAAGTTGGAAAACTTTTTGCAAAGTTTGGGATCAGTGGAGCCAAAGATAATATCATCTACATACACTTGAACTAACAGGATTGTGTCCTTGTGATGCTTAACGAACAGGGTTCTATCAACTACTCCCCTAGTGAAGTTGTGCTCTAACAGGAAACTAGCTAAGGTCTCATACCAGGCCCTAGGAGCTTGCTTTAGTCCATAAAGAGCTTTTTGCAACTTAAAAACATGAGAAGGCTGAGTTGAAGAAACAAACCCTGGTGGTTGTTCAACAAACACCTCTTCCTTAAGCTCACCATTTAGGAATGCACTTTTGACATCCATTTGGAACACCTTAAACTTCATGAAGGCTGCATAGGCCAAGAAGATCCTTATTGCTTCTAGCCTTGCAACAGGAGCAAAGGTTTGGTCATAGTCTATACCTTCCTCCTGTCTGTAGCCCTGAGCTACAAGCCTAGCTTTATTCCTTACTATTATTCCATTTGCATCTAACTTGTTTCTATACACCCACTTGGTGCCTATGATCAGTTGGCCTTTAGGTCTTGGAACCAAAGTCCAAACTTTACATCTCTCAAACTGATTGAGTTCCTCTTGCATTGCAATGATCCAGTGGGGATCTAGCTCTGCATCTTTAAAGGTGAGGGGCTCAACCTGTGAGAGGAAACAAGCATGCATCACATCCTGTCTTAATTGATGTCTTGTTTGCACACCAGCTGATATGTCTCCAATCACTTGAGATGTGGGGTGATCTCTAAGTGTGACAATATCAGCAGGTGGGATGTGATCTTCAGCAACAGTTGGGATTAATTCCTCAGGAGGAATTTGATCTACTGTTGGTGGTACAGCAACAGCTTCAACAGCTTCAGCAATGTCTTCATCACTGTCTGATTCAGTGATCTGAAGAGTTGAAAGTTGAAGGATTTCTTGAGGGGCATCATGTACCTGCAAAGAACTGGAGGAAGGAGAATTTTCTTTCTCCTTGTAAAACATCTGAGACTCATCAAAAGTCACATGCACAGATTCTTCTATCTTACAGGTTGATTTGTTATAAACCCTATAAGCTTTGCTTACTTGGGAATATCCAAGCATAATTCCCATTGAAGCTTTTGCTTCAAATTTTCTAATATATTCTTTATTATTGTTATGAATATAAACAGTACAGCCAAAAATTCTAAAGTAATTAATTTTTGGTTTCTTTCCTTTAAGCAACTCATAAGGAGTTTTACACTTAAGTTTGTGTATCAAACTTCTATTCAAGACATAGTTGGCTGTACTAACAGCTTCTGCCCAATAGGATAGAGGCATGTTAGCATCTGCCAACAATGTGCTAGCAGCTTCAATTAGTGTTCTATTCTTCCTTTCAACTACCCCATTTTGTTGGGGAGTTCTAGGAGATGAGAAGCTATGTTTGATACCTTCTCTCTCACAGAATTCTTGCATGAGAAGAGAGTCAAACTCAGTACCATGATCACTTCTGATCAAGGCCACATGAGTAGAGTACTCAGTCTGCACACAAAGTAGAAAGTCTGTAAGGGCTTTGAAGTTGTCAGACTTAGTTCTCAAAAAGAAAACCCAACTGAACCTAGAGAAGTCATCTACAATTACTAAAGTGTAATACTTCCCTCCTAAACTCTGTACATTTATTGGGCCAAAAAGGTCCAAATGTAATAAATACAGGATTCTAGGAGAATCACTTTTATTTACAGATTTAAATGAATTCTTGGTTTGCTTGCCTAGCTGACAAGCCTTGCATAGACTCTCCTTCTTGTAGGGGCAAGAAGGTAAGCCTCTAACAAGGTTGTGCTTAGATAACCTAGAGATATTTTTCAGGTTTACATGACTAAGCCTTTTATGCCATAAAGAATTATTATTAAGAGTTAATTCATTAAACAGACAGATTTCAGAGTGAGATGAATTAAAATCTACTAAATATATATTGCCTATTCTATTGCCTATTAAAACAACATTATTATTTAAAGTAATATTGCAAGAGGAGTTAGAGAAAGAAACCTGGTAGCCAGCATCACATAGCTGGCTAACTGAAATCAGATTATGCTTCAGTCCATTGACATAAGCAACTCTCTTGAATGTAACAGCTCCAATCGTGATCTTGCCATATCCTTCTGTCTGACCACAGCTGGAGTCTCCAAAGATAACCTTTGGGCCGAGCTTAGCTTTGTACTTTGACAGAAGCTCTTTGTTTCCTGTCATATGCTTAGAGCATCCACTATCCAAATACCACTTATTTTGAGTGATTGGATAGGCCTTCACCTGCAAAACAATTATTTAGACAGAGTGGACCCAGGTAACCTTGGGTCCCTTGTTTTTCACATAAGAAAAACTGGAAATATAAGAGAATGCAGGCTGAGGGTGATAACCTAGTGGGTGAGATCTCCTAGGTGGGATTCTCCATGCAGATGATGGGTCAACAAACCTAGGGTTTCTATTTTCATTTAGGTTTCTATGGAATGGATTATGATTTTGAAAATCATGTTGAAATCGTCGATCGACGTTCGACGATGGGCGCTCAGATCGTCGAGCTTCGTTCGACCATGGAGCATCCGATCGTCGAGCGGCGTTCGACGCACTTTGCATTTCTTTGAAAAACTTCTTTCTCTTTTCTCTCTTAGCTTTATTTAGGGTTTTATTTACAAGGTTTACTTGCTCAGTGTTCTTCTTTCCACTAGCTGAAATGAAGTTCACTGGAGTTGAAAGGTTATTTTTAAGGAGGACTGGGGGTTCACTGGGAGAAGCTCCTAAGCCTAATTTATCATTACCTGACCTAGTGTTAGTCATGCTGGTAATTTCTAACAGCTTAAGGCTTCTACCATTAAGGGATTCTTCTAATCTCTTAGACTTAGCTAATTCTATTTTAAGAAATTTGATTTCTTCACTACAGGTAGTGAGTTCTTCCTTTAACCTAACATTTTCAGAGGCTATTGATTCAGAGTCAGCTAGCCTATTTCTAAGTTCTTTTATCTCTTTCTCTGAACTAATTAAATCTAGACATAAAGATTTAAAATCTAACTTAAACTCTTCTGAAGTAAAATCATAAGATGAAAGTACCTCATCTTCAGTAGGCATCTCTTCATCAGAATCAGAACTCTCTGCAGCAGAGTGGTTGCTGCAGGCATCTATTGCCATTAGGCAAATTTCTTTGGCCTTCTTCTCTTCCTCATCTTCACTGGAGCTTGATGAGGATGATTCTTCATCAGAATCACTCCAGGTTTCAGCAATGAAACCTCTCTCCTTTTTCTTGTTCTTGTAGGAGGATGCCTTGGAGTGCTTCCTGTGTTGCTCCTTTTCTTTCCTCTTGTCTTTGTTCTTCTCCTCTGGACACTCTGGCAAAATGTGTCCAGGCTTCCTGCAACCATAGCAAATAATTTCTTTAGCAGGAGATCGATCATACCTTGGTTTGTCTTCATAGCGTGAAGACTTCTTTCTGAACTCCTTTCTCCCCATCTTGAGAAACCTCTTGGCAAACAGTGCCATAAGTTCCTCATTGGATTGGCTGCCTTCAGAAACATCTGCAGCCTTAAGAGCTAGAGATTGCTCTTTTCTTGTTGGAGTGGGGGTCTTGGCTTCAGCTTCTGCTTCTCTGGTCTTCAGCACTTGCTCAAAAGACTTGAGCTTGCCGAGGAGAGCTTCAGTTGAGATCTCATTGGTACTTCTGGCTTCTTTGATGGGCCAGATTCTTAGATCTCATGTGCTAGGGAAGCACATAAGAATCTTATAATTGACCTCTGTCAATGATATGTCCTTGTCCAGGGTCCTCAGCTCATTGATGATTGAGCTGAGCCTGGTGTACATAGCTTCAACTGATTCAGCATCAGTCTTCTTGAAGTTCTCGTACTGTGAGATAAGGTTGGACCTCCTGTCCTTCCTTTCATCAGCTGAACCAGCTACAATCTGGTTCAGTGTGTCCCACATGGCCTTAGCTGAGGAGCAGTCAGCCACCTTCTGGAACACCTCATCAGACATAGTCTGAGCCAGTATGTTCATTGCTTTGGCATCAGCAATTTTGGCCTTCTTGTACTCATCATTATAGTCTGGAGGAGGCACTGCACTCATATCAGATGATGAGGCAGTGGCTGCAGCAGGTGCTCTTGGGGGACCTGACAAAATAGAAGCAAAAATACTCTCATCAATAGAGTTCATATAAAGTTTGATCCTTGCCTTCCAGATGCCAAACTTTGCTAAGTTGCATGCTGGAGGTCTGGTGCTAGAATAATCCTTAGACTGGGCCATGATAGTGAATTTCTATAAACTCTTGGTATCTATCAGGATCTTGTGACTTAGGTGTTAGCCTATACAGTCAGTCAACCTCCCTCTGATACCAATTGAAAGTGAAGGGATAGATACTACTCTAGAGGGGGGGTGAATAGAGTAATCAAATTTTGCACAATACAAAACTTAACTGTCTACCCAACTCCCTTGGAGTGAAGTGCGGAATGAAGAGATTATAGATTTTGATTTAACCTTAAAGCCTAACACAAGTGATGTGCAAACACAAGCTAACTGTAATTACAGTTAAAGCTTGGAAAACCTAAACAGCACCTAGCAACCTAGTTATATCTATTCACAGCCACAGTACAGGAATTAAACAGTTGAATCCAGACGACACAAGGAGATTTATAGTGGTTCCCCAAACAACTTGGGTACGTCCACTCTTCTACCCACACGGTAGGAATCCACTCAGGTTTTTGATCAGGTGCCCTGCCACCAACAGAATCTGCTTCAGGTAGATTCAGAAACCCTTTAGACTTTTGATCAGGTGTCTAAAAACCAAGCACAGGTTTTTGATCAGGTGCCCTGCCACCAAGGGATACTTTTGAAGGGAGTAATAACCCTGTACAGGAGGGGGAAGAAGGTTAAGATGTCTTCTCTATTTTACAATAGATTAGAGAAGCACAAAAAGCTTGCACTGAGCTAGAATGCTCTAAAGAATCAAGGCTCCCCCTGGCTCAAAGATGTCCAGGTGAAGTCTTGCTTCAGTGCAGAAACTCTTCAGAAAATTCTGAAGGGAAGAGCTACAAGAAGAAAATAAATAACAAAAAGAAATCTCTTCAAGCAGCTATTCTTCTTCTTCAAAGAAACTCTGAGTTGAATTTCCTGAAAGCAGGAGAACTCAGGTGAAGAAGAGATGAAGATCTTAACACTTCTCAGTTAGATGGAGTTTGCTGAGAGCAGGAAGCTTGAGCTTGATGAAGGCTTGAGTGCTTTTGAATATGTGTGTAACACTAGCTTCAATCCTTCTGCAAAGGGTTCTTTTTATATCATCATCAAGCAACGGCTCTCTTCCATTTGAATTAATTTGTCTTCTTCTAAGCCTTGAGACCTGGGCTGTAAATATCAAGAAGACAGAAATATCTCTGCAGCAAAACATTCTATAAAAAGGAATAAACCTCTTTCTAAGAAGCTGTAGGCTTAAATCAAATAACCAGATAGACTAAATAAAGTCACATCAGAAACAATCTCTTTATAGTAAAAGAAGACTTTTCAGTCTAACGGCTATAAAGGGGCTGTCAGCAGATAAAGTAAATTAAAATGACAGCTAATAAGACAAACAACTTTATCTTAAAAGATTTTAACTCAGGCAATAAGAATAGAGCAAATAATGCCTGGAAACTTTATCATACAGCTTAAAATAGCGTGCCAGAAAATGTATTAAATAATTAAATATAATAAATAAATACAAAATACAAAGGCAGACAGAAAACGTCGAACGACCTTCGAAGATCGTCGAACGACGCCAGGAGATCGTCGAACTATCGGGCAGATAGTCGAACGATCCAGATAGTCGAGCTATCAAACAGATAGTCGAGCTACCGCAGCAGATAGTCGAACTATCAGGACAGATAGTCGAACTACCAGATAGTCGAACTATCTAGGACAGATAGTCGAGCTATCAAGCGCACAGAGATAGTCGAACTATCAAGCAGATAGTCGACCTACCTCAGAAAACAGATAGTCGATCTATCAAAAGATAGTCGAACTATCAAAACAACCCAGATAGTCGATCTATCAACCGATAGTCGAACTATCAGCGCAGAACAGATAGTCGACCTATCAACCGATAGTCGAACTACCAGCGCAGAACAGATAGTCGACCTATCAACCGATAGTCGAACTACCAGCGCAGAACAGATAGTCGACCTATCAACAGATAGTCGAACTATCAGCGCAGAACAGATAGTCGAACTATCAACCGATAGTCGAACTACCAGCGCAGAACAGATAGTCGAACTATCAACAGATAGTCGAACTATCAGCGCGGACCAAGGCGTCGACCAACTGATAGACGATCGTCGATCAGTCGATAGACGATAGTCGAACGGCGTTCGACTATGGTCGAACGAAAAACCTACTTAACCAAATTCTCAATTTGGAAAAGCGAGGACTCTACAGCTAGACTCCTAACCATTGACCATAGATATTTCTTGGGTCAAGGGCACAAAGAAGAGGACTAAACTCAAATCAAACTAGGGTACCAACAGTATCAATGAGTCCAATATCCGGAACCTGACCGGATCAATTAAAAACTTAGAAACACAAATTGGACAACTATCAAAAATGCTATCGGAACGCCAATATGGTAATTTGCCAGGAAATACGGAACCATATCTACGGGAAACTGTCCATTCCAGTAACCCACCAAGTTGACAAGCCGTCAAACTACGAAGTGGCAAGGAGCTACCACCACCCGTTAGGGTAGAAAAAGAAACTACGGTTAGCCCTCCTACACCACCTCCTGTTACGTCTCTGCCTCCTAAACCTCCGCGAATTGTTCCACCTCATGTTGTTGTACCTTATCTTTCAAAATTAAAAGATGAGCGAGAAGATGAACAGTATAAAAATTTTCTAAAAATGCTAAAACAAATTCAAATAAATATACCTTTCTGCGAGGAAATTGCACAGATGCCTAAATACGCAAAATATTTAAAAGCGTTACTTTCAAATAAAAAGAAACTTGAAGATATTTTGAGAGTTTTCCTTAACATTGAATGTTCAGTCGTTTTATTACATAAATAACCCCCAAAATTAAACGATCTGGGACGATTTTCCATCCCGTGTCTCTTCGGTAATCTATTAATAAAAGATGCGTTAACAGACTTAGGTGCTAGCATAAATTTAATGCCCTACTCGCTCTTTCAAAAACTAGGATTAGGTAACCCCAGCCAAACTAAAATGAGCATCCAGTTAGCAGATCATTCTATAAATATCCAATAGGGATAGTAGAGGATGTTCTGATCAAAATAGACAAGTTTATCTTCCCGGTAGACTTTGTTTTACTTGACATAGAAGAAGACGCCGATGTTCCCATAATTCTCAGTCATCCTTTTCTCGCAACCTCTCGCGCGATAATAGACGTAAGTAATTGTAGACTTCTCTTACGAGTAGGAGATGGCGAAGTTACTATCGATATAGATCCCTCTATGAAAAATTCTTTAATAAACAACGATTCCTGCTATCTTGCGGAAGCCTCTTTTGAGGAAAATGGTTTTCCCTATTCTGATTTACTTTCAATAACTGTAGAAGAATCGGACTTGGAAGACTTACCCCTTTCACAAGAAATGCCTACCGATGACCATTTAGAACCTTTTATATCATTAACTTCTACAACTCTAAAAACCCCAACTTTGTATGAAAAACCACCAACCCTCGAGCTGAAAACACTTCCCGCACATTTAAAATATGTTTTCCTTAAAGACGAATCTAAACTCCCTGTTATCATTTCTGCCGAATTAAATGATAAGAAAATGTCTGAATTAATAAAAGTGTTAAAACAACATCGCCATGCATTAGCATGGCAAATTTCTGATATACAAGGACTCAACCCATCTTTTTGTACGTATAAAATATTTCTTGAAGATAACCCTCGTAGATCTATCCAGCCCCAACGATGTTTAAATCCTAATATGAAGGATGTCGTAAAAGCTGAAGTAATGAAATTATTAGACGCAGGAATTATCTATCCAATCTCAGATAGCACATGGGTTAGTCCCGTACAAGTCGTCCCTAAGAAGGGCAGTATAACGGTAGTGCCAAACGCTAATAATGAACTAATTCCAACACGTACTGTTATGGGTTGGAGGATGTGCATCGACTATCGAAAATTAAATGATGGCACCCGTAAAGATCACTTTCCACTACCATTTATAGATCAAATATTAGAGTGACTATCGGGTCACTCATATTATTTTTTTCTCGATGGTTATTCAGGGTATTTACAAATGCCTATGGCCCCTGAAGACCAAGAGAAAACTACGTTCACTTGCCCCTTTGGTACTTTCACCTATAGGCGAATGCCGTTTGGACTTTGTAATGCGCCAGCTACATTTCAAAGATGCATGCTAGCTATTTTCGGCAAGTTAGTAGAGAACGTTATGGAAGTGTTTATGGATGATTTCTCCGTATTTGGAGACTCATTCCATACGTGTTTAGATAACCTCGCTCGTGTTCTTCAATGCTATAAAGACACGAATTTAGTGTTGAACTGGGAGAAATGCCACTTTATGGTCCGCAAAGGTTTAGTTCTCGGTCATAAAATTTCTTCCCAGGGAATCGAGGTCGATAAGGCCAAAATATAAATAATTGAAAAACTTACTCCTCCAACAAATGTAAAATCTATTCGAATTTTCTTAGGCCATGCAGGTTTCTATAGACGGTTCATTCAAAATTTCTCTAAAATAACAAAACCGTTAACTCATTTATTAGAAAAAGAAGCCACATTTATATTCGATAGCGAATGCTTAGTAGCATTCAACATTATTAAGGACAAACTTATCAACTCTCCTATTTTAGTAGCCCCAGACTGGTCCTTTCCTTTTGAGATCATGTGTGACGCAAGTGATTATGCAGTAGGAGCTGTCTTTGGACAGTGAGTAGACAAATATTTTTCATCCTATCTATTATGCAAGTAAAACTCTCATATCCACACAAACCAATTACACAACCACGGAAAAGGAACTATTGGCAATTGTATTCGCATTTGATAAGTTTAGATCTTATATAACGCTATCGAAAGTTATAGTTTTTACGAATCATTCTGCTTTAAAATATTTACTAACTATGGCAGACGCAAAACCCCGTTTATTACATTGGATTCTCTTAATACAAGAATTTGATTTAGAGATCCGAGATAAGAAAGGCGCAAAGAATTTAACAGTCGATCATCTTTCTCGACTAGAGAATACTGTAATAGATACACTCATGGAAGCTGACATCGAAGATAAATTCCCTGAAGAAAGCCTCCTCGCTCTCGAAAAGGTAACAAACTCTTCTACTCCTTGGTTTGCAGACTTGGCTAACTATTTAGTAGCCCGATTCCTTCCAAAAGCTTTTACAATTCAAGAAAAGAGGAAATTCTTTTCTGACTTGAAAAACTACTTTTGGGAAGACCCGTATTTATTCTGAGTCTGTGCCAACCAAGTAATTAGAAGATGTATTTCAAACGAGGAAGGACTAAAAGTACTACGGCACTGCCACGAAGGACCAACCGATGGACATTATCAAGCCAACCGGACTGCACGTAAAGCCCTTGAAGCAGGATTCTTTTGGCCTACTTTATTCAAGGACGCTCAACAATTGGTAAGCGTTTGCAACCGCTGCTAACAGTCAGGTAACATTTCCTGTCGGGACGAAATGCCCCAAAACTTTTACTTAGAATGTGAAATTTTTGATCTGTGGGGCATAGATTTTATAGGCCCTTTACCTCCTTCTTTTAAAAACCGTTATATCTTAGTAGCGATCGATTACGTTTCACGATGGGCTGAAGAGCAAGCTTTTCCCACCGCTGACGCGAGAGTCATCGTTAAATTTCTGAAATCCTTATTTTCACATTTTGGCACGCCTAGGGCTATAGTTAGCGATCGAGGTATTCATTTTTGTAACACCCAGATGGCTAAAGTGTTAGCCAAATATAGATTTACTCATAAACTCACTACTGCTTATCACCCCCAAACAAGCGGCCAAGTGGAGGTAGTCAATAGAGAACTAAAGAGCATATTAGAAAAGACTGTATATACCAATCGAAAAGATTGGTCCCTCAAGTTAGATGATGCACTTTGGGCCTACCGTACAACATTCAAAACTGCAATCGGTTGTACACCTTATCGTTTAGTATATGGAAAGGCATGTCACCTACCTGTAGAATTAGAACATCGCGCATACTGGGCGCTAAATTTCTTAACTTAGATACAAACTTAGCTGGCGAACAACGTAAATTTCAACTAAATGAACTTGAGGAATGGCGTTCAAAAGCCTATGAAAATAATAAATTTTATAAAGAGCGATCTAAGTTTTATCAGATAGGAAAATTAAATTTCCAAAATCTTTTTCACCAGGTGATCTTGTCCTACTATATAACTCATGCCTTAAATTATTTTCAGGAAAATTAAAATCCCGATGGACCGGACCCTTTACTGTTAAACAAATCTGGCTATATGGGACCGTTCTTATTTCTAACCCTGAACTAGGAACTTTCAAAGTAAACGGGCACCGTTTAAAACTATATTTTACTGGGGACCCTTTTCAAAAAGAACCTAAAACCCTAACACTACTCCATAACCTCGAAATATAAATTCACTTGTATATTTCCATCTTTTATGCTTTTGTATATTCTGTACATACGCTTTTTCTGTCTTTATTTGGTCACTTCATACCTATGCCTAACATAAGTATGGGGGTGCTTTTAGCTGCATTTTTTATCACTTTTATGTTATATTTTTACTTTTAAATAAAAAAATTGTTTATTTTATTACTCATCCAAAATAAGTCAAAACTTTCAAAACCATACTATTTATAAATATTCCAAAAAATCTGCATTGATAAAAATGCAATTTATTCAATTTTCAAATTTATTACTCCTTCTCATAACTAGATAGATATAAATATCCGGAATAAACTTGTAAACCCTACCTTGTAAATTTCATTACAATCGGAGTTATTATTTTAGCAAGCCTGCTTTAAAATATCAAAAATACATATATATATATATATATACAATAGAAGCAAAACATATTATGTTCACCAAACAATTTTAGACTGTAATTATCCTTACTCCATTCTTAACGAAATATAAGAAATACAAACTATTATAGTTGCTCTCAAAATTTTTTATCCAACTCTTGAATATTTATTTATTTTTACTTGGCATGTTTTTTCTTACGCAATAAAGTATCTAGGAGTATGTGCTCCTAGTAAAAGAAAAGATCTTATGTCAATGGGAATAAGATTTCATTCCGTACACATAGGCATCCAATAAATATGAAAAGATTATATGGAAAGGAGTATGTGCTCCTCTAAGTATACACTGGATTCAATTAAAAACTCAAGTATGCATTGTATTTTTTGCAACTTTGGAATTACACTCCTTAGCAGTTATAACAACGCATAACTTAGATAAAAAGATGATAGAATATAAAAATCTATCACTTCTACAAAAGCCTATTGTATAGGTAAATTCAACCCATCCAAAGTTGATATTCTATTTTTGTTTAAAATTTTGAGAGAGCATAAATAATAGGATGTATATTTTCCAATATATCTCATATAAGATATAGTTATCATAAAGTCAATCTATCCTTATTATATCTGATTTTAATATATGCTTACTATTTGTTTTCAAAAACTTTTTATGGCTATAAATTCTAACTCTGGTATCAATGAAATATAAATACGATAGCATTTAACTTTTTGTTCACTGGATTTTTATACCTATTTTATCTTGAAGAATTAAATTGATACTAAATAGAAAATTTCATAACTTGTAAATATACTCAACTCTATATTTGCTTTGGAATAGCAAAATATAAGTATGGGGGTATTTAATGAGTATAAAAATATACAATTTTGTATAGTATTAATTTTGAATATTTATAAATAAAACTTTAGTTTTTATATATATAACTAATTATTTTTTTTATATTTTATTTTTTATGTTTTATATTTATTTTTTAAGTTTTTCTGAATTTTTGTAATTTTTTACTTAGGCCACGCCCCTAGGTCACGCCCGTGACCTAGGGCGTGACAACCATATTTAATTCCTTTTTATTTTCTGTTTTTGTTATTTAGGAAAATCGGAAAAGCTGATGACACATCCATGACACGCCCGTGACCCAATCGGACATGCCCGTGCTCGCACCGGTGTTAGCCTGTTTTCAGCAAGATGTCGCGATGTCGCCACACCCCGTACTGCCTGATGAACCGACTGCCAGACATGCCCGTGACACAATTCGACATGCATGTGACCTGATGAAGTTCTATCCAAAGTTCAGCCTAGCTCGACACATGTCCCAACACACGGCCTGACACGCCCATGACCTTATCACGCCCACCCGACACGCCCGTGTCAAGGGGCGTGTCGTTTCAAATTTTTTTCTATAAATAGAGGGGCAGAGCTTTGTAAAATTATTCAAACACCAACAGCTTCCTTAAGAACTGTTAGGACTCCCCAGCTCTCTGACAAAGAACTGGTAGTAGCTTTCAAGTATTCCAAGTTCAGTAAGTTGTAATTTTTTCAACTTTCTTTTCAGCTTTATAGAAAGTTGTAATAACTTTTTGAATTTATAAAATAGAATATTTCAATTTCAATTCTGAGTACTTTACAGTTTTATTTTCTACTTTACTTTATTTTCTCATACTATCCCGAATGAAAAGCGAAGCTCTGCTTATGTCCTGGATTAAGATAGCGTGAAACTGCTTTCAAAACTATTTTCCAAAACCTTATTATTTCATACTATCCCGAATGAAAGGCGAGGCAAAAGACTATGACCTGGATTAAGATAGTGTGAAAGCTTTTCAATAGTTTAGATTTTACTACCCTATCCCAAATAAAAGGCGAAGCAAAAGCTTAAGTCTTGAATTAAGATAGATAGGTAGATATTATTTTCTGCACTTTATACCGCCCCCATCCTGATAAGAGGCTAAGAACCCTTAGCACTTGGTCAAGATGAGCTCTGGGATGGGTATTATTTTCAACTATTTCAACTCTACGTTCTAGTTTATCTAACTATGGTTTACTGTTAATTGATCATATACCAGGTGAAGAGACACTACGTTTTACGTTAACCCGTTTTAAACGCAAGCCTGCCCGGTCATACTTTCGAGTCAGTGATGCTACCAAAGGGACCCTCTCGTTAAGTTAGGTAATCAAGAAATAAAGTTATTCTTTAATAGGTGAATAAATATTCTCTCATAGTAATTCTGAAATCAAGGACTACCTTCTGAGTCCTTATCTTAATAAAACCACATATTTATATTTTTCTGTCTTTTATTTCAAATATACTCCACTCCATTCTTTCGATAAAATAATAGTCCGTTCTAAAAAGTAGAATAATTAACACCGATCCTAGGAAAAATACGACCTTGATATTTTCTACAAAATACTATACTCCTATATGATAGGTACTCTTGCCTTAATACACAGGATATAAGTAAGTAAAAAAGAGATAGAATTATATACGTAAAAGATTATATAACACCAAATCTATCCTCTTTAAATCAAAATTTACTTATCAAAAGACCCACTGACCAGGCTCTCATCAAGCTAGCAGGACTATAGGCTCACTCAGTGGATGGATGAATGGCAATGCCCCGAGAAGACCCGCTGACAAGGCTCTCATCAATCTTGCAAGACTTAGGCTAACTCGATGGCAGGATGAATGGCAAGGCCCCGAGAAGACCTGCTGACTAGGCTCTCATCAAGCTGGCAGGACTGTAGGCTTACTCGGTGGTAGGATGAATGGCAAGGCCTCGAGAAGACCCGCTAACCAGGCGCTCATCAAGCTGACAGGACTGTAGGCTCACTCAGTGGCAGGATGAATGGCAAGGCCCCGAGAAAACCCACTGACCAGGCTATCATCAAGCTGGTAGGACTGTAGGCTCACTCGGTGGCATGATGAATTATAAGGCCCCGAGAAGACCCGCTAACCATGCTCTCATCAAGCTGGCAGAACTATAGGATCACTCGGTGGCAAGATAAACAGTGAGATCCCTCAAAAAGAAAAATATATTTTTACTAGTCAGCAAACGAAGAAATTTTATAAAAAATAAAAAACTTCTAGGGGAAGAAGAGGTTGGTACAGTACAAATGAAGATAGGCATTTCCGGCCAGTGCTCGGGAACGAGGGTCTCGCCCATAGCAAGTGGGCACTCACAAGAAAAGAAAGGTCTCGCCTAAGAGATGGATGATAGGCGGTGTCCATTAAAGGAGCGGGTTAATTTCGGGGGTCCACTCGCACCGGATTTATCTTAAGGCGAGACGCGGGAAGGAACTCAAATGGTCTCGTGTGTGGAAGGGGGGAAGAGAAGTCTAATGACTCGTACTCTAAACCGATTCTCAAGCGAAACGGAGAGTAGCTTTACCTTGCAAGTAGAAACATAGTAGAAGGTCGTCTCACAATAAATAAAACAATAAAGTAAAATAAAGATAATGAAAAGCGAGAGGATATGGCAAAACTTTCCTTGTGCATTTGGTCATTTTGTTCATTACAAAAGAAGGGGAGTATTCTCCCATAAAGGAATACTTCGAAATCTCAAAAAATAAATAGTACCAATGTAGGAAAGAAGCAAAAAAGAGGGGAGAAGGAGTCCCAGGTCTCGTCGGCAGTTCTTCAGTCCTCTTCGCTGGAAGATTAATCCTCGTTCACCTCGCCATAAAGGTGTGGCACGAGGTCGCGGGCGGTGACGGATTCAGAGTCTTCCTTGACAACCCCTAACTCCTTCACCATCTTCAAAACAATCTCGGCCGTCTTTATGTTGGCATCTCGACAAATCTCTTCGACCTCGTCAAGGGAGTAATGAGAGCGCGGGGGAGCTTTGAATGGTTCTGGGCAAGAGGAAGGCGGAACACTTTCTTGAAGATGGGCATTCTGGACAGTTATGTTGTTTTCTCCTCTTCCAAAGCTGCTATGCGCGAGCGCATCCGATTTGTCATCTTGGCATCCTGCGAGAAGCCCATCGGTAAGTAAGAAGCATACGCTAGAGATAAACTGGCCAAAGATAGAATTTAAAGGCTTACCACACCGCCCTGGCTCTTTGCAAGGAGATTATCAGTGATTGTCAACCTCTTCTCGAGGCCATCCGACTTCTCTTGCTCCACTGCCAGGCCCTCCTTGGCCTCCTTCCACTTCTTGTTGTTAAAAATGAGGCAGCATGAGACTCGGTGCGAGAGCTCCAGGGCGTGAAGCTGAGCGTGAGCGGTCTTCAAGACAAGGTCTCGCGAGGAGTACTTGTCGAAAGGATATGTCCCGAGACCACCATAAAGTCCGTAGCCAAGGGAGAAGGCGTGGCTGGTGGGAGGATCTTTCTCCTTCCATGACGGAAGGAGGGTGGACTAGGTCACCGGCAGCATTATGTACAACGGGCCCCATGCTATAATTTGATGTGAGGAGGGGGCTGGGCGGCTGGAGGAACCGCCTTCACGAAATGGAAGCTCAGTGGATTGGGACGAAGTGTTGGCAGGCCAGTCGAATAGTGTCATCTCGTGAGATGGCGAGACGACTTGGGTGAGAGGCGATTGCGAGTCTCCTATAGAGATGGGGCTCAGGGATCCCGACATCTCTTTCCTCTCTTTCCAGCCTAGCTCCTTTTCCCTTTCGAGAATGTCACAACCTTCTTAATATTCTTCTCAAGTCCGTGCTGAGATGGAATGACATCATCTCCATGTCACTTCTTGGTGGCGGGGGCCAACGACTCTTTCGCCACCTCGGCCGCCATGCTGGCGAGTGCGAGACTTTTTGATGGCCCTGCGCAGATCAAGTAGGGGGGATGGGATGGTATATTCCTCTCTCCTAAACAAGTGAATGGTTAGAAATAGCAAAACGAGGGAATGGTAAATATAAGACTAAATGAGCGCGAGTGTTCCTTCGCCGGGAAAGACAGGAAGGAGCGAGGTTAGGTCTCGCCTTAAGAAGTTGACCTCAAAATTATTCCCCACGAAGAAATCACAGAGATCTTTATCCACGCCTCTGACCTTGGGAGTAACGTAGTACATTTTGGCATGCGACACTGGGGCGAGTGGAACGCCTCCTAGATTCCCTTGGATGAAGACGAAGCGGGTGAGCTAATGGTGATTCTTGTTAGGGGTCTCGCACACTTTCAGACCCTGTCCTATGAAGTACGAGATGCCGTCATGGTTTGCGTGGTAGATGAATAGCTTGTGGAAGACATTGAGGCTAAACTCGATGCGCTCGTGGCGCATGTAACTAGCGAACACAACCAAAACCAAGATGGCATTCGGGTTGAGTTGCAAGGGAACAACGCCAAAATACTTCAATACATGTTTTACCTCTGGCTAGAGGGGAAGTCTCAGCCTGACTCGAAGTGCGAGACGGGGAAGGCGAGTTTGCTGGGGTAAAAGGTGTTGATCAACTCGCCGACTTTGGGAGGCCGCGACTCAAACCCCTCCACCATGAAACTGCAGATGAAATCGTCATAGTCCTCCTCAGAGATCTTGCCCGGAGGGAAGCCGTGGTCGGCAAACCTCTTGCTGTAATGGATGCGTCCTTCACCCTCCTCAGTCTTTTTCTTCCCCATAATAGGCGAGACGGTAAGGGCGAGAGAGAAGGAGGAGAGGGAACGGCGAGAGTAAACAGTGAGAAAGAGGAAGCAAGAAATTTGAATCTAAGGTACAGTAGGAAAGGGCAACGCAGGCGTAAGTCATTTCGATTTGGGGGGGGGTATTTATAGTGGATAGTGAAAGTGGAAATATGGGCGGGAAAAAATACGAAGGGGGAAGTCGAAGAGGTTGGCCAACGGTACATTTATATCTCTCCTAACTTCGAAGTGCGGTGCCCCACGGGGATTTTTCCCAACGAGCCAAAATTAATGAAAAAAACAATTAACGCAGCTATAATGAGAAAGCCCAGCATGAAAAAAGTCAACAAGATAGCATTATTAATTGTTTCGTTTCGCACGAGGCGGACATCATGCCCACAAGGCATAAATAACAGGTTGTAAATAAACAGGAGAGATGGTAGATTAATGAAAACAATAGAATTACGAGGTATAATTAAGTAGGTGAGACTATTAAACAAGCGAGACGAGACGGAGGGTCTTCAGTTTTTGTGCCATTTCAAATTCCCTCCATCGCGAGACCTCAACATGGGGGCCGACCAGAAACATGAAAGGCGCAAACGGCTTCAATACCGCGGCGCATGAGACTGAGCTATTGTCGACCTCGTTTATGATGGCTTGAGGGTCGGTCTCATCTTTCTCGATGCTAGCATCGACCTCAGAGGAGAGATGGGTGCATTCAATCTCTTGCCAATCAATGCGCTTGTCGGCAGCCTGCTTATCTAGTTCCATCTCGTGAAAGATGCGTATGTGCTTTCAAAACATCTCGGTCATCCTACGCTTCATCCCCATTAGATCCATGGGATCGCCCAGATAGTCCTCTATCTCATCGAGGTGAGGAGGAGGCGAGAAGGCGGGCTGTTAGAGAATTCCTCTGCTGCCGAGTTGACCTGGGTACCTGTTTAGGAGCAAGCCAGGGATCAAGATGGAAGGTTTAGTCTAGTGGCCTCGAACACACCAGGTAGGGGAATGGAAGTCTATACGAAGCGAGAGGACAAGTCTAGTTTATTTACCCGTGTTGCGAGAGGTCCCCGCGAGTTGCGATGGATTGTCATTCTTCACAGCTGTAGGGGTGGATTGCTGAGGCGAGTCAGAGTCTTTATGATGGATGTCTATAATACCAGGTGGATTCGCAAGCTGGTGGGAATAGGCAGGATCTCCCTGAACAAGTATGGAATGAAAAGGCAAAGAGATAGAAAAAAGGAAAGATAGAGGAGGGGCAAGAGCCAAAAAGTCACATGTCTCTCCTCAAGGGACGCGAGAGAAGACGCATGGATTTCCAAGGATGCAGGAGTAATCCCATCAGCCGGGAAGGGGGGCCAGCGGTCTTCATCTTCTTCAGGCGAGATGACGAAGGTAAAGAACCAGGGGTGCGAACCAGAACAGGGGCCAAAGCAGCCACATTAGCCTTGTTTTGTTTACGAACCATCGCGAGATGTTCACGAAAACTCTGACTATAAGACATGACGACGGTAGAGGAAGTGAAGGAAGAGATAAGAGAGGAGGGCACTCTCCATATGGAGGGCCCCGCAAAAGATTCTCTCATAAATGAATTTTAATGCCACGTGCCTCGGCTGGACTTTATTTCCGAGCTTGAGGCAACCTCGAAAAGAGCAGGAATTGTGTACAACCTCGGGCTCGCAGGAGGTAGCACAAGGAAAAGTGCTAGTGGTGAGAAGAGTGCAAAGGCGAGTAGGACTAAAGGGTTAACTCGCCAGTACTCCAAATAGGCAAAGCATTATAGGCGAGAGGGGAGCAGCAGAACTGGTGAGATGGCTCTTGCGGCGGGTGCTGACCTCTTGGATTAAGCTGAAGAATTCGCAAGATGGGGCACTCGTAAGGCGAGATGGGAGTAGTGGAGCAGGCGAGAGGGATCTCGCAGCATATTCTGGCCTCTTATGGCGAGAGGGGATACTCACGAGGCGAGCTGATGAGCACCCCTCGCTCACTAGATGCCATATTCGTGGAGCGCCGGCTCGACATTCGTCGAGCGCTGGTTTAGTGTTTGTCGAATGTTGTTTCGACGATTCGTCGAGCGCCGGTTCAACAAAAAGCCGTTTTTACTTTCCTACCCCCAAGTGGGGGTTTTATTCTTTTGCCACAAGTAATTTTAATCTTTTGCCCTTTAGGGTCTGCTTATAATCCTTCAGAACAGCAGAGTTTGGCTGTTGAAAGACCCAGTCGAGGGTATTTTTGTAATTTCAGGTCGGTCTAGTTTGTTTATTGTCACTTCAAACTCAGAGGCCTATAAATAGACTGATAAGATTCCTTGAAGAGGTTGTTGACCCCTTTTATCTTTTTCCTCTAAGGCACCTAGCTCAACACTGGCTAGGGTGGGGAAGGATTTCTAATTCTTCCAGGTAAGAGGTGGGACCTCCAAGCTGAAGCCCACAGTCTATTTCTAGCTCCCGAGACTCACGTCAAGGAAAGGATTTGATAAGAGTAGATGTGAGCTGCAACTCTAGATCCGAACTCTAGGAGAAGTCAGGCTTTCGGCTTCAACAAATATAGGCCTCCAAGTACCCTAAATTTCTCAAAGCAACATCCACGAGAACTAGTAATAGGAGTGCCCACACATGGAGTTAGAACTCGGCCAGCATTACATGAATCATTTTCGAACTTGTGTTTTTTATCTGAAATTGAACCTAAGAATGTCTCAGAAGCCTTAAAGGATGAATTGTGGTTCTTGGATATGACTAAAGATTTAAACCAATTCGAGAGAAGTAAATTTTGGGTGTTAGTGGAGCGTCCTGATAGCGCGCCAGTTATAGGTTTGAAATGGGTTTACAAAATTAAACTTGATGGTGAGTCTAGGATAACTAGAAACAAAGCTAGGTTGATGGCACAAGGTCACTCATAGATAGAGGGTGTGGATTTTGAGAAATCATTTGCACTGGTTGCACGTCTTGAATCCATTCGTATGTTTTTGGCGTTTGCAAGTTATAAACAAATTAAATTATATCAAATGGATGTTAAGAGTGCATTCTTGAACGAATATATTAAGGGAGAGGTGTATGTTGAGCAACCAACTGGTTTTAAGAACGTTGACTACCCAAATCACATATAAAAGTTGGTGAAAGCCTTGTACAGACTGAAGCAGGCACCCTGTGCTTGGTATGATAGGCTCACGACTTTTCTCCTAGGACATGGCTTTAGGGTGGGTAGGGCGGACACAACTCTTTTTGTGAAGCATGAGAATCTTGATTTAATTCTCTTACAAATTTACGTTGATGATATTATATTTGGGGCCACCAATGAAAAATTGTGTAAAGAAATTGTCACTTTAATGCAGTATGAATTTGAAATGAGTCTAGTTGGAGAGTTAACTTAATTTTAGGATTTCATATTTCTCAATGTAATGATGGAATTTTTATAAGCCAATCGAAATACATACAAGATATGCTTGTGCGATTTGGCTTTGAGAATCTGAAACAAGTTAAAACTCCAATGAAAGCCTCTCTAAAATTAGGAAAGGATGAAAGTGGAATTTCGGTGGATCAAACTATTATTAGAGGAATGATCGGATCACTACTCTAATTAAGTGTGTCAAGGCCCGATATTACATTCGCAGTGTGTTTATGTGCTAGGTATCAAACCGATCCTAAAGAATCACACTTGAAAGCGGTTAAACACATCTTTAGGTATCTTATAGGCACCCAAAATCTTGGTCTTCGGTACCCCCGCACCACTTATTTAACACTTCACGGGTACTATGACTCTGATTACGTTGTATGCTCTCTTGATCACAAGAGCATGAGTGGTACCTATCATTTCCTTGGTCTGGCACTAGTCGTATGGTCTAGTAGGAAACAAAAATCGGTTGCCCTCTCTACTACTGAAGCTGAGTATATTGCCTTAGGGAGTTGTTGCGCACAAGAACTTTGGATGTCTCAAACGTTAGAAGAGTTTGGCTTTATTTGTAGGAACGTTACTCTTAGGTGCGACAATAAGAGTGTCATAGACTTGACCAATAATCTAGTGCATCACACTCATTCCAAACATATTGACATTCATCATCATTTCATTCGGGATCACATTAAGAAAGAGAACGTGAGAGTAAGCTTCAATGGCACTGACGACCAACTAGCTGACATATTCACAAAACCCCTCCCAGATGCATGTTTCTCATTACTTCGACTCGAGCTGGGTACTTTGGATCTCTCTTCCTAGTCATGGTGCATTTCTCTATTTTTTATTTGGTTGTTTCTGCTTCTATTTCCGTTTGTTTTAAATATATATATATATATATATATATAACAAGAAAAATTGAAAAATCCCCCAAAATACAAAAACATTTCTTTCACTATTTACTTTCTACTTCTTCGTTTTCGCTTGATTTGTTGTTTATTTCGTTTATTTTTGTCAAATCAAAAAACAATCAATATATATATATATATATAACCCCAAAATTAAAAAAAAAACTGTGGAACGATCGCTCTTAGGACACACTTGGCTATAACATAGAGCAAAATGATTACGTACAATGTTTGAGTAGGCATGTTAATTCGTGTGTACATTGTCTACCTATATCATGATATGTTGAATCTATAAATGCTTAGCTACTGAGTGCGACTAGACATGTTAGTGTTTGTTGAATGTGCCTCTCAGTATGTGTGAGGATTTAGGTAGCAGAATGACTTTACATTGTTCACACATCCATAGACAGAGCACTCTTGTAGAAACTATATGCTTACATGCTATAACTCGTGATATTGTGTCTACCACGTTAGAAATAACTTGAATAATTAATGTCACGATACATATGTGCCTCTAGAAAGGGTAGAACTTTGGGCCAAATCTCTAGTGGTCAAGTCCTGTATATACATGTTAATGTGTATCTATCTATGTGGGTAGATTTTGATTGATTTGGGGACCTTGGAATCCAAACTGTTAAAAAAACTGATAGCTCAACGTGTATAAATTAATATAATGAATGCTATGAAGCCTTGTGTCAAGGATACCCCCCAAGAACTTCTCACTCCTGATAAGTCTTTATGAGCATTGTGAGGATGAGCACCATGGTCAAAAAAATCATTTTGATCTTGTGCATGGAGTAGAACCTTAAGCTTAGGGCCCATAACTCTAGTCTTGGTATATCGTAGATAGAAATGTGATGTGCTTATTCACTTTATTCCTCTCGTGATAGCATATTTAATTACTGAGATAAACCATGTAATGAATGTTAACTCTACTAGATGTTTGTCTTCTGATGCTATGCGTACACATGTTATTACTCTATCTAATGCTTCCATGCATTAGAATTGGACTAAAACGACATTATATGTCTATAGCACAAAAGTTCTAGAACATGATTTCTATTCATAACATGTACAATGTTCCTCTGTATTAATTCTATAAATCTTTTAGCATTGTACTCAAAATTGTGATGTGCTTAGTTTACCTTGTTGTCCAATTCTTTTTAACTCTGACACCTGATTTAGACTACTTCTCTGTACTGCACTCATCGGTTATGCGTTATACTTTCGGAATTTGTTTTTGGCCACCCTTATTACTTATCACCTCTCGTTTCACTTTCTCTACCGTGCACTGTCTATTTTTGTCAAGCTCATTATATACTGCATTTTGGTTCTCTCTTGCATGTGCATGTTTGTTTTGTTTTGGTCTAGCCTATCCCCTTTCTAATGGAGACGACGGCCCTCAACATATTGCAGACAGTGACGGCATGCTTACAGAAGAACTTTCTCCGCCTTCAAATAAAGATTTGCGGCGCCGTGATGACCATGTGGAGCGTCGCCATAATATCCTCTCGGGGAACAAACCAATTTATTAATAAATATTAATAATTATTAAGTCATTTTTATGTTTGTTTTAATTTTCATTTCATGTGTAATGATGGGTGCTTATAACCATCATGTGTTATTTTAATTATTTCATTTCATGTGCTATGATGGGTGCATATAACCATCATATTTTCAATTTGAATTTTGAATGGAGGGAGATTGAGTGGTGTAGGCTATATATAGCCATGTTATGAAGGATTGATTAGAGAGAATGAATAATAAGAATTTGAATCCCTAAAAATCTTCCTTGAGATCTCCCCCCCCCCCCCTCCTTCTTCCTTCTCCAAAAATTTGGCCTAGGCTATCTCTTCTTCTCCCAAGCCACCAACCCTCTTTCTCCCCCTCAAAAATCCAGCCACCCCCTCCTCCTTCCTCTACAAGTTCTCCACCAAACAACCCCTCCTCTCTCTTTCAACAATATTCGGACATAGTCTTATTCCCTCCACCCAAACCGAGCCCTCTCCCCCTACCCAAAAACCGAGCCTCCACCCTTCGTGCACTATCAATTTTTATCATGCTCATTCTATACTGCATTTCGGTTCTCTCTTGTATGTGCATGTTTGTTTTGTTTTGGTCTAGCCTATCCCCTTTCTGATGGAGATGACGGCCCTCAACATATTGCAGACGGTGACGGCGCGCTTACAGAAGAACTTTCTCTGCCTTCAAAAAAAGATTTGCGGCATCGTGATGACCATGTGGAGCGTTGCCATAATATTCGCCCGGGGCGCAAACCAATTTATTAATAATTATTTATAATTATTAAGTCATTTTTATGTTTGTTTTAATTTTCATTTCATGTGTAATGATGGGTGCTTATAACCATCATGTGTTGTTTTAATTATTTCATTTCATGTGCTATGATGGGTGCATATAACCATCATATTTTCAATTTAAATTTTGAATTTTGAATGGATGGAGATTGAGTGGTGTAGGCTATATATAGCCATGTTATGAAGGATTGATTAGAGAGAATGAATAATAAGAATTTGAATTCCTAAAAATCTTCCTTGAGATCCCCCCCTCTATCTTCCTTCTCCAAAAATTCGGCCAAGGCTCTCTCTTCTTCTCCCAAGCCGCCAACCCTTTTTCTCCCTCTCAAAAATCCAACCACCCCCTCCTCCTCCCTCTACAAGTTCAACACCAAATAGCCCCTCTTCTCTCTTTCAACAATACTCGGCCATAGTCTTATTCCATCCACCCAAACTGAGCCCTCTCCCCCTACCCAAAAACCTAGCCGCCACCCTTCCACCTTCCTCTTCAAAATTCGACCAAGGCTCAAGATCATCCCTTGTGTTTCCAACTACGGCATGAAGCGACGAAGGCGGACAAGTTTCCTCTCCTTCCGATGTGGCTCCGACGGAGCCATTGAAGAGCGATCCAAGTAGAAAAATCGGAATCATCTATTCCATTTGGGTAATGAAATATTTCTACTCTATGTGTTTTTCCCTCTAGTTAATTCTTGTGGTGGAATTCTTGTCGTTAGGTTTTGATAGCATTGAATGTTCTTGGATTTCTTTCATTTGATTTTGTGGTACATCTTAATTTATTTAAGTTTGAGAGGTTTGGCGAACCTTCATTTTCTTTTGTTGGGAGAGATCTACCGTTTCCGAATCGTTATTTTCGGTAGATCACTTTTGGTACAACCTTCACTCGATCGGACCGGGTTGCTCCTTTTAGCCGGAAACAATATTGGCCTATCGCCTCTATTCAATCCTAATCGATTTGTCTACCCGTACGCAAGCATATAATTAATAGAATTAATTAACGTGGTGCTGCATAGAATAATTGTGTGAGTATAGGATTTGAATCGTAGAGAGGCAATCATGTTTAGTCCGTTAATTTTACGGTGTCGACGTGAGGGCCTGCATCACTTTCAATAATATCTAAGGGGTAGAATAGATTGGTCTTGAGTAATAGGCTAGTCATGAGTCATGGGATAGGGAAGATCACATATAGGGGGAGCTTATTACGGTGTGTGCATGTAGATAGGGGGAGCACATAGAACACACATTTAGGGGGAGCACGTGTGTAGGGGAGCTATATGTAACCTGAAACCTTACTTTAAATATTTTTAACGTTTATCTCTTATATGCGCTATATCATGCATCTCATTGCTATATCTCATGAATGAGATTTGATATTATCAAAAGGGGGAGTTTGTTGTAACCGACGGTTCACATATCCTTAGTTTGATTGCATCAAATCCTATGTTGTATTTGATCAAATATTGTGTTTTGGTAGAGTGTGCGGGGTTACAGGCTCAAGCGATGCAAGAAGCACAACTCTGGCACCTACTGCTGAGCGGTAGTAGCTACCGTCGGGCAGTAGCCTAAAATAAATGGACAGGGCTCTCGTATTTCTACCACGCCACGCTAGTCCTACCGCCAGCATTAGCTTGAGGAATAAATTCAGCTAGACGCTCGGGAAGCTACCGCCAGGTAATAACAGTATACCGTGCCGCGCTAGCCACTCAACAAACATCGAGATAGATTTGTTGAGATGCATGTCCTACCGTATGGCGTTACCTTCCTACCGCACTAGCATTGAAAAAAGTAAAATATTCGTTTTGAATATTTTTTCCAAATTTGCAGGACAGCTGTCACATCAAGCGCGTGAAGCTACCACCGGGAGCTAGCCTTACCGCCAGCGGTAGCTTATTTTCACAAAGACATATAAAAGGCATCTCATTTTTTGTATTCCTTACCAAGATGAAAATAGACTCAGACCTGTGATTCCTAGGGTTCGGTCTCCTCTCTGTAGTCCGCTCCGCCATCTTCGTCGAAGGAAAAGAAGACTGCCCCTCCCGTTTGCGTATGAAGAAATTCAGCGAGCTAAGAATAACAAAGCCTACGAAGAGTTGATCGGTTGCCAGCCCACGAAGATTTCTAGCACAGATCACGAATCGCTCAATGGAGGAGTCATATTGAGGGAGATTTGAACTTTAATTTTTTATATTCTTGTGTAATTTTCTCTTTTTTGTATTCGTGTGGTGAGGAAAATCGACCGGTGAAGGTCGTCGGGATCCGGGAAGGATTCCGTGAGAAATCATCCCGGGGAAGGGACATCTAGATAGGGGATCTAGCATGGCTCTAAGACACCTCCTTGCGTGAGGGTGAAGAGCCAGCTCGAAGACCTTTCTTGGAGGGAAAGGGAGAGAACTAATCGGTCCAGGGAACGGGTCAATATAAACAACCAAAAGTTATTTTCATTCACTGCCTTCGATCTCCGGTGTCACGGAGATCAAGTTTTGTAATCTTTAAAAATAGTTGTTGATTTTATTTTGGAATGGAATTTATTTTTTGTCTCTTCCTCTATGTATAACGTAGTGTGTGTTAGTCTGTAATGTTCTAAAGGGTGCATAGATCTGCAAAGAGGAATTGGCCTAGAAATATGAGCTCTATAATATATCGTCGCGCGTTAGCTACCTAACGCCCTTTAGTAGCTTCCTGAGCTAGTTTTTCTGGTTAGAAATAATTCTAATTTCTAGTAATCTTCATTAAACCTTATTCCCCCCTTTAAGGTTGGCCACTAGATCTAACACAATAAGTTTGACTATTGGTGTTGTGGAAAAATTGGTGACTTTATCATAGATTGTTGGTACAATTCATTTGAATATAAGACACCCAAAGTTAATAATGTTAGAATGACCCCTCGCAATGTTAACATTCCCAGTTGTGCTTACCTAACAAGAAACCAAGGACCCAAATCTATTTGGATTCCTAAGGGTAATTAATCTGTGAATGCAGGTATGGCTAAAGGCCAACCAAAATCCTATCTGGTACTTGGACAGTGGATGTTCCAGGTATATGACTAGAATAAGAAGCCTACTATAAAATTATACCTCAGTCAATGATAGTCCAAAAGTTATTTTTGCCGGTCCTAACAGAGGAATCACAAAATGCTACGGTACGATTACCAACGGTATAGTCTCTTTCACAAATGTGGCTTATGTTAAAGGATTACAACATAATCTCATACGTATAAGTCAATTATTTGACAACGGGTAAATGGTTGAGTTCTACAAGGACAAGTGTCTGATAAAAACTATTGAAAATTTAGAAACTATTTTAATAGGCACTCAGAGTAGAAAATTTTTTTTCTTAATTTTCTTTGTTTGGAATCTTCTACACCAGTGTGCTTTTTGGCAAAAGATAGTGCATATCTTTGTGATCAATGGAACAACAGACTAAAACATATTAATTTCAAAACTATAAATATGTTATTTTCTCACAATTTAATGTGTGATGCACCCGATATTAAGTGCGTTAAAGAGAGACCTTGTCCCGCATGTTAGATGGGTAAGCAGATAAGAGCTACCTTTAAAAGCATCGTCGCTAAAGACTCTTCCATACATTTATATCCGCTTTATTTAGACTTATTCGGTCCCTGGTCAGTTCGTAGTTTAGGAGGTAAATCTTACACCTTTGTTATTGTTGATGACTACTAACATTTTGCATGGGTGTTATTTCTATAACACAAGTCAGATACCTTTGACTCTTACACTAGCTTTGTCAGGTAGACACGGAATGAATTTAACTACTATATGGTCATCAGAAGTGACCATAGAACAGAATTTGAATTTGGTGCCATGACAGAGTTCTGTGAAAGCCAAAGTATCTTTCATGAGTTTTCCTCTCCTCGTACTCAACAAAAAAATGGAGTTACCGAGAGAAAGAACATAACACTCATTAAGTCTGACAGAACAATTTTGAATTTATTGTCTCCTCCCCACTAATAATGCCCAATCCTTCAACTCGTTCCAAAAAATGGGATTTCGCGTAATAAGTTTTTGATACTCAACAACTTCTTTTAAAAAATAATTACAAAAATCAAAACATTTATCTATCCAGCCATAAGGTAAATCCGCAGCTACTCCTCCGATGTGGAAATAATTATACATCATCCGACTCTTTATTACCAGAGTACTTCTTGGCTTAGGTAATAAATACAGCTTGTCACGTACAAAATAGAGCCTTAATCAACGAGAATCATCGTAAGACACCTTATGAACTTTTGAAAGGCAGGAAACCGATTGTATCCTACTTCAAAATCTTTGGAAGAAATTGTTTCGTATTTAATAACGGGAAGTATTACAAAACTAAGTTTAGTGAAAAATGTTTTGATGATATTTTTGTAGGATATAGTAGCCATAATAAGGCATATATAATTTTCCAAACGAAGACCCTGGTTGTAGAAGAATCTATTAATGTTGTATTTGATGAGACAAGTATGTTTTATAACAGCTCTTTTAGTATCTTTGTTGAAGATACAGGTTTGCAACTAAAAGAGCTAAGATTAGAAGAAGCAGTTAAAGAAGACGTCTCAAGCTCCATCAAAGTCAATACTCCAAGCTTGATTGAAGATGGAGAACTCTAAGTTGAAGATCATGCACCAAAAGAAACGGAACCTCCTAGTGGAAATGTAAAGAATCTAGTGATCATACTTTCAAGAGATCACCTCGATGATCTGATCATTGGAGATCATAGTAAAGGAGTTTGAACAAGAAGAGGTACAGCTAACGAAGCTTTGCATTTGAGTTTCCTTTCCCAGATTTTGTCCAAGAAGTTCGAAGAAGCAAATAAGGATGCTTTATAGATCGTCGCAATGCAAGAAGAGCTCAATCAATTTAAAAGAGGCAAGGTATGGGTGCTAGTACCAAGGCACAAAGGTCACAATGTTATAGGGATGAAATGGGTCTTCAGAAACAAGCTGGGCGAGACTGGAGTTATCATAAAGAACAAAGCCAGACTTGTAGCTCAAGGTTACCTACAAGAAGAAGGGATCGACTTCGATTAGACTTTTGCTCTAATGGCCAGACTCGAAGCGATCAGATTGTTCCTAGCATATGCTGCTCACAAAGGCTTCAAAAACTATCAAATGGATATGAAGTCAGCCTTCCTTAATGGTAATTTAAATGAAGAAGTATACGTGGAACAACCCCCAAGTTTTGTCGATTCAACCCTAACTGATTATGTTTTTTCTACATAAAGCATTATATGGTTTAAAATAAGCTCCTCGAGCTTGGTATGAGACATTGTCTAGGTTTCTTCTTGTAAGCAAGTTTATAAGAGGAAAGATAGATAAGACATTATTTCTTAGGGAAGTAAAAGACAATATTTTGTTGGTACAAATATATGTCGATGATATTATATTTTGTTCTACAGACGACAATCTTTGCAAAAAGTTTTCTAACTTGATGCAAGGGAAGTTTGAAATGATTAATATGGGTGAGCTGAAGTATTTCTTAGGACTTTTTGTGAAGCAATCTGAAGATGGAATTTTCATCTCTCAAATGAAGTTCACCAATGAGTTACTTAAGAAATTCAGAATGGAGAATGTAACCTCTATGAGACTCCAATGAGTTCAACTATGTCTCTGGATAAGCATGAGAAAGGGAAACCTTTTAATGAAACCAAGTACATGAGCATAATTGGATCCTTGTTATATCTCACTGCTAGTAGACCAGATATAATATTTTCAACTTATGTCTATGCTAGATTCAAGGAGAGCTCTAAGAAATCTCATTATTCTACTATAAAGAGGATTTTGAGATACTTAAAGGCACACCTAATCTTGGCTTATGGTACCCAAAACGTAATGACTGCGAGTTAATTGGTTTTTTAGATGTTGATTTTGTAGGAAGCAGGGATGAAATGAAAATCACTTATGGGATGTGTTAATTCCTTGGAAGAAGGCTTATCTCATGGAGTAGCAAGCAGCAAAATTGTGTGGCAATTTCAATTGTTGATTCCGAGTACAACTCTGCAGGCAGTTGTTGTGCACAACTTCTATGGATAAGAAATCAACTTGAAGAATATAATATAAAGTTAAAGAAGATTCAAATGTTTTGTGATTCATCAAACGCAATAGCTATAGCCAACAATCTCGTCTCTCACAGCCGGACAAAACATATTTAGATATGTTATCATTTCATCCGAGAGAATATGGAGAACCAGGATATAACATTAACTATATATCAACGCACAAGCAGGTTGTAGATATTTTCACGAAGCCGCTAGATGAAGCCAAGTTCACATATTTCAAAACTGAATTTGGAATGCTCAATAAGGAATCTTGAGGTGGTCAAGGAATCTAAAGAAATCTGCCCAAGTGAAGAAGTTCAAATTCATCAAGTCTTCACAAAAGCACTCATGAAATCAATCGAGAGATCTCAAGTGTTTTCGACAAATTCCCCAAATTTCACAAGTTATTTCAACAAATCCGTCGAATCTCACAAGTGTTTTTGACAAATTTCCCAAGTATTTTCGTCAAATTCGTCGAGTATATCCGATTCATCTCGACACATTAAACTAATTCTCTCATGATATTTCGATGAATTTGGTGGGATTTCGACAAATTTTAATTGTACAAAATGTATTTCTTCTCTAATTATTGGATCCAAAGACGTAAATAAAATATTCCTAAAAAGGTACGTGCCTTTTAATTTCTTAAAAATATTAATATCATATGAAGGCTTAAAGGGCATTCGAGACTTCACAACACTTCACGAGACTTACTGTAACGCCCCAATTTTCTTAAGGTAGGAAATGGTATTCTGTAGGTTATCGCACGGCGGTAGCCAAGTACCGCGCTGCGGTGGCTCCATTGATAGCGTAGACAACGTTGAGAGCGTTGAGTCGACTCAACGCATAGTCTACCACACGGCAGTATGTATCTAGCATGCGGCATTAGCCTTTTTATTGTCCGAGTTCTCGGGAAGATAACGCCCAGCAGTAGGGTTACCGCAGGCTGTAGCTTGGCAATTTATTTGTCAAAGTGCTCGGGTTACTACCGTATGACGGTAGTAGCTATCGTGTGGTGGTTGCAGGGGAGGTCGTGATGTAATAGTCGCAAGCTACCACGAGACGCTAGAATCCTAACGCTCGACATTAGCGATTCTGTAACGGCGTGGACATGTGTCGGCCTGTGATTGGAGGGCCTGGGCGGTTACTCGCGAAACGAGGCGGTACCGCGCAGAGGTAGATAGTTATAGCGTGGCGGTAGCTTTATATATATGCCTGGTTCGGTCGTTTTCTCTTCATTATTCTGGAGTTCGAGAGATTGGCCTGGTTTTCTGGAGGAGTAGTAGCGCCGAAAGAAGGGAGATCTTGCCGCCGTTCGTGTTTCTGGTCACGAATTCACAAGGCGAGTTTGGATTTTCGGAGGCAAGTTGGAGCGATCATTTTAAACCATCTAGTTTTCTCCCATGGTGCCAAAGCATACATCAAGGGTAACGATCCTCTTCCTTAAACATGTGAAGTCCTTTCTTTTGGCATTAGAGGTTAGACACTCCACAAACACATGGTTTTGGTTCTCCTGACTGGTTGATCTGTGTATCCCCATAGTGTTGCATTTAGATCCAGAATCAAAGTACGGAAGAGGCATGCTGGGTGAAGCCCATCCGGACGGGTTGGTCTGGATTGGTGATGTTTGTATGTTTTGTATGTCGGAGAAGACTCTGTGGTAATCACGTAGATTTTGGAGTTGCGGGTTGTGTAGATGACTGCTTTGAGAGTACTATGGGTAGTCTCCAGGAAAACACTCGAAAAAAGGGAAGAGTCGATAGTCTGTCCCCTATCGCGCGGCGGTAGTGCTACTGCTGGCGATAGCTTCTAGAAAGCTATGTTTGGTTGTGAAGCCTGTCTCTGGGAGACTTGTGAGCTATTTTGTGAGGCATGTCTTGTAAGACCTTGGGGACGTGATGGCCTATCTCTCGAATACCAAAGGACCAGTTTGTGGAGCGTGAGCTTAAGTTTCTCAGCTTTGGTATCCATGAGAGCTAACCTAAGTTCATAACCGGGTTATGAATAGTATGGAAATGGGAAAATGGATGCCGACCCACGTCTTGGCTGGCGTGCTTGATTATTTGAGCATGGGAAAAGGCTGAACTATACCCAACCCTTGTCATCCGTATTGGAGTGAGTCATACAGTGGATCTACAGATTATTATGACTTTGTCGGAGGCTTGGGGCATTGTCTCTGGCTTAGGCCCTTATGAGATTAAAAGCTCAAACATTGATGACCGTCAAAGGACGGAGGTGTGACCCTTGAGTTCTTGTGCACCAAGAGTGTGCCGAAGAGCACAGGGCATTGGGCGTTGGCGCCAATGTTTGTGGATAATGGTGCTTAAGTTGCACAATTTGTTTGAAATTTTGTGATTATACTAATGCCTGCAGGGAAGGAGCACAGCCACCCCAGGTGAGGGGTGGGGTCGTTATAATTTTGTCAGCTAATGCTGACCATTGCAATTGTTTGCCACCGTGCAGTGGAATGTGCTTGCAGGTGCAGCGGAGCAAAGCGGGATCTAGTGGACTAAAGCCCAGGATAGCTAAGATGGACCTTGAAGGCCAAAGCAAATACTTGTGTTATTTTATCGTTAATGTATGGCTGACCTGCGTGCCGAAGTATATAACACATTTTAATTCAATTTGAACATTGTAAGGCCTTAAGGCCAAGAAGTTATTTGTGTGTTTGTATTACATTCCTAGTTGTGGTAGTGGACATTCATGCAGTTTTGGGTTCTATTTATAACCTTATAATTTCTTCCGCTAGAATGCACTCTGTGTTAGGATGTGAAATATTGGATTATGGTTTCAATTTAGTAACTCTTTGGTCTGTCCGTAGTATATGGCGTCGGGCCCCGACCGAAACTTCTGTTATATGCTATGGGACGGATGGGGGTGTTACAAGGTGGTATCAGACTCTGGTGTCGGTCTTCCTTATTTGAATTCGTGGTCGAATTCTTTTAAGGGGTGGTGAGAATTGGTATGTGCGCTGCCGTTACAACATAAAAGAACCCATGAATGACCACTTAGGAATGAAAATACACATGTTTGAGGAACCTGGGGGTTCCAATGATTGCGTTTTAGCAATCTAGTTGTCGTCTAATCGAGAATTTTTGCAACTATAGCTGACTAGTAGCGGTGTGGGGCAGTCGCAATAGCAGTACTCCGCGGAGAATATTGCCCATAAAGACGCACTTACAACCCCTCCTTCTGCAGAAACCAAACGATTGGTAGCGAAAGCGGTGTTTTCTATGATCAATGCCCAACCGGGGAGGCAAGTACATCCTCCTGCTCCTGGGTTAGGTCAAGTGCCGCTTTGCATAGCAGAGCCTATAGTGGAAGATCAGGTAGCGGCAGAGCCTTTGGTGCAGAGAAGAGCTACGGATAAGCAGTTAAAGCATGTGATGAGCTTTAATCCACCAGTGTTCTCGGGGATTTGAACCCCAACTCAGGCTGAGGACTGGCTTTCTAGGGTAAAGAGAGTCATGACAGCTACTGAGACTGAGGGGTGGCAGAAGGCTACAATAGCCACTTTCCTCCTAGATGGCGAGGCAAGGCTATGGTGGGGCAAGTTAGAGCTGTATCTTTTGGCTAGGAGACTACTCACTAACATATCGATGGAGGAGTTCTCGAGACTATTTCTGGAATGGTTCGTCCCAACAGCACAAAAAATAGCAATTCAGAATCAGTTCTAGAGGCTGACTCAAGGAGACAGTTGTGTGGACGACTACCTATATGAGTTCACAATATTAGGACATTATACTGGCTCCACTTTCTCGGATGAGGAGCGCAAGACCAATCGATTTTATAAAGTACTGCGCGATGATCTGAGGTTGTTGCTCTCAGGTCTGATGACACAGGGCTTTCTAATCCTGGTCAATACGGCCTGATCTCTGGAACAAGATCTGAAGAGGGTCCATAGTAAGAAGGACTTGGCAGTGATGAGCCCATATTTCAAGGTACTAAGACCGCAGAAGACTGGGTATCAAAGGTGGAACAAGAAGTCCAAACCTTCCGGACCAGCTTAGTCGTCGATTACTTCTGGGGCATCGTTTGGGTGTGGAGGACCAATACATTGTTTCACTTGTGGGAATCCGGGGCATAAGGCCCGCAACTGTTGGAGTAGTAAGTCAGAAAAGAAGACAGGAGCATCCTATGCGGAGAAAGGAAAGGCGGTTGAGTCAACTGCGTCCCATCAGGCTCCAGCCCAACTGAGAGTCTACAACCTTAGCCAGCAGGAGGCCATCAAGCAGGGAGATGTGGTGACAAGTATGTGTTAGATTTTAGTTGTAATATTTTGAATACCTTGCATATTATGCTTTGGTCGTATGAATGTCGTGTTTTAGGCTTTGTCGTGGTCATGGACTATCTGGCTCAAGCACTGTTTAATATTGGAGCTTCACACTCCTTCCTATCTGAGGACTTCGTGTCACTTATCGGAGTGCCCTCTTCTATGGCTAAGGATAGATTAGATGTGCTGCTACCTAATGGGTGTTCGATGCGCGCGGATAGAGTCTGTTGCGTTAAAGTGTTGATTGGAAGCCAAACTTTTTACTTGGAAGCATCATTATTGCCGATAGTAGAGTTTGACGTGATCTTTTACATGGACTGGCTCTCGAAGCACTGTGCGTACATCGATTATGGTTCTAAGACTATAAAGTTGGGGTTGAATACGAGCCAAGAAACTACTTTCTCTGGTTTGAAGGGAATGAGAAAGACATTGATGTCTGCTCTCCAAGTAGTTAAAGCAGTTCATGAGGGTGCAGAACTGTTCTTCACTCTTTTAGAGGCAAAGAATCTCAAGCATGACTTGGCCAGTATCCCTGTGGTGTCGGAGTTTGTCGACATCTTCCCCAAAAGTTTCACTGGGGCCCCACCTCAGAGAGAGATCAATTCCACCATTGAGTTGGTTCCTAGTGCCAAGCCGGTGTCGCGGTCTCCTTACCGCTTAGCACCGAGAGAGATGGCAGAATTGAAGGCATAGAATTTGGAATTGATAGAGAAGGTGTTTGTGCGTCCAAGTTTATCATATTGGAGCTTCCCGGTCCTCTTCGTGAAGAAGGAGGATGGAAGTCTGCAAGTGTGTATTGTTTATCGGGAAATCAATAAGCTAACAGAGAAGAACAAGTACCCAATTCCAAGGATCGATGATTTGTTCGATCAGCTAGTTGGATCGACTATGTACTCGAAGCTGGATTTGAAGTCCGGTTACTATCAGCTAATAATCAGGGAAAGTGATATTATGTTGAGTACATTGGTCACAATGTACTTGATTTGAAGAAGTCCTTTCAGCTCAATGATATACACATAGTTGTATTTGATGGATGTTAAGTTCATGTGTGCAGGCAAATAAAGCTAAGTACAAAAGTGTTGAGACACTTTGGACCAGTGTCAACACACACTGAACAAGTTGTGTCGAGACAAAGAAAAGCTATATCGACACTAAGGACAACTGTGTCGACACAATATATTCAAGCTGTGTCGATACTGAAGACAACTGTGTCGACACTCGGGACTAGTGTCGACACACTTCACAAGCTATGTTGTGACTAAAAGCAAGCTGTGTCGACAAACAAGTCTTGTGTCGACAAATTCCACATAAGTTGTGTCGAGACAAGTTGAAGAACTGTGTCGACACATTCAGATGTATGTCGACACCATGACAAGAGCAGTGTCAACACCCTGGACTTGTGTCGACACATTCAACTGTCAAGTGTCAACTATTCAAGCAGATTTGTTTTCTAAGTATAGAAATCAAGATGGAGGTACTAACAACTGTCAAATGTCAGTTATTAATCAGATCACCCGGTTACTCCTATTAGAGCCTATTTAAAGGGATCAACTCTTCATAGAAAAGCAGAACAAGAAGAAGAAAAACAAGCACAATCTATTGAAGTCAGATATTAGAAGCATCAGCTATAAATTCAGAAGGTGGAGAGAAGCTAGATCAATAATCATCTTCAATATTTCTCAAGCCTAGATCAATCCTAATTTCTACTTCAATAAGCTTTCAAAAGGCTAAAAAGGGTTGGATCGGATCTATCTTGACAAGATCAAAGGAAGAAAATTCATTAAGATCAGATCAAGAAGCTGTTACTCATATCTCTCTTACTGGGTGATATTTTCTGAATCAATTTTCTTTTACCTACTTTCATTGTGTATGATCTACCTGTAGATCTGAGTGGAGGAGAATAATTCTCTTTATGTTGTAAGCCTATATTATAAAGGCTAAGGTAGGGCTGGGATTGCCTGAGGTAGGAGAAGTTGGTAATTCTCTGAGGTGTAGGGTAGGAGTTGCCTGAGAAGTAGGAGTGAGGATTCATTTTGAGGTAGAGTTTTTGGGAAGAACTTGAGGTGTAGGATCTTGGTGATCTGAGTGGTAAGACTTGTAAAGTCTGAGTTGTAGGAGCCAGCAGGGCTCTGAGCTGTAAGATCTAAGGATCTGAGTAAAATATTGAGAAGAAGTTTGGCTGAATCTAGTTCATTGCTAGATAGGCAAAGGGCCAAAGTGGATATACCCATAAGTTGGGGAACCACTATAAATCTATGTGTATTATGTTGTGTTTGTTGAATTATTGTGTTGTGTTAATTTTTTTAAATTGATGTTAAGTTTATCCTGATTATCTGACTGTGTTAATCATCTTAAAGAAAGTAGAACTATGATTATTTAAAAGGGTGCCCATAATTTAAATTGGACATATTCACCCCCCCTCTAACTCATTATCAATCCTAAAAGTAAACATTTATAATTGGTATTAGAGGGAGGTTCACTGAAAAGGGCATAACAGCCTAGTGAGTATCCAATGGATTGTAGAGAAAGATATATCATGGCTCAGAGGGAAAACAATTCCATTAAGCTACCTGTCTACTCCAAAGAAAACTTTGGAATATGGAATGAGAGAGTCAGATTATTCATGGAGGCAGAAGATCCAAGAATTTACATCACAGTTATTGAAGGACCTTTTATTCCCATGAAAGTGTCAGTACTTGATGCAAACATCAAGACACCCAAGACTTACATGGAGATGGATAAGGATGAAATCATACTGGCCTCTATGGACAAAATGGCACAGAATATTATTGTTAGTGCAATAGATGATTCCACCTTTCGGAATCTGATTCATTGCAAGACAGCCAGAGAAATGTGGTAGTCTTTGATTGTATATATGGAAGGAACTGATGAGGTCAGAGATGATAAGAAATCTCTGCTAAACTAATAGTATATAGCCTTCAGACAAGATAAAAAGGACTCAGTGGCTAATTGTTTTGAAAAGTTCTTCAGAATTATAAATAACCTGAGGACTTATGGCAGAAGTTTTACTAATTATGAACTTAATGACAAGATCTTGAGGTCTCTGAACAAGGAATGAGACATCAAAATCTGTGCCATAAGAGAAATGGGGAACTTAGCCAACTTAGACCCCCATGCCTTATTTGGCAAGCTGTTGTCACATGAGTTACAACTCAATCTCAGGAAGTCTGAAGAAAATTTAGCTAGAGCACATAGTAGAGAAAAGATCTTGGCCCTAAAGGTTGAGTCATCCAGAAAAATCAGAGAGAAGTCAACACTCACAGAAAGACTGCAAACAACTTATAAGTATTTAGAATCATCCTCATCAGGAGGAGAAGTAACTGAGGAGGAACTGTCTCTCTTCTCTAGATAGTTCAAGAAGATGTTGAGGAGAAGAAGGCAGGGCAGTTGGAAGGGTCTAGCTGGAGACACTTCTCTCAAGAAGACCAATCATCCAGAGAAACCCAGGAAGAAGAAATCTTGGGAAAAGTATGGGTCTTCACAGAATAAATATATTAAAACTAATATAGTGTGTTATTATTCCAACAGAAAAGGGCATGTCATAGCTGATTGGCCAGCAAAAAGAAAGGAGAAAAAGTAAGAAAACTTGAAAGATGGACAGCACAAGAAGGCTGACAAAAGCCTCTTAGCAAAAAGACAGTTGACATTGTCTGATAATGAGTCTAATTCATAAGAATCAGAAGAGGAGGAGGCTCTCATGGGCCTAATGGCTATTGAGGAGACCAAACTAGGAGAAGAAGATCGGGATTGTTCAGATCCTGCTAAGGTAAATTCAATCTCTCATAGTTTAGCCTCAGATTCTTTTTCTACATCATAAAATGAATCATGTTCACACTCCTCTAATAATAAAGAACATGATTCAGACACTGAAGCTGATTTTAACTACCTTATCAATAGATATGGGAAGTTACTAAAGGCCTTTATTGCAAGAAAACAGCTTGCTAAGGATCAGGCCAAAGAATTAGAATCCTTGAGAGGAGTATCTTTTCAGTTGGAAAGAGCCAACAAAAAGTTGGACCTACAAAAACTGAAAATTATAGAACTAACTAATAAGATAGATAGTCAGGCAGAGCTAATAGTGGAGCAGGTCAAGACTGTCAAGGACCTGGAAGCAAAGCTTACCCACGAAAGATAGCTTCTGACTCAATTCTCAAAACCTAAGTCAGTGCTACCTATCATAGATACCTTTTTTGCACAATTTAGAAGTGGTGTAGTATATGGTAAGAAAAAAATGTTTAAAAAGAAGTCTGTACCCAAGGGTAAAGCTCCAAGTGGTCTTGTTATGTAGCCAATCGAGTATCTGCCTTCTAATAGATGCTTGAGATCATGTGTTCCTGGACACATAAGGTCTGAATGCTCTACCAGTAAGGTAAATAAAGAGCCTTGCTGGAAGGATCAGACAACTTAAGGCAATATAGGCCAACCCCCCCCCCCCCCACACACACAAAAGGTGATCAATCCAAGAAGACAAGGAATTCATGGTGTTGGTCCCAGTGTCTCTCACCTAATTCTGAAAGGAAAGGGTGTTAATTTTGCACCACTACCTTGGAAGTTGGATGACAATTCTGTGTTGCACAAAAGAAAAACTTCAAATGTACAACCAAAGAAAAGATACAACTGATATGAGTGTTGGTGTTGTGGGAAGGTTGGGCATTTTACCTTAGATTGTTGGTACAATCCAACAGCACCCTCATATAAGTTTCAACCAGCTTTATTTAGAAAGCCTATTGTATTTCACACAGCAAAGCCTAACAGGAACCAAGGCCCCAAAACTATTTGGGTGCCTAAGGTAAACTAAATTTGTGTTTGCATGTGGAGACAAGTACAACAATAGGCCAATACGGTACTTGGATAGTGGCTATTCCAGGCACATGATTGGATCAAGGAGTTTACTAAGAGATTACACTCTGTTAGGAATGGATCAAAAGTCATCTTTGGAGGGTTAGAGAAAGGACTCACCAAGGGATATGGTAACATTTCTAATGGCTTATTTACCATCACTAAAGTGGCTTATGTGAATGGATTGAACCACAATCTGATAAGCATAAGTCATCTTTGTGATATAGGGTATGAAATTGTTTTCCATAATGATAAGTGTTTGATAAGGAATTCAAGTGATCAAGAGATCATCTTGTCTGGCACTAGGAGTGGGAACATTTATTTTCTAAATTTCCTTAGTATAAATGAACAAACACCTGTATGTCTTGTATCAAGTGATAAAGACACTTGGTGTGTACAGTGACACAAGATACTGGCTCACTTAAACTACAAAGCTATGAGTAAACTATTCTCTATGGACTTAGTTATAAATAGTCCACAACTAAAATGCTCCAAAGAAGGCTTATGTCCTGCACATCAAAAATGCAAACAAACAAAAGTTTCCTTTAAGAGCATTCAGTCCAAAGACACTGAAAGGTGTATGTACTTACTTCATATGGATCTATTTAATCCTATACAAGTTCTTAGTTTGGGTAGGAAGTCCTATACCTATGTGATTATGGATGATCACTCCAGGTTTGCTTGGGTATTCTTCTTAAGGACAAAGTCTGAAACACTAGACATCCTTGCTTACTTTATCAAACAAATTCAGAATGAGATGGAATGTTTTGTGGTCAAACTTAGAAGTGACCATGGTATAGAATTTCAATCTAAAAAGATGACAAATTTTTGTAAGGAACTAGGAATCTTTCAGGAATTATCCTCTCCAAGAACACCACAGAAAAATGGAGTTGCTAAGAGGAAAAATAGAACTCTTATTGAAACAGCCAGAACAAAGCTGAGTGATATATCTCTCCCAGAATATTTTTAGGCTGAGGCTGTAAACACAGCATGCTATGTTCAGAATAGAGCATTGATCAACAAGTATCATAACAAGACTCCCTAAGAACTAATGAAAGGCAGAAAACAAAATCTGTCATACTTAAAAATTTTTGGTAGTAAGTGCTATGTTTTGGACAATGGGAAAACTTATCTAACCAAGTTCTCAGAGAAATCCTATGAAGGAATCTTTGTAGGGTATAGTCTTCATAGCAAAGCATACAGAATCTACAACTTGAAACATCAAATTGTAGAAGAATCTATTAATATAGTGTTTGATGAATCATCTATTTTATTTAATGAGATCTCTAACAGCTCTAGTCTTGGTGTTGTAGACTCTAGAATGGAAAAGCTTAAAATAAGTAACTCGCCTGGCATAGAGGTACACATTAGAGATAATATAGAAATTCCTATAGAAGATTCTACAACTGCCCAGGGGGAGGAAGAGAATCATCCTAATCCTTCTACAGTACTAGGTAATGACAAGGACCTGCCAGTAGTAGTTATACACCTAAGAGATCATCCAATAGATCAAATAATAGGTGATGCCAGATTAGGAGTAACTACTAGGAGTAAACATCACAATGAGATTCTATACTCCATTTTTCTTTCACAGATAGAACCTAAAAGGTTCTGAAGAAGCCAATTCAGACCCCAACTGGATTATGGCCATGCAAGAAGAGCTAAATCAATCTGAGAGATGCAAAGTCTTGATTTTAGTTCCTAGACCTAGTGATCACAATGTGATAGGCACTAAGTGTATTTACAGGAATAAATTAGATGAGTATGGGGTTATAGTAAAGAATAAAGCTAGACTAGTGGCTAAAGGATATAGACAAGAGGAAGGGTTAGACTTTGACCAAACCTTTGCATATGTAGCTAGGATAGAAGCGATAAAGTTGTTTTTAGCTCATGCAGCATTCCAAGGATACAAGTTCTACCATATGGATATCAAGTCAGAATTTCTCAATGGTACACTGAAGGAGGAAGTCTATGTAGAGCAGCCACAAGATGCAGATTTTGCAGGATGTAAAAAAGACAAAAAAAAAAGTACTTCTGGAACTTGCCAATTTCTAAGGAAAAGACTTATAAGTTGGAGTAGTAAGAAACAAACAAGTGTTGTCATCTCTACAGTAGAATCTGAGTACATATCTTCTGGGAGCTGTTGTGCACAGTTATTGTGGATTCAACATCAACTACTGGACTACAGTGTGCATCTAAGTAAATCTGTTATGTTTTGTGATTCTACTAGTGCAATTTCTATTGCTAATAATCTTGTTTCTCATAGTAGAACTAAACATATAGAAATTAGATATCACTTTCTCAGAGAAAATGTTGAAAAAGAAAATATAACCTTACAGTATACTCCAATAGAAAGAAAAGTTACTGACATTTTTACAAAACCTCTAGATGAAAGTAAGTTCAATTATTTTAAATTTGAACTAGGCATGTTGAATATTGAATAGATATTTACAATTAGTTGCAACAAAAGTTAGTACAATTCTTAAAAGGATGACTAATCAGACTTACAAGTCTGCATAACCAAGAAAAACTTTATCTAGTCAAGAAATTATATTCAGAACACAATGATTGTCTAAGTCAAATAATTGTGTCGAGACACCACAGTGTGTGTCGACACTAGTATTAAAGGTGTGTCGAGATACGTGACAGTGTGTCGACACTGATTAGCGGATGTGTGTCGAGACATTATAATTTTGTGTCGAGGCATAAGGTTATCGAGACCTTTAGGTCTGAGTCGAGAAACATAAACCTTGTGTCGACTTAAGTCTACGCATCTCGACAGAATAGGTTTTCTATGTCAACACTAGATATTTTCAAATAGTTAGAAAATTATTAAATGCAGCGCACCTTTTCACCTTCAAAAGACTATTACTATAAATAGGAGGTATAAGGATTTGTCGACTTCACTTACCAGAAATCTTTAGAGATTGATCGTTGTGTGTCGATACTTAGAAATCCATAGTCAACTCCTCTCAAACTCAAGCTCTTTCAACAAGAATGGCACCCAAGATGGATGACAACATTAACGAGGGATACGAACTGGTGCGCAACGCATTCACCTCCACTTTAGATGATATACATAAGGTAATTGACCTAGTGAATGAGGCAGGTCTAGAGTATCTTCTTTCAGAACCAACCAAAATTTAGAAGAGAGAGGTATCTCAATTCTATTCTAATGCCTCATTAAACCCTAAGTTAGATAAGATAAAGTCCAGTATTAATGGAGCAAGGATAAAGGTAACAACCAAATGACTGGCTAAAGTCTTTCATATTCCAAGAATTGTACAGGATGAAGACCTGAATTCAAGCAAGACTGATGAGGCCTTGGAATGGTGTAGACTACCTCCAACCACCAGCTATGGAAACTCTTTAAATAGGAAGGGAATGAATTCCCAAGGAAAATTTTTATCTGAGATAATTGGAAAAGTGCTCCTCTTCAAGACTGGAGCCCATGACAGGATTTCAAAATATATGTTTACCCTAATGACAAGGATTATCTTCAAAATCACAACTGACTGGAATATGGTAGTTTTTGATCAAATTGCAGAAGGAATTCAGAAGACTAATATGGGCAGAATTATTAGTTTGTATCTGATAAAAGTCATTCCAGATAATATCAATCAGAAAAATGTCTCTAAGATAAATCATATGAGGAGAATGGACTTGAGAATTATGTTTAGATTGGACAGAGTCTTGACTAAAGAGACACCAGAACCTAAAAGGACAAAGGAGGTAACTGGGAAGAAATCTGTGGTAGAACAAGTTGTATCCTCTAGTGATTCTGAAGAAGAGGTGCACTTCAGTTCTGATGAGGATGTTGTGGAAGAATAAGACAGAGCTCTAAGACATTCCACTAGAACAAGTATACAGGTACAGGGGGAGAACATCCCATAAAGGGAATAATTTGAGGGTGAGACCCTCAGAGAATTGCCTATGGATACAGCTACAACTACTATAATGGATGTTGTTCAGGACCTAGAAAAATCAAAAGATCCTTAACATTAAATATCTGAACAAGTGTTGGAGGAAGACAATCTTAAAGAGAATGAAGAAGTTCTTTCGTCAAAAGTATCAAACATCCAGGGGGAGAGTGTTGAAGATTCTCAAATTATGGTACCTGATGTTGAAATTCAGCATGCAGATATTACCATGGACAATATCAATATTAATAAGGAAGGTACAAGAGTTGAGGGGGAGTTGGCCCCAGATAGTGACAAAACCAAAGAGACACCTCAAGTTGAAGAAGTTAGTTCTTCTAAATCTGAGGAAGAAGAAGCTTCTCAACTGAGGAAAAGGAAGTTTTCTGAAATTAAGAAGAGGATCAAGAGCTACAAACAGTATCTTAAATCTAGACAACCATCAGCTCCTGCAATGGATAATTGCTCTCTGCTAGTTCAACTACAGATCATGCTTGATAAGCAAAGGAAAGATCTAGAGAAATATGTAGATGAAAGCAACAAGGAGTTGTAATTTCAGCTGGCTTAAGACTTCAAGTCAATAAGATTTGAAGTAAATCTCTTGAAAACTGAAATGACTACTTTCTTTGAGAAAGGAGCACATGTGTAACACCCCGAAACTCAAAAGAGGGACGGGTGATGTTTTAAGCCCAGTCTGAATTTTTGGAGCAGGTGTCACGGGCGTATCACGGGCGTGACACAGGCGTGTTCGGCCACGGTCATGTGGTCGACGTTTTGACGGTCGGAGATCGTCGTGTTGAGGCACATGGCCTGGGACACGGGCGTGTCACTTTGGGTTGTTTTCTGAGGAAGGCACACGGGCCATGACACGGGCCCTGACACGGGCATGTCAAATTTGACACGGGCATGTCGGGTGCCGTGTCATAGGCCGTGTCCTTCTCGGGTTGGGAAAGCTGGCCGATTGCATACGGGGGGGGGGGGGCGTGACACGGGTCTCGACACGGGCGTGTCAAGAGGTGATACGGGCGTGTCGAAGGCCGTGTCAAATGTCGTGTGCTGGTTTTCGAATCGGTCGAGACGGTGAATGGGTGACACGACCAAGCACACGGCCGTGTTGCAACCCGTGTTCGGCCAAGATTTTATGATTTCAGATCTAATCTTGGCCGTTCGTTTCCTTGACTTTGGATCCGACGGTGGGGGACTGCTCCTGGGTGGTTTTAGCCGGGATTTAGGGTTGGGAATCCTCATTTCCTTTAGCCATTCTCTTTCTAAGAGTTTAGAGAGAAGGGAGAGCAAGGTGGAAGGAGGAGTCCAAGATCCGGCCACCGGAGGAGCTTCGGAGCTCCGAATCACGATCCGAGTCCAGATCCGCGGAGGTGACGCCGTTGCGGTGCTTTCCAACCGCATAGTTTTCGATGGCACCGCGGAAGAACGCAAGGGTAACGATTTCTCATCCTTGGGCATGTGAAGCCCTTTTCCCCTTTGCATAGGAAGCCCTCTCTCGCGAGTGAGCGAAGAGTTGGAGCGTTCCTTGGGGTAGATATGTAAAGTCCCCCTTGTATAGAGTTCGTATGCGAAAACGGAAATAGGCATTGTGTGTGAATCCTATCCGGACAAGTAGAGCCGGATCGGTGATGTTGCATTGCATATGAACCGGGGAAGACTCCGAGTGTTTGGGCTTTTTTCGGGTTTTCTACGTGGTAGATTGCATCAGGGAGCCTTGGAGATTAACTCCAAGGTGCACCCAGAAAACTGGGCAAAAGCGAGTTTTGCCAACACGATGGCCAGGGAGCCAACGTGAACATAACCGAGTTATGTGATTGTTGTGGCGAAAACGGGACTTGGTGAGTCTTGACCTGCGCATATGGCTTAAATTGCCATTGCGATATGAGCACGGGTCAGGCGGAACCATACCCGATCTATGTCGTTCGGTGGGACCGTTGGCATGGATGAGAGTCTTCGGCGGTCTATGGCTTAAATTGCCGTGACCAAGGCCAAGAAGACAAGATGCTCATATGGTTGGCTGTCCAAGAGGCGGTGGTGGAACGGGAACGTCTATGGCTTGAATTGACGTGACGTTGGCCGGTTCGCCGTGAATGTGCCCTGTGTGCATGAGGTGTGTGGCCGTGCGAGCCTACGCCTGTGATGATGTGTGTTCACACTAATATATTGCCTATACTAATAAAGTGCAGGGAAAGAGCATCGCCGCCCTGATTTTGGGGGCGGGATCGTTATAATTTGGTCAGCATAGCTGACCGTTGCTTTTGTTTGCCACCGGGTGGTGGTTTGTGCTTGCAGGTGCTACGGAGCCAAGCGGAAAATAGCGGGCTAAAGCCCATGTTGCGGTGCTGGCCCTCGAAGGCCTAACCCTTTTATGCTTTCCGTTTATTTCATGTATGGCCGGCCTGCGAGCCGAAGTATGTAAGACATGTTTTGTTAAGCAAACATTGTAAGGCCATAAGGCCGGTACTTTTGTATTATTCATTCTTATTGTTATTTCTGTAGTGGACATTCTTGCTTGGCAGGGTTCTTGTATTTGTGCAACTTAATAAATTGCTTCCGCTAGAATGACTCTGTGTAGGACGTTGGTGATTGGTTGTATGGTTTCAACGCGTAACCAACCGGTCTGTCCGTAGTATATGGCATCGGGCCCCGGCCGAACCTACTGCTATATGCTATATGACGGATATGGGTGTTACAAATTGGTATCAGACTACTGGTTTCGGTCAAACTTAAATAAATTCGTGGACGAATTCAATTTAAGGGGTGGTGAGCACATGTGTGCGTCATCGTTATAACATGAAAAGAACCCATGAATGTCCGCTTAGGAATGAAAATACACATGTTTGAGGAACCTGCGTGTTTCTATAATTGTTTTTTGCAGTATTTTTTGGTCGCTTATCGGTGTTTTGCACGATTATAGGTGACCATGAGTGGTGCTGGGCCGTCAGAACGGCCAGGTTCTGAGGCAAGCAGTGCGCCAAGTGAAGCTCCTGCAACACCTCCGTCTGCCGAGACCATTAGATTGGTGGCAAAAGCTGTCTTTGCTATGATTAATGCGCAACCTGCAAGACAGGTGCAGCAGCCTGCTCCTGCGGAGGAGCAAGTGCCGCTCCAAGTGGCGGAGCCTAGAAGGGTTGAGCAGGTTGCGGTGGAGCCGGAGTTGCCTAGGAGAGCAACTGAAAGACAGTTGAAGCATGTGATGGGCTTCCACCCACCGGTGTTCTCGGGAACGGGAACCCCGACCCAGGCTGAGGATTGGCTCTAAAGAGTCAATAGGGTGATGACAGCTACAGAAACGGAAGAGTGGCAGAAGACCACAATAGCGACGTTCCTGTTGGATGGGGACGCAAGGTTATGGTGGGAAGGCCTAGAGCTACACCAGTTGAGGGGAAGGCCGTTGGCCGAAGTTCCTATGGCGGAGTTTTCGAGACTGTTCATGGCTCGATACCTCCCCTCAGCGTAGAGGATCGCATTGGAGAACGAGTTCCAAAGGTTGGTGCAAGGAGATAGCACTGTAGACGAGTACCTCCACGAGTTTACTCGGTTGGGGAGATATGCTAGCACTTCCTTTGCCGACGAGGAGCGAAAGACTAACCGCTTCTACGAAGGGTTAAGAGATGAGCTGAGGTTGCTACTGTCAAGGCCCATGGCGCAGGGTTTCCTAACCTTGGTCAACTCGGCCCGGTCCTTGGAGAAGGACATGAGAAATGTGCAAGCTAAGAAGGATTCTGGCGGGAAGAAATCGGAGTTCAAAGCGCCGACTACGTCGAAGTTGGGCTATCGAAAATTCTTCAAGAAGGCTAGGACGTCAGGTCCAGCTTCTTCTACGTGTGCCTCGGGGGTAACTACTAATCGAACCTCGGGCGCTTGTTTCACGTGTGGAAAGACGGGGCACTTTGCCCGTGATTGCTGGAGCGGACGCCCAAAGTCCGAGAGAAAGCAAGGAGCTACTTACGAAGAGAAGGGCAAGGCGGTGGAGTCAACCGCGTCCCACTATGCTCCGACTCAGCCTAGAGTCTATAACTTGGGCCAGCAAGAGGCCATCAAACAAGCTGACGTGGTGACAGGTACAAGTTAATTTACAGCAAGTTAACTTTATATACTGTTGTCTATTGCTTGTTAGCCTAATATTGTTTGTATAGGCTTTGTTGTGATTAGTGATAGTCCGGCACGGGCACTGTTCGACACGGGAGCTTCACACTCCTTGTCCGAAAATTTCATATCACGCATCGGAGTCCCTTCTTCGATGGCGAAGGACAAGTTGGATGTGCTGCTACCGAACGGGTGCTCGATGCGTGCGGACAGAGTGTGTGCCGTAAAGGTTCACATTGGGATCCAAGGGTTCGACTTGCTAGCGTCATTGCTGCCGCTAGTAGAGTTCGACGTTATCTTTGGGATGGATTGGCTTTCGGAGCAGAAAGCTTGGATTGGCTGCGACCGGAAGGAGGTCAAGCTGGGTGTTGGGCGGGGGACAACATTCGAGGGACTCAAGGGGTTGAGCAAGACGCTGATGTCTGCTCTTTAGGTGGTAAAGGCAGTTCGTGCTGGTGCAGAGCTGTTCATCGCAATAGTTGGGGCTGTGGAGCCAAAGTCCACGTTGGATAGCATCCCGGTTGTTTGTGAATACCCCGATGTGTTCCCGGATAGTCTTCCCAGAGCCCCACCACAGCGGGAGATTGATTTCATCATCGAGCTCGTACCGGGGGCCAAACCGGTGTCACGTGCTCCGTATAGGTTGGCGCCTAAGGAGATGGCGGAGTTGAAAGTTCAGCTAGAGGAGCTGATGGAGCAAGGTTATGTGCGTCCAAGCTCGTCGCCTTGGAGCGCACCGGTCCTCTTCGTTAAGAAGAAGGATGGTAGTATGCGGTTGTGTATCGACTACAGAGAGTTGAACAAGCTGACGGAAAAGAACAAGTACCTGATCCCGAGGATTGATGATCTATTTGATCAGTTAGTCGGATCGTCGGTATATTCTAAGTTGGACTTGAAGTCGGGGTACTATCAGTTGAGGATAAGGGAATGTGATATCCCGAAGACGGCGTTCAGCACAAGGTATGGGCATTTCGAGTTCACGGTCATGCCGTTTGGACTGACGAATGCGCCATCGGTGTTTATGGACTTGATGAACAGGACGTTCCGAGATTTCCTGGATCGCTTTGTGATCGTATTTATTGACGATATATTGGTGTACTCGCAGTGCGAAGAAGATCACTTCAAGCACTTGCATCTGGTGTTGGAGACTTTGAGGAGGAATGAGCTTTATGCGAAATTCTCTAAGTGCGAGTTCTGGCTACCCTCAGTAGTGTTCCTTGGTCACATTATTAGTGGGGAAGGTATAGCGGTGGATCCGGCGAAGATCGTTGCGATACGGGAGTGGCCTGCGTTGTCTTCTGTCGCGGAAGTCCGTAGTTTTCTCGGGCTTGACGGATATTACAGGCGCTTCGTAGAGAACTTCTCACGGATAGCGCTACCTCTCACGAAGTTGACAAGGAAAGATCAGAGATTCTTGTGGATGTAGGAGTGCGTGCAAGCGTTTGTGGAGCTGAAGAGACGGTTGACCACGGCGCCAGTGCTTAGCTCGCCGAGTGGGACCGAGGGCTTCGAGGTATATAGTGGCGCCTCGGGTAGTGGTTTGGGCTGCGTGTTGTTGCAGTATGGGAGCGTGATAGCTTATGGATCGCGTCAGCTGAAAGTGCATGAAAGGAACTATCCGGTCCACGACTTGGAGTTGGCGGCCGTGATATTTGCACTTAAGCTATGGAGGCACTACCTATACGGCGTAAGGGTCGATATATATACCGATCACAAGAGCCTGAAGTACCTATTGGAACAGAAGGATCTTAACATGAGGCAGAGGAGGTGGATGGAGTTCCTGGGGGACTACACCTTCAAGATTCATTATGTACCCGGGAAGGGCAATGCGGTTGCTGATGCGTTGAGTCGCAGGGCTCCCGCCCAAGCCAATTGGTTGTCGGTGCATGATGAGCGGCTGATACGGGAGTTGGAGGAGCTTGAGATCTGTTGCGTTGACAAGCAGACGAGCGCCAAAGCAATGTTGAACTGGACAGATGTCCAGTATGACCTGGTTGATCGGGTTTGGCAGGCATTGGAGTTAGATGACTCCATGAAGGAGCTTATGGAGGCAGCGTTGGATGGGTCAAATTCCCAGTTTTCAGTGGAAGATGGGTTGTTAAGGAAGGATCATCGGTTGTGCATCCCAAGCGGGAGTAACCTATGGGCGGAGTTGATGTACGAGGCTCATCATACCAAGTACTTGATCCACCCAGGGAGCACAAAGATGTACCGTGACCTCAAGAAGCTGTTTTGGTGGCCGGGGCTTAAGAAAGATGTGGCGTTGTTTATGGCTAAGTGCCAAACGTGCGACTTGGTGAAGGCGGAGTGCCAAAAGCCGGGAGGATTTCTGAAGTCCTTGCCTATACCGGAGTGGAAGTTCGACGACATATCTATGGACTTCGTGCATGGGTTGCCAAGGTCGCAGAAAGGGAACGACGCCATCTGGGTGATCGTAGACCGGCTAACAAAGGTGTCACACTTCATTCCGCATAGGAAGGATGATCCAGTGGAGAAATTGGCAAAGTTGTATGTTGACAATATAGTTAGACTACATGGTGTGCCTCGCAGTATTGTGAGTGATCGCGATGGGCGTTTCACGTCCAATGATTGGAGGTTGGTGCAGTAGAAGTTGGGGATAAAGTTGAAGTTCAGCACAGCCTTCCATCCGCAGACGAATGGGCAGACCAAGAGAGTCAATAGAACGATGGAGGACATGCTCCGCATGTGTGTCCTAGACTTCGGGAAGCATTGGGAGGACCACCTGTATTTGGTGGAGTTTACGTACAACAATGGCTACCAAGCGAGTATACAAATGGCACCTTTCGAGGCCCTATATGGTAGGAAGTGTCGCACGCCGTTATCGTGGCTTGAAACGGGTGAGGCAAGGTTGTACAAGAAGCAGGAGGTGGAGAGTGCTACCTCGTTGGTGCGGATCATTCGGGAGCGCTTGTTGATCGCTCAGGACAGGCAGGCGAAGTATTACAATGTCAAGCACCGGAACGTGGAGTTCGCGGTAGGCGATTGGGTATACTTGAAAGTGAAGCCGTTCAAGGGGGTTTCGCGGGTGAGACGCTTGAAGAAGCTGAGCCCAAGATACCTTGGACCTTTTGAGGTTTTGGAGCGAGTCGGCGAAGCTGCATACCGTTTGAAGCTATCGGTGGAGTTGGGTGGGCTACACGATGTGTTCCACATCTCTGTGTTGTGGAAGGCGGTGCAAGAGCCTTCGCTAGTGATCGCAGTTGATCAAGTACCGATGGACGAATGGTTGACGACTAAGGTCAAGCCCGTTTGTATTGAAGATGCAGAGGTCAAGAGGCTCCGTAACAAGGAGATCCGGATGGTTAAAGTCCGGTGGGATAATTGCGGTCGGGAGGAGCTCTCTTGGGAAAGGGAGCAAACCATGCAGGAGGAGTACCCGGAGTTATTCCGCTCAGGTACCGTTAAAAGTTTTAAGTTCCTATTGTTTTCCTTTAGTAAATTTCGTGGGCGAAATTCTTTTAAGGGGGAGAGAGTTGTAACACCCCGAAACTCAAAAGAGGGACGGGTGATGTTTTAAGCCCAGTCTGAATTTTTGGAGCAGGTGTCACGGGCGTGACACGGGCGTGTCACGGGCGTGACACGGGCGTGTCACGGGCGTGACACAGGCGTGTTCGGCCACGGTCATGTGGTCGACGTTTTGACGGTCGGAGATCGTCGTGTTGAGGCACACGGCCTGGGACACGGGTGTGTCCCAGGGCGTGTCACTTTGGGTTGTTTTCTGAGGAAGGCACACGGGCCATGACACGGGCCCTGACACGGGCATGCCAAATTCGACACGGGCGTGTTGGGTGCCGTGTCACAGGCCGTGTCCTTCTCGGGTTGGGAAAGCTGGCCGATTGCACACGGGGGGGAGGGGGGCGTGACACGGGTCTCGACACGGGCGTGTCAAGAGGTGACACGGGCGTGTCGAAGGCCGTGTCAAATGCCGTGTGCTGGTTTTCGAATCAGTCGAGACGGCGAATGGGTGACACGGCCAGGCACACGGCCGTGTTGTAACCCGTGTTCGGCCCAGATTTTATGATTTCTGATCTAATCTTGGCCGTTCGTTTCCTTGACTTTGGATCCAACGGTGGGGTGCTGCTCCTGGGTAGTTTTATCCAGGATTTAGGGTTGGGAATCCTCATTTCCTTTAGCCATTCTCTTTCTAAGAGTTTAGAGAGAAGGGAGAGGAAGGAGGAAGGAGGAGTCCAAGATCCGGCCGTCGGAGGAGCTTCGGAGCTCCGAATCGCGATCCGAGTCCAGATCCGCGGAGGTGACGTCGTTGCGGTGCTTTCCAACCGCATAGTTTTTGATGGCGCCGCGGAAGAACGCAAGGGTAACGATTTCTCATCCTTGGGCATGTGAAGCCCTTTTTCCCTTTGCATTGGTCCCCCTTGTGTAGAGTTCGTATGCGAAAACGGACATAGGCATTGTGTGTGAAGCCTATCCGGACAAGTAGAGCCGGATCGGTGATGTTGCATTGCATATGAACCGGGGAAGACTCCGGGTGTTTGGGCGTTTTTCGGGTTTTCTACGTGGTAGATTGCATCAGGGAGCCTTGGAGATTAACTCCAAGGTGTACCCGGAAAACTGGGCAAAAGCAAGTTTTGCCAACACGATGGCCGGGGAGCCAACGTGAACATAACCGGGTTATGTGATTGTTGTGGCGAAAACGGGACTCGGTGAGTCTTGACCTGCGCATATGGCTTAAATTGTCGTTGCGATATGAGCACGGGTCAGGCGAAACCGTACCCGATCTATGTCGTTTGGTGGGACCGTTGGCATGGATGAGAGTCTTCGGCGGTCTATGGCTTAAATTATCGTGACCAAGGCCAAGAAGACAAGATGCTCATATGGTTGGCCGTCCAAGAGGCGGTGGTGGAACGGGAATGTCTATGGCTTGAATTGACGTGACGTTGGCCGGTTCGCCGTGAATGTGCCCTGTGTGCACGAGGTGTGTGGTCGTGCGAGCCTACGCCTGTGATGATTTGTGTTCACACTAATATATTGCCTATACTAATAAAGTGCAGGGAAAGAGCATCGCCGCCCCGATTTTGGGGGCGGGATCGTTATAATTTGGTCAGCATAGCTGACCGTTGCTTTTGTTTGCCACCGGGTGGTGGTTTGTGCTTGCAGGTGCTGCGGAGCCAAGCGGAAAATAGCGGGCTAAAGCCCATGTTGCGGTGCTGGCCCTCGAAGGCCTAACCCTTTTATGCTTTCCGTTTATTTCATGTATGGCCGGCCTGCGAGCCGAAGTATGTAAGACATGTTTTGTTAAGCAAACATTGTAAGGCCATAAGGCCGGTACTTTTGTATTATTCATTCCTATTGTTATTTCTGTAGTGGACATTCTTGCTTGGCAGGGTTCTTGTATTTGTGCAACTTAATAAATTGCTTTCGCTAGAATGACTCTGTGTAGGACGTTGGTGATTGGTTGTATGGTTTCAACGCGTAACCAACCGGTCTGTCTGTAGTATATGGCGTCGGGCCCCGGCCGGACCTACTGCTATATGTTATACGACGGATAGGGGTGTTACAACATGCAGTAGTCTATTAGGCAGAGCAATAACAGGAAGCCAAACAACTACCGTATGATGTGGCACTCAAGCAAGGCTATGTCCTTGAGAATCAAAATAGGATGAATGATAATCTGATAGTTATGCATGACACTACATTGGGAGAAATAAAGAAACCAACCACTGCATTGGAAACAAAACTTAATTCTACTACAACTGATATAGACATCAAACTGAAAAATCATTCAGAATCTTTTCTTAAGGACATCAAGACTTCTGATAAGCTTTTGGACAGTAATTTACTCAGAGTTAAGAACACAATTACATCAGGAATTAATTATCTCGATATCAAGTAAGATTTCATAAAAATGATTTGAGGGATCATATTGAAAGAGAAGTCATAAAGGGGGAGAGGGTAATGATTAAGGCCAGTTCTAAAAATGCTACTTGGATATCAAACAATATCAGAGGCACTTTAGGCTTTCCTTCCCTATGGTATGATGGAGATCAAACTGTTGAATTTGGTTGTCAACCACCTCTACTTGAAGCACCTCCTGCTAAAAACTATGATCACTTTAATCATCCTGTAGCACAAGCTAATTTTGAGTCTATTCAAGCATCTGTCCAACACATGTATAGTCCTCCTCAAGGTTTAGATCAAAATGTAATCTGTGATAAAGTGGACAAGTCTTCTACTGCTCAAGAGATAGAGACTCAGTTATCAAAGAAAAGGTTTAGAGAACAAGCTGGGACTAGACCTGATTTTGAGCAATGGAGTCCAACCTCCAGGTCAATAAATCTTACTGCATGAAAGGCTGTAAATGCTAATGTCACAGATAGGGGCAAATGGTAGAGTGAACAGGAATGGGACAAACATTTTAAGCAGTAGCAAGTTATTCAAAAGTTCAAATATGATATGAAGAAAGGAAAGCTTCATGCTAAGTCTATCGAGCCCAGCAAATATTTCCCAAAGCCATACCATTAATTTGAAAGAAAAAGGCTGAAAGAAGAAGCTATTGCAAAAGCTAAAGCTAAGAATGACAAAGGAAAGGCGGTTGCTGAGGACAAAGTGCCTGAGGTCAAAGCAAAGATACAATCTAGGAAAGGCATAGTTATCAAGGAACCTGAGCTGCCTTAGGATATTCTTAGTTTTATATTTCAAATGGATAACTTGATCTAAAACTATTTAGTAACCAAAGCTTATATCAATAAACTTTATAATAAACAATTAATGGAAACCCTGGCTTATTCAACATTTCATGTGTTATTAATTAGGACTGAAATTGTTTGCCTTAACCTCTGTTCATCATTATTATTTTTAACATGTATTTTTATTTGAGTTATTTTACATATAGTATTGCTTTGTATTCTAAATGTCTTTATCATTATATTTTGGTATCATGTTGTATATTATTGATTTGGGCTTATGACTTCTCCAAATAGGGGAGATTATTGAGTATATTGGTTACAATGTACTTGATTTGAAGAAGTCATTTTAGCTCAATGATATACACATAGTTGTATTTGATGGATGTTAAGTTCATGTGTGCAGTCAAATAAAGCTAAGTACAAAAGTAATGAGATACTCAGGACTAGTGTCAACACACACTGAACAAGTTATGTCGAGACAAAGAGAAGCTGTATTGACACTAAGGACAATTGTGTCGACACAATCTATTCAAGCTATGTCGAGACTGAAGATAACTTTGTCGACACTCAGGACTAGTGTCGACACACTTCACAAGCTGTGTTGTGACTGAAAGCAAGCTGTGTCGACACACAGGACTTGTGTCGACACATTCCACAAAAGTTGTGTCGAGACAAGTTGAAGAGCTGTGTCGACACATTCAGATGTATGTCAATACCACGACAAGAGCAGTGTCGACACCCAGGACTTGTGTCGACACATTCAACTGTCAAGTGTCAACTCTTCAAGTTGATTTGTTTTCTAAGTAAAGAAATCAAGACGGAGGTACTAACAACTGTCAGAACTGTCAGATGTCAGATATTAACCGGATCAGCCGGTTACTCCTATTAGAGCCTATTTAAAGGGATCAACTCTTCAGAGAAAAGCAGAACAAGAAGAAGAAAAACAAGCACAATATGTTGAAGTTAGATATTAGAAGCATCAACTACAAATTCAGAAGGTGGAGAGAAGCTATATCAAGAAACATCTTCAACATTTTTCCAGCCTAGATCAACCCTAATTTCTACTTCAAGAAGCTTTGAAAAAACTAAGAAGGGTTGGATCGGTTCTATCTTGATAAGATAAAAGGAAGCAAATTCATCAAGATCAGATCAAGAAGCTGTTACTCATATCTCTCTTACTGGGTGATATTTTTTGTATCAATTTTATTTTACCTAATTTCATTGTGTAAGATCTACCTATAGATCTGAGTGGAGGAGAATTATTCACTTTATGTTGTAAGCATGTGTTATAAAGGCTGAGGTAGGGCTGGGAATGCCTGAGGTAGGAGAAGTTGTTAATTCGCTGAGATGTAGGGCAGGAGTTGCCTGAGAAGTAGGAGTGAGGATTCATTCTGAGGTAGAGTTCTTGGGAAGAACTTGAGGTATAGGATCTTGGTGATCTGAGTGGTAAGACTTGTAAAGTCTGAGTTATAGGAGCCAGCAGGGCTTTGAGCTGTAAGATCTAAGGATCTGAGTAAAAGAAAGAGAAGAAGTTTTGCCGAATCTAGTTTATTGCTAGATAGATAATGGGGGAAAGTGGATGTACCCATAAGTTGGGGAACCACTATAAATCTGTGTGCATTGTGTTGTGTTTGCTAAATTGTTATACTGTGTTAATTTTTCTAAATTGTTGTTAAGTTTATCCCTATTATCTGACTGTGTTAATCATCTTAAAGAAAGTAGAACTCTGATTATTTAAAAGGGTAACCATAATTTAAATTGGACCTATTTACCCCCCTCTAGGTCATTATCAATCCTAAAAGTAAACATTTACATATTCTCAAAACGACATTCAGTACTCGATATGGGCATTACGAGTTCACGGTCATGCCTTTTGGGCTGATGAATGCGCCATCGGTGTTTATGGATCTAATGAACAGAATGTTCAAGGAGTATTTGGATCGATTCGTGATTGTGTTCATCGATGATATCCTGGTGTACTCCTATCCGAGGATGATCATGCAGAGCACTTGCATATTGTTCCGGAGACCTTGAGAAGTAATCAGTTGTACGCCAAGTTCTCTAAGTGTGAGTTTTGGCTATCTTCTGTAGCGTTCCTTGGTCATATTGTTAGTGGTGAGGGTATTGTGATGGATCCGGCAAAGGTTGCGGCTATTCGGGAGTGGCCTGTATTGTCTTCTATGGCAGAAGTCCGGAGTTTTCTGGGGCTTGCCGGCTACTAATGGCGCTTCATTGAGAACTTCTCGCTAATAGCATTACCTCTCATGACCCTAATCAGGAAGGATCAGAAATTTGTTTGGTCGCCAGTGTGTGCTCAAGCTTTCGAAGAACTGAAAAGTCGTCTGACCACAACGCCTATTCTATGCTCGCCATATGGGACAGAAGGCTTTGATATCTATAGCGCCACTTCAGGAAGCGTCTTAGGCTGTGTTTTGTTATAGCATGGGAGAGTAATGGCTTATGGTTCGCGCCAGTTTTAGGTGCATGAGAGGAATTATCTGGTCCATGATTTGGATTTGGCGGCCGTAATATTCGCGTTGAAGCTCTAGAGGCACTATTTGTACGGTGTGAAGGTCGATATTTACACTAATCATAAGATCTTGAAGTACCTATTGGATCAGAAGGACTTAAATATGCATCAGTGAATGTGGATGGAGTTCCTTGGGGACTATACCTTCAAGATATATCATGTTACTGTCAAAGGTAATGCAGTTGTGGATGCGTTAAGTCGCAGAGCTCCCGCGCAGGCCAATTAGTTAATGATGCACGATGAGCATCACGTTCGAGATTTAGAGGCCTTAGAGATCTCTTGTGTTGATAAGATATTTAGTGCTGAAGAACGTTTGAGTTGGATTGAGGTACAGTATGACCTCGCCAATCAGATTCGGCATGCTTTGGATTTGGATGAAGACATGTAGCGGCTCATGGCTGAGGCCTTGGATGGCTCTAATGCCCAATTTAAGGTTGATAATGGGCTGTTGTGGAAGGACAGTTGGTTTTGCATCCCAAAAGTTGGTAAAATACGGGAGGAGTTGATGTACGATGCTCATTACACCAAGTACTCAATCCACCTGGGGAGCACAAAGATGCACAAAGACATGAAAAAACTGTTCTGGTGGCCCAGGTTGAAAAAGGATGTAGCGTATTATGTGGCTAAGTGTCAAACTTGTGCTCTAGTGAAGGCTGAATGCCAGAAGCCCGGAGGATTCTTGAAGTCTTTGCCTATACCGAAATGGAAGTTCGACGATATATCCATGGATTTTGTGCACGGTTTGCCGAGATCGCAGAAGGAAAACAACGCCATCTGGGTGATCATAGATCGTTTGACGAAAGTGTCGTACTTCATCCTGAATAAGAAGGATGATTCAGTGGATAAGCTGGCAAAGCTGTATGTGGAGAATATTATTCATCTACACGGTGTGTCCCATAGCAACGTGAGTGACCGGGATGGCCGGTTCACGTCTAATGACTGGAGGTTGGTACATCAATTGTTGGGGATAAAGCTGAAGTTCAGTACGGCCTTTCATCAGCAGACAGATGGTCAGACCGATAGAGTCAATAAGATGATGGAGTACATGCTTCGCATGTGTGCCTTGGATTTCATAAAAAGGTGGGAGGATCACCTATATATGATTTAGTTCACGTACAACAATAGCTACCATGTGAGTATCCAAATGGCGCCCTTCGAGGCCCTTTAAGGTAGGAAGTGGTGTACTCTATTATCATGGTTGGAGACTGGCGATTCCAAGTTGTACAAGTGGAAGGACGTTGAAGATGCGACTTCGATTGTGCGCACAATCCGGGAGCGATTGCTGGTTGTACAAGATAGGCAAGCTAAGTATTATGACGCCAAGCACAGAAACGTCGAATTTGCCGTGGGCGATTGGGTATACTTGAAAATCAAACCATTCAAGGGTGTGTCGAGGATTCATCGGCTAAAAAAACTATGTCAAAGATACCTTGGTCTGTTTGAGGTGTTGGAGCGTGTTGGTGAAGCGGCTTACCAGTTGAATCTTTCAATGGAACTGAGTGGTCTACATGACGTATTCCACATATCGGTGTTACGAAAGGCGGTGCAAGAGCCTACACTAGTGAACTCCACAGATCAAGTACCAGTGGATGGTGGGTTGACAATGAAGGTCAAACCTATTCGCATTGAGGATTTAGATGTCAAGTGACTTCATAATAAGGAAGTAAGGATGGTCAAGGTCCGCTGGGACTACTGTGGCCGAGAGGAGCTATCTTAGGAGTGGCAACAAACCATGAAGGCTGAGTTCCCCGAGTTATTCAAGTGACGTACATAGTTAATATTGATCAATTTTTTTTTTAGTTTCCTACATGACTTAATTTCGGGACGAAATTCTTTAAGTGGGGGAGATTTGTAACGCCCCAATTTTCTTAAGGAAGGAAATGGTGTTCTGGAGGTTATCGCCCAGCGGTAGCTAGGTACCGTGCAGAGGTAGCTCCATTGATAGCATCGACAGCGTTGAGAGCGTTGAGTCGACTCAAGGCCTAGTCTACCGTGCGGCGGTACATTTCTAGTGCGCGGCGTTAGCCTTTTTATTGTCCGATTTCTCGGGAAGATAATGCCCAGAGGTAGGGTTACCACAGGCGATAGCATGGCAATTTATTTGTCAAAGCACTCGGGGTACTACCGCGCGGCGGTGGTACCTATCGCATGACGGTTGCAAGGGAGGTCGTGATGTAACGGTCACTAGCTACCACGAGGCGCTAGCATCCTAACGCTCGACGTTAGTGATTCTGAAATGGCGTGGCCACATGTCAACCTATGATTGGAGGTCCCGAGCAGTTACTCGCGAAACGAGGTGGTACTTTACGGTGGTAGATAGTTACCGTGCGGCGATATCTTTATATATATATGCCTGGTTTGGCCGTTTCCTCTTCATTATTCTGGAGTTGTAGAGTTTGATATGGTTTTCTAGAGTAGGAGTAGCAGCGTCGGAAGAAGGGAGATCTTGCAGCCGTTCATGTTTCGGGTCTCGAATTCGCAAGGCGAGTTCGAATTTGCGGAGGCAAAGTCAGAGCGGTCATTTTCAACCATCTAGATTTCTCCCATAGCGTCAAAGCATACATTAAGAGTAACGATCCTCTTCCTTGGACATGTGAAGTCCTTTCTTTTGGCATTAGAGGGTAGACACTCCACGAACACGTGGATATGGTTATCCCGATGGGTTGATCCGTATATGCACGTAGTGTTACGTTTAGATCCGAAATAAAAGTACGGAATAGGCATGCTGCGTAAAGCCCATCGGGACGGGTTGGTCTGGATTGGTGATGTTTTTATGTTTGGTATGCCGAAGAAGACTCTGTGGCAATTGCATAGATTTCGGATTTCCAGGGTGTGCAGATGACTGTGTTGAGAGTACTGGGGGTAGTCTCCATGAAAACACCCGAAAAAGGGGAAGAACCGATAGTCTATCCCCTACCGCGCGGTGGTAGTGCTACTGTTGGAAATAGCTTCCTGAAAGCAATGTTTGGTTGTGAAGCCTGTCTCTGGGAGACTTATGGGCTATTTTGTGAGTCCTGTCTTGTGATATCTTAGGGTTGTGATGGGTTGTCTCTCGAAGACCTGAGGGCCAGTTTGTGGAGCATGAGCTTAAGTTGCTCAGCTTTGGTAGCAATGAGATCTAACCTAAGTTCATTACTGGGTTAACAATAGTACGAAAATTGGAGTGGGGATGCCGACCCGCATCATGGTTGGCACGCCTAACGATTTCAGCACGGGAAAAGGTTGAACTGTACCCAACCCTTGTCATCTATCATGGAGTGAGTCATACAGTGGATCTGCAAATCGTTATGACTTTGTCGGAATCTTGGGGCGTTGTCTCTGGCTTAGGCCCTTGTGAGACTAAAAGCTCAAACGTTGATCACCGTCAAAGGACGTTGGTGTGACCCTTGAGGTCTTGTGCACCAAGAGTGTGCCTGAAAGCATGGGTCAATGGGTGTTGGCGCCAACGTCTGTGGCTAATGGTGCTTAAGTTGCACAATTTGTTTCACATTTGTGATTATACTAATGCCTGTAGAGAAGGAGTGTCGCTACCCCGGGTGAGGGGTGGGGTCGTTATAATTTGGTTAGCTAATGCCTATCATTGCTATTGTTTGCCACCGTGCGGTGGAATGTGATTGCAGGTGTAGAAGAGCAAAGCGTGATCTAGCGAGCTAAAGCCCAGGATAGCTAAGCTGGCCCTTTAAGGCCAAAGTGAATACTTGTGTTATTTTATCGTTCATGTGTGGTCAGCCTGGTTACCAAAGTATGTAACACATTTTAATTCAAGTTGAACATTATAAGGCCTTAAGGCCAAGACCTTATTTGTGTATTTGTATTACATTCCTAGTGTTGGTATTGGACATTCATGCAGTTGTAGGGTTCTATTTAAACCCTTTAATTTCTTCCACTATAATGCACTCTATGTTAGGATGTGAAATATTGGATTATGGTTTCAATTTAGTAACTCCTTGGTCTGTTCGTAGTATATGACATCGTGCCTCGGCCGGACCTTCTGTTATATGTTAGGGGATGGATGGGGGTGTTACACCTACCCTCATTTCCGTCGAGTTTTCACCGTCAGTTCATCTCCCCATCTACCTGTAGAAATTTTTGTTATTTCATCTCCAGTTCTTCAAAAATCTCTTTCATTTTTCCTTCAATCAATTAGGAATGGCTCATAAAGGTGTTGGAAATCTTCAGGTAGGAGGAAAACTAGTTTGCTCTATGTTTTTTAGTGCTTATGATGAATTTCATAATGTTATTCTCTTGCTGGAAACCGCTAGGCTGTCGTTCATTCTGTATAAAGAATGTCGAGTTCTTGATAGAGAAGTCCTAGAGTTTTTCAAGAATGCAGTGCTCAAGCGTGAAGGTTCTCTAATAAAAATCAATGTTAGAAATTTCGAAGTAAGAATGAAGCCTTGTTTCTTAAACAAATTTCTGAGAATGCCTGAGTCGAGGAAGATGATGAACTCACTAACACCGACTACGATAGAGCCCTCTCATTCTATGACTTGGAAAAGAAATCAACAACTATTAGACAAAAATAGTTGAATGACGAAGGCAAACTATTAACTTATATTATTGGGAAGGTATTCTTGTGCAAGACGGGGTCTTGTGACTATGTATCAGGAGATATGTTCAAACTATTGACAGTAGTGATTTACAAAAAGAGGATGGACTAGGGAACAGTAATATTTGACAGGATAAAGGCATGCTTCTCAGCTCCAAACTTTAGAAGAATTATCACACTCTACCTCAACCAGATGGACAAGAATCAATTTGATATGTCAACTGGTGTGCAAATTCATCACCTGAATAATATAGACGCTTAAATTTTTGCTCGATAGGAATGGAGAATTCTTAGGCAGGGGAAAAAAGAGATGGGTGAAGGTTTTGGATCGTAGGAAGACCTCACACACCAGCAATGGAGAAGGATGTGACTTCACCCCCCACCCCCACCCCCACCCCCTCCCCCCCACCCCCACCCCCGTGAATCAACTGAGACTGTTGGTGCAGTTGTTGAGGGGAAGAACGTAGAAGTTTTAGTTAAAAAGATTGTTGAGAAACTTATCGTTCAACAATACCTCCTTATTAAAGAGGAAGTGCTTACTGAGAAAGAACTCCCAGCAAAGTTTGAGGGGGATACCTTAGTTTAAGACTTGCTCCAAGAGGACCTCAATGTTGAAAGAGCTTCTGCTGAGGGGGGGATTTGGTAGTGCTTTTTGAATATATCAAAGAGGCTGTAGTAGAGCCTATTGCCCATTAACCACTCTTGCTCAAGGACCACTCAGGGGGAGCTATTCCTAGTAGTGTTAAAACTAATGCTGACAATCTTGCAGTTCCCAGATCTCAGGATGCTATTGCCTCACCTTCAGAAAGTTTTTGGTAAAGTTTATAGAAGCCATGCTAGTAAACAGAAAGACCACTTTGACTTCTCATTAAAACAAATTTTTGGCATAGTGGCTAAAGTAGAAAAGGATTTGAACAATGGGTTAGCTGAAATGAAGCACAACATGGACAAGTTCCAGACCTCTTTGACTAAATGGCTGACTCAAGGAGGTAAGTCTATAAACGATTTAATCAAGTGCATTGGTCATGTTTAAAAGTGGCAGTTCGCCTATCCAAAGTACATGATGCTATGATACATTCTCATGATGCGAGAATGCATCATATTGATAGGAAAATTAGAATATACAAGGAGGAGATTATCCGAACCCTTATTGTAGAAGTCAGAAAAGGGGAGGAAAGATTACAGAGAAGAATAAGTGAGTTGAATCGGGATGTGCACAACAGAATGCACAGTACAAATGTTTATAGTTATAAGAATATCAAGTGGCTCCATGAAGAGCTGATAGAAGGAGTTACACCTCCACCTTTTAAGGGAGAACATTCTGTTAAAGGTGGGGAGATACATGTTTAGGGTGAAGAGTATTATGAGCAATATCTTGAAGGTGGAGAGTATGGTTTGATGTTGTTGAGGAAGAGGTAGAGATTCTTGAAGACTCTTCTAAACCTCCACAAAAGAGAAGAAGATATCGGGAAGGCCCATCAGCAAGAAGATCAGGTCCTAATAAAGAAAACAGAGAATATGATGAAGTATGGAGTCCTATCTCCAAAGGTATTATTTTGGACACATTCAGTATAGTTGACATGACAAATGAAGAGCCAAAGCTATACTATAACAAAGAGGAATGGGATAAGCATGAAATTTCAAATGTGAAGAGAAGGCTTTATTCTAGAAAGTATGGAAGAGACAATCCTGATGCTCCTCCTCCTCCTCCAAGATATTATCCCAAGCCTAATGTATACTTTGATAGGCAGCATGAGAATAGCAAGGGAAAGGAGCATTCTAGAGAGTATCATTTTTTTATATTCTATTATATTATAAATGTCTTAGAATGCCCACAAGAAACTTTTATATAAGTATTAATGTTTTTTTAATCTCTTATTAGTTTGAATTCATATATCTTTTCTGTGTCTTTTGTTTCTTTAATTTATTATTTGTGCAATTCATCTTAGTATATAGATTTCTAACTTCTTTAACACAAAAGTGGCCCTTGAACTAAGTTGAATTAAGGTTGTATTTGATGTTATTTTTAGTTGTGTGTGGTGTAGGTCGTTATTGCAAAGTACACACCATTGTCAGGTTACAATGGGTCTTCAAACTCAGTTATGTGCAATGTAATCCCTCATTCTATAAAACATTGTGTTGACCCATGTATAATCTCTCTAATGGGGTGTACTTCATCTAGCATCACAAAGGAAGTTATTGTTCAGAAGTTACATATTTTGGCTAAGGAAAATTCATTGAGTAATCTTGTGAGGTCTCATTAAATTCTTCGAGAACTCGCGTAAGCACTCGTAGAATTCATCGAGTGATCTTAGGAGTACTTGAGAGATCACTGAGAACTGTTTCACGGTTAAGTTAAAATAGCTTAGATTTCCCGTATATACTCGACGAATTCTTTGAGTACTTACATGAGTACTCATGAAATTTGTTGAGTCCTCTCAAGAAGTTAAGTGAACTATCTCAATACTTCAGAGAAAGTTAATGTTAGTCCTTTCAAGTAAAATTCGTCAAGTACTCAAGTAAATTAATCAAGTACTCTTAAGAGCTTTTAGCTAATTTGTCAAAAGGACTTGTGAAGTCCAAACATCTCATGCATGCTCTCTCCCAAGTAGTTTTGACTGGTTCGTAGAGTGTTCTGGAGAGTTCACGTGATATCTCGATGAATTTGGACTTAAGTGATTTTTCGATCAGTTTCATTCTTGTCTTTACGACATTCTAAAATTAGGGCTTCCGCCATGTACATTACACGTGGATAGTATAACTAAGTTGGAAATCAAACCGTTAGTGAGGAATCTTCTGTAAATAGTCAAGGGTTATTTCAGAAAACCCTAATTGTGATCTAATTACAAATTGCCACAAACGATCAAAAATTCATAATCATTTTCACGAAGATCTTATCGTCGACAGCCCTTCTGATCCGCGATTCTTCCTGAAAAGAAAAGACTCTATGAATCTCAAGGTTTCAGATTCACATACGTTAAGAGATCAGTCATTTCTCAGATCATATCTGTACTCATAATTTTTTATTCTTCTTCTTCAAGATTTCAGTCAGAGCTTTCAAGCAACGAAGAATGATTATATTTTCAGATATGTGACAAAGAGTTTCTTTTCAAATAATATTTTTCTTATTGCTTTGTAGTAAGTTTGTCTTCCAAGTTTTTGTAGATGCTTGTTGAAGGGTTGAGTGTAGGGGAAGTTGTTCTCCGATATTGTAGGAGTTGTATACTCCGAGTGTAAGATTATTTAATTTGATATTTTGTGAGGTAGCCGAGTCGAGCTCGAAGTGCTAGATTGGCGAGGCAGGACAATGGACGTACCCATTTTGGATAACCACTATAAATCCTTGTGTCTGTGTTGTATTTATTCTCGTGTTATGTGCGCTTTATTTTTACTCAATTTTTATTCCACTATAAGCCGTAATATTCACCTATTCACCCCCTCTTTGTGATTTAGGTTAATAATAAGATACTTTCACTATGTTACTATACCAATGTTAAGCACCATATCCATCGTCAAACATGGTGAAATATATCAAACATCATGCCAACCCTAGGTCATTCCAATAGATTCTTAAGATGGACCGTCCAATCCAAATACTAACAAACTTTATGTTTTATTACTATATAAGTTATCTATCATTTGGACCATCAACCTATGCATGTGTTACATGGAAACATTCTCAGCTTAAGCATGTTCTATACAATAATTAGTAGTGCTCTAATAGAACTTACAGAATAGGATCTACAAGCCCCCAAACCACACTATAGACATTTACTTCTATCCTAACACAATATTGATGATCAAAATCTCTATCACAAAAAGGAAAAGGCAATTATACCTTATCGCAAGTAATATAGGATTTTAAAAACAAGGTTGTATTAGACTCGTGGTGATTGATTAATTCTACTTCAAATAATCATTATTATCTTATCAATTAGAACTTGGAGTTGGTTTGCAAAACAAAGACTAAAAATGTTATTAGATTAAAAAGGATTTAAGATGATGGTTAAAAGCTACCACCCGATCCTTGAATCACTAATGACTAGTAATTTAGTCATCAATTTGGGCTAATATTTCATAAAATATTTAAATAATTTTTATATTTTTTGTTTAGTTTTATAATTAAATCTTAAAAATAATATTTTTTTATTCTAATATTATGTATTATCTATTTTGTAGGATTTCTACGTTCGTTTTGCATGAAAACCACCACCTTCACATGAAAGCCGCCACCTTCACATGAAAGCCGCACCGTACGTATGAACGTCGCCTCCTCTTCAAAGTCCATGTGAATAATCTCACATAGAGCTCATGGGAATTCTACATGAGCCCACTCCATTCATGCAAATATCAACCTTATCATGTTTATTATCGCCCCTCCTATACATTAATTCACACCACCTTAATTTAAATAGTACAACCACCTCCTTTATGTGGGACCCACTCTCCACAATTTCATGCAAATATCATTCACCACCCTCATTTTAATATTGTCACCTACTCTTTTCCACCTTATCCCCATAAAACTCTTCATGTGGTTGCACTATTCCTCCCCCTAGCCACATTAAATTCCTCCCTCATCAAGAGATTCACCCCCTCTTTGTTGCAGTCATCCTCCACCTTTTAATTCAATCTTTCATCTAGTCAAGCCAAGTTCACCCCCCCCCCTTTAAATGCATGGGATGAATTCACCTCTATATAAGGTCAACCATCCAAAGGAGTTGGAGAGTTGTTTTTTTAATAGAGTTTGCTTTTAGTTTTGAATTTTTGGAGAGCCCACTTAGAGTTCTTCTTTTGTTAGAATTGTAATTTTTTCCGTAATATGAATCTATCTCTTCTCTTCTGCCATGTTTTGGTTTTTAATTATTATGAGTAATTAAGTTTCTTTAGCACTTGAATATGAGGATCTTTGAAATGGAATTTATCTTTTGTTAAATTTTCTTAGCTTCGTACTTGTGATGTTTGTTTTCAATCTCTCCTTGATTCTAATGTTTGCAAGATTATATTCCCAGTATATAGTTTTGTCATTTGTTCTGTATTTTGGTTACCCGAGTAGCTCGTGAATAAGGCAGATCACTCAAATAGAGAAGGAGTTGCATGCACCCCTAGAAATAGGAAGACATAAATCTTGCGGATTGGAGTCAAATCCAATAATATGACTCACCTCGGTAATGCAGCTCTGGGCAATTTGATTTGTAAAGAGATTTCATTCAAATCGTTTATGATTTAGGAGCTATTATTCTCTAGCGAGATTTTGGTCTAATATCAAATTTTCCACGATCAAAACAAATCACAAGCCATGAAGTCTATTTTATTTTGATGATTTTATTTCAAAGTGAAACTGATCATGTGCTTCTCTCTCTCAAATTAGTTTTATCTCTTTTAAGCAATATTTATTTACTTAAGTTCTTCGTTTTAAAATCAAAATCAATCTCTTTACGGTAGGATAATAGAAGGCGGTGTGAGTAATAGTAGTTGAGAATCCCCATGTCTAATACGACCTTGATTTCATATATATACTATACTACGATCGGTACACTTACCTATTCGAAATATAGTTCCGGTAATATCTTTTTGCATTAACAAAAAATCCTTATCAATCACCTCAAAAGAAAAATAACAAAAATTAAATTAAATTAAATTCTCTTGTTGAAGAGGCTTTGACCATGGAGGTACCCGAAACATGAACACTCCTCTCTCTAGGATTAAATTCGCTTAAGCTTAAGTGTATCGACCGAACTTCTCGTTTTCAAATCGCATCACCTAAGACTTGCTTTATGTCATGAACTATTCTATTAGATATCACTCTAATTAGAAATAGTTACATCATTCTCTCTCGAAGGTTACGTTCTACTCTTTTTACCTATGAGTGGTCGATTCATCTTATGAGCCTCTCGGCTAACTAAAAAATGAAAACAAATACTAAAACTATATATGGATGATATAGCCTAATAACGAATTAATCAAGGGTAAATCTTAAGTGTTCAACAATTAGATAAAAGAAAACCTAAATTATATGAAAACAAATATGAAAACTATATATGTGACAAGGGGACGTGTAGGCTCTTTTGCGGCTTCTAGCTGAATTTTTTTGCAGGTCAGTCATGTAACGGTCGATCCTCGTGAAGTATATGGGCATGACCCTTGACGGTCATGGGTGTGTCAGAAGCATGATCATTGTGTAGCAATTGGTTTGGTCTAGAGGTGTTTCATGGGTATGACCTGGAAATCACGCCCACTGGTCACGGGTGTGGCTTTGTGCGTGTAACTTTAATTGGCATGGCAAGAAAAAATCTGGATTGATGCCCGAGCCCTAGGCGCGACCCTTTTCATGCACATAAGGCACGCCCAAAACCTTTGGGTGTGTACATTGGGCTTTTTGCAAAGTAGCTCCCATTTTACTCCTGAACCTATCTTTAGGCCCCAAATTGCTATAAGTAGCCTAATTTGTCCTGAAAATGCAAAAGAATGTATTTTGGGCTATAATTTAGATCAAACAAATATAAATTGATTATTTACCTAATAAAATACTAACCAAAACAAAGATAATTTAAGCTCTATCAAATACCCCCATACTTACTCGTTTGCTCATCCCAAGCAAACCATTCTCTATAGGGATAGGAATATCTAATGTTATATAGACATTTGAAAACTAAAGAGTAAAATGTGAAGTCTTACGTCGGCGTGCGTTGATATTTTAGCAGAAAAACATTCTTGACATATATTCTAATTTATGAAATTTCGAAAATGCATTTAATTAATTATTTTTATTTTAAATAGAGTCAAGGTAAATCTCAAAGTTATATAGAGGGAGAAAGTAGTGTGATTGTTAAGATTTACATTATTTGACATCGATGCCTGGGGGCCTCCAAAGAATTCCATCAATGACGATAGTCATAGGCTTGTCTGCTCATATATTCTCCACTATACTTAATACTAACCAACTCTATGGATTCTTAGGACTTTAGTAGGATAAAGAGTAAGGCTTGGGTTTAAGGGTGAGGTAAGACAAGGATAAATAAGAGGACCCATCACACTTAAACCAAAAAATTTTGAGTGGTGCATAAAAAATGACTATCATAAAAGAGATTGGCACCCCCATATATGAATTTTTCCAAGGGGATACTCATTAAATCCTATACCATTTTTCCCTTTTTTTCTTCATTGAAACCTTTACCATTTTCTCCCTTTTTTATTTATTAAGTTGGGTGATCAAGATATTTCCCGTAGTGAGTGTTTTAAATATCTTGGATCGATAGTTCAAAAAGACAGAGGTATTGATAAAGATGTGGCACATAGAACCCAAGCGGGTTGGTTGAAGTGGAGAGGCACATCAGGGATCTTATGTGATTGTAAAGTACCACTAAAACTTAAACGCAAGTTTTACCGTACTGTAATTAGACTCGTGATGCTCTATGGTTCTGAGTGTTGGGCAGTGAATTGTGTACATGAGCAAAAAATGGGAGTTATGGAGATGAGAATGGTTAGGTGGATGTGTGGACACACGAGATTGGATAAAATTAGTAATGAAAGTATCAGGGATAAAATAGGAGTAGCATCAACTATAGAGAAGATGCGAGAAGCTCGTCTAAGATGGTTTGGACATGTACAGAGGATACTATTAGAGGCACCTGTTAGGCATTGTGAGAGTCTAGTCACTATGCATGTAAAATTAGGGAGGGGTGCACCAATAAAGACTTGGAATAAAACTGTAAGGAAAGACATGATGTACTTATGCATTAGTGAGATTATGACAAAAGATAGAGCATAGTGGCAACAAAGTATCCATATAGCCGACCCCACTATAGTGGAATAAAGGCTTGAATGTTGTTGTTGTTGTATAATTTTTTTCCTTTAAATATTTTAATTTTGATTAAGCTTTTCCTTTTTTCAAACAAATACCCATGATTTTTTTCAATACTTAATTCTCCACCGCAACATAAGAATAGAACCCAATTTTTAATAATAATTTAGCTCAAAATTTAAGTGTTCACTTGGGTTTGGCTTTTTAGCTTTGGTGACGAGATGGTGGGGGTAAATCAATAAAAAGGTAAAGGACCCAAATTTATGTAAGCAATGGTAGTAATTTTGGGTTTGGATGCAAAGGCTCAAACTATCCAAAGAAAGACCTAAATCATTTTTGTAGAGTTTAGTTATTATAAAGTGCATATGTTTTGAAGGTAGCTAGGGGAAACTTTTAGATATCGAGAAAGGACACACTTTCATTCAAATCAAGTAATAACTTTATAATGAACTTCTACACACTCACCTAAACTACTTTTTGATAATATCAGATTAATATTAGAGGTAACAAAAATTATTTCTACACAATTCAAAAAATCATAATTTTCAAATTTATTCAAAAATTTTGATTTCATGTAAATATTACTCGAGTGCATGCATTTGACTAAAAATGCTGCATGGCTAATAGTTTTACTCAAATTATTCAAAATCTATTCTAGCACAAAAGATTTCTAGTCCACATAAAAAATTAAATCTACTTGAGACTTATAATTGAGTAAGAGTTGGGAAGTTTTGTTAAAAACTTAAAACAAGATTAATTTTTCCTAGTTTTTTTGTTAATTCCTAGACTTCTCGAGGTCTACCCTGTGAGGGGTTCATACTAGTACTAGGAGATATGATGGAATAATAAGCTCAAACCTGCCTTTCTAAGAAATTAACTTTCAATTATCTATTTTTTTGTGATTTTTTGGGTTTTCTAATTTTCGTTTTTTTTGTAAGTGTTTTTTTAACTAAGGAAAATAAATTGAAAAAGTTTGAACAAAGACTAGACTACACTCTCACACTTAAAATTTAATATTGTCTCAAATGTTTAAAACTAAGTATGAAGTTCGAAAAGAAAGACAATAATAATAAAGAAAGAGATGTTATAAGCTTCCTTGATTGGCTGTCGAGGTAGTTGCTTATAACTTGAAAAGAAACCTGCAAAACATGTTAAAATAAGAAAACAAATAAATAAAAAGAAAGATAATTATGGGGTATCTCCCACAAGCACTTTGTTTGTCATCACGTAGCTTGACTAAGTGACGATTTCTTTTAAATATTGGGGAGGTTAAGCGTGTCAATTTTTTTGGTCGAAGAGTCGTCAGGGTAATATAATTTTAAGCGGTGCCCATTAACTTTAAATGAGGATTTTTTCGAGTGCTCAATAAGAATAGTACCATATGGCCAAACCTCTTTTAGGACAAAGGGTTGGACCAGCGAGAATTTTATTTTTTGGGAAAAAGCCTAAGCTGTGAATTGAAAAGAATGACTAAGTCTCCCAACAAAAATTGTTTTGGAGTTTTAATTTTTCTATCATGATAAAACTTAGAACGATCCTTATAAAATTTATTTTTTTATAGGTGTTTGCACATCATTCATCTAATTCATTTAATTAGAATTTTTGATTTTTGAAGGCTAAGTGTTAATCTAGATCTAATAATTTGAGCGCCCAATACGTGTGGTGCTCTAATTCTACCTGTAAATAGCATGTTTTTCCATAAAATAACGGGTATGGTGTACAACCGATGGTGTTTTTATACGCTGTTAAGTAGGCCCATAAAGCATCGTTAAGTTTGAATGATCAATCCTTCCTATTAACTAACACTATTTTATTCAAAATTCTTTTTAATTTACGGTTTACTACCTCCACTTGGCCATTTGTTTGTGGGTGATAGGCAATGGACAGTTTGTGTGTAACACCATACTTGGCTAAAATTTTAGCAAGTTGGTTGTTACAAAAGTGTGTCTCTATCACTTACTAGTGTGTGTGGCATGTCAAATCGTGAAAAAACAAATTTCAAAAAATTTATAATGACTCTTGCATCATTGGTGGGGAGATTTTGGGCTTCTACCCACCTCGACATGTAGTCAACCACAATAAGATTATATTTATTATTAAACAAAGGAAGTAATGTACCAATGAAATCTAATCCCCATAAATAAAAAAATTTGCATTTTAAAAATATATTTTAGGGCATTTCATCCCAGTTAGAAATATTACCCGACCTTTGGCTATTTTCACATTTACTCACAAAAGTCTGAGCGTCTTTGAATAAGATAAGTTAACAGAAGCCCTCATCTAGCACCTTTCTTGCGGTCAAGTTTACTTGGTAGTGTACACTAGTTGGTCTCTCGTTGCAGTGCTGCAAAATTTGGACGTATTCCTCGCCTGATATACACCTTCTTACCACTTGGTCCGCGGAGACAAAATAAAAAAGGGGTCCTCCCAAAAATAATTTATCAAGCCCAAAAAAGAATTTCTTCTTTTGTTGACTCGAATAATTTTTTGGAGGACTGTCCCACTAAATAATTGGCAAGATCCGTGTTCCAAAGTGTGGAAAAAGTTGTTATCATATTGATTGCGTGGAGACGCTCTTCGGAGAATTTATCATCTTTTTCGGCCACTACTAGTGCTCATGCAGCCAGATTCTCTAATCTTGAGAGGTGGTCGGCCGCCAAGTTCTCCACTCCCTCTTTGTCTTAAATCTCTAAATCAAATTCTTACAAAAGAAGAATCTATCTTAGTAATCAGGGCTTGGAGTACCCATTAATTAATAGGTACCTGAGAGCGGAGTGATTAGTAAAAATAATTACTTTTGAAAGCATTATATAAGACCAAAATTTATCAAACGCACAAATAATCGCTAAAAGCTATTTTTCTATAGTCGTATATTTATCTTGTGTGGATGTGAGCATTTTGCTTGCGTAATAAATTAGATGAAAATATTTGTCCAATTGTTAGCCTAAAACGACACCTACAGCAAAATCGCTCGCATTGCACATAATTTTGAATGGTAAAGACCATTTGGCACAATTAAAATCGGTGAATTAACAAGTTCTTTTTTAATTTTTTTTAACGCTTTTTCACATTCATCATCGAAAATAAACGTGGATTCTTTTTCTAAGAGATGTGATAGCGATTTTGTAATTTTTGAAATTTTTTGAATAAATCGCCTATAGATATCCGCATATCCTAGAAAACTTCTAATATATTTAATATTAATAGGAGGGGGAGTTTTTATATGACTTCGATCTTGCCCTATTGACCTTGATCCCTTTACTTGAAACTATATGCCTGAGGACTAATCCTTCTCAGACCATAAAGTGGCACTTCTCCCAATTGAGTGCCAAATTCGTGTCTTGGCAGCTTTGAAGAACACGATCATGATTATTAAGACAATTTTTAAATGAGTCGCCAAAGATAGAAAAATCATCCATAAACACTTCCATCATATCTTCCACTAACTCGTCAAAAATGGACAACATACATCTTTGAAAAGTACCTGGCGCATTACAAAGACCAGAAGACAACCTCCAATAGGCGAAGATGTCAAAGGGATAAGTAAAGGTGGTTTTCTCTTGGTCTTCGGGCACAATTGGGATTTGAAATATCTCGCAAACCTATTCAGAAAACAATAGTGGGAGTGACCGAAAAGACGTTCTAAAATTTGATCTCTGAAGGGCAACTGAAAGTGATCCTTGCGGGTGGAATCATTTAGCTTTCTATAATCTATGCACATTCGCCCATAATCATACGGGTTTGGATCAACTCAATATTTTTGTTGGCAACTACTGTTATTCCATCCTTCTTAGGCACAACTTGCATCAAGCTAACCAAAGTGCTATCCAAAATCGAATAAATAATTCTCGTGTCTAATCATTTAATTATTTTGGACATAATAATCTCCTTTATATTAGTGTTAAGGCGTCGTTGAGGCTGAATGGTGCAGCGAGAATTATGTACTAGCATGATTTTATGCGTGCATAATGAGAGGCTAATTCGCTTTATAACGGAAATTTGTCATGCAATTGCATGGCAGTGATTATTTAAAATTTTAATTAATTCAGAAGTTTATGAATCGTTTAGCAAGGAATAAATAATCATGGGCAATTTTTAGTCTTTTTCTAAATATATATATTTAAATGATCTGGGAGTTGCTTTAACTCAAGACTCGGTGGTCCTTCATAAGACATTTTTTACTTTAAAATTATTTAAATTTATTTGCTCAAAATTTAACGGCCAAGTTATTTCTTTAAGACAAAACAAAGTAGCTAAATCTGGATCTTCAAAAAGTGGCGAAATAATTCAGAAAATGACGACAATTTTTCTTCAAAATGTGTTTTTAAGAAAAAGAAGAGTCTATAAAGAGCATTTTTTTCATAGAGGGGTTTATGCTAAAAGTAATTTTTTTTCATCCCCAACTCGATGGAGAAGCTTTCTGTTTCTTACATCGATTATCGTGCGAGAGGTAGTGAGGAAGGGTCAGCCAAGTATGAGGGGTAATTTGGCATCCTCTTTGATATTGAGGATGACAAAGTCTATTGGGAAGATAAACTTATCAACCTTGACTAGCATATCCTCTAAAACTCACCCTGATTGGGTATTTTATTGACCAATCCTCTAGTTAGATGCTCATTTTAATTGAGCTTGGGTGTCCAAACCAATCTTCTTGAATAAAGAGAATGGCATTAAGTTAATACCAAAGCCCAAATCGGCTAAGACGTGCTTTATTAGCAAATTGTCGAAAGATCATTCAAATTTTCCAGCAATTTGTTTAAAAAACCGTCAAGCATTCTACATTTAGAGAAACACACAAAATATTTTCAAGTATTTTTATTACAAAGTAATTACTTGAAATATTTTGAATATTTGGGTATTTGAGAGATTGCTTCGCAGAATGGAATGTTAATTTTTATTTGTTTTAAAATAACAATGAATTTTTTATATTGCTCATCATTGCACATGTTTCTAAGTTTTGAAGGATAAGAAATTGAAGAATTTTTAATATTGCACCGAGATAAATCAAAAGAAGAAATAAATTGTGGAGATGAAGATGAAACATTTACCTTATGCTCAACCAAATTTGAAGCAGTTACCTCCTTTTCACTACGGAGGGTTATTGTGTTGGCGCTCTCCTGTGGATTGGGCTCGGTGTTGCATGTCAAAGTTCCTTATTGGCATTTAAAAAACAATTTGGTGAGCTACCCAATTCGATTTTCTAAATTTTTTATAGATCAGGTAAGATTCCAGATACTGGACGTGTTAGTCGCAACGTATTTTGTGAAGACCACTTCAAGTGAAGAGGGATTTTGTGGCTGTGGAGCAAATTTGGGAGGATTCATTTGTAGTGGGCACTGTGCAATAATGTGGTTGCTCCATGGGAAATTAGAATGGTTCTTTAAACCCAAATTTTAAGTATTATTGAACGGAATATTATTATTATGGTTAAAGGGCGGACGATATGAATTTCTCATGTAATCCACATGCTCTTCCATAAAATTATAATTATAATTATTATTATTAGCCCAATTAGTGGTGACGGATGAAGCAGACATCTTCGTCACTTACTTAGTTAAACGTTCTACTTGAAGTGCTAGGTTAGGGCTGGCCTCGACTATATAAAGTTTGGTCGACTTGTTAGGGCGCGACTGTGGCACATTCCACTGATAAGCATTTATGGTCATCTCCTCAAAAGCTCTTGAGTGGCCTCGAGGGTTTTGTTATTAAGAGTACCTCCATCAGCCGCATCAATGATTTGTCTTGTTTGGAGATTCAAACCATTGTAAAACTTTTAGACTTGTTGCCAAATCGGAAGGGCATAATGAGGACATCTCCGCAAAAGTTTTTTGAAGCGCTCCCATGTATCATAGAGACACTCTAAATTGATTTACATAATGGAGAGAATATCTGTTCATAATTTTGCAATTTTTGTCGGAGGAAAGTATTTAGTTAAAAACTTCTCCATCATTTTGACCCACGTAGTGATGGATCCTTAAGGGAGAGAACACAGTCATTATTTGGCCTTAGTCTGTAATGAAAAAGGAAATAAGTGCAAATGAATAACTTCATTAGTGACGTCATTAATCTTAAATGTATCTCAAATTTCTAAAAAATTAAAAAGGTGCAAATTTGGGTCTTCATCCGGTAAGCCATCAAATACGACTTATTGTAGTACCAATTGGATGTTATTTGTTTTAATTTCAAAATTATTATTCACCACTAATGGGTAAAATGCTAGATTGTGTACCCTCCCAATTTGGCCTCACTTAATAGGATATGATCCGTAGTGGGGACTCTTTTGGATTGGGATCATCCAGGTTACCTAAGTTAGTTTCTCCAATTGACTCTTCGAGTATTATTGGTAAATTTTGACCACAAAATCGGAGACATTAGCGCAATGTGTGCTCTATTTCCGGATCAAAATTAAATTAAGAAGGTTTGAAGAAGCCACATGGGACATACACTAAAAAAGAAAAAGAAAAGTGAGGGGCGAGGAGAATAAAAGATGAAGAAAGAAAATGGCAAAATTATTATTATTACAATTTTTTTCAAAAACGAGTTAAGTTAGTCTCGTACTTCCCGAGGTCTACCATGTCAAGGCTTTGTACTGGTACTAGGAGATGTGCTGGGGTGACAAACTCAAACCTCCCTTTCCGAGATTTAGATTGTGCCTTTAAAGATTTTTGAAATAAAATTTGAAAATAGAGAGATAAAATTAATAATTATTTTGGTTTTCAAATTATCAACATACGTCCCCGGCAACGACGCCAAAAACTTGATCATCGATATCGTGACCATAAAACAACAAAGGCAAGTATACCCTATCGCAAATATTATAAGACTTTAAAAACAAGGTCGTATTTGACTTGGGGTGCTTGAGTAATTCTACTTCGAAAAATCAATATTATCTTATCAATTAGAACTTGGAGTTGGTTTGCAAAACAAAGACTAAAATTGTTATTAGATTAAAAAGGATTTAAGATGATGGTTAAAAGCTAGCACCCGATCCTTGAATCACCTCAAAAGAAAAATAACAAAAATAAAATATGTTGGAGTCGTCGGTTCACATATCCTTAGTTTGACAATATCAAATCTCAGGTTGTATTTGATCAGCTCTTGTGTTTGGTAGAGTGTGCAGGTTTACAGGTTCAAGTGAAGCGAGAAACTCTTCTTTGGCACCTATCGTCGCGCGTTAGCCATTATCGACGGGAGGTAGCCTGAATTAAAAGGGAAGGGCGCTCGGGTTGTACCGCATCATGCTAGTTCTACCCCCCACGCTAGCATGAGGATTTATTTCATCCAGGCGCTCTGGATACTACCGCACAACGCTATCTTCCTTTTACGCAGTGCTATCTTCCTTTTGCGCAGCGCTAGCCCACTCAACGATCGTCAAGATGGATTCGTCGAGATGATAGGAGTATCGCCAGGCGATAACTTCTTACCGCGTCGTGCTAGCACGAAAAAGAGGAAAATATTCTTTTTGAATATTTTTCCAAATTTGCAGGACAACTGTCAGTATGAAGCACATCGGCCTACCGTCGGGCGCTAGCCTTACTACTGGCGGTAGTTTATTTTCAAAAAATATAAAAAAGGATTCGTTTTTCATTCCAGACATATGAGACACTTATTATTAAGCCTAGGGTGCTGGATCCGCCTCTATGCTCCGTTTCGCCATCTCCGTCGAAGGAAAAGAAAACTGCCTCCCTCCCGTTCGCACACAAAGAACTCCAGCGAGCCAAGGACACCAACGACTATGAGGAGTTGATTGGTTGCATCCACACGAAGATATCAAGCACCATTCATGGATCTCTAAATGGAGAAATCGTCTTAAGGGAGATTCAAACTTTAATCTTTTATACTTGTTTTATTTTCTTCTTTTTTGTATTCTTGTGGTAAGGGAAATCGATCGATAAAGGTTGTCAGAATCTGGGGAGGATTCTGTGAGAAATTGTCCCGATTAAGGGATGTCTAGATCGGGGGATCTAGCAGGGCTCTAAGACACTTCCTTGCGTGAAGATGAAGTGTCGGCTCGATTACCTTTCTTGGAGGTAAAGGGAGAGAGCAAACCGATCTGGGTTGTGGGTCGGTATAGAAAACCAAAAGGGATTTGACTTTCAGCGTCTCTAATCTCTGACATCATGGAGATCAAGCACTTGTAATTGTAAAACACTTTTTGATCTTGATTGAATAAAGTTATTGATGTTTCTATTTTTGCGTATATTATTTTGGTTGCTCTTTGGTAGATCTTTGAAGGGGGTTTATTTCTCCAAGGAGAAATTTGCCCAGGAAAATGAGGTTTTTGACCTACCGCTGTGTGCTAGATAGCTAGTGTCGCGCAGTAGCTTCCTGAACTAGTTCTTCTAGACAAAATATTTTGAATTTTTAATTAACGCGTAAAACCTTATTCCCCCCCCCCCTCTAAGTTTGGCCACTAGATCTAATAAAATAGAATTCAATTCTCTTGTTGAAGAGGCATTGACCATGGAGGTTCCCGAAGCATGAATACTCCTCTCTCGAGGATTAGATTCACCTAAGCTTAAGTTTATCGACCAAACTTCTCATTCTCAAATCGCATCGCCTAAGAGTAGCTTTGTATTATGAACACTGCTATTAGATTTCACTCCAATTCAGAAGAGTTACATCATACTCTCTCGAGGGTTGCGTTCTACTCTTTTTACCTTTGAGTGGTTGATTTGTCTTATGAGACCCTCGACTAACTAAAGAATGAAAGCAAATATGAAACTATTATAGCCTCATAACAAATTAATCAAGGGTAAATCTTAAGCGTTTAAATAAAGAAAGAAATCCTAAATAATAAAAACATAACTTCATCTTTGGATCATCTCGGTCGAGTACTAATAGAGTTAGTTACTCATGAATGGAAGAATCATCAATATAAATGAAAGACATGGTAAAAAGGGTAGAGAGGTTAGGAGAAAGAGAAGCAAAATTGTATTTCATTGCTAAAAAATTACAAGAGAGTTGAATGATTATATGTAAAAGAAATTGCAAGCTACTGTAACTAGTGGAAAAGAGGGGTACAAGATTAAATAAACATCAAAACTAGTAAAGGAAATGCAAATTGTACTACAAATTTGATCCCTTGCTAACTGGAGGAGTGTGCTTTTTATAATTGAAATCTTTAGGTTACATGCCCCCAAGTCACGCCCCCCCCCCCCAGGTCATGCCCGTGACACAGGGGCATGTTTGGGGCGTGAAAACCAGGCGTAGAGCAAGCGCGATCTGGATTTAATGTGGCGTGTTATGGCTTGTTAACATTCCTGAGTCACGTATGTGAACAGGGGGTGTGTAAGCTCTTTTACGACTTCTAGTAATAATTTTTGGCGGGTCGGCATATAATAGACAATACTCGTAAAGTATATGGCCATGACCCTTGAAGGTCATGGGCGTGTTAAAGGCATTAGCATTGGGGAGCTGTTAGACTGGTCTGGAGGCATTTCATGGTTATGACCTAGAAGTCACGCATCGTGTCACGGGCGTGACTCTGTGTGTGTAACTTTAATTATGGTGGAAGGAAAACTCTGGATCAAGGCTCGAGCCCTGGGAATGACTCTTGTCACACCCCTAAGTCGCACTCATGACCCTGGGGCGTGTACTTTAGGTTTTTTGCAGAATTGCTCCCATTTTACTCTTGAACCTATTTTTATGCTCCTAACTGCTATAGGAAGCCCAGTTTGTCCTAAAAACACAAAAAAATGTATTTTAGGGTAAATCAGGTGCGATCTGGCTTTAATGTGGCATGTTATGACTTGGTCATGTCTATGAGTCATGCATATGACCAGGGGAGTGTAGGCTCTTTTGCGGCTTCTAGCGGGAGTTTTTGGCAAGTCCAAAGTGTAACAACTAATCCTCATGAAGTACATGGTTGTGACCCTTGAAGGTCATGAGCATGTCGAAGGTGTGAGCATTGGGGAGTTGTTGGACTGGTTTGGAGGCATTTTATGGGTATGACCTAGAAGTCATGCCCCTGGTCACGGGCGTGATTCTACGTATATAACTTTAATTAACATGGAAGGCAAAATCTAGATCGAGGCACGAGCCCTGGGCATGACCCTTATCATGCCCCTCAGTCACGCTCGTTTCCTTAGGGCATGTACTTTGGTCTTTTTGCAAAATTGCTCTCATTTTACTCATGAACCTGTCGTTTTGCTCCAAACTGCTATAGGCAGCCCAATTTGGAAACGGAAAAGAACATATTTTAGGGGAAAAGCAGGCGCGATCTAGCTTTAATGTGATGCGTTATGGCTTGGTCACATCCCTAAGTCACGCATGTGACCAGGGGGTGTGTAGGCTCTTTTGTAGCTTCTGGCGGGAATTTTTGGCAGGTCGGGTGTGTAATGGCCAATCCTCGTGAAGTACATAGGCGTGAACCTTGAAGTTCATAGGTGTGTTGAAGGCATGTGTGTTGGGGAGCTGTCATACTGGTCTGGAGTCATTTCATGGGTATGACCTGGAAGTCACGCCCCCTAGTCATGGGCATGTACCTTTAATTAATGTGGTGGGCGAAATCTAGATTGAGGCCCAAGCCCTAGGCGTGAGCCTTGTCATGCCTCTAAGTCACGCTCGTGACCCTGGGGCGTGTACTTTGGGCTTTTTGTAGAATTTCTCCCATTTTACTCTTGAACCTGTCTTTATTCTCCAAACTACCATAGGCAGCCCAGTTTGTCCTGAAAATGCAAAAGAACGTATTTTTAGGATATAATTTAGATCAAGCAAATATAAATTGATTATTTAACTAATAAAATACTAACTAAAATAAAGATAATTTAAGTTATATTAAATATCATAAAGTTATGATATAATGCGTTCTCAAGGGCTAGCATGAATGCAAGAGGGTGGGAGAACACTATTTTTGAGGTCGCGAACATAGCTTGGGAGACCTCTCTTCAGTGATAATGATCTCCCCTTAAGTAAGCTACTTTTTATTATTTTCTTCATGTAACATGATGTGTTATGAACTTGATCTAATTTGAGCTTTATAATTAATAAAATCAACCTCAATAAGTGGAGTTTCCATTTCGGGTATTCTTGGTCTTGTCATTCGTGCCAGCCCATCTCTCGTTTATTATTTCATGACTAGAAGTAACCATCCGCTTAACAGTTACCCCTACCCTTAATTTCGAATGATGTAAACATGTTTACACTTTTGACGTCAATAATGAGTTTGTTGGCAATATGCATATACATACTCAAGGTCAAAATTGGTGACAAGATATGCATATAGACCCAAATCCAACACATATTCTAATAATCACAATCACATAACATGTTGCACTTATGGTGAAACCTAGTAAACAATGACTGATCATACCAATAGATCCAATGATCTTTTATGTTCTTACAAGACCACTCAGACCTTTAGCCCACAATCACCAAGAAGCTAGTCTTTGCGCTCACCTCAGTGTATCAATGGGTAGAAACATAAATCATATCTACAGTTTAGGTAATATATGTATTCCAACATATTTCATAGTTGGGGTTACTCACCTAATTTCACAAGCATATCAATAATCACACAACTAACATTTCATTATAGGATATACCTCTAACATATCATATAATACTCAACTCATCAATCTACATCCATGACCAAGGGTATCTCATTACACTACAAAGAATCCCTACCATAATTCATTGTACATCTCATAATGTTCATACAAACCATAGTTTGCACTACTCTACCCATTATTAAAAATAAGAAAGACCAATGCAAATATTAAAGTAAAGCATCATATATACAGGTCCTAACATCAAGGATAAAAGGATCATTACCTTCTTTACCTTATATTCAACCATGGGAATTTTCATGGATTGATTCGCAATGATTGGAGGAAGTATCTCCAAGATCTTACAGTTTCAATCTCTGATTGTAATCCTATATCTCTAGTGGATTATCCTATTCTTCTATAAAAATCCCTCTACGCTTCTCTCTCAAATCGAAGACATATAAAAAGAAACGAAGAAATGGTGATTAACCCCCTCTTACATGAAATAACTCCCTCAAGATGCAACCCTAACCATCAAAAAAGTGATTCCCATGATCAAGGAATAAAACAAAGTATTTATAGGAGTCATGTCGCATACATGAGTTCGTACACGGCCGTGTACGTACACTCCATGGGCCAAAATATACTTTAGGAAAATGATCAAACATGGCTTGTCTTCAGGCATGAATATGGACATAAGAACTGACATAACCCGTGTCCAAAGGCTTGCAGACCATTATAAACACATCCCCAAGAAAAATTAAATTCCATGATCTATAACACAAGTGTGTTCTAGAGCGTGTAGACCTATTAGGATCTATATATAGCCATAAATGGCGAACATGTTGAGCCTTAGAAGTCTGGTTAGGTCTAGGGATATAGGTCTATGTACACCATCGTGTACTAGGTCATGCAATATGAAAAAAACCTATTTGAGTCTATGACCTCTCCACAATCAACTATACACACAGGTAAACCTATACAGGCACCGAACAATCACTGGGAAGTCACAACTAGAAAATTGGGGTGTTAGACTCTCTCGAGCTCGAGCAATGGAGGGGATTTCTAATCGATAGAGGGCCTTGAAGGAGATGAGGGGAGAGAAATAGAACTTATATATCTTAATTATAAAAGGGGACCCTAAAAGTTAATTAGCACCAATACTAGTACACCATCTCACCATGGAGATAAGGTGGAATACTTAAAAGGGGTGAAATGTCCACTCAGCTAGACTTAATTGGCAAAATCAAACCTAATTGACCCCATTATTAACAAATTGAGCTAGTCACACCATGCCTCATAACCAAGGATAGCTACACTCCCCCCCCCCCACCTAAATGTTGACTTTGTTCAACTAGGGTCAACCAAAAATTAACCATGGTTCAATTAATCCCAAAACCACTTTAGGAAATACCTTAACCCTACACTAGCCCAAAATCCCTTTTATTCAAACACTAACCTCACCTTGACTCAAATCCTATGACCATTGAGCCATGATTAGGGTAATTAATCCAAGTTAATGTTCAGAGTTTACTTAAGAGAAAATTATCCAAGAATGAAAATACTTCAAGGGGTGTATATGAAGACATTTATTGCCATATCCATCACTAGGAAGCTAATAGATACATCTAAAATGATTAGAAGCCAATAAGAGTGGACAAGGAGTCAACTAGCCAAAGCTATAGTTAGTTATGGAGGAAAGGGGTGGAAGATGGCGTCTCCCTCATCAGCCCATAAAAGCACCACTTACCCCTCTGTTAGCTCACACACTTCCCAAGAAACATTTTTAAGTAGAGAACTCGAGTGGAAGACCTCAGGAGGAGCAGAGAGCTTAAGTTCAACCAAGATATTCCATCCTAAACCCATTCCAGAAGAACACTCCCTTTTAAGGTGAAATTTCCTTCTCTTCATCTAATGTAACATTCCTAGAAGGATTTCAAATCGAAATTGAGCTCGATTGGGTTTTGATTTCACTTTATTTACTGGAGAATGGCCGTCAAAATGACCCTATAATTCCAACCGTCATCACCATCAATAGGTTTTCGAACTACCGCCATTGGGTAGCCCTCATCATGACAAAATAGTTATTGGTGGTGGCGAGGGGTGGTGATGATCGGACGGCGGTGGAGGAGCCCCAAAAGTTTTTAAGGTGGGATGAAATTATTGCTATTGGCTAGAGGTTGAAGACATCTTCACCACCGCCTGATTTCCTTAATTTTGCTGAGCTAATGATTGGTTGATCCCCACAATGGATCGATAGTGGATCTATTGTGAAAGCAAGTCACTTTATGATCTGTCATTTTTATGGCATTAGATCTGTTTTAACATCAGTTTTTTTCTTAATTCAAAGCTATAATTTCATTTCATTTAAATTTCTTTTATAGGCACCCAAGTACAAAACTTTAAATGGAATTTTAAGTTCCTTATGTGTTGAATCACACCAACTCTTCAACATGAACTTTGTAGATGTTGGTATGGGCTTTACAAAATGGCATAGTACATTTTCTGAGAATGAGTAGAACTCTTTGAATTAGTTTTTAAAGTGTGACATAAATAAAAGCACTCATTATATTTTGTGTATTTTACAGTAAATTCAACTAGGATAAATTTGAAATTTGGGATATATATTTTTTATGAGGTTATTAATGTTTATTTGAAGCCTTGGAATATTGGGAACACAATTTCATATAGCATGTTTCATAATTTGATTTATTTTGAGAAAATAAATTTTTGAAATGTTTTGACCTAAGTGAATGAAATAAATTCCCATTTTTATGGTACACTATTCATGTCATAACTAAATTTAGGATAAAACTTAAGGACACTTGGACATGATTTACTCTTGTTATGAATTGTATATTTAAATGATGTAGTTTAATTCATTTAATTATCACGCTTGGATACTATTGAAGTGTTTTGACTTTATGAATGAAATAAAATCCCAAATTTTTATCCAACATTATTTATGTCATGAATGACCCTAGGTTAAAATTAGAGGACCATTGGACATGATTTACTCTATTTATGAATTATACATTTAAATGATATAGTTTAATTCATTTAATTATCACACTTTGATATTATTGAAATGTTTTAACCTTAATGAATGAAATAAATCCCCAAATTTATATGGCATACTATTTATGTCATGTCTGACCTTGAGTTAATATTTGAAAACATTTGGATATGATTTACTCTTATTATGAATTAATCATTTAAATGATATTATTTAATTCATTTAATTGACACACTTTGGAATTATTTAAATTTTTACCATAGTAAATGAAATAAATTCCCAAATTTTTATGGTTCACTATTTATGTAATGACTGGCCTTGTGTTAAAATTTGAGGATATTTAGACATGATTTACTCTTGTTATGAATTATACATTAAATGATATAGTTTAATTCATTTAATTGTTACATTTGATACTATTGAACTGTTTTGACATTAGTGACTGAATTAAATTCTAAAAAAATTGTGAATGTATATTCCAAGTCATTATTAACTTATGTGTGAAAATTTGAGTGGATTCGATAAAGTATTATTCTTATTCATCAAAATCTGCCCCACGTACGTCCAAGTATCTCAAGAAGTATCATTTTATAGTGTTTGAATTTTATGATATGTTAATAACAAATTTACTTCAACATATGTTGGTGAAACTCTCTTTTAAGTCATCTAATTGGTGTCTAGGAAAGTGATAGGGGTGAGTAAGTTTCCCCCAAAAGGAATGTGATGTATACGGTACACAGTGCAACCAAAAACCTTACACTTATCTAGCTAATAAGCTACTTAAACTAGACATCACAATTACTAATAAGCATAATTGGTGTAGGTTGAATGTTATACTTGAACCCCGCATTTATGTCTGCTGTAGGCATGTGTATCTAAAGTGAAAATATAAATTGGTTAAGAGACCAATATTGAGATAAATGTCTGGTTCTAAAATAGTGGTGTGTCTAACCACTCTACCAAATAGAATACACTAACAGAGAGATTTGAGGGTTAGACCTTTAGGCTATTAGGTTGGGTTATCTTGTGGATATAATCCTGATGGGCAAGCTCTCTTAGCTTGTATCTAGTCTCTACTTATTGTAACATGATGTTAGATGGTAGTACATGTAAGGTCTAATACTGTATATTATGGCATGTGATTGTAGTGTGTCACCTACCTAGAAGTAGAATAGGTCAATCTGATGTTATCATCCGCCACGATGATAACGTTAGTGTGGTTTGCTACTGACTTAACAAGTGGACTGGGTAGGATATTAACTCGTAAGGGGTAATTAGTTTAAGTCATTTAGATAACATTGCATCACGTCATATTAAATTGTTTGCATACCTTATATTTATATCCTGATCATATAAGTCTATTTAGGCATTCTTATATGATCAATTTGTGTTATGATAAATCAAGATCCTTTGACTTATAAGTTTGTATGAGCATACTTATAATTTTAATTACTTTCTATGCCATTTCTTATTTCATGTTCATGTCACATTACTCTATTCTTACATGATAGTTTAAATATTGTACTTAACTAATACCCTTAACTTATAAGTTTGTATGCACACTCTTATAAGTTGAGTTATTTAAGCATTATATCTTGTAACTTGTTCATAATACAAGCTCTCTTTCTCTTCACTTTGCTTAATTATACAACCGTTTTTGCAAATTTCCCCTTCTCTCCACCCGGTGCTTTAGGATGTATCAGGGGAATGGAAGAGAATTCAATTAGTCAAATTGACTAACGATTTATTGAAACATATCTTTAGGAGCCTCCACAGCAGTTGGCCCATAGTGCCAACCCCAGCCAAAAGACCTTGATACGATGATGGGGTCCCAATAGTTACAACACCAATCTCGCTCCTGAAAAATGAGCAGAGAGATGTGAGCATTTTTTCCTGCTCCAAATATCTTGTTCTTGATTAAGGGCATGTCTTAGCCCTAGTTATTCAAGGGCATGTCTTTGCCCTAGTATTTTGCAGTAATCATGGACTTTATGTCATTATGTATATAAATGTGAATTAGGACTTTATCTTTGTCTCATGTACTTTATTTATAGGTTAGTCTTACAATGATGTAATGATGTCTTGCCTTATAGAGCATGCATCATGTAGTAGGAGTTAGTCTATTTGTTAATACTACCCGAATGACGACTACTCTGGGCATAAGAATTTTCTCGGTCGTGCACTATTATCGGGAGGTGTTCTTACAACTTAAGCATATAAACATTAACGTCGAGAGGGATCAGAGTGGTGAGGACATTAGTGAGCTAGCGATTGTTAGTCTTGTTGATGTGTACCTTTATAAAGTAGAAACACGCGGTTATTGATTCTTCTATTTTTATAGTAATACAAGAGACATTTCATACACAAGATTATTAATTTATTTTATTTTTATAGTAATATAAGAGACATTTTACCAGAGCTGCCATGCGATCACGATAATAACCAAATACGATGAAAATTATATTGTTAATAGTGCCTAGAGCGTAATTGAAAATCGAGCAATAATTAGAGTCCCGCGCTCTCGGGAAGGGGGCTGTGAGCGGATGAAATACTACTATCATTACGAGTGGTTGATGCAAGAATTATATTCAATATGGGCAGAGTATAAAATTATTCAATAAAATAAATTGACAAATATAACAAAAAAATTTCTATATTACATTAATATCACTCAATAATTTAAAACAGTTGAATAATTCGGAAAAAAATGATATCATTTACCTCAATTTGTTGTTCTTTATGAATAATTTGAATATCATCATTCATTTTAAATATTTTTAAAATTTCACACAATAACATAATAATGAACTTGTTTATATAAAAAAACTTTAAACAATTCATTTTGTTATAAAAATAAGCAACAATATAATAACGAACTTGTTTAAATAAAATAATAAACAACAACATAACAACAAACTTGTTTATAAAAAAAATATTAAAAACAACATAACAATAAATTTATTCATAATAAAAATAAACAGCAATATAACAATGAATTTGTTTATAATAAAAAAAGTAAACATCAATATAACAACAAACATATTTTAATGAAATTTTAAATAACAATATAACAATGATCTTATTTATAAAAAAAACATTCAAGCAATAACATATCAACCTTGTCTATAAAAAATAATATGTTGTTATTGATAAGAATTGAACTCTAGATCTTTAGATTAAAAAAAGACACTCTACCAATTATGCCAAAAAAGCTACTTTATCATAACTATTTTAAATATAATATATTATTTTATAACATATTTGTCATAATAAACTTGTTTTCTACTACTGAAGGATAATATTTTTAAAATTCAGTATTGGTGGGTGGTGGCCACCCAAGGACGAACCTAGCATAGGCCGAGGGTGGGTTTGGAACATCCCAAGTTTCCAATTTTTGAAAACAAGAGTTTTCTAGATGCTACCGCTAACGATAGCGCTATCGCCAAGAGATAGCATATCACGTGGTAGACGACCACATGTTATCAGGCGGCGAAGCGGCCGTAGAGCGGCGCTGACTGGGTCAAGCGGCCACTATTGGAGCTACTGCCCCACAATAGCATGTTACCGCTCGACGGTAACGAATTTAAAAATAATTGGCAAATTAAATTGAGCCATCCACGTGTTTTATCTTGGTAAACTTGTGGCTGAAATTAGGCCTGAGAGTATTTAGGGGCTGAGAGGTTGAGAACCTTTCATTCTCTCTTCTTCACTCTCTCTCTCTCTCTCTCTCTCTCTCTCTCTCTCTCTCTCTCTCTCTTCATCCTTGAATAAAAAAGGAAAGGAAGACTAAGGAGCTGGTTTTCAGCCCTTGGAAAAGATTTGGAAAGTCATTGAAGGAATTCTTGTGATTGGATTCGCGAGCTAAGGCTAGATCTGTGGAGAGGAAAGTGTTACGAACACTTCCATCCGAATCACTTGCAATTTCATGACTCTTAAGTGATCTACAAGGGTAATGATCTTCCTTCTTGGATAAGTGAAGTCCTTATTTGGCATCATTGCATGAAAACCTTAAAAGACTTTGTTTTCAAGGTAACTTGCAACCTAGAGGGGGGGTTGAATAGGTTTATTGATATCTTGTGACTTTCTTTAAGTTTCTTCTTTAAGTGCTTAGTGAGTTAACAGTTATCAGCTTTCAAGAACCTGCAATAAAGAAGCAACACAGAAAAACACACATAAAAATTATAGTGGTTCCCCATATTATGGGCACATCCAATCTCTTCCCACCTTTCTATCTTTCAGTTAGACAAGGCACTTCTCCAAAACTCAGCTCAAAGAGCATACACCTCAGATCCATCAGGATCTCTGAGTCTCCTCCAAGACTTATATCTCAAGCACTAGGCCCTACAAATCAATGATCAACAGATCACCTACCTCAGGACAAAGGCCCTACAACTCAGGATGGGAAGACAGCCCTACCTCAGATCCACAAAGGATCCCACCTCAGAGAGAATGACTCTCCTATAGATCAGGAACAAAGGCCCTACCTCAGATCTAAAGGATCCTACAGCTCAGGCACAAGTGCCCTACAACTCAATAAGAATGACTCACCTACCTCAGGCCCAAAGGCCCTACAGGACAGTGATCCAATGACCACTTACCTCAAATCAAAGCTCGATCCAACACTCAGAGAGTATAACTCGCCTACAGCTCAGGAAAATTTGCCCTACCTCAACCTAAAGTCCCTACAGCTCAGATCCAAAAGGATCCTACAGAAAAATGATGGTTTAATTAATTTTGACACAAGGAAATTTCTTTGTGTCAACTACTAGAGCTAAGTTATCTCAGCTCTGACTTTCCTCACAGCGGAAGAAAGAATTTCTTCAATAAATGGCTGCTTCTACTAGAGGTAACTCAGAATATTACTTCGGAACTTACTGTAGAAGACTGAAGAATAGCTAGGTCTTGAGTTCTTCAAACAGCTAACTGAACCTGCAGAAGACAGAAGGATCTCCTTTCTTTCTTTTTTAGAAGTATTTCTGATCTTGCTGTAGCAGAAGAAAATGCTACAGCTAACTGAACTTTTTTGTTCTACTGGAAGACTTCAAGCTTTTTCTCGACAGTAATGGCGAGGAAGATGAAGTCCAGCCGCTGTTTTTTGTTTTAGATAAAACCCTAAAAAAGTTGAGTTCAACATCTGAAGTTGTCCCTTTATATCTTCCGCCGATTAATGGCTCCAAGAAGCAGTGGGGACCAATTGCAGCAAACAATTACCCCTTACTTTAACAGAAGAAGATGTACAGTAGCTCACCTATAGTATTTATCGTGTTTTGTAGCTTTCCTGCACTTAATTTGAACTCTGTTGACTTGTTAACTTTGTTGACATCACCATTTATGGACTTAGCCAAAATCAAACATCTTTAGTATACGCGTTGAGTGAGTAAGCATCACTCAATGCTAAAACACTTAGACATAATTCTGTCACTAGGCGTTGAGTGAGCAACCCTCACTCAATGCCAAAACACTTAGAAAAATTTATCTATCATTAGTCGTTGAGTGAGCAACCTTCACTCAATGCCAAAACACTTAGAAAATATTTCAGTCATTAGGCGTTGAGTGGGTATGCTTCACTCAACGCCAAAACACTTAGATAAATTTTTTTGCATCTTGGCGTTGAGTGAGTAAGCGTTACTCAACGCCATACCACATAGAAATTATTCTAATCACTTGGCGTTGAGTGAGCAACCTTCACTCAACGCATTTGGACAGCCAATTTTCCTGCTTGGGAAGCGTTGAGTATTGCTTCTTCACTCAACGCTTTCAGCATTTATCAATTATATTGACATGGCATTGAGTGAGTAGACTTCACTCAATGCATCTATCCTTAGATAGTTTCTCAGTTGATTAGGCGTTGAGTGAATAGCCTTCACTCAACGCTTTTGTCCTTAGGCAAAATCCTATGTTGGAAACACAATATCTGACTTACAGGTTCAGTCAATACTTTTTATCACATGGCATTGAGTGTGCTTGCCTCACTCAATGTCTATGGACTTAGTCAAAATAACGACACAGATTTTCTATGGCTTTGACTGACTGAGCTATACTCAATTATGTTGTATGGCATTGAGTGAGTAGACTTCACTCAACGTCTGTGGACTTAACCACATTTCTGCCTGTTTCTTCTTAGGCTTTGACTATCTTATCCTATCTCATAGCATCTTGTTATATGGCGTTGAGTGAGTAGACTTCACTCAACGCTTTTGGACTTAACCATATTTTTAGCCTGATAATTATTTGGCTTTGACTATCCAAGCTATACTCGATGCTTTTACTCACCTGGCGTTGAGTGAGTAGACTATACTCAATGCCCGTGGACTTCGGCGATTTCCAGCCTATCCAACATCTTCCCTTGCATCTGGCATTGAGTGAACTGGCTTCACTCAGCCCCAATTGACTTCGATAGATTTTTGTCCCTCCACATCTTTACTTTGTGACTACCTGTCACATCACTTGGAATACATGTCCTATCAATGTTGCAAGGACTAACCTGCATGCATGAACTTAGACACACATCAAATACAACTTTATATATATCATTTACATTATTGACTTCTTCAAATCTAGGATATTGTGGGCAATGGACCCAACAATCTCCCCCTATTTGAAGAAGTCAAAAACCCTCAATCAATTGAGTTAGTGACATACACTAACATATGCAGAAGTAGAGCATTAACTTTGAAAATTTAAAAATAAGAGAAGTTTTAGTTACCACACTTCCTTGCATGCAGGGTGATCAATATCAGACCTGCTCCCCCGAAATTGCTGCTACCTAGTCTTGATCAATTTGATCATATACTTCTCATAGTTATAATACCACTTGTATCCTTCTCCTCATGTCCTATGATACCAGATCATATCCTTCTCCTCCCCCTTTTTGACTTCTATAAATAGTCAGGGAGGTTTTGATTTTCTGCTCCCCCTTTTTGAGTACATTAGCAGCAGTTGAACTACTTGAGAGTGCTGGAGTTATGATGGACTTGCTCCCCCTCAACTGAAGCATCATATATCATGTTTCTTGATAGACACTTTAGTCTACATCATCTGGATAGTACTTCTACCAGCATGATACCACTCAAGATATACAACTTGAAAATTTTATAATTCCCTGAAGTACTTGTCCACCTGCAAGAAATAGTATAACTTGCAACACCATGGGGAGCACCTGAAGCTATGCCAGGTTCAACATATCCAATTCAAACTTGAAGGTGTTGAACTTTGCTTCATCAAGTGGCTTAGTGAAGATGTCAGCCACTTGCTTGTCTGTATGGTCAAACTCAAGGTTGATATCTTCACATTCCACATGCTCCCTAATGAAATGATATCTTATCTCAATATGCTTAGTCCTGCTGTGTGAGACAGGATTCCTAGTAATTGAGATGGCACTTGTAGAATCATAATATAAGAAACTTCTACTTATTTGGAGGTTATAATACTGGATTTGATGTTGGATCCACAGCAACTGAGCACAGTAGCTACCTGCTAAAATGTACTCTAACTCTGTAGTGGAGATTGCAATACTTGTTTGCTTCTTGTAGCTCTAAGACACTAGTCTTCCTCCCAAGAATTTATAGGTGCCAGAAGTGCTCTTCCTGTCCTCTTTGCAGCCAGCAAAATCTGCATCTGAATAGCTAGTTAGTTCAAACTCCTCATTCCTAGGGTACAATAGGCCAAGATCTTGTATGCCCTTAAGATGCCTCAAAATCCTATTTATAGTTGAGTAGTGAGATTCTTTAGGGAAAGCCTGATACCTAGCACAAACACATGTAGTATACATGATGTTTGGCCTACTTGTAGTTAGATATAGAAGGGAGCCAATTATCCCTCTATACAAAGTTTTATCAACAGGTTTCCTTGCCTCATCTTTGCCTATAGGCATGCTTGAACCCATGGGAGTTTTCATGGTGGAGAAATTCTCCATTCCAAACTTCTTGATTAACTCCCTGATGAACTTAGAATGGGATATGGACAAGCCATCATCAATCTGTCTAACTTGGAGACCCAAGAAGAACTTAAGTTCACCCATACTGCTCATCTCAAACTTCCCTTGCATAAGTTTGGCAAACTTCCTGCAAAGTTTGTTATAAATAAATCCAAAGATAATGTCATCTACATATATCTGGACTAGGATGATCTTACCATTAGATTCTCTTAGGAATAGGTTCTTATCTATCTTCCCCCATAAGAATTTATTCTCAGTGAGGAAGCTAGACAAAGTCTCATACCATGCTTTGGGGGCCTGCTTTAGCCCATATAGAGCTTTCCTAAGTCTATAAACAAACTCAAGTGATTTAGGGATAACAAAACCTGGAGGCTGCTTAACATAGACTTCTTCTTTTAAGTCACCATTCAGGAAGGCTGACTTTACATCCATCTGGTAGAACTTGAATCCCTTATGTGCAGCATATGCAAAGAACAGTCTGATGACCTCCAGTATTACTATAGGGGCAAAGGTTTGATCAAAATAAATACCTTCCTCTTACATATACCCCTTAGCTACTAGTCTTTCCTTGTTCTTAATTATAATGCCATTTTCATCAAGTTTATTCCTGTAAATCCACTTGACTCTAATGATATTATGTCCTTGTGGTCTGGGAACTAGCTTTCAGACCTTGCATCTCTTAAACTGGTTCAGTTCCTCTTGCATAGCAATAATCCAGAACTAATCTATATTGGCCTCTTCAAATTTCTTTGGCTCAACCTGTGATAGGAAGCTTGATTATAGTGTAGTGTTGATACTTCTGCTCCTGGTCACTACTCCTTGGCTTGCATCACCAATGATCTAGTGTCTTGGATGATCCCTCAGATGCCTGATTGCTTGAGGCAATCTAGCTTCAGCTTCAGCTACAGGGGCAGCTTCTTGCTGATCTTCAACCACCTCTTTTGTGTCGTGTAGTCCATCTAATGGAATGTTTATTCCATCTTGGATAACTGGAGTTGCTTCATTAATGGTCAGCTTGTCCATCATCTGTTTAATACATATAGTACTAGAAGAGGAGCTTGGCAGCTCTCTGTTAATCATAGTAGACTCATCAAAGACTACATGAATGGATTCTTCTATAGCTTGGCTTTTCAAGTTGTAGATCCTATAGGCTTTGTTATGATTGATGTACCCAGAAAAAAATCCCATCAAAGGACTTGGTAGCAAACTTAGTCACATAGGATTTCCCATTATGAAGCACATAGCACTTATTACCAAAGATTTTGAGATAGCCACGGTTTGGTTTTCTGCCTTTCACGATCTCATAAGGAGTATTATTATGGCTCTTGGTGATAGAGGCCCTATTGAGGACATGACATGCAATATTCACTGTCTCAGCCCGGAAATATTCTGGGAGAGATGTATCACTCAATAATGTTCTTCCAGCCTCTATGAGAGTCTTATTCTTCCTATTAACAATCCCAATTTGCTAGGGAGTTCTTGGAGAAGAAAATTCTTGATGAATCCCTTTCTCTTCCCAGAACATTATCATGCTTTCAGACTGGAATTCAGTTCCATGGTCACTTCTGATTTTGACCACTGAATTGTTAAACTCATTCTGAATTTGCTTGACAAACTTGATAAAGATGTCAAGGGTTTCATTCTTTTTCTTGAGAAAGAACACCCAAGCAAACCTTGAATTATCATCAACCACCATAAGGGTGTAGACTTTCCTACCAAGACTATGAACTGGCATAGGACAAAACAAGTCCATATGCACGAGGTATAAACACCTCACAGAGTCTTTGGTCCTAATGCCCATGAAGGAGGCTTTAGTCTGCTTTCCCTTTTGGCATGCAGAGCAAATGCCTTCCTTGATGCACTTCATATTAGGACCAATCCTAACTAGCTCTTGACTAAAGAGATTGCCAATAGTCTTGTAATTCAAATGATCTAGCCTCTTGTGCCATTGGACACAATATGAGACTTTCTCATTTTCCACTAGACAAATAGGAGAGTCTATATATAGATAAAGAAAGTTTAATTCATAAACATTTCCACTCCTAGTGCCTATCAAGATGACATCTTGGTCAGTTGACCTCTTAATCTGGCACTCATCCTTGTGGAAGACAATAATATAACACCCCAAAATCCCAAAATGGAGTTCAATCTGGGCAACACGGCCTGGGATACGGGTGTGTCCCAGGGCGTGTCCTGCTATATTAACTCGAGTGTGAAGTTGGTCTCGAGTGTGTCTTGAGTGAGGCACATGGCCTGGGACACGGGCATGTTCAAGTCGTGTCCTTCTCTGTGCCGTCTCGAGTACTCGATGAAATGCACTCAACATTTGTCAAGAGGGTACACGGCCTGAGACACAGGCATTTCAGAGGGCGTGTCCTCCTTGGGTTTTGGCCAGGTTTGTGCAGCCTATTGAACACGGCTGGGTTCGGGCGTGTTCTAGGCACATGGCCTGTGACAAGGGCGTGTCACAGGGTCATGTCCTTCTCTTGTTTTGTCCAGGGCATTGAGGCCTGGTGAACACAGGCTAGACACGGGCATGTTTGAAGCCGTGTCAGGACACACGGCCTGTGACATGGGCATGTCACATGGCCATATCTTGTTCTGGGTAAGTCGGTTCGTGTGCCGCTTATAGTACAAGGCCTATGACACGGGCGTGTCACAAGCCATGTCAGCCCAAAAATAGATATTTCAGGGCGATTTGTGGCCGTTCATTTCCTTCAGATGGGATCTAAGGGTCCAAGCCTCTCCCTGCTGAGATAATTCCAGGACTTGAGAGTTATTTCTCATTCAAAGCTTGGCTATTCTCTTTCTAAAAGAATAGAGAGAAGGGAGAGCAAGGAGGAAGAAGAGAAGAGATCCGGCCGCCAGTGGAGCTTCAGCGTTTGGAATTGCGAGCCAAGTCCAGATTTGTGGAGGCGAGAGCGTTGCAGTGCTTGCTATCCGGTTAGAATTCCATGGCTCCCAAGAGATCGTCAAGGGTAACGACCTTCCTTCTTGGACATGTGAGGTCCTCGTTTTGGAATGTCTGTGGATTTCCCCCACCAAAAGGTGGCTGTTAAGGGATTTCCTTGGGTCGATTCATGTAATCCCTAGTCTTGCATATAGATCCGGAAGTGTGTAGTACGGAATAGGCATACTGTGTGAAGCCCGTCTGGACAGGTTAGTCTGGATTGGTGATGTTGCATCTTGTGCACCGGAGAAGACTCCGCGTATAAACGTGTGGTTTGTGGATTCAATGGTTGTGCCTGTGAAGGGTAGTAGCAGGAAGTACTGGAATGAAATTCCAGGAAAATACCCGCGTGATTCTTGTGATGTATGCCATGTTTGGGTGAGTTTGGGTGCAGAAAGTGAATTCTGTTGAACCCGCCAAGCGATCGCATGGAACGCTGGCATTATCTCCCCTTTTTGAATTGTGAAGCCAGTCCTTGGTGGATAGTATGGCTATTGTGAGCTATGAGCTCTTAAAAAGGCTTCGCGTCGAACGGAAAAAGGGAAAGCTGACTTGCGTCATGTTGGATGATTTGAGCAACGGAATTGGCTGAACCGGACCACGTAATGTCTGACCGACTGTTAGACCTAGTTTTTGGTCTCGTTAGAGCGCATAATGAGAGTCTTAGGCCTGCGCACCGTTAAGAATAAATGCTAAATATCGTTGGTTTTCGGTCCTTGAACGGTGGTGGGACCCTGGTTCGCCGGTACACTAATAATGTGCCCTGAGTGCACGGATCGTCGGGTCGCATGGCTTATGGTTGTGATATATTGATTTTGCGTGAGTGCACATTGTATGATATATCTGCTTGTGAAAAGCTATGCCTGTAGAGAAGGATACCACTGCCCCGGGAAAGGGGTAGGATCGTTATAAATTGGTCAGCTGAATGCTGACCGTTGCTTTGTTTGCCACCAAAATGTTGGGTTGTCCCTATGCAGGTGCTGGAGAGCCGAGGGGGAAATAAAGGATGGAAGCCCCTGCTGCTGCTATTGCTGCTGGTGCTAGCCCTCGAAGGCTGAGCAAAGGCTTTTGTTATGTTCATGTGTGGTCGGCCTGCGCGCCGATGTTTGTAATCCACACCTATAAAGCGTAACTGTAATGCCTTAAGGCCAAACACTTGAGTATGTGTTGTACATTCCTTCCTGTGTATATATAAATATTGTTCTTTATATATAGTGGACATTCATAGTTTGAGTTCAGTTTAACATTAAAAGCTTTCGCTAGCATGATCTGTGTTAGGATGCGTACATGTTTTGGTATTAACATGTGACCTCGCCGCCTGTTTGTGGCATATAGTGTGGGTCCCCGGCCGGACCTTCTATTATATGTTTTTTAACGGATGGAGTCATTACATTTTGGTATCAGCTTGTCTCGGTCTTCCTCTTTCGACTTCGTGATTGAATTCTTTTGTGGGGTGGCGAGCATGTGTAAGTGCGATTCGCTTTAACATTAATGAACTCTTGAATGTCCACTAAGGAATGTAAATACTCCTGTTTGATGAACCTGCGCGTTCCTATATGTTGTGATTGCTTGTGCAAGGTCGCTAAAGTGTGTCTTGTTCACCTATAGGTGACTCGTAGTGCTATTGGGCAATAAAATCCCCAGCATTCTGATGAGAGTGAGGCGCCAGTTGAGGTGCCCACACCTCCTTCTTCTGTGGAAATAGCCTGCTTAGTTGCTGAGGCGTTATTTGTCATGTTTCATGCACAACCTATTGGGCAACCGCAGCCAGCAGTGGTGCCAGAATTGGTTGCTGTAAGACCAGAACCTATTGAGGTTGTTGATCATCGAGCAGATGAGCGGCAGTTGAAGCATTTTATGAGTTTCAATCCTCCGACGTTTACGGGTGTGGGAACCCCAGTACAAGCGGAAGATTGTTTGTCGCGCATCAAGCGTATATTGACGGCGATAAAGACGGTGGAAGATCAGAAGGTCACCTTGGCCACCTTCTTGTTGGAAGGAGAGGCTCGGTTGTGGTAGGACGAGATAGAGTTGCATCATCTAGCGGGCAGACAATTAACACAAGTCTCGATTGAGGAGTTTTTGCGACTATTTTTGACAAAGCACCTACCAGCAGCATAACGCATTGCCATGGAAAATGAGTTCCAACGTCTAACGCAAGGTGAAAGTAGTGTGGATACTTACTTGCACGAGTTTACAAGGTTGGGCCGTTATGCGTGGTTTATCTTCGCTGACGAGCAACAGAAAACCAATAGGCTCTACAAAGGGTTGCGGGATGAGTTGAGATTCCTACTCTCGAGCTCGGTGAACCAAGGATTTCAGGCATTGATCGATACTGCTTGTACGCTGGAGAGTGATATGAAACAGGTGCAAGGAAAGAGTGTCTTATCTATGACTAAGTCTGAGTTCAAAGTGCCCCGTCCTGGAAAATCAAACTACCAAAAGTAGTGGAGCAAGAGGTCCAAATCATCTGGACAGACCCCTTCTTCAGTTGCGTCGGGAGCAACGTCAAAGCAAGAATCTCGTACCTGCTTTACATGTGGCAAAGTGGGAGACATAGCCCGTGATTGTCGGGTTGGTCCCCCAAAGGGGGAAAAGAAGACGGGAGAATCTTATGCTGAGAAGGGAAAAGCAGTGGTGGAGTCCTCTGCATCCACAGCGTAGCCCCGAGTCTACAATATTGGCCAGCAAGAGGCCATAAATCAAAGTGTCGTCGTCACAGGTATGATTTAAGATATTGATTGCTTTTTAAATTACATACCTTGTGTGTAGCTTGTGTATGATGTGTTTATCTTAGGCTTTGTCCTGATTCGGAACAACCCGGCGAGAACACTATTCGATACGGGTGCTTCGCATTCGTTTCTGTCTAAGGACTTCGTAGCTCGAATTAGAGTACCCAGTCATGTGACGAAAGATAGTGTTAAGGTGTTATTACCAAATGGTTGTGTGATGCTTGCGGATAGAGCTTGCGATGTGGCAGTTCAAATAGGAAGTCGGGATTTCGGCTTGAGCGCATCTGTGCTATCGATATCGGAATTTGATGTGATCTTTGGTATGGACTGGCTCTCGGAGCAGCGTGCCTTTATTGATTGCAATTCAAAGGAGATCACACTGGGCCAGAATACCGAGCTTGAGACTAAGTTCGCTGGTATGCGAGGAGTAGGCGGGACCTTGAAGTCTGCTCTCCAAGTCATCAATGTTGTTCGGAAGGGCGCGGAGTTATTCTTCACGCTTATTCAGGCTGTTGAGCCAAAGTCCAGTGTGATTGATGTTCCGATTGTGTTGGAGTTTGCTGATGTGTTTCCTAAGGATCTTCCTGGGTTACAACCCCAGCAGGAGATCGACTTCCTTATTGAGTTAATGTTAGGTGTGAAACCGTGGCCCGCTCGCCATATCGCATAGCGCCAAAGGAAATGGCAGAACTGAAAGTTCAATTGCAAGAGTTGCTGGAACAGGGTTATATACGCCTAAGTATGTCACCTTGGAGCGCACCTGTTCTATTTGTGAAAAAGAAGGACGGTATTTTACGGTTGTGTATTGATTATCATGAATTGAATAAGCTAACAGAGAAAAACAAGTGTCTGATTCCACTGATAGATGACTTGTTCTATCAGCTAGCAGGATCAACCGTCTATTCTAAATTGGATTTGAAATCTGGATATTACCAATTAAGGATTCGGGAAGGTGACATTCCCAAGACAACATTTGGAACATGTTACGGTCATTATGAGTTCATTGTAATGTTGTTTGGGCTATGTAATGCGCCATCGGTATTCATGGATCTAATGCACCGAACGTTCCGAGAGTACTTGGATCTGTTTGTGATCGTATTCATTGATGATATGTTGGTGTACTCTCAATTTGAAGCTGATCATGCAAACCATTTATGGTTGGTGTTGCATACCCTGAGAAGAAATAAGCTCTATGCTAAGTTCTCAAAGTGTGAGTTTTGGCTGTCGTCAGTGGCTTTTCTTTGCCACATGGTAAGTGGAGAGGGAAGTGCGGTGGATCCGGTAAAGATAAGTGCCATACGAGAGTGGCCAGTGTTGTCTTCGGTGGCCGAAGTCAGGAGTTTCCTTAGACTGGCAGGCTACTACAGACGTTTTGTGGAAAACTTCTCACGGATCGCTTTGCCTCTTACCACATTAACGAGGAATGATCAGAAGTTCGTGTGGACGCCGGAGTGCGTGCGAGCTTTTGAAGAGCTAAAGAGTCGTTTGACCACGGCCCCTGTTTTGACATCGCCATGTGGTACAAACAGCTATGAGATTTATAGTGATGCTTCAGGGAGCGGCTTAGGCTGTTTTTTCTGTAGTTTGGCAAGGTCATTGCTTATGGCTCATGCCATTTGAATGTGCATGAGCGAAATTATCCCTTCCACGACTTGGAGTTGGCGGCGGTGATCTTTGCACTAAAATTATGGCGGCACTATCTATATGGTGTAAAATTTGATATCTTTACAGATCATAAGAGCCTAAAATACCTACTGGATCATAAGGATCTCAATATGCGACAACGGAGGTGGATGGAGTTCCTCGGGGACTACACCTTTGATATCCATTATACTCCCGGGAAGGGAAATGTGGTCGCAGATTCCTTGAGTCGTAGGACTCTGGTAAGGCAAATTGGTTGTGGATGCTTGATAAGCGTCTGATCCAAGAGTTGGAAGCGTTAGAGATTTCTTGTGTTGACAAGAATTCAATATCCGATGCATGCTTGAACTGGACGGAGGTACAGTATGACCTTGCGGACAGGGTTCGACGAGCAACGGAGCTTGATGAAAGTCTCCAATGCTATGCAATGGATGGTTCAATTGACCAATTCTCCTGGGATGACGGCCTTTTTGAGGAAAAAGGGTCGTTTGTGCGTCCCAAGTATGGGTAAGTTGAGGGAAGAGTTGATGTATGAGGCTCACTTTACAAAGTACTCAATTCACTCAGGGAGCATAAAGATGTACAAGGACATGAAAAAGTTATTTTGGTGTCCAGGGTTAAAGAAAGACATAGCACAATATGTGGATAATTATCAAACATGTGCCTTGGTGAAGGTGGAATGCCAGAAGCCCGGAGGTTTCCTGAAGTCATTACCTATTTCAGAATTGAAGTTTGATGATATTTCAATGGATTTCGTGCACGGGTTACCGAGATATCAACGCGGGAACGATTCGGTTTGGGTGATCGTAGACCGGTTGACTAAAGTGGCTCCTTCCTACCGAACAAGACAGACGATTCAGTGGAAGTCTTGGCGAAGCTCTATGTTGAGCAGATGGTACGATTGCACAGTGTTCCCCGTATCATCGTAAGTGACCGTGATGGGATATTCACTTTGAATGATAGGAGGTTAATCCATCGGTTGTTGGGCACAAAGTTATCATACAATACGGCATTTAATCCCCCAAACAGATGGCCAGACTGAGAGGACAACCAGAATGATGGAGGACATGCTCCAAATGTGCGCCTTGGATTTTGAAAAGAGATGGGAAGATCACCTCTATATGGCAGAGTTTGCCTATAATAATAGCTACCAAGCGAGTATCGGTAAGGCACCGTTTGAAGCTTTGTATGGTCGAAAATGTCGTACACCGTTAGCTTGGGTGGAAATGGGCGAATCTAAACTATATGGTCATAAAGAAGTCGAAGAAGCTAATTCAATGATACGCTCTATTTGAGAGAGGCTATTGATAGCCCAAGATAAACAAGCCAAATACTATAACGCCAAGCACCAAAACGTTGAGTTTACTGTGGGCGATTGGGTCTATTTGAAGATCAAACCCTTCAAAGGTGTGTCCAGGATTCGGCATCTGAAAAAGTTAAGTCCGAGATATCTTGGTCTGTTTGAAGTGGTGGAGCGAGTTGGGGAAGCTGCCTATCGGCTAGCTCTTTCGGCAGAATTGAGTGGATTGCATGATGTATTCCACATCTCAGTGCTTCGAAAAGCTGTGAAACATCTAGCTCAAGTGATTGCAAACGATCGTGTACTGGTCGAATTTGGGCTAACAATGATGGTTAGGCCCATTCAGATCGAGGATAGAGCCAATAAACAGTTGTGGAGCAAGACAATCGGGATGGTCAAGGTCCGGTGGGACAACTGTGGCCGTGAGGAGCTAACATGGGATCGAGAGCAGACCATGCGGGCTGAGTTTCTCGAGTTGTTTGTGTAAATTGTGGTACATGTGTGTCAAGTTGTATTAAACTTTTGTGAAGTTATAACATCTTGATTGTTGTTTTTCCTTACTGTGTGCAAATTTCGGGACGAAATTTATTGTAAGGAGGGGAGGGTTGTAACACCCCAAAATCCCAAAATTGAGTTCAGGCTGGGCAACACGTCCTGGGACACAGGCGTGTCCTACTCTGTTTACTCGAGTGTGAAGTTAGTCTCGAGTGTGTCTTGAGTGAGGCACACGGCCGAGGATACGGGCGTGTCCCAAACAGTATCCTCTGTGTCGTCTCGAGTACTCTAAGAAATGCACTCGACGTTTGTTGAGAGGGTACACGTCCTGAGACACGGGCATGTCAGAAGGCGTGTCCTCCTCGGGTTTTGGCCAGGTTTGTGCGGCCTATTGAACACGGCTGGCTCGGGCGTGTTCTAGGCACACGGCCTGTGACACAGGCATGTCACAGGGCCGTTTCCTTCTCTAGCTTTGTCCAGGGCATTGAGTCCAAGTGAACACGGGCTAGACACGGGCGTGTCTGAAGCTGTGTCAGGACACACGGCCTGTGACACAGGCGTGTCACATGGTCGTGTCCTGTTCTGGGTAAGTCGGTTTGTATGCCGCTTATAGTACACGGCCTGTGATACGGGCGTATCACAAGCCGTGTCAGCCCAAAAATATATATTTCAGGGCGATTTGTGGTGTTCATTTCCTTCAGATTGGATCTAAGGGTCCAAGCTTCTCCCTGTTGAGATAAGTTCAGGACTTGAGAGTTATTTCTCATTCAAAGCTTGGTTATTATCTTTCTAAAAGAATAGAGAGAAGGGAGAGCAAGGAGGAAGAAGAGAAGAGATCCGGCCGCTGGTGGAGCTTCAGCATTCGGAACTGTAAGCCGAGTCCAGATTTGTGGAGGCGAGAGCGTTGCGGTGCTTGCTATCCAGCTAGAATTCCATGGCTCCCAAGAGATCGTTAAGGGTAACGATCTTCCTTATTGGACATGTGAAGTCCTCGTTTTGGCATGTATGTGGATTTCCCCCACCAAAAGGTGGATATTGAGGGATTTCCTTGGGTCGATTCATGTAATCCCCAGTTTTGCATATAGATTCAAAAGTGTGTAGTACGGTATAGGCATGTTATGTGAAGCCCATCTGGACAGGTTGGTTTGGATTGGTGATGGTGCATCTTGCGCACCGGAGAAGACACCGCATATAAATGTGCGGTTTGAGGAGTCAATGGGTTGTGCCTGTGAAGGGTAGTAGAAGAAAGTATTGGAATGAAATTCCAGGAAAATACCCGCGTGATTCTTGTGTTGTATGCCATGTTTGGGTGAGTCTGGGTGCAGAAAGTGAGTTCTGCTGAACCCGCTAAGCGACTGCGTGGAACGCTGGCATTATCTCCCCTTTTTGAATTGTGAAGCCATTTCTTGGTGGACAGTATGGCTATTGTGAGCTGCGAGCTCTTAAAAAGGCTTCGTGCGGAACGGATAAGGGGAAGCTGACCTGCGTCATGTTGGACGATTTGAGCAATGGGATCGGTTGAACCGGACCGCATTTTGTCTGTCCGACTGGTAGGCCTAGTTATTGTTCTCGTTGGAGTGCATAATAAGAGTCTTAGGCATGTGCACCGTTAAGACTATATGCTCAATACCGTTGGTTTCGGACTTTGAATGGTGGTGGGACCCTGGTTCGTCGGTGCACCAATAATGTGCCCTGAGTGCACGGATCGTCAGGCTGCATGGCTGACGGTTGTGATATGTTGATTGTGTGTAAGTGCACATGGTATGATATATCTGCTTGTGAAAAGCTATGCCTGCAGGTAAGGATACCACTGTCCTGGGAAAGGGGTAGGGTCGTTATAAATTGGTCAGCTGAATGCTGACCATTGCTTTATTTGCCACAAAAATGGTGGGTTGTCCTTGTGCAGGTGCTGGAGAGCCGAGTGAGAAATAAAGGGTTGAAGCCCCTGCTGATGCTGCTGCTGTCGCTGGCCCTCAAAGGCTAAGCAAAGGCTTTTGTTATGTTCATGTGTGGCCGGCCTGCCGCGCCGATGTTTGTAATCCACACTTGTAAAGCGTAATTGTAAGGCCTTAAGGCCAAACACTTGAGTATGTGTTGTACATTCCTTCGTGTGTATATATAAATGTGATTTTTTATATATAGTGGACATTCATGGTTTGAGTTCAATTTAACATTAAAAGCTTCCGCTAGCATGCTCTGTGTTAGGATGCGTACCTATTTTGGTATTAACCTGTGAGCTCGTCGCCTGTTTGTGGTATAGAGTGTGGGGCCCTGGCCAGACCTTCTATTATATGTTATTTAACTGATAGAGTCATATATTTTGGTATCATCTTGTCTCAGTCTTACTCTTTCTACTTCGTGGTCGAATTCTTTTGTGAGGTGGTGAGCACGTGTAAGTGTGATCCGCTTTAACATTAATGAACTCTTGAATGTCCACTAAGGAATGTAAATACTCCTGTTTGAGGAACCTGCGCGTTCCTATATTGTTGTGATTATTTGTGCAATGTCACTAAAGTGTGTCTTGTTCACCTATAGGTGACTCATAGTGTTGTTGGGCAATCGGAGCCCCAGCATTCTGATGAGAGTGCAATACCAGATGAGCTGCCCACACCTCCTTCTACGGAAACAACTCACTTAGTTGTTGAGGCATTATTTGCCATGTTTCATGCACATCCTATTGGGCAAGCGCAGCTGGCAGTGGTGCCAGAACGGGTTGCTGTAAAACCAGAACCTGTTGAGGCTTTTGATCCTCGAGCAGATGAGCGACAGTTGAAGCATTTTATGAGTTTCAATCCTTCGACATTTACGGGTGTGGGAACCCCAGTAGCGTCAGCTAGAGCGGAGCCGTGACATTGTCACGTTGGATCGGCTAGGGGCGTTAAAAATACCACTTTGTAACGCCTCCATCCGTCATATGGAATATAACAGAGGGTCCGACCGGGGCCCCACGCCATATTTCACTGACAGACAGTGGAATCACGTGTGAATACCAAAATACTTTCTACTCGCATCTTAACTCAGAGCATTCTAGCGGAAGTTTAAAGCTTAAGAGAACTCATTCAACGAATGTCCACTAAACATATAAATGACACATTTATATATTACACCAGGAATGTATACAAACACACAAACGCTCACGGTCTTAAGGACTTACTTGTTCCTCTTTACAAAAGGTGGTTTCATACATCGACACACAGGTCGACCACACATGAAATCCAATTCTTTGCACGGCCTTCAAGGGCCTACAAGCAGCAGCAGCAAGGAATTCAGCCCGCTCAATCCAGTCTGCCCGTAACACCTGCATATTGACGTCCACCCTACGGGTGATAAACAAATCAACGGTCAGCTTTCAGCTGACCAATTATAACGACCCTACCCCTTACCCGGGTTAGTGGTTCCTTCCCTGCATGCATTGCAATCACAATATATATATATATATATATATATATATATCACAACAATTGTACTCAGGCACAACCACATCACGAAACGTCGGTCTTCGTGCCAGACGCTCCGTGCACTCAGGACACGCTTACAGTGTATCGAAATCCTCCAGGTCCCACCACTGATCAGAGGTTCTTAACTTGTTGGCGATGGATCATTAGTCTACTACAGCGCGCAGACTGGAGACCCTCTCACCCATCCCATTCAGAGGTGGTAACCTCACGACAATACTTGAGCATTCCAGATCAACCTACACACGTAGTGTAACAAGCCGGGGAAATCGCCCCCTCTGCATTTCCACTAATCGACCGCTCACAACACAGGTACATAGTACCTCTAGATCGACCTACCACAGTAGTGTAACAAGCCGGGGAAATCGCACTCTGCATTGCCACCAATCGACCTCTCATAACATAGCACCGCTTTCCGATTCAGCTCACAGCTCATGCAGAGCGCACAAACCAAGCAACTCACAAGCATCCTCACAAACACCGCAACCTACGTGTTACATACACGAAGTCTTTTCCGGTTCATAATATAAACATCACCAATCCAGACTAACCGTCTGGATGGGATTCACACAGCATGCCTATTTCGTACTAATCATTTCCGAATCTAGATGCAGACTCAACTGGGGATATAACCTATCAATCCGCTGGAATAGCTTACGCTTTCCACCTCTTGGTGGAGGATTCCATGTACATGCATAAAGGAGGACTTCACTTGTCCAAGAAGGAGATCGTTACCCTTGACGATCGCTTTGGAGCCATGGAGAAACTAGCCGGTTGGAAAGCACCGCAGCGGTCTTGCCTCCACAACGCTGAACTCGGATCTCGATTCGGATCGCTGAAACTCCACCGGCGGACGGAAACCTTCCCCTTCTTCCTTCCTTGCTCTCCTCTCTCTCTTCTCTTTAGAAATAGAATGGCCAACATAAAATGAGAGTTTATCTCTCACTCCTCGGGCTTATAATAGCAGAAAGGAACTTGAACCACAGGATCCAAATAGAAGGAAATGAACGGCCGCGATTCGCTTGGAAAAGCATCTTTTCAGGGCTGACACAGCATGTAACATGCCCGTGTCACAGGTCGTGTCCCTTAAGTGGCACACAACCAACTCAAACCAGATAAGGACACGGGCTGACACATGCCTGTGTCAACTCCTAGCATGCCCGTGTCAACCAGTACATGCCCGTGTTGAGGGGCGTATCCCTCAATCGACACAGGACCACCCATCCCGAAAAAGACACGGGCCCCCAACACGGTCGTGTTCACTTTGACATGCCTGTGTCGACCACTACACGCCCGTGCTGCTGACTGTGACCTTCAGTCGGCACCGCTAGGCACAAACCGAGAACAACACGGGTATTTGACACGCCCATATCACCAATAGGCACGCCCGTGTCAGCACTGAATCATACCCGTGTTTCCAGCTTGTGTACCACACTTGACACAGCCAAGCTACCTACCCGAGCAGAACATTCCCTGGGAAACGCCCGTGTCCCAAGCCGTGTTTCCTCTCAAAGATCGTCGACCACATTTTCGTCGAGAACTCGCGATATACAGTGAAGTACACACCCTGGGACACGCCCTTATCCCAGGTCGTGTGCCTCACTCGAGACACACTCGAGGCCCACTCGAGTCCTACTCGAGACCCACTCGAGTACCCAGAGCTAGGCATGCCCTGGGACACGCCCGTGTCCCAGGCCGTGTTACCCAGCCTGAACTCTAAATTGGGATTTGGGGTGTTACAAAAGTAGCGTGGATACTTACTTGCAAGAGTTTATAAGGTTGGGCAGTTATGTGGGGTCTATCTTCGCTGATGAGCAACGGAAAACCAATAGGTTCTACGAAGGGTTGCGGGATGAGTTGAGATTCCTGTTCTCGAGCTCAGTGAACCAAGGATTTCAGGCGTTTGTTGATACAACTTGTGCGTTGAAGAGTGATATGAAATGGGTGCAAGGAAAGAGGAACTTGGCTATGATGAAGTCTGAGTTCAAAGTGCCCCGTCATAGAAAATCAAACTACCAAAAGAAGTGGAGCAATAGGTCCAAATCATCTAAACAGGCCCCTTCTTCAGTTGCGTCGGGAGCAACGTCAAAGCAAGAATCTCGTACCTGCTTTACGTGTGGCAAAGTGGGACATATAGCCTGTGATTGTTGGGTTGGTCCCCCAAAGGGGGAAAATAAGACTGGAGCGTCTTATGCTGAGAAGGGAAAAGTAGTGGTGGAGTCCTCTGCATCCCAGGCGCAGCCCCGAGTCTATAATCTTGTCCAGCAAGAGGCCATAAAGCAAAGTGACGTCGTCACAGGTACGATTTAAGATATTGATTGCTTTTTATATTGCAAACCTTGTGTGTAGCTTGTGTATGATGTGTTTATCTTAGGCTTTGTCCTGATTTGAAACAACCCGGCGAGAGCACTATTCGATACGGTTGCTTCGCATTCATTTCTGTCTAAGGACTTTATAGCTCTAATTGGAGTACCTAGTCATGTGACGACAGATAGTGTTAAGGTGTTATTACCGAATGGATGTGTGATGCTTGCGGATAGAGCTTGCGATGTGGAAATTCAAATAGGAAGTCGGGATTTCGGCTTGGGCGCATCTGTGCTACCGATATTGGAATTTGATGTGATCTTTGGTATGGACTGGCTCTCGGAGCAGCGTGCCTTTATTGATTGCAATTCAAATGAGATCACACTATGCCAGAATACCGAGCTTGAGACTAAGTTTGCTGGTATGCGAGGAGTAGGCGGGACCTTGATGTCTGCTCTCCAAGTCGTCAATGCTGTTTTGAAGGGTGTGAAGTTATTCTTCACGCTTATTCAGGCTGTTGAGCCAAAGGGCAGTGTGATTGATGTTCTGATTGTGTCGGAGTTTGATGATGTATTTCCTAAGGATCTTCCTGGGTTACCACCCCAGTGGGAGATCGACTTCTCTATTGAGTTGGTGCCAGGTGCGAAACTTGTGGACCGCTCGCCATATCGCGTAGCGCCAAAGGAAATGGCAGAACTGAAAGTTTAATTGTAAGAGTTGCTGGAATAGGGTTATATACGCCCAAGTATGTCACCTTGGAGCGCACTTGTTCTATTTGTGATAAAGAAGGACGGTAGTTTACGGTTGTGTATTGATTATCGTGAATTGAATAAGCTGACAGAGAAAAACAAGTGTCTGATTCCACTGATAGATGACTTGTTCGATCAGCTAGCGGGATCAACCGTCTATTCTAAATTGGATTTGAAACCTGGATATTACCAATTAAGGATTCAGGAAGGTGACATTCCCAAGAAAGCATTTGGAACATGTTATGGTCATTATAAGTTCACTGTAATATCGTTTGGGCTATGTAATGCGCCATCAGTATTCATGGATCTAATACACCGAACGTTCCGAGAGTACTTGGATCTGTTTGTGATCGTATTCATTGATGATATTTTGGTGTACTCTCAATCTGAAGCTGATCATGCGAACCATTTACGGTTGGTGTTGCATACCCTGAGGAGAAATAAGCTCTATGCCAAGTTCTCAAAGTGTGAGTTTTGGCTGTCGTCAGTGGCTTTTCTTGGCCACATGGTAAGTGGAGAGGGCTTAGTGGTGGATCCGGAAAAGATAAGTGCCATACGAGAGTGGTTAGTGTTGTCTTTGGTGGCCGAAGTCAGGAATTTCCTTGGACTGGCAGTCTACTACAGACGTTTTGTGGAAAACTTCTCACGGATCGCTTTGCCTCTTACCACATTAACAAGGAAGGATCAAAAGTTCGTGTGGACGCCGGAGTGCGTGCGAGCTTTTGAAGAGATAAAGAGTCGTTTGACCACGGCGCCTTTTGAAATCGCCATGTGGTACAGATGTCTATGAGATTTACAGTGATGCTTCAAGGAGCGGCTTAGGCTGCATTCTTCTACTGTTTGGCAAGGTGATTTCTTATGGCTCATGTCATTTGAAAGTGTATGAGCGGAATTATCCTGTCCACAACTTGGAGTTGGCGGCGGTGATATTTTCACTAAAATTGTGGTGGCACTATCTATATGGTGTAAAATTTGATATCTTTACAGATCATAAGAGCCTAAAATACTTATTGGATCAGAAGGATCTCAATATGCGACAACGGAGGTGGATGGAGTTCCTCAGGGACTACACATTTGATATCCATTATACTCCCAGGAAGGAAAACGTGGTCATAGATGCCTTGAGTCGTAGGACTCTGGTAAGGGAAAAATTTGTTGTGGATGCATGATAAGCATCTGATCCAGGAGTTGGAAGCGTTAGAGATTTCTTGTGTTGACAATAATTCCACAGCCGATGCATGCTTTAACTGGATGGAGGTACAGTATGACCTTGCAGACAGAGTTTTGCGAGCAACAGAGCTTGATGAAAGTCTCCAACGCTATGAAATGGATGGTTAAAATGACTAATTCCCCTGGGATGACAGCCTTTTAAGGAAAAAAGGGTTGTTTATGTGTCCCAAAGTTGAGGGAAGAGTTGATGTATGAGGCTCACTTTAAAAATACACAATTCACCCAGGGAGCACAAAGATGTACAAGGACATGAAAAAGTTGTTCTGGTGGCCAAGGTTAAAGAAAGACATAGCACAGTATGTGGCTAATTGTCAAACTTGTGCCTTGGTGAATGCGGAATGCCAGAAGCCCGAAGGTTTCCTGAAGTCGCTACCTATTCCAAAATGGAAGTTTGATGATATTTCAATGGATTTCGTGCACGGGTTACCGAGATCTCAATGCGGGAACGATTCAGTTTGGGTAATCGTAGACCGGTTGACTAAAGTGGCTCACTTCCTACCGAACAAGAGGGACGATTCAGTGGAATTCTTGGCGAAGCTCTATGTTGAGTAGATGGTACGATTGCATGGTGTTCCCCATAGCATCGTAAGTGACTGTGATTGGCAATTCACTTCGAATGATTGGAGGCTAATCCATCGGTTGTTGGGCACAAAGTTATCATACAGTATGAACTTTCATCCCCAAACGGATGGCTAGACTGAGACGACCAACAGAACGATGGAGGACATGATCCGAAAGTGCGCCTTGGATTTTGGAAAGAGATGGGAAGATCACCTATATATGGCAGAGTTTGCCTATAATAATAGCTACCAAACGAGTATTGGTATGGCACCGTTTGAAGCTTTGTATGGTCGGAAATACCGTACACCATTAGCTTGGGCAAAAACGATCGAATCTAAACTATATGGGCATAAAGAAGTCGAAGAAGCTAATTCGACGATACGCTCTATTCGGGAGAGGCTAGTGATAGCCCAAGATAGAAAAGCCAAATACTATAACGCCAAGCACCGAAACGTTGAGTTTGCGGTGGGCGATTAGGTCTATTTGAAGATATCTTGGTGTCTATTTGAAGACACCCTTCAAAGGTGTGTCAAGGATTCGGCGTCTGAAAAAGTTAAGTCTGAGATATCTTGGTCTGTTTTAAGTGGTGGAGCGAGTTGGGGAAGCTGCCTATCGGCTAGCTCTTTCGGCAGAATTGAGTGGATTTCATGATGTGTTCCACATCTCAGTGCTTCGAAAAGCTGTGAAAGATCCAGCTCAAGTGATTGCAAACGATCGTGTACTGGTCGAAATTGGGCTAACAATGAAGGTTAGGCCCATTCGGATCGAGGATAGAGCTGATAAATAGTTGCGGAGCAAGACAATCGGGATGGTCAAGGTCCGGTGGGACAACTGTGGTCGTGAGGAGCTAACATGGGATCGAGAGCAGACTATGCGGGCTGAGTTTCCCGAGTTGTTTGTGTAAACTGTGGTACATGTGTGTCACGTTGTATTAAACTTTTGTGAAGTTATAACTTCTTGATTGTTGTTTTTCCTTACTGTGTGCAAATTTCGGGACGAAATAAATTGTAAGGAGGGGAGGGTTGTAACACCCCAAAATTGCAAAATGGAGTTCAGGCTGGGCAACATGGCCTGGGACACAGGCGTGTCCCTGGGCGTGTCCTGCTCTGTTTACTCGAGTGTGAAGTTGGTCTCAAGTGTGTCTTCAGTGAGGCACACGGCCTGGGACACGGATGTGTCCTAAGTCATGCCCTTCTCTGTTTCATCTCGAGTACTCGATGAAATGCACTAGAACGTTTGTCAAGAGGGTACACGGCCTTAGACACGAGCGTGTCAGAGGGTGTGTCGTCCTCGGGTTTTGGCCACATTTGTGCAGCCTATTGAACACGGCTGGGCTCAGGCGTGTTCTAGGCACACGGCCTGTGACACGGGCGTGTCATAGGGCCGTGTCCTTCTCTGGTTTTGTCCAGGGCATTGAGGCCTAGTGAACACGGGCTAAACATGGGCTTGTTTGAATCTGTGTTAGGACACACGGCCTGTGACACGGGCATATCACATGGCTGTATCCTGTTCTGGGTAAGTCAGTTCGTGTGCCGCTTATAGTACACGGCCTGTGACACGGGCATGTCACAAGCCATGTCAGACAAAAAATAGATATTTCAGGGCGATTTGTGGTCGTTCATTTCCTTCAGATGGGATCTAAGGGTCCAAGCTTCTCCTTGCTAAGATAAGTCCAGGACTTGAGAGTAATTTCTCATTCAAAGCTTGGCAATTCTCTTTCTAAAAGAATAGAGAGAAGGGAGAGCAAGGAGGAATAAGAGAAGAGATTCGGCCGCCGGTGGAGCTTTAGCGTTCAAAATTGCAAGCCGAGTCCAGATTTGTGGAGGCGAGAGTGTTACGGTGCTTTCTATCCGGCTAGAATTCCATGGCTCCCAAGAGATCGTCAAGGGTTACGATCTTCCTTCTTGGACATGTGAAGTCCTCATTTTGGCATATTTGTGGATTTCCCCCCACCAAAAGGTGGTTGTTGAGGGATTTCCTTGGGTTGACTCATGTAATCCCCAGTCTTACATATAGATCCGGAAGTGTGTAGTACGGAATAGGCATGTTGTGTGAAGCCCATCTGGACAGGTTGGTCTGGATTGGTGATGTTGCATCTTGCGCACCGGAGAAGACTCTGCGTATAAACGTGTGGTTTGTGGAGTCAAAGGGTTGTGCATGTGAAGGGTAGTAGTAAGAAGTACTTGAATGAAATTCCAGGAAAATACCTGCGTGATTCTTGTGTTGTATGCCATGTTTGGGTGAGTTTGGGTGCAGAAAGTGATTTTTGCTGAACCCGCAAAGCAACGGGATTGGCTGAACCGAACTGCGTTATGTCTGACAGACTGGTAGACCTAGTTATTGGTCTCACTGGAGCGCATAATGAGAGTCTTAGGGCTGCGCGCTGTTAATACTAAATGCTCAATACCATTGGTTTTCGGTCCTTGAACGGTGGTGGGAGCCTGGTTTGCCGGTACACCAATAATGTGCCCTGAGTGCACGGATCGTCGGGCCGCGTGGCTGAAGGTTATAATATGTTGATTGTGCGTGAGTGCACATTGTATGATATATCTGCTTGTGTAAAGCTATGCCTGCAGGGAAGGATACCACTGCCCTGGGAAAGGGATAGGGTCGTTATAAATTGGTCAGCTGAATGCTGACCATTGCTTTGTTTGCCACCAAAATGGTGGGGTTTCCCTGTGCAGGTGCTGGAGAGCTGAGCGGGAAATAAAGGGCTGAAGCCCCTGCTGCTGTTGCTACTCCTGGCCCTCGAATGCTGAGCAAAGTCTTTTGTTATGTTCATGTGTGGCCGGCCTGCGCGCCGATGTTTGTAGCCTACACCTATAAAGCGTAAATGTAAGGCCTTAATGCCAAACACTTGAGTATGTGTTGTACATTCCTTCGTGTGTATATATAAATGTGGTTCTTTATATATAGTGGACATTCATGGTTTGAGTTCAGTTTAACATTAAAAGCTTCCGCTAGCATGCTCTGTGTTAGGATGCGTACCTGTTTTGGTATTAATATGTGACCTCGCCGCCTGTTTGTAGCATATAGTGTGGGGCCCCGGCCAGACCTTCTATTATATGTTATTTAATGGGTGGAGTCGTTATAAATAACATAGCCAAGATCAGAAGGTTGGCTTATGCTTATGAGGCTGTGTTGCAACCCTTCAACATAAGCCACTTTTGTGATGGTGACTATGTCATAGGTAATCTTACCATAACGTCTAGTCACCCCTCTATCTGAACCACCAAAGATAACTTTGGGTCCATCTTTCACTGGAGTTTACTCCTTCAAGTTTCTCCTTGTCCCAGTCAAGTGCCTGGAACAACCACTATCCAAGTACCATATAGGGGTATGGCCACTTGAACAAACCCTCATCACACAATTTACATTACCTTAAGACCCCAATTTCTATTGGGTCCTAGGTGCATATTAGTCTTATAATGAACTTTTCTACCAGCAGCATTTCTGACTGGTAGACTCATTGTTGCTCTTGGCACATTTGGATTGTGCCAGCAGTCTACAGCAAAGTGGCCCACTTTGTCACAGCACAAATATTCGTGAATGTTGTATCTTCTCTTCTGTGCAGGCCTAGTAGTTTGTTCAACTGCTGGATGAACAGTAGGAAGAGGAGCATCAACCTTCTTCTGATTCCTTTTAGTAAGGATCTGACTAAAGGTATGTCTTCTAGCTGGCCTGTTTTGTATGCTCTGAGTGCCAACAACAGCAAGCTTCTTTTCAGAAAGCATGCTTCTGATAGCATCAGACATAGCCAAACAAGGCTTACTGGAGGACTGACCCTTGGTCTGAGTCTTTTTTGAATGGTCCTGAACCTTTGTTACAGCCATATTCTTGAGAGTGGGGGCTGAAGCACAAAAGACAAATGGTCCATGATGGGCCATTCGAATTTCTTCATAAGTAGCTTTAAAGGCACTCACTTTGCTATACATTCCACCGTTGTTGTGAACATCTTTGTTCACACTGGTGGATCTGTCATTCATCTAGTGACCAAAGATGCTTTCTTGGTCATACCTATTTGAAGGCAACTGAACTTTCCTTAAAGAAATGGGAGGATTGGAAGCAAGAGACTGAGTTGGAGCTAGAACTTTGCCTTTCCCTTTGAAAGGAGCAACACTTGTGCTTCCCTGGAATCCAAACTCCTTCTTACCCTTCTAAGAGGAGGAGTCTATCAAGGGTAACACAGTGCATGGCTTAGAATAGCTAACCACTATTCTTTTATCCCTCCCTAGCCTCTCTACAAGATCCCTGATGGGACTGTTCTTGTATTTTATGGAGCATATCTGGATGTTATTCAAGACCCTAAGTTGGCTAAGTTCCCTTTCCTTCTGATCCAGTAAAGATGTTATTTCAATCAGCTGGGAATCAGCCAGCTGCAAAGAGGTAATCTCCAAAGCTTGCTTCTTAGACAACTTCTTGCACTTCTTGAAGGCATTCAGAAGTTCTTCATACCTTTTAATCAATTGATTGACATCACCTTCTGATTCAGAATCATCTTCACCACTAGGTGAATAGGTTTCTGTACAGGGACTAGTCTCATATCCAGACTCAGATGATGTACTTGATAGAGATTTTATTTTCCTTTGACCAGGCAGATCCTTGCTAGTTTCCTCATCTGTCATTGCAATCAGACCACAACATCTATAGGCATATTCCTCATCCACCTCTAAATCACTGTCTGAATATGATAGAGTGGCCATAATACCTATCCTGGCAGCAGGATAGTCATCATCTGTTGCTATAAATATCTGTTCAGCAAGCAACTGGCCCAATTTAGGCTTCTTCTTCAGACTCAGATGAAGATGAGTCTCTCCAGCTCTTCTATTTCTTAGCAACGAAGGACTTCTCCTTCTTTCCTTCGTGCTGGTGTTATTTCTTCTCAACAACTTCCTTCCTCTTCACTAGGCAGTCAGCTTTCACATGCCCTGGTTTGCTGCAACAATAGCAAACAACTTTAGAAGAATTATATTTACTGGATTTAGAATCATACTTGTCAGCCTTGGAATGATTCCTCCTGTGATGAGAAGAGGTGGGAGGTCTGCTCTTCCAATGTTTCTTCTTCATCAGCTTCTGAAATTCCTGGAGAAGGCAGCCCTTTTGCAATTTTATTTTAAGTGTTTATTTCATGTATTTTTATTTTATGTGTTGTTTTTAATTATTTCATTTCATATGTAAGATAGGTGCATATAACCATCATGAGTGGTTTAATTTTCAAGGGTGGAGATTGAGTGGTGTAGGCTATATATAGCCATATTTATGAAGAAATTAGTAGAGAATGAATGAAAAATTGAAATCTTAATTCAAAGATTGAATTTTCCCCTCATTCCATCTTCCCCCTTAGGCAATTTTCGGCCCTCCTCCTTCTTCCCTTTACTCTTGGCTGCCGGCCATTCTTTTCTGCCCCCTATTTCTCGGCCTCCACCTCTCCTATTTACTCCTCCTTTAGTTCTCCACTAATAGCCCCTCTTCTTATCTCCTCCCAAAATCGAGCCTCACTTCCCTCCCAAAACCCTAGCCGGCCACCTCCCTAACCGCCACCCACTTTCCTCCCCTTCCACCACTCGGCCACCACCTCCACCCCCCAACCTGAGCCCTCACTTCCCATCCAACACCCAAAACCGACAACCTTAATCATCACTAAAACCCAAATCTGACCACCCTCAACCTTTGTTTTTTCCACCACATTTTCTCTCTCCACTTTCCATATATATAATCCCTCAAAATTTCTCTCACTCCACAAGGTTATTGCAAAGGAAGAACGGCTTGCATCTACATCATTCGGTGTGGATCCGTGGAGTTTGCGTGGAAATAGAAAATCAACCACCGTCGTGTGCGATCCCTCCACTAATCTTGTAGACGGACTTCTTGGGATTGGGTAATGATTTACTAAAAACTCTTTATGTGATTTCTTCTATAAATTTGTGAGGTATTGGTGGAATTAGAAGGCTAGTATTTTGACCTGATTTATATTGAAATTGTGCTAATTAAAATCTAAATTTTCAAGCATTATTTTCCCAAAAATTCTTGTATAATTTGGAGCAGGTAGATCTCGTGAACACTATAAGAAATCGGGTTCATCACCCTTGATCTCCCCTTGAGTTCAAGAGATTTGGTATAAGCTCATATTAATTATTTTTTGGGATTGATTTGGACTTTATTTTGAATCGTTATTTTATTCCGGATCCTCTCGTATTGGTTTATGATTTGCTAGCGAATAATTTCATTTGGGATTGTTAATGGTCCGGATCGGGTAGGTCCTATTCGCTTGAGCGAATAGTGGCATATAGTCATTTGTTCAATATTTATAAGGGGTAGCAACCCTTTGCGTTGTGCATTGTTATATTGTTTGATCAATATTAGTATTAATTTAGAGAAATATTGCTCGTTGTGTATTTAAATTAATTATCAAACCTGAGAGTGCGTAGTCTCATCCGTCGAAACCGTGGGCCTGCATCACATAAGTACAGATCTGTAGCTACCCTTGGATATCACTCAAACTGTTAAATCATTTTTGAGCAACCTCCCTCTGATACCACTTGAAATTCTTTGTTTTCAAGGTAGCTTACAACCTAGAGGGGGGTGAATAGGTTTATTTATATCTTGTGACTTTATTTAAGTTCTTTCTTTAAGTGCTTAGTGATTTAACAATTATCAGCTTTCAAGAACCTGCAATAAAGAAGCAATACAAAAAAGCACACATAGAAATTATAGTGGTTCCCCAAATTATGGGTATATCCACTCTCCTCCCACCTTTCTAACTTTCAGTTAGACAAGGCACTTCTCCAAAACTCAGCACAAAGAGCTTACACCTCATATCCTTCAAGGATCTCTCAGTCTCCTCCAAGATTTACAGCTCAGGCACTAGGCCCCACAACTCAGTGATCAACAGATCACCTACCTCAGGCCAAAGGCCCTACTCAGGATGGGAGGACAGCCCTACCTCAGATCCACAAAGAATCCTACCTCAGAGAGAATGACTCTCCTATAGCTCAGGCACAAAGGCCCAACCTAAGATCATAAGTATCTTACAGCTCAGGCACAAGTTCCCTACAACTCAGTGAGAATGACTCAGCTACCTCAGGCCCAAAGGCCCTACAGCTCAGTGATCAAATGATCACCTACCTCAGATCCAAGCTGGATCCTACACTCAGAGAGTATAACTCTCCTACAGCTCAGGCAAATTTGCCCTACTTTAGGCCAAAGTCCCTACAGCTTAGATCCGAAATAATCCTAAAGAAAAATAGTTGTTTAATTAATTTTGACATCGAGATTTCTCTGTGTCAACTACTAGAGCTGATTTATCTCAGCTCTGACTTTCCTCACAATGGCAGGAAGAAGTTATTAAATAAATGGCAGCTTCTGCTGGAAATAACTCAGAATGTTACTTCTGAACTTGTTATAGAAGACTGAAGAACAGCTAGGTCTTGAGTTCTTCAAACAGCTAACTGAACCTACTGAAGAATGAAGGCTCTCCTTTCTTTCTTTATCAGAAGTATTTCTAATCTTGTTGTAGCAGAAGAAAATGCTACAGCTAACTGATCTTTTTTGTTCTGTTGGAAAACTTCAAGCTTTTTCTCGGCAGCAATGGCGAGGAAGAAGAAGTCCAACCCATCTTTTTCGTTTTGGATAAAACCCTAAAAAAGTTGAGTTCAACATCTGAAGCTGTCCCTTTATATCTTTTGTTGAGTAACGGCTCCAAGAAGCAGTGGGGACCACCAGCAACAGACAGCTGCACCTTGCTTAAATGGAAGAAGACGTACAGTAGCTCACCGGTAGTATTTGTCGTGTTATGTAGCTTTTTCGCACTTAATTTGAACTATGTTGACTTGTTGACTTTACTGACGTCACCATCTATGGACTTAGACAAAATCAAACATCTTTAGTATAGGCGTTGAGTGAGTGAGCATCACTCAATGCCAAAACACTTAGACAGAATTCTGTCACTAGGCGTTGAGTGAGAAACCTTCACTCAACGTAAAAACACTTAGAAAAATTACTTTGTCATTAGGCATTGAGTGAGCAACCTTCACTAAATGCCAAAACACTTAGAAAATATTTCGGTCATTAGGCATTGAGTGGGTAAGCTTCACTCAATGCCAAAACACTTAGAAAAATCTTTCTTTCTCTTGGCATTGAGTGAGTAAGCTTTACTCAACGCCATACCACATAGAAATGATTCTAGTCACTTGGTATTGAGTGATCAACCTTCACTCAAAGCATTTGGACAGCTGATTTTCCTTCTTGGGAAACATTGAGTGTTGCTTCTTCACTCAACGCTTTCAACATCTATCAATTATATTGACATGGACTTGAGTGAGTAGACTTCACTCAACACATCTATCCTTGGACAATTTATCAAATGATTAGGCGTTGGGTGAATAGCCTTCATTTAATGCTTTTATCCTTAGACAAAACCCTGTATTGGAAACACTATCTCTTACTGACTAAGGTTCAGTCAATGCTTTTATCACATGTCATTGAGTGAGCTTGCCTCACTCAACGCCTATGGACTTACTCAAAATAACTACATAGATTTTTTGTAGCTTTGACTGACTGAGCTATACTCAATGATTTATGATGTATGGTGTTGAGTGAGTAGACTTCACTCAATGCCTATGAACTTAGCCATATTTCTGCCTGTTTCTTCTTAGGCTTTGACTGTCTTAGCCTGTCTCACAGCATTTTGTTGCATGGCATTGAGTGAGTAGACTTCACTCAACGCCTATGGACTTAACCACATTTTTAGCCTACCAATTGTTTGGCTTTGACTATCCAAACTATACTAAATGCTTTTACTCACCTGGCATTGAGTGAGTACACTACACTCAATGCCTATGGACTTAGGTGATTTCCAGCCTATCCAGCATCTTCCCTTGCATCTGGCATTGAGTGAACTGCTTCTCTCAGCCCCTGTAGACTTAGACAGATTTCTATCCCTCCACATCTTTACTTTATGACCACCTGTCACATCACTTGGAATACTTGTCCTACCAATATTGCAAGGACTAACCTGTATGCATGAACTTAGACACACATCAAATACAACTTTATGTATATCATTGACATTATTGACTTCTTCAAATCTAGGATATTGTGGGCAATGGACCCAACATTCTCCCCCTATTTGAAGAAGTCAAAAACCTCAATCAATTGAGTCAATGACATACACTAACATATGCAGAGGTAGAGCATTAACTTGGAAAATTTAAAAACAAGAGAAGTTTTAGTTACCACACTTCCTTGCCTGCAGGGTGATCAACATCACACCTGCTCCCCCGGAATTGCTGCTACCTGGTCTTGATCAATTTGATCATATCCTTCTCATAGTTCTGATACCACTTGTATCCTTCTCCTCCTGTCTTATGATACCAGATCATATCCTTCTCCTCCCCCTTTTTGACTTCTTTAAATAGTCAGGGAGGTTCTAATTTTCTGTTCCCCCTTTTTGAGTACATTAGCAGCAGTTGAACCACTTGAGAGTGCTAGAGCAGTGTTGGACTTGCTCCCCCTCAACTGAAGCATCATCTATCATGTTTCTTGATAGACACTTTAGTCTACATCATTTGGATAGTACTTCAACCAGCATGATACCACTCAAGATATACAACTTGAAAAATCTACAATTCCATGAAGTACTTGTCCACCTGTAAGAAATAGTATAACTTGCAACACCATGGGGAGCAACTGAAGCTATGCATGGTTCAACATACCCAATTAAAACTTGAAGGTATTGAACTTTGCTTCATCAAGTGGCTTAGTGAAGATATCAGTCACTTGCTTGTCTGTAGGGACAAACTCAAGGTTGATATATTAACGTTCCACATGCTCCCTAATGAAATAATATCTTATCTCAATATGCTTAGTCCTGCTTTGTGAGACCAGTGTGTAGCTTGTTGCAAGTAGTACTAGAGGTGTGCTCCAGGAAACACCAGAGTTTGCAACAGAGAACGAAATTATGTTGCTATCTCCTGTGATGGCAATATAGCTAGCGATAGCTCGACTTGCAGAGACCAGTGAGCAGTTGATTGTGTTGGGTGTGAATCCGAGCCCGAGACAGTTGCGTGATACTTTAAATATCACGCGGAGATTGTGGTTATTGCTGGCGATAGATCCCAAAGAGCTAATTTTTGCTTGTGAAGCCTGTGTCCATGAGACAAGGTTAGTAGCTTGTTAATTTATAGATCCTGGAGTGCCAAGTTATGGTGGTCGTAATAGCCAGCCTTTGAACATAACGTAGTTATGTATATTGTGAACGAGAAAGGGGAAGCTGGCCTGCATCGTGTCTTATTGTGTCCGAACATTTGGGAACGAGATGTGGATGAACTGTACTCGCCCTATGACATTTGATTTGGAGTGACTCACTGGCTTGAATCTCAATATAGGAGAGCGCATTTGACTAGGTCGTAGTATAGGAGAGATTCTTAGGCTACGGGTCAGAAAGACTGTTAATGCTCAAACGTTAAACCATCACTGAGTATGGTGGTGGACAAGGAATCTAGTACGCCGATAATTTGCCATGAGTGCACGGGATGTTTGACCATGTGTGCCAATGTCTGTGATGAATGGTTCTTAAATTGCATGTTCTTATATATATACATGATCCGTACCGTACCTGCAGTGAAGGAGCACTGCCACCCTGAGAGAGGAGTGGAGTCGTTATAAATTGGTCAGCTAAAGTTGATCGTTGTCTTGTTTGCCACATCTTGGTGATTGTCCTTGTGCAGGTATAAGAGAGCCGAGCGAGAAGTAGTGGGATGAAGCCCTTGATTTTATGATGGCTAGCCCTCGAAGGCCCAAGTGCTTATTACTATTTTTAAGTGTGGTCGGCTTGTGTGTCGATGTATATAAAATATATTTGTGAAGAAAATAGTTTGTAAAGCCTTAAGGCAAAACAGTTTGTGTATTTATATGTCATTTCTATGTGTAGTTAATGGACATTCCTTGTGTTGGGTTCTTATTACTTAAAAGCTTTTGCTAGAATGTAACTCTGAGTTAGGATTTGTGAATGTTTTGGTTTTATTGCGTAACTCCACTGATGTTAATGGAATATGTCGTGGGACCCCGACCGGAACATTCTATTATATTCTTTGTGACTGATGAGGGTGTTACAATTTGGTATCAGAGCCTAGTGTCGGTCTTTCTTATTCGAATTAATAGTCAAATTCTTTTAAGAGGTGGTGAGCACGTGTATGTGTATTACCGTTACAACATGAAAAAACCCCATGAATGTTCACTTAGGAATGAAAATACACACGTGTAGTGGAACCAATATGTTCCTATGATTGTTATTTTGTAAAATGACTAGTCATTTAATTGTGTGTTTCGCGATTATAGGTGACTAGAAGAGGTGCGGGGTAGTCTATGTCCTAGCGCTCGGCAGAAAATAGTACACCAGATGAGGTGCCTACACCTCCTCCTTCAGCGGAAACAATACAGTTGATTGTTGAAGCTATTTATGCGAAGATAAATGCCCAACCAAGGAGGCCTATACAACCTCCAGCCCTTGTGATTGCCCCTGTGTCAGTTATGGCAATTGACTCGAGAGTAGCGAGACAAGCTTCAAATCAATAGTTTATACACTCTGTCGTGCATGTTGCTTTCCCTGACCAGTTCCTGCATTTGGAATAGGTAGAGCACACAGTTGATGAATACCTGTGTAAATCATTGGTCTGAGACACCGTGCAGAGTTTATGTTTGAAAATGAGGAGACTAAGCTCAACATGTTTTATAATGGCTTGTGTAATAATTTATGGCTTCTATTGGTGGGTCCAAAGTTAATTGAATTCCAAGCCCTGGTGATGAAAACTAGGTCTTTGGAAATGGACTTGGAAAAAGTCAAGTCAAAACAAGATTTCAAAGTGCCGAACTTTTCAAATTCCAACTATCGTAAGTGGAAGAAGAGGTTAAGTTTGATGAAGTCAACTTCTTCTGTTGTCATAAGAACAAAGACAATACGAGGTCCATATGTTTGCTTTACTTGTGACAAGTTAGGATGCTTTGCCCAAGATTGTCGCAGTAGTACTCAAAATATGGTGAAAATGGAGGGTGTGTCGTATGTGGAGAAGGGGAAGGAAAAGGAGACAACTGCATCCCTGTACATTCAGCTGAGAGCCTATGGTTTTGGCAACGTCAGTTCAGGTATGAAGTAATGGACAGTTGTTGTAGTATTTGATATGTTATACCTTGTGTATAACTATATGTGTGTTCAACAATAATAACTAGGCTACGTCCTAATACTTACCTGTTCAGCAAGAACTCTATCTTTGCCCTTTCTATCTATGAACTTTGTAAAATGTAGCGAAGTGCATTTGTCTATAATGCTACCTCACGGGTAAGGGATTAGTATGGATGGGATGAGTAGTGTTAAGGTGTGGATATGAAGTCATCACTTTGGATTGAAAGCATCTGCACTACCAATATTTGAGTGTTCAAGGTGGTTCGGAAGGGCGTGGAGTTATTCTTCATGCTAATAGAGGCTATATGTAAGGGATTAGCATGGATTGGCTCTCGGAGCAGCGTGTTTGCATTGATTGCAACTCGAAGGAAGTCACACTGGGGCAGAACACTAAACGCAAGACTAAATTCACTGATATGCGAGGATCAAGCAAGATATTAATGTTTGCTCTCTAAGTATTCAAGGTGGTTCGGAAGGGCGCGGAGTTATTCTTCATGCTATTTGAGGCTATAGATCAAAAGTCCAGTTTGATTGATGTTCTTATTGTGTCAGAGTTTGCAGATGTGTTTCCTTGAGATCTCTCTAGAATTCCCCCTAAGCGAGAGATCGAATTCACCATTGAGTTGATGTCAGGTGTGAAACCTGTGTCATGCTCACTGTACCGAGTAGCGTCAAAGTAAATGGCGGAACTGAAGGTTCAGTTATAGGAGTTGCTAGAGCAAAATATATACGTCCAAGTATGTCATCTTGGAGTGCACCGGTCCTCTTTATGAAGAAGAAGGACGAAAGCTTGTGACTATTTATTGACTACCGATAACTGAATAAGCTGACAGAGAAGAACAAGTATCCAATTCCAAGAATCGATGATTTGCTTGATCAGCTAGTGAAAGTCTTTGTTTCAAGAGTAGATATACACTTAGATGGGGGTGAATAGGTTTTCTAGTCTTATATGATTACTACTTGTTTTGGTGTGTTGAGTGTTAAATTATTTAGCTTTCTTTCAAGACACACAACAACACAGAGGTATTTATAGTGGTTCTCCAAGGTATGGGTACATCCACTATCCCTCCCACCTTTCTAATAGTGTGTTAGACAAGCCCAACTTCTCTAATCTCAGCTCAAAGAGCTTACAACACAGATCCCTCAAGATCTCTTAGACTCATCCAAGTCCTACCTCGGGCCCAAGGACCTACCACTCAGAGTAAATGATACTCATACAGCTGAGTGATACATAGATCACCTACCTCAGACTTTAATCAAAGTCCTACACCTCAGGCTAGGAGTATAGCCCGACACTCAGAGAGTGAAACTCTCCTACTGCTCAGATCTGAACCAGATCCTACCTCAGGCCAAAGGCCCTACCTCAGGAACACAGGTCCTACAACTTAGAGAATAAATCTCCTACCTCAGACATACAGGCCCTGTCTCTCAGCCTTTATAATATAGGCTACAGCTCAAATCTGTTAAGATCTTACAAAGTGATATTAGTTTGTTGTTGATGATTGATTCCAGAGAAAAGATCTTTGAGTATACCTTCTTGGACTGAGTGAACTCAGCCCAACTTTGACTCCAGGTAAATAGTCCTTTGAGTCTTCTTCTTCTTGAACTGAGAAAGTTCAGTCTTATATCCTTCACAATAACAAGATGGTTGGTATTCAAGTTGGTTTTGCTTGTGCTGAGAAGTAACTTGCAAAGCACTACTTCTTCAAGCATTGATTGTAGTAGAGTTTAGAGCGAAGGCCTTGAAGAGGAGTAGCAGCTTTTAGCTTGCACTGCTACTTGATCTAACTCAAAAAAGGATCTTTCTGAACTTGCTTTTGAAGACTTTCTTCAACTAGCATCTTTAGCTCTGCTTCTCCTTGGAACTCAAAAATAAAACTCCCTGAACTTGTTGTTGAAGATAGATTTAATCTTCAGTGAATTATTCCTTCAACAACAAACACTGTATGTGAATCACAGACTAACTGTAGGGTAAGTTTTTGGAAAACTTATCCTTCGTCGAGAGGAAGAAGATGACCAGAAAGCTCTAATTTGTTTTTCTCTCTCCAAGCTCTATTTTTTTCTTTCATCTGTACTCTCCTTTTGTATCCCATTGTCCAACGGCTCTTTGCGCAGTAGGACTGGCCGGAAATGGCAACTGCTCCATCACTCTTGCATTTACATTTGTACTAAAGGCAAGCAGCGCCTTTTGTCTTCTAGCAAAAAATCTCGTGATATTTGAATTTCTGCTGATGTTAACATGACTCGGTGCTTCTAGACTTAGTAAAATCCCGAAAGACTTCTCAGTAGTTGAGTGAAGCCTTATCACTCAACGCAAAAGTACTTAGCAGAATTATGCATCCCAGGCGTTGAGTGCGTTGAGTGAGCTTTCATCACTCAACACATTCTTTCATTTATATTCTTAACAAATTAGGCGTCAAGTGAGCCTTCATCACTCGACACTTTTGGACTTAGTTGAATTGTCTGTTGAGTAGGAGTTGAGAGAACTGCCTACACTCAACGCTTCTAGACTTAGACAGATTTTATATCTACTCTTTCTGAGGCTTTGACTGCTTGAGCTTTTATTAACGCTTCTGCTCTTCTAGCATTGAGTGAAGTGAGTTCACTCAATGCTTCTAGACTAGGTGGATTTTTTGCCTGTCCAATAACCAGTCTTCTTGATTGAGGCATTGAGTGAACTGCCTTCACTCAATGCTTCTGTCCTTAGCCAGATATCTTGTTGAGTGAACTGCCTTCACTCAATACTTCTGAACTTATCCAGATATCTTATTGAGTTTGCGTTGAGTGAACTGCTTTCACTCAACGCTTCTCCACTTAGCCAAATTTTTAGTTAGTAATGTTGCATCTTTGACTGTATGTAGTTCTCTCAACGCTTTTGCTCTTCTGGCATCGAGTGAACTGCCTTCACTCGACACTTCTAGACTTAGCTAGATTTTTGCTTTGTCAGCATCTTATCATGAGTCCATCTGTAATTGTGACTCAGACATCATGTTTAATCATGGTATAGTAGACAACCTACATATACTGAACTTAGGCATACATTAAATGCAATTATTGACTTAACATTGATGGTGATGCCTCTTCAAATTCAGGGAATATTGAAGGGAAATATTCCCAATAATCTCCCCCTATTTTAAGAAGGCAGAATACACAGCAATACAAAAATGCATTAATATAAAAAACATATCAATTAAGCAAATGTGAGCTTGTCCAAAGTTCCCAAATTTAATGCAGTGACTTGAGATGTCAAGTCATTACCCTCCTCATACAGCTTGTTAAAAGTTCCCCTCCCCCTTTCTGGCTCAACATATCAAGTTAATGCAGTGAATTGATGTTGAAACCAAAAACTTGGTCTCTCGTGGAGTTCAGAGTCCCAAGAAAGGGGTGACCTCACACCTACTACACTCAGGAGAACGTCACAGGCCAAAGACTCAAGAATATAGGAATAGACACTCGGCTCTAGCGTGGAGGTCCCACCACACACCTGGAAGACCTTTGAGATCTCCCCCTCCCTAGCCAATACTGAGTTAGGTGCCTTGGAGGATGAAGGAAGAAGATGAAGTGGTGAATAAGTCCTGCTCTCCAAGGCACCCCTAAGGGTCCATTTATAGTTTTTTGGGAATTGCCTGCAAATAACCAATCTTCGCCCCCCCCCCCCCCCCCCCCCCCCAAATTACCGAAATGTCCCCGGGTTGTCCTGCCAACAACCAAATCTCGTTGTTCTATGCAGCTAATCGCAGTCCATTAGGGACAGACACTCAAGCTAGGCGAGCAGGCAGGAAGGCGAGCTGCCGAGCGAGAAGGCGGTCTGGCGAGAAGACGACTAGGAGAGACGCGAGAGGTGTCCTGGCGAATAGGCGGCCTGCGAGATGCGAGAGACAGACTGGCAAATAGGCAGCCTGTGAAATGCGAGAGGCGGTCTAGCGAGCTGGCACGAGATGTAAGAGGCGGTTTGGCGGGCTCGGTGACTAGGAGAGACGCAAGAGACGGCCTAGCAAGCTGGTAGGTGAGACGCAAGAGACAGCCTGGGCGAATAAGCGGCCTGCGGGGCGAGACGCGAGAGGCGGCCTGGAGAATAGGCGGCCTGCGAGCTGGCGCGAGGCGAGACGCGAGAGGCGGCCTGGGAAATAGGTGGCCTGCGAGTGGTGACCTGGCGGGCTCGGCGACTAGTCGAGCACTAGCCAAGGGCGAGACGCGAGAGGCGGCCTAGCGAATAGGTGGCCTGCGAGTCGTCCTGGTGAGCTGGCGATTAGGCAAGTACTTGCCGGGGCGACCCCTCAAAGGGGTCGGGGGGAGATAAATTTTTCATCCCCCCTACTAGTATATTATGCAGGTTAAGCCTAAATTGGCCACCCAGAGTTTCAAACCTCTCAAAAAGCTTAAAAAATGTCTAGCTAGTCCTGCACCTGCTGGGGGGACCCTACCCTGTGAATACAGGGTTGTACACAATCCTCGCTCTTTTCGAGCGAGTTCCACGCTCGGAAAGAAACATCCAACCTCACGTATTCGCTGAATGTAACTCTCTCTTGCGGTTGGGAAAAAATACTTAGCCCCTCCGAGTAGGATTCACTTAACCTCCCTGAGGGGTCAACCTGTCATGCAAGATAATGGGAGCCTGGGTGACGAGATCCCCTCCGGGTAAAAAAAATATACTTGGCCTCCCCCGAGAGGTCAACTGGCCTTGCCAGCTAGTGAGAGCCTGGGCAGCAGGACCGTCTCGGAGCAAAAAGGACTCAGCATCCACGAGAGGTCACTGGCCCTACCAGCTAGTGAGAGCCTGGACAGCGAGACTGTCTTGGAGCACAAAGGACTTAGCATCCACGAGAGGTCAACCGGCCCTGCCAACTAGTGAGAGCCTGGACGGCAGGACTGTCTCGGAGCAAAAAGGACTTGGCCGCCACGAGAGGTCAACCGGCCCTGCCAACTAGTGAGAGCGTGGACAGCGGGACCGTCATGAGCAAAAAGGACTTGGCCTCCACAAGAGGTCAACCGGCCTTGCCAGCTAGTGAGAGCCTGGACAGCGGGACCATCTCGGAGAAAAAAAGACTTGGCCTCCACGAGAGGTCAACCGGCCCTGTCAGCTAGTGAGAGCCTAGACGGCGGGACCGTCTCGGAGCAAAAATGACTTGGCCTCCACGAGAGGTCAACTGACCCTGCCAGCTAGTGAGAGCCTAGATAGCGGGACCATCTCGAAGAAAAAAAGGACTTGTCCTCCACGAGAGGTCAGTCGGCCCTACCAGCTAGTGAGAGCCTGTACAGCGGGACCGTCTCGAAGCAAAAAGGACTTGGCCTCCATGAGAGGTCAACCGACCCTGCTAGCTAGTAAGAGCCTGGACGGTGGGACCGTCCTCGAGCAAAAAGGACTTGGCCTCCATGAGAGTTCAACCGGCCCTACCAGCTAGTGAGAGCATGGACCGTGGGACCGTCTCAGAGCAAAAAGAACTTGGCCTCAACGATAGGTCAACCGGTTATGCCAGCTAATGGGAGTCTGGGTGACGAGATCCCCTCCGGGTAAAAAAAATATACTTGGCCTCCCTCGAGAGGTCAACCGTCCCTGCCAGCTAGTGAGAGCCTGGACAGTGGGACCGTCTCGGAGCAAAAAGGACTCAGCATCCACGAGAGGTCACCGGCCCTGCCAGCTAGTGAGAGCCTGGACAGCGGGACTGTCTCGGAGCAAAAAGAACTTGGCATTTACGAGAGGTCAACCGGCCCTTCCAAATAGTGAGAGCCTGGACAGCGGGACCGTCTCGAAGAAAAAAGTACTTGGCCTCCATGAGAGGTCAACCGGCCCTGCCAGCTAGTGAGAGCCTGGACGGCGGGACCGTCTCGGAGCAAAAAGGACTTGGACTCCACGAGAGGTCAACTGACCCTGCCAGCTAGTGAGAGCCTGGAACAGCGGGACCATCTCGGAGCAAAAAGTACTTGGCCTCCATGAGAGGTCAACCGGCCCTGTCAGGTAGTGAGAGCCTGGACGGCGGGACCGTCTCGGAGCAAAAAGGACTTGGCCTCTACGAGAGGTCAATCGGCCCTGCCATCTAGTGAGATCCTGGACAGCGGGACCGTCTCGGAGCAAAAAGGTCTTGGCCTCCATGAGAGGTCAACCAGCCTTGCTAGGTAGTGAGAGCTTGGACTGCGGGACCGTCTCGGAGCAAAAAGGACTTGGCCTCCACGAGAGATCAACTGGCCCTGCCGGCTAGTGAGAGCCAGGATGGCGGGACCGAATCGGAGCAAAAAGGACTTGGCATCCACGAGAAGTCAACCTGCCCTGCTAGCTAGTGAGAGCCTAGACGGCGGGACCGTCTCGGAGCAAAAAGAACTTGGCCTCCATGAGAGGTCAACTGGCCCTGCCAGCTAGTGAGAGCCTGGATGGCGGGACCGTCTCGGAGTAAAAAAGGACTTGGCCTCCACGAGAGGTCAACCGGCCCTGCCAGCTAGTGAGAGCCTGGACAGGGGGACCGTCTCTGAGCAAAAAAGACTTGGCCTCCATGAGAAGTCAACCAGCCCTGCCAGCTAGTAAGAGCCTGGACAGCGGGACCGTCTCAGAGCAAAAAGTACTTGCCTCCACGAGAGGTCAACTGGCCCTGCCAGCTAGTGAGAGCCTGGACGGCGGGACCATCTCGGAGCAAAAAGGACTTGGCCTCTACGAGAGGTCAACCATCCCTACCAGCGAGTGAAAGCCTGGACGGCGGGACCGTCTCGGAGCAAAAAGGACTTGGCCTCCATGAGAGGTCAACCGGCCCTACCAGCTAGTGAGATTCTTGACGGCGGGACCGTCTCGGAGCAAAAATGACTTGGCCTCCACAAGAGGTCAACCGGCCATGCCAAATAGTGAGAGCCTTGACAACGGGACCGTCTTGGAGCAAAAAGGACTTGGCCTCCACGAGAGTTCAACTGGCCCTGCCAGCTTCTGAGAGCCTGGACAGCGGGACCCTCTCAGAGCAAAAATGACTTGGTCTCCACGAGAGGTCAACCGGCTCTTCCAGCTAGTGAGAGCTTGGATAGTGGGACCGTCTCGGAGCAAAAAGGACTTGCTCTCCCCGAGGTACATTCGACCCATCCAGCTAGTGAGAGCCTGGAATGAGGAGATCCTCTCGGGGGTTGGGAACTAGGTATGTCACATGAACTTTGCCAAATCCAACATCCTCAAACGGGGTAAAAATTTGGGTTACATGATCCCCTGACTCAGCCGTTCAGGGGTAGAGCTTGTTACAAGATAAGAAAAAGTAAAAGACTCCACCAAGGCAAGGCTTCTTCAGGGGGCCTAGGCATGATGGCCGTAATCCGCTTCCTTCTCGTAAGACACTTCCGTCCTGCTCAAGCTCTCAATGATCTTCTCCATCTCCTCCGTCTTGGCCAACCAAGAGATGGTGTTGACGGACGTGACGTAGCACTGCATTGCCATCCTGGGGTCTCCCTTGATTCTGACTTGGATCCCTCCTGAGCTGAACTTGAGGCACTTGTGGAATGATGACGACACACAACGGAAGGTGTTGATGAGGGGCCTTCCGAAGATGGCATTGTAGCTTGGTTGGAGCGTCAATAATGATGAACCGGCAGTTTCTTGAAGTCCCCCCCCCCCCAATTTTACTTGGAGTCCTACTCCACTTTCTTCCTCCTTCCTCTCCCCTTAAAATCCGAACAGGGGTCCGTCCAAGGCCAACACCCTCCTCGGTTCTACCTTCATCTCGTCAAATGCCTTCTTGAAAACGATGTTGACGGAACTTCCATTGTCAATAAAGATCCGGGAGACGGTGTAGCCCTCGATGGCCGTCTGGATGACTAGCGCATCGCAGAACGGATCTTCATTATCTGGCATGTCCTTCACCGAGAAGGTGATCTTCTCCTCCTGGGGCGGGGTCTGGGATGTCAAAGCGACGCTTCGTCAGTACATCACATAGAGGCTTGCCTTTTGAGTGGCTTCGATCCCTACTCTACCGTGGATCACTATTATACCACCTTGGGGTCCGACATTGACCCGATCATCACATATTCCATCCCCCCATTCTGGGTGGAACCTCTCCAACTTGCACCGGTGGCTGCTGCTGGGCAGGGCCTCTCGCCCCCCTCATTTCCAGGAACTCGGGGCAGGTAGCCGTGACGTGACCCTCCAACTGGTGGAAGTCACAGTATGGCAATGCTCTTCCTCCCCATCTTCGGCGGGCTCGACGGTCTCTCCCATTGCCTCCTCCTCCTCCGCCTATCGCCAAGGCTTGTTATGGTGGGAGTAGGAGTTGTCTTAGGGCTTTCCTATGGAATTTGAACCTCCCTTGGCCCCCGTGAAAGTTTTCCCTGCTCTGTATGAGAGCTCTTCGGTACTCCCTGCTGCCTCCAACCTGGCTCCGGACCCTCCTGTCCTGGGAACCCCTGAGCTCTCTGCTCCTCTCTCTGTCTTCCCTCTTGATGTCTCAAGCCAACTTGCTCCTTCGACTCCATCTATATTAGCCTTTCCAACTTATTGACAAATGTCAGGTTGGCCGCCTCCATAGCTATCTTCTCTGCTTCCCTTTCCATCAGCTCCTAGAAGGAAAGGGGGCCTTTTGGGTCAAACTCATCTTGAAGAACCCCTCGCACAACCCCATCATGAATGTAATTTGGAGGGCATACCCCAGCATCTCCTGGATATCCAGGATCTCCTCTTGGAACATGACAATGTAATGGGCCAGCGACTCCTTGGCCCCCTGCCTTATCAGGAAGATGGATTCAGGACTCTTCTTCCTCTTCTTGGAGGTGGAGAAGCGAAGCTAAAACATCCGGCTCAAGTCCTCGAACCCATAGATCGATCTTAGTGAGAGTTAGTGGAACCAGTCCCTTGCATTGTCCTTCAACGTGATTGCGAAGATGCGACACTTGAAGGCATTCATCATCAGCCTGATGGAGACGGCATCCTCAAACCACTACAGGTGCTGGACGGGGTCATCCTTCCCGATATAGTAAGCCATGTCAGGCTCTCTGAATCCCTCGGGAACGGGAGCTGAGATGATCAGCTCGCTGAAGGGTGACCCCCTGAGTGGTGGTCTCGTAACCTCTACTCGCGCGACCTGCTTGCTTGGAAGGCTAACACTCGTCGGGCTGGGGAACAACTTCCGGTCAGTGAGGTCTCGCTCGACCCCCTCTCACATCCTTTCCTTCACGGGCCTTCTTCCTAGTGCACTTCCTTCTCCCCCTGCTGGAGTCATCTCACCTAGATCCCTAGGAGGCAGCTCGACGAGACTCCTGGGAGAAGTCTCGCTGAGACTCATGAGAGCTAACCTCCCGAGGGGTGGGAGTTGAGCAGTTATCTCGAGGAGCAATACTTCGCAGCATCTCCATGATTCCTTGGATGGATGCCATGAATTCCTCCCTTCCTACGAAGGGTGACGGGTTGGGGAGCTCGCCGAGATCATCACCACCTCCCTGATCTCCAACCATGACACTCTCCCGAGATCTTCTGTGTTGGTCACTCTCCACGCTCACCGCACAAAAATGTTGAAACCAAAAACTTGGTCTCTCGTGGAGTTTGGGGTCCCAAGAAAGGGGTGACCTTACACATACTACACTCAGGAGAACGTTACAGGCAAAAGACTCAAGAAGCTAGGAACAGACCCTCGGCTCTAGCGCGGAGGTCCCACCTTACACCCGGAAGACCTTTGAGATCTCCCCCTCCCTAGCCAATGCTCAACTAGGTGCCTTGGAGGATGAAGGAAGAAGATGAAGTCGTGAATAAGTCCTACTCTCCAAGGCACCCCTAAGGGTCCATTTATAGTTTTCTTGGAATGGCCTGCAAATAACCAATATCCCCCCCCCCAATTACTGAAATGCCCCCGGGTTGGCCTGCCAACAGCCAAATCCCATTGTTCTAAGAAGCTAATCGCAGTCCACCAGGGATAGACCCTCAATCTGGGTGAGCAGGCAGCAAGGCGTGCTGCCGAGCGAGAAGGCGGCCTGGTGAGAAGACGGCTAGGTGAGACGCGAGAGGCGGCCTGCGAGATACGAGAGGTGGACTGGCAAATATGCAGCCTGCGAGATGCGAGAGGTGGCCTGGCGCAAGTTGCAAGAGGCAGCTTGGCAGGCTCGGCGATTAAGCGAGACGTAAGAGACGTCCTGGCGATCTGGCTAAACGAGACGCAAGAGACGGCCTGGGCGAATAGGCAGCCTGCGGCGCAAGATGCGAGAGTTTGCCTGGTGAATAGGCGTCCTGCGAGCTAGCGCAAGGTGAGATGCGAGAGGCGGCCTAGAGAATAAGCAGCCTGAGAGTGGCGACCTGGCGGGCTCGGCGACTAGGCGAGTACTGGCTAGGGGCGAGACGTGAGAGGCGGCCTGGCCAATAGGCGGCCTGCGAGGCAACCTTGCGGGCTCGGCGACTAGGCGAGTATTGGCCGGGGTGACCCCTCAAAGGGGTCGGGGAGAGACAATTTTTCATCCCCCCTACTAGTATATTATGCAGGTTAAGCCTAAATTGGCCACCCAGAGTGCCAAACCTCTCAAAAAGCTTAAAAATGTCTAGCTAGTCCTGCGCCTGTTGAGGGGACCCTACCCTGCGAATACGGGGTTGTACAATTCATATATCAGGTCATTGCTCTCTCATTGCTCTCCTCCCCCTTTATGGCTTCTTCAATAGGCATTCATCTATTGAGTGTGAAGAAAGGATCATGGGTAAACTTTACTCTTGGTCCTTTTGACCATCATGCTCGGGAAGAGTTTATTCCTCAACCAATAGGGTGGATAGAATGACCTCATCCTGAGTGGGAACATGTGACTCCTCCCCCTCAACTATAACATTATACTTGTCCAACACTATATCTTACTCAGCTAATTCAGCTGATCTCACTGAAGTTTAACCTAACAAGTTAAAGTGATTAACTATTATTTATCCATCTAACCTTGCTAAAGATACACTCTAACAATAAGGCAGATGGACTACACTATGAAATGAAAATAAGAATATAAACATGTAGATTTATAACTGAAACACTTAATGTGCATGGTTCATTCAACATTAAGCATTCCTAACTCAATTTTGAAAGAATTGAACTTAGTCTCATCCAATGACTTAGTGAAGGTATCAGCAACTTGATTGTCAGTAGGGACAAATTCAAGGAAAATGACTTCACTTTCTACATGTTCTTTGATAAAATGATATATAATTTCTATAGGCTTAGTCCTGCTATGTGAGACAGGATTCTTAGCAAAACAATTGCACTGGATGAGTCACACTATAAGGGTGAATGACTTACCTTGAGATTGTAGTTCTTTATCTGATATTGTATCCACAGAAGTTGTGCACAGCAGCTCCATGTCTCCTTGTTCACAGACATCTTCATTTCTGTCCCTGACAGAAACACTTTCTTCTGAGTCATCCATCATATACTCTAATAAATGTGCATCAGCATGTACATCAGCAACAGCATTACCTTTGTTAGACTCAGAAGATTCAATGTTATGCATTGTATCTTGAGTAGGGAGTTCAGAGTGAATCTCCCCCTAAACCTCAGCATTATCCTTAGAGACAATCTATTCTCCTGCAGTAATGTTCTGAACCTTTTCTGTCACTATTACAGGAGCTTGTTTGTCCTTAACATGAATATTGGGAACTTTCCATAGTGGCACATCAGGAATCTGATCTAATCTTTGTTGAAGAGTCTCTAGATAAAAGTCAAGCTTGTCCTGAATATTAGACTGAACTTGCTCTCCCTCAACAGGAGCATCTTTCTTCTCAGTCTGTAACTCCTTTATTATCCTGCAAATAATCTTCTTGCTGAGCCAGATCTCTTCTTCTTCTTCAGCAATAGATTTTCCTCTGGCTCTAGCTATCTGTTTAGAAGCAGTAGCGGTTTCATCCCACTGAGCATCATCTTGATCATCACATTGATCTGCCCTCTGATTACCATATTTTTTTTATTATGCAATCCTTCTTGAATAGGAGGAATGTTTTTTGTGTACTGTTCAAGCCCCAATGAACCACTGACTATATTGGTAATCCAAAAAGTATTCTCCCCCTTGACCATTTCCATTTCCATTGATTATTGCTTTCTCCTTTTATCATGGCCTTCTCCAGTAAGGGAGTCTCCTCAGATTGAGTTCAACATAATTAGTTTCTTACTGGAGGTTCAAAAGAAATTGAGACCTGAGTATTGATATGTATTATTATCTCCTATGTAGATTCAGATAGTTGGGGATCAATGCCTCTTCCTTACTGCTCTCAGAAGAGTTGCTTCCTATACTTTCCTCTATGATGTGCACAGCCTTCATTTTTTTCTTCTCATTTGTCTGCTGATGTGGCAGTAGTACTTTGTCCCACCTGACAAACATCTTGAACTTCAATGGCTGGATCTTGCTGGTCTTCACTTAAGTCTTGTGTAATATGTCCTTCTTTAGGAGTGAACACAACATCCTCTTCCCCTTGGGCGGTAGAAGGAGTATCCTTGATGGTCAGTTTATCCATCTCCAATTTCACACTTGTAGATCTTAGGTCCATTCCTCACTGGAGTATGTTCCATGAGATGGCACCTTGTTCCAGTCTTATGCCTGGAACATCCTCTGTCCAAGTACCACATTTGCATTGTGTAGGCACTTGGACTATCCTCCAAACACATATTAGTTTACCTTAGGGCCCCAATAGAGAATGGGTCCTATGTTCTTGTTAACTTGAAAATGCATATGTCTACAAGCTGAAGTCCTAAGAAGAAGACTCACCCTTGCCCTTGGAACACTAGGGTTGTGCCAATAATCTATGGCAAAGTGACCCACTTTACCACAGCACTAACACTCATGGATGGTGTATCTCCTCTTTTGAATAGCCTTTGAAGAGTGCAAGCTATCACTAGTTGCCTGTTCAGAGGGCAGAGCAGTAGCTTTCTTCTTATTTCTTTCAGCAAGAATTTGATTGAAGGTGAGTCTGCTAGAGGATGCACATGGCTTCTTCTAAGTTTCATCAATAGTAGTATTCTTTCCAATTGACATGGTATTGATGGCATCAGAAATAGCAAAGTAATCCTTACTGACTTACTTCCCCTTGGTCAACGTGGTTGCTGGTGGATCCTGAGAATAGGCCACTGTCTTATCCTTGAGTGTGGGGGCTGGTGTACCCAATTCAAATGGTCCATAATGGGACATATGTACTTCTTTATGGGGAGCCTTATAGGCACTCAATCCCATGCCCTTCCTTCCACTATAGTTGTGAGCATTTTTGTTCATACTATTGGATCTTCCATTCAACCAATGACCATATATACTCTCTTAGTCATACTCATTGGATGGCAACAGATCTTTCTCAAAAGAAATAGTAGGCCGAATTGGAGCCTTGCCCTTACTCCTATTCCATCTTCTAGTATTCCTCTCAATGTACCCCAGCCCCTTATTAGTTTGGGAGGTAAAGGTATCAATGAGTAGCAATACTGATTTGGGTTTGGAGTATTGAGCTACTAGCATCGTCTCTTTGAGGAGCTTACCTTCCAACTCTTTAATTAAACAGTTCTTACTAGTTATGGTTAAAACTTGGATAATGGTGATTGTTTTAAGTTGGGATATATCTTTGCTCATTTGACTCAGCTGTGAGGCTTACTCAGTGTATAAAGAGAGATCTTTTCTTAAAGAGACAATCTCCTTGGCTTGTCTTTTGACAAGCAACTTGCTCTTCTTCAGAGCTTCCAAGATTAACCCATAATTATCAATCAATTGATTGACATCTCCCTCAGATTCTGATCCATCTTCATCACAGAATGAAGGAACATCAGAATTAGGACTTATTTCATAGTTAAATTCAGAGGAGGAGATTGAATGAATTAGTACCTCATCTGGATAAAACTGATCCTGGCTAGATTCACCATCTGGCATGGCCATAAGTCCATAACAACCACTAACATTATCATCCACCTCATTTTCACTATCTGAGTGTGATAGAGGGTCCTTGATTCCTATCCTTATAGCTGGATAGTCCTCATCCTCTTCAGCAGCAACAGCAGCAAACAACCCTCTATAGTCTTCATCTTCTTATTCAGAGTCAGAAGATGTTAAGTCAGTTTGACTCCAGCTCTTCTCATTCTTAGAAATGAAGGTCTTTTCCTTCTTGCACTTGTGGTGGTGGTGCTTCTTCTCACATGTCTCTTTTATTTTGAATGGGCAGTCATCACAAACATGCCCAGGCTTGCTACAACAATAACACACTGTGTTAGAAGAAATATGTTTACTGGGTTTAGAATCATACATGTCTCCTTTGGATAACTTCTTCCCAGAGTTGTTGTGGTCCTTCTTGTAAGGTGAGGAGGAGGAAGGTTTGTTCATCTACTACTTCCTCTTCATCATCTTTTGGAATTGCCTTGAGAAGGCAGCAAACTCCTCATCTGATATGTGGCTGTCAAATGAGTTGGACTCAAATTTTTCTGAATCAACTGGCCTTCTTGGGAGAGAGGCAATCCTCTCCTTGCTATTCTTAGAGCACTCAGCCTTGAGGGCCACTGTCCTCTCCTTGGCATGAGACCATATGATTGTCTCCTCCTCCTTCCTGGCAGATAGATGCATCTCATAGGAAAGTAGCTTTCCAAATAAAGTGTGAGGAGGAGTTTCAGCAAGCTTGGCCACTTCTCTAGTTGCATAAATCTTTATGTCCCAGTCTCTGGTTAGAGATCTTAGGAACTTATCATTCAACTCATAACTGTTGAAGACCCTCCCATAGGTCCTTAGCTCATTGACCACACTAAAAAAAATTCATAGCACTCAGCTATAATGTCCTTGTTGCTTTGCCTGAAGGCTTTATATTCCTAATTAAGAAGGGATTTCCTATCATCCCTAACTTCTCCAGTGCCCTCCATATATACAATCAGGGTGCCCCACATCTCCTTGGCAGTCCCACAGTGTACCAAGTTCTGGAAAGTGGAATCATCAATGGCACTTACTATGATATTTTTGCTCTTTTGTCCATAGTAGCAAGTGTCACTTCATCCCTAGACATTTTTGTATACTTCTTTGGAGTCTGGACATTTACATCTAATATAGAGACCTTTATGGGGATAAAATTTCCTTCTTGGACTGTAATGAGGATCCTAGGGTCTGAGGCTTCTATGAATAGACTGAACCTCTCTTTCAAGATCTTAAAGTTTTCCTTTCTGTAGACTTGAAGCTTTATTGAGCTCAACTCCTTATGGTTCTCTCCTAAACCCATAAAGATAATCTTAAGCAACTCTTGGAGATCTGTTCAAACTGTTAAGTCCTTTTTGAAGAACCTCCCTCGGATACCACTTGAAATTCTTTGTTTTAAGAGTAGCTATACACCTAGAGGGGGGTGAATAGGTTTCCTAGTCTTATATGACTACTTCTTGTTTTTGAGTGTTGAGTGTTAAATTATTTAGCTTGCTTTCAAGACACACAACAGCACACAGGTATTTATAGTGGTTCCCTAAGGTATGGGTACATACACTATCCCACTCACCTTTCTAACATTGTGTTAGACAAGGCCAACTTCTCCAATCTCAGCTCAAAGAGCTTACAATACAAATCTCTCAGGATCTCTTAAACTCCTCCAAGTCCTACCTCAGGCCTAAGGCTCTACCACTCATAGTAAATGATACTCCTACAAATCAGTGATACACAGATCACCTACCTCATACTTTAATCAAAGTCTTACACCTCAGGCTAGGAGGATAGCCCTACACTCAGAGAGTGAAACTCTCCTACAGCTCAGATCTGAACCAAATCCTACCTTAGGCCAAAGGCCCTACCTCAGATTCACAACAGAATCCTATCTTAGGCATACAAGCCCTACAACTCGAAGAATAAATCTCCTACCTCAGGCACACAAGCCCGACCTCAAATCCACAACAGGATCCTACCTCAGGTGCACAGGCCCTGCCTCTCTGCCATTATAATTTAGGCCACAGCTCAGATTTGTTAAGATCCTACAGAGTGAAATGAGTTTGTTGTTGATGATCGAATCCGGAGAAATGATCTCTGAGTCTACTTTCCTGGATTGAGTGAACTCAGCCCAACTTTGACTCCAGGGAAATAGTCCTCTAAGTCTTCTTCTTGAACTGAGAAAGCTCAGTCATATCTCCTTCATAGTAATAAGATGGTTGATCTTCAAGTTGGTTTTGCTTATGCTGAGAAGTAACTTGCAGAGCACTGCTTCTTCAAGTCTTGATTGTAGTAGAGTTTAGAGCAGAGGCCTTGAAGAGGAGAAGAAGCTTTAAGCTTGCCCTGCTACTTGTTCTAACTCAGAAAAGGATCTTTTTGAACTCGTTGTTGAAGACTTTCTTCAACTAGCAACTTTAGCTCTGCTTCTCCTTGGAACTCAGAAAGAAAACTTATTGAACTTGTTGTTGAAGATAGATTTAATCTTCAGTGAATTATTCCTTCAACAACCAACACTATCTATGGATAACAGACTAACTGTAGAGTAAGTTCTTGGAAAACTTCTCCTTCATTGAGAGGAAGAAGATGACCAGAAGCTCTATTCTGCTTTTCTCTCTCCAAGCTCTGTTTCTTCTTTCCCCTTAACCCTCCTCATGTATCTTGTCGTCTAATGGCTCTTTGCGTAGTAGGACTGGCCAGAAATGGCAACTGCTCCATCACTTTTGCATTTACAGATGCACTAAATGCAAGCGACGCCTTTTGACTTCTAGCAAGCAAATCCCGTGGTATTTGAATTTTTGTTGACGTCAGTATGACTCAGCGCTTCTGGACTTAGTAAAATCCAGACAGACTTCTCAGGCATTGAGTGAAGTCATGTCACTCAATGCAAAACTACTTAGCAGAATTCTGCATCCCAGGCATTGAGCGCATTAAGTGAGCTTTCATCACTCAACGCATTCTTTCATTTATAGTCTTAACTGGTTAGGCGTCGAGTGAGCCTTCATCGCTCGACGCTTCTGGACTTAGTTGAATTATCTATTGAGTAGGCATTGAGTGAACTATCTTCACTCAATGCTTTTGGACTTAGACAGATTTTTTGTCGTGACTTTCTGAGGCTTTCACTGATTGAGCTTCTGTCAACACTTCTGCTCTTCTAGCATTGAGTGAAGTGAGTTCACTTAACGCTTCTGGACTTGGTGGATTTTTTGCCTATCTAGTAACCAGTCTTCTTGATTGAGGCATTGAGTGAACTACCATCACTCAACGCTTCTGTCCTTAGTCAGATATCTTGTTGATTTGGCGTTGAGTGAACTGCCTTTACTCAATTCTTCTAGACTTAGCCAGATATCTTATTGAGTTGGCTTTAAGTGAACTGCCTTCACTCAATGCTTTTGGACTTAGCCAGATTTCTAGTCAGCAATATTGCGGCTTTGGCTGTATGTAGTTCTCTCAATGCTTTTTTCTCTTTTGGCATCGAGTGAACTGCCTTCACTCGACGCTTCTAGACTTAGCCAAATTTCTGCTTTACCAACATCTGTCATGAGTCCATCTATCATTATGACTCAGACATCATGTCTAATCATGGTATAGTAGACAACCTACATACACTGAACTTGGACACACATCAAATACAATTATGCGCTTAGCATTGATGGTGATGCCTCTTCAAATTCAGGGAACATTAAAGGGGAATATTCCAAATAGCTAGTTGGATCAATTATCTTTTCGAAGCTGGATTTGAAGTCTGGCTATTATCAGTTGAGGATTCAGTAAAGTGATATTCCCAAGACATTGTTTGGTACATGTTATGGAAATTATGAGTTCACGGTGATGTCGTTTTGGCTAACAAATACGCCATCAATATTCATGGATCTGATGCACAAGAACTTTCAGGAGTATTTGGACTGATTTGTGATCGTCTTTATAGATGGCATATTGTTATACTCTCAGTTAGAGGATGATCATGCGAATCATTTGAGGTTGGTTTTGCATATTCTGAGGAGGAATCGAATCTATACCAAGTTCTCTAAGTGTGTGTTTTGGCTAGCCTCAATACCATTTCTTGGTCATGCGGTTAGAGGAGAGGGTATTGTTGTGGATCCAACAAAGATGGTTGTGATACTGGAGTGTCTTGTGTTGACTACTATGGCGGAAGTCAGGAGCTTTATTGGACTTACTGCCTATTATAGGCGCTTCATAGAGAACTTTTCGCAGATAGCTCTATATCTCACTACGTTGACAAGGAAGGATCAGAAATTTGTTTGGACGCCAGAGTCCGTGCGAGCTTTTAAAGATTTGAAGAGTTGTCTAACCACGATGCCTATATTGTGTTCGTCATGTGGTACAGAAGGCTATGAGATCTATAGTGATGCCTTAGAGAGCGTCTTAGGCTACTTTCTTCTGGAGTTTGGGAAGGTTATAGCTTATGGCTCTCGCCAGATGAAGGTGCACGAGAGAAACTATCAAGTCCATGACTTGGAGTTGGTGATTGTGATATTTGCCATGAAGTTGTGGTGACACTACTTGTATGACATGAAGGTTGATATCTTTACGGTCTATAAGAGCCTAAAGTATCTGTTAAATTAGAAGGATTTGAATATACGACAAAGGAGGTTGTCACAACCCTCATTTTATTAGCAATAAATAATATATCAGAGTAAGAGAAAATACGTGTCATGATGTCGTGTCGTGCAGTGTACAACTAAAGACGCTCAGGCAAGAACCTACTTTTAACACTTTTCATAAAATTCTCAAGTTTGTTATGATGAAAATATAGTTTGAGTTTGAGTTTTGTTGGTCGTGTCCCCCAGCTCAGTGGATCAGCTAGTCCATGGTAAAAGTATGCATATACGCAGCGAAAAATACTTTGTTTAGTTCATTTATTATCCTATATGAGCAAGAAAATCCACTAGAACAATTCATGATATGCACACCTCTAAATTTAATATAAGTACTAAAAGAGCTTTTACGTTTGTTAAAATAGAGTGACATTTGATTTAAAGAGATGCTATGAGTATGAGGTAAGAATATTGATCTTTCTATACTTTGAAAATAACTAACATGCAATCATAGCATAAATCCATCCCAAAGAGCAAGTTGGTACAACAAACCAGCTAGAACTTAACATAGCAGCTAGCAAATAGTCTAACATCTATAATAATTCACTGTGGGCATCAACAACCTGACACGAACCCGCAAAATAAAGTGTATGTCTGAACTAAAAATAAGAACATCAAACCTACTTCATGAAGGAGAGGTAAGAACCACTACTACTACTGCAAAAAGCCTGAGGCCACCAACTCTAGCTACTCAAACCGCTACTGCTCTAAGCCTGAGGCATTCAAAAAAAAGAACACCTCAGCAAGAATGAAATAGTGGCAGAAACAGACCAAAAGTAAATAAACAAGAGGAGTCAAAGGGTTACCAACACAAGACAGAATAACAGTCAAACCATAGTATCTAGATAATAAAATAGTAAGCATTTTAGAGTTCACGTGGTTAGATATGTAAAGTTACACCAGGTGCGACTAAGAGTTATGCTTCATTAACATCTGCAAAGGTTTGTTTATAATCATATGAATATATATATATAGAAAATACTAATCAGTTGTAAAGCATGAATCATTAACACAGATAAAAGAAATACCGTACTGAGGCGGTGGCCACATTGTCCAACACAAACCATCAGACCAAACAACTCAAAAAGTTATTGTGGGGGTGGCCATATTGCCCAACACAACCCAACAGTCCAAAAAAAATCCATCAGGTGTAATGATTCACAAGCCAGTACTGAGGTGGTGGTCAATTTATCCACTGTCAACCCTAGTCCACAAATGAACTTCCAAAAGTACTGATAATGAAAGAAAAACCCAAGACTTAGTATCAAATTTCCATAACGACAAAAAGTAAGAAAGTCCAGAAAATCTATAAAGGTTCACTTGACAAATTCAAAGTCACTCGACGCTTTCTGCTCCACTCAACGCCTTTATACTCCACTCAATGCTTTTTCACTCCAAGACTGGTTCACTTGACGCGAAGGCATAATCATTGGACGCACTCGACACCCAAATAGTTTTACTCAACTAACTCGACACCAAGGCATAATCACTTGGCGCACTCGACGCCTAGATAGTTTCACTCAACTAACTTGACGCCAAGGCATAATAACTTGACGCACTCGACGCCTAGATAGTTTCACTCAACTAACTCGACGCCAAGGCATAATCACTAGACGCACTCGACGCCTAGATAGTTTCACTAAACTAACTCGATGCCAAGGCATAATCACTTGATGCCCAGATAGTTTAACTCAACTAACTCGACGCCAAGGCATAATCCTGCCAAAAACTCTCCTATCTAAACAGAGTTTATAAGACTTATAAATTTTTGACAACAGTTAAAACCTTGACCATAATTAAGTTCCAGAAAAAAAATAAGTGGAAGGAGGGGTAAACAAGGCAGGAGTCCAAACACAGATAAAGAACCTCACAACAACACAATAGGAAAAAAAAAGGCAATTTACTTCTAGTTTGAATAAGGTAAAACAAGTAGTAGACAAAATAGGCAACCTGAAAGTATATAAAAAGAAACTAACAGTAGGATCGACAAAAGTTTAGAGAATGAAACATAAGAAATTTGTAAGAGGTTAGGCAAGTGGGAAAATCCCTAGTTGCCTTAAACCTCCTTATCTCAACCTTCTGAACACTCCACGGCACAAATCCGCTGAAAATGAAAGTGCGGCAACAAAATCTAGAGAGAGTTGGACAAAATGAAAGTTTAGGGCCACACACCCCAACGCCAAAAGTCCACGAAAATAAAAATACCTACCGCCAATGCGTAGATCTCAGCGAGAGCTTTCCGGATCTACACTCCGCTTCAAGATTTCATCCATCGGAGCTCCTGAAACGGCTGTCGGAAGGTTCACAATGAAAAGCTCGCCGCCTCTCTCACAACTCTCTCGATCAGACCCTTTTGGGGAAGAAGGATGAATAGGGTTTTTGTTTTATAAGTATATATATATATAATATTATATTATTAATATAATAACTAGAAAACTGAAATGATGAGGGTGACCAAATCACCACAAATTTCGATGAAATTCACACCAAAACTAAATGTTGGCGCTATGAATCTAACGATGAAGTCGAAATCAGGGTCCGACAAACCAAACTCAGGTAAAATTCCCCAAATATTCAACAAAACATCCTTATAAAATCCACTGAGATTTCAAATTGGCCCAGATTACGACAAAACTTAATAAGCACGACTGAGATCAAATACGTTAATTTTCCAAAGCTTCAAACCCCAATTCCGATGAATCTAAAATCTAGCCAACTCGGTCCAACGGACGCAACCATGCACTAACGACGACTCACTGTTAATTTCGCACTAACGTAATGCCCTTTCGCCATTATTATGCCACTAACATGGTTAAAATAATTATAGAAAATTGAGGGGCATTGCAACCACTCCCCCTAAAAAGAAGTTTTGTCTCGAAACTTGATATACAAATTGAATCCAAAACAGAAAAGAAAAAATACCAAAGGTTACCAGATAGAATTACTTACCGAATAGAAGTAGGAGAAAATGTGAGGAAGAGACTTTCTCATAGCTGATTCCAACTCCCAAGTCGCGCTTTTGACATCTTGGTTTCGCCAAAGAACCTTGACCATGGGAATCATCTTCCTATACAACACTCGATCCTGAGTCTCCAGAATATGAACTGGCTCTTCGATATAAGAGAGATTAGACTATAACTGGGGCACCGAGTCAAGGACATCATGATCACTAAGAACACACTTTCGCATCTAGCTCACGTGAAATACATTGTGAACACCAGGTGAAGTAGCGGGCAAATCCAGCCTATAAGATGACACTCTAATGCGCTTAACAATCTGGAAATGTCCCACATACCTATGATCCAACTTATGGTTCCTTTTAAATCTATTAACACCTGGCATCAGATAATCCTTCAGAAAAATCACGTCCCCAACTGCGAATTCCAGATCAACCCTTCGTCGATTAGCATACTTCTTGTAATGCTCCTGAGCCATACAAAGCTTCCCACAAATATGCGTCATAGAAATACTCATTTCCTCTAAGGCTTCTGGACCCAACAACAATCTCTCACCAACCTCAGCCCAAAATAAGGGGGTTCGACAATGCCTTCCGTACAGAGCCATGAAGGGGGCCAACTGCAAACTTTCCTGATAACTGTTACTATAATTAAACTCCATCAGTCCAAGACGCTCGTCTCAGGCTCCACCATGGTCCAAGATATAACACCTAATCATATCTTCAAAAATCTGATTAACTCTCTCCATCTAATCATTGGTCTGCGGATGATAAGCGGTTGAATACTTGAGATCAGTGCCCAATCCTTCTTGCAGACTTTGTCAGAAACGCGACATAAACCTGGAGTCTCGATACAACACAATACTTACTAGCACTCCATCAAGTCTAATGACTTCATCCAAATATAATTCTGCTATCTTCTTCATAGAATAACCCATTTTAAAAGGCACAAAGTGAGCACACTTCGTTAATCTATCAACTATGACCCAAACAGAATCATGCCCTCGAAGAGACCTTTGCAAACCGGTAATAAAGTCCATTGAGATGCTCTCCCACTTCCAACCTAAAATATCCAAAGGCGTCAACTTGCCACCAGGCCTTCTATGATCTACCTTAACACGCTTGTAGGTGAAGCACCCAGACATGAACTTAGCTATATCATTCTTCATCCCATACCACCAAACGATCTGCTTAAGATCTCTATACATCTTTGTAGAGCCAAGGTGGTAGGTAACACTAGAACCATGCGATTCACTACATATCTTTGTTCGGATATTATCAAAAGCGGGAATACAATATCTGATGCGGTACTTCAAGGTACCCACATCGTCAATCGAAAAGTCTGCTAATTCCCCCTTTTCAGCTCTACTCTGGATATGTTACAAATCGGGATCGTCCTTCTGGTATAGCCTCATTAGCATAATCCATGAAGGCTCAGTCACTTCCAAGCTACTCGGCGAGTCGCTATTCACAACAATTATATTCATTAATAAGAACTCCTCTACCAAGGATTGCATAAAAAGGTTAAAGATTTGCGCTGTCTTTTTACTCAAGGCGTCGGCTACCACTTTAGCTTTGCCCGAATGATAAAGCATATCATCCTCATAATTGGCGACATACTCCAACCATCTACGTTGGCGCAAATTCAGATCCTTTTGAGTGAAGACATACTTCAAGCTCTTGTGGCCTGTATAAATTTTGCACAACGCGCCATGCAACAAATGTCTCCAAAGCTTAAGGGCATAAATTACTGCCGCAAACTCCAAATCATGCATAGTATAATTCTTTTCGTGAACCTTTAATTGTCTCAACCCATACGCAATCACTTTCCCTTCATGCATCAAAACAAATCCAAGACCAACGTGCGATGCATCCACATAAATAGTATACTCCACTCCTTTAATAGGTAAAGTTAACACTAGAGCAGTGCACAAATTCTTTTTCAATTCCTGAAAGGCTTCTTCGCACTCATCGCTCCACACGAACGATGTGTTCTTCTGCATAAGCTTAGTCAAAGGTGCAACCAATATAGCGAATCCTTCCACAAACCTTCTATAATAGCCTTCCAACCCTAGGAAGCTTCTTATCTCCTTAGGTGTGGTAGGTCTTTTCCAATCCATCACCGCTGCTATCTTTTTTGGGTCCACCAAAATTTCATCCTGATTCATAACATGACCCAAAAAGGACACTTGAGGAAGCCAAAACTCACACTTACTCAACTTTGCATACAACTTATACTCTCTTAAAGTAGACAGAACTAAACGCAAGTGTTGGACATGCTCCTCAGTACCCCGGAAATATACCAAAACATCGTCAATGAAAACGAATACAAAATTATCTAAGAAATCTTTAAACACTCAATTCCTCATGTCCATGAAAGTAGAGGGTGCATTTGTCAATCTAAAGGACATCACCAAGAACTCAAAATGTCCATGTTGAGAACAAAAAGCAGTCCGCGGAACATCCGACTCACGGATTCTCAACTGATGGTAGCTTGAACGAAGGTCAATCTTCGAGAACACAATGCTACCACGCAACTGTTCAAACAAATCATCTATCTACAGTAATGGATACTTGTTCTTGATGGTTACCTTATTTAGCTCCTTATAATCAATGCACAACCTCATAGAACCATCCTTCTTTTTCACAAATAGGGCAGGTGTACCCTAAGGCGAAAATCTTGGCCTGATAAAACCACATTACAGCAATTCATTCAGCTGGGTACGCAACTCTTACAGCTCTCACAGAGCTATACGGTACGGTGGCTTAGCAATGGGGCGAGTACCCGGCTCATGTTCAATGATAAATTCTACATCTCTCTCAGGCGGAAGACCAGGAAGACTAACTTGGAAAACATCGAGGAAATCTCGTACCACAGAAATATCCTTGATGCGCTATAAACTACTGATAGTTTCCAAAATAGACACCGGGAAAGCAAAACAACCGAAATCTAAGATTTTTCGAGCACATACCGCTGAAATAATCGGGTAATCCTTGCGCGAAAAACCATACACACTCCTGGAGTGGTCGTATTCCATATTAAAGTCTAAACACTTTATCTTGCATTGGATAACAACATCATATCTGGACAACCAGTCCATGCCCAAAATCACATCGAAGTCCTCCAGGTCTAGCACCTTCATATCGGCAAAAGAGAGGAAGTCACCTAAAAGGATAGGACAAATATGGATACCCTGGTCCGACACCGCTGAGTCACTATAGGGAAACTTAATGCAAATCGGATTGAAACTTGATTGAGAGTTAGACAATGACGTTATACGAAAGTTCTAGCCACGAACAAGTGAGTAGCACCAGAATCAAAAAGAACGCGCGCCCAACTATTCTTTACCTTAAACTCCCATATAAAATCGTATACGTAACTAGCTGAATGAACAACGAAACTATAACTAAAAGCTAAGAACTAGTTTAGAATCTAACCTGAGATCACTTGGGTGGAAGTCTGCGCTTCTTCCATGGTCACCACATTCAACTTGCCCTTCCCTTTATCCAGATGTTACGGCAGGCGGTCTTAAGGCTTGGAGTGGAACTAGCTGCAGCGAGAGCTGAGACCGCGGGCACCTAGACTTCAAATGACCTTTCTGCCCACACTGGAAGTAGACTTTATCCTTTGTCCAATAATGTGCAACATCATGCCCCTACTGCTTACACGAAGCACGACCAGGTCTCCTTTGGGTGTGATTTAAATTTAAAGCACTTGATGTTGCTTCTAAGCTCCCAACCTCTTGAAAAACTTCTCGAAGGGATGACCTGGCCGGCCGTAGAAACTACATGCTTCCTTGCTTCCTTTATTCGAAGCAAGGCCAGATGCCCGAGAGCATCTACTGTTATCAGACTTTCTCTTGTCCTTCCTTTCCTACAGCCCACGATTCTTTGTATTATCGATAGCCTCGACTTTCAAAGCGGCTTCTACTACTTTAGCATAAGTTTCTGATCTATATGCGCTAGCCAACTGCTGGATATCGCTACGAAGTCCTCCCAAGAATCGCTTCACTCTACCTGCCTCAGAGGCTACTAAATTTGGAGCAAACCTGCACAGCTTACTGAATTCTATCTCATACTCACAAACTGTGAGTTGTCTCTATTTCAGGTGTAGAAAGTTATTCATCAGGCGGTCTTGCTCGAACGATGGCAGAAATTTTTTCAACAACATCCCTTTAAAAGATTCACACGAACATGCCTCCATGAGGCCCTCTTTCTCTCGGATCCACCATCTCTTAGCAAGGCCCTTCAGCTGGTAAGTGGTGATCATTACCTTCTGGTCCGCAGAGATTCCCAAGTGCGCAAACATCTCTTTGATAACAATGATCCAATCATCCAAAGCCATGAAATCGGCTCTCCCGTCGTAAGTAGGAGGTCCTAATTTCTTGAAGTGCGAAATGAAATTCATCTCCGGTGGTAGGAGAACTAGAGGCATCAAAGGAGAAGGAAGAATTGGTATGATAGTCGTTCGACCAACTTATCAAACAAATCTCCCTCTGATACCAACTGTCACAACCCGCATTTTCTCAGCATTAAATAATATATCAGAGTAGGAGAAAATATGTGTCGTGATGCCACACAGTGCAGGGAATAACTGCAGATGCTCGGGCAAGAACCTACTCCTAATACTTTTCATAAAAATTTCAAGTTTGTTATGATGAAAATATAGTTTGAGTTTGAGTTTTGATGGTCGTGTCCCTCAGCTCAGTGTATCAGCTAGTCCACGATAAAAGTATACATATACGTAGCGGAAAACACTTTGTTTAGTTCATTTACTATCCTATATGAGCATGAAAATCCACTAGAACAATTCATATATACACACCTCTAGATTTAATATAAGTACTAAAAGAGCTTTTACATTTGTAAAAATAAAGTGACATTTGATTTAAAGAGATGCTATGAGTATGAGGTAAGAATATTGATCTTTCTATACTTTGAAAATAACTAACATGCAATCCTAGCATAAATCTATCCCAAAGAGCAAGTTGGTATAACAAACCAGCTAGAACTTAACATATCAGCTAGCAAATAGTCTAACATCTATAATAATTCACTATGTGCGTCAACAACCAGACACGAACCCATAGAATAAAGTGTATGTCTGAACTAAAAATAAGAACAACAAACCTACATCACGAAGGGGAGGTAAGAACCACTGCTACTACTACAGAAAGCCTGAGGCCACCAACTCTAGCTACTCAAACCACTAATGCTCTGTACCTGAGGTATTCAAAAGAAAGAACATCTCAACAAGAATGAACTATTAGCAGAAACAAACCAAAAGTAAATAAATAAGAGGAGTCAAAGGGTTACCAACCCAAGACGGAATAACTGTCAAACCACAGTATCTAGATAAAAAATAGTAAGCATATAAGAGTTCACGTGGTTAGATATGTGAAGTTGCACTAGGTGAGACTAAGAGCTATGCTTCATTAACATCTAAAAAGATATTCTTATAATCATATGCATATATATACATAAAGATTGATCAGTTGTAATGTATGAATCATTAACACCGATAAAAGAAACACGGTACTACGGTGGTGGACACATTGTCTAACACAAACCATCAGACCAAACAAATCGAAAAGGTACTATGGGGGTGGTCATATTATTCAACACAACCCAGCAGTCCAAAAAAATCCACCAGGTGTAATGATTCACAAGCCGGCACTGAGGTGGTGGTCATTTTATCCATTGCAAACCCCAGTCCACAAATGAACTTCCAAAAGTATTGATAACGAAAGATAAACTCAAGACTTAGTATCAAATTTACATAACGACGCAAAGTAAGAAATTCCAAAAAATCTATAAAGTTATACTCGATGAATTCAAAGTCACTCGACGCTTTCTACTCCACTCAATGCCTTTTGACTCCACCCAATGCCTTTTGACTTCACTCAACGCTTTTTGACTCCAAGACTGGTTCACTCGACGTCAAGGCATAATCACTCGACACACTCGACACCCAGATAGTTTCACTCAACTAACTCGATGCCAAGGCATAATCACTCGACGCCCAGATAGTTTCAGTCAACTAACTCGACACTAAGACATAATCACTCGATACACTTGACGCCCAGATAGTTTCACTCAACTAACTCGACGCCAAGACATAATTACTCGATGCACTCGACGCCCAGATAGTTTCACTCAACTAACTCGATGCGAAGGCATAATCACTCGACACACTCGATGCCCAGATAGTTTCACTCAACTAACTCGATGCCAAGGCATAATCACTCGACACACTCGATGCCCGGATAGTTTCACTCAACTAACTCGATGCCAAGGCATAATCCTGCCAGAAACTCTCCTATCTAAACAGAGGTTATAAGACTTATAATTTTTTGACAATAGTTAAAACTTAGACCATGATTAAGTTCTAGAAAAAATAAGAGGAAGGAGGCGTAGATAAGGCAGGAGTCCAAACACAGATAAAAGAACCCCACAGCAACACAACAGGAAAAAAAAAGGTAATTTACTACTATTTTGAATAAGGTAAAACTAGTAGTAGACAAAATGGGCAACCTGGAAGTATATAAAAAGAAAGCTAACAGTAGGATCGACAAAATTTTAGAGAATGAAACATAAGAAATTTGCAAGAGGTTAGGCAAGGGGGAAACCCACCACTTTCCTTAAACCTCCTTATCTCAACCTTCTGAACACTCCATGGTAAAAATCGGCTGGAAAAAAAAGCACGACAACAAAATCTAGAGAGAGATGGACAAAATGAAAGTTTAGGGCCACACACCTCAATGACAAAAGTCCATGAAAACAAAAATACATACCGTCAATGCGTAGATCTCGACGAGAGCTTTCCGGATCTATGCTTCGCTAAAGATTTCGTCCATCGGAGCTCCCAAAATGGCTGTCGGAAGGTTTGCGATGAAAAGCTCGTCGCCTCTCTCACAACTCTCTCGATCAGATCCTTTTGGGGAAGAAGAATAAATAGGGTTTTCATTTTATAAGTATATATATTATTATATTATTAATATAATAACTAGAAAAACTCAAATGATGAGGGTGACCAAATCACCACGGATTTCGATGAAATTCGCATTAAAACTAAATATTGGCGCTACGAATCTAATGACGAAGTCAAAATCAGGGTCCGACAAACCAAACTTGGGTTAAAATTCCCTGAATATACAACAAAACATCCTTATAAAATCCACCGAAATTGGCCCGGATTGCCATGAAACTTTACATGCACGACTGGGATCAAATACTTTAATTTTCTAAAGCTTAAAACCCCAATTCCGATGAGTCTAAAATCTAGCCAACTCAGCCCAGCAGACGCAACCACGCACTAACGATGACGCATCGTTAATTTCGCACCAGCATAACGCCCTTTTGCCATTATTATGCCACTAACAAGGTTAAAATAATTATAGAAAATTTAGGGGCGTTACAAAGGTGGATGAAGTTCCTTGGGGACTATACTTTCGAGATACATTATGTTTCCGGGAAGGGAAATATTGTCGCAGATGCATTGAGTCACAGGTCTCTAGCATAGGCCAACTAGATACGGATGCATGATGAACGTATTATTCATGACCTAGAGGCCATGAAGATCTCTTGTGTTGATGGGAGATCTAGTGCAAATGCATGTTTAAACTAGATAGAGGTGCAATATGACCTCATGGACAAGATTCGACAAGCATTGGAGATGGATGACAATATGAAATTCTACTTTGCAAAGACTATGGGTGGATCAATTGCCCAGTTTTCCTTTGAAGATGGTCATTTATAGAAGGATGGTCGGTTGTGCGTTCTGATGTGGGCAAATTATTTGAGGAATTGTACAAGGCACACTTTACAAAGTACACAATCCACCCGGGGAGCAAAATGATATTCAAGTACATAAAAAAGTTGTTTTGGTGGCCAGGTCTGAGGAATGACATAACTCTTTATGTGGTGAAGCGTGCGATTTGTGCCCTAGTGAAGGCTGAATATTAGTGGTGATTTCCAGAAGTCGTTACCGATACCGGAGTGACAATTTGACGACATATCTATGGATTTTGTGTACGGTTTGCCGAGATCGCAGAGCGCAAATGATGTCGCTTGGGTGATCATTGACCTTTTGACAAAGGTGTCACACTTCATTTCGAATAGGAGGGACAATTCAGTGGAAAAGTTGGCAAATCTTTATGTTCACAACATAGTACGATTACAAGGTGTGACCCGTAGTATCGTAAGTGATCGAGACTGGCATTTCACTTCGAATGATTTGAGGCTAATCCACAACCTAATGGGTACCAAGCTGAAGTTCAGCACGACCTTTCATCCACAAACAGATGGTCAGACTGAGAGGGTAAACAGGGCAATGGAGGATATGCTTCATATGTGTGCCTTAGATTTCAGGAAGAGGTGGGAGGACCATCTTTATATGATCGAGTTCTCCTATAACAATAGCTACCAAACAAGTATTAAGATTACGCCCTTCGAGACCCTATATGATAGGAAGTGGAGTACTCTATTGGCTTGGGTAGAAATAGGTGAATCAAAATTATATAATCGTAAAGACATCAAAGATGTGACTTTGACGATACGTTTGATTCTGGAGCGACTGTTGATTGCTCAGGATAGGCAAACAAAGTACTACAATGTCAAGCATCGAAACATTGAATTTGCGGTTGGTGATTGGATTTATCTCAAGATCAAGTCATTCAAAGATGTATCAAGGATTCAACGCTTGAAGAAGCTGAGTTCGAGATACCTTAAGCCATTTGAAATTATTGAACGGATTTGTGAAGCTGCCTATCAGCTTGCTCTTTCAGCAGAGCTAAGTGGGTTGCACGATGTGTTTCGCATATCGTTGCTGTTGAAGGCGGTGCAAAGCCTACACAAGTGGTTGTTGAGGATCAAGTGTCGGTTGATAGTGGGTTGACAGCGAAAGTCAAGCCCATTTGAACCGAAGACAAAGAGGTCAAGCAGTTGAAGAACAAGGCAATAAGGATGTTCAAAGTCTGTTGGGACAACTGTGGTCGTGAGGAACTGGCATGGGAGTGTGAGTATGCCATGGGAGAGGATTTCCCCAAGCTATTCTGATGAGGTATAAATTTTGTATATTTTGTACTTCTATGTTGTTTTCTGTAATGACTAATGTCAAGACGAAATTTCATAAAGGAGGGGAGACTTTTAACATCCCAAGTTTCCAATTTTTGAAAACAATAGTTTTCTGGATGATACCACTGGCAATAGCGCTATCACCAGGTAATAGCATCTCATGATCCACGCGTCAGCAGGCGGCGAAGTGGTCATAGAGCGGTGCTGACTGGGTCAAGCAGCCACCGCTGGAGTTATCGCCCCGCGATAGCATGTTACCGCTCGACGGTAGTGAATTTAAAAAGAATAGTTGATTAATTCGGGCCATCCACGTGTTTTGGCATAGTAAACCTGTGGATGAAATTATGCCCAAGAGTATTAAGGTGCTGAGAGGTTGAGAACCTTTCATTATCTCTTCTTCACTCTCTCTCTCTCTCTTCATCCTTGAGGAAAGAAGGAAAGGAAGACTAAGGAGCTAGTTTTCATCCCTTGGAGAAGATTTGGAAAGCCAATGAAGGAGTTATTGTGATCGGATTTGCGAACTAAGGCTAGATCTGTGGAGAGGAAGGTGTTGTGAATGCTTCCATCCGGATCGCTTGAAATTTCATGGATCTTAAGTGATCTACAAGGGTAACGATCTTTCTTCTTGGATAAGTGGAGTCCTTATATGGCATCATTGCATGAAAACACCCACCAAGTGGCGGAGAACGGGAAGTTTTTAACGGGTTGATCGGTGGTATCCCTGCTAGAAAACTTATATACATAATCTGGAATCGAAGTATGGAATATATGTTGGGTTTTGCTATACGACATAACTGTTATGCGCAGCGGAATAAGGAAATAAGGAAAACCCAAAAGTAAGTTGTGGATCTTGCGATGACCATGAATCAAGAAGTAATGGGGAAATAAATAAATTTATACCTTTGCGGGATTGAGTCAATAGTCAACCTAGGTGCTCCGATTGATTCCAACGAACGGTAATGGCCGGAGTTCCGAGCGTATAATAGTGTCCATGCCTCTACGGGTATCCGCACGAGCATGGAGAACCCTAGACTCTTGTCGCACAAGATCTAGGTCGAAAGAGGCTTGCCCTCAATCTCTCCACGGAGTACTAGATCCGTTCAAGGAGAGGCGACAACGACGATTACGATTCCTTGGAAACACTTTCCTGCGGCGGCTAGGGACGGAGGACAGTTGGCGGCGATAAGCAGCGGTCGGCGGAAACAACGGCGACGGTCGCGGATACGGAACAGTTCCGTCGCGAGGAGATCGTCGCTCTCGGCTTCGCGATTTAAGTCTAGAATGAATAGTCGCTTACTCAATTCAATAGCTAAATCCCATTTATACCTTGAACCAAACCGGCCAATGCCAATAAAGAACGACCGACCCAGACTTAGAAGAAATAAACCGTCAAGACAGAATTCGGTGAGTATCAGGACGATACACGAGGAATCGTCAAGTATTACTTTAATACTCGACGAATCGTTGTGTTGGAACACCCTATTACTAATTTGGGCAAGGATCACTATATATTTAGGAAATTAGTTTGACCTAGATGTATAGTTGAAAAGGTCAACATTAGAATGTGTCTAGGGCTTAGAACTTAGGTTTGACGCTGCCCCCAGGACCATTCATTGTTCAAGACTTAGAGCTGAGGCAAAGACAATTATCGTCGAGCTTAGGTCGACGAAACGTCGAACTCCGTTCGACGCTATCTGAGCTCAACTCTGCTAAGTCGTTGAACTCCGGTCGACGATCTTCGAGCTCAGATCGACGATCTGCCTTCAGCTTATTCTTCAGGTCGCTGAGCTCCTGTCGATGATCTTCGATCTCAGGTCGACGTTTTCTGTCCGATGATCATTTCAATCTCTGAGCTCAGGTCGACGATCGTAGAGCTCAGATCGACGTTTTTCCTGAGAGATCGACGACTTTGAGGATTCAAATTCAGTCAGCTTTTGGAATGTTTTTCAAATTCTCTCAGTATTTATTTCAAGAGATCTGCTAGCCGTTTTCATTTATTCTGGAGCAAGTTTCAAGGGATTTATCAAAGAATGTTTATTGTACTTTCCTCCATAAGACAAAACATTTATGGAAGACATTTATTGACTGCTAACGGCTATCTTGGATAAAGGATCTTCAGAGAATAAAACACCTTTCTTCTCTAGTCTGATATATAATACAACAAGATACTACACAAATATAGACAATCTACAACAGGAGAAAAAGAAAAAGAAATTCTCAGTATAGATTCACAGGATAGTGAGATCAACTCAGAACAATCAAGTGATCAATCCTGGAGAATTAGTTGAATATTGGCATACTGAAAAGTGATCATAGCTTCAACATCAAGGACTCCAAACAATTCATATTTCAGCCTCTGCTGAAACCATCTTCTGCTGGAGATCTGAAGCTTCTGAAGACCTATCATCCTAGCAAAGCTCTCATCTCTGAACCATCTACATCTCAGAGGGATCTTTGACAACACAATCAATCCACTAAGTCTTCTCTCAGTGATTGAGACGGAGAAGACAACTTCACCTCTTCCTTTTTCTTTTCCTGCTGTAAAAGGGTTATCAAGACTCCCTTCAAAAGTTTTGATTCTGGTTCTGAGAGCCTTATCAAAACTCAGTGGTGGTAATACACCTGATCAAAAAATCTAGTTTGGTTTTTGAGCACCTTATCAAAAGCTCATTGGTGCCTATGACACCTGATCAACTCATCCTGCAGTGGATTCCTACCAAGGGGGCAGAAGAGTGGATGTACCCAGGTTTTTGGGGAACTACTATAGCTCCTTGTGTCTTCTGCTTTCTTGTGCATATTCTTTGTTGTGTGCTGTAGTTTTTATTTTACTGCTTTAGTTTTATTTCTACATCAAAGCACCTTACACCTATACTTATATTAAGCCTTTACTGCTGTGCAATTTTGAATTATAAATTTTCTTTAAAATACTCTATTCACCCCCCCCCCCCCTCTAGAGTTAAGATAGATCTTACCCTCACTTTCAATTGGTATCAGAGGGAGGTTGGTTGTTCATACAGGCTAACACCTGAACCAAAAGATCCCTGATAAGATCAATCTTTTAAGAGGGTTATTTTCATTATATTTAATTTTATATAAAGACATGGCACAGAACAAAGATTATGCAAGCACCAGGCCTCTAGTGTGCAATCTATCCAAGTTTGCACTTTGGAAAGCAAGGATCAGACTTTATATGAACTCTATTGATGAAGACATATTTAATTCTATTTTGACAGTGTGCCCAAGTCCACCAACAAGCTCAAGTACAAATGTTGTTCAACCTCCTTCAGGAACAGATGCTGAAATAAAGAAGTGGAAGACTACAGATGCCAAGGCCATGAATATCTTAGCTCAGACAATGTCTGATGAGATATTTTAGAAGGTAGCTGAATACAACTCAGCCAAAGGAATTTGGGACAAACTTTTTGAGATTATCTCAGGATCTGTTGATGAGAGAAAAGATAAAAGATCCCATCTCATATCCCAATATGAGAACTTCAAGAAAGGAGAAGCTGAGTCAGTAGCAGACATGTAAAACAGATTAAGTCTGATTGTCAATGAGTTAAAGACTCTGGATAAAGAAATCTCATTGACTGAGCTGAATGACAAAATCCTAATGTGCTTCCCCAGCACTTGGGATTCAAGAATCTGGCCAATCAAAGATGCCAGAAGTCTAAATGAGATTACAACTGAAGCTCTCCTGGGCAAGCTCAAATCTTATGAGCTGCTCATTAAAAATCGAGAAGAAGAACAAAAGGCTACTTCTCCAGTCATCAGAAAGGAGAAGACCATAGCCTTCAAAGCTATAGAAGAGGAGCCTGAAGATAAAGCTACAGGAAATGATGAGCTCCTAAGTCTACTGGCCAAAAGATTCTACAAAATAGCCAGAAAAGACTTCAGAAAGAGATCATACAAGGGACATGATAAGCCAAGGTATGATAAATCCAATAACAACAAAGAAATTATATGTTTTGGTTGCAGGAAACCAGGCCATATTGTGTCTGACTGTCATGAAAACAAAAACAAGGACAAGAAAGATAGAAGAGAAAGAAGAAAGGAGAAAGACTTCAAGAAGAACACCTCAGACAAACCCTCCTATAGCAAGAACACACATACAAGGAAGGGATTTGTTGCTGAGACATGGAGTGAAACTGAAGAGGATTCTGAAGCCTCATCTAGCTCCAGTGATGATGAGGATGATGCTGATGAAAAGGAATTTTGCATGATGGCTATCAATGCCTCTCAAACATATTCAGAAGCAGAAGAGTCAGAATCAGATTCAGAAGTTCAACTAGAAGAAGATCAGGTAATCAATTCATTTGATTTCAGTTCTGAGGACTTTAGACATGAGTTTAAAGTACTATGCCTAGATCTGTTGGAGTCTGAGAAGGAAATCACATCCCTCAGAAAACAACTGTCTGAGTATAGCACTTTAAAATCAGAGAACCTCAAACTCTCTGAAGAGTTAGAATGCTATAGGGAGGAGATAGCTTCATTGAAGAGTGAACTATCCAAGGCCAAGCAGTTTGAAGAATCCCTTAATGGGAGAAGCATCAAACTGATGGATATCACAAGCACAGTGAACTCTAGACTTAATAGTACACTGAGCTTGTGAGACTCATCCAACCAGCCTATAGTTCTGACAACTCCAATCAAATTTATCTCTGATAAAAGGAAGGAAGTTGTAGAGGTAGCTAGGAAGAATGCAGATTTGCCAAAGAAAGATATAGTTCAACAGAATGTGTCGAACAGAGCTCGACGATCGTCGAACAGCGCTCGACGATCCAAGAAACGATCATCGAACTCAGCTCGACGACACCTGAACTCTGAACTCCAGGACAGTCGATCTTCGAATAGAGATCGACGATCTGACCCAAGATCGTCGACCTCAGCTCGACGATCGTCGAACAGAAATCAGGACTTTGATCAATCCTTCAAAGGTACATCTAGATTCAATCCTAGAAGTCCTACATCCCAAGGTTTCAACCCCTATACTCAATGGATAGTACCTCTTAGGAGATACCATCCTGAAGGTTATAAGAGTCAACCTGGGATGTCTTTCATTTCTGAATTTAAGGGATATCAACCTAGGCCCAAGGTAAACTGGGTCAAAAACATATAAGTTGTTTATGTGCTGGTGAAGACCTATCCAACATCAAACCAGCCATGGTATCTGGATAGTGGGCGCTCAAAGCACATGACAGGGAACAAGGACAACTTCACATCCTTTAAAACCAAGATTGGACCCAAAGTAATTTTTGGTGATTCAAACTTTGGAACAATAAAAGGATATGGTGCAGTCCAAATTGGAACAGTCACCTTCAAGAAAGTAGCTTATGTTGAAGGACTCAAGCACAACTTGATAAGTATCAGTCAACTTTGTGATGAAGGACATCAAGTGACTTTCAACAAAGCTATATGCAAGGTCAAGTCAGAGGACAACACAACTGTGTTGACAGGTAACAGAAAAGGTAACATTTACATAGTTTATTTTCATTCATCTAAAGTAGATATTTGCCGGTTCAATTCCATATCTAGACCTAATATTCTATGGCATAAGATACTAGGACATATTAACCTTAGCACCATTGCTACGCTATCCAAGGACAACCTTGTTAGAGGACTACCTTCTGTCCCCTATAAGAAGGAAGGACTTTGCAAGGCTTGTCAATTAGGCAAGCAAACTAAAAATAGTTTTAAGTCACTTAACAAGAGTGATTCACCTAGGATTTTGTATCTGTTACACATGGATATTTTTGTACCCATTATAGTACAAAGCCTAGGAGGGAAATCCTACACTTTAGTGGTTGTAGATGACTTCTCAAGATTCACATGGGTGTTCTTTCTGAGGAAGAAGTCTTATAACTTCAAGTGTTTGACAGAGTTTCTCAAATACATACAGATTGAGTTCAACACTCACATTGCCCTGATCAGAAGTGATCATGGGACAGAGTTTGATTCTCTTCTTATGCAAGAGTTCTGTCAGAGTGAAGGGATTAGGCATACATTCTCAGCTCCTAGAACTCCTCAAAAGAATGGGGTAGCAGAAAGGAAAAATAGAACCCTAATTGAATCTGCAACTACATTATTGACAGATGCTCACCTTCCTCTATCCTTTTGGGCTGAGGCAGTGAACACCTCCAATTATGCGTTGAATAGAAGTCTAATACATAAACTGAAGGGCAAGACTCCCTATGAATTGCTCAAAGGGAAGAAACCTAAAGTAGACTATTTTAAAGTTTTTGGTTGCACTTGCTATATTCACAATAATGACAAAAGATATTTAGCAAAATTTCATGCAAAAGCTGATGAAGGAGTGTTTCTGGGATACTCCATGATCAGTAAAGCTTATAGGGTTTATAATAAAACTACTCTAAAAATAGAAGAATCTGTTCATATTTCTTTTGATGAAACTAATGTCTTTCAAGGAGAAGAATGCTTCTACCATAGAACATTTGCAGGTACATTCTCTAGCTGAAGACTTGGACAGATTGCAAGTTACTCAAAAGTAGTGAAGATGAAGAAGCTGCTCAATATCTGGAAGAAAATCTTCTTGAAGAGCCAGTTGCTGTTCCACAAGAGGAAACAACAACACAGGTTGGTGAACAATCAACACCCCCTGTTGATTTAGTAACATCAAGAGATCATCCAATCTCCCAAGTGATTGGAAACATCTCAGCTGGTGTGCAAACCAGAAATCAGGTCAACCAAAAACTGATGCACACTTGCTTTCTCTCTCAAATTGAACCTCAATCCATTCAAGATGCAGAGCAAGATCCACACTGGATCATTGCAATGCAAGAGGAGCTGCATCAATTTGAAAGAAATAAAGTCTGGAAACTAGTGCCTAAGCCTAAGGATCATTCCATTGTTGGAACAAAATGGGTGTTCAGAAACAAATTGGATGATCAAGAAATTATTGTAAGGAACAAGGCAAGGCTAGTTGCTCAAGGATATTCTCAAGAAGAGGGGATAGACTATGACCAGACCTTTGCACCAGTTGCAAGGTTAGAGGCCATAAGAATCTTCCTGGCTTATGCTGCTCACAAGGGATTCAAAGTCTACCAAATGGATGTGAAGAGTGCTTTTCTCAATGGGGAGATCAAAGAAGAAGTCTATGTCAGACAACCTCTAGGTTTTGTCTCTCCAACTCATCCTGATTATGTTTTCAAACTGCATAAAGCATTATATGGTCTAAAGCAAGCTCCTAGAGCATGGTATGAGACCCTAGCATGCTTTCTTCTGGAAAATGATTTTATTAGGGGGAGAGTAGACCAAACGCTTTTTATTAGAACCATAAGTCTCATACCCTACTAGTACAAATTTATGTAGATGATATAATATTTGGTTCTACTGATTCAAACTTGTGCAAAAAGTTTTTCAAGCTTATGCACTCTAATTTTGAAATGAGTAGCATGGGTGAGCTATCCTTCTTCTTAGGATTGCAAGTCAAACAACATGCTGAAGGCATATTTATTTCTCAAACCAAGTATACAAAAGAACTGGTTAAGAAATTTGGTATGTCTGATGCATCATGAATGAAAACACCCATGCCTACCAATGCTGTATTGGATGCTGATAAACATGGGAAACCAGTTGATCAGACAACATATAGAGCAATGATTGGCTCTTTATTATACCTTACAGCTAGTAGGCCTGATATAATGTTTGCTACATGTATATGTGCTAGATTCCAAGTTAGCCCTAGAGAGTCACACTTAACTTTAGTAAAGAGGATTCTTAGGTATGTTAAAAGCTGTCCAAATCTAGGACTCTGGTATCCAAAAGATTCAGCATTTGACTTAACTGGATTTTCAGATGCTGATTATGCTGGATGCAGAATAGACAGGAAAAGCACCAGTGGAACTTGTCAGTTTCTTGGTGATAGACTTGTCTCATGGTTTTGTAAGAAACAAACATCTGTGTCAACTTCAACTGTTGAAGCTGAATATATGGCTGCAGGTAGTTGTTGTTCACAAATCTTGTGGATTCAAAATTAACTCCTAGACTATGGTTACAACTTAGAAAAGTCTAAAATATTTTGTGACAACACCAGTGCTATTTCCATTGCATAAAATCTAGTCCTCCATAGTAGGACAAAACACATAGAAATTAGGCATCATTTTCTAAGGGATAATGTTGAGAAAAATAAAATTGAACTTCAATATATCCCAACTGATTTGCAAAGGGGAGATATTTTCACCAAGCCTTTGGATGAAAATAAACACAACTTCTTCCTCAATCAGTTAGGCATGTTAGATGGAGGAAGCCTAAAATAAATTACAAGATTTTGAAAAGCTAAAAACAGACCAAGATAAGGCTAAAAACTCATTTCTTTTTGTTTATGTAGGATAGTTTCTGTCTCTGAACTGCGCTCGACGTTTTCCCTAGAAATCGTCGAACGTCGATCGACGTTTTTCCGAAAAACGTCGAACGGAGATCGACGTTTTCCCAAAACGTCGACCGGAGTTCAGAGCTTGTTAGATAGTTGTATACTATCTCTTTCAGGCCTTTGATCGTCAAACTGAGCTCGACGTTCTCTAGATCGTCGAACTGAGATCTACGATGTTGAAGACCTTTCCGCTTCCCTTAGGAGTCCTGATCGTCGAACAAAGATCGACGATCCTTCCTTTTTCGCGTCAAACCCTAATATAAAATCATTTTTCGGCCGCCGCTCGTCGTTTACGCTTTCATACTCTCTGCAAATTTTTCTTTTTCCCTCCAAACTCTCTACACTTGGTCGTGTTTTTTGAATCTTTGCAGGTACAGATGGCAGTGTCGGTCGCCGCTCTCTCCAAAATGAAATTTGATACAGGTTTTGACATAGATATGAACTCCTTCGATGGCAGCGATCAGCGGTTCAAGGATATTCTGAATCTTTTCCGCGAACAGCAGTTAGTTCAGTTGATGACCACCAGAATAAAGATTGCAGCAGATGAAATAAAAGAATGGGTTTTTACTGCCACCAATGAGAATGAAAATTCTATAGTCGGCACCATCAATGGAACTCAGGTACCAATGTCCCCCGCTCTTTTGACATAAGTATTCGCCTTAAGTACTGGGAATGACTCCATTGATTTGTCTGGAGAGGAATATGATTCGTTGTTAGATCGAATGGGTCACTCTGCTGTGAACCCTAATAAACTGCTGAAAAAGAATTTATCAATTGAATTTCAATTTTTGGCTGGTGTTATTGGGAAAGTGCTTCTGGCAAAAGCACTCAGCTCATGATACAATCTCAAGGTATCAGTTATGCTTAATGGGAGCTTTAGTTGATAAGAAACATCTGGATTGGGGATCTATCTTCTTTGATTTGATCAAGAAGAAAATTAGCAAAAGCTGTGTCAGTTTGGGGAGGATTATAGGGGTTTACCTACATTACAGGTGCCTTGATCTACTGGTTTCAAGTGGGATGCACATCAATGCATCCAAAAGGCTCACCTGTGCCCTTTTCAGTAGGTGGGACAGACAGATTATCAACCCCAACAGGGCTGCTGCAGCAGCATCTGCTTCAGGCACAAGGACTGCCTCAGTCACTCCTCCTCAGGTCTCTGCCCCAGTAGAAGATTTGCCTGCTTCTCCTCCTCCTCCAGCTGTCTCTGCCTCAGTCTCCACATCAACTACATCAGTCATATCAACCTCACCACTCATCTCAACCGTAGCCATATCTTCCCCCATTACAATCTCATCACCTATTTCACCTCCTCCAGCCACTACCTCAGAACCATTCCATCCTTTGTACTACTATCCACCTGTCACCACTCCATCATTTCATCTTCTGGATGACTCCTTTATGGATGATTCTCCTCCTACTCCTCCTGAGATTCCATCTACATCTTCCTACCAACAACTTCTACAGGACATTCTCTCTAAATCATCCTTCACCCCATCCTTTTCCTCTCCCATATCATCCATCTCCACTCCAGTAACATCAATCTCAACAATTCCTACTACTGAGCCATCCATCCTTATACCTCCCACCTCCACACCATCCATTCCATCAGTCCCAACCAACATCATTCCAGCTACATCAACTCCTACCTCTACTCAAGCCCCTCTTGAGCATGTAGATCTTTCAGCTTTGGCAGAAAGGTTGTATGAGCTGCTAGCCCCCAGGCAAACCTCATTGCTGGAGACCACCTTGGCTCCACTTCTAAAAAATGTTCAGGAGCTGTCTACCAGGCTATCTCCCTTCCTCTCCTCTCAGGCAATCCCTTCCTCTGGGTGCCTTGATCCAGTTTTCACTGAATCCAGGCAGGGGGAGATGCCTAATGAATCTTTGGATTTGCCTGAGGCTGCTAAAGTTTCAGACCTGCTCCAGTATTTGCAGTGGATCTTCAGAGCCTGCTGTCAGTTTTTGATATTGTATACTTCAATTCTCTACCAGTTCAACAAGTTGAAGACCTTACTAAGGCCATTGTGCCTATTTTAGAATGTGATCTCAGCCTGATTGCATCATATGTCAACTCTTTCAAGGCTGAGGATGTTGTTGCTTCTATTTTTACTACTGCTGCTGCTACTGCTGTTACATCTATTGGATCTTCTGACATTGAAATATTGTCTGTTGTTGCTGATGCTGCTACTGTTGACGAACTTGCTACTTATCTGGAAGAACCTGAATCTGCTGCTCCAATTACTTCTGCTCCTATTGCTGCTTCAATAAGTTGTGTTTCTGCTGCTGCTGCTCCTGCTCTGACTCCTGAACAACTAAAACAACAAGAGAAGTACATCAAAAGCATTGATGATCTGTATGATAGACCCCAGAGCTCAGAAAGTGATCAGTTTCACACTGACTCTGATGACTCTTCTGGTACCATTGCAAAGAAAAGGAAGGCCAGAAGCAAGGCCATGATGAAGGTCCCTCCTGCTAAGGCCAAGGATGCTAATGATATACCCTACTATATTCTGCATGATTGCCAGATAACTGAACCATGGATGCAATATTCTAAAAACCAACTAAAGGCCATGAAGAAGAAAAGAAAGTTTGATAAGTATGAGAAAAGTTCATCCCAGTTTCAGCCTCCTCCTCCTCCTCCAGATTCAGGATCAGGTGGAGGCTCAGATTCTCAAACCTCAGCTCCAAAGCAAAGTTCCTCCCAATCCTCACAAAGATATCATCCCAGGGGGCAATATCAAAGAGTTTATCAGTCCAGAAGGGGATAATATAGAGGAAATCAAAGAGAACACATATTTCAAGCAAGGGAAGGACAAAGACACATGGACTCAACTCAAGGTCCTTTCCCTTATAAACTCAGAGAAACTGTTGATACAAGAACTCCTACTGCTTCAGAAACTGTCAACAGATATGAGCCTGCAGTTCCTTTTGAAGATCCAGAGAACAATCCATTATCATGGACTACTAGGATGAAAGAACTTGCTGTCTTAGATCAGCTAAAGAAGGCCAGAGAATAAGGGAAAGACACTTCCAACATTACTACCTTGTCAGATCAAAGAAAGGCAGAACTGGAAAGGTATGCATCAAGGAAATTCTTTGATCCAGTGGACTACATGAAACTGCATCCTGAGGCTTTGGTTCCCAGGGCTAGATCTCAAACCTCCTTAGGTGCAGAGGATGATAGAAGGTCAAAGAAAGAAGCTCTAAATCCCAACAGGGAAATCATATTTAAGAAGGGAAGTGAAAAGAAATTACATTTGTAAGCAGATAGTATACTCATTTTGAACATTTGCTGATATTCCATCTGATTGCTGCTATGTTGCATGATCTGCTCTATTGTGTTAGATTTTTTGTTTTTCTGTATGTTGATTTTCTATTTATTTCTGAGTAATGTAAATAGTAATCCTTACCCAAATAGGGGGAGATTGTTGGAACACCCTATTACTAATTTGGTCAAGGATCACTATGTCTTTAGGAAATCAGTTTGACATAGATGTATAGTTGAAAAGGTCAATATTATAATGTGTCTAGGGCTTAGAACTTAGGTTTGAAGCTGCCCCCAGGACCATTCATTGTTCAAGACTTAGAGCTGAGGCAAAGACAATTATCCGAGCTTAGGTCGACGAAACGTCGAACTCTGTTCGACGCTCTCTGAGCTCAACTCTGCTAAGTCGTCGAACTCCGGTCGACGATCTTCGAGCTCAGATCGACGATCTGCCTTCAGCTTATTCTTCAGGTCGCTGAGCTCCGATCGACGATCTTCGAGCTCAGGTCGACGTTTTCTGTCTGATGATCATTTTAATCTCTGAGCTCAGGTCGACGATCGTAGAGCTCAGATCGACGTTTTTCCTGAGAGATCGACGACTTTGAGGATTCAAATTCAGTCAGCTTTTGGAATGTTTTTCAAATTCTCTCAGCATTTATTTCAAGAGATCTGCTAGCCATTTTCATTTATTCTGGAGCAAGTTTCAAGGGATTTATCAGAGAATGTTTATTGGACTTTCCTCCAGAAGACAAAACATTTATGGAAGACATTTATTGACTACTAACGGCAATCTTGGATAAAGGATCTTCAGAGAATAAAACATCTTTCTTCTCGAGTCTGATATACAATACAATAAGATACTACACAAATATAGACAATCTACAACAGGAGAAAAAGAAAAAGAAATTCTCAGTACATATTCACAGGATAGTGAGATCAACTCAGAACAATCAAGTGATCAATCCTGGAGAATTAGTTGAATATTGGCATACTGAAAAGTGATCATAGCTTCAACATCAAGGACTCCAGACAATTCATATTTCAGCCTCTGCTGAAACCATCTTCTGCTGGAGATCTGAAGCTTCTGAAGACCTATCACCCTAGCAAAGCTCTTATCTCTGAACCATCTACATCTCAGGGGGATCTTTGACAACACAATCAATCCACTAAGTCTTCTCTCAGTGATTGAGACAGAGAAGACAACTTCACCTCTTCCTTTTTTCTTTTCCTGCTGTAAAAGGGTTATCAAGACTCCCTTCAAAAGTTTTGATTCTGGTTTTGAGAGCCTTGTCAAAACTCAGTGGTGGCAAGACACCTGATCAAAAAATCTAGTTTGGTTTTTGAGCACCTTATCAAAAGCTCATTGGTGCCCAGGACACCTGATCAACTCATCCTGCAGTGGATTCCTACCAAGGGTGGTAGAAGAGTGGATGTACCCAGGTTTTTGGGGAACCACTATAGCTCCTTGTGTCTTCTGGTTTCTTGTGCATATTCTTTGCTGTGTGCTGTGGTTTTTATTTTACTGCTTTAGTTTTATTTCTACATCAAAACACCTTACACCTATACTTAAATTAAGCCTTTACTGCTGTGCAATTTTGAATTGTAAATTTTCTTTAAAATACTCTATTCACCCCCCCCCCTCTAGAGTTAAGATAGATCTTACCCTCACTTTCACATTGAATAGTCACGACGATACTCGACGAATCCAGCCCATTTGTCGAAACCCCTTACACATAATTGAGGAATTTCCCTTAGCTTCTACCGACTACATACCGGTAGACCAATATTCACAATACAGGTCCCGGAATGAAATTCCACCATGTCCAGAATTTCATAGGCTTGGTCCTTCACTCATATCACATATGAGCAATGCCAACACAAACCTATCAAACTTCTCCAAAACTCTTATGTGCAACCTCATAGGCTCATACTGCGTTGGAAGTGAAGCTACATGCTTGATCACTTCCAGATCACCATGGTAGCACCAACAATCTCTCACTTGATCTTGAAAGTATCAAACAAAAGCTTCACAAATAATGAGTGGCATCTAGCAATGCATCATTGCTCCCCAAGCAATACGTGTTTAAAACTCGAAAGCCATTGTGACCAATGTATCAGTGTTGTCATGTCCCTTCATCCCTTACATCCGAATAGAACTAGCAGTACAAATCGTGTCACCCTCATAATTGTTCAATCCTAGTTTTCTTGATCTAGAATGGACTTCCAGAAATTGGTGAGTCCAATATCATATATTGAATCAACCAAGCATGATCATACATTTCTCAGTCCCATTCCATCAAGGGGCTCATGGATGCAACTCCTGCCATATAGGAGGACAAATCCCATCTCTGCTCACACAAAAATACTCAAATGATTCGTAACGTACCCAATAACCATCTTTATCATCCAACTTTCTCAAGTCTGGACTTTTATAGCATCAAAGCACGCTCTTCCTCACTTAGTGAGTGATGTGACTTCAAGTCAAAGAACCACAAACACCATTGCCACTTGAGTCATACTTGTGACACGTTCATATAACAATCTACAATGTATTCTTACGGTGGGTCTGTCTAGTACAACTTGTTCATAACAAGTACTCATGCGATGACTTGATATCACAATATCATGACCTGTGAGGACCGGTCATCAGTCAATACACATGTTAATCTTAAAGGTATCATCATTGCCCTTAGCTTCTAAGATGATATAACGATCAGAGACCTTTAAGAATGTAGCCTCTAATATTATAGGTTCTCACTTCAAGTCATTACTTGATCTATGAAAGCAAACATTCTAAGAGCATTTATTAAATTGAATCACTCTATCACAATAGAAATAATTGCATAATAAAGAACTTGCCAAAATATATAAAGGAAATATATACAGTACTTTTATTAATCAAATGAAATATCTTACAGCCAACAAACATACAATCCACATGACTCAAACTAGAGTTGATCATTCAGGTATCGTATACCAATTTATCTAACATGACCATCATGCTTTCTCTGTGCGAGAGGCTTTGTCAGTGGATCCGAAATGTTCTCCTCAGTCAGCACTCTGCATATGCTCACATCTCCTCGATCGATAATCTCTCAAATTAGATGGAACCGCCGAAGTATGTGTTTGGAGCGCTGATGAGATCTAGGTTCTGAAGAAAGTGCAATTGCACTGTTGTAACGCCCCCGATTTCTCGATGAATTTATTTGATTTGGTATCATCATATTTATGGCATCATGGCATTACTTTTAACATCGAGTTGATGGCGCAACGCCGTTAAGGCATTTTCGCGTCTGTGCGGTCGAGTCGGCCAAATTTTTGTTGTAATTGGAAAATTTTGCATTTGAAAATTAAGTTAAGTAATTTTGGACTTGCCCGTCAAGTTTCGTCGCGATCCGAGCGATATTCGGGCCTCGGCGATTTGCCGAAGTTTTGATGAATTTATGTTCGCCGTAGACTTTGAAAATTTATATCTCGAGAATGGCTCGTCGGATTTTGGTTTTGACTTCGCCGTTTGGTTCGTAGCATCAGTGTTCGCCTTCAGTGCGAGTTTCAATTAATTTGGTGTGCGTTTGGGCCTCCATTTTGAACTCATGCTTCATTGTTCAAAAAATATAAATATGATTATTTTAATATTAAAACACTATTCAAAAATGTCTTTTACTATTCATCTCTATAGTTTGATTTTGAATATTTTTTGCAAAAAGAACTATTCATGAGGACAAAAAAGAAAATTTATTTTGCCTCAGTTCTCGAGTGAACTGCCTCCTCTCGAGTAATCCTCTCGGGTGCTGCCTCCATGATTCTCGAGTACTATTTCCTTGTTCTCGAGTACTAAGTTTTAGTACTCGAGTAGTTTTTTTTTCTACTTCTCGAGTACCTCTAATTTTGTTCTCGAGTACTGTAGATTCATCCCGAGTAGTCTGTTACAGTTTGCGTTCAGGCACTTTTTTGAGGGTAAAAACGTTAGCGTATAAAAAAATAATTAACATGAAATTTGTTCGTCTCGACGAGATCTACAACTTTAATGTTGGGTACTTTTCGATTTGAAGCCATCCTAAAGCTCTATTTTTATTTTTCGCACGCCCTCTCTCAAATATTTTGTTTTTTTTTGTTTTAGACAGAACTTTTTATAAAAAATGTGTGTATATATATATAAGTTTATACTTATACTTAAAGACAATTATAAAAGAAAGAAAAACTTCACCTTCTCCAAAATTCTAAACCGAACCAGAGAGGCATGAGCAGAGAGAGGAAGCCATTCGTGAATCTTCTAGTGGCCGACGACGGTGCTCCGGTGCTCCAAATCTTCAACCGAATATAGATTTGAAAAGCTCTCGTCGAGAGCTATGTCATCGTGTTAAAACTTTGCTCATTCCTTGAGTTTTCTCATTAGGGTTTTTCAGCCCTAACCTCTATTTCGGCCATTTTTGTTTAGATTTCACCTCCCCCCATGTTCTTTTGCCCCAATCTGCGACGTGGAGTGATTCGGAGGATTTGTTTTCCGGTAAAACCAAGGAAAGTGGTGGTTTTACTCCCCTCTTCTCTTCATTTTCATGATCTATTGCAACTTCTAATTTCATTGTTATTATCATAAATTTCTTGTTGAGTATAGTGTTGCCTAAATCTTTTGTCTATATCCGTTTGTTTCACAATGTTCTTGTTTATTCTAAGTCTAACCTTGTAAAGTGATTTATGTTTTGATGATATGGTTGTATCTTGCTCATGTTAACCGTCGCTTAACGATTATGTAGGACGCGTTAGAGTTTATCTAGGATTGTAAATCGTTCCTAAAGGTTGATCAACCGCGTCTTTAATCTAGAAATGTCGAGTAGAATCTGATGTGCCAAGTCTCGAGATATATGTGGTGGTTTCTTTGGGTTTTCTTGATTGCGGGAGTTAGTGGACCTAACCACCTCCGCAAGGTTTGTTACCTTTATTAGTACCTCGTGGAAGTCTATCGGGTTTTTGGGCATCTGCGGTGTATGGTGGAGTGTATAAGTCTCCCCCGCAGTTAGACGGATTTTATATTCGTGAAGGGTGTGTCCAGTTGAGTGACCACCTCGCACGTGTTTTTGGGTAGCGCGACCATAGGTGGCTAATAAAGGTTACGAAGTTTCTTCCTTATGATTTACTCATGTTTGTCACTTTATAGTCTTGTGCATCTGGTGTATTTATGATGTACGTGACGATTCACATAAGTGTTCTTTTCCTCTTTGATGCTTTACTTTCGTACTCTACTTCAGTACCATTGGTCTTGAGTTAGTATTGTAACACCCCAAAATGTTGTAGGAGCGGCGGGGATCACTTTTGGCCAAGACAAGGTTTTGGTGCTGGTGACACGGGCCCCGACACGGGCGTGTCGGAGGCCGTGTCAGGCGTGTTGAGCTCGGGCCGTCGAGCTGGCCGTGTAGTCGACCAGTTCAGGTCGACGATGGTCGTGTGGAGGAACACGGCCTAGGACACGGGCGTGTCCCAAACCGTGTCACACCTGGGCTGTACGGTGGGGTACACGGGCAGTGACACGGGCACGAACACGGGCGTGTCTAGTTTGACACGGGCGTGTCTGATGTCGTGTCACCAAGCCGTGTACCTCTCTGACTGCGAATTGTTGGCCGATTGCACACGGGGGGGCGTGACACGGGTCCCGACACGGGCGTGTCGCAGGTGACACGGGCGTGTCGGAGGCTGTGTCACATGCCGTGTTGCTGGTTTTCAATTTTGGTCGAGACGGCGAATAAGCTACACGGCCAGGCACACGGCCGTGTGTGAACCCGTGTTCGACCCAGTTTTTGTGATTTCAGATCTAATCCTGGCCGTTCGTTTCCTTGGCTTTGGATCCGACGGTGGGGGGCTGCTCCTGGGTGGTTTTAGCCGGGAATAGGGTTTTGAAACCCTTATTTCACTTGGGTACTCTCTCTCTAAAATCAAGAGAGAAGGGAGAGCTTGGAGGAGGAAGAAGGAGGTCAACTCCGGTGGTCGGTGGAGATTCGGAGCTCCAAATCGCGAGCCGTCTTCGGATCCGCGGAGGCAAGGAGAATGCGGTGCTTTTCATCCGCATAGATTTTCATGGCGCCGCAGAAGAACGCAAGGGTAATGATTTCTCATCCTTGGGCATGTGAAGCCCTCTTTTCCTTTACATAGGAAGCCCTCTCTCGCGAGTGAGCGAAGAGTTGGAGCGTTCCTTGGGGTAGATATGTGAAGTCCCCCTTATGTAGAGTCTGTATGCGTAAACGGACATAGGCATTGTGTGTGAAGCCTATCCGGACAAGTAGAGCCGGATCGGTGATGTTGCATTGCATATGAACCGGGAAAGACTCCGGGTGTTTGGGCGTTTTTCGGGTTTTCTACGTGGTAGATTGCATCAGGGAGCCTTGGAGATTAACTCCAAGGTGCACCCGGAAAACTGGGCAAAAGCGGGTTTTGCCAACACGGTGGCCGGGGAGCCAACGTGAACATAACCGGGTTATGTGATTATTGTGGTGGAAACGGGACTCGGTGAGTCTTGGCCTGCGCATATGGCTTAAATTGTCGTTGCGATGTGAGCACGGGTCAGGCAGAACCGTACCCGGTCTATGTCGTTCGGTAGGACCGTTGGCATGGATGAGGGTCTTCGGCGGTCTATGGATTAAATTGTCGTGACCAAGGCCAGGAAGGCAAAATGCTCATATGGATGACCGTCCAAGAGGCGGTGGTGGATTGGGAACGTCTATGGCTTGAATTGACGTGACGTTGGCCGGTTCGCCGAGAATGTGCCCTGAGTGCACAGGGTGTGTGGCCGTGCGAGCCCACGCCTGTGGTGAAGTGCAAATACTTTATATAATTGCCTATGCTAATAAAGTGCAGGGAAAGAGCATTGTCGCCCCGAATGTGGGGGCGGGATCGTTATAATTTGGTCAGCATTGCTGACCGTTGCTATTGTTTGCCACCGGGCGGTGGTTTGTGGCTTGCAGGTGCTGCGGAGCAGAGCGGGAAATAGCGGGCTAAAGCCCTTGTTGCTGTGCCGGCCCTCGAAGGCCTAATTGCTTATGTTTCTTTCCCGTTTTTCATGTATGGCCGGCCTGCGTGCCGAAGTTTGGAAAACACTTCTTTTGTTAAGTGAACAGTGTAAGGCCTTAAGGCCATTTTTCTTTTGGTGTATGTATACATTCCTGAGTTTGTAGTGGACATTCATGCTGTTGTGGCTGGGTTCTTATTTCTTTTGCAACCTAATCAATTGCTTCCGCTAGGTGTTGTATAGGACGACATGATTGGTTGAATGGTTTCAACTCGTAACCAACCGGCCTGTCCGTAGTATATGGCATCGGGCCCCGGCCGAACCTACTGCTATATGTTATGCGACGGATAGGGGTGTTACAAGTATCCCTTTTGACCTTTGTTTATTTTGGCTTTTTTTCCTGCCACCATTTGTACCTTCTTGCTGAGGTGTTCTGTCTTTGGAATGCCTCAGGTTCATAGCAGTAACTGATAGTGGAGCTAGTCTTAGAGTTCTGAGCAATAGTGTTGGTTGTGGTTTTCACCTCGTCGTAGCGAGGTAGTTTGTCATTTTAGTTTATTTTCTCAGTTCAGGCATACTTTTGTACTGTGGGTTCGTGTCAGATTGTTGACGCTCACAAGGCTATTGATTCTTTTGGGCACTTGCTAGCTGATATAATTTTCCTTATGATTGATTTGGATTACTTGCTCTTTGGGATGTTTTATTGGTAGGATTGCATGTTAGATATTTTTAACTTATATAACCTTATAATGAGTATATCAGACATGTCATCTCTTCCAAAACTAAGTCACTACTTATTGGTTAGCGTAAAGATTTTTTCCTATACTTATTATAAATTTAGAGTTTGCATATCATGAGTTGCTCCTCGGGGACATTTATACTCATGTAGGGTGTTGAAGTCAACCTAAACAAATATCTTCCGCAGTGTATAATTATATTTTTTATTCGTGGACTAGTTGATCTACTAAGTCGAGGGATACGACTAACTTCTCAACTTAAAACTGGATTTTTCTCAAATTAACCTAAAGATCTTTCTTATTGCGTTAATTAGGAGTTTTTGTCTGAGCGTCCGTAGTTATCCCCTACTGACGTGGCATCATGACGCGCATTTTACCTTACTCTGATATACCTTTAAATGCGGTGAAAATGCGGGTTGTGACAACTGTTGTTGTCATAGTAGAGATCTACGGGACGAACAATGCTAAGAACTACATCTAACTCGCCGATGAATTTCCAAATCCATACAGCCTCCTTCGCTGCATTTGCAACGGCACTATACTCAGCCTCAGTTGTAGAATCGGCGACTATCACCTGCTTGGAACTCTTCCAGCTAATAGCTTCTCCATTTAGGCAAAACACAAACCCTGACTGAGACTTTGAATCGTCTCAATCATTTTGGAAGCTAGCATCTGTGTAACCCTTTACAACGAGCTCTTCCACTCCGTCGAATACCAAGAATGTATCCTTAGTCTTTCTTAATTACTTTAGGATATTCTTGACGGTAATCCAGTGACTTTAACCGGGATCAGACTAATACTTGCTAGTCATGCTCAAGGCATAAGAGACATCGGGTCGAGTACATATCATTGCATACATGATTGACCCAATTGCTGAAGCATATGGAATCAACTTCATGCGGTCCTTATCTTCACAAGATTTGGGACATTGGTCCTTAGAGAGACTCACACAGTGAGACATGGGTAAGAATCCTTTCTTAGACTCAAGCATGTTGAACCATTTCAACACCTTATCAATATATGTACTTTGGGTCAAACCCAGCAACTTCTTCAATCTATCTCTATAGATCTTAATACCAAGTATATAAGTCGCTTTGCCCATGTCTTTCATTGAAAATCAGTTCCCTAGGTTGTTCTTAACAGCTTGTAGGGTCGGTTTGTCATTCCCGATCAGCAGTATGTCATCTACATACAATATTAGGAAGACAACTATACTTCCAGTAATCCATTTGTAAACACATGGTTCATCCTCGTTCTTGATAAAACAAAGCTCTTTGATATTTTCATCAAAATGAAGATTCCAACTTCGAGAAGCTTGTTTTAATCCATAAATGGATCTCTGCAGCTTGCATATTTTAGTGGCTTCACCTAGAGATACAAAACCCTCGGGTTGTATCATATACACTTCCTCAAGGAGGTTCCCATTAAGGAAATCCATTTTGACATCCATCTGCCAGATCTCGTAGTTATAATACGCAGTAATAGCAAGCAGAATTCTGATGGACTTAACCATAGCAATAGGGGAAAAAGTTTCATCATAGTCAATACTATGAATTTGCTTGAACCCTTTAGCCACAAGTCACCCTTTGGATGTCTGTACATTCACATCCATGTCGGTCTTCTTCTTGAAGACCCACTTGCACCCTATAGGTCTTATCCCTTCAGGTGGTTCCACCAAAGTCCGTACTTGGTTTTCATACATGGAGTCCATCTCATATTTCATGGTCGTAAGCCACTTCTCGGAGTCCGGTCCACTCATAGCCTCTTGGTAGGTTGTTGGCTCATCATCATGATCCATAAGCAACACATTACCTATTTGAGACATGAGAATCCATATCTCTCAGGCTCAAACCTTAGTATACAAGATCTACGTGGAACTTGTGTTTCTTGAGCAGGCTCTCCAGCTACAACAACGTATAGTCCTTGCTCGGGTTCAAATTCTAGTTCATCCACTATTTGTGGTTCTTGAACTTCTTCAAGTTCTACCTTAGCATTCTTTCTACTTAAAAACTCTTTCTCAAGAAAGACACCAGTCCTCACGACAAACACTTTTGATAGCGACGACGACCCTCAACATGATGATGGTACCGGCATGCTTACGGATGAATGTGCTCCTCCAATCAAAGACGCGTGTCACCGTGATAAATATTTTGATTAGCGTCATCGCCGTTACAATCTCCGTTTGCGGCATTTTAATAATTAATTAATACATATAATTATTCTATTATAAGTATTAATTAAATATTCTATTATTGTTTTTATTTAATAATTGTTTGTTTGGACTCTATTATTATTTTCATGTTGTTGGGTTGCATTTAGCCTTAGGATGTTGTAAGCCTATATAAAGGAATGTACTCCTTTGTTTTTTATTAGTGAATGAATGAAAAGAAAACAAATTTCAAGATTGAAATCCTCCTCCTTCTCCAAGGCAAGTTTCGGCCCCCCTTTTTTCCTCTTCTTCTTCGGCCGCCGGCCACCCTCCTCCTCCCCTCTCTCTCGGCCTCCCTTCTCCTCCCCTTCTCCCTTCATCACTTATTTACATCCTTGCTACCCGAGCCTTACCATCATCTTCATCCTTCACACAACCGGCCACCTCTCTCCCCCAACCGACCAGAGCCACCTCCTAGCAACCCTAGCCGAGCCACCTCTATCACCAACCTCCAAAGCCGCCACCTAACTCCTCCCTCACAAGACCCGGCCACCACCCAAAACTCCCTCACCCGAGCAGCCCTCATCCTCTTCAAACCCGAGCCCCCTCCACCACCACCAAAACTGAGCCCCACCTTCTCCTCTTTCCCTCCACACCAAATCTCTTTCCTAATCCAAAGTATTCTCTACAGTATTCCCCCTTATTTACCATATTCAAAATATATCCTCGTCCATAAATTCTCTACCTACCATATTTGAATTATATCATTCCTTAAATATTTCTGATATTCTGCAACCTTTTCTCTCTCCTGCCTTATTGGGAAATATTATTTTCATATTCAGAAGATTTCGTCGGGACTTTTCAAATATAGCGTGATACGAAGAAGGCGACGAATTTCTCTCCCTCCGGCGTATCTCTGGCGGAGCCGTTGAAGAATGATTCTAGTAGAGTGAACCGGATTCATCAAATCCGGTTGGGTAACGAACATTTCCACCTTCTTGTGTTTCTCTTCTTTAGATAGATCTTGTGGCATTGGCAAATTGCGTTGCTTGTGTAACGCTTGATTTTTGTGGATAATTTATTTTAGTCATTGTCCTGTTACCTTATTTTCGTTTAAGTTCGTGAGGCGTGGCGGCTCTCGTTTGTATTTTGTTGGGAGAGAACCGCCCTTGCCCGAATCTTTTGTTTTCGGTGGTTTCTCTTTTTGTACACAACGCTCGACCGAAGCATGTGGGTTCTTTTCGCTTGAGAGGACCTTGGTCTATCGCCTTGGTATTATCTTAAGGGGCCTTGCGAACCCCCCCCCCCCCCATAATCTTTAAATAGTAACAATATTAATTAAACCGCTGCTGCGTTAAATGCTTGAGTGTGACGTGCAGGATATTGGAGAGTGTCGTATTAGTTACATCGGTCACCCAAACACTCGAAAGAGTGGGCCTACATCAATTTGGTATAAGAGCCAGGTTGTGTCGATTTCTTAATTGGCACCATCCTAATTAATTTTAGAGTGCCGACACGCACTTGCATAAAATTTTTCTTTTTTCAAGCAAAATAAAACATAAAAAAAAATTGTGGTCTGCCAATAGCGGCTAAAAATCTTATTTTTTTCATCAAAAAATTCAAAAAAAAAAAAAATTTTGCTCTCTTATTTATTTCCAGCAAGAAAATTAAAAAAAACTATGTTTTACCCTAGTTATTAAGTGGTAACAAATCTTTCTTTATTTAAAATCATTATTAGGACTAGTTATTTATTTCCTATTTTACACAACCTTGATATTTTATTTTTAGTATTTTTAATTCGTAACTTCTGGGGCTGAAATTTTTACTCAACATTAAGGACTCATTTAGGAGGTTACACAAAAATTTCCATAATTTTCTGGGTTAATTTCGTTGGTTCAAAAAAAAATCGTAAAAGTTACCATAACGGATTTTTCTTTTGTGCTGTACAGATTTCTAGTGTCCACTAAATTAGGCATAACTTTCTCCTCCTACGTCCTATTTCAGAAATTTAAAAACCTGTGGATCCGTATAAAATTCCTCTACAAGTTTTATATTAATAATATTTTCCAAATTGCCACTATTTTGGGTCCTAAAATTATTCTTTCCAGCACTATACGTGCATTAGATTTGTGCACACGAAAATCCAATTATTATAACTTAAAAAAAAATTCTCACCTCACTCCGATTATGGTCCAAGACGTTTATGTTTCCCGATTAGACTATTAGTATACTAGAGTTATGGCTAATTACACCTCAAGGAAAACCCACCGTCCCCACACTCTTCCTCCCACTTATGACGGTTATGGGAATCCACAAATTTGTACGGACTGGCTTAAGGAAATGGAATTTTATTTTGATTGTCACGATTGGGATGACCACGAAAAGGTTATCGTCGCCCGAGATAGGTTAATAGGTCAAGCCCATGTGTTTTGGCTAAACGAAGAGCGTCGTGTGGGTTACTATCAATATGCTTGGCCGCACATGCGTAGTATTCTCACTAACCAATTTGGACCCACCGTGAGAGAGTATAGTTATGGCAATAGACCCGCATCTTCTTATAGGAGTGACCATATAACTCAGGCTAGAACCTTTCCCCACAAAGCTAGTACAATCCAAGGTGTGCCTACCTCCACCTTTAGGGAAAATAAACAGTTTAGGCCCAATGTTTTAGATTCGAAAGATTTTTTTGACAGGCTCGAAGAGAAAATAAACAATTTAGGGAAAACATTTTCATCTCTTATGGATGTCATGAGCCCACGGGGTGAGATTATTCCGATCAGTAAGAGGCATCCCATGATACTTACACACGATGCTGGGGAAATGTCTGAACCCCATACTGTCGAGTGCCCTGCGCAGCCGACAACCTTAGAGTCTCCTCCCGAACATTATGTAGTTTTTGAGTCTTTTGATGAATCTGAAAGTGAGGGAATCCCTAGTAATTTAGAAGACGATGTATGAGATGATTACATTTCGATCGGTGAGAATAGTACATTGCCTATTATTAGCCCTACTAGCGTTGTGACTGATCACCCTAGTATTGAGAGCCCTCTCCAAACTACGATCCCCGTCATGTTAAAGCCTACAATTACACCTACTGAGGATATATCTGAGTTGTTTGAGGAGCCTGTGAGTGTGGTTTTCCCTATTATTATTTATTACCCTGACTTAAGTGATGTTTCAACGGTGTTGGAAGAGTCACCTTGGGATAATCTTAGTGGTGCACATCCAGGAGATAGTTCATTGATATTATCATCGTTGCTTGAGGGTCATACTAATTTAGATTCTCCTCGGGATTCGATTGTCCCAACCCTCCATCCTTATTTATAAAATGTACCTACTTCGTGGGAAGATTTGTTTAGCGAAGGATGTGATATTTTGGAAGATTTACCCAGTGTGGGAAGGCTATTTGTGGATGACGGTAGCACTGAGGACCCGATAGACATTTCTTTGATGTTAGCTCCTTCGCTAGAAGCCCAAAACTGTTTAGAAATTTTGTCGGATACGATTTTGCCTACCTATGATACGATCACTAATTCTGAATTAAATGAAGTATCAAATGAGTTGGAAGACTTGTCGGCTGAGTTTTCAGTGAGGACGAATCCACTGTTTAATTTTTCCTATGATTTTAACGGTCTGCAACCGGAGGCTTGTTCTTGGACGAGTAATCCGTGTTTTGACGTTGAGTGTGACTTAACTTCCCCTACGGAATCACCCATGTCGACTCTCCCTCCAATTCATTTGACTCGTTTAGATGATTTGTTAGGAGACGAGCTCGTCATTTCTAGTCCGAGATATTTGGAGATGCGTATGCACCTAGCTCCCTCGTTAGGCTTACATAGGCGGATGTGTATGGGCGAGTTGTTAGTTTTCACGTTCGGTCTTTCCATTCCATTTCATAGATCTGACTATGCTTTTCCTAGGATGGACCGTTCAATTGACCGATTGGCGTTGGATAAGGTTTCGTTTTGGAATGCTAGTGATTCCTTGGCTATGGCGCTTTTTGATGAGGTGTCCCCTAGACACACTTATTTGCAAAACCCGATCGCACGACTTTATCCTCCACATTTTGATGATCCATGCATGCACACGTTAGTGAACTTAGTTGGGTATGTTGAGTTGTGTCGCATGCATTTTCTTTCGAATCAAGGAGCGTCCAACTCTATAGTTGGTGGTGAGCATTTCCTGCTGGCATTTCCGTATGACATTTTTAAACCCAAATTTAAATCAAAATTTAAAACTACAACGTTGGACCCCATGGAATTTAAAGCACCCGTGCCACCTGACTTAGTCCCGTTATTTTTTACTGTTGATTCAAGTCAATTCGCACAAGAGTTTGTTTCGCATGTCCACCAATTGCATAAGTACATTAAAGACATGCTAGCCACACAATATGCGACTTATCAATCTAATGCTAACGTACATAAGAGGGCATCTCCTTTTAAAATTGGCGATTTAGTTATGGTGCGTCTCATCCCTGAACGGTTGCCTTCGGGCACCATAAAAAAGTTAGCGAATCGGCGAGCTGGTCCATTTCAAATCTTAAAGAAATTAGGAGAAAACGAATATTTATTAGAGTTACCCACTGATTGGGGAATTTCCCCTATTTTCAATGTTTCGGATTTAACGCCTTATGTTTCTCCACCACTTGAATTATTTGCCTGTTCGTTTGGGTCCACTGAAATTTCTAATGGGTTTGGGGGTGAGCTTGTTCCTGGATCGCTCTCTACACCGGTCTCCACTGGAGGTATGTTGGATGTTGATGTAGAAATTTTTTTTCCTTCTTTAATTAATGTTTTTCCAAGGTTCCCGAGGACCACCTTTTTGCCTGACAGGTTTCTTCGAGATGAAGTGCTCTCCTCTCCAAGTGGTGTCATTCACCGCTACTTGTTACGATGGCATGATTGCCCAGGATGGTATGATCGTTTGGTATCCTATGACTCTTGGATACTTGAATCGGAGGTGGCTCTTTTGGATGATGATCTTCTACGATAGTACATTCAAGGAAACTCATCGGAGATGATTACTTTCGAGCGGGGGAGGATTGATGGCGTCGACGGCCCTCAACATGATGATGGTACTGGCATGCTTACGGATGAATGTGCTCCTCCAATCAAAGACGCGCGTCGCCGTGACAAATATTTTGATAAGCGCCATCGCCGTTACAATCTCCGTTCGCGGCATTTTAATAATTAATTAATACATATAATTATTCTATTATAAGTATTAATTAAATATTCTGTTATTGTTTTTATTTAATAATTGTTTGTTTGGACTCTATTATTATTTTCATGTTGTTGGGCTGCATTTAGCCTTGGGATGTTGTAAGCCTATATAAAGGTATGTACTCATTTGTTTTTGATTAGGTGATGAATGAAAAGAAAACCAATTTCAAGATTGAAATCCTCCTCCTTCTCCAAGGTAAGTTTCGTCCCCCCTCTATTCCTCTTCTTCTTCTTTGGCTGCCGACCACCCTCCTCCTCCCCTCTCTCTCGGCCTCCCTTCTCCTCCCCTTCTCCCTTCATCACTTATTTACATCCTTACTACCCGAGCCTTACCATCCTCTTCATCCTTCACACAACCGGCCACCTCTCTCCCCCAACCGACCCGAGCCACCTCCTAGCAACCCTAGCCGAGCCACCTCCATCACCAACCTCCAAAGCCGCCACCTAAATCCTCCCTCACAAGACCCGGCCACCACCCAAAACTCCCTCACCCGAGCAGCCCTCAACCTCTTCAAACCCGAGCCCCCTCCACTACCACCAAAACCGAGCCCCACCTTCTCCTCTTTCCCTCCACACCAAATGTCTTTCCTAATCTAAAGTATTCTCTACAATATTTCCCCTTATTTACCATATTCAAAATATATCCACGTCCATAAATTCTCTACCTACCATATTTGAATTATATCATTCTTTAAATATTTCTGATATCCTGCCTCCTTTTCTCTCTCCTGCCTTATTGGGAAATATTATTTACATATTTAGAAGATTTCGTCGGGACTTTCCAAATATAGCGTGATATGAAGAAGGCGACGAATTTATCTCCCTCCGGCGTATCTCTGACAGAGCCGTTGAAGAACGATTATAGTAGAGTGAACCAGATTCATCAAATCTGATTAGGTAACAAACATGTCCACCTTCATGTGTTTCTCTTCTTTAGATAGATCTTGTGGCATTGGCAAATTGTGTGGCTTGTGTAACGCTTGATTTTTTTGTGGTTAATTTATTTTAGTTATTGTCTTCTTACCTTATTTTCATTTAAGTTCGTGAGGCGTGGCGGCCCTCGTTTGTATTTTGTTGGGAGAGAACCACCATTGCCCGAATCTTTGGTTTTCGGTGGTTTCTCTTTTGGTACAACATGCTCGACCGAACCGTGTGGGTTCTTTTTGCTTGAGAGGACCTTGGCCTATCGCCTTGGTATTATCTTAAGGGGCCTTGCGACCCCCCCCCCCATAATCTTTAAATAGTAACAATATTAATTAAACCGCTTATGTGTTAAATGCTTGAGTGTGACGTGCGGGATATTGAAGAGCGTCGTGTTAGTTACATCGGTCACCCAAACGCTCGAAAGAGTGGGCCTACATCAACTTTGCCCTCAAACGGTAGGTAGAAATAGTACCCTTTAGTTTTCTTAGGATACCCCACAAGATAACACTTATCTGACTTGGGTTCTAACTTATCAGACATTGGATGTCGCACGTATGCCTCACTGCCCCAAACCTTGATGAACAACATACTGGGATGCTTCCCAGTCCATATCTCATTTGGTGTCTTTAGAACCGCTTTCGTTAGAGCATGATTTAGTGTTAAAGTAGCAGTTTCTCGAGCAAAACCCCAAAAGAGAAAAAGCAGATCTGCATGACTCATCATCGATCACACCATGTCTAACAAAGTACGATTCCTCCGCTCAGACACACCATTATGCTATGACGTTCTAGGTGGAGTGAGTTGTGATACAATACCACACTCTTTCAGATGATCACGGAACTCATAACTAAGGTATTCGCCACCTCGATCAGATCGGAGTGCTTTAACCTTCATACCAATTGGTTTTCTACTTTGTTCTTAAACACATTGAACTTTTCAAAGGTTTCGGATTTGCACTTCATAAGATACACATATTCGTATCTACTGAAATCATCATTAAATGTAACAAAGTAGAAGTAACCACCTCTAGCCACAGAACTCATGGGTCCACACACATCACTATGTACTATACCCAAGAGATCATCAGCCCTCTCATTGAAGCCAGTGAAAGGGACCTTAGTTATCTTGCCTAACAAACAAGATTCGCATCTCTCAAATGATTCATAATCAAATGAGTCCAGTAGTCCATCTCTATGGAGCTTGGATATACGTTTCTCATTTATATAGCCCAAACGACAATGCCAAATGTACGTAGGGTTTAAGTCATTCGTTCTTAGTCTTTTCGTATTTTTTATATTATAGATCTGATGGTCTAAGTTCAAAACATATAAACCAATAAACATTTGAGTTATAGCATAACAAACATCATTCTTAAATATAGAATAATAATTGTTCTTAATAAGAAAAGAAAATTCAATCATATCCAAACATGAAATAGAAATAATGTTTCTAGTTATTGCAGGAACATAATTACAGTTATCAAGTTCCAAAACAAGCCCACTAGGCAAAGAAAGACGGTAAACCCTCACGGCGACAGCAATAACTCTTGCTTCATGGCCAACGCGTAGGTCCACCTCTCCTTTACTCAACATTCTTCTCCTTCTCAGTTCCTACACATTTATACAAATATGAGAACCACATTCGGTATCTAATACCCAGGATGAAGGAGCAGAAAAGTTTATCTCTATAACATAAATACCTGAAGAGGAAGTCATATCTCCCATCATCTTTTGCAGACCCTCAATGTACGAAGGATAATTCTTCCTCCAATGACCAGCCTTATCACAGTGGTGGCACTTTCCTTCTTTCCCCGAGCCTTTCTTTTTCAGCGCAGAAGACTTGGGCTCAAGAGCAGACTTGGGTCCTACCTTCGTCTTCTTGAAGCCCTTGGCCTTGCCCTTGCCTTTATGCACCATCAGTATGGGGCTAGCAGGTTTAGCCTTCTTCATGTTTATCTCGGCAGTTCGCAATATACTTAGGAGCTGGGGCAATGTCTTGTCTATTTCATTCATGTTATAGTTCAAGACGAACTGCTCATAATTGTCCGACAACGATTGCAGGATCAGGTCTGTGGCCAACTATTGGCCCAGAGAGAACCCTAGTCTTTCATGGTTCTCTATATACCCTATCATTTTGAGTATGTGAGTCCCTACTAGGTCCCGAGCTCCCATCTTGCACTGGAACAACGCCTTGGTGACGTCAAATCTCTCTTGACGAGCTTGCCCTTGAAACATTTTCTTGAGATGCTCGTCAATTTCCTTGTAACTCATGCTCTCGTGTTGCTTCTGAAGCTCAAAGTTCATGGTCACAAGCATGAGACAAACGATGTCTAAGGAGTCGTTGAGATACTTCTTATAAGCATCTTTATCAGCATGGTACGCATTCCCGGTAGGCTCATCAAGGGATATCTCTTCCAAAATATAGAGCTTGCGCTCTTGCCTGAGAACAATTCTCAGGTTCTTGTACCAGCCTAAATAATTTGTTCCACTGAGCTTTTCCTTCTCAAGGATCGCTCTGAGGGTAGGGTGGAGTGTGAGTCACTTGCCATGGTATTCTACAAGAATACAAGCAAAGCAAATTATTACTATATTTCAACATATAATTTTCTCTTTCGATTAGAACTTTAATCAAAAGAACTCCAACTATTTTTATCAAATCGATAACCCTTGATATCAATTCGAAGAGTTCATGCGAGTAACTCTCTTAGTGGACAAGATCCTTATTTCACTAACACTATGCGTCAGCTTTGACTTTTCTCTCACAATACATCTATTTAGGTAGACAACGCTTGCTAATTGCATCATTATGCAACTTCTGTATGGCTGGTGAATAACTCTTTATTCGCATCCATCATATGGTGCATGCCAACCGTATGCCTCTGGGCACTCAACCTTTGAGGTTACCCAGTTAAGCTTGACCCGATGTCGACAGTGGGATATCACAATTATCCGCTCGCACCATTGCTAATATAGATTAATGCACCTTGCTTTGACAAGCCCACACTTCATCGATCGAGATAGGAAGAGTGTCATCCATCGGAATGCATCTGAATACTTAATATTACTTAAGAGATTTTTATATTTACTTAACTTTTTAGTCATGGTTAACATTTAACCAATGTGCATATCCGCAAACATTCAATAGCATACACATTCCAAATGCATCCCCGATGTGCACAAGAAATATCTTCAATACTTGATGAACTGGGCTAAATCTGAACATCTAGAACACTTCTAAATCCTCAGATTTACATGCACTAGACATGAGCAACACCAACTCCACTTATACAGTAGACAAGCTCGTCTCTCTATGTGAGATTGAAAATCTAACACACTTGTTTTCACAATCTAACTGGAGGGACCGTTAATGTTAAAGAGTAACAAAGATATCACAACAAAATCACATGTGTTCCTTGCGGGGTACCAAGGGGAAGCGCCCCTGGGGTGGTCTCGCCGACCAATCAGCGAGCTGGGTCAAGAGGCAGCACCCCGACCACTTTTTGAAAAACTACCACCGATACCACACAAAATCCATCAACACTTGATGCACTAAGGAATAGACCTGGGCATTTAGAACGCTTTTAAAATTCCAGATCTACACGCAATGGATTTAGCAACTTCTGAAACAATGATCATCGCACAACCTCACTTTGATATCACTATTGGGTTTTGTTATACGACATAACTGTTATGCGTAGCGGAATAAGGAAATAAGGAAAATCCAAAAGTAAGTTGTGGATCTTGGGACGACCATGAATCAAGAAGTAATGGGGTAATAAATAAATTTATACCTTCGTGGGATTGAGTCAATAGTCAACCTAGGTGCTCCGATTGATTCCAACGAACGGCAATGGCTGGAGTTCCGAGCATAGAATAGTGTCCACATCTCTACGGGTATCCACACGAGCACGGAGAACCCTAGACTCTTGTCGCACAAGATCTAGGTCGAAAGAGGCTTGCCCTCAATGTCTTCACGGAGTACTAGATCTGTTCAAGCAAAGGCGACAACGACGATGACGACGCCTTGGAAACACTTTCCTGTGGCGGCTAGGGACGGCGGACAGTCGGTGACGACAAGCGGCGGTCGGCGGTAACAACGACGAAGGTCGCGGATACGGAACAGTTTCGTCGCGAGGAGATCGTCACTATCGGCTTCGCGATTTAGGTCTAAAATGAACAGTCGCTTACTCGGTTCAACAGTAAAATCCCATTTATACCTTGAACTGAACCGGCCAATGTCAGCAAAGAATGGCCGACCCGGACTTAGAAGAAATAAACCGTCGAGACAGAATTCAAGGAGTATTGGGACGATACACGACGAATCATCGAGTATTACTTCAATACTCGACGAATCGTTGAATATTCACGATGATACTCGATGAATCCAGTCCATTCGTCGAAACCCCTTACCCATACTCAACGAATTTCCCTTAGCTTCTACTGACTACATACCGATCGACCCATATTCACAATACAGGTCTCAAAATGAAATTCCACCATGTCTAGAATGCCATAGGCTTGGTTCTTCACTCATATCACATATGAGCAAGGCCAACACAAACCTATCCAACTTCTCTAAAACTCTTATGTGCGACCCTATAGGCTCATAATGCGTTGGCAGTGAAGCTACATGCTTGATCACTTCTAGATCACCATGGTAGCACCAACAATATACATACTATGTGAAGCTCATATGGACAGGTTGGTCTGTATTGATGATATTTGATTTGCATGTCGGAGAAGACTCTGTGGAATTTTGTGGAGTTTTGGGGTGTGTAGTTTGTTGTAGGTAGTACTGGAGGTTTGTTCCAGGAAACACCCGAGTTTGCAACAGAGAACAGAATTATATTGTTATTGCCCGCGATAGTGATATCGCTGGCGATAGCTCAACTGAGAGAGACTAGTGAGGAATTGATTGTGCTAGGTGTGAACCTGAGCCTGAGAAAGATGCGTGATACTATCGATATCGCGCAATGATAATGGTTACCACTTGTGATAGCTCCCAAAGAGCTGATTTATGCTTGCAAAGCCTGTGTCCATGAGGCAAGGTGGGTAGCTTGTTGAGCTATAGGCCTGGAGTGCCCAGCTATGATGGTCATAAGAGCCATCCTTGGAACATAATGATATTATGTATGTTGTGAATGGGCAAGGGGAAGCTGACCCGCGTCGTGGCCTATTGCGTCCGACGATTTGAGCAACGAGATGTGGCTGAACTATACTCGTCTTATGGCATTTGACATGGAGTGACTCACTAGCTTGAATCTCAATATAGGAGAGTGTCTTTAACTTTGTCATAGCATAGGAGAGAGTCTTAGGCTACTGACTGGAAAGACTAATAATGCTCAAATGTTGAACCTTCACTGAGTATGGTGGTGAGACTGGGAACCCAGTACACCAATAATATAACCTGAGTGCACGGGACGTTCGGCCATGCACGCCAACATCTGGGATTAATAGTGCTTAAATTACATGTTCTTATGTATATATATATACATGTTGTGTACCTACAGGGAAGGAGCACCACCGCCGCGAGTGAGGGATGAGATCATTATAAATTGATCAGCTAAAGTTGACTGTTGCATTGTTTGCCACGTCTTGGTTGATTATCCTTGTGTAGGTGCATGAGAGCTGAGCGGGAAGTAGCGGGCTGAAGCCCTTTATGCTATGCTTGCTAGCCCTCTAAGGCCCAAGTGCTTATTACTCTTTTTATATGTGGTCGACCTGTGTGCCAATGCATGTAAAACACATTTGTGAAGAAAACAATTTGTAAGGCCTTAAGGCCAAACAGTTTGTGTATTAATGTTATTCTTATGTTTGGTTAGTGGACATTCCTAGTGTTGGGTTTTTATTACTTAAAAGCTCTGCTAGAATGTAACTCTGAGTTAGGATCTGTGAATGTTTTGGTTTTAATGCATAATTCCACTGACTGTCCGTGGAATATGACGTGGGGCCCCGACCAGACGTTCTGTTATATTCTTCGTGATAAATGGAGGTGTTACAGGGCGGCCACCCATGCTGAATTTTTTTGAAGTAGTATTTGCCACTATTTATAACCATGACATATACTATTTACAGTATTTTCCAGGGTTATAAACCATGGCTAATACTTCTGAATGAAAAAAATCATTAAAATAAAGAGGCGTTAAAACCTAAAAGCCCGAGCAAGCTTTCTCCCTTCCGCAAAATCATGCCTTGGGCGTTTCCTCATTTACTCCTCCATGTGAGTTTTCTCCCTTCTGATTTAAGGAAGCATCAACGACCGACAAGCCCACATCTGCAATATCCGTCGACATAGATAAACTGTTGTGATATGGAGAGACAAACTATTATGACATGGAGAGTCAAAACACAAGTATATCTCTATTTCTTGATGGATATAAGGATTTTTCTATTTACTTTTCATTTAAATTTGGTTTAACACCTTCCTGGAAAGGATTTTCTATTTATTTTTTGTTTAATATTTGTTTAACGCCCATTCCTCCTTCCTCCAATAATTGAACCATTTCTAGCATATCATTTTCTTCTTTTGATTTTAGTTTAACGCTCATGCCTAAAACTTCATTGATTTATCCATTGTCATTGGATTTGCCCATCTTCATACTACGATTGAATATCACATGTTTGTTGAATTGCCTAAGTGAAACCAGGAATAAATCTCTTAAAATACTTATTCATCTTCATACTACAATTGCACATCACTTGTTTGATGAATTGCCTAAATAAAATCAGGAATAAACCTCTTAAAATATTTATCAATCTTCATACTACTAATTCAAATCTTAAAGCTTTCCTTACTACACGTTAATTAAATTATTTACAGGGCACAAACTCGGGCACAAAAAAGATGGAATGCAATTTCTTCCTATGTTGATTTTAGAGTGCGATTTCCCAAACGTCATTTACTACTCAACCACAGGGGCCATTGTACGCTTTTACAATAATTATAAGTTCCATCTTTGTCCAAGAAGAAGTTTAAATCAAGAAATAACACTTAAACGAGCAGGGCATACCCAGGTGGAACTCATTATAGAACTATATTGAGTTTTATTTGCTTGTTTTCCTCTGTCATTGATGCGTTTGAAATCATTTTGAGGATGACAATCTTGTAGAGCATAAAACTGAAGCAAGTGATTTGTTGAATGTTATGCAATGTTTTGAATTTGCATTCTTGACTTATTTAATGAAAACCAACCTAGGGATCGCTAATGGACTATCACAGGTATTGCAAAGGAACGATCAAGATCTTGTAAATGCTATGACTTTAGTCAAAGTTTTCAAACAACAATTATAAACAATGAGAGACAATGGAAGAGATTCTCTACAAAATGAAGTAACTATATTTTGTATAAAATATGATATTATTGTTTCAAAATGGAAGACAAATTTGAAGCTTGAGGGCGATCAAGACACAAATATGAAAACAATACGAACCTTCACTTTTATCGTGTAGAATTATTTTATGTAGTTTTTGATCTCCAACTTATTGAGTAAAATAATCGCTTTGATGATGTGATTACTGAACTGCTTCTATGTATGTCATGTTTAAATCCAAGTTATGATTTTTCAGCATTTGATAAACAGATGTTAATTCGATTCACCGAGCATTATCCATTGGACTTCTTTCCAATTGACCTAATGAAACTTGATAATCAATTTAAAAGTTACATATTAGATGTTCGCTCAAGAAGAGAATTCTCAGATTCAAAAGTTAGTGATATTGAAGAAGGATGTTCTTTACTCGTTGATGTATTTGCTTATACAACTGACACTGTTCTTACCTGTTGCAACTGCAAATGTAGAAAGAGTATTTTATATAATGAAGATTATCAAAACAACATTACACAATCAAATGAGAGATGATTGGATGAATGCTTGCCTAATGACATACGTTGAAAAATGTATTTTCTAACATAAAAAATAAATATATAATGAAATACTTAAATACTTTAAGCAAGTAGACAACTTTATTTAGTTATTTTGTTCATTCAAAATGTCCAATTTTTTTATTGTAAATTTATAACATTTTTGTCATTTTACTTATATTTAGAAAAAATAATTTATCGTTATCTCAATAAATTCCCACTATGAGAAATTATTCTGGATCAGCCACTGTGACCGCCCTACATTCGACCCTATATAGGTCCTCCCCTAATCGTGACCAACTCAAGGGTAGAGTTTGAGGGTTCTTGCGCATTGGATTTCAATCCAACGCGCGAAAATCCCCATATTTTTTTGATTTAAAGTTAATTTGTTGGATCCGTGAAATTCCTCCTCGTGAACTCCAGTGGATTGGAATCCTATACTATCACAGCTGCTATGAGGCCTATTAAATTTTTTTTTTAAAAAAATTTGAGTTGGATGGCACACGTGGCCGTTTCTTCGCCACCTTATCCAACTGGCCATTTGCTCTAGTGCATGGAAGCTACCAGAAATGACGAAGTAGCTCGCAACTTCTGATCGGTTTCTACAGGGACAACTCGACCGCCTTCATTCGCTTGAAGGGTACACATGTAATTCAACTAATGCACTCCCTCAAAAATCCCGCTACTTCTCGCTTAGAACAACATCAGTCTAAGGATGCAGTTCTGCTCCGCACCAAAAACCCAAATTACTTTCTTCAACTCGTCTCCTTTTCCATACTCTAGCCCTAATCATAACGCTAACCCAAGTTTCTCCCGATTTCCAGCCAACGTTTCGATCAATGTCCCTGCGAACACTCCCTTACTCAAATCCCCTCCGGATTCATCCAAAAACTGCTCGAAATCTCAAATCCAGGAGCATATTATCTGCTCCGAAGATGAGGAAGAGGAGGGCGAGGGAGGAGAGGAAGAAGATAAAGGGAACTCACATGAACGAGAGGATGCACCAGAGGGATTGCTTCTATCTGTTCGTAGGCCAGTCAAGGAGATTTCGGACGAGTCGACGGAGTCTAAGGATACCGTAATTGGGAATTTTGATGAGGGTGTCTATCGTTCAACTTCAAAGATTGACCAGGGACTTTCTGAGTTTGCCAAAAGGATGACCATCTTTAAGCCCGAAAGTGCAATAGTGCCTGAGAAGAGACCTCTAGGAATCAACCTGGAGTTGGGTTTATACCGGGCCAAAGTGCTGAGTAGGAATTTCCATCTCAATGAAGCTGAGGAAATTCTACAGAAGGTAGTAAACTCAGCTATTCATTGCAGCAATTGTTTTGGTGTTTTATTGGAAGATTGAATGCTAGCTGCATTACAGAACTCTAAGACTAGGTATATTTGTTGCTTAATAATGTGTAGTTCAAGAGATCTTGTGATTCTAGTAATTTTGTCTATGTTGGAAATTTGCAACTAATCTTGAGAAGCCAATCCATTAAAAGCAATGAATATAATCAAAACACATCTTAAATGTAAGAATACTAACAGTCGATGAGCGTTAGTATTTTTTTCGCGATGGAAATCATCTTATGAAGTTATCTTATCTCTTTTATTACCTTCTTCTGTTCAAGTAATTGACAGAATGCACCCTGTAAATATAGTATTTTGACAAAATGCATCCCAAATTTTTAAATTTGAGGGAATGCACCTCCCAATTAATAGAAGGTTGGCAGTTTGCACCCTGATGCACAAAATTTGAGGGTATTTTGGTAAGGGCACAATTTTATGCAGTGAAAATCTTGTACCGTGGAGTCATTTTTAGGTTTATTGTCAGTCCAGCGTGATTCCTCCCTGTGCCAACAACGAGTTCCTCTGCCGCCTCCATGTGCCGCCACCTTCTTCCCCGACGAGATCAAGAGTTTCTGTGCCGCCTCCTTGTGACGCCTTATTCTTCTCCCTGATGAGATCGAGTTCCTGTGCAGCGTGACGCTTCCTTCTTCTTCCCCGACGAGATCCAGTCCCCGTTCCGCCTCTCTGTGACGGCGACTTCTTCTTTCCCAACGAGATCGAGTTTCTGTGCCGTGTGACGCCTCCTTCTTCCCGACGAGATCCAGTCCCTATGCCGCCTTCCCGTGACATCGCCTTCTTCTTCCCCACGAGATCCAGTCCCCGTGCCGCCTCCCTGTTCCGCCGCTATCTTCAACCATCAACGATTTTTTGTGGTATATCTAAACCTACATAATTCATGTTGTTTTTTTTAGGGTTTATGTCTCTTAATAGTTTTTTTTATTATTTGATTAAAGAATGTTGCGTTCCATTAATTTTGAATGAGAGAGTATGTTGATTGACGATCATTGCCCTCAAGAAGGATTCCATTTAGGTAATAGTAGTGATTCTTGTCATAAGTAGCTAGGAAACTTAAGCTGTTTGGGGGCAGTATTGTATTTCAACTCAATATTCTTCCAGCAACCTTATTTTGGTGTTAAACATTGTTCAACTCTTTTGGTGTTAAAGTAGCAAGGTCACAATTGCTCGGTTCTCCAACTATTTACATGTGTCGAATTATGAAAAAAATACATATTATATTGGACAAAAAAATAGTATTCTGAAAAAATCAGACAAAAATACCTCTGATTTTTAAGCCTATGGCGCAAAGTGTAAACTAATTGTAATTGGGGGGGGGGCATTCAGCTAAATTTAAAAATTTAGGGTGCATTCTGCCAAAACTCTACATTTTCAGTGTGCATTCTGCCAATTACTCCTTTTGTTCCTTACCTTCAAAAGTGAGTTAACAGTTATTGGAACCAAGAAATCGGTTCACACGAGTTCAGACCTAACAATAGCCCAAAGTTATTGATCCTGTGGTCTAACTCCATATATCTGATGGCAAGAATAAGAGTGAGATAGAGAGAGAAAGAGAAGCCTGATTATCTATAAATCAAACCCATGTGCTACAACAAGGTGGTATCCCCACACACCCAAAAGTTTATAGGAACTTTTTCCTTCCAAAAACCAAAATTGAGCTAGACACAATGAAGACACGAACATAACAAATGGGAACGAGGGGGGGGGGGGTACAACGTGTCCATTTCTTGTGCCATGGGGTCCTATTTATAGACAATCTAGGCTGAGGGGGTGGCCTGCAAATAGACGCCCCCGTAAATGACCTGACCCGTCTAGCATGCTGCAAGATCCCGACGAGATGACTGAGACGGTCTTGGAAGGACCTCGCCAGCCGGGAACCAGCCGTGCGAGCTCCTCTGACGAGATGTCAAGGACCTTGCCTATGGATGACCTCAAGAGGGGCCTCGCCTATGCGCGACCTCAAGAGGGACCTCGCATATGGGCTGTCATCGACTCTCCTTGGATGACATTTCTCTAAGGAATGATAATACGACAGGAACGCTTGGGCACTAAGATACATTTCAATACATCCTTTCACCCCCAGACAAATGGGTCGACGAAGCTCTCGAATAGAACTATGAAGGATATACTTCGTATTTGTATTATAGACTTTGGAGGTAAGTGTGAGAAGTCTGACACCTTGGTGGAGCTATCCTACAATAACAGTTTCTAGGCAAACATTCGGATGACACCTTTTGAGGCTCTTTATGGCAGACGTCGGACACCGCTATGTTGGGCTGAAAGTAAAGAGAGATCTTCCAACAAAGAAGCTTGAATTGACAAGACCACAACTCGAGTCAAGCTCATCCAAGAGCGCATGAAAATAGTGCAGGATCGTTAGACCAAGTATTATGATCAGAGAAATAGATCAATTGAATTCAATGTTGGAGATTTTGTTTATCTGAAGGTCAGTCCAGTCAAGGGCCTCTCTAGAATCAAGCAGATGAAGAAATTGAGTCCAATGGTCATTGGTCCATTCGAAGTACTTGAGCGCATTGGTGAGGTTGCTTGCAGGTTGGCCTTCCTCAAGGATATGAATGGTTTACATGACGTATTCCACGTCTCCTATCTGAGTATTGCAGTCAGAGATCCTAATCAGGTGATCAGTATCGAGGATACATCAATCAAATCAAATTTTAGTATAGTATCAAATCAGTCAGGATAGTGGACTTAAGGTTTTAGAGGCTTAAGAACAGAGAGATCCATTTTGTGAATGTCCTTTGGATGAACTATGGTCGACCAAAGTATACTTAGGACAGAGAAGATGATCTCTCGAACATTGTAAATTATGCCATCTTTTTTGACTCAAGTATGTTTGTAAATTTTGAGGACAAAAATTTATTAAGAGTAGAGATTTGTAACACCCTTAGATTTATTAACAAAGATAATCTTTATTGCAGGACTCGAGCGCGAGTAGAAATTCACGCGTTGTCATCGAACCAAGGTAATTGATCGTATTTTACGATCACGCTGCATTGTTTAAATATAAAATATAATAAAATAATATATTGCATATTATTCTTCATCTCGATTCAAAATTTGTGTTTCACTAATTTAGAAGACGTCTAAATTGCTAGTGACATAATTAGTAAGTAAAGATAATTAGGAGGGAGTTGTTTTTTTCCCACTCAATAAACCATGAGTCTCGATTTATTTAAACCAAACACGATTTCTTTCCTCCCACGACTGCAACTTATCCCTCTCCTATTAGGTGCTTACCAAAACCACTGATCTCCTTGTTCTTCCCCCTCACTCAGGTGCTCCTAGCATGTTCCTCCTCTTTTTCCAGCAAGCCGACGTCTCTCTCGACTCAAGCCAGCCTTCACCAGCATTGGATAGTTACTCGTTGAGGTCGACAACCTTTCCTACGATTCCTGGAGGCTCGACGACTAGTCTGATCAAGTTTTGGCTAGCCACCGACCCCTCCCTACTACTTTCCAGCTCTCATCAGCCCTGTTCAGCCATAAGTTTGGCTTAGTAAGCCATTTATTCTCTGTCCAGTGGTCCCTCTTTTAATTTCATTGCTTCTCTTTCCTTCCTTGGCAGTTTTCAGCTTAATCAGGGTTTCATTTTTTCCTCTCCAGGAATTTCAGTAAGCCCCCCTTGAGAGATTTGAGGTTCCATTCTACCGTTGGACTCATCAAATTGAGTTCCTTGCATGCTTGAGGTCACCTTGGCGAAGGGGTAAGGATTTTTCTGTCTTCTCTTATTTTTGCGCATTTGGATGATATTATGGGGTTTTCCTTCACTTTCCCATCCTCTAACAGCACAAGTTGTCATCCCCTTCTGCCAGGATGTTGGTATGGATATGGACGCAAGGGAAGACACAAAGGCCTTGTGAGATGTGGAGAATGAGTCATAAGAAACATAATTAGAAAGGAGATGTTTAGTGCAGGACCGGATACCTTTGCGGAGAGCAATTGGAAGATCAGAAGGCCCTAATTCTAGGTCCAATGATCGTTCTGGTAGCAGGTCAAGGTTGTCGTTGGGCATCTTTCTCCTCCGAGTGTACACTTGCAAAGGAGAAATAGTAGGACTAGTAGTATGGATATCACTCACTTCCGACAGTAGAGACTCCCCCTGAAGTGAGGGATACAAAGAAGGAACGGGCAAAGGTACAGATGGTAAGGGAAAAGAGGAAGACGACACATGGGAAGAAGCACCCGAGGCAGGATAATATGCCCAGTTTCACGAAACGTGACATCCATGGTAACAAAAACCCTCTTCGTAGGAGGATGAAAATATTTGTACCCCTTTTGAGTAGGAGAGTAACCGATAAACACACACCTGATAGCTCGAGGATCTAGCTTTATGGGAGGAGGGTGATGGATGTGGACAAAGCAAACACAACCAAACACCTTAGGAGCGAGCTGAGAGGACGGGAATCGAAGTGTCCCAATGGGGTGTTATTCCTAAGAATACGAGATGACATGCGATTGATAAGATATGCTGCCGTAAGGACAACATCCCCCCAATAATACTTGGGAAGATGCATGGTGGACAAGAGACAACGAGCAACCTCCAGAAGATGATAATTCTTACGCTCCGCAACCCTATTTTGGGTAGGACAATAAGCACAAGAGATTTGGTGTATAATGTCATGATCAACCAGATATTCCACAAAGTGTGAATCAAAATATTCACGACCTTTGTCACTTCGAAGGATCTGAATTTTAACATGAAACTGAGTGGAGATCATGTTATGAAATTTTTTAAAGGTGGGAAAAACGTCGCTCTTGTTTCGTAATAAATATAATCAAGCAGTGCGGGAAAAACCGTCAATAAAAATAACAAACCAAGTACAGCCAGAAATAAAAGATACAGGTCCAGGACCCCAGACATCAGAATGAATCATAGAAAAAGGAACAGAATTTGACAAAAAAACATGATTAAATGAAGTATGACAATGTTTGTTAGCAGTACAGACATTACAAACAAAGGAAGTAAAAACAACAGCAGACATAAAAGGTAACAATAGCTTCATAACAGGGATAAATGAGTGTCCTAACCGACAATGCCAGGAATATAGATTGGATGTGCTGGAGTGAAGGGCCTGGGGAGGTGCCACCGGGAAGGAGTCGAGCACATACAGAACATTGACCAAACTACTAGAGCCAATCACCGTCCCCGTCGTCAGGTCCTGAAACACACAAGAGGAAGGGTGAAAAGTTACTGAACAGTTCATGAAATTAGTTAAATGGCTAATAAATAGTAAATTTCGGGTGAAATTTTGAACATGCAGGATCGACGATAAGATGAAAGAGGAACAAGAAATGAAACCCTTCACAACAATAGAGGAAAGGGAACCATCAGCGATGAGCAGAGCCAGTCATATGATCGGTGGCTCCAGAGTCAATGATCTAATGAGTGGAAGTAGCATAATGAACACCTGGAGTTCCAGTTTGGGCATACGAAGACAATGCTGAAGTCTCCGTAGAGAGGCCTTGCATCTTGCTGCGAAGAGCAAGGACTTCATCGACAGAGAAAGCACCAGGGAGGACAGAAGGATCAACACCTTGCAGAGCAGGAAAGGTATCTACCGCAGCATCTGTGAGATGGGCAGACCGAGGAGGAGCGCAACCAGTGGATCGGCTAAATCCGCGACCACCACGAGAAGGAGAACCACCTCTCAGTGGAGGAAAACCATGGAGCCGAAAGCAGGTGTCTCTGGTATGACGGGATTTTCCACAATAATCACAGAGAAGGTGGTCTTTATCAGTACCCTTCATTTTAGAATCACGGATAGGACAAGCCTCCAACAATAAAGGAGGACCAACAGCTAGAGCAGAACTTTCAGGAGCAAGGTCGAGAAGAAGAGATTGACGACAATCAAACTCCTGTTGGACAATGCTATAAACCTCTGGAAGGGACGGTAACAACAGACGTCCCAAAATCTGAACACTAATCTGATCCAAGTCCCGATGTGGACCATGAAGAAACTCAAAGGTCCGGTTGCGATCCTCCCGGGCACAGACCATAGCCTCATCAACTGGGCTAACAAAGGCGAGGGAATCAAAATGATCGTATTCTTGATATAACTGAGAGAACTCCAAATAGTACGCAGAGGAGGAGCGATCACCCTGGCAGAGTAAGGATATCTTCCGTCTCAACTAGAAGATCTGGGCAGCATTTCCCTTCCGAGAATACGTGGTCTCAGCACGTCGCCAAATATCAACTACAGTATCCAAAAAGAGGTAGTGGCGAGCGATGGACTCCTGCATCAAATTCGTTAGCCAAGACATGACTAAGGAGTTTTTGGAATCCCATTGAGTCCAATCAGGGACAGTCTTCTCCAATTTCGTAGTTTCCCCAGTGACATATCCAAAGAGGCAACGACTCTTAAGGGCAAGAGTGATAAAGCGCGACCAAGACAGATAATCTGAATCATCTAATCAGATAGTAGTAATCTGCATAGTATTATGATCATGACTCCCATGCAGAGGGCTGACAGGAGGAGGAATCAGAGGGAGAACCAGTGTTGAGGTTGAATCACTGAGCACCGACATAGTTGCTCCAAAATAGAAATCCGGAGATCACACGCCACACAAGGAAACAGAGGCAACCAATTCCACCAAGCAACAAACGAATTAGGAGATAAGAGGAATATAAATCAACTCCATCCGATAACAGGACAACAATCTTTAGGAGACGGCGCCGGAAGAAAGGCTGACCTCACCACAGTCAGAATAGGAAGGGAAACAAGCCCTAGGAAGCCCGACTACGGCTGAGAAGGACGCGCTGGAACCATTGTTGGAAGAGGCGCTGAAGAGACGCGGGAAGCGCGGTCTCTGGCTGACGGCAAACTACCTGCGGAAGCCCCCCGACGTCGATCGATGCGCGATTAGCGGGAGTGGTCGACTACCACGCCTGGGAAGGAAGGGAAGAAGAGAGCTGCGATTGGTCATAACTGATGACGCAAGAAATGTGCCCTCTTTGCTTTAGAATTGTCTTCCAAGGGCACCTTCGTCAATGACATCGATGCATTCAGACTGAACATCGATAGGTCCCAGACGGCCTGCATCCTCTATCTCCACACACTGCATCTGAACTTCAGCCACCTCCTTTCCCTTGGAGGTGGAAGGCTTCGAAGAATCAATTTTATTGACCAGGTCGTTGATCTTGCCCTCGACGAGCAATCTTTAACCAACCGCCGAAGGGCCTTGCAGTCTTCAGTTAAATGACCTTTCTCTCGGTGGAATTCACAGTTGAAATTTGTGGAGTGAAAGTGGTTGATCGGGCAGTTCGGGCGGCCTGGGCGGACTGTCCGTGCGGACTGGAGCTTGAGTTTGGCGGTCTGGTGTTGGCGGGTTGAGGTCCTGGTGGCTGTTGTTTGCGGATCAGATTCCGCGGACTGCGCGGACTGGTTGAGTCCGACAGTGGCTGGCTGTGGTGCGGGATGGTGTCCGCGGTCTGTGCGGACTGAGGCTTGGAGACCGCGCGATCTACGTTTGGTCTGGTGTTGCGGTGAGCTGCAATCTGGTTGCGATCTGGCTTTTGAGCTGACGGACTGTCTTGGTGTCTGCCGAGCTCGCCCGTACTTGTCTGGATTTGCTCTTCTGGGAATTCCAGGGTGTCCGCATAGTCCGCTGTGACCGGGAAGTTTGCCTGCGGTCGTGGACATTGCGAGCTGGATTGGTGTCCGCATAGTCCGCTGTGACCGGGCGGTTTGCCTGTGGTCGTGGACTTGTGCGTGCGGACAGATGCTGTGTCCTCTCTCCATGCGGACTGGCATGGTGCTCAGCTGGTGGCCTTCTTGCAGACTTGGAGATTTGTTCGTGAGTCCGGCATGTCGGTGCGGACTCGGCGGACTGACAATGCTAGCTGCGATTAAGGGGCGGTTAGCCTATCTCATAGGGCGGTGATCACACTCCTCACCCCGCCTTTAAATAGGACCCCCCGACTCGTCATTTAAAAAACTGAATGAACAGTAAGTTGAGCTTGGATCTTGTCCTGCGGACTCGGTTTTTGTATCCGCGCGGTTTGAGCAGACTTAATCGGTTGCTGTTTGCAGGTGGCGCGGCTAGTACTGTGGAACCAGGAGTTTGGTTTTGACCTCGATCAGGCTCAATGAAGTTTGCGGACTGCGTTCAGCGGTTAACCAGTTTTCTCTCTGCTTCAACTTTCCAAGTTCAATAACCTATCCGCGCGACCTCGCGGTCTCGGCGGTTAGGCGGTCTGTTCGCCAGTTCATCAGCAACAACAAGCAGTTCAGCGAATAACGGTGTGTCCGCGCGACCTCGCGGTCTCGGCGGACTCCGTATTCAGTTCGGCTTCAGCACAGTTCGGGAGGTCTTTGCGGACAGGCGGTCTCGGCGGTCTCAGTGTTCTGCCCGCCCGAATTGTTTGTAGTTTCTGTTTTTTCCTTGTACTGGCGAAATCATGTCTCGCCACGTATACCTCGCCCTGTAAAGAAGATTGTTATAGTTTTGCTCTGCTTGCTTTTATCATTGTTTTTTTGGTTGATTAAGCTTGCTCCCTTGTTTCCGCTTGGTCAAGTTGTGATCTAGGTAGTTCCGAAGATATTAATTTTGCGTTTGGGCTATCTTGCTGAGCTTCTTGAGAAAATTCAACATGGTATAAGAGGGAGGTTCAGTTGCTTGAGCGGTGATCAACAGTTCTGTTTTTGCTCTTTGCTTCTGAAGGATTGACCAGGGTAGTGCAATGGACGAAGGTTTTACAAGAGGTCTGAGAATTGAGTTTTTAGCGCCGACTAACTTCAAGAAGTGGAAGTCGTGCATGAAAAACTATCTTCTGGGCGAGAAGCTGTGGGAGGTTGTCGGTGGCGATGACCAAGTTGAAATTACAGCTGAGTTTGGAACTGCCGAGCAGGTGAGAGTGTGGAGGAAGACAAATGGCAAGACTGAGTTTGCTCTCAAGCGGGTGGTGTCACCTGAGCTCTTTGATCACATCCTAGGATGTGAGTCTGCTGCTGAGATATGAACTTCCCTTGATGGGTTGTTCAACAGGAAGAATGTAGCTAGGTTATAGTTCTTGGAAAATGAGTTGGCTAAGGCAACTCAAGGAGATCTTTCCATTTCAAAGTACTTCTTGAGGATGAAGAGCTTGTGTGCTGAGCTATCGGCACTTGATCCTGATGAGCCGATCTCCGAAGCTAAGATGAAAAAGCACATAATCCGCGGTCTGCGGAAGAAGTATGTGGCCTTTGTCACTTCTGTTCAAGGCTGGGCAACTCAACCCTCTCTTATGGAGCTGGAGAACCTGCTTGCTTCGCAGGAGAGCTTGGCTAGATAGATGGCCGGGGTGACGGTCTCTGAAGGAGGTAGTGAAGCTCTCTTCACTGAGAAGAAGAAGAAATGGGAAGGGAAGAAGAAGAAGACTGCAGCTGGAGATGAACCTTCAACTTCTAATCAGCAAGAGGGGAGCTTTGCTCCTAAGAAGGATTGAAAGAAGAACTTGAAGTGCTACAGGTGTCATCAGCCGGGTTACTTCAAGCGTGACTGTAAAGTCAAGCTGCAACCTGGGCATGCTGCAGGCAAGGAGGAAGCTTCCTCTAGCAATGAGGAAGCTGGTTGGGGTGGAGCCTTCATGACGGGCAGGTGTGTCCGTGCCTTGTCCACCATTGACTTCGAAGACGACTGGATCGTGGACTCCGGGTGTGGTCATCACCTCACCGGAGACAATTCGAAGTTCTCCTCGCTGCAGGCCTATTCAGGTAACGAAGCCATCATCACTGCTGATAACACTGTTCATACTGTAGAGAAGGAAGGTGTAGTGTCCGTAGGTAGTGATCAGGGTCCACTCACATTAAGGAGTGTCTATCACGTACCGGGCTGAAGAAGAATCTCTTCTCGGTTACCAACGCAGTAGATGCAGGATATCAGGTTCTGTTTGATAAAACAGAGGTGAAGTTTCTCCGCAATGTATCAACGGTTAAGACTGATGTTGCTCACGTTGGAAGGAGAGTGAATGACTTGTTTGTTTTATCAACAAGCTCCTATGTTGATCGCATGAGGGCCAATGATAGCGTTGCTATGTGACACGAAAGGCTGAGGCATGTTGGGATGAATAAGCTGAAAGCTATGCCAAATAGGAGCCTGGTGAGAGGCTTGCCTAAGCTATCATCCTTCGGTGATGGTCACAGTTGTGCAGGGTGTCAATATGGCAAGTCTCACCGTCTTCCTTTTGATAAGTCACAAACAAGAAGCAAAGCACCATTGAAGGTTATCCATAGTGATCTGATGGGACCAACCGTTACTGCTAGCCTTGGTGGGAGCAAATACATGCTAGTCTTGATTGATGACTACTCAATATACACTTGGGTGTATTTCTTGAAGGAGAAGTCTGAAGCTTTCCGGTTGTTTGTGGAGTTCAAGGAGCTGGTGGAGAGCCGACTTAACCTGCAGATCAAAAAATTTAGAACTGACAATGACGGAGAGTTTGTCTCCTCCGAGTTTTCTAATTTTTGCAGGAAGCATGAGATCCAGAGAGAGCTTACTTGTGCTCATACTCCACAACAAAATGGAGTTGCGGAAAGGAAGATCCGTCATCTGACGGAGACTTGCAAATGTTGGCTTCATGTCAAGAGTATCCCAAGGTCCTTTTGGGCGGAGGGAATGTCTTGTGCAACTTATGTCATCAATCAGATGCCTCTCAGTCCGATCAACATGAAGTCTCCCTTCGAGATGTTGCTGAAGGAGAAGCCAAGTGTTGAGCACCTTCGGGTGTTTGGTTCAACATGCTACGTGCATATTCCGGATGCTCTGAGGACAAAGCTTGATGCAAAGACAAGGAAGCTTGTCTTTGTTGGCTATGATGAGCGGAAGAAGAGATGGAGGTGCATGAATCCTGCGACGAAGAAGTTCGTTGTGTCAAGAGACGTGGTCTTTGACAAACTGACGTCATATGGAGGAAGCTCGGTTGAGCTACTGGAAGGCAAGGTTGATGAAGGGCAGGAGGTAACTGCTGAAATTGTCCAAGAGGAGCTTGCTGTTTCACCAGCAGCTCCTGTTGCTTCTAGCTCTGGGGCAGAGACTTCTGGTTCTGGAAGCAGGGGGAGCGTTGCTCAAGGTTTGCCCGAAAATGAAGCTGTGCCTAAAGAAGCAGCGGAGGTGGTGAGCTACGAGCAGCCTCTTAGAAGATCAAAGAGGGTCATCAAGCCTCCAACTCGGTATTGCGATGGGAATGCAATGAGCTTTGTCTCCTGTTTCTTTGCAGGCCCTCTGGATGAGCGAGAGCCTTCAAAGTTTGAAGATGCCACTGGAGTGAAGGAGTGAGACAATGCTATGGATGAGGAGATGACTGCCCTCAGGAAGAATGAAACTTGGGACTTAGTGCCCAAGGTGGATGTCGTTACTCCTGTTACTTGCAAGTGAGTCTACAAGCTGAAGAAGAAGGCGGATGGAAGCATCGAGCGGTACAAGGCTCGCCTTGTTGCTCGAGGATTCTCTCAATAGTACGGCAAGGACTATGAGGAGACGTTTAGTCCTGTGGCGAAGATGACTTCAGTACGAGTGGTGATAGCTTTGGCGGCCTGCAGGGCTGGAAGATGTGACAGCTGGACGTAAAGAACGCTTTTCTTTACGGAGAGATTGACAAGAACATCTTTATGGATCAGCCGCTCGGTTACGTTTCTGAAGAACATTCGGACTACGTCTGCAAGCTCCGAAAGACTCTTTTTGGCTTGAAGCAGGCTTCTCGAGCTTGGTATGAGAAGATTGCAGAATACCTCCAGTTCTTTGGATATCTGGCTTCAAATTCAGACTCGAGCCTGTTTGTCAAGAAAAAGGGGGAGCTTCTAGTCCTGGTGCTATTGTACGTGGATGACATGATCATCACGGGGAATTCCAAGGAGGAGGTGTCTAGGCTCAGGGAGGAGCTAACTATTCGCTTCGAGATGAAAGACTTGGGGGAGCTTCATTACTTTCTTGGTCTCGAAGTGGAAAAGAAGAAGGGCAGAATTCTTGTTTCCCAGAAAGGTTATGCGGATCGGATTGTGAAATGATTCGGCATGGAAAGGGGAAAGAGTTGCTCTACTCCTTTGGAATGTGGCTTGAAGCTTCGACGAGATGAGGGAAGGATTCTTCCGGATTCCTTGGTGTTCCGGGCTCTGGTGGGGAGCTTGATCTATCTGACGATTACAAGGCCAGACATTGCTTATGCTGTTGGCCGAGTAAGTCGGCTTATGGCGGAGCCAAGGAAGTCTCATCTGATGGCGGCAAAGAGTATTCTGAAGTATGTGATGAAGACTTCTGATATGGGACTCCTTTATAGGAGGGACTCGGGTTTTTCCTTGCTAGGTTACACGGATGCTGATTATGGTGGTGATTCGGACGACCGAAGGTCAACTTCAGGTTATGTGTGCACCTGTGGATCAGCGGGCATCTCGTGGTGTAGCAAGAAGCAGGACTCGGTGTCCGTCTCTACTACGGAAGCAGAGTACAAGGATTCAGCCTTGGCAGCTCGGGAAGCTATTTGGCTAAGGAGACTAGTAGAGGACGTCCATAAGGAAGTGCAAGGTCCCACTCTGCTCCGAGGTGACAATGAGAGTGCTCTCAAGCTGGTGAACAATCCAGTTTGCCACGCAAGGACCAAACATATCGAGATCGAGCACCATTTCATTCGGGAGAAGGTGTTGGAGGGATCTCTAGTGGTCGTGCATGTTCGGAGTGAGGACAATCTTGCTGACATCTTCACAAAGCCGCTGTTGAAGGGGCCTTTCCAGCGACTTCGAGGTTTACTGGGCTTGATCACCACTTCTCACTTCAAGGGGTAGTGTTGAAATTTGTGAACTGAAAGTGGTTGATCGGGCAGTTCGGGCGGCCTCGGCGGACTGTCCGCGCGGACTGGAGCTGGAGTTATATATGTAATTAAATGTCATTTCTTATACATGTCACAGTACTATCTATCTGTAGTGTGTGTTTTAAATATCTTGGATCGTTAGTTCAAAAAGATGGAGGTATTGATAAAAATGTTACACATTAAATCCAAGCGGGTTGACTGAAGTGGGGAGGCGCGTCAGGGATCTTTTATGATCGTAAAGTACCATTAAAACATAAGGGCAAGTTTTATCGTACTGCGATTAGACCAACTGTGCTCTATGGTTCTAAGTGTTGGGCAGTGAATTGTGTACATGAGCAAAAAATGAGAGTTGCGGAGATGAGATTGCTTCGGTGGATGTGTGGACACACGAGAATGGATATAATTAGGAATGATGTATCAGGGATAAGACAAGAGTAGCAACAATTGCAGAGAAGATGCGAGAAGCTTGACTAAGATGGTTTGTACACATACAAAGGAGACCATTAGAGACACATGTTAGACATTGTGAGAGTCTAGTCACTAGGCATGTTAAACGAGGGAGGGGTAGACCAATAAAGACTTGGAATGAAACTATAAGAAAAGACATGATGTACTTAGGCATTAATGAGATTATGATAAAAGATAGGGCACAATGACGACAAAGGATCCATATAGCTGACCCCACTATAATGGGATAAAGGCTTGAGTGTTGTTGTTGTTGTCGTCACAATATTACCTATTTTATAATCTATTGAACTTCTAAATATTAAAAGCTATATGTAACATTTAACATACTATACTTTAATGATAAAAAATTTGTAAATCTAGTGATTTTAAAAAACTGACAACTATATATTATTTCTATGAGATCAAAATTTTAAATATTAAATTTCAAAAGTACTTCATTCTTCATCACTTACAGACTCATCTATAATTGTCATAGTTGATAAATTATGGTTTTCTTCTGATGAACCCTCTAGATCTGCCACGTCCATCTCAGATATTTTTCTCTTTACCCTTCTTTGATAACTAATTGCCACTTTTTTCTTGTAGCTAGTCTTGGAGACCTCTTTTAATCATATTCAACGTCTACTATTTTGCCAATTTGCGCCCATGACCCCTCTTCAAGAAAGACTTCATTATTGCCATATTCATTTTCATCCTTCTCAGGATCAAAATTCACCATCCACTCTTGTACCTTACCAAAATCTATATTCTTAGCTGCCAATGGATCTTGAGATGTTTATGAATATTTTGACTTCAACAAAGTATTGAACTTTATAAATACTAGATCGTTCAATATTTTGCTGCCGGTTTATTCCTCTTCTTAGAATGTATCTATAAATTTTTTAAAAATAATAATGCATTCAATCATATAATAAGATATTTATGTTTAACTAAATAATTAAATTAATGTATACCATCTCGAAGCTGTTCCAGTTCCTCTCACAGTCAGGGGATGAAGTAGTTATACTCAAAATTTTCATAGCCATAGTTTTAAAGTCTGGCGTATCAGCACCGTTAGGTCTCCACTTATGTACTGTGAAAATTAAAATGACAACACAATTAAATTATACATAATACATATAATACATCGTTAAAAAGTAAAGTTAATAAAAATATATATTAAAATGTACTTGAATTTAAGTTGGGATTTTGTAGCTGTTTCTATGCCATGTCTTTACCAAATAACCCTTGTTGGTATTGGTAAACATTAAGCTCAACATTAATGTGATCCTGTGTAGAAGGATCTTTCCTATATGTCCTTGAGAGACACTCAACAAAATCACTCAAAAACCTTCCGTCAGCCTCAATCTCCACTCGACGGTAATAATAAAAATATGAGTTTAAGTAATAACCTGCAAGGTGCAGAGGGCTGCTCATCTTCTTCTCTCGTCTGCTATCAATAAACTTCCATATAATACGATATTTGTTCTATTGGTGATCAAAAACATCAACAATCTTTTTCCTAGTTTTTTTATATCCCCATATAACCATCCTATGAAAGTGTATCCCCGCAAACTCTTCTCAAAACCTTCACAAATGCTGTGAATATACCAACAACAACATCTTATCTGGCTTTCGTTTTGCACTTCCTCTCAATCGTGCTCTGTTATGAATCTTTTCCCATGCTAGACTCAACAATTGAATGAACAAATTGGTCCATTGGACTCTTGGAATCCGTGCTCCTACGTATGATAGTCTCCTTTAATTCATTATCAGGGACTCCTCCAACTACCACCTCATTCAAGGTTGTTTGTAACTTTGCACTCTTAGCTCTCTTATTCTCTAAGTTTGAGTTTAGGGCTGACTCCGCCTTCGCCTTAACGTCGGAGGGAACCTGAGGGCATGACTTAACATTACCCTTCTACCCAGCCAAGTGATACTTGAAACGTGTAATTCTACCATTCACTGTCTGCTTGCAATAATTGTATTTGATTTAGTTTGTGTCGTTTGCATCCAACTTCTCGCCAAATGCCTAGAATGGATTTCTATCGATTGTACCAATAATACAGGCACCTCACTAGATCCAGCAAAAGAAGTCATTCTATGAAATATGAAATGAAAGCAATATTAGTTATATGAAATGAAATAAATATTTTACATAACTACATCACGAGAAAAAATACAAAATTATTTGATTAGTTAAAAAACATCAACATCAGAAAAATCTCATAACTTCATTAGATCGTTAGATCTTCAGTTATCTTTCATATTATCCATGCAACATTTTATTTATCCAACAACTTTTTGCATCATCAGTAGTATACTAGTATACAAAGTTATAACTATTATTCATTGTATCCAACAAACGGAATAAAACATTCAAGTATCATTCAAAGTATCCAACAAAACATGTACATAGATTATTACCCAATTATCATTCAAAGTATCAATACTAGTATCAGACTATGTTATTAAAGGCGCGCCTCGGGCGCGCCTAAGGCTCCAGGCTCACCAGGCTCAGAGGTTTGCGCCTTCGTGCGCCTTATTTGCGCCTTTAGAATATAAAAGGTGCGCCTGAGTGAGATTTTGTTTGTAAATTTTTTCTTCAAAAATTAAGAAAATAATAATGTAAGAACTCAATTATTTTTAATTGATTTAGTGTTTGTGAAAGATAATTGTGCATTAAGACTTAGATATGATGCAAGAGATCACATTGATTCTATTTTTTAAGAGATATTAATGATAATAATGAATGATTAATTAGTAGACTAGATGAAGAATTTGATCGAGAAACAAAAATGATGTTTGATGTTGATTTTTTAAAATGAATGTGGTTGCGCCTTGCATTCGTCAGGCGCGCGCCTGCGCCTTGAGCCTTGCGCCTAGGCTCCAAGACCCTTTTGCGCCTCGATGCGCCTTGCGCCTTTAATAACTAAGGTATCAGAGCAAAGAATTCAACATTTTATTTATCAAAAGGCACAAAACAACAAAGCAACTAGAAAATGAAGTTGGACATACATGTATCATCGATTGTAAAATTAAGTTGGATAAATAACTAGTAATAGGGGTATTTAAAATCATTTATTGACTAATAAAATGATAAACATGCCAAATAAAAATAACAAACAACCACCAAACAAGAAGCTAGCAGAATGGGCAAATAAAAATAGCAAACGACCACCAAGCAAGAAACACTTAGAATGAGCCAAATAAAAATAACGTATAGCAATCATGCTACAGAACCCACAACCAGCAAGGTAGCCGACCAATTAGACAGCAGGGAGCACGGTAGCAGGACAGACTACCAATAACTATAAGACAGCAGGGTGCAAGGCAACCAAACAACATGACAACAACCAGCAGGGCAGTAGGGAAACAACAACGAGCACAACAACCACAACCAGCAAGACAACCATCAAGGCATGAGAAAACTAAAAATGCAGAGCGAGAGAATGAGAGAGGGAGGTAGGGAGAAGAATGGACCAGTCAAGAGAGTGAGAGTAGCAACATATAGAGTTGAGAGCCCGCGAGATTGAGAGCACTAGAGAGGAGAGAATAAACAGAGTGAAAGCACCAACGAGCTAGAGTGCCGAGAGCGTGAAAGACCAACCAGAGTGATAACACCCGTCACACAGGGAGAAGAAAGAACCAGAGAGCTAGAGTGCCGAAAGCTCGAGAGAACAACCAGAGTGAGAGCACCAGTCACACAGTGAGAAGAAAGAACCAAAGAGGTAGAGTTCCGAGAGCGCGAGAGAACAACCAGAGTGAGAGCACCAATGAGCAGGGATAAGAAAGAATCATAAAACTAGAGTGTCAAGAGCGCGCTAGAGAGATAACAACCAGCGAGTGCGAGAGAGTCTAGGGAGAGAATCAACGGAGAGCGCGAGGGAGAGCACCAACGAAGAGCACGAGGGAGAGCACCAATGGAGGGCGCGAGGGAGAGCTAGGGCAGGAGCGGCGTAGTGAAATGAACCATGCGGGGTGGGGGGGGGGGAGTTAAACGATTGCGGCTGTCAAATAAAAAAATGAAAAAAATTAAAAAACTTATATCTACCGTTTTTTGGACCGATATATCGGTCCGTTTTTTTCAAAGCATTACGAACAAAAATAAAACGATTACGCGTCGTTTTAGCTCCCAAACCTTCATGTCGGCTGACATGTACGCAACGCTGCTTAAACTACACAAGATAAAGTTTTAAATGTAGACAATGTTCTCATAGGAGATGGGAATTGGTTTGGTGGGTCAGGCAGCTTTCTTGTTTTAAAATCTGGCTAATATTTCCCTTGGAGATTGGAATTGGTAGAGTGGTGAGAAAGCTTCGTTGTGTTGTTCATTAGTTTTATGATGCAATGCTTTCACTTGACATCTAATAGCTTGCATCTATTTATTACAGTGTATTTTGTATTGGCCTGAAGATGGACGAGCTTATGTAGCCCTAGGGAAGCTTCTGTGTAAGCAGCTAAAATTTGCAGAAGCTAGGTATTCGTATGAAAGAGGGTCTCAAGCAACACAAGGTGAAAACTCATATATTTGGCAGGTTTGTCTCTTATGTTTATCTCTTTTTACTCAATAAGGAATCCAATTACCATATCTGTGGCTTTCTAGAACATGCAGATTACTGCCATTTTCTGCAAGGCTCATTTAGGAGAATTTTCTGGTTATTGACTTTTCATTGCTGGACTAGTCAAACTGTTTATTTTTAAGTTTGACTTATGATGCAGGTATGTAAGTTGGGGTACAATCATGATATTCCGAGTCAAGTATGTTCTATGAACTTGATATATAAAATGGCGATCAATTCGTTCAATTCTTGTAGTTAAGAGCTCGATATGGTTATCATGTCTGACTGGATTCTTGCATATAATTTTAATCATGACCAGGCACATGAAGTGATATTTTCTGCAATCTAATATGAATGATGGTGGGGGCAAAAAGTGCCCTGTTTGACTCTTCACTATAAAAGAGAGAAAATGAGGTACTGCCTATCGGTCATGAGTGGATTTGGTGATTAATTACCCAGATCACCATCACATCACACCATACACGTAACCATCAAATCACTTGCACGAATCTCCAAACATTGACACACTATAACACGAAGTCCGTATTATCAACCCAATAACATCCACTATCGTTCGCAAACTGGTAACGCGAACGCCGCCCCCTATTCTTTGTCACGCTTCACACATTGCTCCTCTCCTCGCCTATCAAGAAAACTTTCTCGGGATGCCTCCGTGATGGCACAATGATTTGGTCAACCTTGGTGTTCATCTTGATTGCCTAGCCGTCCATGTCGCTCTCTTCCTCGAAGAGTGCTATGTTACCGACTCCCCTCTCCCACTTTTGTCCACTTGCTCCACTTTCTTCTCGCTACTTAGTCCCCTCTACGCAGAGGATCCCCTGTCGGATGATTAACTTGTTCACGCCACACGCCGCTCATCGGGAAGGGCCCTTATACACCATTTCGTCTTCCCCCTAGAAACTATCAAATAAATGCAATTTATTTTGTTTTCACTAAACCTACTCTTTCCATTACCCCCTGTTCCGTCCGGATCTTCGCTATTTATAAAGGCATATTTCTATCCGCACTGACAAATCTTACATTCCCATAGAAGTCCCGGTCCTTTTACCCTACTAGCAAGATCTTACCCGATCTTTTCTCGGTACACAGAGATGAAAGCCTTTATACTTATACATATCATGGGTGGGGTGTTAGAATTAGTTCTGACTTTGTACGAAAAGCCTCAGTCAGCCTACGAACGAGGTCCCACCATCGCTGAATGTCAATTATCCCTAGAAACATTTTTTTCACGAATAGACTCATTAATATATATATATATATATAGTCTAATTTCCGAACATTAAAGGTATTAGTATCGCCCTCTCTTTTGACCCTCCTTCCAAATTCGCTTGGAACCAAGAGACCTTTGTCATTTTATAAATTCTTTATTTTTTTTCATTTAATCATTCTAGTCTTTTTGTGTAATTTCTAGCATCGGAAAATAAAAAAAATATTTCTCCGTATTTTCCCTCAGAATTTAAATTAATTTCTTTTGCTATTCCAACACTGACTTTCATCCAAGATTTAAGTTTCGTGGATGCCACACACACAAGACTGGATAAAATTAGGAATGAATTTATCAGGGATAAGACATGAGTGACACAAATTGCAGAGAAGATGCGAGAAGCTTGACTAAGATTGTTTGGACCCGTACAATGGAAGACCATTAGAGGTATCTGTTAGGCGTTGTGAGAATTTAGTCATTGTGCATGTTAAATGGGGGGGGGGGGTGTAGACCAAAAAAGTTTTGGAATGACACTGCAAGGAAAGCTATGATGTCCTTTGGTATTAGAGAGATTATGACTAAAGTTAGGGCGCAATGGCGACAAAGGATCCGTATAGCTGACCTCACTTTAGTGGGATAAAGGCTTAAGTGTTATTATATCTATAAATAATAAATAATATAAGAATGGGATAGAACTGTTGCCGAAATGAAAAGATTTCTAAATTACTATGAGGAAGCCCTAATCCCCTCTATATATGGAGGCGGATCAGGAAAACAATGCAATGTCACATTACTAAGAATAAACCGAAAAATAATAACAATAACACATCTCAACACCCCTTTCAAGTTGGGTGTGTGATGTCGAACATTCCGAACTTGCCAACAAGTTCTTTAAAGAAACCACTGCATAATCCCTTCATGAGGAGGTCTGCCAATTGTTGCTCAGACACAAAAGGAGTGACAATAATGCCTATATCTATATTTTCTTTGATGAAGTGTGTCGATTTCAATATGTTTTGTACGATCATGTTGCACGGGGTTGTGAGCAATACTGATCGCAGCCTTGTTGTCACAGTAGAGCCTGATTTGTTGAAACCAAAAATCGGTCTCTTGTGGAGTTCACCCTTGGGGAAGGGGTGATCGCACACCTACTCTTCTACGAGCTCGAAAGCTGGGAAGAAGGAATTGGGATGGGAAAGGACCCAAGGGCTCGGCGAGGACCCACCACACACCCGGAAGATCACTGAGCGCTTCCCCTCCTTAACCAAGTGTCGGGCTAAGGTACCTCAGGAAACGCTGGGGGGACTTTGGAGACAAGTAAGCATGCGTTCTGAGGTATCCCTTGGGTCCTATTTATAGATTTCTGAAAACGGTCTGCAAATAGCCAACCTCCGCTGTTCTGAACGGCTATGTGCAGCCCACCTGGGTCTGCCAACAGCGAGACTCCGCTATTCTAACTGGCTATGGGCAGGCCAGCGGGGGCAAAATTGTAAAAAGCACCTCACAGCAGATTGGACGAGTAGCCCTCAATGGTCCCTACTCGACAAGGATGGCGAGTGCCTGATGGAGCTGGCACTCGCCGCCTCAGCTTGGCACTCAGCGAGTATGGACTCGGCCCGCCCTACTCGCTCGCCGTGGGCTCGACGATCGGCTGAAGGTTCGCCGGACTGGTCTCGGCGAACCCCTGCGAGCTGTCCGGGTGCCGAGACGAACTGACCGGGGCAGGGGCGTCGGGTGATCTCGGCGCCAAGGCTGGGGTGCCGACAGAACTCGGCGCTAAGGCTGGGGCGCCTACTGAACTCGCCGCCAAGGCTGGGGCGTCGAGTGAACTCGGCGCCAGGGCACATCTGGCCCAGGGCTTAGTCGGGGCTCAGCAGATTTTGCCCCTGCTTCCCCACTCACCGGATACGAGGTTGTACACAATCTCCGCTCTTTGCGAGGTTGGCACAAACTCGGAAAGAAACATCCAACCCCACAGGATTCGGCGAGTGTGGCAGGGCCTGAGGGAATCTCTCGGTGGGGTCCACCGACGGCTATATATACATGCGCCTGCATACTTGGCTGACCTTTGCTCTTCCCTTTACTGTAACCTTGTCAAGATGCCGCTCCCCAAAGAGGTTCTGGAGCGAGTGGCGCGATCCCGAGCGGAAACTGCAGCTCGCGTCGTGGGCCTGACCGACCTCAGTGCCCCTCGCTACCTTGCCGAGTTTAGCTCGGCCAAAAAGGCGAAGACTCTTCCAAAAGATGTTGAGCCCATCTACACCGAGCTCCAGACAGCCCTGAATAATGGGGCCGGCTCCTCTACTCAACCGACTCCGCATCCCCGGGGGAAGGATGCCATCGTTCCTCCCGCCGACCAGACCAGCCGGGGGCATAGCGGGGAAAAATCCGCACCGCGGGCTAAGAACCCTCTCAGCAGCCCGCGAAATCAGGCGTCCAACGCGCATTTGCGGGCCTCGCTCCCCAGCTTCGGCACCACAGGGCTAGACTTCCAAAAGCCAATGCCACCGACTCGCCATCCCTTTCAGCAACATCTTGCCTCTGCATCTGGGGGGGGGGGGGGAGGGACCGAGATCATCCCCACCCCCGGCTTTACTCGCATTTCTCCGGAGGTTCCTCTCCATGGCCGTGGCAAGGTTCTGGGAAATCCCCCTCCTCATGTCGGCCTGGAGGAGAGGGATGTGCACGGTACGCCTTTAGCTTTCTCGAATTTTGTTCTGCCCTGGCGGTACTCTCCCCCTTTTACTGAACCCCAGCACTGTTCGCACAGATCTCACCGTGGACTCCGAGGCCGACGAGTCCGCGGGCCGGACTCGGTACTCGCCTCTTCCCTCCCCGCGCACCCTGGATGCCTTCCAGGATTCTGAGCTGGAGGGCTCTGAACGGTCGAGGCGAGAACAACTGGTTCTCAAGAAGCTGGTGAGCGAGCTTCGCGAGGTGCGGAGGGACAACCTCAAGCTGCAGCGGGAGTGTGCATGGCTCGCGGACATTGCAGGAGTCAGCCCGATGTGCGAGGAGACGTCTTCTTCCCTGCTCCTGGATGAGATCAACGAGAGTCTTCAGACCGTCCACCGAAACCTGGGGAGACTCCGCGAGCTCCGCGCGCGGCGACCCGGGGCGACAGGGTCGCGAGACCGGGGTAGCTAGAGATGGCCCCCCTGATGGGCCTACCGGTACTTACCCCTGCTCTCCCTGGCCCGCGCGCGCTGGGGGATTTTTTCACTTTCTTCTCTGGATATTATTTGAACCCTGTCAGTAATAATCTATACAATTTTTCTATTATTACTGTTGATATGCTTAAGTCATAACCGTCGGCGTCTCGTCAGTCCCGTCTCGCCGTAGTGAAGGGTTTGTCCTCGACAGTCGGTGAGGTAGAGTCGGCGAGTAGGCGAGCTGGAGTAGACGAGCTGGGGTAGGCGAGCTGGGGTGGCCCCGAATTCCTCCCCCTATAAATAGGCCTCCCCACCAACCCCTGTCACGCCTTTATTGCCTCCGTACTCTCTTTTCTTGCGTTCCTTGTCGCTTGTGTTATTGATCTCGGCAGGCATGAGCAAAGGGAATCCCGACTCCGACGGGAGGGCCAAATGTGCTCGGCATTTTGCCGAGCACTGCTTTTTTGAAGGGAACACCACGGCGGAGGAGCTCGCCGAATGCGTGGCCGATTTCATCCCCTCCGGCTTCACAGCTCGCCTTCCTGCCGAGCACGAGGCCATCAATTCTTTCTACCCAGACGAACTCGCCTTCCCCATCTCGCACTTCGAGATGGGGTTGCGTCTGCCTCTCTGGCCGGAAATCCGCCAGATGCTGAAATACTATGGCGCGGTACCCGCGCAGCTGAACCCGAACGCCATCGCTATGATGGTCGCGTTCGCCTGCTACCTCCGCCGTGAGCGGATAGAGTTCAACTTGACGGTCTTCCGCAAGTTGTTCTCTTACAAGGCTACTACCGACGGGGTCACCTTCTTCGGCGGCACCCTTATAAAAGTTCGCGAGGTCGCGAACAAGCATCACAATTGGATGACCAAGATTGTCTTCATCAATGGCGATCTCGGCAACGTCCCCTTCTCGCCCCAGCAGAAGGCCGAGGAGGTATAACGTCTCCCATCGGTGTCGGGCAACGACGCCAACCTCCACAAATTTTTCCTCCACAAAGAATTCGAGGTCGCCTACCTCCGCCGAGGCCTCGACTCCCTTCTACCCGTCCCCCCTGGTGAAGGTATGCTCAGATTCCCTTCCGCTTTTGCCGAGCTCGGCAGAGACAACATTGACAAATCTGACTAAGTCTTTTCTACAGGGGAACGGCTCATCCCCGAGAATCCGCCCTTTGCGGACTCGGGGCTCTACTCCGACCCGCTCCAGCTCGCGCGAGCGGCTGCACTGGACTGCCGAGACGACGCGGCGGCGTCCCTACCCTCCTCCAGCAAGAAGCGGCTGGTCCTCGGGGGGCCGGACTCGTCTCGCCGGCCTCCGGACCGCAAGAAGAAGAGGGCCAAGGTCGTCTCCCTGGGTGAGAGGCGGTCCCCCAAGTACATGGACCTGCCTGAGACCCCTCCCGACGCCTCCCCGGAGAGCCCGCTGAAGGAGATCTCGGGCAACGATCGAAGGGAGCACGGGTCTCCCGCCCCCAAAGCCGCGGAGGGGTTCGCGCTCCGCTAGTTGGGCCCGCCTAAGGAGCATCCCCTCTTCGGCATGTGGGAGAGATGCAAGAATTCGGCCGGCGAGCCGATGATAAGTGGGATGGGGCGGCCCACCGGGTCTCCATTTCTACTCGCCACCCTTCCTGGGGTGCTCGCCAACCTCCCACCGGCCATGCCTACGCACTCGGCTTCGACCTTTACTGTCGTGACGACGCCGAGGCCTACAGGCACATGACCCCTCGCCAGCTGGATCGCGAGGGCCTGCGGGCCCACTTGCGGTCCTTCGAGCTGCACCACATGATTGTGCGTCGTGGCTTCAACCTCAGCCGGCTCCTGTCGAAGGCCGAGCAGGAGCGCGACGCCGCGAAGGACAAAGCCGCCGATGCAACGAGGCGGTGCTGTATTGCCGAGGACCTACTCGCAAAAGCCGCAGGCGGGTTGGTAAGTGTCGGCCATCCCTTTCCTTTTTTACTTAGATGATTTTTCGATATTGGTGCTTAGTCTTCGATCCTCAGGATGCCGAGGCCGCGCGCGAGTTGCAGAACCGCGCCTCCGGGTTGGAGGAGGAGGTCGCCCGGCTGCGGGTTCGCCTTGCCGAGCAGGAAACTCGCTCAGGCGAGCAGGGGACGCATGCTGCTGAACAGGAGGCTCGCGCCGCTCAGCTGGAGGCCGAGGTGGAGCGGCTAAAGGAGCAGAACCGGGGGCTTCACGACGAGCTCCTTCGGTAGAGGGAGCTTCTTGTCCCCGCGGGTAGTGGCGAGTCCCCCTACCCCTTCCGGAGGCCGCAGATCTTTGGCGAGAAGGAGGTCACGGAGCGGCTGCGAGTTAATTCGATTGAGTCTATCGAGTGCCTTCTGGATGCCATGAGGGGTACGAGGATACTGGCAGAGGGTTGCGAAGAAGTCGCAGTCCGGGACCTAATGCCAAGCATATTCCTGCCGAGCCCGCCTAGCGAGAAGGAGGATAGCTTCGCCTCACTCTTCGGGGAGATGGGCAAGAGCCAAGACCACGGAGGCGGGGAAGGCCGCACATCCGGGGAGGAGGGCGAGAGCTGAGCCAGTCTTTTTATTGTTTTCTTCTTCTTCTTCCTCCCTTTTTTGTAACCTCGCGCAGGCGAGTTCTGAGCATGTAACAGTCGTAAAATGAAAATGAAAATTAAATTGTAAAGAATTTTTTCTATCTTCTTTTCTTCCTGGGTGATCTTTTGCCGAGTTTTCTTCTGTTGAGAGTATGCCGAGTTAGGATGCTTGTTTCTGTTAGCCGAGGAGCGTCGGTAGTCGCTAGGTACGCGAGTTTTCGACTCGCCTGTGGGTACTCGCCTCGCCTGCGGGCGCCTGACTCGTCTGCAAGCGCTCGACTCGCCTGCCAGCGCTAGCCTCGCTTGCGAGTGCCTGACCCGTCTGCACGCTAGACCCCTCACTCTTTCCTTGGGATCCTGAGTGTTTTCACTTCCGGGTGCTACCATCGGAACAATTAGCTAGGCGGGAGCCTGACGACGGGTGTTGAGTATCTTCCGGGCTTATTTCCCAAGTCATAACGACGTGCAGCTTGACTCTCGGGGTCTGGACACTCCTCCGAGTGACTTCCAGCCCTGCCAGCTTGATGGGAGTCTGGCAGCGGGATCTGCTCGGGGTCTGGGGCAGACTCTTTCGAGTGACTTCCAGCCCCGCCAGCTTGATGGGAGCCTGGCAGCGGGATCTGCTCGGGGTCTGGGACAGACTCCTCCGAGTGACTTCCAGCCCTGCCATCTTGATGGGAGCCTGGCAGCGGGATCTGCTCGGGGTCTGGGGCAGACTCCTCCGAGTGACTTCCAGCCCCGCCAGCTTGATGGGAGCCTCGCAGCGGGATCTGCTCGGGGTCTGGGGCAGACTCCTCCGAGTGACTTCCAGCCGTGCCAGCTTGATGGGAGCCTGGCAGCGGGATCTGCTCGGGGTCTGGGGCAGACTCCTCCGAGTGACTTCCAGCCCCGCCAGCTTGATGGGAGCCTGACAGCGGGATCTGCTCGGGGTCTGGGGCAGACTCCGAGTGACTTCCAGCCCCGCCAGCTTGATGGGAGCCTGACAGCGGGATCTGCTCGGGGTTTGGGGCAGACTCCTCCGAGTTACTTCCAGCCCTGCCAGCTTGATGAGTGCCTGGCAGCGGGATCTGCTCGGGGTCTGGGGCAGACTCCTCCGAGTGACTTCCAGCCCTGCCAGGTTGATGGGAGCCTGGCAGCGGGATCTGCTCGGGGTCTGGGGCAGACTCCTCCGAGTGACTTCCAGCCCCGCCAGCTTGATGGGAGCCTGGCAGCGGGATCTGCTCGGGGTCTGGGGCAGACTCCTCCGAGTGACTTCCAGCCCTGCCAGCTTGATGGGAGCCTGACAGCGGGATCTGCTCGGGGGCTGGGGCAGACTCTTCCGAGTGACTTCTAGCCCTGCCAGCTTGATGGGAGCCTAATAGCGGGATCTGCTCGGGGTCTGGGGCAGACTCCTCCGAGTGACTTCCAGCCCTGCCAGCTTGATGGGAGCCTGATAACGGGATCTGCTTGAGGTCTGGGGCAGACTCCTCCGAGTGACTTCTAGCTCTGCCAGCTTGATGGGAGCCTGACAGCTGGATCTGCTCGGGGTCTCGTGTGAACTATTATATTTGCATTAGACATGTTATGAGAATAAGTACCTCAAGAAACTTTATTCCGAAAAACAGAACTCTTACAAGATTCAAGGATAAAAACGTTTCAAGTCGTCACCACTCCATGTGAGACCTAGGGTCTCGCCCTCCACATTTCGAAGCCGATACCCTCCCGAATTCAAGGCCTCTTGCACCATGTATGACCCTTCCCAGTTGGGGTTGAGTTTCCCCACTGCGGCTGACCTCCCTGCGACATCCACTTTTCTCAAGACCAAGTCCCCTTCCGCGAATTGTTTGACTCTGATGTGTTTGTCAAAGTACTTTGACATTCTTCTTTTCACTTCCTCTTGCCTGATGGCAGAGAGGTCACGCAGCTCTTCAACCATGTCGAGGGAGAGCCGTAGCTCTTCTTCGTTCTCAGTTCTCCATTCCTCCCTACCTTCTTCTGCCTCGACCACCCGAGGCATTCAGACCTCGAACTCTATGGGGAGCACCGCCTCGCACCCATGAGAAAGTTTGAAGGGGGTTTCTCCTGTGGCCGTGTTGGGTGTTGTTCTGAGGGCCCAGAGGACCGAGGGGAGCTGCTCCACCCAATTACCTTTTAGGTTCTCTACCTTATTTTTGAGGATGTTGACGATGATCTTGTTCGCTGCCTCCACCTGCCCATTGCTCCTGGGGTGATGAACCGAGGCGAACCTGAGATTGATCCCGAGCTGCCCGCAAAAGCTGATGAACTCGGCGCTGACAAACTGAGAGCCATTGTCCGTGACAATGACCTGAGGCAATCTGTGACGGCAGATGATCTCCCCCCATACAAAGTTCCTGACGACCTGGGAGGTCACCTTGGCCAACTCCTTAACTTCCAGCCACTTGGAGAAATAATCGATCATCACTAGTAAAAACCTTCCCTGGCCGTTGGCCTGGGGGAAGGGTCCGACCAGGTCCATTCCCCAGATTGCCAATGGCCAGGGCGCCGTGATACTCCTGAGGCGCTGGACCGGTTGCAGTTGGAGGGGAGCGAATAGCTGGCACTTATGACATTCCTTTGTGAACTTTGCCGCGTCGTGGCCCAGGGTCGGCCAAAAGTACCCTTGCCTGATGATCCTCCCTTCTAGGGTCCGGCTCTCAGAGTGGCTTCCACACTCCCCGGAGTGGACCTCCTCCAAAATCCTCGAGACCTCCCCCTCGGCCACACAACGTGCCAACATTCCCGAGAGGGTCTTTCGGTATAGCTGTCCGTCACGCATGAGGTAGTATGCCGACTTGTACTTGAGCTTCTTCCTGTCCATCCCCTCCGGATACTCCACCGTGGACAAGAAGGTCGTGAACGGATCCATCCATGAGGGGTGCTGCTCCACCTCCATCAGCTCTCCCTCTTCGATCGATGGACGGAAGAGATCTGCGACGGTGCCCCCCACCCGAAGGCCATGCTTAGCTAGCTGATCCGCTTGCTCACTCTTCTCCCGAGGGACATGCCGGATGAAAAAGGTCTTAAATGTCCCAATGATCACCTTCACCTTTGCCAAGTACAGCTGCAGAGTTGGCTCCCTTGCCTCAAATTCTCCGTTGATTTGGGAGGCCACCACCATAGAGTCAGTGATGACCTCCACATCATGCACCCCCAACTCCCTGGCTAGGCGGAGCCCCGCGATTACTGCCTCTTACTCGACTTGATTGTTGGTGATGGGGAAGTGAACTACTACCGTTTGCTCAATCCTCGTCCCCTGTGGACTCTCCAAGATCACCCCTACTCCCATGGAATGCCTTCCCGACGCGCCGTCCACCATCACCCTCCAAGGGACTAGGTGGTGGAGCTCCGCCTCCGCCACATCCACCACATAATCTGCCAGGAAGTCGGCCATTGTTTGTGCCTTGATCGAAAGGCGAGGGACAAAGGAGATGTCGAATTCGCTCAACTCTACCGACCACTTGGTTAACCGGCCTGAGTGCTCCACCCCCTCGAAGATGTTGCGGAGGGGGTGGTCAGTCACCACTCGGATCGAGTGTGCCTGGAAGTAGGGCCGGAGCCTCCGGGCTGAAATGATGAGAGCAAAGACCAGCTTTTCCAAGATGGGGTACCGAAGCTCTGCCTTCCTCAAGACCCGACTCACATAGTAAATTGGGAGTTGTTTCTTCCCCTCTTCCCGAACCAAAACAGAGCTCAGGGCCTCCGCCCCGACCCCCAGATACAAGGACAGGTCCTCCCTCTCCTTTGGCCCTTGAAGCAGGGGGGCCTGAGTAAGGTGTCTCTTCAAGGTCTGGAATGTCTTTTTGCACTCCGAGGTCCACTCGAACTTCTGACCTCCCCTCAGAGTCTTGAATTAGGGAGATCACTTCTCTCCGGCCCGGGAGAGGAACTTACTCAACCCTGCTAGCTTCCCTGTCTATCGCTGTACTTCCTTGGCATTCCGTGGCGACCCCAACTCTATAATCGCCATCACCTTGTCCGGGTTGGGTTCTATGCCGGCAGGGGTGAGGAAATGCCCCAGGAACTTGCCCTTGCTCGCCCCGAAGATGTACTTCAAGGGGTTTAGTCTCATTTTATATTTACGGAGAGTGGCAAAAGTCTCTTCCAAGTCCCGAAGGTGAGAGTCGACGTCCAAGCTCTTGATCATGAGGTCATCTACATACACCTCCAGGTTCCTCCCCTTCTGCTCTCGGAATACCACTGTCCATCATCTTCTGGTAGGTCGCCCCTGCGTTTTTTAGCCCAAATGACATCATCTTATAACAATAACATCCATCCCCTGTGATGAATGAGACATCCTTGATGTCGGGAGGTGGCATCTTGATCTGATGATAACCTGAAAAAGCATCTAGAAAACTCATTACAGGGAAACCGACGGCTGAATCAACTAGCGTGTCGATCCGAGGCAAAGGATAACAATTCTTAGGGCATGCTTTATTAAGTAAAGAGAAATCAACACATATCCTCCACCGGCCGTCTCCTTTTTTAACCATTACAACATTGGAGACCCAGCCGGGGTATTGGATCTCGGATACAAAGCCGGCCTTGAGGAGCTTGACCACCTCCTCCCGGATTGGCTCGACCAACTTGTCCGCCGTGGACCTATTCTTCTGCTGGATGGGGCGAGCCTCCGGATCCAGGTTGAGGCGATGACAAGCCACGTCCGCATCGATCCCTGACATATCCGCGGCACTCCAGGAGAAGATGTCCACATTCTTCCGGATGCACTCCAGCACCCTGCCTTGAGCCTCCGAGGTCAGCCCTCCGCTGACGCGGACCTTCTCCACCCTGCCTCCGAGGGTTAGAACCTCCATCTCCACCACCTCTTCTGCCGCCTCCAGACGAGACTGCTCTCCCCATTCTTCAACATCCTCCCCTCCGGGGGCGAGGACCTCCTCAGCTTCCATCACGGCCATTGCCTCGCCCGGCTCCCGGACTTCTTCCACCTCCTCCTCCCGAGGGCGGGTCACCTCTACCTCCATCTCCTCTTGGCCAGTCTCCTGCTCCGCCTCTTCCATCCTTCGCCCCATCTCCTCGGCGCCCTCTTGCCATGAGATGGAGTTCACGGCGGTGACGTAACACTCCCTTGCCATCTTAGGGTCTCCGCGGACCCGGACCTGGACCCCCTCGATGTTGAATTTCAGGCATTGGTGGAAGGACGAGGGGACGCAGCGGAAGGCGCTGATGAGGGGCCTCCCAAAGATGGCGGTGTAGCTGCTGGGGGCGTCCACAATGACGAACTTGCAAGTGCGGGACTGCCCCCCCAGCGTGACATGGAGTCCCACTCCACCTTCTACCTCCTTCCTCTCCCCTGAGAACGCGAACAAGGGTCTGTCCGAGGCAAGTACCCGCTTCACCTCCACCTTCATCGCGTCGAACGCCTTCTTAAAGATGACGTTGACCGAGCTCCCATTGTCAACGAGGATCCGGGCAATGGTGAAGTTCTCGATGGCTGTCTGGATGACCAGCGCATCACAAAATGGATCCTCGTAATCCGGCATATCCTTCCTCGAGAAGGTGATCTTCTCCTCCAGGGGCGGGGTCTGGGACGTGGAGGCGACACTCCTTCGGTACATTGTATGGAGGCTTGCCTTGCGGGAAGCCTCAACACCTGCCCCTCCGTGGATCATCCCGATCCTTCCCCTGGTCCCAACATCCACCCGGTCCTCACACCGGTCCTCCTCCGAGCGTGGCAGGACCTCTTCGATCCGCACCTCTTGACACTCCTGCTGTTGTTGCTGTTCCCTGTTTCCTCTCATCTCAAGGAACTCCGGGCACGTGGCCGTGTCGTGCCCTTCCTCCCGATGGAAGTCACAGTAGGGCAGCTCCACCCTAACATCCCTTCTTCTCCTCCGCGCTGCTCTACTTCTCTCCCCCATGGCTATGGCCATGGCCTGCTCCTGGTCGGGAAGAGGCGGCCTCTGGGCTTGTCTCCCGCCCTGAGGGTAAAACTGGCCTTGGCCTCCCCGACGGTAGTCCCCTCCATGGAACCCTCTCCTCGCCCCCCCTCTTGCCACTCGGGCCTCCACCCTAGCCGGTGATTCGGCTCCTGGAGCCCCCACCTGAGCTGCTGCTGCGGCTGCTGCTGTGTCTGCTCCCTTTGCCGGGGCTCGACTCTCCTCTCCTCCTGACCTCTGCCCCCTCTGGGCTTCTCCTCCTCCGTAGCCCACCTTGCAAGCCTCCGGGCAAACTCCGGGTTCGACGCCTCCGCGTCGACTTCTCTCGCCGCCCTCTCCATCAACTCCTCGTAGGAGAGGGGCGGGATCCTCTTCAGCTCCATTCGGAAAAAACCCTGTTGCAACCCCAAGGTGAAGGCCATCATCAGAGTGTGTCCCGACATTTCCTGAACCTGGGTGACCTCCTCCTGGAAGTGATCGACATAGCTCCCCAAGGTCTCGTTCACTCCCTGCCTTATGCGGAACAGGGACTCCGACTCCCTCTTCCTCCTCTTGGAGGTGGTGAATCTCAACATGAACCCCCAGCGTAGGTCCTCGAAGCAGTAGATGGAATTGACTGGCAGGTGGTGGAACCACTCCCTTGCCTTCTCCTTCAGAGTGATGGCAAAGAGTCTGCACTTGAATCCATCCGACATCTGTCGGATCGAGACCACGTCCTCAAACCACTAGACGTGCTGGACCGGGTCCCCCTTCCCGGTGTAGTAGGACATCTCGGGCTCCCTGAAACCATCCGGGACCGGTGCAGAGGAGACCAACTCGCTGAAGGGTCTGTCTCCCCCCACTGGGCGAGCTGGAGGGTCTCGCACCCCCATCTCGCCGAACCTGTCGCCGCTCCCCGAACCTGGGAAAAGCACTCGCGCGGGGAGCTCGGCACCCCGGCCTTCCTCGGCGACCTCCTTCCCTGCTCACCTGTCGGAAGCAACCTCGCCGAGTGCCGGATCCGCGAGAATCAGAATCGCCGGATTCGAGCACTCGACACGCGCGCCGAGTGCGAATCAGACCAATTCGAGCACCTCCTGCCTGAAGTCCTCGAGCATCCCCATTGTGGCGAGAAGGGGAGGGGTTGGCGAGTCGGTCCTGTCCGATCCTTGCCCTTCTCCTCCAATCATTGAGCTCGTTGAAGATTTTCTGTGCTAATCACTTTCCACGCTCACCGCACCAGAATGTTAAAACCGAAAATCGGTCTCTTGTGGAGTTCACCCTTGGAGAAGGGGTGATCGCACACCTACTTCTCCTCTACGAGCTGGAAAGCTGGTAAGAAGGAACTGGGATGGGAAAGGACCCAAGGGCTCGGCGAGGAGGACCCACCATACACCTGGAAGATCACTGAACGCTTCCCCTCCTTAACCAAGTGCCGGGCTAAGGTACCTCAGGAAACGCTGGGGGGACTTTGGAGACAAGTAAACATGCGTTCTGAGGTACCCTGTGGTCATATTTATAGATTTTTGAAAACGGCCTGCAAATAGCCAACCTCCGCTGTTCTAAACGGCTATGTGCAGCCCACCTGGGTCTGCCAACAGCGAGACTCTGCTATTCTAACTGGCTATGGGCAGGCCAGCGGGGGCAAAATTGTAAAAAGCACCTCACAGCAGATTGGGCGAGTAGCCCTCAATGGTCCCTACTCGGCAAGGGTGGCTAGTGCCTGATGGAGCTGGCACTCGCCGCCTTAGCTTGGCACTCAGCGAGTATGGACACAACCCACCCTACTCGCCTGCCGTGGGCTCGACGATCGGCTGAAGGTTCGTCGGACTGGGCTCGGCGAACCCCTGCGAGCTGTCCGGGTGCCGAGGCGAACTGACCGGGGCAGGGGCGTCGGGTGATCTTGGCGCCAAGGCTGGGGCGCCGACAGAACTCAGCGCCAAGGCTGGGGCGCCGACTGAACTCGCCGCCAAGGCTGGGGCGTCGAGTGAACTCGGCGCCAGGGCACATCTGGCCCAGGGCTTAGGCGGGGCTCGGCAGATCTGGCCCCTGCTGCCCCACTCGCCGGATACGGGGTTGTACATGATTGACTCGCTACTTTTAAGCCCAAGATTGGTAAAAATATTTATTATTTATAGCCCTTCACAGATTCCATAAGCCATAGCCCTGAACTCCGCCTCAGCGCTAGATCTGACAACCACATGCTGTTTTTTGCTCCTCCAGGTGACTAAATTTCCATCCACCATAGTGCAATACCCAGACATGGACCGTCGATCTTCAATCGATCCAGCCCAGTTAACATCCGTGTACACCTCAACAGTCAGCACTTCATTTGATGAAAATAAGATGCCCTTCACAGGAGAGGACTTGAGGTATCTGAGGACACGTTGAGCAACCTCTAAATGACGGGTCCTCGGGGAATGCATATATTGACTGAGCACTCCTACAACATAGGAGATACTTGAGCGAGTATGCGACAGGTAGATCAGTTTTCCAACCAACCTCTAAAAACTGGGAACGTCTTCAATCATATCACCATCATCTTTTCCAAGTCTATGGTTGACTTTGATTGGAGTGTCAGGCAGTCTGCACCCACTCATTCCTGAAGCTTTAAGGAGGTCAAGAGTATATTTTCTCTGTGATATGAATATCCCATGTTTGAACCTCGCAACCTCAATATCCAAGAAGTACTTGAGTTTTCCCAAATCTTTTACTTCAAATTCTTTCGCCAGTCTTGCTTTCAATGACTGAATCTCGTTCTGATCGTCTCCTGTTATAATGATGTCATCTACATAAACTATCAGAGTAGTTAGTTTTTCTTTATTGTTTTTGATGAAAAGAGTATGCTCCCCATTACTCTGGGAGAATCCGAAGCATGTCATTACCTTGTGAAATCTTCCAAACCAAGCTCTAGGTGATTGTTTCACGCCACACAATGTCTTTTTCTGCTTGCACACTTTGCCTTTAGATCTCTCTTGGAGAGAGACCGGGAGGTATAGCCATGTATACCTCTTCTTCCGGATCACCACGAAGGAACACATTTTTTACATCAAGTTGGCTGAGACTCCACCCCTTGCAGGCAGCACACGACAGGAGAATCCTTATAGAGTTCATCTTAGCAACCAGTGCAAAGGTTTCCTGGTAATTAATACCTGTCGTCTGAGTGTACCCTCTTGCAACCAGCCTAGCCTTGTACCTTTCCACGGCCCCCTGAGTGTTCTGTTTGACAGAGAATACCCACTTGCATCCCGCAGTCATCTTTCCTTTAGACATATGTACTATGTCCCATGTGTGATTTTTATCCAGGTCATGCATTTCTTCAGGCATAGCCACCTTCCACCCATCATCAGAGAGAGCACCCTCCCACGAAATAGGGATTGAAGTAACAGCCAAAGAAGAGACAAAAGCCCTATGGGAAGCCGTTAGGGACGAATAGGAAACAAAGTGAGATAACGGGTGTTGTGTATAAGTACCTTCCCTTAAAGTAAAAGAACCTGACGACGGATCAGATGTCTGCTCTGGGACTCTGATAGGGGCCGGTGTGTTCGTTCCCTTAGGACGACGAGAGTAAACCTGCAGGGACTTGACAATATGAGCGACAGGAGTTGGCGCAGGAGCAATATGAGACAGAGTCGAGTGATAGTGATATAACTGAGGAATGGATAAAGGTGTTAAGAAACTCACTTCTATCATAGAAGATGCCCCCCCTGAAGTGAGGGCCCGTAGTAGCTCTCGAATTTACGGAATGTGAAATCCATGGTCACAAAAACTTTCTTAAGCACCTGGTCAAAGCATTTATAACCCTTTTGAGTAGGAGCATAGCCGATAAAAACACACTTGTGTGCCCGAGGATCAAGTTTAGTCCGTTGGTGAATATGAACAAAACAAATATAGCCGAATATACAAGGTTGTAGTGTAGTAGGAGGCAATCCAAGAGTGTGAAGAGCAGTGTTATAACCCAGGACGTGAGAGATCATATGATTAATAAGATAGGCGGCAGTGAGAACCGCATCCCCCAATAGTACTTTGGAGATTCATATGAAGAAGAAGACATCAGACAACTTCCAAAAGATGACGATTCTTGTGTCCGACCACCCCATTTTGAGCAGGAGAGTGAACACAAGACGTTTGATGGATAATCCCATGATGTACAAGGTAGCGGTCAAATTGAGAGTCCATGTACTCGCGACCATTATCAGCGTGAAGGATTTTGATATGGGTATTGTTAAATGCTGTAATGTTAAATGCTGTAATGTTTTATGTTAAGAGGTATATATATATATAAGACTTGGTGCAAACAAGGGCAAGTCATTATTTTCTCCAATCAACATGGTATCAGAGGGACTCATCCGCCGTCTGCGCTAGGGTTTTCTCCGCCGCGCGTGTCCCTTCGCTCGTTCTCCGTCTTCGCTCGCATCCGCCTCGCGTGTTCGCCTTCGCCTTCGCATTCACTCGGCTCCGCCTTCGCTCGTTCGTCTGCCGATCGCTCCCGATCCCGATCCCGACCGCAACCAGGCGCCACCTGTTCGTCTGCCGTTCGATCCTGCTGCTGCCTGAAGATGCCGATCTCCTCCTACTGCTCTTGAAGATGCAGATCTCCTTCGTCTCCTGTTCGTTCCTTCGATCCTTCGATCCTGCTGCTGCCTGAAGATGCTGATCTCCCCCTGCTGCTCTTGAAGATGCCGACCTCCTCTGCTTTGCTCTGCTGCGCTGTCGTGTGGTTGTCTCCGAGTACTGCTTATTGATATCTCCGGCCGTCTATTGAAGGTTCTTGTCCAAGACCATGGGAGACTCGGCTACAAGCATCATTCAGACACCTGTTCCCTCAGGGGATTCTACCAATACTTTTCCTTCCAATACAAGACTGGCTACCACTATCCTTACCTCCTCCAACTTTCAGTTGTGGAAAAAGGGGGTTACTATGTCTCTAGCAGGCATCCGACGTACTCACCACCTTACTAGACCTCCTACTCATGCCGTGGGAAGTGCCGAATACGACGATTGGTACAGTGATGATTGTCGTATCTTTGCGCTCCTCCTGAGTTCCATGGAACCATCAGTTTAGCAAATGTGCAAGAATTGTGATAGCACTAAGGAGTTGTGGGACACCCTGCATATGATGTTTTCCCAGGCTAACAACCTCTCTCGTCTTGGTGAACTCTTTCCCAAGATGGCTGAGCTACGACAAGGAGCACGTCCTGTCACTGAGTACTTTGCCGAATGGAAGGTTCTTGCATATGAGATCCTGGATCTTTGGGAGATCCCCTCTACACGTGAAGGACATCAGGCTCAACGTGAGCATCTGACTCTCATTTGGCTTCTAAACGGTCTTGACCCAAACTTCTCAACAACAAGAACCGAAATGCTTGCGAGTCCTTCTACGTTGCAGACTGCTAGTGTGTACCATCGTCTGACTAAAGCGGGTTCTACCTCTTCTACAGCTGCTCTACATGTTTCCTCCAGCGAGTCAATTGCGCTGGCCTCTCGGGGGGGGGGGGGAAGGGGGACTAGCCGTGGCGGACGGTCTGGTTCTGGGCGTGGTCGGGAGATTTATACGCGACATTGTACTCATTGCGGACGTCGAGGTCACACAAAGGATACGTGTTGGCTTGTGCATGGAAAGCCAGACTGGGCGGCCAAAACCTCATCTGCTCACGTTGCCGACTCGACACCGGCACCCCCGGGTCCCCGCACTGTCCAGATCTCTGAAGAGGAGTATCGTCGCCTGCAGGCTCTTCCGATTTCTTCTCCACCTCATAGTGCTGCTGTGGCCCAAACTATTCAACCTGCCTGCACTTCCCGGACCACCCCGGGTCCAGTTCAGTGGCTGGCAGATTCTGGAGCTTCTGACCACCTGACTAGTTCATCAGGTATCTTGCATTCTTATCACCCTCATTGTGGGTCGTCCATTACAGTTGCAGATGGATCCACTGTTCCTATTGTGGGATTTGGAAGCTGCAATGTGACACCGGATATGCCTCTATCCTCGGTTGCTCATGTTCCTCAATCTGCTTACAACCTCCTGTCTATTAGTAAGCTTACTCGTGATTTAAACTGCACTGTTATCTTCACATCCTCTGGTTGCCTTTTTCAGGAACAGTCGACGAGCCGTATTATTGGTAGAGAGAAGCTGCGTGGTGGTGTCTATGTTCTAGATGAAGTTTCCCACATTGCCTGCTCTGCTGCTTCGGCCAAACTCTTGGACCTCCACTACCGTCTTGGTCATCCCTCTATGCAGGTCATGTGTCGTTTGTATCCTGAGTTTGGGAATGTTTCCCATCTCAGCTGTGAGTCGTGTTTGTTTGCTAAACTCCATAGAGTTAGCTATGTACCTCGTATAGATGTTCGTGCTTCTGCACCTTTTGATTTACTTCATTCTGATTTCTGGGGACCGTGTCCTGTCCCTACGTTGTTAGGACACAGATATTATGTTACCTTTATTGATGATCTTTCTCGCATGACTTGGGTTTACTTAATGAAAAATCGCTCTGAATTACCATTTATTTTTCAACATTTGTGGAATGAAATTTTCACTCAATTTTCTGTTCGTCTGAAATGCCTTCGTACCGATAATGGGAGGGAATACATGTCCCAGTCCATGTCTCGCTTCCTTTCCGACAAGGGTATCATACACCAAACCAGTTGTCCTGATACCCCCCAACAAAACGGGGTTGCCGAACGAAAAAATCGCCACCTTCTTGAGGTCACCCGGGCTATCCTCCATCATAAGCATGTTCCTAAACACTTTTGGGGAGATGCTGTCCTTACCGCTGCCTATCTCATTAATCATCTCCCTACTCATATCCTTCAGGGGGAGACACCTTATCACATCCTTTATCCCGACCACTCGGGGCCTCCTCTACTCTTCAAGGTCTTTGGGTGTGTTTGCTATGTTCGGGATGCTCGTCCCTCCGTTTCTAAACTTGATCCTCGCTCTTTAAAATGTATCTTCCTTGGATACTCCCGGACTACCAAGGGATATCGCTGTTATTCTCCGGAGCTTCACAAGTATATCATCTCTTCAGATGTCGTCTTTCTCGAATCCGACTCTTATCGCACCACTAGCTCTACCCTTCCCACGTCATCTTCTGATCTCTCTCTCGATGATATGTTAGTTCCTCATCCTGAGTCTGCTCTCGTCTCTCCGACTGACATATTGTCCCCCCTTTGGGGGCAAGTCTACTCGTCGCACTTCTGACAGAACTGAAATACCACCATCTCAGTCTCCTTCAACCATTGATGACACAACTACTGTTCCTCAGATTGCACCTGCTAGTGAGGACCTGAACCAAATTGAAGTGCCTGCCGCTCCACCCCTGGACAGTACCGAGCGTCCTATTGCTCTCCGAAATGGTAGTCCGACTTGCCAGAATAGACCTCTATATGTGAGATCTTATCAGGGGTTGTCTGCTTCTTATACCGCTCTTCACTTGACGTTGGCTCAGTACACCATTCCCTCAACGGTTGGGGAGGCCAAAACTCATCCTGGCTGGATGGCTGCTATGCACGAGAAATTGACAGCACTTCAACTGAATAATACTTGGGAACTTGTGTCTTTGCCTCCTGGAAAACGCGCTATTGGTTGCAAATGGATCTATTCGGTTAAAGCCAATGCTGATGGCTCTCTTGCTTGCTTGAAAGCTCGCCTTGTTGCCAAAGGTTATGCTCAAACTTATGGCGTGGATTATGAGGAAACGTTTGCTCCTGTTGCCAAGATGTCCTCTATTCAGATCGTGATCTCTCTTGCAGCCACTCACCGGTGGCCTCTTCATCAGTTGGACATCAAGAATGCGTTCCTTCATGGGTCCTTGGAGGAAGAGGTGTATATGGAACAACCACCTGAGTTCGTTGCTGAGGGGGAGCGTAACAAGGTGTGTCGTCTCCTTGCCTCTTTATATGGGTTAAAACAATCCCCGCGCCATTGGTTTGCTCGCTTTCGGTCTGTTGTCACCAAATTCGGGCTTACTAAGAGTATCAAAGACTCATCTCTTTTTTATCGGAACTCCTCAGCTGGTACTGTGCTCTTAATTGTGTATGTTGATGATATTGTCATCACGGGTAGTGATCCGAAAGGGATAACCGATCTCAAAGCGTTCTTACACTCCAACTTCCAAACCAAAGATCTGGGGCTGTTGCGATACTTCCTCGGGATTGAAGTTACTGATCATGACGACTCCATCTTTGTTTCTCAACGTAAATATGCCCTCGATCTGTTATCTGACCTTGGAATGTCTGACTGCTGCCCTATGGATTCTCCCCTTGAACCAGGAGAAAAGAGCCTTCATGCCGAGAGCAAATCTTTTGAATCACCAGAGAAGTATCGTAGAGTAGTTGGAAAACTTAACTACCTTACAATGACTCGTCCAGATATTGCTTGTGCTGTGAGTAAGGTCAGTCAGTTCATGGCCAGTCCAACTATCTCTCAATGGGACTCTGTTCTCCGCATTGTTAGGTATATAAAGAAGGATCCTGATCTAGGAATATCATACAAGAATCATGGTCATTTCAATATAGAGACTTACTGTGACTCCGACTGGGCTGGTTGTTTAGCCACTCGGAAGTCCACCACAGGATTTACTATCTTTATGGGTGGAAACCTTGTCGCCTGGAAGAGCAAGAAACAGACCACTGTCGCCAGATCTAGTGCTGAGGCAGAGTATCGGGCTATGTTACACACCGTTGCTGAGATCATGTGGATCAGACAGACCCTTTGTGAAATCGGATATCCTGTCCATGACCCATCTCTGTTATGGTGTGATAATCAAGCTGCAATACAGATAGCAACCAACCCTGTGTTTCATAAACGCACAAAGCACATCGAGGTGGACTGTCATTTCGTACGAGAGAAGTATGAAGGTCTTATTTCCTTAAAACATGTGAAGATTGGAGACCAAGTCACTGATATTCTCACGAAAGGAGTCACTGGGGTCAGAATGAACTTTATATGTAACAAGTTAGGTCTGGGAAGTTCCCACGACCCAACTTGAGGGGGAGTGTTAAATGCTGTAATGTTAAATGCTGTAATGTTTTATGTTAAGAGGTATATATATATATAAGACTTGGTCCAAACAAGGGCAAGTCATTATTTTCTCCAATCAACAGGTATCAAACTGCGTAGAAATCATTTTGTGAAAATGCTGAAATAAAGAAAAAACCTCATCTTTAGCCTTCATTAGATAAACCCATGTAGTACGGGAAAAGTAATCAATGAAAATGACAAACCAACAATACCCAGAAGTAGAAAAAACAGGGCAAGACCCCCAAACATCACTGTGAATAACATGAAAAGGAGCAAAACTAGGGGATGAAACATGATTAAATGAAACACGATGATGTTTGTCAAGTTCACAAGCATTACAATGAAAATTATCAACTAATACAACAGACAAAATGAGAAATAAACATTTTATAGACAGAATAGAGGGATGTCTAAGACGGCAATGCCAGGACTCCAAAGTGACGGCCTGATCAACATAAAAGGCCTGAGGCGAAAATGCAGGAGTGGAAGAATCGAACACGTAGAGACCATCCACCATACTACTAGAGCCAGTCACTGTCCCCGTTTTTAGGACCTGAAACACGCAAGAAGAGGGAAAGAACGTCACAAAACTGTTTATTGAGTTTGTCAGATGACTAATTGAGAGAAAATTGCGAGTAATCTTGGGTACATGAATGACATACGAAAGAGTAAGAAAGGAGCAAGGGATTTTTCCTTTTCCAGCAATTGGAGAGAAGTAACCATCCGCAATGCTCACTTTATCTCGATCATACAATGGAAGGTAAGATACAAAACCTGTGGCAGAGTCAGTCAAATGATCCGTTGCTTCAGAATCGATAATCCAGTGAGTAGAGAGACGAGATGACGCATTATAAGCACCTGAGGTTCCTTGATGAGCATAAGAAGACAAGGACACAGAAGGTTCCAAAGGTGCTGCTGCATCAGACGCCGGAAGGAAGAAATCTCATCGACAGACAAAGCCAGAGGAGCAGACTGGGTAGTGGGAGGAAGCGTCTCCTCTGAGGCATCAGATAGGTGAGCAGAGCAGGGCAGAGTAGGGCGACCTGGAGAACGATCGTAACCACGATTGCTACGTGGTGCGGTGCCCCCACAGGGTGCAGGAAAGCCATGAAGACGTAAGCAGGTGTCACGAGTATGTCGGGACTTGCCACAGTAATCACAGAGCAAGTGATCTTTGTCGGTGGACTTGGGACTAGAATCACGTGGGGCTCTATTGACAAACTCAATAGCTAGGGCAGAACCTTCGAGAGCAGTATCAGAGGTTCGTGTCTGTCGCCAATCAAATTCCTGTTGAACAAGACTGAAAACCTTAGGAAGGGATGACAGAGGAGAGCGCCTAAAAATCTGCTCACTGATCTGATCAAAATTGCGGTGGAGGCCATGAAGGAACTCAAAAACTCTGTTCCTATCTTCCCGAGCTCGAACGAGGAGCTCATCTTCAGGAGACGCAAGAGTGAGGGAGTCAAAGTGATCGTACTCTTGATAAAGTTGAGTGAACCCCAAGTGGCAGATAGACAGAGGACGATCACCCTGACGAAGGAGGAAGATCCTCCGTCGCAGCTGAAAAATCTGTGCAGCATTACCCCAACAGAAGTAGTCTCAGTCCTCTTCCAAATATCTGCTGCAGTCTCCAAATATAGATAATTCCGAGCAATCGAGTCAACCATAGAGTTTGTCAACCAAGACATCACGAGAGAGTTCTCAGACTCCCACTGTAGCCAATCCGGAGAATCTTTGGCCGGTGTCGGAATAGTCCTCAGAACATACCCAAACAAACGTCTGCTCTTCAAGACAAAGGTAATAGCCCGAGATCGCGGAAGAAAATGGGAACCATCCATTCTAATAGTTGTGATTTGAGGAGTGTGAAAAAGTACTGTGTAAACCGACAATAGGTAAATAAAGGCAAATTTTATTGCTCCAAAAAGATAATTATTACATAGTTATGCCCCCTTATTTATAGAAATCGGGGAAGATGAGAGAACACAATAATTGATGTGAGAGTAAATACAAGTCGGGCGGTTTATGCGGTTTGACATGGTCAAACCGCCCACTATATAATGAATAACAAAACACCAAGCGACAACAGAGGAAAGCTGCCAGACCGCCAGGGAAGACCACCGGGGAAGACCACCGGACCGCAACTGCGGGTTGCCACCAGACTGCAGTTGCGGTTAACCATCTGTCCGCTGCTGCGGCTTCATCCAGACCGCTGCAGCTTCATCCAGAGCTGCGGCTTCACCCAGACCGCTGCGGCTTCACCCAGACCGCTGCGGCTTCACCCAGACCGCTGCGGCTTCACCCAGACCGCTGCGGATTCACCCAGACCACTGCGGCTTCATCCAGACGGCTGCGACTTCATCCAGACGGCTGCGGCTTCACCCAAACCGCTGCGGCTTCATCCAGGTTGCTGCGGATAACCTCCAGATCGCTGCTATTGTCCTCCTGACTGCTAGCTGAGGTTCACCACCAGACCGCTGAGACAAACCGCTAGGACGTTGATAGAGACAGACCGCTGCGGTTAGACACAAGTCCGCCCGGTCTCCTCAAGCTCCAACAAGGAGTATTGTGGTTATGACTGAACCGAGCCGCGCCACCGGACGACAAGATAGTGAAGGAGATCCCGACACCAAAAGAGAGAGTAGGAGAACCATCATTCGCTGACATGATGTGCATGAACAAGCACAAGAAACCCTACAAACATCTAGATAGAAACTAGAGTTGCCTCATAGAGGAAGGAATGATACTAAGATCAAGAAGGAGCCTCCAATATGGACTGTCATCGAAAATATCATCAGGTTAGAGCCACATTTCCGGTGTAAAAAACAAACAATGGCAAAAATGCCGAAGACGGAAGAAGAAGGAGAAGAAGAACGATGCTGGTTGCAGGACTGAGCGGGACGGACGCACGCGCAACGGGAGCGGAAGTCCGCGGCTGGATGCGAGGCGGTGTGGGACTCCCGACGGAAGAACGAGATGGGATGCGGGGGATGGAGTCACGACGGATGCGAGATAAGGACGGCGGAGCGGGACAAGACGCAGGATGCGGAAGCGGGACGAGACGCAGGATGCGGAAGCGGCTTGTGCGGGAGCCTTAATCGCCTATGGCTCTGATACCATGTGAAATAGGAGATCAATTGCTATTTAACTCAGAGTTTACTCTAGAGAGGGGGAGGGGGGTGAATAGAGATTAAAATTTTATTTTAAATACTTAATTTAATTCACATAATTTGCATATACATCAACAATCAACCATTAAATGCAACTATATAACATCACAACACAGAATTAAAAATAAACACTGAAGACACTGAAGATACAGATTATATTGGTTCCCCCACAAACTGAGTACATCCACTCTTCTACCTCCTTGGTAGGAATTCATTATCACAGTGTCTAAGTCTTTTGATCAGGAGATTCTTAGAATCAACACCAGATCTTTTGATAAGAAGAGTTTGAACAAATATAGTCTGAGTTTTTTCTCAAGAAGACTCTCAGAACCTATCACTGAATCTTTTGAAGATGAATTCTCAAAACTCTTTTCACAAAGTGTAAGAAGAGAATGAAAGAAGATTTGTGATAAAATTAATCTTCTTTCTGTGTCCTCTCAGTAGATTTCTGAGGACCAACAATGATGATATCTGGAACTTCTGATGAATCTCTAAATATCAAAATTACAAATATTATGAGCACTGTTTCCAGATTATCCTTGAATCTGCTCTGAATCTGATACAATTTTCTCTTGAGAAGAAGAAAAACTAATTTTCTTTAACAGATTTAGCAACACTCTAACAATTGACTGATTGATGAAAGAAATTCAATTGCTGATGATGATCTTCTAAATTTTTTCTGTCGAAATCAAACTATCATGATCTGATATGAATTTCTTGATCGTCTGTAGTTGATGATTGTGAATTCAATAATAACTCATCATCGTTATCCTCTGTTGTATCTCATTATATATATATGGATCGACATTTTGTAACGTCTACAAGATTCTGTTATGCAAACCCCTTCTTGAAATGCTTCTGATTGAAAACCTCAAAATGAATTCTGTTAAAAAATTCAGTCGACTTAACGTCGAATTCTAATCGAAGCAACATTAAATTCTGACTGTTTGTAAAAATATCTCTGTAGTCGACGTTCCGTCAATATCATGTCGAAGTATTCGTCGGTATAGTTCTTTGAATGCCGTCGACTTATCAATTTCAGTTGCTCTGACTTCTATTCAAAGTAGCATCGAATTCCAGTCGAAGTTGCGTCGACTTCTAATCGATGCATGTTGACAAATCATGACTTTTCTCTTAAATTCATTATGCCTTTCTTATGTCATTTATATCAATAACATTCTAGGACTTCTAAGATCAAATTACCCACACTATACATTATGAGTAATAAACCTATGATATAAAACCACTAAAAATAATTTGTTAAGATATATTTTAAGTGTTTTTCTAATAATCTCCGCCTATTTAACTTAATAAATTTTACAAAATTTCAAAAGTGATTTTACAAATATACAACAATAAGAATACAAAATTTGACTGAATATATATTCATCACAGATAAGAATCATAAAAGAAATGTATAAGAGGCAACTGAATATATGAGGCTTCTATAATGATCATTTCAAAATACCAACATGAATTTCAATGTATGTAGAATATCTATGCATTTATAACTTTTTTGCCTGACTGTCCACAAGCTTTATCAGCAGATTCAAAAATAAACAACTTAAGAAAATAATTGTAAAGTTTCTCCAACAAGTTGTCTTTTGTCAATTCAATATATTGCATCAGACTTTTGAATCTCCAATAATCAAGTTTATCTTTAAAAAACTCTTGTACTGAAATTAACCTTTCTCAGTATTTCTGAGCATTCTGATATACTTTATTCTGTTTAATTTTTCTTTTTACCAGTTCCCTTATATTCTTTCTGATTTCTTCCATTTCATTTGCCAAACTCACAACACCTTTACCTATGATAAGTTTTGCTGCAACATCAAGCTTTTGCTTCTTTGATTTTCTGTCAGTAAGATATTTTGGTAGTGGTATAATAGGGATATTACAAGTTTCATTATACATGTTGACCACATCTAGTTCTTCTAGTGGAATAAGAATGACATGAGGTAGAAAGAATGATGTAGAGCTGCAGCTTCCTACACATATTTTAAAAATATCTCTAGATGGCTGAGCACTGGTTACAATAGAACTTCTTGTTTTTATTTTGGTAGATAGAATACTATTAATATCAGGCTTCTTCCTTTTCCTTGATGACTTTAGTTACTTTCCCTTTGAGGTATAAGAAACAATCACTGCTCTTTTTGAAAATACTGAGATTTATTCTTCTTCTTCATTATCACCGACTTTTTCTGAGTGAACAGCTAACTTCCCCTGACCTTGTGCATCCATCTATTCTACATCTAACTCCCCCTGACTTTATGCATCAATCTGTTCTACAACTAACTCCCCTTGGTTTGATGCACAATTTTGTTCAAATTCAGTCAATTCATTCTCATTTTCAGCAATCTTGAATGGATTAGGTCCATGCAATGATAATGTGTTGGTACCCTAGTTTGATTTGAGTTTAGTCTTGCCTTTTTAGTCCCTTGACCCAAGAATTATCTATGGTCAATGGTTAGTAGTCTAGCTGTAGAGTCCTCACTTTTCCAGATTGAGAATTTGGTTAAGTTATTTGTTTGTTCGACTATCGTCGAACGCCGCTCGACTATCGTCGACTAACTGTTCGACGATCGTCTGTCAGTTGTTCGACCTTCAGTCTGCGTGGATAGTTCGACTATCGGTTGATAGTTCGACTATCTGTGTGCTTTGATAGTTCGACTATCTGCTTGGATAGGTCGACTATCTGATAGTTCGACTATCTGTTGATAGGTCGACTATCTGTTTGGTTTTGATAGTTCGACTATCTGTTGATAGGTCGACTATCTGATAGCTCAACTATCTGTTGATAGTTCGACTATCTGTTCTGCGTTGATAGTTCGACTATCTGTTGATAGGTCGACTATCTGTTCTCGCTTGATAGTTCGACTATCTGCTTTGATAGTTCGACTATCTGATAGTTCGACTATCTGTTGATAGGTCGACTATCTGTTTGTTTTTGATAGTTCGACTATCTGTTGATAGGTCGACTATCTGATAGCTCGACTATCTGTTGATAGCTCGACTATCTGTTTTGCCCTGATAGTTCGACTATCTGTTGATAGGTCGACTATCTGATAGTTCGACTATCTTCTGGTAGTTCGACTATCTGCTGTGATAGTTCGACTATCTGCTTTGATAGTTCGACTATCTGGATCGTTCGACTATCTGCCCGATAGTTCGACGATCTCCGTGCGTCGGTCGACGATCTCCGAAGGTCGTTCGACGCTTTCTGTCTGCCTTTGTATTTTGTATTTATTTATTATATTTAATTAATTAATACATTTTCTGGCACGTTGTTTTAAGTTTCATGATAAAATTACCAGGCAATATTTGCTCCATCCTTTTGCCTGAGTCAAATCTTTTTAGATAAAGTTGTTTGTCTTATTAGCTGACATTATAATTTACTTTATCTGCTGTCAGCCCTTTATAGCCGTTAGACTGAAAAGTCTTCTTTTTGCTATAAAGAGTTTGTTTCTGATATGACTTTATTTAGTACTTTATTATCAAATTGCTTCCTGCAGCTTCCTAGAAAAAGGGTTATTCCTTTTATAGAATGTTTCTGCTGCAGAGATTGTTTTGTCTTCTTGATATTTACAGCCCAGGTCTCAAGTCTCAGAAGAAGACAAGTTATTCAAATCGAAGAGAGCCGTTGCTTGCTGATGTTATATAAAGGACCCTTTGAAGAAGGATTGAAGCTAGCTAACTAGTTACCTAGATATTTTGAAGCATTCAAGCCTTCATCAAGATCAAGTCTTCTGCTCTCAGCAATTTCCATCTAACTGAGAAGTGTTAAGATCTTCGACTCTTCTTCAACCTGAGTTCTCCTGCTTTCAGGAAGTTCAAACTCAGAGTTCTTTTGAAGAAGAAGAAGAAGAAGATAGCTGCTTGAAGATCTTTAATTTTATTATTTATTATCTTCTTGTAGTTTTTCCTTCAGAGCTTTCTGAAGAGTTTTCTGCACTGAAGCAAGACTTCACCTGGACATCTTTGAGCCAGGGGGAGCCTTGATTCTTTAGAGCTTTCTAGCTCAGTGCAAGTTTTTGTGCTTCTCTAATCTTTTGTAAAATAGAGAAGACATCTTAACCTTCTTCCCCCTCCTGTACAGGGTTATTACTCCCTTCAAAAGTATCCCTTGGTGGCAGGGCACCTGATCAAAAACCTGTGCTTGGTTTTTTAGACACCTGATCAAAAGTCTAAAGGGTTTCTGGATCTACCTGAAGCAGATCCTGTTGGTGGCAGGGCACCTGATCAAAAACCTGAGTGGATTCCTACCGTGTGGGTAGAAGAGTGGACGTACCCAAGTTGTTTGGGGAACCACTATAAATTTCCTTGTGTCGTCTGGATTCACTTGTTTAATTCCTGCATTGTGGCTGTGAATAGATATAACTAGGATTGCTAGTTGCTGATTAGGTTTTCCAAGCCTTAACTGTAATTACAGTTAGCTTGAGTTTGTGCACATCACTTGTGTTAGGCTTTAGGGTTAAATCTATATCTATAATCTTTTCATTCCGCACTTCACTCCAAGGGAGTTGGGTAGACCATTAAGTTTTGTCTAGTGCAAAATTTGATAACTCTATTCACCCCCCCTCTAGAGTAGTATCTATCCCTTCACTTTCATAATGTAACTTCAATAAAATCTTTTTACTCATGCTGACTCTCCCCCTTCTTGGCCTCATATGCAAGAGAGGTTAAGAATGATCGTGTAATGTTAGAAGAAGAGATCTTTGCTTGCATAAACTGTATTGAAGTAGTAATCAAATCTAGCTGAGAATGTATATCATCCACTGTGATTTTTTTTGAGAAGCATGCTATTTAAGCATAAGGGATAGAGTAGAAGTAACTAATTCTACTGCTCAAGTGATAGTAGTTGAAGAAATGACTGAGTGCAGATTTATTTTATTAACATAAGCGGAGTTGAGTATAATGTTAAATCAGTCCGAGCTTCTTGAATAATTTGCTCTGATAGCAATAAAGATCCCTTTAGAATGGGTGGAATTGACACATCATTAATGGATGAAGAAGTAAAATTATGCAGAGAAGATGAAGGTATGGACTCCCTTTGAGATTCATGTTTAACTATTTGTCTTGTCCATTTCGTGAAAAGGTCAATTGACAACTTCTTTCTTAGAGGTATTGGTATTCCCTTGGATATACATAGATGTTGAAAATTCTTCAACAATACTTGACTCATTATAGTCATGCAGGCATTCTTCCCTTGTTTATATTTATATCCAATAGATTTTATTATCTTTTCTCCCAGTTGATCCTTTTTCCAAGCACCCGAACTTTCATTAAATGCAATTGAATTTTAGGAATTGCATCATGTGCTGAAGTTTTTCAAACCAATACTTTCTCAACTATATCTGACATGAACTGATATTCCTCTGATATATCTATTTTCTTAAGAACAACGACTTTGTTCTTTGTATAGTTCATAATTCTTAATACATCTTTGATTTCTTCTTCTGATAGTTCTGAAGAATCATTTCCTGACAAGTGATCAATTATTTTTTGTATAATTTCTGCTATTATAAGTACCTTCTGTGTAACAATCATTCTAGCCAATGAACCATCCTCTTCGCATTGAATACTTGTAACAAACTCTGTAAGTTCTATCTTAAAAAATCTACATCGTGTTGAAATAAGCTTATCGAGACCAGAATCAGTTAATAGTTTGAGGATTCTTCGAAACTTTTCAGATGCTGCACTGAATGATTCCAGATCTACACTGAATCCTGAATTCATCTTTAGTGCCATTATGTTTCCTGCAAATATTCTTGACAAAACAGAGAAAAGGTGAAAGCAAAATTAAAGAGCCGGGAAGATTAAGAGTTTTGAAAAAAATACTGTTGTGTATTGTATCCACAATAACCCGGATTTGAAGGGCCCAGTTAAGCTAAGATGAATTGAGATTGTATTTGATGCCACTGTTTAGTTATGTACTTGCAGGTCTACAATGCCAAGTACACACCAATGTCAGGTTACAGTAGGTCAGTAAACACATGACTATACAATGTAATTCCTCATTGTGTAGGCCAATGTGTTGACTCACGTGTAATCTCTCTATTGGGGTGTACTTATATCCCAAGTACAAGAGAAGACTCAAGAATGGTCAAAGGTTAGACTCAGAAAAATAGGAATTTTACCTAAGTAAAATTCGGCGAGTATGGTTAAGCATATATGTCGAATCCGTCGAGTATCATCATTGATACATGCCGAATTCGTCGAGTATACTTACCAATACCCGTCGAATTTGTCGTATATACTTATGGTAAATTCTTTGGAGAAGTGAAAAATCTGTTGAGTAAAATTCGCCGAGTATCATTGTGCATAATCGTTGAATTCGTCGAATGTATCTAACGATACTCGCTGAATTCGTCGAATATGCTAAGTGATACACGCCGAATTCGTCGAGTTTAGTCGACACTACTTCTCTAGATTTTTTCAAGTCTAATTCGTCGAATATAAGGCGTTGACTGTGTCGAGTCTGTTGACCGATACTCGACGAATTCGTCGAGTATGCCTAGTGATACTTGACGAATCCGTCGAGTATGACTCTTCGACATTGTGTCGAGTGTGCAGCCGGCCTGGGACGTTTTGGCTAAGTAATTTTCGTCGTATATTAAGGTGTATTCGACGAGTATCAATATGATACTCGACGATACTCGACGAATTTGACTTAGGTCATTTTTCCGAAAATTTATCAAACCAGTTGCGGGTTCAGTCGGCCATGCACAGTAACTTTTAGGGTTCCGTTTTGGAATTCTTTTATAGCCGTTGCTTCGATTCTCTTTATATATATGTTAGGATGGATTTCAAAAAGAAGAATCTTCCTAATCTTGCTAATTGCTTTTCGAAATCAAGACTTTCCAAAATCGCAAATCGACGGCTCGACATCTCCGAATTTCGCGATTCTTCCCGTTCGGCCGCCGACGACGAGCAAGATACATCATCTTTGACTTTCACTACTGAATTGCTTTTTCTCTCAAGATCTATACTCCTCTAGATCTAGTCGTTCAAAGATTGAAGGTTCACGATTCAAAGTCTTCAAAGCTTTCCACTTTCCGAGTTCTTCAAATCTCAAGATCTACTATTTCGAAGAACGTCAGAGCGAAGACTTGTCATCGTTATTGTTGTATTGTAATATTCATTTACTATTATAGGAGATTGTTTCTCCGAGTTTGTAGATCCGTTTGTGGATCGAGTTTGTAGATCCATTTGTGGATCGAGTGTGTAGATTCGTTTGTGGATTGAGTTTGTAGATCTGTTTGTGGATCGAGTTTGTAGATCCGTGTGTGGATCGAGTTGTAGGAGAGTTTGTTCTCCGATGGGTAGGAGCGTTGCTCCGAGTTGTAAGATTGTTGATAATCTGAGAAAGGTGAAGTAGCCGAATCTAACCCTTCGTGGTAGATAGGCGAGGCGGGACAGTAGACGTACCCAATACGGGGAACCACTATAGATCTCTGTGTTTGTGTGCTTGTTTATTTTCGAGTAATTTTTTAATCCGTGAAAAGACACAAACATCACCTATTCACCCCCCTCTAGGTGATTTAGGTAGATGCTAGATAATTTCAATTGGTATCAAAGGGACGTTTTGTTCGATATAAGATTAACACCTTGAGCAAGATTCCTGATCTAGTGTTTAGAGATTACTCTTAGTAACCATGGACAGAAGCAAGGACATGTCATCTATGAATCTGCCTGTATGCACTAAAGAGAATTTTCCCATGTAGAAAGAAAGAGTCAGGTTCTTCATAGAAGTTGCTGATCCAAGAATTTTTTAGATAGTGGAAGAAGGACCACACATACCTACTTAAGCTTCAGCTCTGAATCTGGCGATTATGATCCCAAAGAAAATGATGGATCTAACGAAGGATAAAATAGCCCTGGTCTCCTTGGACAAGAAAGCGAAGAATATTATAGCAAGTGTAGTGGACGATTCAATGCTCCAAAATTTATTCCACTGCAAGCCTGCCAAGGAAATGTGAGACTGTTTAGTAGTTTTGATGGAAGGTACTGAGGAAGTTCGAGACGATCGAAGATCTTTACAGAATCAAGAGTACGAGCGATTAAGCAAGAATCAAGTGATACTATCGCTGACAGCTTCGAGAAATTTTTCAAAATCGTCAACGGCCTCAGGAACTATGGCCGTACATTCACTAATGGCGAACTCAACGACAAATTTCTAAGATTCCTGACTAAGGACTGAAATATCAAAGTTGTTGCCATTAGGGAATTTGGGAAGTTGCCAGAAATTGACCCTCAGAACCTGTTTGGCAAGTTGTTCTCCTACGAACTCCAGCTGAATACCAGGAAGAAGGAGGAGCAAAGCAACAGAACGTCAAGCAGAGACAAGCCAGTGGCTCTGAAGGCTAAAGGTTCGAGGAAATCTAAAGCTGTGTCACCCGTAAGGACACATGCTCCTGATACTCCAGAAAACTCTGAGCCAAGCACGTCAGGCTCCGAGCTATCAGATGGAGAATTTTCTCTCATCTCCAAGCAGTTCAAGAAAATGCTCAGCAAGAGGAGACAGATGGAGAATCAGTCGTCCTCCTCTGACTACAAAAAATCTCATCGAGATGGAGATCGCTCAAAGAAAATCTATAATAAGGAGGACAGGTATAAATCTAGACCGAATAAACATTTTTCCTCTGACATTGTTTGCTACTGCTGTAATAAGTCAGGGCATGTGATTGTGAAGTGTCCTTATAAGAAGGATGGTTCCAAGAAGGAAGAAAAGAGATCCTTCAAAGGAAAAAGAAAAGAAGAAAAGAGATTCGTCGCTAAGAAGTCGAAGACTTTCAGTGACAGTGACTCAAGTGAGTCAAGCTCAGAAAATGAGGAAGCCTACTTCGGGCTTATGACACGATCAGATTATCTCTTTGTTAGGAGCCTTGTCATACCTTGGTTTGCCTTAGTATCTTTCTCTTCTCCTAGTGCCTTTTGATTTTATCCATTTTCTAAATCTTCTTGCCAGAATATTTAGCATCTCATTCTCTGAGACAGATGACTCATCGTCTGTAACTTTGAAAGCAACTGATTTTTCTTTAGAAGTTAAACTATTCTCCTTAGCTTCTGTTTCAGCTCTACTCTTTAGTAGTTGTTCATATGACTTCAACTTTTCTAGCAAAACATCTGTTATAATTTCTTTATGACATCTTACTTCTATGATGACTCAAATTCTAGAATCACATGTACTTGATAAGCATATGAGTAATTTATCATTTATTTCAGTAAGATATGTCTTTATTCAATCCCTTCAGCTAATTGATTATCATGCCTGTTGGAAAAGCCAATGTAAAGAGACCCATGTTGGAGCCCATTTATTTAGTTTTCTTCTTTTCTCCTCTTTAGTCCTACATCATGTATAAGGATCTCCTCTCTTTCTCCCTCCTATAAGTGTATTCATACCTTGCATTTGATTTATTGAGAAAGTATATATAAGTTTGAGGTTTTCTCCACATGGTATCAAAGGCAATCGGTCCCTCCGTGCGGCTAGCATTCTGCTAACCGCCCGTTCTCCCCTTCTCGCGCAGGGCGCGGTCTTGTTGTGTCTAACCGACCGGCCTCCTCTTCTCCCCTTCTGCTAACCGTCCGGCTTCAGGTCCAACAACTTCAGGGTCTGCTCAGTCGCCCACCTGTCTCCGTTACCTTTGTTTCCTCCATCTCACATGAAGGTATCACTTTTTTATCCACTAGTCCGCGGTGGATAGTGGATTCAGTTGCCACTCATCACATCACCTCCCTGCGGCCACATCAGTGCCTGGATTCTCCTCATCCTAAGTGTATCATAATGGCCAATAAAGTCACTATTCCGGTCTCCGGCTCTGCGGATATCCCTCTCTCCTTTTCTATCTCTACGCTCCGCTTTTCATGTTCCAGGATCTCCATTTAATTTACTTTCTGTTGGTCGCCTCACTACTGATTTAAATTGCTCTATAACATTTAGATCTTCCTCTTTTCTGATACAAGATCGGCATACGCGAAATATCATTGGTAGGGGACGACTGCAGAATGAGCTCTACCTTCTTGATGACTCTCCTACTATCCTATCTTTCGTCTCCTCCGTCGATTGACATCGGCATCTTGGGCATGCCCCTTTGCCAGTCCTCTAGAAGGCTCTACTAGATGTATCTCTTCCTCCTTTTCACTGCGAATCTTGTATTTTCGGCAAGCAGCCTCGTTCCTCTTTTGTATCTCATTGTACTCGGGGCTCTGCTCCTTTTATTTTAGTACACTCCGATATTTGGGGACCGTACAAAATCACTAGCATTTCTGGCTATCGCCATTTTCTAACTTTTATTGATGATTATTCTTGAATGACATGAATATATTTACTTCGGGATCGCTCCGAGCTTCCACGCGTTTTTCGGGCTTTCTTCCTTGAGACCCGCACGCAATTCTCCACGAACATCAAAACTATTCGCACTGATAATGCTCGTGAATACACTAGCCACGAGTTTGCGAATCTTTGCTCGGATTTTGGAGTCATTCACCAAACATCGTGTGCGTATACCCCTCAACAAAATGTCGTAGCCGAATGTAAGAACTGCCATCTTCTCGATGTCGCTCGCTCTCTCATGCTTCAAATGCAGGTTTCCAAAGCTTATTGGAATTTTGCCCTTTCAACCACATGCTATCTGATTAACCGTCTGCCGTCCTCCATACTCCACAATGCCACTCCATTCAGCCTCCTGTTCCCCTCTACTCCAGCATTCTCTCTCATACCCTGCATCTTTTGGTGCACCTGCTATGTTCACATTCTTGATCCATCCACGGACAAGTTGGATCCCCGAGCGGCCAAACAAATCATTGTTGGCTACTCACGAACTCAGAAAAGCTACGTCTGTTATTCTCCTACTACCCGCAAGGTAACTGTTTCTTCTGATGTTACCTTTCGGGAGGATCTTTCCTTCTTCTCTGCTCCAGACCCTACACCCCTACCACCATTCGTCCTACGTCCTCTCATTCCCGTTACCACTCCTCCCCCACCACACATTCCTGCCTAGCCTCCCACTATTTCCAAGCCACCTGTTATATGTGTTTACACTCGTCGCCAACCTAGCTCCGTTGCTCCAATGTAGTCGGCTTCGACCTCTGACGCTTTGCGTCCTGCTGATCCGCCACCAGAATCAACCGCTCATCCTATGACGAATTATGCATCCATACATCGCCTATCCCCATGACTTCAAACTTTTGCCACTTTATTATCCTCTATTTCTGTACCTAAATCTGTGCAAGAGGCTCTCCAACATCCTGGCTGGCGGGCGTCCATGAACGAAGAAATGACTGCTCTCTGGGCTAACTAGACTTGACACCTAGTCCCTTTACCTCCCGGGCAGACACCTGTTTGGTGTAAATGGATCTTTGTCATTAAACATGCTCTTGATGGGACAATTGATTGTCTGAAGGCCCGCCTGGTGGCTCATGGATTCACCCAACATCACGGTCTCGATTATGAGGAGACATTCTCTCCTATAGCCAAACTCAACACCGTTCGTGTCCTCCTCTCCGTGGCTGTGCATCGCCAATGGCCCTTACATCAACTGGACATCAAAAATGCGTTTCTGAACGACGATCTCCAGGAAACAGTCTACATGCAGCAACCTTCCCGGTTTGAGATCACAGGGGAGTCCCGAGTGTGTCATCTGAAGAAGTTCATTTATTGTCTCAAACAATCCCCTCAGGCATGGTTTGACAAGTTTAGTAATGCAGTTCGGGAAGTCGGCTTTACTCGGAGCTCAGCAGACTTCTCTCTGTTGACTCGTCATCAGAAAACAAGGACGATTCTTCTGTTAGTTTATGTTGACGACATTCTAATCACTGGTGACGATTCAAAGGGAATCCAAGCGGTCAAACAACACCTTAGCTCCGTCTTTCAGACAAAAGATCTGGGGCATCTTCGATACTTGGTCTTGAGATCGCGAGACGTCCGGATGGACTTGTCCTCTCCCAACGAAAGTACTTCCTGGATCTCCTTCAAGATGCTGGCTGCTCTGGATACAAGTCCACTACTACTCCAATGGATGCAAATCATAAGCTGTGTGCACATGCTTCCGATACAGATCTTCCTCTCCAAAATCCGGAATACTATCGACGACTTGTTGGGAAATTGATCTATCTAACAGTCACAAGACCGGATATATCGTTTGCTTTTGGGGTGGTCAGAGATTTTATGCATGCCCCTCGAATATCTCACCTTCAAGCCGTTGAGCGCATCCTAAGATACCTTAAAATAGCTCCGGGTCAAGGCTGATACACAAAACCTCATCCTCTACTCCAACGTTGGTTGCGTATTCTGATGTAGATTATACTGGTTCCTTAGATGATCGGCGGTCAACTAGTGATTTTTGTACCTATTTTGGAGGTTATCTTGTTACCTGACGGAGTAAGAAACAAGCCGTGGTTGCTCGATCCTCAGCTGAAGCAGAATACCGATCGATGACATCAGTTGTCTCTGAGCTTATATGGCTTGAAAGTCTCCTCGCCGATCTAGGAGTAAAACTTCCCTCACCTGCCATCTTGTTATGTGACAGCCAAGCGGCTATACACATAGCAAATAATCCGGCCTTCCATGAAAGAACGAAACATATTGAAGTGGACTGTCACTTTATCCGGGAGAAAGTTCTAATGAAGAAGATAGAATTGAAGCATGTTCCGGGTACTGAACAAGTTGCTGATATCCTCACAAAGGCCCTACCAAGTACCCTATTTTATCAGTTCCTGTCCAAGCTGGATGCCCACGACTTGTACGCTCTAGCTTGCGGGGGAGTGTTGGAAAAACCCATGTAAAGAGGCCCATGTTGGAGCTCATTTATTTAGTTTTCTTCTTTTCTCTTATTTAGTCCCACATCATGTATAAAGATCTCTTCTCCCTTTCTCCCGCCTATTAATGTGTATTCATACTTTGTATTTGATTTATTGAGAAAGTATATACAAGTTTGAGGTTTTCTCCACAATGCCGAATCTGTCATACATTTCTGCTACAGATTCATCAGTTTTTTTTTGAAAATTTGCATAATGAGAGAGTAAAAGTGATCTTCTATCTTTTCTCTTATTTGCAGTTCCATCAACTATTCTTGAAAGTGGTTCTCATATCTCTATTGCTGACTGACAATCAACAATCTTTTAAAATATATTATCAGACATTGTAAAAATTAGTATGTTGATAACTTTTGCATCACAATCTTTTATTCTCTTTTTCATGTCTGTCTATTCACTTCTTGGTACAGGTTCTGCAGTTGTATTTCCTCTGCATTCTTCCTGTATGACATTGGTGGTCCTGTCAAATTGATTCAAATATACCCTCATCAATAGAGTATATGTATAATCTAATTCAGATTTTCCAGAGTGTAAATTTTTCAAGATTACAAACTGGTGATCTAGTAGATGCAAATCTTTTGAATGTATTTGAAAACATTTTTGAAAATATAAATGTAAATATACTAAAAAACTGAAATAATCTTTTGATCAAGTTGTTAACCTTTTATTGATTACTCTCCTCTAGATTAACCTAATAATGATTAACCTCCTCTGATACCAATTGGAATAGGAGATCAATTGCTATTTACCCCAGAGTTTTCTCTAGAGGGGGGTGAATAAAAATTAAAATTTTATTTTAAATACTTAGTTTAATTCGCAGAAATTGCCTATACATCAACAATCAACCAAAAATAAATGCAAATATATAAAATCACAATACAGAATTGAAAATAAACACAGAAACACAGAAGAAACAAAGATTGTAGTGGTTCTCCCTCAAATTGAGTACATCCACTCTTCTACTCTCTTGGTAGGAATTCACTATCACAGTGTCTGAGTCTTTTGATCAGGAGACTCTTAGAACCAACACCTGATCTTTTGATAAGGAAATCTTGAACCAATATAAGCTGAGTTTTTTCTCAAGGAGACTCTCAAAACCTATCACTGAATCCTTTGAATAGAGATTCTCAAAATTCTTTTCACAAAATGTAAGAAGAGACTGGAAGAAGATTTGTGATAGAATTAATCTTCTCTCTGTGTACTCTCAACAGATTTCTGAGGACTAATAATGATGATATCTGGAACTTCTGATGAATCTCTGCATATCAAAATTACAAAGATTATGAGCTCTGTTTCCAGATTATCCTTGAATCTTCTCTGAATCTGATATAATTATCTCTTGAGAAGAGGAAGAACTAATTCTCTTTAGCAGATTCTGCAATACTCTAACAATCGACTGATTGATGGAAGAAATTCAATTGTTGATGATGATCTTCCAAATTTTCTGTCAAAATCAAACTATCACAATCTGATATGAATTTCTTGATCGTTTATAGTTGATGATTGATGTGTGAATTCAATAATAACTCATCATCGTTATTTCTCTGTTGTATCTCATCATATATATATATATGGATCGACATTTTTTAACATCTTCGAGATTCTATTATGCAAACCCCTTCTTGAAATGATTCTGATTGAAAACCTCAAATAAATTTTGTTAAAATTCAGTCGACGTAAAGTTGAATTCTAATCGAAGCAACATTGAATTCTGACTGTCTGTAAGAATATCTTTGTAGTTGATGTTCCGTCGATATCATGTCGAAGTTTGCGTCAATATAGTCCTTTGAATGCCGTCGACTTATCAATTTCAGTTGCTTTGACTTCTATTCAAAGTAGCGTCAAATTCCAGTCGAAGTTGCGTCGACTTCTTGTCGACGCATGTTGACAAATCATGACTTTTCTCTTAAATTCAGTATGCTTTTCTTATGTCCTTTATATCAATAACTTCCTAGCACTTCTAAGACCAAATTACCCTCACTATATCTTATAGGTAATAAACCTATGATGTAAAATCATTAAAAATAATTTGTTAAAATAAATCATAAGGATTTTTCCCAACACCATGTTGCGAAAATGAAATGATTTCTAAATTACTATGAGGAAGCCCTAATCCCCTCTATATATGGAGGCGGATCAGAAAAACAAATACAATGTTACATCGATAAGAATAAACCGAAAAATAATAACGATAATCACATCTTAACAAGAACAAATAAGGAAAATTCATCATAAAAAATCTTGTGAAAATATTTCGGAAATTTCACAATAGCATTCAACATTGACTTTCTTTTATAGTCATTGGTAGTGTATTCTTTTATAATTTTATACATTTTAATATTTTAAATCTTAATGATGTTTAGGTGTTATAGTAAGGGGGCCTACCTGCGACAGTTACATGGAAATATGCTGTCCGAGCGGTTAGGAAAGATGGTGCCTACCCGCGGGCACTTACAAGCATTGATATTATTTTTAAAAGTAGTTTAGTTATATTAATTTATTTAGAAAATTACCTTATTATAAATTTATATTAAATTTATAACATCATATAATAATTTTATTATTACAATAGCATCAGTGTTGTGGATATCGGCCGACATGTCCGACATGAAGGTTTGGGAGAAAAAACGACACAAAACCGGCACAAGTTCTTGTAATGGCGTTTTGAAAATAGCGGGCCGACATGTCGGCACCAAATAACGCCCAATATCGTGCGTTATTTTTTTTTTTTTTATTAAACGACCCTAAACCTTCTCATCTAATTTCATCCCCGCTCATTTCACTTCATCCCGCTCTGCCCTAGCTCTCCCCGTCGCTCTGCCTTAGCTCTCCCCATCGCTCCTGCCCTAGCTCTCCCGCGCGCGTCGGCGACACTGTCTCTCTGGTTATTTCTTCTCCCTTCTCGCTGGTGCTCTCTGGTTCTCTGATTCTCCGGTGCTCTCTAGCTTGTTGGTGCTCTCCCTCTCTCGCGCATTGTCGGCACTCTCTCTCTGGTGCTTTATTCTCCCTTCTCGCTGGTGCTCTCTGGTTCTCTGATTCTCCGGTGCTCTCTAGCTTGTTGGTGCTCCCCCTCTCTCGCGCGCTGTCGGCACTCTCTCTCTGGTGCTTTCTTCTCCCTTCTCGCTGGTGCTCTCTGGTTCTCTGATTCTCCGGGGCTCTCTTCCTCTCTCGGGCTCTCTTGACACTGGTTGCGTGACTGACTGCTGCCTATACCTATGGGTGCATTCTTCTCCCTACCTCCCCCCCTCTATCTGGTGCATTCTAATTTCTAATATGCCTATACTACTGAGTTATTCAGTGCCCTATACTACTAATTTCAGTGCCTATACTAAAATGATGTTGGTAATGAGTTGCTTATACTAATTTCAGTGCCCTATACTACTAATTTCAGTGCCTATACTAAAATGATGTTGGTAATGAGTTGCTTATACTAATTTCAGTGCCTTATACTACTAATTTCAGTGCCTATACTAAAATGATGTTGCTAATGAGTTGCTTATACTAATTTCAGTGCCTATACTAATGAGTTGTTTATACTAATGAGTTGTTTATATGCAAGGCTAATGAGTTGTTTATACTAATGAGTTGTTTATAGGCAAGGCTAATTTCAGTGCCCTATACTACTAATTTCAGTGCCTATACTAAAATGATGTTGTTTTATTGATTTGGGAGTTTAGATTTTCCTGTTGAATTGTTTCTTTGTCAACAAATGATTTTAAATACCCCTACTGCTAGTTATTTATCCAACTTCATTTTTGCAATCGATGATGCAAGTATACCCAACTTCATTTTAGTTGCCTTACTGCTAAGTGTCTTTTGATAAAAAAAGTGAGATCCTTTGTAAATTTTGATAAATAAAATGTGGATGCTTTGTTGGATAGTTTGATGGTTTGATGGTTTGAATGATAGTTGGGGATAAATAAAATGTGGATGCCTTTCATTTTAGTTGTCTTACTGCTAAATGTCTACACTAGTATACAACTGATGATGCAAAATGTTATTGGATAAATAAAACGTTGCGCGTATAATATGAAAGGTGACTGAAGATCTAACGATCTAATGAAGTTATGAGGATTTTCTGATGTTGATTTTTTTCAATTAATATTTTCTCTCATGATTTATTATGTACGTATGCAGTTATTTTATTTTATTTCATCTAATTAATATTGCTTTCATTTCATACTTCCATAGAATGGCTTCTTCTGCTGGATCAAGTGAGGTGCCCGTATCATTGGTACCAACTGGCCGAGATTCGTTTTGGGCCTTTGGTGAGAAGTTGGTTGCAAATGACACCAACCGAATCAAGTGCAATTACTGCAAGCAAACAGTGAACGGTGGAATTATACGGTTCAAGCATCACCTGGCTGGGTGGAAGGGTAATGTTAAGCCATGCCCTCAGGTTCCCGCCGACGTTAGGGCGAAGGCAGAGTCGGCTCTAAACTCAAACTTAAAGAGTAAGAGAGCTAAGAGTGCAAAGTTGCAAGCAACTTTGAATGAGGTCGTTATTGGAGGAGTTCATGAGGATGATTTGGAGGAGACTGACACACGTAGGAGCACATGTTCCAAGGGTCCAATGGACCAATTTGTTCATTCAGCCACTGATTCTAGCAAGGGAAAAGATTCCCATCAAAGCACGATAGAGAGTAAGTACAAAAAGAAAGCCAAAGATGACGCTGCTGTGTACATAGGTAGATGGGCATACGAAAACGGGATCCCGTTTAATGGCATATGTAATTCCTCCTTCCAGCAGATGGCTCATGCCATAGGGTTATGCGTACCTGGGATGAAGATCTCAACATTTTATGAGTTGAGGGAAAAAATTCTGCGAGCTGAGGTAGAGAGGACCAAGGCGATGTTTGGTGCATTCACGCAGACCTGCAAATTGAATGGCTGCACGATCATGACCGATGCGTGGACAGATCGTAAGGGCAGAAGCGTAATGAACATCATGATACACTGTAGTGCTGGAGTGGCATTCTGGCTTTCGAAGAATGTGTCCTCCTCCACACATGATGGAAAGTTCATTTTTGACTTCTTGGATGAGGCGATTGATAGTCCTGAGATCCCAGGAGAGGACAGTATCCTGCAGATTGTGACAGATACCGCGTCTAATAATATGGCTGCAGCAAAGCTTATGACCTTGAAAAGGCCTAAGATTTTTTGGACATGTTGTGCAGCTCACACTATTAATCTACTGCTACAGGATATAGGAAAATTGAAGCCAATAAAGAGTGCTATCTCCTTAGGCCGCCAGCTCTCTATCTTCATCTACAGTCACACCATCTCTCTCGACATGTTTAGAGAGTCAACGAAGGAGTTGGACTCTCACGAGCTTATTCGACCAGGTGTGACTAGATTCGCTACAACATTTCTATCTTTAGAGAGTATCTTAGAGAAGAAAATCAATTAAGGGGTCTATTCACATCTGCAAAGTGGGCTGCAACAAAGTTGGCCAATAGTGCAGGAGGAAAGCAGGTAAAAGTTAAAACTATTGCATCTTTGTTCATTTGATCATTTAATTTAAAATATAAAAAATATGTTTGCAACTGATGTTTTATAGTATTTTCAATTTTCTTACAAATTTATTTTTCATATGGTAGGCTGCAATGATAGTGATGAGCGCCAGATTCTGGGCGAATGTCGAGCTAGCAGTTGGTATATTCACACCATTTGTGAAGATTTTGAGAAGAGTTGACGGGGATACACCTTCCATGGGGTGGTTATATGGGGATATTAAAAAGGCGAGGGAAGAGGTTGCTGCTGTTCTCGATCACGAAGAGAACAAATATCTTCCTATATGGAAGTTGATTGATAGCAGATGGGAGAAGAAGATGTGCAGCCCTCTGCACCTTGCAGGTTATTTCTTAAACTAATATTTTTAATTTTTAATATTCCTGTCGAGTGGAGATTAAGGAGACCTGTGCACCGTGCAGGTTATTACTTAAGCCCCCATTTTTATTATGCCCGTCGGTTGGAGATTGAGGCTAATGGTAGGTTTATGAGTGGATTTGTTGAGTGTCTCTCGAGGATATATAAGAAGGATCCTTCCACACAGGATCACATCAGCGCTGAGCTTGATGTTTACCAATACCAACAGGGGTTATTTGGTAAAGACATGACAAAAAGACAGCTACAAAATCCAAACTTGAACCCAGGTACATTTTAATATATATTTTAAATTTTTGTTAATTATAATTTTTAATGATGTATTAATGTATTATGTATATATGAATTTTGTTGTCATTTTATTATTTTAATTTTCACAGTGCATTGGTGGAAGCTTAACAGTGCTGATACGCCGCACCTGAAAACTATGGCTATGAAGATTTTAAGTCTGACTACTTCATCCTCTGCCTGTGAGAGGAACTGGAGCACTTTCGAGATGGTATGCTTTCATTTAGTTATTTAGTTAAACATAAATATCTTATTATAATATTGTATGCATTATTTAATAATTTTTAAAATTTTGTAGATACATTCTAAGAAGAGGAATAAACTCGACAGCAAAAGATTGAACGATCTAGTATTTGTGAAGTTCAATGCTTTGCTGAAGTCAAAATATTCAGAGCCGTCTCGAGATCCATTGGCAGCGAAGAATATTGATTCTGGAAAGGTACAGGAGTGGATGGTGACAGTTGATCCTGAGGAGGATGAAAATGAAGATGACGATGATGAAGTATTTCCTGGAGAGGGCTGACATGGGCGCAAATTGGCAATATAGTCGACGCTGATCATGAGGAAAGGAGACCTCAAAGAACGGCTACAAGCAAAGAAGTCATAGTTGGTTTTCAAAGAAAGGGAAAAAGGAAAATATCTGAGGTGACCGAGACAGATCTAGAGGGTTCATCCGATGAAGATTTTATTTTATCTACTCTGCCAACTATAGATGAGTCTATGAGCGATCAAGATTGAGGTACGTTTGAAATTTAATTTTTTAAAATTTGATCTCATAAAAATGTGTTAAATGTTACATATAGCTTTTAATGTTTAGAATTTCAATAGGTTGCAAAATAGGCATTGTGATATGTATAAAAAATAACATTAAATTAAATATATAATTAATTAAATATTAAAACCCGATATATGAAATATCCCCGATATATCCCCCGATATATAAAAAACCGACATGAAAACCCAAACCGACGTGTCCCCGACATCCGACATCTGCAACCTTGAATAGCATTATATATTACAGTTATTTTTGTTATAAAACATTAATAATAATTAAATCAATAGTTAATGCAATTAAATATTACAAAACAACAATCCAATCCCAACGAACTCAGGCCTAGAGTCAATCAGGTTTGGTCTATGCTAGCTTGCACACACACATATGCTTCTCTTTAGAATTGTTTTGAAATGTTTTTATTTAGTGATTGATGCCAATAATGTTCCAATAATTAGGGTTCCCTATGAAATTTTAAACTGAATCATGTTGTTTTAAATGAAATTTTGGTATGTAAGAGTTGTGGTCCTTCGTGACCATTCAGTAAATGTTCTGTGCATTCACTTTTGCCATTAATAAGCTGACTGAAAGCTTCAGTTGTTAGCAACATCACCTGTAGTTATTTATTTGAGTGATATGTTTGGTCCGTCGTTACACCTTAAATTACATGCTGGGCTGATTTGCCTGTTCTCGAGCCTTATCTCGCATCCATGGAGTCAAAATGGAACTGTTAAGTGTCTTGTAGAATTGACAGATATAGAGGGAGATACCTTCTTATTTATCCTCAAAGGGCACTAAAGTTTTAAAGTTCCGGTCATACAACAAGAAATTCTTTCCCTAGTTGCAGCTCTTAATTTGTCGGGAAATAATAGAAAGACACATCCTTGAACTTAACCACCGCACTTGATGAGCTTCCTTCTCAATGGATACTATGATTTCAAGTTTACGGTATTAACAATACACTATTGTAAAAAATTGTGAAGTGTTAACTTGCTACAAAGTTTTGAAAAATGTTAGTGAGGATCTTCAAACGTGGAAAATAAAAAATATAGGCATCTATGGCCACATAGCAGCACCCATTTTGTGGTATCATAACACTATCTTTGAATTTAACTACTGTATTTGGGGAGTTTCCTTGTCATAGTTGTTAGAAATTTAATATTTTAAAAGATAAAGTTCGTAATGTTTTTTGGAGCCCTTTTGATGTTTTGTGTTGGACTTCTCATACTTGATGAAAAGCTCCAAAACCAAATGGAGAGAATCCAAATATTTTAAGGGAAATCTTTTATGAAAGAAAAGATGAATCTTTAGTCCCACCATCCTTATCTCCACAAATGTTGGTGAGTATATAATTGAATTAACTTTTTCTTATTTGTTTAAAGGAACATAAAGAGGAAATATGAACCACACATGTGCTCGTGCACACAGCAGACCGAATCCAGATTTGGGATTTGGGAGATAATTGAATTGAATTGTATTTTTGTACAAAATAATTTTGATTTTTTGTAAATCTCAAAATTCCGCTAAGAACTCGACTTGTGTCAACTTTGATGTTCGCTTGCATCAACATGCATCGAATTGAACTCGATGCATGTGTCGAATTGAACTTGCTCCGACTTCACGTTCTCCTGCGTCGAATAGAACTCGACGCAAGCGTCAATTTTTGCCCACTCTGATTTCGGCTTCGGTTGCGTCGAAGAGAACTTGATGCACGTCGATAAGTAATCGACGCAACCCGCGTCGACTTCTCTTTTTTCGCAGTCTCCTTTACACGTATATTCTAACCGCTTCTGTTATGCGTTTTTCTCGCCATTACTCATTTACTTTGGAATTTCAACGTTTCTTTGCACGATTAAAACATACTAAATATAACCGTTGAAATTTATTACATGATAAATTTCTTGCCGTTTTACGACTCTTGTATGAAATTATCCGATTTATTTTACGTATGCTCCCAGAATATTCAATCGCTATTCTCTCTCGCTCTTATGATGGTCTTCTACGTGCTTAAGTTTTCTTCACGTTTGCTTCATCAAGTGATAGATCAGGTGCTCTGTGCTTCTTCGTTGTTTGCACACATCAGAGTTTTGAGATCTAGCCGGGTGTTATACCTTAGAGAAGTGAGCATCAGTTGAAAGCCCTGCTGGAGGGTGGTGCAACTTCTTTAGGGCAGTGATTACACGCCTTACCCAGACTCGATTCTAAACTATATATTCAAGGATGTTTTTATAATCTTGTTTTCTCAAGATCTGGTTTTGAGTATTTATTTATAGTAATTTTCAAAAATAAAAAATATATATTATTTTGGAATATAAAAAATAAATCTATCAATCTAAATAAGTTGTAGATCCACATCATATAATCTCTTGCAAAAGGGCTGTGTTGGGCTATCATCCCACAAATCGCTTAGTATCAGTGAGAACCAATCATTGTGTATTTCATGGGAAGTTCAAGAATAACAAGTTAAATAAAATTAAATAATCAAAATGATATTTTCTGCTTTCATTTTTATATATACAATAATTTATTATTTGTATTTTAAATTTCATAAATCTGAAATGACATGTAGATTTGAGAATTCTGCCTGGATTAAACCCAAAAAATTTAAAGGAAATAGTTTTCGTCGTTGACAAGCACAAGTAGAATACTGGCTTAAGAACTTAGGTCTTTGTCTGCTATATTTGATGCTCCTACTGTAAAAACTTAAAACCCCAGCGTCGTAACTGCAGTCGTCTCCTCCCTTTCATTGTCTTCATCTTCTAGTGTAAATATCATTAGAACTTCTGTTAGACGTATGCCCTATAGAGATCCGGTAGATATAAAATATTATTGTTGCAACCAAATCCTTAGTGTCTTGTTCGACAGCCTTTACGATGTCTTCCTTCAATATCATATGACTAAGAAATTGTGGTATGATCTTGAAGCGCGCTATAATCTTGATAATGCAGGTATAAAACGCTACAATGTTTCCAATCTCCACAAATTCAAGATTGATGCATCCAAGCCTATCAATCCTCAACTCCATCAACTGGATGAGATGTTGTCCAAGATCCGAGCTGATGACTCAATTCTTTCCGAAAATTATTTAGTGACATATCTTATCGATTCTCTTCCTGATTCTTGATCCGGTTTTAACACTAGACTAAGACATGACCAATCTAACCTTATGTTCAAATACAAAATGCTATCTGCATAGAGGAGGAACATAAAAATAAAATTCCAAAACCCCCACAGAGCATACTCCAAAAGTAAACTTAATTGAATCTCGTGACAACCATTCCTCTCACCATTACTTCAAAGCCAAGGGGAAGAACCATAAAAAACCTTTCCGTCCAGGTGCCTGCCATAAAAAACCCAATCATCCTGTTGAGTCCGTAAAATGATCACATAATCATTAAAAGGGGAGACTCCCTCCTATATATATGAGGGGAATACAATATGGGAAAAATGAAAGACAATGACAATATAAAAGTAATTCTAACACTCCTCCTCAAGTTGGGCGTGCGATGTTTTGCATGCTCAACTTGCATATAATCTTTTCAAACGCAGCTTGACTTAGCCCCTTGGTGAGAACATCCATAAGCTGTTGATCTGAAGGAACAAATGGTGTGCTCACAACTACTCTTTCTATATTCTCTTTGATGAAGTGACGATCAACCTCTTCATGCTTTGCGCGATCATGTTGGACGAGATTGTGAGCTATGCTAATGACGGCTTTGCTATCGCAGTAAATTCTTATGGGGTCTTTGTTTTTCATGCCAAGATCGCTCAAAAAAGATTTAATCCACAATCATTCACAAATTCCAAGCGCCATAGCTCTAAACTCTGGCTATGTACTTGACCTGGAAACCACATGTTTTTTACTCCTCTACATTACCAAATTACCCCCAAAAAAGAATAATAACCAGAAGTCCCCCCTGTCATCAACTGAACCGGCCCAGTCAGCATCTGTATAGACTTCAACAATAGTTCTTTGCCAGAAGAGAACAGGATACCCCTTACAGGAGAGGACATGAGATACCGAAGAATACTGTAGATCGCTTCTAAGTGACGTTTTTTAGATGATTCCATGAACTGACTAATGAAACCCACAATATATGAAATATCTGGACGAGTATGTGATAAATAATTATGGCGGCCGATCAATATTTGAAATCCAGCAACATCAGTAACCGCTTCCCCATCATCTCTACCCAATCTGTGGTTGACCTCAATTGAGGTGTCAACAAGTCTGCACCCACTCAACCCACATGACTAGAGCAACTCAATGATATACTTCCTCTGGGATATGAATATACTATGCTTCGATAGAGCAGTCTCAATTCCAAGGAAGTATCTGAGATTTCCTAGGTTTTTTACTTCAAACTCCTTCGTAAGTCTCTGTTTCAGAGACTGGATTTCTTTAGTATCATCATCCGTGATAATAATATCATCAACATAAACAATAAGGGAAGTGAGTCTCTCGTATTTGCGTCATACAAATAAAGTGCGATCAACATTGCTTTGGGTGTATCCAAATGTGACCATAGCTCTATGAAATCTCTCAAACCAGGCCCGAGGAGATTGCTTTAGGCCATATAAGGCTTTCTTCAACCTGCATACCTTTCCTCTAGATCCTGCCAGGGTAAGACCAGGCGGTAACAATATGTAGACTTCTTCTTTCTAGTTCCTGTGAAGAAACACATTTTCACATCCAATTAAGTTAGAGGCCACCCTTTGCATGCAACACATGAGAGCAAAACTCTTATAGAATTCATCTTCGACACTAGGGCAAAGGTTTCTTAGTAGTCAATCCCCATGGTCTGGGTGTAGCCCATAGCCACCAACCGAGCCTTGTACCTCTCAACAACACCTTCAGAGTTCTGCTTGACCGAGAACACCCATTTATATCTAACCACAATGAAAGTGAAGGGATAGATCACACGAACTCTAGAGGGGGGGGGGGGGGTGAATAGAGTATTAAAAATCTTTTGATTAATTTTTATAGCGGATTAAAATGGGTGATATATATAAGTATAAAAAGAAATATCACAGCACACAAGCAAAAAGTAAAGGCAAACCAGACGACACAAGGAGTTTATAGTGGTTCCCCAATAAACCTGGGTACATCTACTCTTCTACCACCCTGGTAGGAATCCACTACAGGTTTTGATCAGGTGCCCTGCCACCACAAGATCTATTTTCTAAGGGAGATCTAACAACCCTTTGAGTTTTTGACCAGGTACTCAAAAATCAAACTAAGTCTTTTGATCAGAATACTTAACAACCAAAGGGATAACTTTTGAAGGGAGTTAAAAACCTTTTTACAATGGTGAATGAAAATAAAGATGATGTTGTTCTTCTCTGTCAATAATCTTAGATAAGATTAGTGGATTTGTTGAAGTTGTCAAAGCTCCCCCTGAGATGTAGAATAGTTCAGGAGAAAGGAAGCTTTGCTCCGGGTGTAGGCCTTCAGATTGCTTGTAGAGCTTCAGGAAGCTTTTAGACAGATGTTGATGGATTGTCTCTTGAAAGTCCTGAAGCAAAAACTGATGAAGAACTTGAGTTGTATAAGAGCTATTTTTCTTTCAGTTTTCTGCAAAATAATTTTCTGTCAACTATCTCTCTGTGTCTATTTCTGTCTTTCTTCTATCTACCTTGAAAAAAAATTCTTATATATTTTTCTTGCAGATTTCAGCATTTGAAATTTGAATTCCTTTCCTTGATTGACTGCAGAAATTCTGGAAGTTGAACGGCTAGAAATTGTCTTAAATGAATTTCCTCAACTGTCCCAGTAAATAAGCCAAGTAATAACTTTGTGAAAATCATAATTATTGCTGCCAAAGAACGACTATATTCATAAAAATATTGTGCATTAATTATCAGAGCATTACATACATATTATAACATAATTTGAAAATCTTCTGCCTTAGTCGAACTGAAATCATCAGAGAAAAGTCAAACTGAACCTGGGAGAAAATAGTCGAATTAAGCAAACTTTCGTCGACCTGAGATCCAAATTCGTCGAAATGAAAACTGCTTGATCGTCGACCTGAGATGATATATTAAGATGTAGAAGATCGTCGAATGGAGCTCCAATTTCGTCGAGCAGAAAATACACTAGCCAATTTGAGCTCCAAGTTCGTCGAACTGAGAAGGCACTTCGTCGAACTGAGAATCTGATATAAGCTCACAGATTGTCGATCTCAGCTGAACTTTCGTCGAGCTCAACTCAGAGAAGGAACTCAGAGTTCGTCGATCTGAGATCAATGATCGTCGAGCTGAGTTCAACTATCGTTGAATACTTTTTCTGTCTCTTAGAAAACTGTTTTTTTCTGGAGGTCTTCTGTCTCTAAGTCTTCTGAAGTGAGAACCAATCAATCTAGGTTTGTTCACTTGACCTTGACACTGATAAAAACCTATGACCTTAGACTATACATGTTGGGTCATCTCATAATCCTAATAGTGAACCTAACCCAAATCAACCTTAAACATAGGTGGGGTTCCAACACACAATCTTGCCAGGTGGCAATGAGAGCAAGTACCAAGTGCAATTCTTTTCCAGGGCCAGCATTTCTTCACGCATAGCATCCTGCCACTTTGGTTGAGTAATATCATCCTGCCAAGTTGAGGGATAAAAATGGAGGAGAGAGGCAATAAAGTGCTTATGTGAAGGAGATAATGAGCTGTAAGACACAAAGTGGGACATCAGATGTTGGGTAGAGATACCTTGAGAGCCCAAAGAAGGATCCAATGTTGGAGCAAGTAGCTTGCGAGATGCCGATCTACCTGGACCCCTTTTTCATCGAGTATACACTTGTAAAGGAGGAATTGTCACATGAGAGGACACAGGAAGAGTAGGCACAACAACGGTCACTGGAAGAGGGGTAGAAGTGGGATAGTCACGGTAGGAGGAATAGGAAGAGGAAGAGAACTCACTTCCATCAGGTGAAACTCCCCTTGAAGTGAGGAATCCCCCTGTAGAAAGGACTCGTAGTAGGACTCAGACTCCCAAAATGTGACGTCCATAGTAACAAAGATCTTTTTGGAAGTTGGATTGAAACATCTGTATCCTTTCTGGGTTGGAGAATATCCAATAAAGATACACTTGAGGGCACGAAGATCAAGTTTGTACGTGTGATGGACATGGACAAAATACACACATCCAAAGATCCGAGATAGAAGAGTTCAGGGAGAGACAAAAAAGGTTTGAAGAGGTGATTTGTGGCCAAAGACACGAGTTGGCAATCGATTAATGAGGTATGCCGCATTGAGAACCACATCACCCAAAAAATACTTGGGGAGATGTATCTTCTGGAGGAGATAACGAGCGTCCTCTAAGAGATGACAATTCTTGCGCCCGACGACCCCATTCTGAGCCGGGTAAAGACATAAGATGTTTGATGTATAATGACATGTTCACTGAGATAACACTCAAAATAAGAGTCGACATACTCCCGACCATTATCACTCCGCAAAACTTTGATAGTGTCATTAAACTTGGTAGCCACCATCTTGTGAGAACATTGAAATAATAGAAAAACCTCATTTTTATGTTTCATCAAGTAGACCCACGTACAATGAGAGAAACAATCGATAAAGATAACAAACCAATGAAAACAAAATTTAGAGGCGACAGGGAAGGGGCCCCAAACATCAGTATGAAACATAACAAAAGGAGTAACACTAGGAGTAGATACATGAGTAAAAAAAGCACGATGGTGTTTAACAAGAACACACCCACCCCATTTAAAAGCTTTAGAGATACATTTGACAAATGCAAAAATAAAAAATACATAGTAGGAGATGGATGGCCAAGATGACAGTGCCAGGAGTCCACGGAGATCTGGGCAACAGAAAGAGCCTGCAGAGCATCGACGGAGCTGGAGGGGTCAAACAGGTAGAGGCCATCCCGCAGTCTACCAGAGCCAACCATCTTCCCCGTCTTCAGGTTCTGAAAAACACACGAGGTGGGAAAAAAACGTTACAAAACAATTCATAGAATTAGTGGGGTGACTAATGGAAAGCAGGTTACGGGTAAACTTATGAACATTGAGCACCAAAGTGAGAGTAAGGGAGGAGCAAGAAATGAAACCTTTCCTAGCAATGGGAGATAAGTATCCATCAGCAATGCTCACTTTGTCCCGACTAGACAAAGGAGTATAAGAGACAAAACTCGTAGCAGAACCTGTCATGTGGTCGGTGACACCAGAATCAATGATCTATTGGGAGGAAGAGCAGAAAGTGGTGGAGTGAGCTCCGAGAACTCCCTGTTGGGCATATGAGGAGCTGACAGACTCAGAGGAGTGACCAAACATGAAGCGAGGTAAAAGAACAACACCGAGAGGCTGCTAACAGAGAGAAATCTCACTCATAGAAAGAGGAGAAGCCTAGAGGAGAGCAATCACGCCAAGAGAGGAAGAGACATTCTTTCATGGAGGGGAAACAGACGCCGGAGAAGCGTTCCCTACATCAATCCGGCGTCGATGAACTCAAACAGCCATGCGAAGGCTGAGGAAGACCGGCACTGACCGACGTTGGCGAGAAGAGGAAGAGACAGACTGACCGGGGCTTGCTAGGAGAGGATGAAACGCCGGAGGGCGCTGACGCTTGCTGGCGGAACGAGCGCTGGACGATGCTAGCGGGAAGGAGAGGGAATGCCCTCTTGCTGTTCCGGCGTGGGTGAGGGGAAGGAGACTAGACGGCGCTAGCCGGAACGAGGCTGGAACGACGGAAGAAGGAAAAAAAACAACGGCTAGGACACCAAGAGCCCTTGTTCTGATACTATGTTGAGTCCGTAAAATGATCTCATAATCAATAAAAGAGGAGACTCCCTCCTATATATATGAGGGGAATACAACAAGGGCAAAAAAAGAAAGACAATGACAATATACAAGTAATTCTAACCAGTGTTGTAGATATCGTCAGACATGTCCGACATGTCGGCCGACATAAAGGTTTTGGGTGCAAACCGCAACGAAATCGATTTGTTTGACAAAAATATCGTTTTGTAAAAAAATGGCGATATATCCCGATATATCGATATATCTCTAACCCGATATTTCGGTTATTATATTTAATATATAAAAAAACAAAGTTCACGAGACCCATATTTTTCTACTTCACGAGTCCATTTCATGCATTCAACATTTCTCGCTCTACCCTAAATTTTACGGGAGAGTCGCTAAAGCGGAGTGGTCGACACTCGACAGCTCCTCCGATGACGAGGCAACGAATCGGCATCGCAGGCGAGGAGTAGACGGCGCCGTCGAGCTTTCTACGAATCGACATGGTAGACGAGGACGCGAGGAGTCGACGTCGGGCTTTAGGGTTTCTACTACTTCACTCCACTATAATCTCCCTTTTTCTTTCTTCTTCTTTCTTCGACAATTGAAAGTTTTATTTGAAGTTATATTGATCAAGTCATAAGATCTAAAAGTTTTATTAAACTTGTGTTACTGTAAGCTTCTTTCTTATGCTATAGTTAAGTTTCTTTCTTGCAATAACTAAGTTTATACCTTTCCTTGTGTAAATCTGCAGTGATTTTTGTTTCTTCTGTGCACTTCTAACTTATGTTAACATTATTTTGTTAACTTCCGCTATAGTGATTTTTGCAATAGCTAAGAAAAACTCCCCTCCAACTTTGAATATTACATGGGCTTCTCCTTTATCTTTCAAAATTATTTCAAAGAAAATGTTATAAATACTTATTTGTCTGTACATTGCTATAGCTATTTGTCTGTACATTTTTACTTATTTGTAAAAAATGTGTTTATAAATAATGTTATCTTTATTTAAATATTAAAATCCGATATTGTAAAATATCCCCGATATATCCCCCGCAATCCGACATACGACATTTCAAACTCAAAACGACATGAACCCGACATCCGACATCTACAACCTTGATTCTAACCCATCCCAAACCTGGACCCTCAAACCAAAATTTAGGTAAAGGGAAATGATGCTTTATATGCAGCCACACAAATCATTTGTCAATCAATTGCTTCTACAAGAAGACTTAACGCGTGCTCGACAAATTCTATGGCTCCAAGTCTTAGGCCAACATGATCCAAACACTGGATCAACCGATCTTGAAGTTAGATTATACTCCTAGTCTTGTTCTCATGTGTTCATCAGATTGGTGACTTGATTCCGGAGTAAATGTTCATATATATTTTGATTGTTCTTGCTTTGCCACCTTTCAGGACAAATTCTTGGACGCGGGCGAGTGATCTTAGGTTGACATCCGTGAAGACACTAGCCTTGCATGATGTGCTTTATGTGCCTTGCATGATGTGCTTTATGTGCCAAGAGTTAGGAATAATCTTGTGAGCGGATCCTTATTACTTAGGCTTCATTTGGTTCGGCGGTGGCGGGTCGATCCGGCGGGTGGAAACAGAGTGTTCGAATCGGTGGGGGGAGGTGGCTGCTCCAAACAGAGCTTTTTGGGGCGTTTCTCAAGGCGGGTGGGTGGAAACGGAGCAACGCCGCCGGAAGTTCATTTGTTTACCCTCCTTCCGGCGGCGTTGGCCCAAAACGGAGCAGCGAAGCGCCCAAACAAATAAAGCCTTATTAGTTAAGAAAGGTTATAAGATTGTATTAGAGTCGAACAAAGTTGTAATAACATTAAATGATATATTTATTGGTAAAAGATTTGTTTGTGATAATTTATTCTTCTTTTTTAGTTTTAAGTTCCTTTTCTGATTTTTGACATGTTAGATTTGGACATGTGAATTCTGATTATATGAAAAGAATGATGTTATTAAATTTAATTCCCAAATTTAATATTATGCCAAGTGTTAGATATGAAATTTGTGTATAAGCCAAATTTTTTAGAAAGCTTTTTAAATCAGTTGAAAGAACTTCAAAATCCTTAGAGTTAATTCACTGAGATGTGTGACTCAAACCACCATCCTATTAGAGGTAGAAATCAATATTTTGTTACTTTCATTAATGATTTCACGAAGTATTGTTACATATACTTATTAAAAACTAAAGTCGAAGTATTTTTATATTTAAAGATTTTCAAAGCCGAAATAGAAAATCAATTATGATCATCTATTAAAATTCGTAGATCCGACCAAGGTGGAGAATACACTTCGAATGAACTAACCCAATTTTACCAAAAACATGAGATATTTCATCAAGTGACTGCACCATATTCACCTCAATCAAATGGTGTAACTGAGCATAAAAATCGGACCTTAATGGTCAATGCCATGTCAGCCGAGTCCGATGCCCCAAAGATTCTTTGTGGAGAAGCGTTGCTCACCTCCTCTTTCATTATGAATAAGATTTCATCGAAATGTAATGATAAAACATCTTTTGAATTATTTAAATTAAGGAAGCCTAACCTCCAAAATTTTCAAGTGTGGGGGTATTTGGCTAAGTTAGCAATTCCTGAGCCTAAAAGAAAAAAATATGACCTAAAACAATGGACTCCACTTTTATATGCTAGACATTCGATAGTAGTGCTAATAGATTTCTTATTACTAATTCCTTAATTAGTGAAATCTTTAGTAACACTATTTTAGAAGCTAGAGATCCAGTTTATTTTGAAGATAAATTCTTTTATAAATTAAATAACTAATCTCAACTTTCAACTAACTCAAACTAACCTTCTTCTTTTCTTCTATAAATCCATTAGAAATTGATGTACCTTGAAGAAGCAAAAGAGTTAGATCCGAAAAATATTTGGAGAGGACTACTTCACTTATCTAGTTAAAGGAGAACCTAATTCATATGAGAAAGATATGTCCTCATCTGATTATTCTTTTTAGAAAGAAGTCATAAATTTAGAAATTAATTTTATTCTAGAAAATAAAACATAGATTCTAACCGATCTACCTCTCGATGCCAAAGATATGAGTTATAAATGGATCTTTAGAAAGAAACTAAATCCGGATTACTGCATAGATAAGTATACGGCTCGCTTAGTTGCTAAAGGCTATGCCCAAAAACAAGGAATAGATTATTTAGACACATATACTCCTATAACTAGGATCACATCTCTTACTGTTTTCGTCGCCTTAGCTTCGACCCATAAAATGATCATTCATCAAATGGACGTCAAAACTGTCTTCTTGCAGTAGAATTAGATGAAGAAGTCTACATGACACTAATGTATCTTTGTCTATTTCACATTTGGTCGAGAAAATGCTGAATAAATTTAACTTATATGATTCCGCTCCCGCATATACTCCTTATGACACTAACATAAAACTTTGTAAAAATATTGGTGAACTTATTGGCCAACATAAGTATACACAAATGATAGGATCATTGCTTTATATTGCTAATCACACTAGGCCTGACATTTCATATGCCATAGGTTGATTAAGTAGATATGCTAGTAATCCAAGCGATGTTCATTGAATAACGCTGACTAGAATACTTAAGTACCTTTGCAGAATTATAGATTATAGTTTAGTATATACGAGATTTCTCGAAGTACTAGAAGAATATTCTGATGCCAATTTGCTAACTGATTTGTTAGACGTTAAGTCCACTATTGGATATGTATTCCTCCCTGGAAGAGCCGCCACTCCATGAGCTTCTACAAATTTAGACACTACATGTGCCCACGCAGAATGACTTAAGAATTTACTTGCTGAAATTCCTTTATTTGAAAAACATATGTCTGCTATTCTTTGTATCGTGATAATAAATCTGTTATTAGTTTAACTACTTCTAATATTACTGTAACATGGTATCGAAGGCAAGATTTAGCAACAGAGTGAGACATAGCCCGATATTCCGCCTCAGCACTAGATCTAGCAATCGTGGTCTGTTTTTTGTTCTTCCCGAAGACGGGATTTCCACCCATAAAGATAGTAAATCCCGTGGTTGACTTTCAGGTGGTTAAGCAACTTGCCCAATCAGAGTCACAATATGCCTCTATATTAGAATGACCTCGATTCTTGTTTGATATCCCGAGATCAGAATCTTTTTTTATGTACCTGACGATCTGGAGAACAGATTCCCATTGAGAGATAGTTGGAGCAGCCATGTATTGACTGACCTTACTTACAACACAAGTAATGTCAGGACGAGTCATGGTAATGTAGTTCAGTTTGCCAACTATTCTATGATACTTCTCTGGTGAATCAAATGGTTTGCTTTCGACATGAAGACCTTTTTCCTCTGGTTAAAGTGAAGAATCTATCAGACCACAGTTAGACATTCCAAGGTCGGATAGAAGATCAAGAGCATATTTGCGTTGACAAATAAAGAGGGAATCGTCATAATTAACAACTTCAATCCCTAGGAAGTACCGTAATGAGTCCAAATTTTTTGTCTGGAAGTTGGTGTGTAAGAATGCCTTGAGATTTGTTATCCCTTCAGAATTGCTGTCTGTGATGATAATATCATCTACATAAACCACTAGATAAATAGTACCAGCCAAATATTTCTGATAAAAGAGAGACGAGTCTTTTGTACTCTTGGTAAGCCCAAATTGAGTGACCACAAATCGGAAACAAGAAAACCAAGCTCGAGGGAATTGCTTTAATCCATATAACGACTTCCGGATATGACACACCTTGTTACGCTCTCCCTCAGCAAAGATCCCAGGTGGTTGTTCCATATACACCTCTTCATCTAAGGACTCATGAAGAAATGCATTCTTGATGTCCAGCTGGTACAAGGGCCACTGGTGAGAGGCTGCAAGGGAGAGCATGATGCGGATAGAGGACATCTTAGCAACGAGGGAAAAAGTTTCATCATAATGCACGCCATATGTCTGAGCATAACCTTTGGCAAGCAAGCAGGCCTTCAAGCGATCGAGGGAACCATCCGCATTGACTTTGATAGAATAGATCCATTTGCATCCAATATCCCGCTTGCCAGTAGGTAAGGAGACCAAGTCCCATGTGTTGTTAAGTTAAAGAGTTGTCAATTCATCGTGCATAACAGTCAACTAGCCAAGATGAGCTTTGGCCTCCGCAACGGTATAGGGGAGATCGTATTGATCCATAGTGGAGTGCAGGGCAGTATGGGAGGCTTACAATCCCTGGTAAGAACTACTAACATATAGAGGTTTATCCCGACACGTCCGACTTCCTTTTCAGATAGCAATAGGGAGATCTGGGCTGACTGGCATAAGAGCAGCAGACACGCTAGCAGGTGCTTCCGTAGGAACAGTCGACATATCATCGGTGGGAGAGGTAGGCTGAGGTGGTGACACTAATGTACTATCAGAAGAGCCACGAGAGTAAACTTGCCCCCAAAGGGGACACAGAAGGTCGGTCGGTGAGAGGATTACAGGTGCAGGAAGAGGAACTAAGATGACATCAATAGATGGGTCAGTACATGGTGATCCACTAGAAAGGTAAGAATTTGATTCCAGGAAGACAACATCCGATGAGATAATGTATTTGTGGAGATCAGGAGAATAACACCGATATCCTTTAGTAGTCCGAGAATAGCCAAGAAAAATACATTTCAAAGAGCGAGGATCAAGTTTCGAGACAGAGGGACGAACATCCCTAACAAAACAAACACACCCAAAGACCTTCAAAGGTTTAAGGGGACCAACAAGGTCTGAGTAAAGAGTGTGATAGGGTGTCTCCCCCTCGAGGATATGAGTGGGAAGATGATTAATGAAATGTGCAGCGGTAAAAACTGCATCACCCCAGAAGTGTTTGGTTACGTGCCTATGGTGAAGGATGGCCCGGGTGACCTCAAGGAGGTGTCGATTTTTCTTTCGCCAACACCATTTTGTTGGGGGGTATCAGGACAGTTTGTTTGATGAAGGATACCTTTGTTAAAGAGAAAGTTAGACATAGACTGAGATAGGTATTCCCGACTATTGTCAGTTCGAATACACTTGAGACGAACAGAGAATTGAGTAAAGATTTCATTCCATAGATTTTGAAAAATAGAAGACAGCTCAGAACGGTTTTTCATTAAGTACACCCAAGTCATTCGAGAGAAATAATCAATAAACGTAACATAATATTTGTGTCCTACATGTGTCCTACAACGTAGGGACAGGACACGGTCCCCAAACATCAGAACGAAGTAAATCAAAAGGTGCAGAAGCACGAACATCAAGATAAAGAACATAGCTAACTCTGTGGAGTTTAGCAAACAAACAAGACTCAAAACTGAGATGGGAAACCTTCCCAAACTCAGGATACAGACGACGCATGACCTGCATAGACCGATGACCATGACAATAGTGAAGATCCCAGAATTTGGTTGAGGCACCAGAACAAGCAAGATGTGAGACTTCTTCCAGAACATAGACGCCACCACGCAACTTTCCTCTACCAATAATACGGCTCGTCGTCTGTTTCTGAAAAATGCAACCGGAAGATATGAAGGTAGCAATACAATTTAAATCATGAGTAAGCTTACTAATTGACAATAAGTTGTAAGCAGATTGAGGGACATGAGCAACGGAGGATAAAGTCATGTCAGGTGTCACATTACAACTACCAAAACCGACAATGGGTACTGTTGATCCATCCGCAACTGTAATTATTATGAAGTTTGTATGAGTGTAAGATACCTGAGGTATTAGTCAGGTGATCAGAAGCACTAGAATCTTCCAACCACTGGACTGGACACTGTGAGGTGCAAACATGCTGAATGACTGAATGGTTTGGATCACAACGACACTATGAGTCAGAGAGTCAATCTGGAGAGCCTGCAAGCGACGATACCCATCCTTAGATATTTCCACTGTTCTCGGATTCGGAGATGTAGAAGTAGAGTTGGCCAAGTGCGCAGAGCGAGATGAAGGAGGAGGTTTGGAGGCCAAGTCTGGCTTCCCAACATGTATCCTTCGTGTGGCCCCGACGCCCGCAATAGGTACAATGTCTCGTGTCGGTATCACGATCACGATCAGAGCCCCCCCGACTAGTTCCTCTTCTACCCCGAGAAGCAAGAACCATTGATTCTCCAGAGGAAATATGTAGAGAAGATGGAGTACATGCTGAACCGGCTTTAGTCAGATGATGGTACACACTAGCGGTTTTTATGGTAGAAAGCTCGCTAGCATTTCAGTTTTCGTTGTCGAGAAGTTTGGATCTAATCCATTTAGAAGCCAAAGAAGTACAAGATGTTCACGTTGAGCCTGATGCTCTTCCCTAGTAGAGGGGATCTCCCAAAGATCCAAGATTTCATCAGCAAGAACCTTCCATTCCGCGAAGTACTCGGTGACAGGGCGCGTCCTTGTCTCAGCTCAGCCATCTTGGTGAAGAGTTCACCAAGACGAGCGAGATTGTTCGCCTGAGAGAACATCATATGCAGAGTATCCCATAGTTCCTTAGTGCTGTCACAATTCTTGCACATTTACTGAACGTATGGATCCATGGAGCTCAGGAGAAGAGCAAAGATGCGACAATCATTATTATACCAATATTCATATTCTGTACTTCCCACAACATGAGTTGGGGGACGGGTAAGGTGGTACGAGCGTCGGATACCCGACAGGGATATAGTAACCCCCCTTTTCCATAATTGGAAGTTGGAGGAGGTAAGGATAGTAGTAGCAAGCCTCGCATTAGGAGGAAAGGTATTGGTAGAATCCCCTGAGGGAACCGTCGTCTGAGTGGTGCTCGTAACTGAGAAACCCATGACCTAGGTTAGCGGTAAAGGAAGACGAGATGCTGGACGACAACAAAGATCAGTGGCATCGGGGAACCCGCAAAATCTAGGTCGACAGCAGGAGCATCAGAAGTCGACGACATAGATCAACGGGAGAAACACACGACAGAGATCACGCGGGAGAAGCCGACGACAAAAATCTTCATGGACGACAGACAGGAAGCATCAAAAGTCGACGACAGACGGTATCGTCATTGAGGCACGCCTCCGTTCCGGTCGAGAGAAGCGCCCAGAGGCGCGTAAAGGAGATGTCGCAGGCGTGCGAGCGGTGGATGTGGGTGAAGGAGCGGAATCGGCGAGACACGAGCGACACAGAGCGAAAGCGGCGGGTTGTGAGACCGAGCGAGCGAGGAATCCCTAAACACGCTCTGATACCATGTAACTAGATATCAGAATAATTTTGGTACCTCCATAGAGGTCCACAGTAGATATATATATAAAGAGGAGAAAACAAACAATCAAAAATACATGATATGAGACTAATGAGTCTAACAACTACTAATTTCAAAATGAATAAGTTCATGAGAATCAGATATAAATTAGTGAAGCAAAGAAGAAAAAAAGTCATATCACTCAACTTTGTGAAGTCAGAATTGAATCTGACTGACAATCTTACCATGGGATTGTCCCGAAGGGAGATATTATTATTATCGAGGAAAATGAAGCTTAAGCCCATATGATTTGCTGCCAACGGTGGATACCCAACCCACGTGATTGAAGGTCCCATGAATTGAGTTCAACGTGGCAGAAACACGGTCGTTGATTAACGTAGTTGAGAGCACAAAATTTAAAGGTTGATAAAATCCTCTACTCATTCATATGATGTTGTGCTCTATGTAGCAGGTAATGATGAATTTTAAGTTTTTAATGGTTGTCAATGACATATCTTTGCGAGTTATTGGTTACAAAATATCTCTTAAGGCATCACCTATGTGGGAGTAGTCGTGAGACCGTGACTTTGGGATTCGTGTTGCACCCTATTAACCCTTATGAAAAATCAAGGAAACACATAGCTATTAACTCGGCCACCGCTATAACCCAAGAACAACCAATATTTTTTGTGCTTATCTAATTTATCGGGCAAAAGTTTATAATTCAAATCCTTTGACATATTATACTTTTCGGTAGAGGAAATAAGTACTAAGTATAGGTTCAAAGTAACCATTCCACCTATATCCATTGCATTAGATACAATTTGATGAAGCAAATTTGTATTTGATTTTATTTATCATTAATAATATCATAATTTATGAAGTTCGCATTTTGTTTTTTCGCTTTACTGGGAGATTGTTGGAAATTTAATATTTTAATACATATAGTTCATAATGTTTTTTGGAGCCCTTTTAGTGTTTTGTGTTGGGCTCCTCATAATTGATGAAAAGCTCCAAAACCAAATGGAGGGAATCCAAATATTTGGAGGGAATTCTTTCATGAAAGAAAGGATGAATCTTTAGTCCCACTATCCTTATCTCCACAAATGTTGGAGAGTATATAATTGAGTTCACATCTTCTTATTTGTTCAAAAGAACATAAGGAGGAACTATGAAGCACACGCGCGCGCACGCACGTCACCGTGCCGGATCCGGATTTCGAATTTGAGATTTGAGATTTGGAAAATAATTGAATTGAATTGTTTTTTTTGTACAAAATAGTTTAGATTTTTTGTAAATCTCAAAATTCCGCTAAGAATTCGACTTGCGTCGACTTTGATGTTCGCTTGCGTTGACATGCGCCGATTTTGATGTTCGATTGCGTCGACATTCGTCGAATTGAACTCGACGCACGAGTCAAATTGAACTTGCCCTGACTTCATGTTCACCTACGTCAAATAGAACTCGACGCATTCGCCGGTATCTACTCGACGCAAGCGTCGATTTTTGCCCGTTTGATTTCAGACGGTTGCGTCAAAGAGAACTCGACGTGCGTCGATAAGTACTCGACGCAACCTGCGTTGACTTCTCTTTTTTCGCAACCTCCTTCACGCGTATATTCTAACCATTATTGTTACCCGTTTTTCTCTCCATTACTCCTTTATGTTGGAATTCCAACGTTCCTTTGCACGATTAAAACTTACTAATCATAACCATTGAAATTTATTACGTGATAAATTTCTTGCCGTTTTACGAGACTCCTATATATGAGATTTTCGATTTTCTTACGTATGCTCTCAGAATAGTCAATCGCTCTTTCTCTCTCGCTCTTACGATGATCTTCTACGTGCTTTGGTTTGCTTCACATTTGCTTCATTAAGGGAGAGTTCGGGTGCTCTGCGTTTCTTCGATGTCCGCACACATCAGAGTTTCGGGATCTAGCCGGGTGTTGTACCTTGGAGAAGTGAGCATCAGTTGGAAGCCCTGCCGTTGGGTGGTGCAACTTCTTTAGGGCAGTGACCACACACCTTACCCAGACTCGATTCTAAACTACACACACATATATATTTTCTTCAAGTTTGTTTTTATAATCATGTTTTCTCAAGATTTGGTATTATGAGTATTATTTACAGTTGCAAGTTAGCAAAGTTTTACATTTCTATACAAGTAATACCTTGATCTTAAAATCAAAATACATTATTGATAGATTTTTTTAATTATTTATATTCTAAAATAATACCAATAAAGAAATGTAAAGCATTGTGAACTTGCAAAAAAGTGATGGAACTGTTGGTGCGTGTGACATTTATACAAGTTTTTGCTAAAATGATATCCATATCATTATCTTGGATAATGTTACCATATAATTTTCCAATTGATTTGTTTATGATTATCCGACATCCTTATCGTTGTTTAGGCTCCATTTGTTTGGGCGTTTCGTTGCTCCGTTTTGAGCAAACGCCGCCGGAAGGAGGAAAAACAAATGAACCTCCGGCGGCGTTTGCTCCGTTTCCACCCGCCCCCCTTGAGAAATGCCCCCAAAAAGCTCCGTTTGGAGCAGCCACCTCCCCCCTCCGGTTCGAACACTCCGTTTCCACCCGCCGGATCGACCCGCCACCGCCGAACCAAATGAAGCCTTAGTCATCTGCAGGTGCTTTTCAAAATTTATTGTTTATGGAGCTTTATAGTTATTTTGCTAGTCTTCATTCTTGAAAAAGACTTTGTTAACTTGCAAAAAAAAGCAATGAAGTATTTCCAATATAGAAAAACATTGCTAACTTGCAAAAAAGTGATGGAATTGTTGGCGTCCCTGACATTTATACAAGTTCTCGCTAAAATGCTATCCAGATCTTTATATAGGATAATATTACCATACAATATGCCAATTGATTTGTTTATGACTATCCCACATTCTTATTGGTGTTCAGTCATCTGCAGTTGCTTTATAGTTATTCTGCTAATCGACATTGTTGAACAAAACAGTGTTGGGCTGTCCTAGAACACAAGGTTGGGAATGTAAGAAAGGCAAGAGAGCTCTTTGATGCTGCTATAGTAGCTGATAAGAGACATGTTGCAGCTTGGCATGGTTGGGCAGTTCTGGAGATAAACCAGGGAAATTTAAACAAAGCAAGAAATTTACTTGATAAAGGACTCAAATATTCTGGGGGGAATGAGTATATTTATCAAACACTCGCTATACTTGAAGCTAAAGAAAATCGATTTGATCGAGCTCGGTATTTGTTCCAGCAAGCAACTCAATGCAATCCTAAAAGCTGTGCTAGTTGGCTCGTAAGTGCCGCATCTTAATTTTTTTCGTTCAGCTTTGTGAATCCCTCTCTAGGCGGTGTTAACTCTATTTTGCAAATCCTTTTCATAACTGCTAGCAATGTTATCTTTACTCTTATCAGTTATCAGTTAAATATATCTATTTATTTTTGTTTTATTTTTCTGAGCCTATATATATGTAAGCCCGGTTTAGGGCAACCGTATAATTGAATCTATTCGTCTCTACTTGGTATCAGAGGCAGGAATCGCCGCCGCTCGCTCACCTCTCCCGCTCGCAGATCGCCTCTCTCGCTCGCTCGCTCGCCTCTCCCGCTCGCTCGCTCGCCTCTCCCGCTCGCTCGCTCGCCTCTCCCGCTCGCTCGCTCGCCTCTCCCGCTCGCTCGCTCGCCTCTCCCGCTCGCTCGCTCGCCTCTCCCGCTCGCTCGCTCGCCTCTCCCGCTCGCTCGCTCGCCTCTCCCGCTTGCTCGCCTCTCCCGCCCGCCTCTCCCTCCGTTCTCCCGCCTCTCCGGCCGCTCTCTCCGCCAGCTTCGCTCGCCCATCCCGTTCGCCATCCCGCTCGCTCCTTCGGCCGTGATCGGGGGGCGGTTTTACTTTCCATGGGGGCTGCCGGAGCCACCTCCCTTTCATCCTCGGGTGTCTTCTTCGGCTTTCAGATCTAGCCCGCACCCGTAGGATGTCCTCCTTTTTCACTTGAGATCTTTGTACTCCTCTATGGACGATCAATCCACTTTGTCTCCTGCTTCTCAATCCGGTGCTCTTCCCGGTCCCTCGGCCACCCGATCGGATCCTTTGCCTAGTCCCTCGGGTGATCCTCCTCGGAGTCATGGCTAGTCTTTGAAGATTACTACTGTTGCCTTGGATGACACAAATTAACTGGAATGGTCTAGGGAGGCTCAACATGCGATTCACAGCCACCAGTTGTATGGCCTTATTGATGGTACTATCGTTGAGCTATCACGTTCTGATCCCTCGTGGCGCAAATGGGATGCAAACAATTCGTTGGTCGTCTCGTGGCTTCTTTATTCGATGTCTCCTCAGGTGTATCAGATTTATATGTTGTTGGACTCCGCATACGATATTTGGATGAGAGCCCGTGATACTTACTCCCAGGCAGGCAGTTCGATGCAGGTATATGAGCTCACTCGCCGTAATCTGGAACTGAGACAGGGGACTATGCCCGTTGCTGCCTATTATTCTGAGTTTGAGCGCCTTTATCAGGAGTTGGATTTCTTTAATACCTTTACTGCATCCTGTACGACTGATGCAGTGGCTCTACAGAAGGATAAAGACCGCTTCCGTGTTCACGTATACCTTATGGGCCTTAGCATGAAGTTTGATGCTGTTCGTCTGCATGTTCTCCATCGTGAGCCTCTTCCCTCCCTTCGGGAGGCATTCAGCATGCTCCTCAGTGATGAGAACCGTCGCCGCACTCTTGGCCCTACTACTGACCACTCTGCGCTCGCTGGGATTTCCCGCGGCCCCCTCCTGTTTGCAGTCACTGCGGGAAAAGAGGCCATATCAAAGACTCCTGTTTTCGCCTGCATCCACACCTTGCCCCAGCTGGTCGAGGTTCTGGTACTCGTGGTCGAGGTGGATATCGTGGAGGTGGTCGTTCTTCTGCTGACCATGTTCAGTCTTCTGCACACTCTACTGAGGTTCTGGAGGACACCTCTGGTGGTTTGTCTGCGGCCGAGTTAGAGGCCTTCCGCCGTATGTTGCGCTCCCACACTGACTCTACGTCTGCTTCTTCTCACGCTGCTGTTGTTTCTTCAGGTCTTTCCAGCGCTCATGCCGTGTCTTCCACACCTTCTGAGTGGATTATCGACTCAGGTGCGACCGACCATATGACTGGCTCTGCCTCAGGTTTTACCTCCTACACTCCCCTTTCTGGTCGTGATAAGGTTATTGCTGCCAATGGCTTTCTCTCTGCCATTGTTGGTAAAGGGACAGTCCCGTGTTCTCCTGACCTATCACTTTCCTCTGTTTTGCATGTCCCTTCTTTTCCCAGAAATTTACTCTCTATTAGTCACTTGACTAACTCTTTACACTGTTCTGTGACATTCTTTCCTGATGTTTGTGTTTTTCAGGATCTGGCTACGAGGCGGACACTTGGCAGTGGTAGGAATGTTGATGGCCTGTACTTGCTGAACTAGTCTTCTCCCAGTGCTCTCTCTTCCACCAGATCTCCGACTCTTGATGATCTTCGACGATGGCATCAGCGCCTTGACCACCCTTCTCTTTTATATCTTACTAAATTGTTTCCTGTCTTTCATCATTTACTTCAGTCTTTTTCTTGTGATGCGTGTGAACAGTCTAAACATGTTCGTCGTCGTTCTACTCATTTGTCTGTTCCTATTCTGTATGCATTTGATGTTATTCACTCTGATGTTTGGGGTTCATCCCGTGTTCTCTCTTTATCTGGCTATAAATGGTTTGTAACGTTTATTGATTGCTACTCCCGTACTACTTGGCTTTATATGCTTAAAAAGAAAAGTGACGTTTTCTTTTGCTTTAAAAAATTTCATAAGATGGTGGTCCAACAATTCGGCGGCAAAATCCGTGTGTTACGTAGTGAGAATGGTGGCGAATATGATGATCGCGGTGCCTTTGGGGCCTATCTTGCGGACCATGACATCCTCCATCAAACTACGTGTGTCCACACCTCCACACAAAATGGGGTGGCTGAACGAAAGAATAGGCAGCTGCTGGAGGTGGCCCAGTGTTTACTTCTTTCTATGCACCTCCCTAAATCCTACTGGGGGGATGCCGTTCTTACAGCCGTGCACCTCATTAACCGTCTTCCGTCCCGTGCCCTCTCGTTTGATACGCCCCTAGTCTCGAAAAAACCCACATTGTCTATACCTCCCATCTTCCCCCTCGTATCTTCGGCTCTGTGTGTTTTGTTCATGTCCATAGCCCGCATCGTGATAAACTCGATGCGCGGTCTCTTCGGTGTGTTTTCGTTGGTTATTCTCCTACCACCAAAGGGTATTGGTGTTATCACCCTCCGACACGTCGGTACTATTGTTCTGTCGATGTCACCTTTCGTGAGGGGGAGTCGTACTTTGGTCCTCGTCAGGGGGAGATGACTAGCACTGGTGACGAGCTGATCGACTCCCTGCTCCCTATTGTTGCCACTTACCCTATTCCTCCACCTGCTCCCGTCTCTATTGTTGCCGCTCATCCTATTCCTCCACCTGCTCCCGTTCCTTCCACCTCCGCTCCTCCGATAATATACACATACTCCTTTCGTCCCACGACTGTTGAGCAAGTGCAGACTGCGGATGTTTTGCCAGTACCGGTGACTGTCTCCAGCCCAGATTCGGATGATGACCTCCATATTCCTCTTGCCCGTCTTATAGGTAAGAAGGGTAGCACTAGTCACCCTATTGCCAACTACGTTCGTTATGATCACCTTTCTCAGGCACATCAAGCCTTTATTTCTTTCCTTTCATCTATTGTTATCCCTAAGACATGACAGGAGGCTGTTCAGATACCTGAATGGAAAACGACAATGGTGGAGGAACTGCGTGCCTTGGACAAGAACAAAACGTGGCAGCTGGTGAGTCTTCCTCCAGGGAAGCGAACGGTCGGATCCCGTTGGGTCTACACTGTCAAACAAAACCAAGATGGTGTAGTGGAGCGGTACAAAGCTCGTTTGGTGGCTCAGGGATATATCAGGAGACCTTTGCTCCTATTGCAAAGATGAACTCTATTCGTGTGCTTTTTTCGGTTGCTGCAAGCCGAAGATGGGATCTACTTCAGCTCGATATCAAGAATGCATTTTCGAATGGCGATCTGGAGGAGGAAGTTTACATGGATATTCCACCGGGCTCTGTTATCAAAGGGTCCAAGGGAAAGGTGTGCCGGGTTCTAAAATCCCTATACGGCTTGAAACAGTCTCCGAGAGCGAGGTTTGGACGCTTTTACAAATTCATGCTTCAACTTGGATACACTCAAAGTCATTCTGACCACACACTCTTTATTAAGAGAAAGGGTGCCCAGGTCTCTATTCTTATTGTGTATGTGGACGACATTATCATTACCGGGGACCACTTGGAGGGGATCATTTACTTGAAGGAGCAACTGAGCAAAGAATTTGAAGTTAAAGACCTGGAAAAGCTGAAATATTTCTTGGGAATTGAAGTGGTGAGGTCTCAACAAGGGATTTTCATCTCCCAAAGAAAGTATACTCTGGAACTTCTTGAAGAGATTGGGATGCTTGGGTGTGCTCCCGTGGACACACCTATTGAGGCTAATCATAAAATTGATGCAGATACTAGTGGAGAAAAGGTGGATGTCTCAAAATACCAACGTTTGGTTGGACGCCTCATATACTTGTCCCATACTCGCCCTGATATTTCGTATGCTGTGGGAGTCCTAAGTAGGTATATGCACTCTCCTTCCATTCGTCATCAGCAGACGGTCTTTAGAGTGCTGCGGTATCTCAAAAAGGCACCAGGTCGTGGGATCCTTTTCAAAAACGGCCTATCATTAGAAGTTGTAGTGTTTACAGATGCTGACTGGGCCGGGAGCCAAGGCGATAGAAAATCAACCACGGGGTACTGCACCTTTGTGGGAGGCAACCTCGTCTCATGGAGGAGCAAAAAGCAGAATGTGGTAGCTCGGTCAAGTGCAGAGGCAGAGTATAGAGCTATGACACAGTGTGTTTGTGAAGGATTGTGGTTGAGGACTCTTCTTCGGGATATTGGTCTTCAGGAGAACAACCCTATCATGATCTACTGTGACAACAAAGCTGCCATCAGTATTGCGCACAATCCAGTGCAACATGATAGAACCAAACATGTGGAGGTTGATAGACACTTCATCAAGGATCACCTAGACAAAGGAAATATTTGCACTCCTTTTGTGAACTCATTCGACCAGCTTGCGGACGTCTTCACCAAGGGTTTTTTCAGCGATAAATTCAAGGACAGGACAAACAAGTTGGGAATGATCAATATATATTCCCAACTTGAGGGGGATAGTTAAATATATCTATTTATTTTTGTTTTATTTTTCTGAGCCTATATATATGTAAGCCCGGTTTAGGGCAACCGTATAATTGAATCTATTCGTCTCTACTTTATCTTCATGATCTCTCTACTTGATTGTGTATATTCATCTAATTAACAAATTTCTACCACTTTTTTGCATGCTAAATTTGTTTTATGCTAGGGGTCTTAAAATATGTAGGATCACTAATTTTTGTGCATTGTTTTCTTTGATGTAGGCGTGGGCACAGGTAGAAATACAAGGAGGGAACAACCAGATGGCTAGAGAGCTTTTTGAGGTAATAACTTTATCTCCTTGTTATGTTTTAAAAACCTTTTTTTGTTCAGATTCAGTGTGTTACTTTCTCTTCTATTTATTTATTTTCTGTTTCTAAACCACAACTTATGTAGAACCTGTCTCATTAGATATTGTAGAAAAATTATGAATAAGCTCAATCTAAAGACCCCTTTCCAAGCCCATTAGGATATTTCTTTCATGTATAGATTAGTCTCACATTTTTGTTTGGTGTTAAAATATCACTTCTCACTCCTATATATATATACATACATATATGCACACATACTTGTATTTTGTGTGATAATATGAAGTAATAAAAATATTTGAGCTTCGTATTCCACTTTTTCTACTTGGTGTCAGAGTCACTCGATTCCTAATGTAGAATTCTAGGTGTTTGAGCTCTTGCTCTCGCCGATTGAACTCTCCCTTCTACTGGAATTTTTTCTGGTACTCGTAGCCTCTGCCTCCGAAGCTCGCCATTTTCCGTGCGCAACCTCGTCCTAAGTATTTAACACCCCTACCTAGTTTAGCAATAATCAAAAGCCAAGAAAATACTCGTGATTAAAAGCAAACTAAACAATGGTATTAAAACTGGTACATGACAGGTATAAATGAAACCAATAACTGAAAACTTACACCGGAAGTAAAGTATGAACTACTGGTAAAAAAGTACCTCAATAACTAATTCACATAACCAACTAGAATTGAATAAAATCACAAATCTGAAACAAAGAAATCTTAAACATTGTCTGATACATTGAAAACTTTAGATAATTCTATTTATTAAGTTCATAATTAAAATTTACTTAGATAATGCAAATATATTGTAACATTCGTAAAATTTTACGCGAAATTCATTTTATTGTAGGGTCGAGTCGCGACGATTTTCGATCGAGGCAGCGCGTCGACCAGGTATAATGTTACTTTTCCTATGGATAACGTCCTTTAGTGGTGAAGAGGGTTAACCATAGTACGTAACGCATTTAATATTAGATGTGACGCGCGCGCCGCAAAATTTGTTTATTTTTCTAAGGAATTGGAATGGGTGTGCCAATAGCGAATTAGGCTTGGTGTTTGAGAATTAAGGGGGGGATGGTTATAAACCGATCCCACGGTTTAATTAAAAACCGCTGCAGCCCGTTAATAAGCCCGCACACCTCTTTTCCCTATCGGAAGAAAAACCGCAAAGCGCCCGTCCGTCTCCCGCTAGCAGCGCGCCCGGCGAACCCGACGCCGTTTCCGCTCGACGACGCCTCCGATGCCCTAGCCGTCGCCCGATTCTACTCCAGAAGCCTTTTCCGACTTCTCCTCCCTCCTCTGAAGGCGCCAACAAGCATTCCTTTTCATTCCTTGGCCGTGGGAGAGGTTGGATCAAACCCTAGCCGGAGGTGTGAGTTTCGTTTTGGTTCCGGTGAGTCGATTCCTCTCTCGCCTCGTTTCCTTTGTGGATATTTTGGTTGTGGAAGTAGAGTAGCTGAGGTTTTTCATTTTCCTTTTGTCCTATTTAGGTTTTGACGTACGTGATCCACCGCGAAGTTGGAGTTGGGCCCTTCGTGAGCCTTGATCACTCCCAAGCAAAGGTAAAATAATAGGTTATCATTATTATTGGTATTCCTAGCCGTTTGGAATTTTTCCACCGGAAAACCCTAAAGGGAAAAATTATGAGTTAGGGTTTGCCCCTTTCTTGCAGGACTTTGGTAGGTTCGAGGCAGTGTTCTGAAGGTTCCCAGTAGTAGGTTTTGCCTTTGAAATAGAAGATGCCGCCGCGCCGAGTGTACGAGCGCCGCACCACCGCGGTAAGGAAATTTAAATTCCTTTTAGTTAGATATATAAAGTATTGTATTTTTATACACATAACTAGATTTATTTCAAGTATCATGACCATGCATAGAAAGGTGTGGTGATAGGAAAACGGTTACAAAAAACCTGTAGGGTGACACGATTTCCCCAAGACCCAAGTAGTCGGATCATGAACAGAAACATAGAGTACGGAAGCGTTAGCCGTGTTCGTAGGTTTGGAAATTGTCCAACCAAGGGCGTGAATGTCCCTTCAAGTCGACCACAAGAAAGTCAAGGGTCGCTTAGTAGTACACCAGAAAAGATATCCCTTGCAGAGTAGCGTCAGACCAAAAAGGTCAGCCAGCACACAGAGTTCTTCCGTGCTAGGTAGAGGCGCACTACCTTTCTCATAAGGCACATGGAACCTTATGAGTAGTACAGACTTGGGAAGTGTCTTCCCTTGAGCCAGCTAGTAGATTCGAGACCGTGTCCGCGTGACACTAGAACAATTGGGTTCGTAAGATGGTCTCGGGTCGTCAGTTTCAGTTGCGCGTTAGGAGCTACTCTGCCTAGAGCCTTCCTAGTAGATGAGCAGGTTAGAAGCCACCTAAAACTCAAGTATAGACCTGACATGAGACAGTACGCTAGTTAGTGAACGCCAGGACTTGAGTTAGTAAAATAACAGTCACGTGCTTAGTACGAGTAGATGTGTGACCGGAGAATAGTGCGAAGGCATGCATAGCACATAGCATAAAAGTTTTAAATGCATAAAATTATTTTTCAAAGACATACATGCATTCATATGTAAAACTGGCTTTTAGTGTCACTAGGAGGGGTTATTTTTCCTTACTCTGACCCTTCGTGGGCACTGTTTTTCAGGTGACCCAGGTGGGAAGCTACGTCTAGGATGAGCATTATAGTGGCGTCAGTTTGTATTATTTATCTTATTCAGTTTATTCTATTTCAACATGTACCTGTAGATGAGAATATTGTAACAGATTAATGTTTTATCTAATTTGTATCAGACTATTTATGGTTAACCAGATTTTCAGTTAATTCAGTTTTACTTCCTGTTTAGTGGCTCTGTGAATCCAGATATCAGGTATGTGGTTACCCTTAGTTTACTTTATTCAAACTTCCGCTGTAAGTCTTAATTTGCTTAGTATAGATTTTATTACCTGCTGCTACTAGTTTTAATACTGTTTCCTAGTCTTCTTTATATCGCTGACCCGGCCGGACGGCTGATTTCTGAAATACTGGGAAGGGGTGTTACATATATAAGGTGATATGTCTAGACAAGAGGAGTCAAATTTCTTACCTCAATGTCGCGACATTCGTAAATGTGGCGTGGTGACATGGTATCTATGGATTATAATTTGAACTCCACAAGTATATCCTCCCTCGCCCCTAGGGTCACATTGCGATCTTAATAATGCTAATTATGCGAAGGGAAAAATGTCATTGAAAAGAAAACATAAGGAGTGGAAATTTATCGTTAATAATCCCGGTTATCTTTCAACGAAGTTGGATTGTAAAACTAGTAGGCCCCCTCCGATCACTTCCTAATAGTGCACCATGAATCTAACTTAATCGGAAGCCAGGAAATATAACTTGCATGCTAAAGAGATAATTTCTTGATCCCTCTTCTTCCTGAAGGAATGATTTGACTGCTATCTGGCCAGATCGACAAGAGGAGATCAAATGATTGACGGTTAGGGGTCTGCATTTGATTTGGAATAGGGGATAGCCCTTTCTACCCTTGGAAGGCTATAGATTGAGGGTGAAAAATCAATTATAACAGTGAACTGAGTTAATTGCAGCTGAGAAAGGAGGAGTTGACAATTTCCTGTTGAGGGAGAAAGTTAGGGAAGGTTGATCTGGGACTGTGGAATCGACAGAGCAACTCCAAAATATGAAGGATATGAAGGATTTGAGTTGTCAAAAGCGTGAATTTTTTTTCCAGGAGGAAGGCTTGCAGGTCTAATGTCTAAAATTAAGAAATAGGGATGGAAAGAAACATAGAACTCAAGAAGAAATCAGTTTTGGCGATTGCCGACAAGGGAGTAGTCGATATCTGTCTGGGAGTGTTCATTCTACTGTCTAGGGCATCAGAGAAGAGATCTTTATGGTGGGTGGTCGATAATGTAGTTGGGAGGGGTAAACAATAGCCAGTTGCTATGGAGGAGGTTGGAATGGAATTGGAGGTGGATGGCAGCATATTGAGAGAGGAGTAGAAGGGGGCCGACTGTTTTATGGGTAGAGGGGAGGAGAAGTGATTGTGGAAGACAAGGGGAGTGGGAGGGAGATGGCTCACAACTAGGGAATAGAGGATTCTCGGGCTTCACACCCGGGGGGGGGGGGGTCGGCTTCGACACCGATTTTACCAAAGAAACGACTTCTGCACTCAATTCTTCAATGACCCAAATATGAGCCCTCTGCCTTTATTTATAAACTACGAGGCCATCATGAATAATCATGATTTTCCGATCATGATGACCCCTTAAAATGCATGAAAATTAAAATCATAAAAAAACTAAAATTCTCACACCGTCGATCCACATAAAATGGGTCGCCTCTTTTGTGATTTTTCTTTTCATGTATTTTAAGGGTCTGATCATCGTGTAAGTCGACGTGTCTCGCGATCCCCATAAATTCTCCCCGTCTTGAAAACATTCTTCTCCGTGAATGAAGATGTGCGTGCTCTTGTTTGAAGGCGAAGTTAATCCTGTAACTCTGATGGTGCCCTGGACTCAGAGGTCGCTGACGCTACTGCTATCAATTGAACTGATGATGGTATTGCTGACGATTGAAGTGATGATGGTACTGCTGAAACTGATGACGACATTGTTGATGGTGCTTCTGCTAACGGAGATGCCGCCAAAGTCGGAGTAATGGGCATCAATATTGATGAAAGTGGTTCTGTTGTCGTCGACGTCAAACACTGTATGGTACTACTGGAAGAAATCGTGCCGATACTTGTTTCTGAGAATGTAGTACTGCTGTGGAGAAGGCCAAATGATCTATCAGTATCGAAGACGGGAGCTGTAGTGTTGTAGGTGAAGCCTATGGCTGTACTGAGGTAGCAAGTGAAAGCTGGGGATGTAGTGAGATAGAAGTAATAAATGGTGCTGTAATGAAGTAGTATGCGAAAACTGAGGCTAGGGAGCTGAAGTGGCGGGAAGCGAATGCCACATGTAGTAATGTAACTCAAAGGATGAAGTCAAATCTTCTATATTGAGTACGACTGAAATTCCCATACGTTGTGAAATATCTAGTCCATAAACATTTCCTCTAATTCTTTTGATAACTTTGTAAGGACCCATTCACTTGATATTTTATTTTCGAGCAGTTTTCTTAGGGAATCTATCAACCCATATACAAGTCAACACTTGTTCTTTTTCTTTGAAGCTTTGTAATCCCATGTGGTTATCAACGTAAGATTTATAAATAGTTTTATTTCAAGTACTCCTACATTGGATAGACTTATGCATTCTATGCAGTGACATTATTTGATGGTCGATGGACATAACAGAGCTCCTATGCTGAGGCTCTACAACCCTTTAGGTTTAATTCCAGAGGGGCACATGGGTGATGTATGATTATTTTCATCACGGGTACGATGATCATTTAAGGAATCATCCGAGGTGTCAATACAAATGACGTTGAAATCTATCCCCAGCCTGTCGGGAACACTCTCTCGACTGACTCATTGACGGTGGACACGTACCTAACGAGTAGTGGCTTATTTTGAGGCTCTTTTGGTGGAGTGTAAAAATACTCGTTAGGTGCGAGACATACATTCAGTAAGGCTATGCGATACTTTGACATTGAGATGCAACTCTATAAAGTGTATAATGACTCCTTAATGTAGAAACTCATCGGGTAGCTTACCGTGAGGTGTATAATGAAATTCGTCGCAAATGCGATGAGTACCGATATAAGTTTCTAAAATATCAGGAGTGACCTTAAATGTTAGCGGGGATATAATTAAGTATGCAACACTAGATTCAAGAATCTCGTAGACAAGGTGACTCAAAGATATGACTAGAAGTGGCGTCAAGAATATTGTGCTCATAAATGGATCACTCCTCGGAATCTCATCCTTATCCCGAAGAGGGGTAGACATTAGACACTCACTCATATCTAACTGTAGTGTTGTAGTCGTGCCGTCCTCTGAAATAATCTCAACAGTTGTGACACTATTTCCTTCATCACACACTATTGAGTCAGAAGTAGCCTCATACTCACCCATCATACTAGTGTCGCTCTCCACCAGTATCATACGATCAGGATCAGTCTCGACTCCAAAATCAAGTGGGCGCTGAGTCTCCTAGGGATAAGAGGAATACAAATCAAGCGTCAAGTCTCTTATGTCAGTGGGAGCACTACTAGACACATCTGAGGCTTATCCTAAATCCTTAAGTTTTTTTTATGGCTTCTCTTTATGACATTCGTCATGTGATTAATGCGAGCACCCAAGCGATCAAATTGATCAAGAACTCATCGTTGAATTTCGGCCTCCGATATATCCATTTTCGGAACACTAGGAAGGTCATTACGCGTGATGTTATATTGATGATTGTGGGCTCTATAGGGTTTTTAACATTCCTTAAGGTAATTACTTCTAGAAGAATCAAAGCATGGAAAAGGGTTAGAATGATTTCTATGAGTGGAGGGTTGGGGACAACCATTATCATCGTAATAATGCAAAAATCTCTCTGAAAGCACTATATGGGATAAAGTATAGACATTGGGTGATATAGCCTTTAGTCCCGTGTATTTTAATATAAGTCCAAACCTAGTTCTAATACCGAACTAACGCAGGACGGTCCTATAAGACAAGGTATAATGTGGATGATCACTACATGCAACAAGATGAATCTGACGATTTTAACTTACACTAATCATTATGTTTTTTAAATTCAAATAAAATGCATCACAATAGTTAAAGCTTCCAAATATGGAGATACGAGAAGTCGTATAATCACAAGAGTGCTAACAAATCAAATGACTATTTAAAATGAGAGAATACTTAGACTCAAATAACTGAAATCAAAGCGTACTAACTAATTTCTCTTCAAGTAGAGATCAAACACAAGGCGTAATGGTAAAGAAATAACACACTTTGAACTCCCATAATGTTGAAAGGGAAGGGATGGAGGTATCTTCAGAGGGTTGTCAGGAAGCCAATGTCGCGAATTGGGGCTGGTTTTGGGTCTCTAGATGATGGACCGACTGCAAGACAACAATCATGGTTGCTGGATTTTGCTGTCAGATACCAGAAAGTAGGATGGGAAGGGCCGAAAACATCACAAAGTTGCTAGACAGTTCCCCAACATTAAAAAATGGGGGAGTTGCAGGTGTTGGCTATTTGTTGAAGAGCCGACATCAGGCTGTAGGGGAGTTGGGGATCTGACAGTTTTTTGGTGGCGTCTGGAGGGGCAGTCCCAGTAGCTGGAGAGAATCCTGAGGGCGTGGGTTGGGGGGGGGGATGAGAAGTGAAGATACGGGAGGCTGTAATTGCCTTCCGGGTTGGGGTTGAGAGGTGGACGAGTTGGTTGTGGGTGGACGTGAGAAGGGGATCCATTTGTGGGGGTTAAAAGTGGCTCCACATATGGCTGCAATGAGGATTGAGGAGGGAGGGGGCCGACTGTAGTGGTAATAATGGGGAGGTGGTTTAGGCTTTATTTTAGAATATGGATTTTAAAATTTATGAAAGTGGAGTACTAGGGCAGTGGAAGGAGTTGAGAGGTGGTTATGTTGTGGTGGAGGTGGTTGCCGACCGGTGTTGGCTGGAGGTTGTCGTCGGTGGTGGCGGTGGTTGCTTGAGATGTTTTCCGGCGATCACCAGTAAACTAAAAATGGAGGAAACCTAATGGAGATGGCGGTAATGAGAGATCAAATAAGTTTCCGGTGATCGCCGAAGGTGAATTTAAGGGGGATATTTTTTCATTTTAGTGGGAGGGTGTTAGGGAAGTGGTTTCACGACAAGAAGGGGGGGGGGGGGGGGGTGCATGGTCGGCAGTGGACTGGGGATGGGAAAACAAGGGCCGATTGTTATGAAGGAGATTAAGATAGAATTGGAGGTGGGTGGCGACAGATTGGGAGAAGAATAGAAGGCGGTTAGTTTGAGGGGCACCTGGACCTCCTGTAGCTATCGTCGATTAAACTATCTTTAATGCCTCAGCACTAGCTTGAGAAATATCAGCTACTGGGAGTTGTGACTGATACCCATTATCGCTCTCAACAGACATTGTGTCTTAATTTACTTCTGGCTCTTCTTCAGTCTCGGATCCTTCTGCTTGAATATACTTGGATGGATCCCTAATAAGTAAGTTTTGATCAACTTTTAATGTCAGATATTCTCAAGTTCGTATTATGTGTAATTACTAAGTACTCACTGCAGTTAAACTCAACGAAAACCTAACTCTAATACCAACTTTTGTGAGACCCTTTCTGTCTCCACAATTAATTCTGCATCTAAGCTCATTTTTAATTCATTCATTGCAGCACATTATAAATGCATATGCAATGAATATAAAATAAAACACAATTAATTTTTTTTTACATTCATAGCTTTATTACTTTAGAAAAAGAGTACAAACACTTGAAAAAATTATGAACCTTTGCATACACTTCTTGTGTATGTAAATACAAGTATAAATACATATATATAGGGAGAGAAGAGAGAGAAGAGTCCCAATCTCATGATGTGAGACTATTATAAAAAGAGGAAGAAGGCCTCTGATGGGCCATTATATGGGCCTTTACATATTATTTTTCTAACACTCCCCCGCAAGCTGGAGCGTACAAGTCGTAGGCACCCAACTTGGATAAGAACTGATAAAATAGAGCACTCGCCAAGGCCATAGTGAGAAGATCGGTAACTTGGTCAGTAGCTGGAACATGTTTCAGTTCCAGCTTCTTCATTTGAGCTTTTTCCCGAATGAAGTGACAGTCAACTTTAATGTGTTTCGTTCTTTTATGGAAGACAAGATTCTTAGCTATGTGAATCACAACTTGACTGTCACAGAGTAAGGTGGCTGGTGAAGAAAGTTTTACTCCCATATCTGTGAGCTCAGATACAACAGCCGCCATCAAACAGTACTCAGCTTCGGTCGAAGATCGGGCAACTGCAACCTGTTTCTTACTGCGACAGGTAACAAGATGACCTCCGAAGTACAAAATCTGCTGCTGGAACACTGATCATCCAAGGAACCAGCGTAATCAACATCTGAATATGCAAACAACGTTGGAGTAGAGGCGGAAGAATTTCTGTATACTAGTCCTTGACCAAGAGTATTTTTCAGGTATCGCAGAATACGTTCGTTGACCTGTAGATGTTACACCCGAGGAGAATGCATAAACTGACTGACAACCATAACAGTAAAGGATATGTCAGGTCTTGTGACTGTTAGATATATCAATTTTCCAACCAGGCGTCAATAATATTCTTGATTTGGAAGAAGATCTTCATTAGAGGCATGAACACACAACTTTTGATTGGCGTCCATATGAGTGTTAACCCGCTTACATCCAGAATATCCAACATCCTGAAGAAGGTCGAGACAGTACTTCCGTTGAGATAGGACAAGGTCATTAAAACGTTTTGGGATCTCAAGGCCAAGGAAGTATCGATGGTTCCCTAGATCTTTTGTTTAAAAAACAGAATTGAGGTGCTGTTTGACCACTCAGATTCCTTTTGAATCATCAACATACATCAAAAGAAGAACCGTTCCTGTTGTGTTATGTTGAGCGAACAGAGAAAAACCCGCCGACCTCTGAGTAAAGCTAACCTCCCGAACAACCCTGCTAAACTTATCGAACCATGCCTGAGGAGATTGTTTAAGACCATAAATCGACTTCTTAAGGAGACAAACTTGGGAGTCCCCTGTGGTCTCAAACCTAGGACGCTGTCGCATGTAGACAGTTTCATGAAGATCGCCATTGAGAAAAACATATCAAGTTGATGTAATATCCATTGACGATGCACAGTTACGGAGAGGACACGAACCCTGTTGAGCTTGGCCATTGGAGAGAATGTTTCCTCATAATCTAGACCTGTTATTGAATAAATCCATGCGCCAACAGATGGGCCTTAAGTCGATCAATCGTCCCATCAAGAGCATGCTTGATGACAAAGACCCATTTACATCCAACAATAGTCTGTCCTGGAGGAAGAGGAACCAGATCCCACGTCTGATTAGCCCAGAGGGCTGTCATTTCTTCATCCATAGCCGCCCGCCAGCTCGGATGTTGAAGAGCCTCCTGCATAGAGTTAGAGACTGAAATAGAGGATAATGAGGTAGCAACGGTTTGAAGCATTGGGTTCAGGCGATGGAAGGATACATAATTTTGCAGAGGATGGGCTGCGGAGGGAGAAGCCGGGTCGACAGGTCGCAGAGTGCTAGAGGTTAAAGCTGACTGCAGCGGGGAGACAGAGCGGAGAGGCCGTCGAGTATACACACGAAGAAGCGGGGGGGGGGGGGGGTTGGGGGGTTTGTGATGACCCGGAAATGGGAAGGGGAGGAGAGGAGATGGTGGAGGAGACAGAGCTGATTGTGGTGGTGGAGACGTAACTGGGATGACAGGTCTTGGTAAGGGTGGTGGTGGTGGAGAGGAAGGTGGAGTGAACAAAAACGGTTGATCTTCCAGAAACGTAACATCAGCCAAAACAGCCACATTGTGAGTTGTGGGAGAGTAACAAACATACCATTTCTGAGTACGGGAATAACCAACAAACCTATGTTTGGCCGCCCGAGGATCGAACTTGTCGTTAGTAGGACCAAGTAATTGAACATATCAGGTATAACTAAATATTCGAGGTGTTAGAGGGAATGAAGGTGTGGAAGAAAAGAGGAGGTTGAATAGGGTGATGTTGTCGAAGAGGGAGGACGACAAACGGTTAATGAGATAGCACGCCATCAAAATCGCAAAGTGCCAGTACGTCTTGAGAATGTGCATTTGAATCATTAGAGTGCGAGCAACATCAAGAAGATGTCTGTTTTTACGCTCAGTCACATCGTTTTGTTGGGGAGTATGTGCACATGACGTTTGATGAATAATCCCGAACTCAGAGTAGAGGTTATCGAACTCATGATTAGTGTATTCTCGAGCATTATCCGTTCGGATTGTTTTGATTTTGTCGGAGAATTGAGTGCGAGTCTCAAGAGGAAAATCACGAAATATATGCGGAAGCTCGGAGCGATCACGAAGTACAACCATGTCATTTGAGAATAATCATCAATAAATTTGAGAAATTAACAATAACCAAATATGCTTGTTATTTTATACGGGTTCCTAATATCAGAATGTACTAACATAAAAGTAGCAGAGCTCCAAGTACAATGAGTAGGATAAGAGAAATGATGTCGTTTCCCCAAAATATAAGAATCACAAGTAAAAGTAGGAAGATGAACATCAGGAAGGGCCTTCTTAAGAACTAGAAGAGGACCATGCCAAAGACGTCGATGCTAGTCAACAAAGGAGACAAAGGAGAGAACGGTGGGGGAGACATCAAGAAGGTAAAGCCCGTTATGCAGTTGTCCTTTACCAATGATACTCTGCGTCTGTCAGTCCTGCATAAGAAACTAAGAAGAGGTGAATGTGCCAAGACTGCGGCTAGGAAAAGAACACAGCGAGCAGTAGACATAACCGCCAGCAAACAGAAGCCAAGAATCAGCGAGCTGGAGACGAAACCACAACGAGCAGATTAGACTTCAACGTGGTTTGAAGTAGGCTAACCGGCAAGGACACAACGAACTGAGCAACAAACAGAGAAGAAACTGCTACGGGCTGAGGAGCAGCGAGCTGAGAAGAGACCGCGACGGACTGAGCAACGAATAGAAAGGAGACCACGACAGGCTGAAGAGCAGCAAGCTAAGAAGAGACCACGAAAAGCTGAGGTGTAACATTCGTACTTTTTGTTTTGTTTTGTCTCGACAATGTAAAAATTGTAGGATCTGATCGCTAGAGAATCTGATTTCAGCAGCGTTTGTCGAGGTACAAATTTTGTACGGTTAAATCCTATACAACATATTAGAGATTTATTTTAGCCGTTGAGTCTGTGTTCAATGCATTTTAACTTACAGAACGAGGGCTGAATATTTTAAATTCCTCTTAGAGTTTAAAAGATAATGGAATTTGTGTATATTAAGTGTAATCCCAAGTGCATCTCAAAAGGGGGTGCCGGTTGAACCCTTAAGCAGTTTCCCGTAACTGTCCGGTTCGCCGCTGTGTTTTAAAACCCGCAAACCTCTCCTCTTCACGATTAACTCCTTTCTCCTAGTCGAGATCGATCCCGAGCGGAAACGAAACCGCCGCTCCTCCTTGCCTTCTAGCGTTGAATCGAAGCTTCTGCCGCCCTCTGCATCCTCGACCGACATCTTCTCCCTCCTCGGTAGTTCTAGTCGAGCGGTCCCGGTAGGATTTCCTCGCCAATCGTCGAAGTTTCCTAGAATTCTGCGCAGGTAAGTTAAAATCGCATTCCGGTTTTGTTTTTCCAGCCATAATAGAGGTTATAAATCACTCTCATCCCTCTGATCATAATAATGTTTCCCTTTTTCTCTCCAGAATCTTCAACCCTAGTCGATCATTATTCTCCTCCAGGAGACTCGGCGAGTCCTTTTAGTAAGGTTCTGTCGCTAAGCGGTTGACTTGTTCGTTGCCGTGATTTCTAACGTCGTTGTGAGCCCTAGCAAAATCCAGTGATTTTTAGTCTGACTTTCCTTTTGGGGTATTTCCGATTTTGGGTATAAGTTGTTCTCCTCCCTTAGTACTCGACAAGGTAATATTCTTTTAGACTGATAATTTTTGTGCTTTTGTTTTTACAAAAATATTTTTTAGCAGTCAAAACCCTTGGAAATTACTAATGGAATTAATTAGGGCTTATGTTTCTCCTAGGACTAGAGTTCAAGTTCGCGTAGGCCATAAAAGTATTCAAGTGTTGCAAGTAATCTAGTAGAAACCATGCCTCCACGTCGCATTTACGAGCGTCGCACTTCTAAGGTAAGAAATTCTTATTCTTTCTAGCTAGACATATCAGACAGCCTATATAATAATGCTTAGTATAATTCAGTAAAATCGATACGAGTGTATGAAAATTTCTAATATCAATAGAGTTTGCTATTGCAATTGTTATGTAACCAGTATAAGCAGTATGCTTTTTAATTTTAATAAGTCCCAAAACAGTTAGACCATACGAACAAGATAGTCTTTCGTTTAGATTGACGAACAGGAAGCCTTGAAGTTAGAAGTGTGGCTCTAGTCATTTTAAACCATTTTGGTGGATCGCCTTAGCCATACGCACAAGTTTACAAGAAAAGTAGCATTTGACAGAGAATGTTGTGTAGGCACGGTGGAGATCCTCTCCCGTGTTTGATAGAGGCACACTATTCTTCTCGTAGGTGGTAGTATACCCTATGAGTCAAAATGTTTGGGAGATGTATCCCGTTTTAGAAATTAGTAGATTCGAGTCTGTGTTCTTGAGACACTAGAACACTTGAGTTCGTCAGTAAGACTCAGATCGTTAGACTAGTATTGCGCGTTAAGAGCTACTTAGCCTGGAACTCTGTTGAGGAACAACCATAAGCGGATTTAGAACTCAAGTTTAGTCCGAACCCTAGAAATTCCTATTTAACCAAATTATTCGGAACTTGAGTAAACTTCACTTATTGTGAGTAATTAGAACAATCATTTATTTTGCCAGTTCCATTTTTAGAAAATCATGCACAATACACTAGCATACTGTTTTTCTATAGCACAAAAGTATTTTCAAAACATACATATTTTTCTTCTAAAACAATTTTAGTGTCACTAGGAGGAATAATTTTTCTTATCTTCCCTTTTGGGCTGACCTATGTTTTGGGCATGTTGTTACAGGGGACCCAGGTGGGAAACTAGTATAGGATGAGCGTGTCATTGCAGTCGCTCCTATAGTTTGTTTTCCCTTCCAGTTATTGTTTTACTTTAGTACCTTACTGTTGTTTTGGATTCTTGTAATATAATGTTTATGAATTTATATATGTATCAGACTTTGTATAATATTACAAATATTCAGTGGTATGGTTCTTTTTCTTTCTGGGTGCTCTGTGAATTCAACTTGATGAGATACACTTTTACCCTTATTTTCATATTCAGCTTCCGCTGTAAGCTTGCACTTTAGCCCTTTTCATTTATACTTGCTATGTACCAGTTTTTGATACCGTTTCTTAGTTGACTTCTTGTCGCTGGACCCGGCCGGACGACTGATTGGTTGTTAAAATAGGTTGGGGTGTTACATGAGGAGCAACGAACTGAGAAACGATTAGAGAAGAGACTGCGACGAGCTGAGGAGCAGCGAGCTGAGAAGAGACCGCGACAAACTGAGCACCTAGAGAGGAGACCACGGAGGGCTGAAGAGCAGCAAGCAGAGAAGAGATCGCGGAAGACTGAGGAGCAACGAGCTGAGAAGAGACCGCGGTGATGAAAGAGACTAGAAACCACAGCAAGCAAGGGAAGACCGCGATGACTAGAGGCAAGAACAGACTTCTGCGGCTAAAGAGACAGACCGCGAAATCAAGAAAGCAACGGACAAGATGAAACCGAACTGAGCATACCGTGGCGGGCACAGAACAGGCCGCACGGTTGGACCCAACAAGGAAGTCTATAAAAACGAGGAGATCCGAACCCAGAAGAGGAGGGAGCAACACAAGGAGAACCTTACGGTCAAAAAAAATCTATCCGCCGAAGCTTGCCGATAGGAAACCACACAAAGGGTTGCGGTTAGAAACTTTCTATCCGCCAATGATTGCAGGTAAAAAACTGCACAGAGGGTTGCGATTAGAAAATCCGAGACCGCACATAAGGATCGATGACTCTGATACCATATAAAAAATGAGCACAAACACTTGAAAAAATTGTGAACCTTTGCATATACTTTTTGTGTATGTAAATACAAGTATGAATACATATATATAGGGAGAGGAGAGAGAAGAGTCCCAATTTCAAGATGTGGGACTATTACAAGAATAGGAAGAAGGCCTATGATGGGCCATTATATGAGCCTTTACATATTCTTTTTCTAACAATTACAAAGGTAGTACATCCACATCCTGACATAAATAACTTAAAACTATTCAATCTACTTGATTACAGAAAGGACACTGTCAATCCTCACATGTCTCCTTATGTATTTTCCTTAGCTTCTTCTTTTCCAATAAATATTTTAAGCCATACATCGGCTAGTTCCTTTTCTTTTTTCGTCACCCTTCTTCAGTCAATTTTACCTTTTTGAGGAATCATCTGTTTCTTAAAAAATGTGAAAACTACAGGATTAGTAATTGTTGTAGTTATGAGTATAATCATATTAGTAGAGTCCTTTAAGAGTATTTTAATTTAGCCCCACATCGTGTATGTGAGTTAGTGAGTCCATGTATTTCCTGTAACATCCGTAATCTGATGCGAAATTTATTTAAATTGTAGGGTCGAGTCGCGATGGATTTTGATCGAGGCAGCGCGTCGTTGAGGTACGATGTCAGTATGATTATAAATTGCGTTCGTTAATTAGTAATTTATATCAGTCTTAAAGACTTGTGACATTTTCTATTTTAAATTTGTGACGTGTAGCACATTTTGGGGTGCCAATAGCAGTTCTCACCCCCCCTCCTCATGCGGTTATTATCAAAACCCCTTACCCGACAGTTGTCAAAACCCGCAAGTTTTATTTCACGGGAGAAACCGCAGCCCGACACCCGACGTCCGTCTTCCGCAAGCGACGAACAGCGGCATCCCGCTGCCTTTCCGCCGCCCGATCCCCCTGCATTTCTAATCGTAAGCTCTTCCTCCTTCCTCTACGGGAGCCGGTGAGTGCTCTCCTTCCTTACTTGGCCGTGGAAGAACCGGTTTCAACCCTAACCGATAGAATCAAGAGTGCCGAAGTTCGTTTTGGTTCCGGTGAGTTTTGTTTCTCTCTAAGTCTCCATTTCTTCGTGGAAATCCTTCTAGTTGGAGGTTTATTCTATACTAATCTCTCATTTTTTTCCTATTTCCCTAGTTAGGGTTTGGAGTTCATTATCCACCGCAAACGTGGAATTGGTTGTGAGCCTTACTCACTCCCACGTAGAGGTACTACACTTTGATGAATCCTCTTTTGTTTACCCTAGCCGTTTGTGATAAATTTCCATCGAAAACCCTAAGGGGAAGAATATGTTTTTTTTAGGTGTTGCTTGGATTGCAGATTTTTGGTGGCCTCGAGGCAAGGCTTCGGAAGTTCGCAGTAGTCAGATTTCCTTCGGAAGAGAAAATGTCGCCGCGCCGAGTGTACGAGCGCCGCACCACTGCGGTAAGGAATCCTAATTCTTTTTAGTTAGATATATCAAGAAATTATTTTATGCACACACGTGTAAATTTCGTACAAGCATCATAGTCAAGCACATAAAAGCGTTGCGGTAGGAAAAGGTCGCGGAGTTAGTTGTAGGGTGAATTCTTTTCCAAGACCCTAATAACCAGATCACATATGCTATCATTAGGTACGAAATCTTACACGTTTACGCAAGTGTGAGAATTTATTTAAGTTAGGGCGTGAAAGTCCCTTCTAGCCGACCACAAGAAGAGCAATGGTCGCTCAGTAGTACACTTAAGAGAAGTCTCAAGTAGGGTAGCATTAGACAAAAATGGGTCAGTAAGCACACAAAAGTCTTCTTGTGCTAGGTAGAAGCGCACTACCTTTTCTTGGGGCATATGAAACCCCATGAGTTGTAGAGTTTCAGGAGTTGACTCTCCTTTGAGACAGTTTGTAGATTCGAGACCGTGTCCACGCGACACCAGAACAATTGAGTTTGTCAGATGGTCTCGGGTTGTCAGATTTCGGTTGCGCGTTAGGAGTTCTCTGTCTGGAGTCTTTAAAGTAGAAGCGCAGGATAGAAGCCACTTAGAACTCAAGCATATACCTGACGTGAGACAACACACTAGATAGTGAACGCCGAGGCTTGGGTAAGTGTATTGAAAGTTCATGAATGTAGAATGAGTAGGTCTGTTTACCAGGAAGCATTGTAAATGCATGCATATCATCTAGCATAAAGGTTTTAAGAACAAATTTTTTTTTCAAGGAGCATACATTCATCATTTAAGAAAAAGTTTTTAGTGTCACTAGGAGGAGTTATTTTTCCTTACTCTGACTCCTCGTGGGTAATATTTTTACAGGTGACTCAGGTGAGAAACTACGGCTAGGTTGAGCGTTATGATGACATCAGTTTGTAGTTGTTTTCCCGTTCAGTTTTTCTTTACCTTCAGCATACACTTGTAGTTATGGTTAATGTACCTTGTTAATGTTTTGTATGTCTTGTATCCGACTTATAACGTTATTTCAGATTTTCAGTCATTTCACTTTTATTCATGTTTTAGTGGCTCTGTGAATCCAGATATCAGGTATGTGGTTACCCTTAGTTTACTTTCTTAGCTATCGTTGTAAGTTTTAAATTCTTAGTAGTTGCTTCTTTTTATCTACTGCATACTAGTTTTAATACTGTTTTCTAGTTCTCTTTATATCGCTGACCCGACCGGATGACTGATTATTGTAAAACTGGGAAGGGGTGTTACAAATTGGTATCAGAGGCAGGTTTAGGATCCCTGGACCCAAGAAAGATTCACAGAGCCATAAGAATGTGTAAGAGTAAACTTTTGTTAGTAGAGTATTTAAGTTACGTTTAAGCCCTAGTGTTCGCAAGAGTACGAAATAAATTGCTAAGCCAGATTTCACAGATGCATGATAAATAATCATATTTCTTTTATATGTTCTATTTGGCATCACGAGTCAGTGAATCAGGTGAATCTTCACGTCAGGACCCTGCTCCTAACGCGACCAGGGGAGACGCTGCCGTGCCACAGGTACCACCAGTTCCAGCTGCTCCAGAGGGCACTGACATAGCGTCTCAGATTGCCAAGGCGCTCACTGTTGCCTTGATGGAGATTCTGAGAGGACTGGCTTTAGGGTTTCCAGTTCCAGTATAAGTACCAGCCCCTGCACCAGCTCCTGCGCCAGCACCCGTGGAGATGACCCTGAAACGCTATTTAAGGAACTTTAGAGAGCTTCAACCTTCGAACTACAATGGGGATGAGACCCCGATGAACACAGACGATTGGATAGCAAACACCAGAGACCTGTTGAACGTAATGGAGTGCCCGGAGAACAAGAAGGTTCCTCTGACAGTTTTCCTCCTCCGAGGTGAGGCAAAGGTCTGGTGGGACAAATACTGGGCAGATGATCCTGCTGGTAAATTATTATGAAAATTTCCTTTTCTTTTAGGAAGTAATACGTTCATTTTAAATAGTATGACCATGATTTTTGCCAGGTCGTACGTCGGACATGTTTACGTGGGGAAAATTTTCAAGAGCCCTTGCAAATTGGTTCGTGCCTCCTTCCGCACGACGAAGACTCCAGGAGAAATATCTTAGACACTACCAGGGGGACAAGACCGTTACTGAGTACGAGCGAGAGCTTATCCATCTGGCTCGATATGCGGGCGTGATGTAGGGAGATCAGGCTAAGAAGTGCAGCCGCTTTGTGGATGACTTGCGTGACTCGTTGAGGCAGCCGTTGATGACCATGGTCAACGCTGACTACAGGAGTTTAGTGGATAAGGCTCGCAGGCTGGAGGCTGAGCAACAGAAGGTTCAGAAACGTAGTAGTTTCCGTACGAAGCGGTCTCAGGATTCTCCTCAGCCGCAGCAGAGCAGGAATGACCGAAGGAAGAACTAGAGCAAGAAGCAGAAGCCTGATGCTAAAAAGAGTGGTCAGTCTGGAGACAGGAGCATGGACTACCCCCTTGCCCCAAGTGTCAGCGTCGCCATCCAGGAGAGTGCTTGGCCAGCGCAGGCGTGTGTTACAAGTGCCGACAACCTGGACACATAGCTCGCTACTGTCAGGAAGTTGGTACGAATCAGGTAATCAAAACCTAGTTTTATTCATTACATTTATGTAATTATTGTAGATGATAAATGTAATTTGTTCCTGCAGTCGAAGTATGAGGTTGGTGGCTCAAACAGAGTAGACAAGGGCAAAACGTTGATGATCACTGATGGGAGACCACAACAGGGTCGAGATTTAGTGCAGCCCAGAGCGTATGAGCTTGGTCAGTAGGAGGCAAAGGATCAAGATGATGTAGTGACTGGTAAGTGTTTAAATTGCTTAACAAGTTTATTTAATTCTCCGTAGTGACACTCTCGTCATCTTTTGTAAATAATTCATGTAGGCATCCTTATGATTCGTAATTTACCCTCCAAGATTCTGTTTGATACGGACGCCTAACACTCGTTCATTGCGAAATCTCTAGTGCGTAAGCTGAATTTAGAAGTCTTTCCAGAGACGGTACCGCTGGAAGTCATGATGCTGAATGGATCTCTTTTGCAGACCAGAGATATGTGCAGAGTACCGATGCAGTTCGGTGATACCGAGATTATCGTGGAAGCTTTGCAACTACCTATTGCAGGATTCGACCTGATCTTTGGAATGGACTGACTTTCGGCAGTCAACGTCAGGATTGACTGTAGGGTGAAGCAGATACAGTTTGAGGGCCCCAAACCAGACTGCGTTTTCTTTTCAGGGCTTGAAGGGAGTAGTGAAGATGATCATCTCCGCAGTCCAAGCCAGAAGGTGCATCAGTAAGGGTTGTGAAACCTTCGTAGTACTGATGAACGCAGAGGCTAAGGCTGACTTTTCAGAGGTACTAGTGGTGCAGGAATTCTCCGATGTTTTCCCGGAAGAGCTCCCTGGTGCCCCTCCAGATAGAGAGATTGAGTTCCCGATAGACTTACAGCCTGGGGCTACACCGGTAGCCAAATCCCCCTACCGGATGGCTCCAAGGGAACTAGCAGAGTTGAAGAGCCAGTTCCAGGAGTTGCTTGACTTGGGCTTTATACGCCCAGTACTTCACCTTGGAGTGCTCCAATACTATTTGTGAAGAAGAAGGATGGTAGTCTGAGACTGTGCATAGACTACCGTGAATTAAACAAACTGACAGTAAAGAACAAATACACGATTCCCAGGATTGATGATTTGTTCGACCAGTTGGTGGGATCGTGCACCTTTTCCATGTTAGATTTGAGGTCGGGCTACCATTAGTTAAAGATTCGGGACGTGGATATATAGAAGATGGCCTTCAATACTAGATATGGACACTTCGAGTTCGTGGTCATGCCGTTCGGGCTGACCAATGCCCCTTCAGTATTTATGGACCTGATGAACATGGTATTTCGGAAGTACTTGGACCGTTTCGTTATCGTCTTTATAGATGATATCATGGTGTTATCTAAAAGTGCAGAAGATCACGCCGCACACCTCAGGATTGTTTTGAGCATCCTCAGGAAGAACCAGCTGTATGCCAAGTTTTCAAAATGTGAGTTCTGGCTTTCAGAGTTGCATTCTTAGGCCACGTCATCAGTCAGAAAGGGGTTAGTGTTGATCTGAAGAAGATAGAGGCCATTAAGAATTAGCAAAGGCCGACGACAGTCTCAGAGGTTCGCAGTTTTTTGGGTCTAGCTGGTTACTACAGGAGATTCATCAAGGATTTTCAAATATAGCCTTACCACTGACTTCCCTCACCAGGAAGGGTAAGAGTTTGGTTTGGACAGTTGAGTGCGAGTTGAGTTTTAAGGACTTGAAAGACAGGTTGATGACTACACCGATCTTGAGTTTACCTTCAGGGCCTGACATGTTTCAAATTTATAGCGATGCGTCAGGTCAGGGTTTGGGTTGTTTTCTCATGCAGCATGGAAAGGTTGTAGCATATGCCTCGAGACAGTTAAAGGTGCATGAGAGGAACTATCCCGTGCATGACTTGTAGCTTGCAGCAGTCATACATGCTCTGAAGATATGAATGCACTATCTCTATGGAGTGCGTTGCGAGATCTTCACTGATCATAAAAGCCTCAAGTATATCTTTGATCAGCGGGAGCTTTATTTGAGGCAGCGCAAATGGTTAAAGTTTCTATCGGACTACGACGTAGACATTCAGTAGCATCCAGGAAAGGCGAACGTTGTAGCTGACGCCCTTAGCCGGAGAGGTTCATGTTCTTCCCTTCTCACTCAACAGAAGGAGTTGGTGCGGGAACTGGAGAGACTGGACATCATCGTTGTGCCACGTGGTAGTTTTGGTTCTGCAAGGTTGTGTTGGATGAAGATTACATGTGACATTAAGGATAAAATCAGGACTGCTCTACCTTTGAATCTAAAGATGACAGAGATTTGAATCTCGGTGCAGAAGGGTCAGAAGGAAAGATTCTCTATTCAGGACGATTTACTATTGCATGATGGCAGGGTATGTATCCTCGATGTAAGTCACCTTCGCGAAGACATTCTATTTGAGATACATAACTCCAGATATTCTATACATCCGGGCAACACGAAGATGTATCCAGATCTCAAGAAGGTAGTCTGGTGGCCAGGCGTGATGTTGCTGATTATGTAGGGAAGTGCGAGACGTGCAAGTTAGTTAAGGCTGAGTGCCAAAGGCCTGTAGGCAAGTTACAACCACTTCCCATTCCCGAGTGGACTTTTGAGGATATATCCATGGACTTCATCCATGGTCTTTTAAGATCGCAGAGTGGGAATGACTCCTTATGGGTTATAGTTGATCGGCTTTCTAAGGTCGCCCATTTCATTCCTCTTAAGAAGACGGATCAAGGTCCGAAACTGGCACAGTTATACATAGACGAGATAGTTCGACTTCATCGTGTTCCCAAGACTATTGTTTCAGATTGAGATGACAGGTTTACCTCCAGGGAGTGGAGATAAGTTCAGGAGCGGTTGGGCACCAAGTTATATTTCAGCACCACTTTCCATCCCCAGACAGATGGACAGACTGAGCGCACAAATTGGACTTTGGAAGATTTTCTACGGATGTGCGTACTGGACTTTGGAGGGAAGTGGGAGAAATATGTCACTCTTGCGGAGTTCTCCTACAATAACAGTTTTCAGACGAGTATTGGGATGACACCGTTCGAGGCCCTCTGGTAGACGTCAGACACTGTTGTGTTGGGCTGAAAGTGAAGAAAGATCTACCATCAGGGAGTCATGAATTGTTAAGACCACTGATAGGATCAAGCTCATTCAAGAGCGTATGAAGACAGCTCAGGATCGCCAGACCAAGTATCATGATCAGAAGCACAGGTCAGTAGAGTTCAGTGTTGGAGACTACGTTTATCTGAAGGTCAGACCAGTCAGAGGAGTCTCTAGAATAAAGCGGATGAAGAAACTGACCCCCAGATTCGTTGGTCCTTTTGAAGTACTGGAAAGAGTTGGTGAGGTTGCATATAGGTTGGCCTTACCTGAGGAAATGAGTGGTGTACATGATGTATTTCACGTCTCCTATCTGATGAGAACAGTCAGAGATTCCAGTCAGATCATCAGTACCGAGGAAGCATCAATCGAGACAGATCTTAGTATTGGGGTTAGACCAGTCAGAATCGTGGATTCAAGGATACAAAAGCTCAGGAATTGAGAGATTCGCATGGTCAAAGTCCTTTGGATGAACCGTGGCCGTCCAGAGTATACTTGGGAACGGGAGGATGAGCTTAAGAGTAATGCAGATTATACTTTCCTCTTTGATTCAGGTATGGTTACAATTTTCGAGTACGAAAATCTTCGTTAGGAGAGGAGATTTGTAACATTCGTAATCTGATGTGAAATTTATTTAAATTGTAGGGTCGAGTCGCGATGGATTTTGATCGAGGCAGCGCGTCGTTGAGGTACGATGTCAGTATGATTATAAGTTGCGTTCGTTAATTAGTAATTTATATCAGTCGTAAATACGTGTGACGTTTTCTATTTTAAATTTGCGACGTGTAGCACATTTTGGGGTGCCAATAACATTTCTCACCCCCTCTCCTCATGCGGTTATTATCAAAACCCCTTACCCGACAGTTTTCAAAACCCGCAAGTTTTATTTCACGGGAGAATCCGCAGCCCGACACCCGATGTCCGTCTTCCGCAAGCGACGAACAACGGCATCCCGCCGCCTTTCCACCGCCTGATCCCCCTCCATTTCTCTTTGTAATTTCTTCCTCCTTCCTCTACGGGCGCCGGTGAGTGCTCTCCTTCCTTACTTGGCCGTGGAAGAACTGGTTTCAACACTAACCGGTGGAATCAAGAGTGCCGAAGTTCGTTTTGGTTCCGGTGAGTTTTGTTTCTCTCTAGTCTCCATTTCTTTGTGGAAATCCTTCTAGTTGGAGGTTTATTCTATACTAATCTCTCATTTTTTTCCTATTGCCCTAGTTAGGGTTTGGAGTTCGTTATCCACTGCGAATGTGGAATTGGTTGTGAGCCTTACTCACTCCCACGTAGAGGTACTACACTTTGATGGATCCTCTTTTGTTTACCCTAGCCGTTTGTGAGAAATTTCCATCGAAAACCCTAAGGGGAAGAATATGTTTTTTTAGGTGTTGTTTGGATTGCAGATTTTTGGTGGCCTCGAGGCAAGGCTTCGGAAGTCCGCAATAGTCAGATTTTTTTCGGAAGAGAAAATGTCGCCGCGCCGAGTGTACGAGCGCCGCACCACTGCGGTAAGGAATCCTAATTCTTTTTAGTTAGATATATCAAGAAATTATTTTATGCACACATGTGTAAATTTCGTACGAGCATCATAATCAAGCACATAAAAGTGTTGCGGTAGGAAAAGGTCGCGGAGTTAGTTGTAGGGTGAATTCTTTTCCAAGATCCTAATAGCCAGATCACATATGCTAGCGTTAGGTACGAAATCTTACACGTTTACGCAAGTGTGAGAATTTAGCTAAGTTAGGGCGTGAAAGTCCCTTCTAGCCGACCACAAGAAAAGCAAGGGTCGCTCAGTAGTACACTTAAAAGAAGTCTCAAGCAGGGTAACGTTAGACCAAAAAGGGTCAGTAAGCACACAAATGTCTTCTTGTGCTAGGTAGAGGCGCACTACCTTTCTCTTGAGGCATATGAAATCCCATGAGTTGTAGAGTTTCGAGAGTTGACTCCCCTTTGAGACAGTTTGTAGATTGGAGACCATGTCCGCGGGACACCAGAACAATTGAGTTCGTCAGATGGTCTCGGGTCGTCAGATTTCAGTTGCGCGTTAGGAGTTACTCTGCCTGGAGTCTTTAAAGTAGAAGTGCATGATAGAAGTCACTTAGAACTCAAGCATAGACTTGACGTGAGACAACACACTAGATAGTGAATGCCTGAGCTTGGGTAAGTGTATTGAAAGTTCATGAATGTAGAATGAGTAGGTCTGTTGACCATGAAGCATTGTAAATGCATGGATATCATCTAGCATAAAGGTTTTAAGAACAAAATTATTTTTCAAGGAGCATACATTCATCATTTAAGAAAAAATTTTTAGTGTCACTAGGAGGAGTTATTTTTCCTTACTTTGACCCCTCGTGAGCAATGTTTTTACAGGTGACTCAGGTGAGAAACTGCGCCTAGAATGAACGTTATGGTGGCGTCAGTTTGTATTTGTTTTCCCATTCAGTTTTTCTTCACCTTCAGCATACACTTGTAGTTATGGTTAATGTACCTTGTTAATGTTTTGTATGTCTTGTATCAGACTTATAACGTTTTTTCAGATTTTCAGTCATTTCACTTCTATTCATGTTTTAGTGGCTCTGTGAATCCAGATATCAGGTATGTGGTTACCCTTAATTTACTTTCTTAGCTTCCGTTATAAGTTTTAAATTCTTAGTAGTTGCTTTTTTTACCTGTTGCATTCTAGTTTTAATACTATTTTCTAGTTCTCTTTATATCGCTGACCCGGCCGGATGACTGATTATTGTAAAACTGGGAAGAGGTGTTACATTTCCTATATTAAGCCCCTATGTGGATGAATGAAACACACCTTCTATTTTCATTTATTCTTTGTCTACATGACATCAGAGGTATTCATTCCAATCTCTTCCGCCGCTTCTCGCACAAGAGGGCTCATTGCGGCTTCCTCCACTGGCCTCGACGATTTCCGCTCGCTGCTCTCGTCCTCGAATTCGCTAGTTGCGGATCCCATTGCCGCAACATTCTACGTATAGGTTGCTTCTTCTGTCACTGATCCTAGGATCAACGACGTTCTCTTGTGGCATCTACGATATCACTGATGACATATCTTCTCATCGTAGATCCCATCAAGCTCGTTCGCTCTCACGCATCTTCATTTCCGCACATCCAAACCTGCTGACGAATACAACGACGCTGGGATCCGGTCATTGCCGATCCATTCACATCCCGTTTCTCCGTCAAAGCCTATTTCTTCATTTCTCCCTTTCGCATCCCATTTATCAATCAAAGCCGATCCAGCAGATGATCCAGTAACGCTTGACGATCAACCATCTCTCGTCGCAGATTTGGTCTACTGGTCCCTACGTCTCCTCCGTTGCTTTAGAGCCCAATGTCGACTGACTGCGTATGCTGGATGCTCTGCACTTCATTCTTTGTTCTCGCCTCCTCTCCAGCTATCTGTCACTACCCCTCATCCAGATTGGTGTGTTCCAGTCGATGTCCTTCATGTTTTTGCTGCTACCAGCTGCTGCCCCCTGTTTCTTCGACCATTTACAGCCGCTGCTACCCCTTCTGGAGTGTTTATTTCTTGCCGATGTTGAAACATTGGGGTGATTTTGGACGTTTTTATCAATTGTATGTGCCTTTAATCGTATTTGTAGAGTTGTTGTTAGTGTGTTTTATGCCTTCATGCATGTGTTTTCCACGTGAGGGGGAGTGTTTGGGACATAGGAGGCTCTGGTGATCTTTCCCAACCTTTTGCCTTCGTTTCACACGGCCTTTAGGCTTATGTCATATGTTGTTATGCACCTCCTCATTTTTCTTTCAATTGATTGTGTTGGGACATAACCGATGTTGGCATTCTCTCAGCGGGTTGTCGCGTGGGACCGTGTCGTGCAGGACTGTGTCGTGGGGGCCTGCACTTTGTGCGGATTATCCTCGACGGATTATCCCCGATTGCACTTGTTTTCCACGTGAGGAGTGTTTGGATCAAAGGCACCTTAGATGATCTTTCCTGATCTTTCGTCTTTGTTCCACACAGCCTCCAAGCTTATGTCTTATCTTGTTTGTGTCTCCTCATATTTCTTTTGGTCGTGTGTTGGGACACGACTGGTGTTGTTTATTCTAGTTTTGATGAGTTGTATTTTGTGGGACAGTGTCGTATGAGACTGTGTCGTGTGAGACCACCCTTTGTGCGAATGATCCCCGACGGATTATCCCCTGTTGCCCGTTTGATGATGTGCTCCATATATTTTGTTTTCTTTCGCATGATGTTTGGGTATGTGATGTTGGTTGATTGGTTTCCAACAAGTCCACATCGTGTGTGGGTCCTGCGTCGTGTGTGTCTCAAGTCGTGTGTGGTTATGTCCCCGACATATTTCCTCAATTTGGAATATCTGATGTTTTGTCCTGCATCGTCTACCTCCATTTCTGTTATTTGATATGTCCAAGATGAAGGTTTCTCCTTCAGCTTGAGGGGGAGTGTTAGAGTTATTAGTTTTATAGTAATATTTAAGCCCTTAGGTATGTTTTAAATTTAGTCTCACATTGCCGTTTCAAGGTTTTGAGTCCATGTATGTCTTTTATGTAACACCCGTAAATGTTAACTCGAAGAAAAAAAATATAATTTAACTTTGCAGGGTTTGATCTTGAGCGGAGTTGATCGATTAATCATCTTGTAGAGGTACGATTCTAGTAGGGCCTAATATTATTACATTTATTGTTGGTTAAATTAGCCGTTGGGTTCGTGTTCGCCGCACGTTTAGTAGAAGCGCGAGGGCGTAACACTTAAAATTTTCTAAGAGTTAGCAAATTGGAAATTTTGTAATAATAAATATCAATAATGTCTTTCCAAGGGAAGTGTCGGTTCACCCTTCCCCCTCTCACCCGACGGTTACTAAAACCGTATCAGCGGCTCATTACTAAAGCCGCCTCTGTGCTTTCCTTAGCCCTATTTTCCGTAATTAGAAAACCCGATCAAGCCCGCTCTTCTGTTTCCGGAAGCCGACGGCGGTACAACCCTCCGCAGGTGCGTCTTTTGTCTCCCGATCGTGCCATTGCAGGAAGCCTCCGCCTCCTACTTCTCTAGCATATGGAGTCTCCTTCCTCTCCAGAAACTACCGCCGGCTCCCGTTTCCCCTTCCCGCTCTGCCAGCCGCAATGGGGAAGCTGTCGGTGCAGAGCGCCGACTGCAGGCCGTCGACTGCTTCTTTTCCTTGCTTTAGACTGCCGACTGGAGTGCCTTTTTTTTGTTTGCAGCCAAGGTGTGTTCCTGTGGATCTTCCTTTTTTGTTTATGCAAATTCTTCCGGTCATTAATGGAAGCTCTCGACGTTTTCAGATTTTTCATCGTCTCTAGTCAAGTGAACCCTTCCAGCAGTCGATCCTTCCCAGCAAAGGACTGATTTTTTAGTACCGAGTTCGTATCTCAGTCCGGTAATTAGGGAATTTGACTCCTCCATTTCAGAAACCCTAACGCTTCGGCATTAGTGAAAGGGGTAAATTCCTCTCATTTATTATGAAGTAGTATGCCCTATAATTAGTAGTGTTGCTTAACCTTATCTGCTCGTTTGGGGTTGTAGGGAGAATCAGAAAGAGAGAATTTAACATTTTCAAGTGTCACAAAAGCAATGCCGCCGCGTCAGGTGTACGAGCGTCGCAATACTTCTGTAAGAAACTCTTATTCCCTTTGGTTAGACATATCAGATAGCGTAACATAGTAGTATTCTTCATTACTCAAAATTGTATATCCAAAATAGTGTTTCATCGCAAACTTGATTCTTATAAAACTAGAAGTAATGTGAAAACATGTTACCGCATGAATATTTAGGGTGCGTGTACATATCAGATTTGTGAATTTGGGTATTAGAGAATAATAAATTAGAGACATTACTCAGTACACGTATGTGAGAACGTAAGTAGGGTAGCACCAGTTGGTATATGTTTAGTAAGTACATATGAAACCTCTTCTTGTGCTAGATAGAGGCGCACTATCTTTCTCGTGAGTGATAGTATACCCTATGAGTCAATTTGTTTGGGAGATGTATCCCGATTAGAAGATTAGAAGATTCGAGTCCGTGTCCGTGTCCGTGAGACGCTAGAACACTTGAGTTCGTTAGTAGGACTCAGATCATTAGAATACTGTTGCGCAATAGAATCACCCTGCCTAGAACTGGTCAAAGGATAATCATAAGTGAACTTATAACTCAAGTTTAGATCGAACCCTAGAAACTTCTAAATAAGCAAATTATTCGAAACTTAAGAAAACTTCACACATTATGAGTAATTAGAACAGTCATTTATTTTGCTAGTTTTATTTTTAGAAAATCATGCACAGTACATTTGCATACAGTTTTTCCTATAACACAAAAGTATTGTAAACATGCAAACTTTTCTTCAAAAATAATTTGTGTCACTAGGAGGAATAATTTTTCTTACTCTCCCATTGGGCTGACCCATGTTTGGGCATGTTTTTACAGGGGTACCATGTGGAAAACTGCGCCTAGGATGAGCATAGTTATGAAGTGACTCCTATAGTTTGTTTCCTTTCAGTTGTTGTTTTACTTCTACTACCATACTGTTTAGTTTTGTATACATGTAATATTAATGTTTAAGAATTTTTTTATATACCAAATTTTGTATAATTTTTCAGATATTCAGTGATTTGATTCTTTTCTATCTAGTGGCTTTGTGATTTCATCTTGTTGAGGTACACTTTTACCCTTTGTTTCATATGCAACTTCCGCTGTAAGCTTACATTTCAGTTCTTTTTCATTTATGCTTGCTATGTATCAGTTTTTAATACCGTTTCTTAGTTGACTTCTTGTCGCTGGACCCGGCCGGACGGCTGATTGGTTGTTAAACTATGTTGGGGTGTTTCATTTTATACCCCCTTTGTGGGATGAATAAAACACTTGTTATTTGCTTTTCTAATTTCCAATACTAATAAATAATATGACTAAGTACATTACCTCTTTAACTGCTGTGCAGTCAAATAAAGAAATTAAATAATAAAATGCATAATTATTTTAAAATGCAGTGATGGAAATGCAATTATAAATAAGATTTAGACATTTTATGTTATTTTGTTTCTTAGGGTTCCTTGAGTTCTTTCTTCTGTCCTTTTCTTTTATTCGCTCAAATTTTCTGTTTGTTTTACCATTTATGCAATTTCATTCATTTTGATTTTATTTCAAATCAATAAGAGTATTATTGTAACAACCATGATAATAATAATAGAATAAAAAAGGGTTTTTTATCAAATAGGATTTCCCCCTCTTCTTAAACCAAGCCAACCCCTCTCATTAAACCCGTCGGCCTAGGCTTGCTCTCGATCCCGCACCAGCCTCGACTTCCTCGCGCCGCAAAAAAGATCCCTTCTCCCGCTGTTGTCCCGATCCCGTGTCTCTTGCTCGCCGTCGATTGCTTCTCCTCCCCCGTCTCAGGCCGTCGACGACTTCCTCTCTAGGTGGCGGCGCCTCCTCCTGCTTTTCCTCTCCCTCAAGCCGACAAGAGTCTTGTTCCCCCCAAGCGCCAACAACAACTCCAATTTCATTTTTCCGGTAGTCCTCAATCTCTCCCTCCCGATTTATTGAGGCTGACATCTTCTTCTCTTCTCCAAGGGCCGACATCCTTTATTTCTTCAAATCTCCTTTGATTGGGCCGGTGTTTGCGAGAGGTACAACTAGGGTTTTCTCCCCTTTCCTCCTTGAGTCCGGATTTGACTTCTTTGGGTAAAGATTTCCTCTTTCCCCTCCTTACTCAGATTTTCTTGAATTTATTTTGGAAACTTTGTGCTCCAATTTGCGTATATGTTGTGATTCATGATTTTATCCCTCTCGTAATCGTCTAACTGCGTTATATTTGTGATTTCAGCACGACTTCTTGACCTAGTTGACGGGATTACGCAAGTCATCTCTGATTTAGGGTTTCTCCTAGCCAAGCGCCGCCAAGTCTCTGTTTCTGCGTAGTAATCTCCTCTCCCCTCACTTTTGAGGTAGGTAATTCCTAAACCCTCTTGTGTTTTAGGCTTCTGTTAAATTTACTGCATGTGTTAGCAGAGTGATATTTTGCAATATTACTTTTGTCGTTCTTGAGCAGGTTGAAAATAGGGTTTCTGATTTTTTTGCTTGCGCCGCTTAGCCGTTGCCGTCAGTTTCAGCCTCACCTTAAGGCAAGTAGAGATTCCTCTCTCTTGCAAGCATTGAACTTAAATTACTTTGTCTGTTTTTATGATTTCACTTATAAATACATATTTTGTCAAATAAATTTAGATCTTGAATGCCTAAATTGACTTGTTAGTAGTTTGAGGTTTCATGCGTTTGAAATAACACGAGTTGTGAATGTGAATGATGGATAATTGGAAGACAAGTTAGTGAATGAAAGTAATTTTAATTGGATTTCCACTTAAATGAATTGCCTCTAATTTGATGGAATTGGAAGACTAGTAGATCTTTTGAGAGCATGAACATTCATTGTTATAATGATAAATATTAAGATTTCTTGATAGCAAATAGATGAATTGTGTTTGATATAAACTGTTTGGATCGTACACATGTTTACTTAGAAGATAATCGTGTTTTGGACTGGATTAATCTAAATGAATACTTGTTATTCTAGAAATCGATGCTTTGTAATCTTACCACTCGCTTGAACCTACAAAATTTAAAACTCGCTATCTAGATTTGTGTGTCATCGGATCTTTTTGCTTCTTAGGTATGTTTGGATGCAAGACATGTATAATTATTGTTGCATAACTTGATTTCTCCATTTTCATGTTTATTAATCATACTCTTGTATATCTGAATTGATAAATTATTACTATGTCTTGATAATCTGGAATCACTAAATCTGGAATCATTTAATTTTTTAATGTCATAAACAAACATTGAAAGGTAGTGTTGAATTGATGTGACGGTTTGACTCGAGTTCTCGCTTGACCTGTAATGAGAATCAATAAATGACTATAACAAACACATATTTTGATAAGACTTGCATATAATCTTATATTAGAATCATGTGCATCAAATTGAAACACTTACATTTTTCACTAATTACAACATATGTCATTATGTGATTGAATCTATGCTATACTCCGGAGTAGTCTAATAATTTTAGTTATTTCTACTTGTCTCACTTGCTTACCTGTCTTGTTAGCTTTGTTTCATGAAAACTGGTACACATGTATTTATGTTTCCCCTGCTCTTATTTTTTATTTTTCTTTATTCACTTGTCTATTTCAATATTCTGAGAATTTTTCCTTCTTGTTTTGAAATTTGTCTTAGCGTTCATGACTGCGCTGCCTGATTCTCGAGGCCGATCTACGTCAAGCTCCTTCTTTTAGAGGTTTATTTTTCTTGCCGTGTCAGGTTTCAATTCATTTACTGTCGGATATTATCTTGATGTAATAATTTTGATCATTCATTTTCTCTGTTATTGTGGATAACTACTAGTCTAATAAATTATGTACTAGAATTTGACATTATTTGCATGTTCATTCATCTGAGACCGTTATTGTATACAATCTGTTTTCAGAAACTAGTATATGAGTTTTTATTAAAATATATGCATTCAATTTTCACTACCGTATTTTAAAGCTTACGCATAAAAACAATCTATTTTACTCAAAAGTAATTATTTTAACATAATTATCAGTATTTCAGTCCCCACCTAATAAACATGGATTTTCTTTCCGGCCATGCTTGTGGCATCACGACCCGCCCGAAGTGCACGCTGATCTTTGCTTTAGACAGGTCGTGACAATTATTATTTTTATCATTTCATCTTTCTTTAATCTCATTCAATTAGGAGTTGTTAAGAGTATCTATAGATTCATCTTATTCTTGGGTCCACCCGTTCTGGAGTTATCTCAAATTTCTATATAAACCAAGGACAATATTCACATGAAATAGGCCTTCTGCCCCTGGTTTGAACATATATATAACATCCCATTTTTATTTACGCGCGGTCTCTCGTGTTGCAGGATCCAATTCAAATGATTAAGACCGACGTCAACACTGATCGAGCTATTTTTACCCCATGCAGTCAATTTCTCATATTGAATCTTATTTTAATTATTTACAAATTGTGGTGTCGACACAATTTCATTTTGCGTGGGCGTAACTCTGCTTATTGGTGTTTAAGAGTAGCGTTAAAATCATATTTAGATGGGAGAACTAATGCCATGGCAAAATTTTCCTTTTCAGCCAAACCCATGTATGGATTTTATTTTTTTAGGGTGTTCTTTTTCCGTGTTTTAGAGCCACGACCCACACGCCTCTATTGGTGCAAATTTTGTCATCTAAGTTCTTTCATGCACAAATCCCTAGGGAGTTTGTCGGAGAGGGCGAAAAATGCAACCGACCAGTTACTAGCCCTGCGGGTGGTTAGGAGGGCAAAGAGGAATAACAAAAAAAAGAAAGGCCGCTGAAAGCGACGAACACCAGATTTGACTCGCCGCGGTGAATGCTTCTCTTGCGACGAGCCTCTTGATTGATCGAAAAAGTGGTTACAAGTGGCTAGTTCAAGCGAGTACAAGAAGAGACTGATGATAACCGAATTTAGTGTCCGCACCTACAACTAGGCAGATTCTGGCCTAAGTTCGCTGCCCCCTTTCGTGCTCCCTTGACCCTCTATTTATACTAGAGGGTAGGCCGCCCGAACGGTTACCGATGCTCACACGACAAGTGCACCGATCGCTAAGTAATATAAAATGAACGGATTTTCTCAAGTATCGATCTCACGTGGAACACATCAAGGTGGAGTTAATTTTTTTGAGAAAGGTCTTGAGGTCGAAGTCCTGTTGTTTGATCAGTTATGAAGGGCTTGATTTGGATTGCAAAAAAGAAAATAAAAAAAACCTAAATTTACCAATGCGGGTCGCCTGCATCGCTTTGTAACAAGGGGATTACGCAAGCCACTATGCACTGCTTCACTTGACGGATGGACGAGCAGAAAAACAAGATGGAAGAGTAGTCAAGCAGGATGGACGAGTAGGTTTGCGTAGTGGTAGAGAAGGCTTGCGCTATGTATGAGTAGCCTTACGAAATGGAATGGGTGAGTGATGGTGGTGGAATGACAGCGCACATCAAGCAACTCAAACACAAACAAATTTCATATAATTAAATATTAATTTCAAAACAATAGTCTGAGCACATACATCATCATGAAATGAAGAAACTAGCTACAATAATCAAAACAAGAGGAGAGAAGCGCCGGATATAACCACATCCAAAGACTCGTTGAGATAAACGGTATGAATCGACGGGTTGTCAATCCACGCCCTAGCTCGGTCCGCAACTACGTCCGGGGTAGAGGAGGGCTGTCATCGCCTCCCAGTTGACTCGTCTTCTTCATCTCACGATCCGACCTTCTCCCATGCGAAGCTCTCCTTGCTTGATGACAAAAGTAGGGCTAGAATCCTCTCGAAGCTCTTGGATGATGAAAAGCGGCCTAGGGCAAAGCTCTCATTGAGGATGGAGGAAGAATAAGCAGGAGCTCCCCCTTAGGGTTTTTGCGGCGGAACTGTGGGAGGAAGATCTTTACAGTAGGGCGAAATCTTGCGCTTAAATAGTGAATGGTCAGAAAAAATAGGCACGCACGGTCAAACACACGACTGTGCGTGCATCGTGCGAAATTTATCGCACAGAAATCGCTCAGCCTGATACAGTAGAAGACTGTGCGATTTTGATAACGCACGGGCGAAACAGCCCGTGCGAGAACAAAACACATAGTTAGTGACAGATCACTGGAAAATCAGGCTAAACTGAACAGATCGTGCGTTTCCTTAGCTCACGGTTGAATCCAATCGTGCGTGAAGAAAACGCACGGATAATAATTGCATAAAATTTTCAGACAAAAAGACAAGCTCGTGCAATTTTGATCATGCACGGTTGAAACCAACCGTGCACGAACAAAATGCACGGGCCAGGGCAGATCACCAAATAAGAGCTCTGTAGGAATCACACAACTGCATCAATCGTGTATGAAGAAAACACATGACCGTGCGATTTCTACAGGAAAGAAATCTGGGATCATTGGGGATCTTCCCACCCACCCAACAAAACACAAGATGGGGCACAAGCCTCCAGCACACACAAACAATAGGAAAACAACATAAAAACGAAATGATGTGCATTATGTGCTTGCCCCCAAGAATATAGTGCACAATTGCACAACACAACGAGCTAAAATGCGCACTTCATGCGAGAAAAATGTGTGAAGACCCTGATTCGCAGGCTTCCCAAATGATTTCGAGGATCGAACATTATTTCAATAAAAAGGTCGCACCATTAAAAACCACAGTACAAAGATTATAAACACCAGAATTTTTATTCAGTAATTTATTTATTTTTACAAGATTTGCTACTGAAAATGCTAGTTCCTAACCGTACTCAATACAAAAATCACAATAAGGATCAGTACAAGAGGCTTTATGCCTTTCCTGGGCTTCTTCAATCCCTATAAAGATCTTCAATCACACCTTCTCCAACTCTTCCGACGGAATCCTCTTTAGTGCACTGGGAGACGCTCCAGTTGCTTAAAAAAATGAGTCTAGAATGGGTTAGTCATAAAAATATTATTATGTGAGAAAAGTATTTCGTGAATAGTTATACATGCAAATAAGGGAAGATAGGAATATGTAAACATTACAATAAACCATCAATTTCATTTACTCTCAATACTGACCCTTAACTTGCCCCTTAATTTTAGTTACATAAAATAGGAAATGCTCCGGTATGCAAAATTGAATTGACCACACTCCCGAAGGGTAAAATTGTAGGCTCACTCCTACTGGTGAATCCATCAGTAGATGTCTCTACATCATATGATTCGAATCTTTCACATTTCCTTATGCAGAGTTTTAAAATAATTCTTATCTTTATCGTAATTTTTGTGAAAACAGGAGATTTTAATAAAAGTATTCCCCTCAGAAATATGTATCGCTTTCATGTTTTTCCCTCGCCCACATTTATTCCATAGCGATATATCATTGAGTTAAGCTCAAATGCACAAACAATGCTTATTTAAAAAGTAAAACAGGAATATGAATTTACGTGAATAAAACTTAATTCAAGAAATAAGAATTTATCAATGCCTTGCCTTTATCAGTACTTTTGTTCGCATTATTGCAACGATTATCTTGCGAAGCCATCCTCTTGTTCTTGGGCCTTGGAAACCACTGAAATTATACACACTTTTTATTTGGGTTGCGTCACTTGATATTCGTAGCGTTAATGTTTTAAATGGCGTTTAAAATCCGTCAAAATTACAAAAGTCAAAATAAACGACAAAAAAAATATTTATACGAGCTAACCAACCAAAACCGTTCTCAACCGATACTGTGAATCTCAACCTTAGCCGCCAAATGACACAATAGCCAAAGAAATAGCTCTTAAATTAGCTCAAAACAATCACAAAATCAGCCACATAAAGGTCTTAAAATCAGTCCACTAAAACAACCATAAGTCAACCCAAAATATATAGTAATAGCCAACTAAAACAACAACTATATTATATAAAACATCACTAAAACAAATTGCAAAATCCATACCAAGGCCGGCTAAAACCCAATTTTAGCAAAGTAACATTTAAGAAGTGTATAGAGCGGAGGAGAAAATCCTTACAGTGAGAGAAAGAAGAGGGATTTCGCTGCACCACCGATCCCTTGAGGACACGCTGAGGTTCAACGGAATCCTTCAAAGAACTCCGAACGAAGCACTGAAGGAGAAGGAAGAAGATGAAGTAGCAAAAGCTCCAAAGACTAGCGGAAACAAGTCCTAAGCCAGGGGCAGGGGGCAGCAACAGGAAAGCAACAACAGGAGAGCAGCAACATGGAAGCAACAGCTCGGGAGCAGCAACAGGGAGCAACAATACCTCGGGAGCAACAAGCCCTAATAGCGGCACAACAAAATTGTCGGCACATAAGAAGCGACCACACAGAAGCACAGAGAAGGAGAGCAGAGAAAGCCAGAAAGAAGAATAAGAAACAGGTAACAGAAGAAGTAAAGCAGCGAAATAGAGAAGACAACAGCAAAGCAGCGACAGAGAGAAGACAACAACAGAGCAGCGACATAGAGAAGACAGCAGCAAAGCAGCGACAGAGAGAAGACAACAACAGAGCAGCGACAAAGAGAAGACACCGGCAGAGCAGCGGCAGAAACGGTAAGTGCGGGAGAAGCAAAGGCTTGGGCTCGGTTTTATAACAGGGGAATAAGCGGCCAGCGACAAGAAGAAGCCAAACACCGTTCCAGGTGCCACCCAAACAAGCCCTAAGGCTCAAATCAGCCAACACCACACCAGCTAGCACACACTCAAATTCAGCCAACACATTAAATCAGCCAGCCCACTAACTCAAGCTCAGCCAACCCACTAACTCAAGCTCAGCCAACCCACAACTAAAGGCAGCCCACTTACACAAGCCCATTTGAATTGGCAACCCACAATAATCATAATTTTTGGCTATTGGCACCCGCAAAAATAAATTAAAGCAATTTTAACAAATAAAATGAAACAGAAAAACGCGAAAATTGTTCGTAAGAATTCGATTTTTCTTTTGTTCATCATCCGGGAAATATTAAATTTAGTTGGCGCATTTTTGGATCGTCACAATTCTTCCCTCCTTAAATGAGTTTTCGTACTCGAAAACAAAGTTTATAAATTGAAAGTTGATGACTTGAAACAAGACCGTTTTAAGAAAAGAACTAACTGTTTATTTATGCAGAAGGAGTTAAATACATCTGCATCCGATATAATTATTTTTTGCGATACGGTTCTAAATTAAATGCTCGCGGCTGGATTAAACGCTCTTCAGGAACTTCTGGAGGAGGAATTGAAGCATGGACAGGAGTTGGCATAGGTGCAGGTGCCAAAGCTAACGATTCAGCCAGCATTTGATATAAGTGTTGCTGCAGAGGAGGTTATCCGCGAGAGTTAATTTCTTTGTTCAGGAGCTTTGGTTACGTTTTCTTTGTATGACCAGGTTGACGTCAATAATATCAAGCCCCGATTAAACATTCTCCTCGATGAAACCAGCCACATTTGATGCACTTCGTCGTAGATGTTTGAGATGCATTATTGGTTGATGGGCCAATCTGGAATGTCTTAACATCTTTACTTTGGGGTTCATCTTGCGTTTGCATTTCATGTATTTTTCTTTTTCCACTATCTCGACACTTCTGCGACTTTTTCTGATCAATCTCTACTAATCGTGCCCCCTTGACCAGCTTCCTATATTCTAAAATATCAAAAAGCACTAGCAAATTACGAATTATCGGCAACGATCTTCTTCAGAGGTTACGAGAGAATCGACATAGTATGCCAAATTGGAGAATTCCGTCTCGTATTGTAGAACTGTCTGTCCCTTGAACGAGTTGCAGGAATTGGTCGTGCAAGACTCTTTTCTCTAATCGCGACACAAACCAATTTGTAAATTCTTGAAGGAAGTTTGGCCACGTTACAATGCCACGTCTGACAAACTTTGTAGCGACAATATTATTCCACAACCGCTTAGTTGCGCCTTCGAGCAAAAATGAGGCTAATCCTACTTTTCGATCTTCTAGACAGTCCATAACTTGAAATATCATTTCTATGCGGATAATCCAGTGTTCAGTCTCCAAGGGAGACAAGACTCCAACAAAGGTTGGTGGTTTTAACTCCATAAATTGTTTTAGGTCATAGTCTAGTTGTCGGTGTTGAGGTACATGTTCTACCGGAGGAAGATCAGGAGGAGGGTTCATTGGATATTGTCTATAAGTAGGTTCATCAAGAGGGAGTGTTGGTCCTAACAAAGCTAATGTAGGAAATACTAACTTAAGAGCTTTCGCAATTGCTAACACAAATTATGAAGGGTACTTTTGACGATGTCCATTATCACTTTTCTCGCATCATGTTCCTTGCTGAAGTTTATGTTCTTCTCGTATCCTTTGACGACGTCAACTGGAGTACACTTGGACGGGTTCCTATACGTTAGTTTGAAATTAATTATGTTATGTTTTTAACTTGTGTTATAACATCGTACTGTCTGTGACACAAATTATTGAAAATCGTTCCTCTGATACCAAGTTGTGAAGGCCCTGATTCTCGGGCTTCCCAAATGATTTCAAGGATCGAACAATATTTCAATAAAAAGGTCGCAACATTAAAAACCATAGTATAAAGATTATAAACACCAGAATTTTTATTCAGTAATTTATTTATTTTTACAAGGTTGGCTACTGAGAATGCATAGTACCTTACCGTACTCAATACAAAAATCACAATAAGGATAAGTACAAGAGGATTTATGTCTTTCTTGGGCTTCTTAAATCCCTATAAAGATCTTTAACTATACCTTCGCCAACTCTTCCGGAGGAATCCTCTTTAGTGCACTGGGAGACGATCCTGTTGCCTAAAAAAATGAGTCCACAATGGATTAGTCATAAAAATATGACTATGTGAGAAAAGTATTTCGTGAATATTTATACATGCAAACAAGAGGAGATAACAATATGCATACATTATAATAAACCATCAATTTCATTAACTCAATACTGATCCTTAACTTGCCCCTTAATTTTAGTTATATAAAATAGAAAATGCTCCGGTATGCAAACTTGAATTGGTCATACCCCCGAAGGGCAAAATTGTAGGCTCACTTCTACTGGTGAATCCATCAGTAGATGCCTTTACATCATAGGATTCGAATCTTTCATATTTCCTTATGCAGAGTTTTAAATTAATTCTTATATTTATCGTAATTTTTGTGAAAACAGGAGTTTTTAATAAAAGTATTTCCCTCAAAAATATGTATCGCTTTCATGTTTTTTCCTCACCCACATTTATTCCATAGCGATATATCATTGAGTTAAACTCATATGCACAGACAATGTTTATTTAAAAAGTAAAACAGGAATATGAAATTACGTGAATAAAACTTAATTCAAGAAATAAGAAACTCACCAATGTCTTGCCTTTATCAGTACTTTTGTTTGCATTATTGCAACGATTATCTTGCAATGCCATCCTCTTGTTCTTGGGCCTTGGAAACCACTGAAATTGTACGCATTTTTTATTTGGGTTGCGTCACTTGATATTCGTAGCGTTAATGTTTTAAAAGATGTTTAAAATTCGTCAAAATTACGAAAGCTAAAATAAACGACAAAAAAAATATTTATACGAGCTATCCAAGCAAAACAGTTCTCAACCGAGACTGTGAATCTCAACCTTAGCCGCCAAATGACAAAAAAATAGCCAATGAAATTGCTCTGAAAATAGCTCAAAACAACCACAAAATCCGGCACATAATGGTCTTAAAATCAGTCCACTAAAAGAACCATAAGTCAGCCCAAAATATGTAGTAATAACCAACTAAAACAACAACTATATTATAGTAAAACATCCCTAAAACAAATTGCAAAATCCATACCAAGGACGGCTAAAACCCAATTTCAGCAAAGTAAAAATTAAGAAGTGTACAGAGCAGAGGAGAAAATTCTTACATTGGGAGAAAGAAAAGGGATTTTGCTGCACCACCGATCCCTCGAGGACACGTCGAGGTTCAGGGGAATCCTTCAAAGAACTCCGGAGGAAGCACTGGAGGAGAAAGAAGAAGATGAAGTAGCAGCAGCTCCAAAGACAAGCACCAGCAAGCCCTAAACCAGGGACAGGGGGAAGCAGCAGGAAAGCAGCAACAGGAGAGCAACAACAGCTCGGGAGTAGCAACAGGGAGCAACAATAGCTCGGGTGTTGCAAGCCCTAATAGCGGCACAACAAAATCGTCGGCACAGAAGCAGCGACGACAAAGAAGCACAAAGAAGGAGAGTAAAGAAAGCCAGGAAGAAGAAGAAGAAGCAGGTAACATAAGAAGTAAAACAGCGAAGGAGAGAAGACAGCAACAAAACAGCGAAGGAGAGAAGACAACAACAGAACAGCGGCAAAGAGAAGACAGTAGCAGAGCAGCGACAAAGAGAAGACAGCAGCAGAGCAACGAAAAAAACGGGAAGTGCGGGAGAAGCAAAGGCTCGGGTTCAATTTTATAACAGGGGAATAAGCGGCCAGCGGCAAGAAGAAGCCAAGCACCGTTCCAGGTTCTACCCAAACAAGCCCTAAGGTTCAAATCAGCCAACACCACACCAGCCAGCACACAAACTCAAATTCAACCAGCACATTAAATCAGCCAGCCCACTAACTCAAGCTCAGCCGGCCCACCACTAAAGGCAGCCCACTTACACAAGCCCATTTGAAATGGCAGCCCACAATAATCATATTTTTTGGCTATTGACACCCACAAAAATAAATTAAAGCAAATTTAACAAATAAAATGAAACGGAAAAATGCGAAAAATGTTCGTAAAAATTTCGATTTGCCTTTTGTTTATCATCGAGGAAAATATTAAATTTAGTTGGCGCATTTTTGGATTGTCACAAAGTGAACAAACGAAATATATGTATTAAGGCTCTAAAAGTGAAATGCAAAAGCGTGAAATCGAGCCCAGATTAGTCCAAAAACCCCTATTAAATTCGGACTCAGTAGGTACATGAAGAGTCGGGTGGCAGAGAGTTGAGAGAAGAGATCGCATATGCGGCTGCTGGATTGGAGAGTCCGCCGAGGCTCCTGGGGAGAATCCGCCACAACCTTGTCGTCTTCCCGCAAACGAGCTCTCCTGGGAAGAGAGCGCTCTGCCGGTCACCCGCGACTGTGCCTGCGATCTCCTGAGGAGTGTTCGCAGATGCTTGGAGTGTCCGCCCACCTGTTGTATCCGGCTCTGTCTGATGCTGCCCCCCTACTGCGGGATTTGAGTTAACATAATCCCCACACTTTTTTGAGCCCGTGAGGACTCCAAAAAAGTACACCGATAACTACAAATCTCGCACCTCGTGATTCATGCCGCTTCAAAGTTTATAAATAGCGCCGGCGGGTCAACCTCTTTTGCTCTTCCTTCCTTGCCTTCTTCTCTACGACCTCGAGGAAAGTTAAATGACGAGCTTGAACCAAGCCGTTCTCACAAGGCTGAGGGTGCCAAAGCCGACGATCTCCCCAGCGAACCGTCGAGGGCCAGATTGCCGCAAGCACTCGTCGGGGGTCTTTCTGACGTTGTGTGCCCAAGAGTAAGGTTGCCCAAAACGGCGTCCATGGGCCCACCCGATTCTGGTGGGGACGAATGTCTAGAGCGCCACCTCAGGCTGCTGGGAGGCCGGTCAAGGACTCCAGGTTGAGATGAATTCACTGAGGGGGCCTGCTGTTCGCAACGCGGCTGGGGAGGAGCCCGCGCAGTTGTTGTTGGATTCATTTGTCGTCATAGATTTCTATGTAACTTACCTGCGGACACTGAGGATTCGTTTCTCCCTGGAGGTGTTTCGCTCCCTGTTTCAGACGCGGGCTGACAAGCGCGGGTTGCCGAGTTTTGGGTTGGATAAAATGTGCGTTCTGAATCCACCGAGCGGAGCTGTGAATTGGCGGACTCATTTTGCCTTCTTTAAGGGAGATTTCGGCGACCTCCATACCATTCCTGACCCTCGGGATGAAGAGATTTTCCTGTCACTCGAATTATCCGCGATAGGCGTGCAGATTGTTCGCTTTCTGGTGGGCGAGTATTTGGCTACTCGCTACTATATGCGCCAGGTGGAAAAAATGACGCGGGCCCCTATCGATAAGTGTAAGTAATACATCACTCAAACCAAATGTCCGCACGTACCCAACCTGACCCTTTCTTCCTGCAAGTGTCCTAATGGTGCTTGGCTCCATGGCGTACACTCCGACCAGGGAAGTGCTGAATGCGGCGGAGAAGCGGCGCTACAAGAGTAAGCCAAAGATTGACGCCGAGGAGCCCGCTCAAGCGGTCTCAGAGTTCTTCAACGAAGCGGGTAACCCATTTATCTGCCAGGGACCCAGATTCGTGAGGCTTAGCACTAAGATCCCCTCCTGGAGGGAGCCCGCGTGGGTTCTCCCTCAGGTCATGGCGCTTGCAGTGACGAACTTCAGCACGAAAGACCGCCGAGAAGTCGAGGCGGTCTCCCCCGAAGAGCTCACGACAAAGGCGACAACATCGACACTTCACGCGCTTTCTTTCAACAACGCAGCTTGGAGCCTCCTTGATGATGCGCTGTCAGTGAATGCCCGCCTGCGCTAAAGGCTAAAGGTAAGCTGCATTTATTAAAAATTTTATCTGCTTACCGCACTGAATTTTGCACCACGACATATTGTGAATTCAGGTGAAGAGGGCGGCAGAAATCTCGCAGTTTCGCCGAGAGATGGCTCATTCGGGCAAACGATCTGTGAAGGACCTATGCCTCCTGAAGGAACAAGGTGCCTTGAAGCCGGAGTTCACTGACATGGATTACGCAACCCTGTTCGCGGGACATGAGGAGGCTGAATTTTCCAGCTCGGATGCTGACTCCGCCGAAGAGTGACCGCTTGCCATAATATTGTATTACAATCTCCCCTACTTCCCTGTAATGCGTCAGGACATTAATGAAAAACTGTTTGATCGTTACCTGTCACACGAACTATGCCTGTATTTATTGAATCATACTGTCTGTTACTCGACAAAATTTCCACCCGCGCGCATGTTTCCGTCATTAGATATGATATTCGCCTGCCCGTGTGATTACCCATTATACGAACACCTGGACATGCTGTGAACGGGGAGTGTGCGAACATCGGAGTAAAAACTTGCTAAGAAATCCCAAATGGCCATACTAACATAACATTGTCTGAATGCTCATGCTGTTGTCCGCCAATTAACCTAAGGAGAAATCCCATCGGATGCTTTGCCCTTAGCGAAAACCCAAGTGCGTGAATGATCATGCGGTCACCCATTAACCATGAACTTTGATGGATATCCTTCCTGGGTGAAGACTAATTCCGAATATACAAGAAAAAATGTGAATGATCAGTGGGGGAAAAAGAGGCAGAGTGTGCGATTACTCAAGTGGGCGCTCACCGAAAGACCGAGACAGAGCGTACGATTACTCAAGCAGGCACTCGTCGAGAAGACCGAGGCAGAGTGTGCGATTATTCAAGCGGGCACTCGCCGCGAAGACCGAGGCATAGTGTGCGATTACTCAAGCGGGCACTCGCTGAGAAGACCGAGGCAGAGTGTGCGATTACTCAAGCGGTCACTCGCCGAGAAGCTTCCTCCAAGGGAATTTTGGACGTCAAGCATTCATTATCTAGGGGACCGTCGCCAGAGGATAAAGCTCCCAGTCGGGCATATGGATTCCGCAGGGTTCTCGTCTGCAAACAACACTGAAAAGCACTGAAGGGGGATAAAACACCTGTTGCTCGGAGCTTGTACTCAAAAAGGTAACTATAACAGTATCAACGCCTCAGTCGATGCGCGACTGGCTATCACGTTTGGACCTGCCACATATTCCCATCGGGTGTGTCTCCAGACTCTCCACGAGAGGCAATCGTAATGGTCTTAGGGTGGAGGAAGTAGCTCATACTGGCAGTAGGGTCGAGAGCTTGATGATCTCCGCTCGAGACATCCGGATATGTGCGAGGGGTCTAAGCAAGCTTCGGGACTCACCCGAGGAACAAAAAGGAGCGCCAATTTCGCATTTAAATTATCTAGCAAGATAACCAAGTATTTAGAAAAACACCACCCCAAGCAACGAGCAACTTTTCAAAAAAAAGGAGAACATCCAAACATGAAAGAAAGAAAGTGTTTTTCACACATAGACTCGCGAGAGTTTCTTGCCGACTACCGAGCACCAGAAGGAATACTTGGTCTTGACGCCACTCCCCACCATGGGAGGGATATATTCTTCCCAATGTTTTAGATGTCGGATATCGGGGACACGTCAGTTTAGGTTTTTCATGTCGGTTTTAATATGTCGGGGGATATATCGGGGATATTTCATATATCAGGTTTTATATTTAATTATGTGTAATTATTTATAAATTTAATCATTTTTTAATATATATATATATTAATATATTAATAATTTGATATTTATTGAACTTCTCTATTTATCAAAATAATATAAACATTTTGGATTACACATGTAATAACGGTATAACGCGTGAAATAATACAAGAGAAAACAGAATGCTGCAAAGTTGTCGATGACAATGGAAGATAGGGAACCTTTAGTCAATAATTTAAAAACTATGCATAATTGATGTCGATGACGGATTTGAGCATGAAGAAAACTAGAGAATGGGGAAAAAAACCTGAACAATGAAACAATTTTTGTATACTGTCTATTAGACCATAGACAGTTGTTTAAATAAATTAAAAAACCTGTCGCTGAAATGTCGGGATATATCGGCGAATATATCGGTCATTAGTAAACATATCAAAGGATATATTGCAAAAGGATATTTTGCAAAAAATATCGGAAACGTGTCGTTTTTTCTATGAAATTTTTATGTCGTCCGACATTTCGGCCATGTCGGAGGATATCCACAACAGTGATTCTTCCACTAAATTTACGGACCGGATGTAATATTCCCGCGCGGTCTGCGGATCGCTCCGTACCCTGAATTGTCTCCCTCCGAGCGGAAATTTCAGCACTTGGTGGTAAGTGGATGCGATTGCTTGGAAATCATCTAGCAGAGGCCTCCCAAAGATTGTATTATAGCTGCTTGGCGCATCTATCACAAGAAAGGACTCCTGCCGCTCCACCCCGCACAAGACAACACTGAGTTCCAAAGCTCCTTCGACCTCCTTTATTTCTCCTGCGAAGCCGTAGAGCGGACCATCACAGGATTTCATGGGCCTATTCGTCTCCATTGCTTCATAAGCTAGTTTAAATAGGACGTTCACAGAGATTCCCGTATCGATAAGAATACGCGCCACGATATAGTCTACAAGGATGACTTTTATCACAACAGCATCGTGGAAAGGGTTGGTAGTATGGGAGAGATCTTCTTCGTTGAAGGTGACCATCCCCTGGAGGGGCGATGCAAGTGACGTTGAGGCTACTTCCCAATCTTGCAGTCGCTTCATACTTCCATTGTGGGAGGATTCCAACCCGCCCCCACCGTGAATATAATGAATGTACCCCAACGGGCCGTCTCCTTCTACCTCTACGCACTCTTCTCCCTTGCTCAATGACGTTGCACCTTGGGGCACTCGGTCCCTCCCCAATATTTTTTTTTCTTTTCGGGACGAGGCCTCTCTACGCACTCTGTCTTACTTTTTGCAAGCAGATACTCTAACTTTCCTTCCCCTCAGCAATCTCTCTACCACATTGTCGAGGACTCGACAATTCTCAGTATCATGTCACACTTCTCGGTGAAACTTGCAATAAAGGTTTGGATTTCTACTCTCGGATCCTCCTTTCACGGGTCTCGGGGGACTGAAATCTGGCTGCTGTTGGAAGATTTCCAGTACTTCTTCCATTGACACACCTATGTCAGTGTGACCTTGCGTCTTAGTTTCCCATTGCTCCTAGGGTGCTCCTATCAGCAATGGAAGATGACCATTACTTCCTTGCTGCGGCTGGGGGCGCCCCGACCTCATCTGTTGGAAGGCATGAGGCCCTCGGCGACGAAAGTTATGTCCCCGCGGGTTAGGGGAGATACTCCAGGCGGATGAAGTTACTTTTTTGAGGGAGAACTGGGGGGGGGGGGGTTAGAAGAGCCCTGCATACGCTTGCCTCCCAGGTCGGAGAGGCTTGCGATGAGCTCTTCGTTATTGAATTTTCCTTCGATAAACTGATTCACACTTTTGATGAGCTCTGCATAGGTTTTTTGTTTCTTCTCGCTGATTAGGAATTTAAATAGCCCTGTCCTGAGGCCGTTGGTGAAGGCCACCCGGTAGACCTTGGGGTCTACGTTAGGAACTTCTATGATTAGACTCTGGAAGAGATCAACATACTGTCCAAAGTCTCCCTGACCCTTGTCAAATCTGGAATAAGGCATCAACATCCGCCGTCGCTTGGACGTGGCAAACCTTTGCAGAAACTCCTTCCTTAATTCCCGGAAGGATCCGATTGAACCAGCCGGGAGGTTGAAAAACCATTCCCTCGCTTTGCCATCAAGGGTGGTAGAGTGAAGCTTGCAACACAACCCCTCAGAGAGAGGCTGAAGAGAGATAGTGGCGTCAAACGCCTGTAGGTGATAGGTTGGATCCTCCTTAACCGAGAATCGCGGGAGCCGTGTTGGTGCAAATTTTTTCAACTAAGTTCTTCCACGCACAAAACCCTGGGGAGTTTGCTGAAGGGGGCGAAAATTGCAACCGACCGGTTACTAGCCCTGCGAGCGGTTAGGAAGACAAAGAGGAATCAAAAAAAGGAAGCGTCGCTGAAAGCAGTGAAAATCAGATTTGACCCGCCGCAGAGAATGCCTCTCTTGAGACGGATCTCTTGATTGATCGAAAAGAGGTTACAAGTGGCGAGTTCAAGCAAGTACAAGAAGAGACTGATGAGAGCCGAACTTAGTGTCTGCACCTACGATTGGGCAGGTTCTAGCCTAAGTTCGCTGTCCTCTTTCGTACGCCCCTAACCCTTTATTTATATTGGAGGGTAGGCCGCCCGAATGGTTACCGAAACGCCAGACATTTAATGTCCTACTTAGTGCAGCATTAAATGCGTAGCCGGCCGAGGTACATGAAGAGTCGTGCGGCGAAGAGTTGAGAGAAGTGACCACATATGCGGCTGCTGGATTGGAGAGTTCGCCGAGGCTCTTGGGGAGAATCCACTACAACCTTGCCGACTTCCTGCGAGCAAGCTCTCCTGGGAAGAGAGCGCCTTGCCGGTCACCCACGACCTCCCGAGGAGTGTTCGCAGATGCTTGGAGTGTCTGCCTGCCTGTTGTATCCGGTTCTGTCTGATGCTGTCCCCGCACCATGGGATTTGGGTTAACAACCTCTTTTTCACCCAATCAAACCGCGAGTCACGACAAATCAAAAGCAATCCGCGATTTTATTTCTCCCCCCCATGACAGAAGCAAACCGTCACTCGTTTAATCCCTCACGACCCTGACGAGAGAAAATTTAGGGATTTCTTGCTTCTTCTGTTCCAACGGCCGATGATGCACCCTCACTCACTCTCGTCGACGGCAACAAGCGCGCAAATCCTCTCCAAAAACCCTTGTTGACGCCTCCTCTCTACTCGAGGAAATTGGTCGACACCCCTTCCGCGGTTTTGAATCTCAGGAAACTCTCGCAGACAGAGTTCGTCTTGCTCCCTTGCCGGTAAACGACAGTGCCATCTCCCCCTTGGATTTTTATGCTTCTTTCTTCCCTTTTTTCAATTTCAGAGGTCAGGACTTATGATTTTACTCCTTCCTCGAATTTTGATTCTGGAATCCAAGTTTCTTTCTTTCCCTTGCATGACAGCCCGTTGAGGCTGATTTCGTCCGCCATTTCTGCTCAAGTATCTTGCATCTCCTTTTAAATATCTTTTTAGAAGAAATTTATTTGATTTCCAGCTCAATTTAAGTGGAAGAGATAATCTAGATGTTTAGTTTACTAGCTAATAACTTATTTCTAGTTCTCCATTTTAATTTCAGATTTATGGGTTTATTCTTGGGAGTTGTTCAGATAACCTTCATGTGTTTTCTTTCACTGATTGGAAAGTGGTGTTGTTTAAATGACATTTTAGATTAGAGAACTTCACATAATTTCCGATTCAACCTTCTGAATCATGCCGCCTCGCCGCGTCTTCGAGTTCAAAAATCATCAAGGCAAGAAACTCTATTCCTAATGGCTACACATATCACATAGTATACGACATAAATTGTTCTTGTATAATTAAAAGGATGCATGTAATAGTGAGAAATCGTATGTCTCAAGATGCAATTGTAGTTGGTGATAAAAAAATATAGACCCATCAAGCGTCCAATTAATACAAGTCAATCCACTTTCCCTCCCACCTTTCTAACGTGTGTTAGACAAGACAATCTCCACCAAGACTCGGCTCAATGAGCTTACAACACAGATCTCTCAGGATCTCTCAGACTCTTCCAAGTCCTACCTCAGGCCCAAGGCCCTACACTCAGAGATAAAATCTGTTACAGCTCTGTGATCCTTCTAATCACCTACCTCAGACTTAATCCAAATTCCTACACTGAGGATAGGAGGATAGCCCTACACTCAGATCCACCACAGGATCCTACCTCAGAGAATAAATCCCCTACCTCAGGCACACAGTCCCTACCTCAGAGAATAAATCCCTTACCTCAGGCACACAGGCCCTATCTCAGATCCACAGAAGGATCCTACAACTTAGCCTTTATATTTCAGGCTTGCAACTCAGATCTAGAAAGATCTTACAGAAAGAGTGAGTTTGATGTTGATGACTTGCTTCAGATAAAGTGTTCTCTGAGCCTTCTCTATAGACTGAGTGAGCTCAGTCCAACTTCTTCACATCACCAAGGAAGTAGATCTTAAGGTTGGTCAGCTTGTGCTGCGAAGAATCTCAGAAACTGGAGATTCTGAACTAGCTGATGAAGACAAAATAATATTGTTGTGCTTTATTTCTTCAATCAGCCAACCTTGTCTGAAGCTTTCAGACTTGTTATTGAATGCAGCGTTGAGTGACCTGTCATCACTCTGCGCTTCTATACTTAGACAATTTCTGTTGAGTAGCCGTTAAGTGAACTGTCTTCACTCAGTGCTTCTGTCCTTAGACAGATTTCTTGTTGAGTAGGCGTTAACTTAACTGCCTTCACTCAACGCTTCTGTCCTTAGACAGATTTCTTGACAGCAACACTGCGGCTTTGACTGCATGTAGTTCTGTCAACTCTTTTAAGCTTCTTGGCGTTCTGTGAACTGCCTTCACTCAACGCTTCAGGACTTAGCCAGATTTCTTGTCTGCACCTCTGAGGCTTTGACTGCTTCAGCTTCTGTCAACGCTTTTAGCCTCTTGGCGTTGAATGAACTGTCTTACTCGACGCATCTGCACTTAGCCAGATTTATGCTTTGCCAGCATCCTGTATTGAGTCCAACTAGTATTGTGACTCTAACTACCTATCAAATTAGTGCAACAGAGAACAATCTGCATGCATTGAACTTAGAGCATGCACCAAATACATTCATGTGTATGTCATTGACTTGTGCGCCTTCTTCAAATCCAGGACATTGCGATCAATGGACCCAATACTTTAACTTCCCACTTTTTATTCCACTGTAAGTATTGTTTAATTATGCTTCCATTTAATCATGCTTTGTACCAATTTTATTACTTTTAGTTTACTTCTTATCACAGGTTTTGGACGGATTGTTGATTGTTGTTAAACTAGGTAGGGGTGTTACAATAGACATCTACTCTAGGACGATCTTCACACGCAATAGACTTGAAGATTCTTATTTCGTAGGCAATTCACATCCCCCTACGTTGGTTAACCCTTAGAACATCCTATGCATCAATGCATTCTATGTATTCTTATTCGTCTTATATCTTTGCTTTTGTTTTAAATTTTATATCATATAAATGATTATAGATTAAACCAGTCGATGCCGGTCCCAAGTCCGGATGAAAATGGTGAGGGTTGTGTTAGGTAGACGACCAGCGTAAAATTTAGTCACCCTTATGAATATGGATCATTTGAGAAATTCTGCAAAAGATAGGTTGTTCCCCTTAAGAAACGCGTTGCATGGTCCGAATGTGGCGTCTTGTCAAGGACCGCTGGATCTTCAGGACTTGAGTGTAATGTTAAATTTGCAATAGTCCTCGTCATATGATCCGAATGCGGCGGCTTGGCAAGAATCGCTGCACCTCCAAGAGGACTTGAGTGTAGTGTTAAATAGACAAAAGTCCTCACATATTAAATGTCCTAGGGAAGTATGTCGTAGTTTGAAAGTTAGAATATATGTACGCTAATGGGGAAAATGATGGAAGTAGTGGATACAATGATTAGGAGAAGGATAAATATTTTATGCCTGCAAGAGACTAGATGAGTGAGTGAGAAAGCTAAATTTTTATATAATTCAGGTTTTAAATTATGATACACAGGAAAAAATAATACAAGTAATGAAGTGGATATTGTTGTGGATACTACTTGGAAGGATGAAGTTGTTGGGATAAATAGAAAAGGTGATAGAATCTTAACCCTTAAATTGGTCATTTGAAAGGAAACTATTAATGTGATCAGTGTTAATGCGGCACAAGTAGGATTAAGTGAAGCTTTTAAAGTGCAATTTTGGGAAGACTTAGATAATTTAGTAAGAGAAATCTCAGAAAGAGAAGATTTTCCTAGGAGGACACTTAAATGGACATATATGGAAGAAAAATTTAGATTGCATAGCCGTTCATGGAGAATATGGATATGGAGAAAGAAATGAAGAATGACGAACCATTTTAGACTTTACCGTAACACATGAGCTAATTGTATCAAATACGCTTTTAATGAAGAGAGAAGAACATTTAATTACGTTTAAAAGTGGACTAAATAAATCACAAATTGATTATTTTATGACTCGCAAAATGAATAAAATGATTTGTAAGGATTGCAAAGTCATACTAAGAGAAAGTTTGACAACTCAACATATGTTAGTGGTGTTAGATGTACAAATTAAATATAATAAATTTAAAACAAAACAAAAAATGTTGGAAAAATTTTTGTGGTGGAACTTGAAGATGAAAAAGCAGGTTGCTTTCAAGAAGGCAGTTATGGAACGATTAGTTGATGACCTTTATGTTGATCCTAATGTCTCATGAGAAGTTATGTCTTGACATTTAAGGTTAAGTGGAAAGAACGTACTTGGAGTATCAAAAAATCTTGCGCCCCCAAATAAAGAATCTTGGTGCTGGAAAGAGGAAGTGCAAGATAAAGTGAGGGCAAAACGGGTCAGCTATAAATCACTTTACGTTTGTAGGAATGATGAAAACTTAAGCAGATATAAAGTCGCCAAAAATGAAGCTAAACAGATAGTAAGTAAAACAAGAAGTCAAGATTTGAAGAATTTTATAAACGACTAGATACCAAAGATGGAGAGCTTGACATATATAAAATTGCTTGAGCTAGAGAAAAAAGACAAGAGATTTAAATCAAGTAAAATGCATAAAGGATGAGACAGATACAATTTTGACGGTTGATGTGGATATTAAAGTTCGATGAAAAAAACTACTTTTATCTACTCTATAATGTAATAAAGGACAATGAATTGAATCTATAAGAATTAAGTAAATCAGAGTAGTATATGAACATAACGTTTTATCGTAAAATTAAATTATCAGAGGTAAAAGATGCTCTAGATAAGATGAAAAATGGAAAAGCGGTTGGGCCAGACGATATACCCATCGAAGTTTGTGACTTACATGCTTTTTTAATAAGATATTGAAGTCAAAGAGGATGTCAGACCAATGGAGAGAAAGTATCTTGTTACCTTTGTATAAGAATAAAGGAGATATACAAAATTGTGTTAATTACAGATGAATTAAATTGATGAGTCATATCATGAAACAATTAGAACGAGTAATAAAAAGAATATTAAGACAAAAGACTAACATCTCGAAGAATCAATTTGGATTCATGCCAGGGAGGTCTCCCATGGAAGCTATACATCTCTTGAGGAGATTCATTGACAACTATCGAGAAAGAAAACAAGATTTGCATATATTGTTTATTGATCTTGAGAAGGCTTATGATAGATTTCCAATAGAGATCTTATGGAGAGTCTTAGAAAAGAAAGGTGTAAATATATCATATATTGAGACAATCAAAGATATGTAGACAAATTGAGTGACAGGGGTGAGGGCATCTGGAGGATTAACACAGGAATTCCCTATCACTGTTGTCTTACATCAATGTTCAGCTTTAAGCCCTTATCTCTTTACCCTTATCGTAGATGAGCTCACTAGACATATCCAAGAAGCAGTACCCTGGTGTTTATTGTTTGCGGATGATATCGTTTTGGTTGATAAGACACGCAAGGGTGTAAACACAAAACATGAATCTTGGCGAGATACTTTAGAAAAGAAGGGTTTTAGGTAGAGCAGTGCAAAGACAGAGTATATGGAGCTTAAATTTAGCAGTACAAGAAGGACATATTACTTCGTTATTAAGTTGGGTGATCAAGATATTTCCCGTAGTGATTGTTTTAAATACTTGTTTCGATAGTTCAAAAAGATGGAGGTATTGATAAAGATGTGACACAGAGAATTCAAGCGGGTTGGTTGAAGTGGAAAAGCGCGTCAGGGATCTTATGTGATCGTAAAGTACCACTAAAACTTAAGGACAAGTTTTACCGTACTGCAATTAGACCCGCAATGCTCTATGGTTCTGAGTGTTTGGCAGTGAATTGTGTACATGAGCAAAAAATGGGAGTTGCGGAGATGAGAATGTTTAGGTGGATGCGTGGACAGACGAGATTAGATAAAATTTGGAATGAAAGTATCAGGGATAAGACAAGCGTAACGCCAATTGCAGAGAAGATGCGAGAAACTCGTTTTAAGATGGTTTGGACACGTACAAAGGAGACCATTAGAGGTACTTGTTAGGCGTTTTGAGGGTCTAGTCACTAGGCTTGTTAAAAGAGGGAGGGGTAGACCAATAAAGACTTGGAATGAAACTGTAAGGAAAGACGTGATGTACTTAGACATTAGCGAGATTATGACAAAAGATAGAGCACAATGGCGACAAAGGATCCATATAGCCGACCCCACTATATTGGGATAAAGGCTTGAATGTTGTTGTTCTTTTATAGATTGTTAAAGAAGCCCACTTAAATAGGCCCATTTATGTGTTTTATATTGTTTTCTCTCTCTTCTTTAGTCCCACATTGTGTATAGGACCTAGCTCTCTCTATCTCTCATCTATATATTTGTACTCATTCTTTGTATTGTAGACAAATGAACATATATACAAGGTGGTTTTTCCCTTTTCTACATGGTATCAGAGGCACCGGTCCGATCTACGCGGATAGCCTCCCCTTAACCGCCTTTCTTCCTGAGTTCTCAAGTTGGCAAGCGGCTAGCTGCGGACAGCATGCTCTAACCGCTTCTCGCTCTTCTCGCTCGGTCTCGGGCGGTCTGATTCTGCCTATCCGCTTCTCCTCCTCTCCCTTCCGTCTTCTTCCCTCCGTGGTTCCACTCCTTCCCTTCCGCCTCTTATAGCAGTCGTGTGGGGCCCGCCTGTCTTTCTTCTCGCGCGGTCTCACCTGTGCTATTCGCGCGGTCTCCTAACCGCTACGGGCTCCCTTCCCGTGCGGTCTGTTCCGGTTTGTCGCTTGAGTAGTAACTCGCGACCTCCCCTCCGGGCTTCTCCTTACCGCCCCCTCTCTATCCGCGGCTTTATCCACCTGACCGTGCGGACTTCCCTATCCGCATTTTGGTCGTGATCTGCTAGCTCGCTGGTGTGACCGCGCGGACTGAGTCTTTTTCTCGCAGCGGCTTGCTTCTTGCCGCTGCCTCTTCTCGCTGCGGTCTGCTCTCTTCTCGCTGTGGTTTGGTTCTCGCTGTGGCTGCCTCTTCTCGCAGCGGTCTGCTGTCTTCTCGCAGCTGCCTGCCTCTTCTCACCGCGGCTTCCTTCCCGGCCTCTCCGCTTGAGTGTCTCTACTCGCGGTCTCTTCGCTCTTCCCGCTAGTCGCTCCTCCTTTGATCGCTGCCCTGCTCATCCTGACCGAGCGGTCTTTCTCTCTTGCTATCCGTGCAACCTGTCTCTGCCCGCCTGCTAGCCGCGCGGGTTGTTCCTCTCTTGCCGGTCTGCGTTCCTAGCCGCTTCTCCTCTTTGGGTTCTTCTGCCGATTCCACCGGCACGGCTATTCCTCCTGCAGACCGCCCGCCTTCTCTTCCAGAAGTGCGGGATGAACTTCGTATTACGACTATCTCTCTGACTGGTAAGAAAAATTTCGTGGAATGAGCACATTCAGTTCGCCGGGTCTTGCAATCCAAGGGGTTTCTTCATCACTTGACCCAGGGTGTTACCGGTACTCCTACTGATGATTGGTTACGCAATGATGGTCGGGTCCAGACCTGGATTCTTAATTCTCTTGATAGTGAATCCTATCGCTTGGCCATGTATCATGAGACGGCCAAAGGAATGTGGGACGAGCTCCATACTCTCTACTCCGGCAAAGATAGTCTTCACCATCTGTATGACATTATCACTGCTCTCCAAGCCCTCGATAGCAGTGGTACGACCGATCTGACATCCTTTATTGCTCAGGCTCGATCTTTGGTCGAGGCATGGATCCAACATCAGCCTCCTACAGGCGACCTTGCTGCCCAACGTGTCCAAAAGGAAGCTGTGGGTATAGCCATGATGATGGCTCGGCTACCCCATCACCTTCACAGTGTTCGGGCTCACATCCTCTCTTCTACTGTTACTCCGTCCTTCTCAGATGTGTGTTCCATGCTTCTCAAAGTCACCCCGCCTCCGGATGTGTCTGGACCTCCTTCTCCGGTTCTTATCCAGCAGGTACCTCCACCGTTACTGCCTCCTCCCTCCTCTGTCCGTGGAGGCCGCTCTGATTCTCGGGGACGTGGTCGAGGTGGACGGCCTCGGCCTAAGTGCTCGTTCTGCGGCAAAGATGGGCATTTTGAGGCCACGTGTTATCGCAAGCATGGTCGCCCTCCTCGTCCGCAGGCCTCTGTTGCTGCCACCGACTCTTCTCCCCCTCATCCAGGCCTCGACGAGGTTCGCCTCCAGCTTCAGCATCTTCAGGGCCTGCTCAGCCGCCCGCTAGCCTCAGTTGCCTCCGCTGCCTCCATCTCCAATGAAGGTATCACCTGCCTTTCCTCTGGCCCGCAATGGATCCTCGACTCGGGTGCTACTCACCACATCACCTCTGGTCGGCCACCTCAGTACTTGTCTTCCCCTCACCCGAAGTACATTACTGTGGCCAATGGCGCCTCCGTCCCTGTCTCTGGATGTGCTGATATCTCTCTCACCCCTTCTCTCCACCTCCGCTCGGCTCTTCATGTTCCGGGCTCTCCGTTCAATTTACTTTCTGTTGGTCGCCTTACTTCTGATTTCCATTGCTCAGTGACCTTTACTTCTTCTTCTTGTCTGATACAGGATCAACAGACGCGGACTATCATTGGTAAGGGACGACTGCAGAACGGGCTCTACCTTCTTGACACCTCTCCTACTCTCCTCGCATCTGTCTCATCTTCCGATTGGCATCGACGTCTTGGTCATGCTCCTCTACCTGTCCTCCAGAAGGCTCTTCCGGATGTATCTCTTCCTGTTTTTCAGTGTGAAACCTGTATTTTTGGCAAACAGACACGTGCATCATTTCCTTCTAATTGTACTCGGAGCTCCGCTCCTTTTATTTTAGTACACTCCGATATATGGGGTCCGTACAAATTTACTAGTATTTCTGGCTATCGCTATTTCGTGACCTTTATTGATGATTATTCGCGCATGACGTGGTTGTATCTTCTTCGCGATCGATCTGAGCTTCCCCGCGTCTTCCGGGCATTCATTCTTGAGACTGGTACTCAATTCTCTGCGCCCATTCGCACTATTCGTACCGACAATGCGCGAGAGTACACTGGTCATGACTTTGCGACCCTCTGCTCTGAGTTCGGCATTATCCACCAAACCTCTTGTGCGTATACTCCGCAACAAAATGGTGTCGCCGAGCGCAAGAATCGGCACCTTCTTGATGTGGCTCGGTCCCTTATGATTCAAATGCAGGTTCCTAAACCATACTGGAACTTTGCGCTCTCCACCGCCTGCTTTCTAATCAACCGTCTACCGTCCTCCGTTCTTCAGAATGCCACTCCGTTCAGCCTCCTTTTTCCGTCCACTCAACCTTTCCCTGTGACTCCTCGTATCTTTGGGTGTACTTGCTACGTTCACCATCTCGGCCCTCCTACCGACAAATTGGATCCCCGTGCGGCCAAACATATCTTTGTCGGTTACTCTCGTACTCAGAAGGGGTATATGTGCTATTCGCCTACTACCCGCAAGGTTACCGTGTCTGCAGACGTTATTTTCCGGGAAGATCTTCCCTTCTTCTCTGCTCCGGATATAGTTCCCCTTTCTTCTGCTCCGGATGTTGTTCGTCCTATCATCCCGGTTCCCTACTCCTCATCCTCGCCTCCTCCTCTTGACCCGGCTCCGGTCCGTCCGACTCCTCCTGTTATTCGGGTCTATTCTCGTCGCTCTTCTATTCCCGATGCCCCACTGTAGTCGGCCTCGCCCTCTGATGCTCTGCCACCTGCTGCTCCGGTTCCTGCCTCCACTGCTCATCTGATGGCGAATTACGTCTCTCTCCATCGCCTTTCACCACCGCTTCGCCACTTTGCCACTTCATTATCTTCTGTTTCTATTCCTAACTCTGTGCAGGAGGCGCGGCAACATCCTGGCTGGCGGGCTGCCATGGAGGAAGAAATGACGGCCCTTTGGGCCAACCAGACCTAGACCCTGGTCCCTTTACCTCCCGGTCAACACCCGGTTGGATGTAAATGGGTGTGTGTCATCAAACATGCCCCGGATGGCACTATTGCCCGACTGAAGGCCCGATTGGTGGCCCGTGGTTTCACTCAACAGCAGGGCCTTGATTATGAGGAAACCTTCTCTCCGGTCGCCAAGCTCAACTCAGTTCGTGTGCTTCTCTCCGTCGCTGTGCACTGTCACTGGCCCCTTCATCAGCTCGATATCAAGAATGCCTTTCTGAATGACGATCTTCACGAAACTGTCTACATGCGCCAACCGCCCGAGTTTGAGACCACGGGGGAGTCTCATGTGTGTCTTCTCAAGAAGTCTATCTATGGTCTCAAACAATCCCCCCGGGCGTGGTTTGACAAATTCAGCAAGGTGGTTCAAGACATGGGTTTCACTCGGAGCTCTGCTGACTTCTCCCTCTTCACCCGACACCGGGCAACAGGAACTGTCGTTTTGTTGGTCTATGTTGACGACATCCTACTTACTGGGGATGACTTACAAGGGATCCAAGCAGTCAAACAACATCTCAGCACCGTTTTTCAGACCAAAGACCTCGGGCATCTTCGCTACTTTCTCGGTCTTGAGATCGCACGACGACCCGATGGGCTTGTACTCTCCCAAAGGAAGTACTGTCTCGATCTCCTCAAAGATGCTGGCCAGTCAGGTTGTAAGCCAGCTAATACACCGATGGAGGTAAATCATAAGCTCTGTGCTCATTCCTCTGATAGTGATCTGCTTCTCCAGAACCCGGAGTACTATAGACGCCTTGTCGGAAAGTTGATCTACCTAACCGTCACGAGGCCTGACATATCATTTGCTGTTGGGGTGGTCAGTCGTTTCATGCATGCTCCCCGGGTTTCTCATCTGCAAGCTGTTGAACGGATTCTTCGATACCTTAAGGCAGCTCCGGGTCAAGGGCTTGTTTACAAAACCTCCACCTCGGCTCCCGCATTGATTGCTTATTCCGATGCTGATTACGCTGGTTCCCTGGACGATCGGCGATCGACCAGTGGGTTCTGTACTTACTATGGAGGTCATCTCATTACTTGGAAAAGTAAAAAGCAAGCCGTGGTTGCTAGATCCTCCGCAGAAGCTGAATATCGATCTATGGCATCAGTTGTTTCTGAACTCACATGGCTTGAAAGCCTTCTTGCTGACTTGGGAGTAAAACTTCCTTCATCTGCTGTTCTCTTTTGTGATAGTCAAGCGGCCATACACATAGCAAAGAATCCGGTGTTTCATGAGCGTACGAAGCATATTGAGGTCGACTGTCACTTCATACGAGAGAAAGTTCAAATGAAGAAACTTGAGTTGAAACATGTTCCGGGCACTGATCAGGTTGCTGATATTCTCACGAAGGCCCTATCGTGCACCTTGTTCTATCAGTGTTTGTCCAAGCTGGGTGTATATGATCTATACGCTCCAGCTTGCGGGGGAGTGTTAAAGAAGCCCACTTAAATAGGCCCATTTATGTGTTTTATATTGTTTTCTCTCTCTCTTCTTTAGTCCCACATTGTGTATAGGACCTAGCTCTCTCTATCTCTCATCTATATATTTGTACTCATTCTTTGTATTGTAGACAAGTGAACATATATAAAAGGTGGTTTTTCCCTTTTCTACATAGATGATTATAGATTCTTTTTTTTTTCAAATAATCTTTCTAGACTTTTTGTGTAATTTGTAGTATCGGAAAATATGCAATATTTCTCTGAATTTATCTTCAAAATTTTAATCATTTTCTTTTGTTATTCCATGTTTAGCTTCTTGATGATTTTTTCTTGTGTCAGTGATTTCAATATTTTGAACTTCTTTAAATGAAAATGCACAATCAATAAAATAGCCCCAGTGTGAAAATATAAAGTTGGTGAATACTAAAAATATTTCAAAATCTATGCATAATTAAAGATTTAAAAACTCACCGTAACTATTTTTTTCTTTAATCCTTCTCAGTCTCATCACCGCGCCTATTACGAAATGTCATCTTTTGTGGTATCTATAATTTAGGCATCTCTTAAATGTGTTGCGTTTCTTAATTAATTGCAATGTTGACTCCTAAGATGACTTGACTTTTATTAAGAGTTTATGTAAGGTTGGGGATAACTCAGGTGAGTTTAAAGAAAAATCTATAATTCAAATGCGAAAAAGTACATAAAGACTCGAATTATTGTAATCTTTGCTTGGGGTGATTCCCATTTCCAAACCTCTTACTAGGTTCCAATTAATATGAAAAAACCACATTTATATTTCATATTGAAGCCCATTGTCACCATATTTATGCCAAAATAATAAGTACTATAGGACGATGAGTTCCACCATAACCAAAAAAGCATCACACCCTTAATAAGGAAATTGAACTCCATGACTATTTGTAAATAAAACACATTTTACTTTATAGTGTATAAATTAAAATAAGAATCGTATCTGTTTTGAGATCCTTTAATGGAAAACCCCAGATCATCTTTATGTAATAAGCCATAACAGCTGGCCAATCAAGACACAAGAATAATTCTGAAGTTACTGACTTACCTCTCAGGTAAGTCTTTTACTCAGCTAACACTTAAACAATATTAGGGTACAAGAAGAAAAAGAAGGGGAAGGGGAAGCAAAAGGAGTCGAATATGATAATCGATTATGTTGATTCCAAAGAGAAGCCCTTACTCATACATATACATGAGTAAGGGAAAAAGCTAAAAAGACTAAGGCTATGTTTGGCTCCACGTTTTAACTCCAGCCCGCCGCGAATTTCGCTGCCGCTCCGCCAAACAGAAATAAGGACACAGATTTTGCAGTCGCCACCGCCCAAAAATCGCGAAATATCAACGTTCTGGAGTCGCGATAATTTCTCACGACTCCAGATCGCTGAAATTTCGCGATTACGCTGCCGCAACCCTAATCTGCGCTCCGCCGACCCCGCATTCCTCCATCGCGTGCATCTCCGGCGACGTTTTCACCTCTTCACTCCGGCGAACGTTGCACGTCTCCACGCCGGCGACCTTTCTTGCCTTCGCTTCTTCTGGAGTTGCTGTTGATTCGCTTCTTCTGGAGTTTCTTGCCTTCGCTTCTTCTGGAGTTGTTGCTGATCCGCGCTCAGGCGATCAACTTCTTCCTCCATCTGCACCCAGGCGATCAACTTCTTCCTCCATCTGAACCTAGGCAATCATCGAGCTCAGTCCAGCTGCATCCATCCAGGCGATCGAGCCCAGTCCCGCCCCCTTTCTCAGTTAAACCTTTCACCTGACAAGGTATAATTTCTGCCAAAATTTTGTTCCTGCAAAGCCTGATTACACACTAGTAGATAGGATTGATTTTATGGTAGCTCTGTGAATTTATTTTTAGGTTGTTTATGTGTATGTTTGTGTGTTTGATTTGTGTATGTGTGTGTGTTTGATTGTGTTTGTGTATGTGTATGTTTGTGTGTGTATGTGTGTATGTGTATGTGTATGAATGGCCTTGTGTGTGTGTGTGTGGATTGTGTGTGTGTGTGTGTGTATTTTTCTGAATTGTGTGTGTGTGTGTATTTTTTTGAATTGTGTGTGTGTGTGTATTTTTTTGAATTGTGTGTGTGTATTTTTTTGAATTGTGTGTGTGTGGAATGTGTTTGTGTGTGTGTGTTTTTATGTGTGTTTGTGTGTTTGTATGAATGATATTGTGTGTGTGTGTGTTTGTGTGTTTATGAATGGGCATGCGTGTGTGTGTATGAATGATATTGTGTGTGAGTGTATTTTTTTTGAATTGTTTGTGTGTGTTTGGGCTTGCGTGCGTGTGTATGAATGGGCATGTGTGTGTGTATGAATGGGCATGTGTGTGTGTATGAATGATATTGTGTGTGTGTATGAATGATATTGTGTGTGTGTATGAATGATATTGTGTGTGAGTGTCTTTTTTTTGAATTGTGTGTATGTGTATGTTCAGATTGTGTGTGTGTGTGTGTTTGTGTGTGTATGAATGGGCATGTTTGTGTGTGTATGAATGATATTGTGTGTGTCTTTTTTTTGAATTGTGTGTATGTGTATGTTCAGATTGTGTGTGTGTGTGTATGAATGGGCTTGTGTGTGTGTATATTTTTATGAATTGTGTGTATGTGTGTTTGAGCTTGTGTGTGTATGTTTATGTTTGTGTTTTAATTTAAAATTTTCTCTTAGATGGGTAAGTCAAAGGAAGGTGGAATTTGTGCAAATTGGGAGACATCACATGTTATGCTATTTTGTGATCTTTGTAGTCGCGAGATAGATTTAGGGAATAGACCTACAACCCACTTCAATAAAGAAGGCTGAGGCAATTTGGTGAAGAACTTCAAGGATCGCACGGGCTTGGAGTACAGTCGGGCACAAATGAAAAACAAATGGGATCAACTGAAACGTGATTTGAAATTATGGCGTGAACTCAAAAGAGGGGAGACAGGGCTTGGTTGGAATCCAACTAAACGGACAATTGACGCGTCTGATGATTGGTGGAAAGAACGTATTGAGGTTAGTTTTTTTAAATATAAATGTATTATAATATCAATGAAGAATTCATTAGGATGTGCATTTATTGATCATACTTCTTTTAATTTGTAGATGATTCCCAATGCAAAGAAATTTTGTTTTGGTGGAATAGCGCCCGAGCTTGAGGAAAAACTAGACAAAATGTTTAGTTTGGTTGTTGCGACAGGGGAAAATGTGTGGATGCCTTCTCTGGAGAACTTCCAGGACTTTTTTCGCAGGATGAAACGCTATCTGAAGAACCTGATGATCAAATCAATGAGAGCAATAATTCACAGACCAATGCAAATGAGGATCTAAACTCGGCTACACCTGGACAGAGTTCCCACAGTGGCGCGGCTTCAAAAAGAAAACGAAAGGGGAAGAGACATGAAATGGGGACAAAACAGGTTATGCTGGCACATGTAGAGAAGTTATTTTCCTCCTCAGAAGCAATAATGCAGCGCGTGACAGCACCAATTATTCCTCCCAGTATATATCTGCTGCGAGAAGCGATTCAGGAACTCGAGAAGTACCCAGAAATCTTTGAAGACCGGTTGCTGTATCATTTTGCGACGGTTCATTTTCAAACACCGGTGAATCGAGTGACATTCTTGAGCATTCCAGAGGAAAGGAGGGTGGAATGGCTGAAGACCCACTACATGAATTCACAAATCTGATCTCTCTTTGTTTTGGATTTTCATGTGGAACTTCTTTATTGTTAGAAGCTTATTTTGTACCTTTATATATGTGACACTGATATTTTGTACTAGTATATGTTGTGTCTTATGATATCTTTTACTATTTATTTCATTGTTATAATGACTGTTGTGTTATACTTATAGGTCACTATAATGTCAAGCGTAAATGATGCTGAAGAATTTAACATAGATGAGGATGAAGAGTTGGTGTTGGATTACTGTGCAAATCGTCAACAAGGGTGCGCCGCATATGTGCAGGTCGTTACCACGAGCGTATGTTTAATAAGTGATTATGTCAGTTTGTTTTGTGATAAAATGCCGTGCATGACATCAACTCAAACTGGACAAAAATGGCTCCGGGAGTTATTTGAAGGACATCCTGGACGTTTTCACAATATGTTTCGAATGACCAAGGTCATTTTTTTCGACTTGTTAGCATTGTTGGAACAACATCACGGGTTAAGAGGAACACAGAGGACACCAGCCGGTGAGGTTTTGGCAATAACAATTTACATATTGGGCCACAATGAAACATTCAGAAAATCAGGTGAAAGATTCCAACATTCCACAGAAACTTTGAGTCGGCTATTTATGATAGGTCTGAAAGCTCTGACGAGTTTGTCCATGCATAACATTGCTCCGATTGATCCCCAATTTCGTACAATTTCATCGCATATACGGAATAATGATAGATATATGCCATATTTTAAAGATTGTATCGGTGCAATTGACGGTACGCATGTTGATGCACGGATAGCTGTAGAAAATCAAGTTCCTTACATTGGTCGTCATGGTAGCACGACTCAAAACGTAATGGCCGTTTGCGACTTCAATATGTGTTTTACATATGTTGTACCTGGATGGGAGGGGTCTGCACATGACACACGCATATACCATCGTGCAGTACGGGATCCGCAAAGTAAATTTCCGTTTCCACCAGAAGGTATATCCCATTAGCTTTTACGTTATGCTGATTTATTGATCGTATCTTCAAATGTTTAAACCCTTTCGTACTACTGTAGGGAAATATTTTCTCGTCGATGCTGGTTACCCATTGAAGAAGGGGCTCTTGAAACCATATCTGGAAACGAGATATCACTTGCCGGATTTTGCTCGGGGAAATAGGCCAATAGAAGAAAGACGTGAAATATTTAATAAAGCACACTCATCGCTGCGTAGTGTCATCGAGAGAAGCTTTGGTGTATGGAAGAAAAAGTGGCCCATACTCACCAAAATGCCTCATTTTGAATTCTCGAAGCAGTGCGTGGTTGTGGTCGTTACGATGTCGCTCCACAACTTTATTAGAAGACATTCATCGAGGGCTGACCCAGAGTTTGATGTATGTGACGGAAACGAAACCTTTGTTCATCCGGAGGCATATGAGTTGCGACTAAACAATCGCCGAAGAACTATTGATTCTAATCCGAACACAACACCAAACTCATTTGAGGGGACGGGAGCTGCAGAAATGACCAATATAAGGGACACCTTTGCAGATCAACTCACGGAGTATCACAGGTATACACCATAATGACGTTTTCATTTTTTAACATATATAAAAAGATCATTAATTACATTTATTGTTGATGTGCAGTTAACGCTCGATGATCGAGGGATACGTTTCATCTGCATGATGAAGCACGTTTATGATTTTCAGAAATGAAATAATCCTTTTGAAAACATTTTGAATTTTTAAAATTTAGAACTGGGCATTTTATTTTCATTAAGTTAAATTGTTTTTTAATATTATTGTTTATTGTGTGTATCTTCAAAAAAATGAACTGTCCACCGCACAGCTGTTTTGCCAAACAGATTAAACAACTTCTCTGTTTGAAACAGCTCTGCAAAAGCTGTTCATCCAAACAGTTTCACAGATTCTTGCACCACTCTTCAAAACAGCTGATTATTCCACCACTGCTTCCCACCACTGCTTCTGCAGTCGCTGCAGCTGAGCCAAACAGAGCCTAAGCTACCCCATATCGGGGTTACACATAAACAACACGGACGACTTGAAATAACAATTATTATAACTCTCCCGTTCAAGTCGGACGGAAGACATTCGTCATCCCAAGCCTTTGAATGTCGTCAATAAACACGTCACACCCCAAGCTCTTGGTAAACACATCGGCCAACTGATTTTTGGAATGAACGAACGGAGTGACAACTGTCTTTTTATCCAAGTGATCTTTAATAAAATGTCGATCAACCTCAACATGTTTTGTCCTGTCATGTTGGACCATGTTATGGGCAATGTTAATGGCCGCCTTATTGTCACTAAACAAGGAGAAGAGGTCCGTCACTGGGAAACCAAGATCCTGTAACACAGTGCGCAACCATAGTCCCTCACATAAATCTCGGGACATGACACGGTATTCTTCCTCCGCACTAGACCAAGCCACAACATTTTGCTTCTTGCTGCGCCACGTCACGAGGTTTCCACCAACAAAGGAGCAGTAACCTGTTGTGGATTTTTTGTCATCATGACAGCCAGCCCAATCAGCATCAGTAAAAACTTCAATCTTCAAAGTATTGTTCCTGGAGAATAAGAGTCCACGACCAAGACCTTTCTTCAAATATCGCAGCAAACGATACACAGCTTCTTGATGTCTGACTCGCGGAGAATGCATATATCAGCTTAGAATACCAACAACGTACGTAATGTCGGGGCGAGTATGAGATAGGTATATAAGTTTACCGACTAATCTTTGATACTGTGATACATCAGTGTGATCACCATCACTATCTTCATTAATCTTGTAATTTTCCTCAATCGGGGTGTTCGCAGGGACACACCAAAGCATGCCTGTTTCTTTTAGGAGATCTAATATGTATTTTCGTTGGGATATAAAGATACCCAGGAAGTACCGTAATCTTCCCAAGTCTTTCGCTTCAAATTCAGCAGACAGGAGGGTCTTAAGATTGACAATCTCCTGTGTCATTTCCCGTAATCACAATGTCATCCACGTAGACATTGAGAACCACAACACACTGTTCATGTCTCCGGATGAACATGGTATGATCCGATTGGGCTTGCTTGTACCCAAACTTGAGCATTGCCGTGAGAAATCTCCCAAACCAGGCCCTAGGTGATTGCTTCAGGCCATATAAAGATTTTCTCAGGCGACGGGCAAGGCCTTCAGCTCCTTTCTTTACAAAACAAGGAGGAAACTTCATGTACACCTCCTCCTCGAGCTCACCATGGAGGAAAGCATTTTTAACATCCAGTTGATGAAGCTCCCAGTCCAGGCACGCAACACACGATAACAACACCCGAATAGAATCCATCTTGGCAACAGGAGCAAACGTCTCCTGATAATCAACTCCTTGTGTCTGGGTGTACCCTTGAGCAACTAGACGTGTTTTGTACCGTTCCACCTTGCCATCTTGGTTCTGCTTAACAGAGAAGACCCACTGGGAACCTATAGATTTCTTCTCAGAAGGGAGAGCGGAAACATCCCACGTGTGATTCTTGTCCAAGGCAGACATCTCATCATGCATAGCCTGAGTCCAGGCCGGTATTTCCAGAGCTTCCTGCCATGTCTTAGGAATAACAACTAGGGAAAGAGATGAAACAAACGCCTGATGGCTCATCGTAAGATGGTGGTAAGCCACTTGATTAGAGATAGGATGTTGCGTACAAGGAGCTTTACCTTTCTTGAGGAATGCAATCGGAATATGCAGATCAGCTTCATCAGGATTTGAGTCCGAAGATGGCAATGACAGAGGTCGAGCTATTGTAACCTGAGTACCTGAACTGCGGAGGTGGTAAACATGGGGAAAGGGAGAAATCATAGTAGAAGAGTCGGGTACCTGGATGGGGGCTATGGGTACCGGAGTAGAATGAGTAGAGGGAATGGTAGGAAGAAGAGGAAGAGGAACATGAGTAACATACACATCACCACGGTTCTCCCCCTTACGAAAGAGGTGAGTCGAAGGCAGAAAATAGGACTCCCCCTCACGGAAGGTGACATCCATGGTACAGAATATACGTCGGGACGGAGGGTGATAACAACGATATCCTTTGATCGTAGAAGAATAACCAAGAAAAACACACCGCTGAGCCCGAGGGTCAAGCTTGTCACGATGAGGTTGGTGAACATGCACGAAACATACACAACCAAAAACACGGGGTGACAAATGAGAGATATGAACCACTCCAGAGGTGGAGAGACAAGCGAGAGGAGTGGTAAGGAAAGGACACGAGAAGGGAGACGGTTGATAAGGTGAGCAGCAGTAAGTACCGCATCACCCCAATATTGTTTAGGGAGGTGCATAGTGTTAAAGAGGCAACGAGCAACCTCAAGGAGGTGGCGATTTTTCCGTTCGGCCACTCCGTTCTGAGTAGATGTATAAGCACAGGTTTTCTGGTGGATGATACCATGAGAGGAGAGGTAAGAGCCAAAGGCACCCCGATCATCATACTCCCCCATTGTCACTCCGAAGAACTCGAATAGAGGCATTAAACTGTGTTTGCACCATTTTATGGAAAATTTGAAAACAAGAAAACACTTCAATTTTCTTTTTTAACAAATAAACCCACATAATACGCAAAAAACAATCAATAAATGTGACAAACCATCGAAAACAGTGATAGAAACAATGGGAGATGACCCCCAAACATCAGAGTGGATAACATCAAAAGGAATAGTACTAGGGACAGAAAGATGAGAAGCAGTATGTCGCACATGTTTAGATTCATCACATACATCACAAACAAAGTTCCGAAGAAAAAGAGAAAAAACAGGAAATAATGTTCGTAGATAAACAGAAGAGGGATGGCCAAGATGCTGATGCCAACGGAGAACATCCTCTGTACTTAAATCCCCACTTCAATACTGCTGATTGTTCTATTCGTTGCAACTGGCTAGACAAGAGAAGCCTTAATCCAGAAATCCATGTTCAAAAATGAAAGAAGTGAAAAGGGAAAAGTACAGTCGGCCATCTTACGAATCTCATACTAAACAACTGTATATGTATTATCTTATCCAATTTCAAACAGCATAAGCGTTATTTCAGAAACTGGAAAAGAGAGAGGGGGAAGAATAGAGGGAGAGGAAGAAGATACGATGTCTTAACCAATCTTTAATATGCCCTTGGTTCATAATAAAATTCCAGAAAAGAGAAGGGGGTGGGGGAGAGAAGACTTACAGTGGGGGAGAGAAAGAGAAGTTGAAACTAATTCTTATATTCCAATATGAAAAAGTTTTACATAATAAATACTAGAGCAAGAAAGAAACACGCCTAAGACCAAACTACCCCCAGTTGGGAAATAACACAAAATGACGCGACTTGTAAATAATAATAAGTGACTCTCAACTCTCCCCTTAAAGTCGGATGAAAGATGTCGGTCATTCCAATTTTTTTGATGTCATCAATAAACACATCACTTCCCAAGCTTTAGTGAACACATCTGCCAGTTGTTCTTTAAAGTGGACAAATAACATGATCATAGTTTTTTACCCAAGTGATCTTTGATAAAGTGTTGATCAATCTAACCATGCTTTGCCCTGTCACGTTGAACTGGATTGTGAGCTATACTAATCGCTGCCTTGTTGTCGCAAAACAAGGAAAAAAGGAGAAGTCACGGGAAACCCCAAGTCATGTAGAACGGTACGCAACCATAGACCCTCACACACGCCTTGTGACATAGCGCGGTATTCTGCCTCAACACTCGATTTGACCACCACATTTTGTTTCTTACTACGCCATGTCACACGATTTCCTCCAACGAAGGAACGGTAACCCGTTGTGGATTTCTGATCATCGCGACATCCTGCCCAATCAGCATCAGTGAAAACTTCAATCTTCAAGTGGTCGTTCTTGGAGAACATAAGGCCACGACCAGGGCTTTCTTCAAATATCGTAACACATGATATGCTGCCTCTTGATGTCTGATCCTGGGAGCATGCATGTATCTACTCAGAGTGTCGACTGCATAAGTAATTTCAGAACAAGTATGTGATAGATATATTAGTTTTCCAACTAATCTCTGTTAGCGTGAGGCATCTGTCTGATCGCTGTCACAATCTTCCCTAATTTTATGATTTTCTTTCATAGAGGTGTTTACAAGAACACAACCAAGCATCTCGGTCTCTTGCAAGTCTGCAACAGATCTAGTATGTACTTCTGTTGAGATATAAAAATACCATGATCGGAAGTAGTTATCTCAATACCCAGGAAGTATCGTAATCTTCTCAAGTCTTTCACCTTAAACTCAGCAGATAAAAGAGACTTGAGATTCAGAATCTTTTCCATATCGTTACCAGTGATCACAATGCCATTTATATAGACAATAAGGACCACAATCCTCTGATCACGTCTCCGAATAAACATAGTATGATCAAATTGCGCCTGCTTGTACCCAAATTTGAGTATAGCCGTGAGGAATCTGCCAAACCATGCTTTAGGTGACTGTTTCAAACCATATAAAGGTCTCCTTAGACGACAGACAAGACCTTCAACTCACTTCTTCATGAACCCAAGAGGGAATTTCATGTATACCTCGTCATCAAGCTAACCTTGTAGGAACACATTCTTAACATCCTGTTGGTGAAGATCACAACCCATGCAAGCCACGCACGACAACAACACCCGAATAAAGTCCATCTTAGCCACATGAGCGAAAGTCGCCTGGTAGTCAACTCCCTGAGTCTGGGTGTATCCCTGGGCAACTAGCTGTGTCTTGTACCGTTCAACCTTACCCTCTTGGTTCTGTTTGACAGAAAACACCCACCTCGAGCCAATAACTCTCTTGCCAAGAGGAAGGGGAGATATATCCCAGGAATGGTTCTTGTCCAAGACAGACATTTCCTCTTTCATAGTTTGAGTTCATGTCGGGATATCTAAAGCTTCTTGCCATGTCCTAGGAGTTACAACCGAGGAAAGTGAATAGACAAAGGCTTGATGGGATGAGGTAAGATGGTGGAAAGCCATATGATTAGAAATATAGTGTCTAGTACATGCCGCCTTACCATTCAACAATGTAAGAGGAACTTGTAGATTAGCTTCATCAGGATCTGAGGCAGAAGTAGACACTGGTAGAGGTGGAACTTTAGTAGTCTGTATACCTGAGGAACGCCAGTGGCATACGTGAGGAAAAGAGAGATCGGAGTATCCGATAGAGGAACCAGGATAGGAGGATCCGGTTCCTGTGGAAGAGATAACTGCGGTTGCTGTGGAGGAAGAAGTGGAAGAGGAATATCAGTATCATCACTACTCTCGTCTTGACGAAGAGAGTGAGCCAATGACAAAAAATACGATTCCCCTTCCTGGAAAGTAACATTTATAGTGCACAACATATGCCTGGAGGGGGATGGTAGCACCGATACCCTTTTGTTGTGGAGGAGTAGCCAAAGAATACACAACGATAAGCCCAAGGGCCCACTTTATCACGGTGAGGCGAATGGATATGCACAAAACATATACATCCAAAGACACGGGGTGACAAATGGGAAGTGTAAACAACAATCATGGTAGAGAGCCGAGCTAGGGGAGTAGTATGACCAATAACACGTGATGGGAGCCGGTTGATAAGGTGGGCAGCGGTAATGACAACATCACCCCAATAGGATTTGGGAAGGTGCATCGTAGTAAGAAGACAATGAGCAACATCCAGAAGATGCCATTTTTTCCGTTCGACATCCCATTTTGGGTAGAGGTGTTGACACCTATGGTCTGATGGATGATACTATGATTTGTAAGATATGAGCCAAACGCTCTACGATCGTCATATCCCCCATCACTTTGAAGGACATGAATAAAGCCCTTAAATTTGGTTAGGATCGTTTTGTGGAAAGTCTGAAAACAAAAGAAAACTTCACTCTTTTTTTAACAAATACACTCAAGTTATGCAAGAAAAACAATTAATAAAAGTGACAAATCAACGGAAACCAGATAATGATAAAACGGGAGATGACCCCCCAAACATCAGAATGAACAACATCAAATGGGGTGGTACTGTGTGAAGATAAATGCAATGAATTATGTCTCACATGTTTAGACATATCACATATATCACATACGATAGTTTGTAAAAATGGTAAAAAAACAAGAAATAATTTCTAGAGATAGGCAGGAGACGGATGTCCAAGGCGCAAGTGCCAGCGGCGAACATCATCAGCGATAACAGTAGAGCGGGATAAAGCCTGAGTGGGAAGCTGAATATCCAAGTAATACAGACCACTGCGGTTCTGACCACTGCCAATGTTCAACTTCGTACCCAGTTCCTGAAAAATATAAGTATCAGAAAAAAGTTACAGATCAGTTAAGGGATCTAGTAATATTGTTGATGAAAAGTAAATTGCGTAGAAAAGAGTGAATGAAAAACTTAAGGAAGTGAGATAGTTTGAGAACATGAAATATGACCTTTGCCAGGAATGGGAGACAAAATGCCATTAGCAGAAACAACTTTGTCCTTACCTGATAAAGGAGTATAAGAGAGAAAACCTGAAGAGGAGCTGGTCATATGGTGGGTGACACCAGAATCAATCACCCACTCGGAAGACGAGGTTGTGGCCACATGAGCACTCGACATAGCAATGGAAGCAAGAGAAGCAGGAGCACCCAGGGACAGCGTAGGATATGAGTGGAGCAGGCGACAAAAAGCTTCCAATTCATGAGCAGTGAGCTGACTAGAAACAAAACTGGATGTCTCGTCGTAGACATCTATAGAGTAAACAACATCATGAGACTTGGGGCCATCCTGACGATTGGCCCCCACGCCCTGATCCTCGACCACATCCACGGTCATGAGGGGAAAGATGTGGGTGGATTTTGTAGCAAAACTCCCGAGTGTGACCTTTGTGACCACAATAATCACAAGTAGGGGCAGAAAAGCCAGGACTCAGAGCATGACTACGACCAACACTAATCAGAGTAGAGCAATCAGGAGGAGCACTAACACTGAGGGATTTCCGACATCTTCATCACCAAGGACCATGCTGAATGCCTCCCGAAGAGACGGAAGAGGAGAACGGTGAAGGATATGTGTCCTCACCGTATCAAACTCCATGTTCAGTCCCATCAAGAAAGCATGGTGACGAAAGAGGTCCTCCCGTTGTTGTAACTGAATGACATCCATAGTGCATGATGGAGTGAATTGCGCAAAATAGTCCAATTCCTGATACAGATGCTTGAACTCCGAAAAGAAGCACGACGCCATCACAGAGCCTTGCCGTAGTTCCAAAATACGACATGTAAGTTCATAAACCCGCGTAAAACTTCCAACTTGCTAGTATGTCTCACGGGCGCAGGTCCAAATCTCAAATGCGGAATCCATCAACATGTAATTCTGATAGACCTTCGGAGACAGAGTGAAGAAACCAAGAAATAACCAAAGAATTTTCAGAGTCGCACCGCTTCCAGGAGGGATCAGTCTTAGGGGCTTCTTAACCGTTCCATCAATATAACAAAACATTTGATGGTTGCGAATGCCATGTTGAGCAGCCCTTGACCATTCGAGATAGTTTGTGTCATCTAATGGTACCGTGGTAATCTTCAGAGAGCCGGAGTGGCCATTTGACTGCTGAGGGTCACTCATTTGAGGCTGAATCACACCCGACAAGGAGGCTGACAAGTCACTCATATTGACCGACACCAAAGATCAGCCAGCAAGTAGAGAGACAACCCGGAGAAGCAAGAAAGTAGGGATCAGGAACATGACAACGATAAGAGGCATGCTGTGGAACAGAAAAACAAGCACACACGTTGGAGGCAGTGCACAGGAGCAGAAAATAATAGGCGCAAGCCACTAGAGCAGGCGGAGCCACTGGAACAAGTGACAATAGGAGGGAGTACACGGTGGGATGGACGAATGAGTTATGGAATCAGGCGTCGTCGTCAACCTCAGCAGTAGAGAACAGCGTCGAAGAGAGAAGAGGCAACGACATCAAAAGAGGACGACAACTTCAACCCCTTCAACAGCCGGCGACGACATCCAAGCCACATGGAGATTGCATCAGAAGAGGAGGGACACGAGCAAAACGGCTGATCGAAAGCACTGAATTGAGCGCAGAGAGGAACAAAGCGAGGAGACGCGGGTGATGGCGTGCGGCTAGGGTTTTGGCTCTGATATTAAGTTGAAACTCTAATTCGTATATTCCAATATGAAAAAGTCTTACATAATAAATACTAGGGCAAGAAAGTATTGGTTATGTTGGATGGTGGTGTGCGGATAACATTTATCCTTGTATTATGTATTACTATTTATATCCCCTCCTATGTGGATGAATAACATGCGATTATTATTTTCTCATCTTATTTGGTATCAGAGGAGGTCGGCATAACCCTAGCCCGATACTCTCGTCCCGCACGCCGTCCGCGCCGCTCGCCGCTCGCCGCTCGCCTGCGCCGCCACCTGCACCTCACGCCGGCCCCGTCCAAGACGATGTGATCCGCAGGCCATCCCGCTCTCCCGCGTCTCCCGCCTCTCCCGCCTGCGCCGCACGCCGCGATCATCCTGCCTGCGCCGCACGCTGCTACCGTCCGGAACCGCTGCCGTCGCCCCTTCCGTCGCTTGCTCTGTGATCTTTGGTCTTTCTATCCCTTTGGGATGAGATTTTCTTCTTCTGTTTAGGGGGCTTCCTCTTCCCCCATGAATTCCAGATTTTCTCCTTGTGTTTAGGGGGCTTCCTCTTCCCCCATGGATTCCTCCTCTCTTACTTCGACTGATGGCTTTGTTCGTCGCATATCTACCTCTCTTCTCAATGAACGGAATTTTATCGCTTGGTCCAACTCCGTGCGAGTTCATCTTGCCGGACATTACAAGCTCGATTGGCTTGAACCTAATGGTGTTCCAAAACCTACCGACGACAAGGCTATCTGTCAATGGCGCACAAAAAATTTCAAGATTCTCTGGTGGCTTCAATGCTCCATGGAGCCCCGGATTTACGAGCAGTTTATGCGGTTTGATTCTGTGCCGTCTCTTTGGGCTGCCTTGACGCGTACCTACGGCCACACCCGCGCTGATACGCGGATTTATTCTGTGTTTCAGGAGATTTCTACAGCTCGTCAGGGGGACCATTCCGTGCACGAGTACTTTACCTTTCTCTCTGGGAGATTCCAGGAACTCTCAGACCTCGAGCCGCTTAGTGCTTTTCCCCATCCCGAGGATCTGCTTGTTGCCAAGCGTCGCCAGGAGAAGCGGGAGACCTACCAGTTCCTGATGGGCTTGCGGCCCGAATTTGAGCAGATTAGGGTTCAGATTGTCAGCATGAACCCTCTTCCTGATATTTTGGATGCTTACTCCATTGTTGAGGAGCATGAGCGCCGTGCCCGCTTGACTGCTGTCTCTTCCGTTCCTGCTACCGTTCCTCTTCCGGATCATTCAGCCCTTGCGTCTGGTCGTTCTTCTTCTGTGCGAGGGGGGCGGACTTCTACCCCCCGTGGCCGTGTGGGTGGCCGCGGGAGCCTGTTTGCTGCTGTTCAGTGTCAGCACTGCCTGCAGACTGGTCACGAGAGGGCCAGGTGCTGGTTACTCTTTCCTCACCTGCGCCAGCAGTCTTCCGCTACTCGTACCGTCGCCGCTACTTCTTCCGACTTTGGAGGCCAGCCTGATTACAGTACCTCTTCTGGGACTTCTTCCGTTGACTGGAGTCGGCTTATAGCTCAGGTGCAGCAGCTTCAGTCTCAGCTTCTGCAGCAGTCCTCGTTTCAGCCTCCTTCTGCTCAGTCGTTGCCTGCCTCCTCGTCGTTCTCATCGACCTCGACATCTGCGTCAGGTACCTCGACAGCCCTTCATGTCACTCATGAGGGGCATTCCTCCCCTTGGGTGATTGACTCTGGGGCCACTGATCATTTGACTGGTGAGCCACACTTTTTCTCCTCTCTTGTGTCTCCGAGTGTCCATCGGCAGGTTCGCCTTGCTGATGGCTCTGTGACACCCATTCTTCACCAGGGCACCGTTCCTCTCTCACCCTCCTTCACCTTGGGATCAGTTCTTCAGGTTCCCAAGCTTGCTTTAAATCTTCTTTCTGTTAGTCAACTGACTCGTACATTACACTGCTCGGTGACATTTTTCCCTTCTGGCTGTGTTTTTCAGAACTTGACCACGAAGAGGACTTTTGGCTACTGCCGTGAGCACGACGGGCTTTACCAGCTGGATCTCCCACCTCAGACACCATCACCCTGTCTTCCACCACCATCCATTGCTGCTGCTGCTACTACATCTTCTCTTTGGCATGCCAGATTGGGACATGCAAACCCTAAGATTGTGTCCTCCCTGTTTCCGAGTGTCTCATTTGAGCACCCGTTTCAGTGTGATGTGTGTCAGCTTAGCAAACACACACGCACTTCTTATCCTGTATCTATTTCTCGTAGTTCTGCACCTTTTGAGATTGTTCATTCAGATGTTTGGGGGCCTGCCCCGGTTGTATCTTATGATGGTTTTCGTTACTTTGTCTCTTTTATAGATGATTTTACTCGTTGGTGTTGGGATTACCTTATGCGTGCAAAATCTGATGTTTTTGATTTTTATACCCAGTTTTCTCATATGGTTGCTACTCCGTTTTCCTCACGTATCCGGATTCTTCGCTCCGATAATGGGGGGGGGGGACTACACTTCTTCCTCTTTTTCTGCTTTCCTTGCTAGCCAAGGAACCCTTCATCAATTCTCGTGTCCCTACACCCCCGAACAAAATGGACTGGCAAAACGCAAAAATCGCCATCTTCTGAATGCCACCCGATGCCTTCTCCTTGGGTCCCATGTCCCCAAGTTATTTTGGAGCGTTGCTCTTCTTACGGGGACCTTTTTGGTCAACCGTCTGCCTTGCCAGCCTCTAGCGGGTCGGGTTCCTCTGAGCCTCCTATATCCCAGCCGCCCTTTGTTTCCTATTCCCCTTCGGGTGTTCGGATGTGTGTGCTTTGTCCAAGACCGTAGTCCCACTCAGACTAAACTTGATAACAAAGCTATCCGATGCTTATTTTTGGGATATTCCTCCTCATCCAAGGGATATCGTTGTTTTGACCCCACTTCTCGCAGGACTTTTCACTCCATGGATGTGACGTTCTTTGAGAATACCCCCTTCTACAGTATCCCTCCACCACCACAGCCTGCTCCAGTTCCCATTCCTCCTTCCACTCCACCACAGGCGGCCCCTGTTCCCCTTGCTCCGTTACACGACTCGATTCCGGCTCAGACATATACCCGGGGTCCACGTGGGCCCTCACATGTTCACCCTATCCTTCGTACTCCATTGGTAGAGCCCAGCTCACAGGACCTTGAAAGTGAAGGGATAGATACTACTCTAGAGGGGGGGTGAATAGAGTTATCAAATTTTGCACAGACAAAACTTAATATTCTACCCAACTCCCTTGGAGTGAAGTGCGGAATGAAAAGATTATAGATATTGATTTAACCTTAAAGCCTAACACAAGTGATGTGTACAAACACAAGCTAACTGTAATTACAGTTAAGCTTGGAAAAACCTAATCAGCAACTAGCAACCTAGTTATATCTAATCACAGCCACAATGCAGGAATTAAACAGTGGAATCCAGACGACACAAGGAAATTTATAGTGGTTCCCCAAACAACTTGGGTACGTCCACTCTTCTACCCAAACGGTAGGAATCCACTCAGGTTTTTGATCAGGTGCCCTGCCACCAACAGAATCTGATTCAGGTAGATCCAGAAACCCTTTAGACTTTTGATCAGGTGTCTAAAAATCAAGCACAGGTTTTTGATCAGGTGCCCTGCCACCAAGGGATACTTTTGAAGGGAGTAATAACCCTGTACAGGAGGGGGAAGAAGGTTAAGATGTCTTCTCTATTTTACAATAGATTAGAGAAGCACAAAAGCTTGCACTGAGCTAGAATGCTCTAAAGAATCAAGGCTCCCCCTGGCTCAAGAATGTCCAGGTGAAGTCTTGCTTCAGTGCAGAGAAACTCTTCAGAAAGTTCGGAAGGAAAGAGCTACAGGAAGAAAGTAAATAATAAAATCAAAGTTCTTCAAGCAGCTATCTTCTTCTTCTTCTTCTTCAAAGGAACTCTGAGTTGAACTTCCTGAAAGTAGGAGAACTCAGGTGAAGAAGAGATGAAGATCTTAACACTTCTCAGTTAGATGGAGATTGCTGAGAGCAGGAAGCTTGAGCTTGATGAAGGCTTGAGAATGAACAACTGGATAGCTATTAGCTTCTGTTAACTAGCTTGAATCCTTCTTCAAAGGGTTCTTTATATAATCATCAGCAAGCAACGGCTCTCTTCCATTTGAATTATTTGTCTTCTTCTAAGCCTTGAGACCTGGGCTGTAAATATCAAGAAGACAGAAATATCTCTGCAGCAAAACATTCTATAAAGGGAATAAATCACTTTCTAAGAAGCTGCAGGCTTAAATCAGATAACAGAAGGACTAAATAAAGTCACATCAGAAATAATCTCTTTATAGCAAAAGAAGACTTTTCAGTCTAACGGCTATAAAGGGCTGACAATAGATAAAGTAAATTAAAGTGACAGCTAATAAGACAAACAACTTTATCTTAAAAAGATTTGACTCAGGCAAAAGAGATGGAGTAAATATTGCCTGGTTAATATTATCATACAGCTTAAAATACTGTGCCAGAAAATGTATTAATTAATTAAATATAATAAATAAATACAAAATACAAAGGCAGACAGAAAACGTCGAACGACCTTCGAAGATCGTCGAACGACGCACGGAGATCGTCGAACTATCGGGCAGATAGTCGAACGATCTAGATAGTCGAACTATCGAAGAAGATAGTCGAACTACCCCGGCAGATAGTCGAACTATCAGAGCAGATAGTCGAACCATCAGATAGTCGATCTATCTAGGACAGATAGTCGAACTATCAAGCGCACAGAGATAGTCGATCTATCAAGCAGATAGTCGACCTACCTCAGAAAACAGATAGTCGAACTATCAACAGATAGTCGAACTATCAAAACAAAACAGATAGTCGATCTATCAGCAGATAGTCGAGCTATCAGATAGTCGAACTATCAACCGATAGTCGAACTATCAAGACGAAACAGATAGTCGATCTATCAACAGATAGTCGAACTATCAGCGCAGAACAGATAGTCGAACTATCAACAGATAGTCGAACTATCAGCGCAGAACAGATAGTCGAACTATCAACAGATAGTCGAACTATCAACAGATAGTCGAACTATCAGCGCAGAACAGATAGTCGAACTATCAACAGATAGTCGAACTATCAGCGCAGAACAGATAGTCGAACTATCAACAGATAGTCGAACTATCAGCGCAGAACAGATAGTCGAACTATCAACAGATAGTCGAACTATCAGCGCAGACAAAGCGTCGACCAACTGATAGACGATCGTCGATCAGCCGATAGACGATAGTCGAGCGGTGTTCGACTATCGTCGAACGAAAAACCTACTTAACCAAATTCTCAATTTGGAAAAGCGAGGACCCTACAGCTAGACTTCTAACCATTGACCATAGATATTTCTTGGGTCAAGGGGCACAAAGGAGAGGACTAAACTCAAATCAAACTAGGGTACCAACAATCTCCCCCTATTTGAGTTAAGTCTCTCAAAATCTAAAACAGCTAGCAATAAAACACTAAAAAATAAATTCAGCAAATAGTTAACAATAAACTGGCAGATTATCATTCAGATAGACAAATGTAGCACAGCAGTTAATTAAACTATTAAGAATCTTTAGAGTTTGGAAAAGGATCAGAAGAACTAGAAACAAAGGAAATTTTTCTTAGAGGGTCATCTGATTCTTTCTTTGACATCTTCAGGTCCTGAGCACCAATGATCTTCAGTTCTGTAGCTCTGGGGACAACAGCTTCAGGATGTTTTTCCATGTACTTTGACGGATCAAAAATCTCAAGATTTACCTGGAACTTTTCAAATTCTTTCTTTCTGTAGGCTGACATGGTAGTAAAACCAGTCGTATCTTTACCTTCGGCTCTTGCTTTTCTTATTTGGGCTGCTCCTACAAGTTCTTGAAAGCGAGCCATCCTAAAGTTAGGATCGAGCTCAGGATTTTCATATACGGGCTCAGGAGAAGCAGCATCAGCTATTATATCTCGATAAGACATTAGAGTATACTTAGCAGAGAGGTTCTTGCTAGATATCTTAAAACAAAATAAACTATTTACCTTTCGAAATACTTTTCTCAGATTGAACTGGAGTTGGAGATGAAATTCTCTTCTTTGGAGAAGGAGGTGGGGAAAAGGTTGGTCTTTGAGCCACAACCTCCTTCATTTGTCTTTGAGAACCATAAAATGATTTGCCTTGAGAGCTTTGATAACCTTGTCTTGGTTGGGGCTGAACAGACGCAGATTTTCCAGAAGAGGCACCCGGATTGGCTGATAGGTTCCCAGAGGCTCCTGCACCTGGAGGTGGAGGAGGGGGACCTCTGGGAGTCCATCTTGAGACAGGACTGTCATACCTCTTGGTTCTTTTTCTTTCTTTTTGCTGATTCTTCGAAAACCACATCCAATGCTTAAAATCCTTGGATTTGGGGTCAATGCCCTTCAAAATGTAATAGGGAGTGTCATTATCCTTATTTGGAGGAGGAGGAGGAGCAGCTTTTCTCTTCTTTGATGCAACTTTCTTTCTCTTTGATTTTTCAGAAATATCAGAATCATCATCATCATCAGAATGGGATGATGGAGGGTTCTCATAAGGATCATAGGCTTCTGAGACAGCCTTTTTTTTAAGCTTTGAAGCAGATTTCTCTTTTTCTTCTTCCATGGCATCCAGAGCCAGAAGAGAGTCTAAATCTAAACCTGGAGAGTCATCCCAGATGGATGACTTTTCAAATTGCAAATCTTTCTCTTTCTCTTTTAACGATTGAACTCTTAAATTCCATGCTGCTCTTGCTTGAGCTTCTTCCAAACTCAGAACAGGAGAGTCAACTTTGACTTCCTCTTTCTCAGACTCATCTTCTTTATTATCTAAGAAGGATTCCAATTCAAGGTCTACTTGAGTATCAGAAATACTTGGGTCAGCCTCAGAAACAACTGCTATGATCTGAGCAGTTAAATCTTCTTTAATAATATCTGTAAAATTATGAATACATATCTGCTAAATAAGCTTGAATCATTCCTTCAAGGTATTCACAAACTATCAAATTAATCGACTCATCAACAAAACGAATGAAAGAGTTACCTTCATACTTAACCATCTCCCATGATTCATTCAGATAAGAAGTTATGATTCCTTCCAGGAATCTAGCAATCATAGGAGTGGTAAGATCTTCTAAGCAGACCTTAACTGCAATCTCAGATAGCAGGATTCCATCTGCTATTTCCTTCTCAGACAAAACTGGAGCTAAAACTTTCTCAGCAGGAGCTATTTCTTCCTCAGCTGGATCTATCTCTTTCTCAGCTGTCATGACAACATCTGGAACTATTTCTTCCTGAGCAGACATGACTGAATCTTTTAAAGCTGGAGGAGAGGCAGGATGATCTGAGGCATCTTCATTGAACATCTCCCCCTGCCTGATTTCAGTGGATACTGAAACCAGGCCCCTAGAGGAAGATGGCTCAGCAGATTTAGTAAGGGATTTGATGGAGGCAGACAAAAGATCAATGGAGGCTGCAAGGGGAGCGATTGCCTCGTCAATCATGGTTTTGATTGACGGGGTAATCAGCTCCACAATGCGGGAGATAAGCTCTGGAGAGATTTCAAAAGATGAAGGATGAGAGGTGGATGGAGCTGCAGCAGATATGGTAGTGGTGCTGGGATGATGGATAGGGGATCGAGCAGGAGATGGAGCAGGAGAGTTTATTGGGGAATGAATTGGAGATACAGGAGGAGTAAGAATTCTCTCTGATCCTAACAAATCAAAACTAGGAGCAGATATCCTAGCCAGATAAGTAGGTAGAGGAAAGGCAGGAGGAGACAGAGGAACAACCGTAGTTGTTTCAGGAGCAGCAGAGGAAGAAGGTCGTACCTCAGCAGAAGTTGATGGTACTTCAACTGAGGCAGACGGCAATGTAGAGGAGGAGGAAGGAAGAGCTGAGCCAGCTTCAACAGGTTGAGGAGCGACTGATACAGTCCTTGTGTCCTCAGATGTTGCTGGAGCAGATTTCACAAACGTCCTCTTCCACTTAGAGAACAAGTGGGGATCCATCTTCTTGCTGGCGTTGATTGTTGTTGCAGTTGAACTTAGCAGCTGGGGGTATTTCTCCTTAAGGAAGATTCCAATGACCCTTCCTAGGGTGACTTCCTTCTTACCAGTCTTCTTCCTGATTAAATCAAACAAAACAGCTGCCCAATCTATCCTTTTACGATTAACAATTGCACACATGAGTGCGAATTGCTGCCTTGTTATATTGTCGTGAGCAGAGTGCTTACCCAGGAGCACTTTTCCGACTACCTCAGCGAGGAACTTGATCTTGAAGGGGAAGTTTACTTTGAGCAGCTTGGTGGGAATGCCCTCAGCATGTCCCAGCTCAACCAGCATTCTTCCAAATTTCTGAGCGTCTTGCTCATAATCCTCATCACCAATAACTAATTCAAAAACATCAGATAAGACGGCCGGAGTCAGGATAACTTCTTCTCCGCCTATGGTACCAGTCATCGATTCGTCTGTGGAAGACGACGTGAAAGCCCATTCTTTGATTTCTGGAATATTGATCTTAATCCTTTCAGACATCAGCTTCTCTAAACCCTGATCCCTGCAGAGCTGGAGAACTTCCACGATTCCGGCATCGCAGCTACTGAATGCTTCGAAATCCACACTGAATCCTGCATCAAACTTCACTACGGCTAGAACAGCTGGGGAGACCGCCATGGATTCGCTGGAGAAGGCTCGAGAAAGCTGCAGAGAACGAAGAAGACGAAACGCCCGGAAATTGCAAGCGGGAAAGCAGAATGCGAAAGGGCACGCTCCGTCGACGATAAAACAAAAGATCTTTTAACCTAGGTCGACTATCGGTTTTATATTGGACCGGAAATAGTCGATCTATTAAAAAGATACTTGACCCGATAGTCGAATGGCCGTTCGACGATCGGCTCAGAAGCAGAGTAGTCGAACCATCGTTCGGCTATTTCTGGCTTCACACGCAACAAGCTGTCGTCGTTCAGAGATCGACGATGAGCTCAACATGTTCGACGATGGTCGAACGTCGATCGACGATCTTCAAACATTAACCAGAGGTCGACGATAGACTCAATCCGTTCGACGATCTTCGATCATCGTTCGACGATCTTCAAGCAGATTTCAACAAAGGCAGATATCGTCACACTTAGTCTCGTCCATTAATCATGCCTAGTTGAACTAAAAAGAACAGATGCTTCTGTTCATCTAAAGGCTTGGTGAATATATCACCTCTCTGAAACTCAGTGGATATGAACTCAAGACAGATCTTGTTCTTTTCCACACAATCTCTCAGGAAATGGTGCCTAATCTCAATGTGCTTGGTTCTAGAGTGGTGCACTGGATTTTGTGCAATAGAAATAGCACTGGTACTATCACACATGATCTTGGTGTTCTTGTGTGAGTAACCATAATCCACAAGCTGGTTTTGAATCCACAGGATCTGTGAACAACAACTGGCAGCTGCTATATATTCAGCCTCTGCAGTTGAAGTTGAGACAGAAGCCTGCTTCTTACAGAACCAAGAGACCAATCTCTCTCCCAGGAACTGACAAGTTCCTGAGGTGCTCTTCTTGTCAACTCTGCAGCCAGCATAATCAGAATCAGAATATCCAATTAATTCAAATTCTGACTCAGCTGGGTACCAAAGTCCTAGATCTGGACATTCTTTCAGGTATCTCAGGATTCTCTTTAGAAGAATCAGATGAGATTCCTTGGGGTTGACCTGGAATCTAGCACAGAGGCATGTAGCAAACATTATATCTGGCCTACTTGCAGTTAGATATAATAGGGAACCAACAATGGCCCTATAATTCTTTTGATCAACTGGCTTGCCGTGATCATCAGAATCAATAACTACATTAGTAGCCATGGGTGTAGGCATTGCTGAAGCATCAGCCATCCCAAATTTCTTTACCAATTCCTTGGCATATTTGGATTGGGAGATGAAGATACCATCAGCATCTTGCTTAACTTGGAGACCAAGAAAGTAAGACAGCACACCCATACTACTCATCTCAAACTTAGAATGCATCAAGTTGGAAAACTTTTTGCACAGTTTGGGATCAGTGGAGCCAAAAATAATATCATCTACATACACCTGAACTAACAGGATTGTGTCCTTGTGATGCTTGACGAAAAAGGTTCTATCAACTACTCCCCTAGTAAAGTTGTGCTCTAACAGGAAACTAGCTAAGGTCTCATACCAGGCCCTAGGAGCTTGCTTTAGTCCATAAAGAGCTTTCTGCAACTTAAAAACATGAGAAGGCTGAGTTGAAGAAACAAACCCTGGTGGTTGTTCAACAAACACCTCTTCCTTAAGCTCACCATTTAGGAATGCACTTTTGACATCCATTTGGAACACCTTAAACTTCATGAAGGCTGCATAGGCCAAGAAGATCCTTATTGCTTCTAGCCTTGCAACAGGAGCAAAGGTTTGGTCATAGTCTATACCTTCCTCCTGTCTGTAGCCCTGAGCTACAAGCCTAGCTTTATTCCTTACTATTATTCCATTTGCATCTAACTTGTTTCTATACACCCACTTGGTGCCTATGATCAGTTGGCCTTTAGGTGTTGGAACCAAAGTCCAAACTTTACATCTCTCAAACTGATTGAGCTCCTCTTGCATTGCAATGATCCAGTGGGGATCTAGCTCTGCATCTTTAAAGGTGAGGGGCTCAACCTGTGAGAGGAAACAAGCATGCATCACATCCTGTCTTAATTGGTGTCTTGTTTGTACACCAGCTGATATGTCTCCAATCACTTGAGATGTGGGGTGATCTCTAAGTGTGACAATGTCAGCAGGTGGGATGTGATCTTCAGCAACAGTTGGGATTAATTCCTCAGGAGGAATTTGATCTACTGTTGGTGGTACAACAGCAGCTTCAACAGCTTCAGCAATGTCTTCATCACTGTCTGATTCAGTGATCTGAAGAGTTGATAGTTGAAGAATTTCTTGAGGGGCATCAGGTACCTGCAAAGAACTGGAGGAAGGAGAATTTTCCTTCTCCTTGTAAAACATCTGAGACTCATCAAAAGTCACATGCACAGATTCTTCTATCTTACAGGTAGATTTGTTATAAACCCTATAAGCTTTGCTTACTTGGGAATATCCAAGCATAATTCCCATTGAAGCTTTTGCTTCAAATTTTCTAATATATTCTTTATTATTGTTATGAATATAAACAATACAGCCAAAAACTCTAAAGTAATTAATTTTTGGTTTCTTTCCTTTAAGCAACTCATAAGGAGTTTTACACTTAAGTTTGTGTATCAAACTTCTATTCAAGACATAGTTGGCTGTACTAACAGCTTCTGCCCAATAGGATAGAGGCATGTTAGCATCTGCCAACAATGTACTAGCAGCTTCAATTAGTGTTCTATTCTTCCTTTCAACTACCCCATTTTGTTGGGGAGTTCTAGGAGCTGAGAAGCTATGTTTGATTCCTTCTCTCTCACAGAATTCTTGCATGAGAAGAGAGTCAAACTCAGTACCATGATCACTTCTGATCAAGGCCACATGAGTAGAGTACTCAGTCTGCACACAAAGTAGAAAGTCTGTAAGGGCTTTGAAGTTATCAGACTTAGTTCTCAAAAAGAAAACCCAACTGAACCTAGAGAAGTCATCTACAATTACTAAAGTGTAATACTTCCCTCCTAAACTCTGTACATTTATTGGGCCAAAAAGATCCAAATGTAATAAATACAGGATTCTAGGAGAATCACTTTTATTTACAGATTTAAATGAATTCTTGGTTTGCTTGCCTAGCTGACAAGCCTTGCATAGGCTCTCCTTCTTGTAGGGGCAAGAAGGTAAACCTCTAACAAGGTTGTGCTTAGATAACCTAGATATATTTTTAAGGTTTACATGACTAAGCCTTTTATGCCATAGGGAATTATTATTAAGGGTTACTTCATTAAACAGGCAGATTTCAGAGTGAGATGAATTAAAATCTACTAAATAAATATTACCTATTCTAATACCTACTAAAACAATATTATTATTCAGAGTAATATTGCAAGATGAGTTGGAAAATGAAACCTGGTAGCCAGCATCACATAGCTGGCTGACTGAAATCAGGTTATGCTTCAGTCCATTGACATAAGCAACTCTCTTGAATGTAACTGCTCCAATTGTGATCTTGCCATAGCCTTCTGTCTGACCACAGCTGGAGTCTCCAAAGATAACCTTTGGGCCGAGCTTAGCTTTGAATTTTGACAGTAGATCTTTATTTCCTGTCATGTGCTTAGAACATCCACTATCCAAATACCACTTATTTTGAGTGATTGGATAGGTCTTCACCTGCAAAACAACTATTTAGACAGAGTGGACCCAGGTAACCTTGAGTCCCTTGTTTTTCACATAAGAAAAACTGGAAATATAAGAGAATGCAGGCTGAGGGTGATAGCCTAGTGGGTGAGATCTCCTAGGTGGGATTCTCCATGCTGATGATGGGTCAACAAACCTAGGGTTTCTATTCTCATTTAGGTTTCTATGGAATTGGTTGTGATTTTGAAAATCATATTGAAATCGTCGATCGACGTTCGACGATGGGCGCTCAGATCGTCGAGCTTCGTTCGACCATGGAGCATCCGATCGTCGAGCGGCGTTCGACGCTCTTTGCATTTCTTTGAAAAACTTCTTTCTCTTTTCTCTCTTAGCTTTATTTAGGGTTTTATTTACAAGGTTTACTTGCTCAGTGTTCTTCTTTCCACTAGCTGAAATGAAGTTCACTGAAGTTGAAAGATTATTTTTAAGAAGGACTGGGGGTTCACTGGGAGAAGCTCCTAAGCCTAGTTTATCATTACCTGACCTAGTGTTAGTCATGCTGGTAATTTCTAACAGCTTAAGGCTTCTACCATTAAGGGATTCTTCTAATCTCTTAGACTTAGCTAATTCTATTTTAAGAAATTTAATTTCTTCACTACAAGTAGTGAGATCTTCCTTTAACCTAATGTTTTCAGAGGCTATTGATTCTGAGTCAGCTAACCTATTTCTAAGTTCTTTTATTTCTTTTTCTAAACTAATTAAATCTAAACATAAAGATTTAAATTCTAACTTAAACTCTTCTGAAGTAAAATCATAAGATGAAAGTACCTCATCTTCAGTAGGCATCTCTTCATCAGAATCTGAACTCTCTGCAGCAGAGTGGTTGCTGCAGGCATCTATTGCCATTAGGCAAATTTCTTTTGCCTTCTTCTCTTCCTCATCTTCACTGGAGCTTGATGAGGAGGATTCTTCATCAGAATCACTCCAGGTTTCAGCAATGAAACCTCTCTCCTTCTTCTTGTTTTTGTAGGAGGATGGCTTGGAGTGCTTCCTGTGTTGTTCTTTGTCTTTTCTCTTTTCTTTGTTCTTCTCCTCTGGACACTCTGGCAAAATGTGTCCAGGCTTCCTGCAACCATAACAGATGATTTCTTTAGTAGGAGAGCGATCATACCTTGGTTTGTCTTCATAGCGTGAAGACTTCTTTCTGAACTCTTTTCTTCCCATCTTGAGAAACCTTTTGGCAAACAATGCCATAAGTTCCTCATTAGATTGGCTGCCTTCAGACACATCTGCAGCCTTAAGAGCTAGAGATTGCTCTTTTCTTGTTGGAGTGGGGGTCTTGGCTTCAGCTTCTGCTTCTCTGGTCTTCAGCACTTGCTCAAAAGACTTGAGCTTGCCGAGGAGAGCTTCAGTTGAGATCTCATTAGTACTTCTGGCTTCTTTGATGGGCCAGATTCTTAGATCCCATGTGCTAGGGAAGCACATAAGAATCTTATCATTGACCTCTGTCAATGATATGTCCTTGTCCAGGGTCCTCAGCTCATTGATGATTGAGCTGAGCCTGGTGTACATAGCTTCAACTGATTCAGCATCAGTTTTCTTGAAGTTCTCATACTGTGAGATAAGGTTGGACCTTCTGTCCTTCCTTTCATCAGCTGAACCAGCTACAATCTGGTTCAGTGTATCCCACATGGCCTTTGCTGAGGAGCAGTCAGCCACCTTCTGGAACACCTCATCAGACATTGTCTGAGCCAGTATGTTCATTGCCTTGGCATCTGCAATTTTGGCCTTCTTGTATTCATCATTGTAGTCTGGAGGAGGCACTGCACTCATATCAGATGATGAGGCAGTGGCAGCAGCAGGTGCTCTTGGGGGACCTGACAAAATAGAAGCAAAGATGCTTTCATCAATAGAGTTCATATATAATTTAATCCTTGCCTTCCAGATGCCAAACTTTGCTAAGTTGCATGCTGGAGGTCTGGTGCTAGAATAATCCTTAGACTGGGCCATGATAGTGAATATCTATAAGCTCTTGGTATCTATCAGGATCTTGTGACTTAGGTGTTAGCCTATACAGTCAGAAAACCTCCCTCTGATACCAATTGAAAGTGAAGGGATAGATACTACTCTAGAGGGGGGGTGAATAGAGTTATCAAATTTTGCACAGACAAAACTTAATATTCTACCCAACTCCCTTGGAGTGAAGTGCGGAATGAAAAGATTATAGATATTGATTTAACCTTAAAGCCTAACACAAGTGATGTGTACAAACACAAACTAACTGTAATTACAGTTAAGCTTGGAAAAACCTAATCAGCAACTAGCAACCTAGTTATATCTAATCACAGCCACAATGCAGGAATTAAACAGTGGAATCCAGACGACACAAGGAAATTTATAGTGGTTCCCCAAACAACTTGGGTACGTCCACTCTTCTACCCAAACGGTATGAATCCACTCAGGTTTTTGATCAGGTGCCCTGCCACCAACAGAATCTGATTCAGGTAGATCCAGAAACCCTTTAGACTTTTGATCAGGTGTCTAAAAACCAAGCACAGGTTTTTGATCAGGTGCCCTGCCACCAAGGGATACTTTTGAAGGGAGTAATAACCCTGTACAGGAGGGGGAAGAAGGTTAAGATGTCTTCTCTATTTTACAATAGATTAGAGAAGCACAAAAGCTTGCACTGAGCTAGAATGCTCTAAAGAATCAAGGCTCCCCCTGGCTCAAGAATGTCCAGGTGAAGTCTTGCTTCAGTGCAGAGAAACTCTTCAGAAAGTTCGGAAGGAAAGAGCTACAGGAAGAAAGTAAATAATAAAATCAAAGTTCTTCAAGCAGCTATCTTCTTCTTCTTCTTCTTCAAAGGAACTCTGAGTTGAACTTCCTGAAAGCAGGAGAACTCAGGTGAAGAAGAGATGAAGATCTTAACACTTCTCAGTTAGATGGAGATTGCTGAGAGCAGGAAGCTTGAGCTTGATGAAGGCTTGAGAATGAACAACTGGATAGCTATTAGCTTCTGTTAACTAGCTTGAATCCTTCTTCAAAGGGTTCTTTATATAATCATCAGCAAGCAACGGCTCTCTTCCATTTGAATTATTTGTCTTCTTCTAAGCCTTGAGACCTGGGCTGTAAATATCAAGAAGACAGAAATATCTCTGCAACAAAACATTCTATAAAGAGAATAAATCACTTTCTAAGAAGCTGCAGGCTTAAATCAGATAACAGAAGGACTAAATAAAGTCACATCAGAAATAATCTCTTTATAGCAAAAGAAGACTTTTCAGTCTAACGGCTATAAAGGGCTGACAATAGATAAAGTAAATTAAAGTGACAGCTAATAAGACAAACAACTTTATCTTAAAAAGATTTGACTCAGGCAAAAGAGATGGAGCAAATATTGCCTGGTTAATATTATCATACAGCTTAAAATACTGTGCCAGAAAATGTATTAATTAATTAAATATAATAAATAAATACAAAATACAAAGGCAGACAGAAAACGTCGAACGACCTTCGAAGATCGTCGAACGACGCACGGAGATCGTCGAACTATCGGGCAGATAGTCGAACGATCTAGATAGTCGAACTATCGAAGAAGATAGTCGAACTACCCCGGCAGATAGTCGAACTATCAGAGCAGATAGTCGAACCATCAGATAGTCGATCTATCTAGGACAGATAGTCGAACTATCAAGCGCACAGAGATAGTCGATCTATCAAGCAGATAGTCGACCTACCTCAGAAAACAGATAGTCGAACTATCAACAGATAGTCGAACTATCAAAACAAAACAGATAGTCGATCTATCAGCAGATAGTCGAGCTATCAGATAGTCGAACTATCAACCGATAGTCGAACTATCAAGACGAAACAGATAGTCGATCTATCAACAGATAGTCGAACTATCAGCGCAGAACAGATAGTCGAACTATCAACAGATAGTCGAACTATCAGCGCAGAACAGATAGTCGAACTATCAACAGATAGTCGAACTATCAGCGCAGAACAGATAGTCGAACTATCAACAGATAGTCGAACTATCAGCGCAGAACAGATAGTCGAACTATCAACAGATAGTCGAACTATCAGCGCAGAACAGATAGTCGAACTATCAACAGATAGTCGAACTATCAGCGCAGACAAAGCGTCGACCAACTGATAGACGATCGTCGATCAGCCGATAGACGATAGTCGAGCGGCGTTCGACTATCGTCGAACGAAAAACCTACTTAACCAAATTCTCAATTTGGAAAAGCGAGGACCCTACAGCTAGACTTCTAACCATTGACCATAGATATTTCTTGGGTCAAGGGGCACAAAGGAGAGGACTAAACTCAAATCAAACTAGGGTACCAACAGACCTGATGCCATATCCTCTGACAGGTGATGTTCTTCCTTCGTCTGACTTGCCTATTGCACTTTGCAAGGGTAAACGTTCTTGTGTTACTGACCATCCTTTTGCTAGTTTTGTGTCCTACCAACGTCTCTCCCCAGGTTACCGGGCTTTCCTGACTGCCACCGATCAGATCAGGATTCCGAGTTCGACGACTGAGGCATTCCAGCATCCTGAGTGGGTGGCGGCTATGGAGGCTGAGATGTCGGCTTTACAGAGGGCTGGTACCTGGCGTTTGGTCCCCCTTCCCACCGGCAAGAAGACTGTTGGGTGTCGGTGGGTCTACACAATCAAGTATAATGCTGATGGGTCTCTTGCACGCTACAAGGCTCGCCTTGTCGCGAAGGGCTTCACCCAGACTCCAGCGGATTACAGGGTGACCTTTGCCCCTGTGGCCAAGCTTTCTACTATCCGTCTTCTTGTTTCCCTCGCTGCCTGCCTTGGATGGCCTCTTCACCAGCTGGACGTGCCGAATGCCTTTCTTAATGGCTCTCTTAATGAGGAGATTTATATGGATCCGCCGCCCAATTATGAGCTTCAGGGGGAGTATTTGGGATGTGTCTGTCTTCTACTGATGGCTCTGTATGGGCTGAAGCAGTCCCCTCGTGCGTGGTTTGAGCAGTTTGGGACTGTTGTGCTTCAGAGTGGGTTCACCAGATGTCACGCAGATCACACATGCTTTGTTCGGACTGCTGCAGATGGTCGCATGGTTATTATTCTTGTCTATGTGGATGATATCATCCTTACTGGTGATGACAGCTCGGGTATTCTTCAGATTAAGGAGGTGCTTCAGACGACATTTGAGGTAAAAGATCTGGGAACTCTGAAGTACTTTCTCGGAATTGAGGTGGCCAGATCCAAGCAGGGGATCTCCTTGTCTCAGCGCAAGTATACTCTCGACCTTTTGAGTGATACTGGCCTTCTTGGGTGCTCTCCAGTATCTACACCCATGGACCCAAACCACCGCTTACACGCTGAATTCAGCGACCCTCTCCCTGATCCGGGCAGATACCAGCGTCTTGTTTGCAGGCTTATCTACTTGACCAACACTCGCCCAGATATTAGCTTTGCTGTGAGTGTGGTCAGCCAGTTCATGCATGCCCCCCGTACTTCTCACCTTGATGCAGTTTTTCGGATACTTCACTACTTGAAGGGATCGCCTGGCCTCAGGCTCTTCTACCGTTCATCCCCATCTCCCGGACTTATCTGTTACACAGATTCTGACTATGCTGGTTCCATCACTGATCGGCGCTCTACTTCAGGGATGTGTACTTTCTATGGTGGCAATCTCATTTCCTGGAAGAACAAGAAGCAGAGTTTCGTCTCCCGCTCCTCTGCTGAAGCTGAGTACCGAGCTATGACCCATGGAGCCACAGAGCTCTTTTGGCTTCGTACTCGCTTGACCGAGCTGGTCTTTCCTCCTTCTGGTTCCTCGACGCTGGTGTGTGACAACCAGTCTGCTCTCATGCTAGCCTCCGACTCTGTTCTGCACGAGAGGACTAAGCATATCGAGATTGATATTCATTTTCTCCGGGAGCACATTCGTTCAGGGACTCTTGCCACGACCTATGTTCCCTCCGCCGAGCAGACTGCAGATGCCTTCACCAAGGCGGTTGGGCCTTCTAGACTTCTCTCTACTTATAACAAGCTGGGCTTGCTTGATCTCTTCGCGCCAGCTTGAGGGGGAGTATTTGTTATGTTGGATTGTGGTGTGCGGATAGCGTTTATCCTTGTATTATGTATTACTATTTATATCCCCCCTATGTGGATGAATAGCATGCGATTATTATTTTCTCATCTTATTGAAAGAAACACCCAAAAGACCAAACTACCCCCAGTTGGGAAATAACACAAAATGACGCGACTTGTAAAAAATAATAAGTGACTCTCAAGTAGAAAAGGTCTGCACGATTGCTCCTCTGCTGAGCCTCGTAGAAGCACTGTTGAGCTCTATCGAGAGCTCCTATATTAAAACAGAGAGAAAGAAAGGCGGGAGACGTTGCTATCATTGCCTGGAAGGGAACTGTCGTCGATCCCTAACGGGAATGCATGTAGGGAGAAATATCATGAACGAGATAATGAGGGGGAGAGAAGCCGAGACCCGCTTATATCACAAAGGAAGATCGTTGTAGTCGGTTTAGACGGACTCTAATCTTAATTTAGAGCTAGCCATCACATCAAAACACCAATTTTAGTATTCCAGGTGTTAGCTGGTTGATCAACATTTACCTACAGTGCTGCTTTTATTAATCCCGATGTTAGCCGCCAGCCCAACTCAATTGACAACAAGCACATCATAATAAATCCAATGTTTCAATGCTCAAACTCTTCGAGCCCATCATTTAAATATTTAGGCCACTATTAAATCATGACATTAAAAGTTATCAAAATTATATCAAAATCAAAACTCCCCAAAATTTCACGTTGATCAAATTCATATTGGCAAATATAATAATCCAGTGATGAAAATTGTCGGCAAAAATTAATACGATGAAATTTTTTGAAAATAGATTTTGGCATTGATTTCATTTTCTCATCATCAGGGATTTCTGTAATTACTAATTTGTATTAAATTTGGATGGTGATTTGCATCGTTACATCGTAAACCTTGGGGGTATGATACCAACTTATGCAATATAACTATGTTGCATGCATATAATTTTAGCGAAAGAAAACTGCATCTTTTAGACAAAACAAGCTTAGCTTTTCCTCCGCGTGGAGGGCAAAATAAGAGCGCACGGTGAATGATTCTTGCAAAACACAAGATATCTAAAAAAAATCCTCAAATACTGTCTATCCCAAAGAACATAAAATCACAACACCATATATTAATACCGAGAATTAAAGCTTCACACAACAAATAATACTCACAAAGTAAAGGGGTTTATCGTCAAGTGGAGATTCGGTGTCGGATGGTGAAGTAGTGTCTGTTTGGGGCTATGGGGAGGAGGTCGGAGGCTGTGATCTAAAAGGGAGGTGGCCGGTGGATGTATGCAATTGCAGTGGAGCGGATTTGCGACATGAACGAGGCTCGAAGGAGGGGATCAGGGCTGTAGAAACAAGATCCGAGCTTCCTGTCGGGGGAATTGTCTTAGATCTGTTACAACATGTTGGGGCCGTTGAGGAGGAGCTCCGTGTGTGGAAATTTATGGCTTGGACAATTGTTATTTGAGTGGGGAATGGATTGGCTGGTTGGGGTTGGGTTGTGAAATAATACCAAGCTTGCTGTTTGGAAAGTTGGCTGTAGAAGAATAGTGAAGGGGAAGGTTTAGAGGGAGTTGTCTAGGGCTTGGAAGGGGGAAAGATGAGGGCTATGGATGGTGTATACCTTTTGGATGCGAAAAACCATCTAGGAGTCATCACTGTGAGAGGATCGTTGGATTGCGGGAATAGAGTTTTCTAAAATCTGCAATCGCTATGACACCTACTCCTACCCTCTTATTTATAATGAAACATGACTCAGAGCAACCATCTTGGATGACAATGATTGGCCGTATATGATGGTTGTACGATATCACTAAATAAAACAAAAAAAGAAAACAAATACATGAACAAATATCGAAACGTCGATCCAGACACATCTGTGGAGTTACATCGTCGATTCGGAGACACCATATATGGAAGGTTGTCAGTCGGTCCTGAATGGGCCCAAAACTCGTGCTCCACAACGAGTTCGCATCACCGATCCCCATTGCTGTCTTTTATAACATTTTTTCTCATTAATATGGCTTACTGCAGCCTTATTATGTTTTTGTTATTTCTGATCCAGAAAGCAGTTCAATCAAGCCCAAAAAATAGGTTTGCCTGGCATGTTTGGGCAATATTTGAGGCTAGTCAAGGTTGTATTGAAAAAGGAAGGAAACTTCTTAAGATTGGACATACTCTAAACCGAAGGGATCCTGTTCTCCTTCAATCTCTCGCTCTTCTTGAATACAAGCATTCATCTGTTCATCTTGCCCGTGCATTGTTCAGAAGAGCATCAATAATTGATCCGGAGCACCAGCCAGTGTGGTTTGTAAGAATATCAACTCACCTATACCTTCAATTTTTATTTTTTCCTTCAATCTTTTCTGTTATTTCATATGGAGTCTTATTTTGCATTCTCTTTTAAATTCAAGGGAATTTTCCATATGCACAATAACTTATTGATATTCAGAATTTTGATCTCTTTCTGTGATGAGTTCTTTCTTACTACTAATATTGTGTTGCATTATGTTTGGAGTACCATACTAGATGCATTATTCTTCTGATCACCAATCCAATCAAACTTTTGTTACTACTCGTCCACATGAGAGATGAACTATGCACAATTGATCTTCAAATACTTACTAACGTCGGACAAATGTGTATAGTTTTGTAAATGAAGATGCAAATGCTGACACGTTCACGAGCCAATGAACATGAAGCTCGTGACCAAACCCTGTTGCAGGTATAAGTGATTCTATCACGAGACTGATTATGGTGCACAATTAAATAAATACCTGAAAATTAAAATTGCGTAAACAATTGCAGTTTATTATGATCAATTTTAATAAAGCCCAAAGTAACAACTACACAAAATTGAAGGTGCTAAAAATGTTGAGTATCACACAAACTAAAATATAAGTTTACTAAAGAAAATTTTGCAAATAACTAAAGCCCAATATAACTAAAAATAATCAAGTTCATTCGTACAATGTGGAAAAATGAAAAATGAAATGTAATAGGTCACCGAGTAATTGGCTCTGATGCAGCGAGGGTGTGATAAGTTGAGGGGGATGGTCATAGACGCGATGTGTTTGCTCTAATGTGTTATCATCGAAAAAAATATGATGCAAGGGGATTTCTAGGTTTGGGAAATTTTGCTGTTTTATGAGATTTGAGGATTTTTGTGATTTTGGAGGATTCAAGGAGAGGAGGTAGTGCTCGGTATTGTTGAGGGATGATGAGTGAAGGTGAGAATCAGATAAGTGACTGAGGAGGTAAGGGAAGGATCCACGATGGGTCTAAGCGCCAAATGATGCAGTTATGGGGGGAATTGATGAATTGTGGATAGACAAATGGATGGGAGGGGAAGGATGCGAGATGGGTGGCATATAGAAGCGGTAGTGGGGTTAAGTGAGGCCGCCAAAGGTGGCAAGTTGCTCTGGTGTAGTTGTTGGAGGTTGCTGTTTGCAGAGATGCAATCGTAGGTGCCTTTAGGGCGGAAAATGGCATGTATTTGGTCTGTAATGGGAGTAACAGGGGTCTTGTGTGGATGGACTTGTACAAGGGGGTGGATGCATCTCTTGGAGTGAGGAAGTGGCATCAATGGTGGAAGTGTTGACTTTGGCACCAATAGTGGCAACGTCAGAACCATGAGGGTATTGGATTCATGTCGATACTTGACCGGGTGGATGCTCTTATTCAAAGCAAACTCTTAAGTTCTAACCTAAAAAAAATCTAAAAGTGATATATACTTGGAGGAGATTTGGATTAAATTATTTGACGACCCGATTCATTTGATCAGACAAATTAACCTAATTTTGAAAATAGAACTCATAAAAATAAAGACAAATTACGTAAGTATGAAAAATCATGTTGGACACGATGCGGTGTCTCATCGTCAACTTTTCCTTTAAAACTGCTGATATGTAAAAGCGGCGAATGGATGCCCAATATATCTCAATCATATTCCCCGACTCGGAAGCGTTCATCTCCAATGAATAAAAGACTATTGCGCTCCTTATGTTGAACAGACACGATTCAGTGTAGCTCCTCAACTGCGATCATCACAATCTCTTAGCTCGTGGTAGATGTCGTGTCCTCTTGAAGTCGTCTGCTGAAGTTGCTAAAGGTACTATAAATGATGTAAAACGATATATAGGTCGAGAGTAATGCCGCTGTGAGGTGAAGGGTAAAAGCGTGTCTGAGGTTTTAGTGGGGTGTCAGGTTGAAAGCTCTAACAAGACAACTCACCATTTCTGACTAAATTGTACATATATTCCTAGTGATATAATACTCATAAGAATTTGTTTCAATCTCTCTCAGGAGAGTATATGGACCTATTTGTATAATACTCAAATTCATAGCTGTTTCGAATGAGAAACTCTTAGGTCATGTGCGTATCATCAGTTGATTTCCTTGTTTTAATATTTGCCCTCTCATGTGATTATCCACACAAGTTTTAAATATTTCATTATTTAATATATTGTTACGTTGGGTTGTGACATGCAATTTATGCAAATGAAGAGAAACACACGTAATCAACTCACGATGATGCAATTCTGCAGTGCGGTGGAGGTCCCTAAGAATGAGTCGTTTATCAATAGGCTCTTTAGGAGGGTGCAAAAATATTCATCATGCATGCAACTAACTCCCAAACAACTACTTGAGACATCGACATTAACATACGACTTTATGACGTGTTCGCTGAAAATTCATCGCTAATTCGACGATTACCCTAAACAATGCCCAATACATTGACACTAGGGCCCGACTTTAGGGTGAGTCGAATGTCTTCAAAAGTGAAAAGCTCATCCGGGAACTCATCGATCGGGATATCCGGGAACTCATCAAGAGCTAGGTTGCAGATGCCGGATGTTAGACTCATGTCGGTTTGGGTTTTAATTGTTAAATGTCGGATTGCGGGGTTATATCATAGACATTTCAAAATATCGGAGTGTAATATTGTATATATATATATGTTCATTACATTAACATAATATTTTTCATTTATTAATTATATGGTAATTATTTAGTCTAATTAAGTGTAAAGTAAATATCAAAGAATGAAACTCTACTAAATTTTAATGGATGATTTAAAAAAAAATCTTAAACAGATTTGATAACAAATAAGAAATGTTACATATTTTCAATCATGCAATATAACTTAACAATTCATTTTAAAATGATACTTTGATAATGTCATAAAATTACGTAAAATAAAGTTGTATCTCATTTTATTACAAAATTATGGGTGCTCAAAGCCATCTGATACTAAAATATTATTTTCTTGAAATCAATGAACGAACGTTTGAGTAAGAACTATATTAGAAAACATGACAAAAAGAATCAACTGAACACAACTCACTTAAATAACATCATGATTCGTGATATGTTGTAGTCCTCAGAAGTTCAAAACATTAATGCCTAATATCCTTAACATTCCCATCCTCCTAACACCTACATCAACATCAACAATGTCACAAATCTCATCCTAAGTCAGCCCCTCTCCATGAAAACTTCGTCGTCATCATCATCATCATCATTTGCATCATTGTCAACAGGACCCGCCAACCAAAAATAGGGTACCAAGTTCATCAAATATTCCAAAATGTTTTCTTATTTGTTGAAAAATTAAAGATGAAACTTCAGTCTATAAATGAATTTTTATTTCACATCATATGTTGCAATATTTCAATAATATATTAAATAAGGGCTAATGATAAAACCCCCTAAAATTGAAGCATTGTTCAACACATATCGACAATTTTACAATTGTAGAATTGCAGCAAAAATGACACCCAAATCAACAATCACTAATCAATCAACAATTTCTTTATGATAACAACAAAAGAATTCACATCCCACAGAAATAGAGGAAAGAGGAAAAAGAGGAAGCAATTGCAAAGAGGAAAAAGAGGAAGCAATTGCAGATGACAGAATTTTATATCCACGAAGTTTAAATCACATCCCACAAAATTAGAGGAAGAGAGAAATAGCCACATTCCATATTTTCCACATAAACCAGTAAAGGCCGCAGAAACCGTAGAAATGAATTTTTTTAAAATTACTCATATTACCTATTGTCGAGAAGATGAGCCACACTGGAGGGAAAGAAAGTAGTCGAGAACCACAGAACTTCAACACACTGGCAATTAAATTTTTTTACAATGCCGGGAATAAGAAGCCGTAGACGGAGCGTAGAACCAGAGAAATCGCCTAAGAACTGCAAGAAAATAGGAGCCCAAATGCTAGAACCAATAGAGAACTAGAGCTAAAGAGCCAGAGAACCACAAGAGAATTAGAGGGGAAGGAAAGAGAAAGTCAAAATGTTAGTTAAAGTTATTAGGGAAGGCGAGATGTGAAATGAGACGGTGTTGATGGAGAAATAAAAAGAACAAGCAACACTTTTTTTAATATAATATATAATTATTATTTTTAACCCAAGGATATATTTCTGCCGTTTTCGTGAGATATATTTGTAACAACCTGACCTAGTTCAACAACAAATCATAAGTCCGGCCGAGGCCCATGATAAGGAGTAAACTAAACAACAATATTTAAATTGGTACATAGCATGTAAAAATCAAAGTACTAAATGAAAACTTATAACGAAAGTAATAAATGGAATTAAGGGTAAAATAATACCTTAACTTTTCTGAATTCATAGAGCCAACTAGAAAAGAAATGAACAAAACATTTGAATTTTTTGAAATACTAAATATTATCCGATTCATAGAAAATTTTAAACATTTAGGTTACACTGAATTCATGAAAGAAAATGGTATAGTGCTGAAAGGAAAGACAACTACACAAAATGCAAACTATAAATGGAGTTCTGCATACGCTTATCCTAGGAGTAATATCCCACCTATGACCTGTAATGAAATGCCCTAAACGGGTCAGCCCACTTTTGAGTAAAAAAAATCATTCCTCATTGTGATACTAAACATAATTTGAAAGAAAACATGTGTGCATGTTTTTTTTAAAATAACATTTTATATCGAGAAAAAATGCACTGCAATTCTATGTTTTCTTTTCCATCAAAAATACTTTAAATGTAAATGTCAGTTCTAGTGTATTCGTAATATACATTTTTATTCAAGTTTCAAAATCGTTAAACTATAGAATTTTTTAGATTTAGGCATACACTTGAAACATAACTCACATTATTTGGACGTTTGCTGGATCTATAGTTTCTTAACATCACTTACAATTGTATGATATGATTTCCAATTATTACATGCATCCATTTAATTATACGAGAATAGTTTAATGTTGTATACTATGTGACATGTCTACCCAACAAGGATTAGTTTTTCTTACCTCGGCATTCTGACGTTCATACACACGATGCGAAGACATGTTTCCTTGCAAGAATATTCGGAAAGAAAAATTTGTTCTCCGAATGTCAACGAGGCTACCTTCCTCAAATCTCCTCAAGAATCCTAAAATGTATAAACCAAACATGCACTGATTTTTCTTAATATTTAAGGACCATAAATTTATTATGTAGGAGAGGGAAGGTTTACCACTTCTCTATCAGTGGAGGATTGTTACTTTTGAAATGGAAAACGACCTCGCCAAAACTTGGAGTCACTGAACTAACCACAGTTACGTGGATCCCAACCCTAAATAAGATTCCACAAGACTGAGTCGAAATTCCTATAAGGAAGGTTACCCAAATATTGACTTGAGATGAAAAGAGTAGTCATGATACCTTTGTAAAACCGAAGGGAAAAGTCAATTGACCACAAATCTCTACTGTGGAGTCTCAATAGTCCTTCTGAAATTGCTTGAATAGGAGAAATTGATTCCTAAATATCTGAACTTGATCAAGAGAGGATGGAGGAGACTTGAACAAGAAATGCCTTGTTGGAGAAGAGACTGATAGTTAGCAGGCAAGGGGAAGTCGAAACAATGTTTTGAAGGTTCAATTGACCACCTAGAGAACGGGAGAAAGAGGTCTCTGCGCCCCCTACCGACTGGGTGGTTCTCTCCCTCAATATGCTGCTTACTCCACGGAGGTTCATGACGATCATCATGATCAGCTCCCAGGACATTTCACCCTGGCGGAATTGGATGCTCTCCGTCTCCTCCTGTACTCCCAGTCAGACAGTTCCCCGAGTGGTACTTCTACTTCCTTTGCTACTGCTGGTATGCCCTGTGCCAATGCTGTCGCGACACCTCCGTCTGATTGGATCATTGACTCAGGAGCTACCGATCACATGACCGGCTCTTCCTCAGTTTTCTCTTCCTACACTCCCTTGTCTAGTAAGGACAAGGTTATCTCCGCTAATGGCACCTTGCCCCCTATTTCGGGCAAGGACAACATTTCATGTTCCTCCTCTCTATCTCTTTCTTCTGTCTTGCATGTTCCTTCTTTTCCTCGCAATTTTCTTTTTATTAGCAATCTTACTTGGTCACTTAACATTCTATAACCTTCTTCCCTGATTCTTGTGTTTTTCAGGAACTGGGTTCGAATTGGATCATTGGCAGTGGTCGGAATCGTGATGTCCTGTACTATCTGGATGCTACTTCATCGTCCCTTGCCCTCTCATCTTCCGCTGTTACTGTTGCTAATGCTCGACGCTGACACTTGCGTCTTGGTCATCCGTCTCCAGTCTACCTTTCAAAATTATTTCCTGCTTTTTCGCTGTTTGTTCAAACTTTAAAATGTGATGCTTGTGTAACGTCAAAACATGTTTGCCATTCATCGTCACATTTATCTTCTCCTAGTACTACTCCTTTTTCTATTATACATTCTGATGTTTGGGGTTTTCCCCCGTTGTATCTTTCACTTGTTATCACTGGTTTGTTACCTTTATAGATTTTTCTCCCGCACTGCTTGAGTTTACCTCTTGAAGAAAAAAATGAAGTGTTTTCAGTATTTCAAACATTTCATAAAATGGTGCAAACCCAGTTCAATGGAACTATCCGTGTTCTTCACAGTGATAATGGGGGAGAATACGATGTTCGTGGAGCGTTTGGCTCATACCTCACTAGTCATGGAATTATTCACCAGACCACTTGCGTCTACACCTCCACGCAAAACGGTGTGGCTGAACAAAAAAACCGGCATCTCCTAGATGTTGCCTGGTGCCTTCTCACCACCATGCACCTCCTGAAATCATATTGGGGTGATGCTATTCTAACTGCTACTCATCTTATCAATCGTCTTCCTTCACGAGTTCTAGACTATACTGCCCATCTAGCTCGTCTCTCCTTTACTTCCGTTGTTCATATCGCTCATCTTCCACCCCGCGTGTTTAGGTGCGTTTGTTTTGTTCTCGTCCATCAGCCTCATCGTGACAAGCTTGACCCTCGGGCTCTCCGTTGTGTCTTTCTTGGTTGTTCTGCCACCACTAAGGGGTATCAGTGTTATCACCCCCTTCTTGACGTATTTTCTATATCATGGACGTGACTTTTCGCGAGGAGGAATCTTACTACTTGGATTCGACTCACTCCACTCGTCAGGGAGAGAATGATGTCATCAATTCATTGTCGCTCGATGTCATCGATTCAGTGCCACTCCCTCTGATTCCTCCTATACCTATCATTCCTCCTACAACTACTCCTCCTACACCTCCTTCACCTACATCCCCTTCGTCACCTACACCTACATCGTTTTCTCCTACATACCATCACCCGTCCCTCATCTCTCCGTTCCCTCATATATATCATCGTTGGCAAACATGTAAACAATCCACCGTTGTTCCGTCGCTGCCGGTGTCGTCTTATGACTCAGGTAAACACCTTATCTCTAATCATGTTGCTTATGATCACCTTTCTCAGCTTCATCAGGGCTTTATATCTTCCTTGTCCGTGATCATTATTCCTAAGACGTGGCAGGAGGAGGTTTAAATTCCGGCATGGGCCCAAGCAATAAAGGAGGAAATGTCTGCCTTGAATAAAAATCACATATGGGATGTCTCTTCCCTTCCTCTTGACAAGAAGGCCATCGGCTCTAGGTGGATCTTCTCTGTTAAGCAAAATCAGGATGATAAAGTTTAGCGATACAAAGCTCGTCTAGTGGCTCGTGGTTACGCCCAGACTCAGGGAGTCGACTACCATGAGACCTTTGCCCCGGTAGCAAAGATGGACTCTGTTCGTGTGATTCTATCTTGTGCTGCGTGCTTGGGCTGGGATCTGCATCAACTGGACGTCAAAAATGCATTTCTGCACGGTGATCTCGATGAAGAGGTGTATATGACCATCCCCCAGGTTTTGTGAAGAGGGAAAAGGTCTGGTTTGTCGCTTAAGGAAGTCTTTGTACGAGCTAAAACAGTCTCTTAGGGCTTGTTTTGACATATTCCACAAGGCCATGTTCAAGTTTGTCTACAAAAAGGGATATTCTGATCATACCTTGTCCGTCAGGAAGAATAAGGGAAAAATTGTTGTTCTTATTGTCTATGTTGATGACATTGTGAGCACCGGAGATGACTCGAATGAAATCTCAAAGCTAAAGGCTCTTTTGTCAGCTGAGTTTGAAGTAAAGGACTTGGGAAGGCTTCGTTCCTTCTTAGAAATTGAAGTGACACATTTTGATCAGAGTATCTTCATCTTGCAACGAAAGTATGTGCTAGATTTGATAGCAGAGACTAGGATGCTTGGGTGTGTTCCCGCTAACACTCCTATGGAGGAGGATCATAGGATTGATGAAGACACTGATGGTGATCGCACAGATGCTTCAAGTTTTCAGAGATTGGTGGGAAAGCATTTATTTTATACCTCTCACACACTCGTCCCGACATCACATATGCTGTTGGAATCTTTAGTAGGTATATGCATGCCCCCAGGATCAGACATCAGGATGCAGCATACCGCGTTCTTCGGTACTTAAAGAAGCTCCGGGATGGGTGCTGATGTTTTCAAAGAATAATCGTTTAAAGATTGACATTTTTACCGATGCGGATTGGGCCAGAAGTCGTGATGACAGGAAATCTACAACAGGATATTGCACGTTCGTTGGTGGAAATTTGGTCACTTGACGTAGCATGAAGCAAAATGTGGTGGCTAGATCTAGTGCTGAAGCCGAGTATCGGTCAATGTATCAAGGCCTCTGTGAAGGTTTATGGCTTCACACCTTATTGCACGATCTTGACCTTCAGGTGGATGCTCCCATCTCTCTGTTCTATGACAACGAGGCTGCTATCAACATAGCTCATAATACGGTCCAACATTACAAAACTAAGTATGTCGAGGTTGATCGTCATTTCATCAAAGACCATCTAGAAAAAGAAATTTAGTTACTCCTTTTGTTCATTGCAGAGATCAGTTGGCCAATGTCTTCATCAAGAGCTTAGGGTGCGATGTTTTTATTGATGATATCCATAGACTCAAAATGACAGATATCTACCGTTCGACCTGAGGGGGAGAGTTGAAATCAAGTCTTTTTATGCTTTTTTTGTATTTTACCCTCATAAGGGTGTTTTAGTTTTTGCACGTTTTTTAGTATATGGTTGATTAATGAATTATTCTGTTTTTTCATCTCTCAACTGAAACTTCTTAAATATGGGAGAACGTAACATCTTAAAAAAAGGAGAAAAAATTTAATAAAAATAATAATAGGAATGACAATTTTGTAATTTGCCTCATATCCCCTCTTAAACATAAAACCCGCAGCTCCCCTTTAATTCCGGTATCCCTCTCCCAGCCATCTCCGGTTTTCGCTCCTGTCCCGATTCCGCAAGCCGCACGTAGCTCCGCTCCTGATTTCGCCTCCCGTCGACGTCTCTTCCTGCCCCTCTTCTCTTTATCTGTCCGACATCCTGACTCCTTCCCGTGGCCGGGGATTCTAGGGCCGACAGCCTCCTCTGTTGAGGCCAAGGGTTCCTCCACCTCTGCATGGGCCATGGACCGCCTGTTGTGACTGTCGTTTGTAGATCCGCCATGGATGCACTCATGCACCTCTTCGTGAATGCCCGTAACAATGTCACTATCTGGAAAATTTGCCTTGTCTTCAAGACAGAAGACGGGAAATTGGCAGCAAAAATCATCTGGCAGAAGCCAGGTGGCCTCTATCAGGGGGCAGTGGCGCCACGCCAGAAGGATCTCTTCTGGGGCCGCGTCTCCCAGAAAGTTATGGCGGCGGTATAGAATGCTGTCCGGATAGATGGGGGCTGCGTCGGAGTAGTCATGATTAGCCGGAATCTGGTCCAGTGTCGGGTGATCACCCACTACGCGGCGAAGCTAAGAAACGTGGAAGACTGGGTGAATCTGACTCTCCTCGGGTAGTTGTAGCTTATAGGGCACAACGCCAATCCGGGCCACGACTTCGAACGACCCAAAAAAACGAGGCGTGAGTTTTGGGCACGGGCGTTTGGCGACCGTGAGTTGACGGTAAGGATGGAGCTTGATGATAACCTTCTCGCCGACCCGAAAAGAGAGGTCCCGAAATTTATGGTTGGCGAAAGATGTCATTTTCTCCTGGGCCCGACGGAGGTGATGCTTGAAACTGTCCAGAATGATGTCCCGATCTTGGAGGTGGCTGGCCAAACTCGGCACGAGGCACTCCCCGGGTAAATGTCGCATGGCTTCTGGTGGTGGTCGTCCGTAGACAGACTCAAACAGAGTCCTTCCTGGGGCCTTGTGGTAGACGGTGTTGTACGAGTACTCTGCCCAACCAAACCACTTGGCCCAAGTGACCGGTCTCTCGCCGATGAAACAACAGAGGTAAGTTTCCAAACTGCAGTTGAGGACTTCGGATTGACCATCCGTCTGTGGGTGGTAGGCGGAGCTCATGCGGAGGTGTCCCCTGGAGGCGGAACAGGGATGTACAGAAACAGCTCAGAAAGAGGGGATCGCGATCGCTCACAATCGACCGTGGGAACCCATGGAGGCGCACGACCCCGGAGATGAAACCCCCCCCCCCCCCCCCCCCCCCCCCCGCGGCCTTATACAGGTGTCGGAGGGGAATGAAGTGTGCGTACTTGGAGAGCCGATCCACTACGACGAGGATGCAGACGATCCCGTTGGACCGGGGGTGGTGTGTAATAAAGTCCATCGCAATGTCCTCCCAAATGTTGTCCGGGATCGGCAGTGGTTGAAGTAGCCCGGCGGGAAACATAGCCTCGTACTTCGCCTTCTGGCTTGGAAGACAAGCGTCCACGTAGGCTTTGACTTTCTTGAACATGTGCGCCCAGTACAGTGAAGTCGCTAAACGCCGGTAGGTGCGGAAAGCCCCGACGTGGCCTCCGGTTGGAGTAGCATGGAACTCGGCGATGAGGCGCAAAATTAGAGATGAGGACGCGGATAACACTAAGAAGCCCCGATAGAATAACCGACCACCTGCCAAGGAGTATGGGGGGTGGCCTTTTGGATCGGCGATGTGGGCCGTTCGAACGATAGCAAGGTGTGGGTCCATCTCTACGTCGTGCTGAATCTTTGCGGTATCCTCCCAGACCGAGCGAGAGATGACCCGGAGTTCCAGGGAGTGCACCTGTCTGGAGAGAGCATCCGCCGCTCGGTTGGTGTGCCCCGGACGGAACTCGATTGAGATGTCAAACCCCAGGAGCTTGGGCACCCAAAGCTGCTGTGCCGGTGTGGCGATCTTCTGCTGAAGGAGATACCGCAAGCTATGATGATCGGTGCGGACGATGAAGGGTCGGCCCAAGAGGTACGACCGTCAATGCTGCACTGCCAGGAGAAGTGCCATGGTTTTCGTACACCGAGCGGCTTCGGACGGCGATGGAGAATGCTCGACTGTTGTAGGTGATGGGGAGGCCGCCTTGCATGAGTACCTCACCCACCCCGGTGCCCGAGGCCTCGCACTCCACGATGAAAGGTTGATTGAAGTCGTGCATGACCAAAACTGGGCCATTTGCAAGAGCCGCCTTAAGGTCGGTGAAGGCGGATATGGTCGTAGGAGTCCACACAAAAGGCCCCTCCTCGGAAGATTTGAGAAGTTGTGTAAAGGGCCGCGCCAAGGTGCTGTAATCCCGAATGAAGTATCGATAATAACTGGTGAGGCCCAGAAAACCTCGGACGACCCAAAGGGAGGTGGGAGTCGGCCAATGTAGAACGACCTGAATTTTGTCGTCGTCCATGACCACGCCCAAGGCTGAGATCCTGTGGCCTACGTAGCTGACCGTGTGGCGTAGTCACCCCAAACGAACACTTCTTGCGGTGGAGGACGAGATGATGCCTTTGGATTGTCTCGAGCGTGCGACGAACATGACATAAGTGCTTCTGCTAGGTTGAGTTATACACCAAAATATCATAAAAAAAACAAGGATGTGTTGACAGAGTACCACTCGGAAGATGTTGTTCATGGTAGCTTGGAAGCTGGCCGGTGCATTGGTCAGCCCGAAGGGCATGACTAGGAACTCGTAGTGCCCATCATGCGTCCGAAATGTTGTCTTGGGTACATCCTTCGGCCGAACTCGGATCTGGTGGTACCCTGCCCTGAGGTCGAGCTTTGTGAAGAAGGCGACACCGTGGAGCTCGTCCAACAGCTCTTGGATGACTGAAATGGGATATTTTTCTGGAACCGTGACCTTGCTCAACTCCTTGTAGTCGACAAAGAAACGCCAACTCCTGTCCTTTTTGCGTACGAGGAGGACCGAGCTAGAGCTGAGCTCGCACTGGGGCGGATAAGGCCGCCCATGAGCATCTCCAGCACCAAGCATTTGATCTCATCTTTCTGGACATGCCCATAGCGGTATGGCCAAACTAATACGAACGAAGTGTGGGGCTGCAACCGAATGACATGGTCTGTGACCCGCGTTTGAGGCAGGCCCGAGGGGGCCGTAAACACATCGAGAACTCCTCAAGTAGACGACAGAGATCGGGGTGGATCACTGGGGTGTCCGTCGGCTTGGTATGGAGCTGCCACAGCCACGCAGAGATTGCCATATTTGTCGTGCATTGAATGTCACAACATGAAACTGGTGTGCGAAGAAGGGTGGAGTTGTCGACGAGGTGGCAGGGTGACCCCGCCCATAGGAACTACATTGACATCTTGGCTCAGTTGACCCGAACGTTGCCCAACGTCGCTAGCCATGTCACACTCAGGATGATATCAACACCGACAACTCGAATACGTAGAAATTTACCGTGACTGACAAGGTCCCAAGGTTACCTGTACGACGGTGCACAACCTCGCGGTCGGGTGCCGACGGCCGTCGCCCAAGCACACAGTGAAGTCTGGCCATGGTGTACATGGAATGACGAGTTGCCGAACCAAATGCTGGGATATGAAATTGTGGCTGGCGCCGCTGTCAATCATAATGAGAACCAGTGTTATAGATGTCGGCCGACATGTCGGCCAACATAAAGGTTTTAGGCAAAAAATGCAACGACATCGACATTTTAAGCAAAAATATCATTTTTGAAAATATCTCTGATATATCGGTCTTCAGGCCCTGATATATAGGTTTTACCCGATATATCGGGCAATATCTCGTGGATGATATATAATAAATACAAAAAATATATATGTATTTTTCTTTTTTTTAAGCGTTCGAGCGGTAATATTATGTTTTGTGCTATATTTTGTGCATCTTTTTGAGCTAAGATTTGACTTTTTTCTCGTCTCATTCTAATTTGATGCTCTTTATGTCGTTTTTTTTCTTCAATGCTTCTTTTTGTGCAATTTATATACGCATATTATGTGTATATATATTTATTGTATAATTTATGTGTATATATGTTTTTTGTATAATTTATAAATATACATTATGTTTAATAAATTTATAAAATATTAAAATCCTACATTGTAAAATATCCCTGATATATCCCCTGCAATCCGACATACGACATTTAAAACTCAAATCGACGTGAATCCGACATCCGACATCTGCAACCTTGATGAGAACTGGTTGCCTTTGGATCAGGCCGACCAACTCTATCGTTCGAGGCCCGGTGAGGCCCCCCACTGAGAAGCAGGGAAGATTCAAGCGGTTGAAGGTGGATCCGTCGGCCTCTGTGGGTTGCGGCTCGTCGGAGATCTCGAGTGCCTCAAAGTCCTCCAAGGTGATTTCCTCCCCAAGGTCTCCGATGATTGCATGAAACTCTTTCACCGTGCGCTCGTGATTAGGAGAATATGGCTGTCGGCACCGGAAGCAAAGCCCCTTTTTCCTGAGCTCGCTTTAGTCCCCGTTAAAAAAGCGGTGGGTGGCCGGGGGCCGAACTGGCCGAGGGCCGCCAGTGGGAGGTGGTCGCAGATCGAAGTCCTGCGGTGATGGCGACCGAGGGGGTGGTGCCCCCGTGGCGGCCGACGGACGAGCAAAGAGGTCCGCCTCCACGGCACGTGCTAGATCGAGCTCTTCAGAAACTTTTCGTGGATTGTGTGTGCGTAGGAGAGAACAGATCGAAAAAAGGAGGCCTTGCATGAAGAAACCCAAGAAGTTCTCCGGCAGAAGGCCGAGATCATGTGTCACCAGGGCGACGAGTTCGTGGATGACCGTCCGTCTGACGGATGCTACAAAGGCGCTCAACTGCGGACCCAGCGAGCGGGGCTCATACCGCTGGACCATTTCCTGCTTCAGTTCACCCCAAGAGATGTGGGGCTGGGATTGGCAGAGCCATCTTGCCCAATGCAAAGCGGATCCATCAAGGCCGACCACAGCGGTGCCCACCTTATCTGCCTCGGGTGTGAGGTGGAGGTCAAAGTATTGTTCCGCCTTGGCGATCTATGCCATAAGATCGGTGTCGTAGAAATGCGGAACGTCGAGGGAGAGAGACGATCGTCCAGAGAGAGGGAAGACCAGGGCTGGTGGAGGTGGTGGTCCAAGGAGCGAACCCTCATCGGTAGAAGAGGCGCAACTGCTGCTGGTGGTGAACGCCGGAGTGGCGGGCCGAGCATCCAAGCGCCTAAGAATGGCCTGTAGCGTGGTTTGTATGGAGGTGAGTTGAGAGTCGTCGGTGTCGAGGCGGTGCTGGATGTCGTCGTCCGGTGTCTCGGTGGCCAGGGAGTCAGTGTGAGCCCGCGTAGTTGGAGTCATGGGATAGATGGTGCCGGGGAAAGTCGCGGAAGTGCTGGGCGTTGCAGGAAGGAGCGCGGGCTGATGTCGCGGAGTAGTATAATACATTAACTTGTTTTGTTTAGCTCTTTTGTTTGTTTGTCTGTTTTGGTAGCATCGCTTCATGAGAAGCTGGTATACTCATGTTTTTCTGCTTCAGTTACTGTTCTATACTTTACTCTACTCACCTTGTTTATCTCAATGTTCTGAGGCTTTTCCTTTCTATTTTGAAATTGCCTTAGTGTTCATGCAGCGCCGCCAGGTACTCGTGCTCAATCTGCTTCAAGTTTCAGATTCTATGTTTACATTTCTTTTTACTGTCAATTAATTCTTTTATGTAATAATTGCAATCAGCCTTTTTCTCTGGTATCATGGACAACTGCTAGGCTATTAAATATTTATGTACTAGAATCTGAAATTAACGCAGGTGCACCCTCTGTTGAATCATAACTGCATGAGAACTATAGTAGTAGCCTGTAAAACATGAATTTTACAAAGTACATGTGCATTCAAAACTCTTTTCGCTGATGAATTTAAAAGCTTCCGCATAAAAATCAAGCTATTTTACTCAACAGTAATTATTTTCAGTTTTCTCTGCATCCGCCTTAGTAGGCATGGATTTCCTTCCGCCTATTCCTGTGGCATCACAGCCCGCCCGAAGCGCACTCTGACCTTTGTCGAGACGGGTCGTGACAGTTGGTATCAGAGGGAGGTTAGAGATGTTTGAGAGGTTAGATTTAAAAGATAAAATATTTTATAAATATAACTTATTTTGAAACTTATTTTATAATATATATAAGCATGCATCATTCCTTCACTCAGCTTGCCATTATTTATTGTTCGCGGCTGAAACACGCACACACTCACTCATAAGCATGAGTAGTATGCACACGAATGCTAAGGGGTTACAGGCAAACTTAACATTTTTGTGCATATGAATTTCCATTAGGATATACACCGCTTGCGAATATTAAATTGTATAGACGGTTTAATATTTTCAAGTGCGCTGACATTAGAGTCCTAATATGCATGACATGTTAAGTGATATGGGCCTTAACATGACATGTGTATCCATTCATTTGCATTCATATCATAAATCATTGCACAAGTGTTAAGCCAAAAACAACAATAATGATTGTACACACATGGATTTATTATCTGCTTGATATCACACATGTTCTCATTGATGCACTTGCATGAAAATTACCTAGAGTTGTCCAATGAAAATGTTGTAATTATTACATAATTTATGTACTTGACAGTAGGAAATGTGTTAAAATTTCTAATTTCTAGCCTCTGATATTTGTATTTTGATCCTTCCTGTTTCGCTTGTTTGTAAATTTTATCTGGCCATCTTTTATGTTCTTCTAGATAGCTTCTCAGTTTCAGCAAGAAATGAAATTCTTCTTGTTAATTGCTCTGCTGAATTGCTTCAGCTTTTCTAGTGATTTTCCAACTCCAGTTGACTCGCTTTCGTCGATATTCAATCGTCATTCTGTTTGTTTTTGCTCTTTGGTGCTCTATCTTCGCTTCGTGCAAGATCTTTTTGCTCCCAGATTCTCGTATTCTGCCGCTCAATTTCGAGCTGATCGAAGACAATTCCTGTGCTCCCTTAAGTCGATCTTTCGTATCTGTCTGAATCCGCTAAGTCTGAAGAGTTCTCCCGTGAACTCGAATCTGTTATGTGTTGCAAGTATCCACAACATTTCTCTGGATTTGGATAAGCCTTCGCGCTTGTTCTCCTCTTTGTTTCCCTGTATTCATAGAATCATAGTTAACTTCCATGCCTTGATTTGAAACATTGTTGGAATGAATGTTATATGAATCTTCGTTGTTCTTGACCCCATTCATAGAATTCTCAGGGAAGTTTTGGGACGAAACTTCCTAAGTAGGGGAGAATGTAACAACCCCCCTCTCTTTTATAATCATAATAATTAAATAAAAAAAAGAAAAAGAAAATAAGACCTAACCTAACCCTCCTCTCCTACCTAACCCGAGAACCAGCCCCCCCCTCTTTTATTTCCATAAACCCGCAGCCCCGTCTCCCGCATCCCGCAAGCCGCAGCGCCGACTCCTGCTCCCGATTCCGCCTCATCGTCTTGCGCCGACCCCCGATTCCGCCTCCCTGCTCGCCGCCGACTCCTCCTCTAGTCGTGGCATCTGGTTTCTCCTCTTGCTCTGCCCGACTGCTTCCCCTCCTCAAGCCGGTTTCAGCTTCGCCTCCCTCCCGTGCGTCCCCTTCTCTGGACGGCAGACCTGCCGTCTCCTGCTACTCCTCAGGCCGCCGGGACTTCCAAAGGCCTTCATCAGCACCTCTCCTTTGCTCTGATCGGCATCAAATCCTCGGGCCGACAACATCAAGCTTCCCCCCCCCCCCCTCAACAAGGTCGGCAACAACCTCTTTCCTCTTGTTTTGGCCTGCATGTGGCTAGAAGAGTGGTTAGGGTTTGTTTTCCGCCTAGGGTTTTGCTCAAACCCTCCTTCTACTCAGATTTTGGGCATGGATTTGCTCTTCAGTGGGTAATATTCTCCCTCCTCTCCCTCTCTTTTCAGTTTCCCTAATTTTTCTTGGAAATTATTTGCCTCCCAATTGTGTTGACCTTGTGTTTCAGATTTTCGCCTCCTTGTGATCGCCTAATTGTGATAGGTTCGTGTTTTCCGGCACCGCTCTTCAATTCAGTTGTTAGGAATCCTGTGCATCCCTCTCCGATTTAGGGTTTTCACAACCTATTCGCCACCAAGTCTCCGTTCTGCGAGAGAGGTAAATCTCTTAGCTTCCCTTGATTCAATTTTGTAGCGAGTAACTGCTTGTGTTAGTGTGATGGTAATTTGATGTATCGCTTTCGTTGTCCTTGTACAGGTTCGCTTGAGGAGTGTCAATTTTGCTCGTGCCAGTTGACTGCCTCCGTCAGTTTCAGCTTCTCTAAGGCAAGTGGAGACCTCTCTCTCTTGCAATCATTGAATTTCAATTGCCTTGTCTGATCTTATGTTTGTAATTCGCTATTGTTTGCTTGTTTCGTCAAATAATTTAGACCTCGAATCCCTAATTAAACTTGTTTCAGTTTGAGGTTCACGCGATAGGAATAACACGAGTGGTGAATGTAAATGATGATATTTGAACAATTGAGAGACGTGTTAGTGAACGATAGTTAATTGGATATGTATATTGATGCATTCCGTCTATTTTGAGGAATAATTTGAAGAATAGTAGAGCGTTAATCACGAGCACCATTGTCGCGATAATAACTATAATGGATTTTGGTTAGCAAGTATATGATTGATGTTTCGATGTATCATGCTCATAACACACCTTTTTACGTGGAAAATACTTGAGTTCAAGAATGATTTTACCTAAATATATACTTGATATCTCCGATTTTCTTCTGTGTTGTCTGTCTGGTTTCTGATGTATGTCTGGTTTTTGATGTATGTCTGGTTTCTGATGTATGTCTGGTTTCTGATGTATGTCTGGTTTCTGATGTATGTCTGGTTGTGATGTCTGTATGATTTCTGATGTCTGTCTGATTGTAAGACCCGAGTAAAACTTATTTCCAATCTGATCTTTCTCGTTGACGTGAATCTGTTTCACGATCTGAAGTTTCCTCTCATAAGATTGTCATAAAATAAAATGATAAATAATCTAGTATGAAACTTGAAAACAATTCTGTAATTGTAAGCAAGTCTTTGAACTGTAGCATATAACTGGGCATCTGTCTGCTGCCATGACCACGACAAGCAGGATTACTTTTCCGATAAGACTTGCACTCAGATTTGATCGTGAGCCATGTGCGCCCGCTATAGTACCTACACCCTTCATCGATCACAACTTACAACATATTAAATGAATAATGTTAGGCTACGCTTCAGAGTAGTATAATACATTAACTTGTTCTGTTTAGCTTTTTTGTTTATTTGTCTTTTTTGGTAGCATCGCTTCATGAGAAGCTGGTACACTTATGTTTTTCTGCTTCAGTTACTGTTCTATACTTTACTCTACTCACCTTATTTATCTCAATGTTCTGAGGCTTTTCCTTTCTGTTTTGGAATTGCCTTAGTGTTCGTGCAGCGCCGCCAGGTACTCGTGCTCAATCTGCTTCAAGTTTCAGGTTTTATGTTTACATTTCTTTTTACTGTCAATTAATTCTTTTATGTAATAATTGCACTCAGTCATTTTCTCTGGTATCATGGACAACTACTAGACTATTAAATATTTATGTATTAGAATATGAAATTAACGCATGTGCACCCTCTATTGAATCATAACTACATGAGAACTATAGTAGTAGCCTGTAAAATATGAATTTTACAAAGTACATGTGCATTCAAAACTCTTTTCGCTGATGAATTTAAAAGCTTCCGCATAAAAATCAAGCTATTTTACTCAACAGTAATTATTTTCAGTTTTCTCTGCATCCGCCTTAGTAGGCATGGATTTCCTTCCGCCTATGCCTGTGGCATCACAGCCCGCCCGAAGCGCACTCTGACCTTTGTCGAGACGGGTCGTGACAGTTGGTATCAGAGGGAGGTTAGAGATGTTTGAGAGGTTAGATTTAAAAGATAAAATATTTTATAAATATAACTTATTTTGAAACTTATTTTATAATATATATAAGCATGCATCATTCCTTCACTCAGCTTGCCATTATTTATTGTTCGCGGCTGAAACACACACACACTCACTCATAAGCATGAGTAGTATGCACACGAATGCTAAGGGGTTACAGGCAAACTTAACATTTTTGTGCATATGAATTTCCATTAGGATATACACCGCTTGCGAATATTAAATTGTATAGACGGTTTAATATTTTCAAGTGCGCTGACATTAGAGTCCTAATATGCATGACATGTTAAGTGATATGGGCCTTAACATGACATGTGTATCCATTCATTTGCATTCATATCATAAATCATTGCACAAGTGTTAAGCCAAAAACAACAATAATGATTGTACACACATGGATTTATTATCTGCTTGATATCACACATGTTCTCATTGATGCACTTGCATGAAAATAACCTAGAGTTGTCCAATGAAAATGTTGTAATTATTACATAATTTATGTACTTGACAGTAGGAAATGTGTTAAAATTTCTAATTTCTAGCCTCTGATATTTGTATTTTGATCCTTCCTGTTTCGCTTGTTTGTAAATTTTATCTGGCCATCTTTTATGTTCTTCTAGATAGCTTCTCAGTTTCAGCAAGAAATGAAATTCTTCTTGTTAATTGCTCTGCTGAATTGCTTCAGCTTTTCTAGTGATTTTCCAACTCCAGTTGACTCGCTTTCGTCGATATTCAATCGTCATTCTGTTTGTTTTTGCTCTTTGGTGCTCTATCTTCGCTTCGTGCAAGATCTTTTTGCTCCCAGATTCTCGTATTCTGCCGCTCAATTTCGAGCTGATCGAAGACAATTCCTGTGCTCCCTTAAGTCGATCTTTCGTATCTGTCTGAATCCGCTAAGTCTGAAGAGTTCTCCCGTGAACTCGAATCTGTTATGTGTTGCAAGTATCCACAACATTTCTCTGGATTTGGATAAGCCTTCGCGCTTGTTCTCCTCTTTGTTTCCCTGTATTCATAGAATCATAGTTAACTTCCATGCCTTGATTTGAAACATTGTTGGAATGAATGTTATATGAATCTTCGTTGTTCTTGACCCCATTCATAGAATTCTCAGGGAAGTTTTGGGACGAAACTTCCTAAGTAGGGGAGAATGTAACAACCCCCCTCTCTTTTATAATCATAATAATTAAATAAAAAAAAAGAAAAAGAAAATAAAACCTAACCTAACCCTCCTCTCCTACCTAACCCGAGAACCAGCCCCCCCCTCTTTTATTTCCATAAACCCGCAGCCCCGTCTCCCGCATCCCGCAAGCCGCAGCGCCGACTCCTGCTCCCGATTCCGCCTCATCGTCTTGCGCCGACCCCCGATTCCGCCTCCCTGCTCGCCGCCGACTCCTCCTCTAGTCGTGGCATCTGGTTTCTCCTCTTGCTCTGCCCGACTGCTTCCCCTCCTCAAGCCGGTTTCAGCTTCGCCTCCCTCCCGTGCGTCCCCTTCTCTGGACGGCAGACCTGCCGTCTCCTGCTACTCCTCAGGCCGCCGGGACTTCCAAAGGCCTTCATCAGCACCTCTCCTTTGCTCTGATCGGCATCAAATCCTCGGGCCGACAACATCAAGCTTCCCCCCCCCTCAACAAGGTCGGCAACAACCTCTTTCCTCTTGTTTTGGCCTGCATGTGGCTAGAAGAGTGGTTAGGGTTTGTTTTCCGCCTAGGGTTTTGCTCAAACCCTCCTTCTACTCAGATTTTGGGCATGGATTTGCTCTTCAGTGGGTAATATTCTCCCTCCTCTCCCTCTCTTTTCAGTTTCCCTAATTTTTCTTGGAAATTATTTGCCTCCCAATTGTGTTGACCTTGTGTTTCAGATTTTCGCCTCCTTGTGATCGCCTAATTGTGATAGGTTCGTGTTTTCCGGCACCGCTCTTCAATTCAGTTGTTAGGAATCCTGTGCATCCCTCTCCGATTTAGGGTTTTCACAACCTATTCGCCACCAAGTCTCCGTTCTGCGAGAGAGGTAAATCTCTTAGCTTCCCTTGATTCAATTTTGTAGCGAGTAACTGCTTGTGTTAGTGTGATGGTAATTTGATGTATCGCTTTCGTTGTCCTTGTACAGGTTCGCTTGAGGAGTGTCAATTTTGCTCGTGCCAGTTGACTGCCTCCGTCAGTTTCAGCTTCTCTAAGGCAAGTGGAGACCTCTCTCTCTTGCAATCATTGAATTTCAATTGCCTTGTCTGATCTTATGTTTGTAATTCGCTATTGTTTGCTTGTTTCGTCAAATAATTTAGACCTCGAATCCCTAATTAAACTTGTTTTAGTTTGAGGTTCACGCGATAGGAATAACACGAGTGGTGAATGTAAATGATGATATTTGAACAATTGAGAGACGTGTTAGTGAACGATAGTTAATTGGATATGTATATTGATGCATTCCGTCTATTTTGAGGAATAATTTGAAGAATAGTAGAGCGTTAATCACGAGCACCATTGTCGCGATAATAACTATAATGGATTTTGGTTAGCAAGTATATGATTGATGTTTCGATGTATCATGCTCATAACACACCTTTTTACGTGGAAAATACTTGAGTTCAAGAATGATTTTACCTAAATATATACTTGATATCTCCGATTTTCTTCTGTGTTGTCTGTCTGGTTTCTGATGTATGTCTGGTTTTTGATGTATGTCTGGTTTCTGATGTATGTCTGGTTTCTGATGTATGTCTGGTTTCTGATGTATGTCTGGTTGTGATGTCTGTATGATTTCTGATGTCTGTCTGATTGTAAGACCCGAGTAAAACTTATTTCCAATCTGATCTTTCTCGTTGACGTGAATCTGTTTCACGATCTGAAGTTTCCTCTCATAAGATTGTCATAAAATAAAATGATAAATAATCTAGTATGAAACTTGAAAACAATTCTGTAATTGTAAGCAAGTCTTTGAACTGTAGCATATAACTGGGCATCTGTCTGCTGCCATGACCACGACAAGCAGGATTACTTTTCCGATAAGACTTGCACTCAGATTTGATCGTGAGCCATGTGCGCCCGCTATAGTACCTACACCCTTCATCGATCACAACTTACAACATATTAAATGAATAATGTTAGGCTACGCTTCAGAGTAGTATAATACATTAACTTGTTCTGTTTAGCTTTTTTGTTTATTTGTCTTTTTTGGTAGCATCGCTTCATGAGAAGCTGGTACACTTATGTTTTTCTGCTTCAGTTACTGTTCTATACTTTACTCTACTCACCTTATTTATCTCAATGTTCTGAGGCTTTTCCTTTCTGTTTTGGAATTGCCTTAGTGTTCGTGCAGCGCCGCCAGGTACTCGTGCTCAATCTGCTTCAAGTTTCAGGTTTTATGTTTACATTTCTTTTTACTGTCAATTAATTCTTTTATGTAATAATTGCACTCAGTCATTTTCTCTGGTATCATGGACAACTACTAGACTATTAAATATTTATGTATTAGAATATGAAATTAACGCATGTGCACCCTCTATTGAATCATAACTACATGAGAACTATAGTAGTAGCCTGTAAAATATGAATTTTACAAAGTACATGTGCATTCAAAACTCTTTTCGCTGATGAATTTTAAAGCTTCCGCATAAAAATCAAGCTATTTTACTCAACAGTAACTATTTTCAGTTTTCTCTGCATCCGCCTTAGCAGACATGGATTTCCTTCCGCCTATGCCTGTGGCATCCCGGCCCGCCCGAAGCGCACTCTGACCTTTGTCGAGACGGGTCGTGACACTGATCCCGACTCCAAAAGTTCGGTCTCCGCATCCTGCGAATCCGACGGCCCCGGATCCGCCTCCTACACCTCCGGCCGCCCCCGAGACATGTCCCCGTGGCCGGAAAACCCTTCCTCCTGGCCGGGCTCCTATTCCTTTTTTTCCCCGACGTCTCCGGTGCTCCCCTTGGCCGGTAACTCCCGCACAACCCCTCTCTTGGTCGACTGCTTCCAAGAGGGGCTGGCAGAAACTTATTTCTCCCTTCCTCTCCGCCTTCTCCGGCCAGTGAGGGCAAGAACATCATTTCTTCTCCGGCAACCCTAGCTCTTACTCGTTCCGGCCGGTGGTTTTCGTGAAGGACTCCTAGGGTTTCGCTCGAAACCCCTCTTCGTGGATTTCTGAGCCCAAATCTGGACTCCTTGGGTAAGGAATTTCATCAATCCCTCATTTTTAGTTTGCCCTAATTTTTTTTTATAGGATTTTCGCCCTCCGATTGGCGTAATTTCGTCGATCCCCCTTGGATTTGTCGTAAAGTCAACTAATTTCAGTTCTTTTTGCATTTCCGGTGCCGCTCGTTGGGCTTAGGTGGTTGAATCGCACCAAGCTTGGGATTTTCGCCTCCAAACGCCGCCAAAACTCCCGATCCCTCGCGGTAATCTCTTTTCCCCTCACTCTCGAGGGAGGTAAATTCCTAAACTCTTTTCCTTTGTGTGGAGCGATTATCAAACGCATGTGATGACATACAAACGTGTTTTGGAATGCATTTTTCATTTCGAACAGGTGTAGATAGAGTATTTAACCTCGCTTGCGCCACTTGGCTGTCACGAGCATTTTTCGACATCACTTTAAGGCAAGTAGAGAACCCCCTCTCACTTGCAAAACCTTAGATTTAATCTGGTTACCTGTTGTTTTACAAATAATTTCCTTTTTATAAAATTCTGAACTCTAAAAATGTTGACATAACAAAATATGATAGACAATCACCTAAGTACGAAACTATAAGGCAAATCCGTAGTTGTAAGCGAAATCCTTGAATTGTAGCGTCCAACTGTGCCTCTGTCTGCTGGCATGGTCACGACAAGCAGGATTACTTTCCTGATAAGACTTGCACTCAGATCTGATCGTGAGACATGTGCGCCCGCTATAGCACGTACACACTTCATCGATCGCGACTTACAACATATTATATATATAAATTTTAGGCTATACTCCGGAGTAGGCTAATATTTCAGATATGTCTGTTGACCTGATTTTTGGTATGTTTGGTAGCTTTGTACAAGATATATCAGTACTCGTTTATGTCTGTTTTTTTTTGCTCTCATTTTAAAATAATTAATTTGCTCATATTTAAATTCTAAGTTTTAAGACATTTTCCTTCTGTCTTGAAATTACCTTAGGGTGCGTGACTGCGCCGCCTGCTCCCTGAGCTACTTCTCGTTCAGCTTCAGCTTTGCTCAGAGGTTTTTCATTTATAGTTGTCTGCATCAGGTTCTATGATCCCTTTACTGTTTGTCTATCATGTAATAGTTATAGTAAGACATTTTCTTTTGTATCATGAACAACTCCTTGGATATTTTTGATGTATTAGATCATCTTATTTATAACATTCCCACTACTGTTATTATTGCATTTACTTCTGTTTCAGCACTGTGTGTAGCATTAAATTTTACAAGAAAATACATGTGCATTAATTCTCCATGTTTTAAAACTTTAAGTGCTTTCGTACATTTATACCCAATAAATTGTTCAAATAAAAATTACTATTTTTAACTCAATAAATTGTTCAAACAAAATTACTATTTTTAAAACTATTTTCAGTATCACCGCATCTCCCTTAGCAGGCATGGTTCCTTTCCGCCCATGCCTGTGGCATCACGGCCCGCCCGGAGCGCACTCTGACTTCCGTCGAGACGGGTCGTGACACATACAGAGCAAAGATGGGCTGTGTTACAAAGCGGGTCAATCTCAGCATCGATGGCAAGGACTGTAGTGTTCATGTTCAGAGTCGCAGCCACCTGATGGTAATTTCTGCTGTGCGTGCCACCTGGCTGCTTGGTCAGGGTTGTTCTGCTTGTTTTGTTTATGCGTCACTCTCGGTTGTTGCCTCCCCTCAACTCGAGTCCATCCCGGTCGCTGCTGAGTTTCCTGACGTGTTCCCCTCCGAATTGCATGAGATGCCTCCTGATCGAGATGTAGAGTTCTCTATTGACGTTGAGCCCGGAACGCGCCCCATATCTAAAACTCCATACCGTATGACACCGCGAGAACTGGAGGAGCTTAGATCGCAATTGGATGAATTGCTTGAGTGTGGGTACATTCGTCCCAGCTCTTCTCCTTGGGGAGCCCCCGTTCTCTTCGTTAAAAATAAGGATGGATCCATGAGGCTGTGCATAAACTATCGGGATCTGAATAAGGTAACTGACAAACATAAATATCCCCTCCCGCGCGTGGATGACCTGTTTGATCAGCTTAAAGGCAGTACCATCTTTTCCAAGATAGATCTCAGATCGGGTTACCATCAGTTGAAGATCAAGGAATCTGACATTCCCAGGACGACCTTCCGGACTCGGTATGGACATTTTGAATTTTTGGTGATGTCCTTTGGTTTGACTAACGCCCTATCTGCCTTTATGGATATGATGAACCGTGTCTTCCGTGGGTATCTGTATAAGTTCATCATTGTGTTCATTGATGACATTTTGGTATTTTCCAAGACTCGCGAGGAGCATGTTGCCCATCGTAGACTCACTCTCTCCACCCATCATCAACATCAACTCTATGCCAAGCTGGCGAAATGTGAGTTCTGGTTGGATCGTGTTGCTTTCTTGGGCCACGTCATTTCAGGTGATGGACTTTCCGTAGATCCTCCAAGATCTCCGCAGTTATGGACTGGAAGCGACCTTCTACACCTACTGAGATCCGCAGTTTCCTTGGTTTGGCTGGCTATTACCGGCGTTTTGTCAAGGATTTCTCCTCTCTTGCTGCTCCTCTGACAAAGCTAACTCAAAAGCATGTTAGGTTCGAGTGGTCAGATCAGTGTGAGTATGCCTTTTCTGAATTGAAGTAACGTTTGTGTTCAGCGCCAGTTTTAGCTCTTCCGTCCGAGGGGTTAGACTTTTCAGTTTATACTGATGCTTCTGGAGTTGGCTTGGGCTGTGTTTTGATGCAAGGGGATCGTGTTATCGCTTATGGGTCGAGACAGTTGAAGATTCATGAACGCAACTACCCCACTCATGACCTGTAGTTCGCTGGGGTGGTGTTTTCCTTTGAAGTTTTGGCGTCATTATCTCTATGACGTGAAATGTCACTTCTTCACCGACCATCAGAGTTTGAAGTATATTTTCGTTCAGAAAAATCTCAATCTTCTATAGAGGCGTTGGCTAGAATTCATTGCAAATTATGATTTGCAGCTCACGTATGTTCCTGGTAAAGCCAACTCAGTGGCCGATGCGTTGAGCCGACATGCTTTTGTTGCCTCTTGTGCGCCCATGTCAGGTATTCTTGCATGCTTGATTGATGACCTTAATCGGATGATCATATCCATCGCACCCGAGGGTCATGAAAAGGTTTCGAGTTCTGGGTAAAGCAGGTGAAAGATTTACAGCCATCTGATCCCGCACTCCAGCGCATCCGCAAAAAGGCTGAACTTGGAACTCTCCCAGATTTCTCCATCTCTGACGGTGTTCTGCATTTTCGAGGTCTCGTATGTATTCTCGATGTTCCTGAATTGCTTGATAGCATTTGTCAAGAAGCTCATGAATCCCCCATATCTGGTCATCCAGGAAATAATAAAATGTATCACGACTTGAAACAGATCGTGTGGTGGCCTGGTATGAAGAGTTATATTTCTCGTTTCGTCTCTCGTTGTCTGACGTATCAGCAGGTGAAAGCTCAGCGTCAACGCCCTGGTGGCCTTTTGCAGCCTCTGCCTATCCCTGAATGGAAGTAAGAAGATATCTCTATGAACTTTATCACGGGTTTGCCCCGCACTCCGAGGGGGCATGACGCGATTTGGGTCATAGTGGATCGCATGACTAAAGTGGCTAACTTCATCCCGTATAAGGAAGGCCATCCTATCGAGAAGATGGCTCAGATTTATGTTTCAGAGATTGTTAGGCTCCATGAGATTCCTCTGTGGATTGTATCTGATCGCGACTCGAGATTTGTACCGCACTTCTGGAAGGGCTTTCAGCAAGCTTTGGGCACCGAGCTCAAGCTGAGCACCGCTTATCATCCAACGACTGATTGCCAGACCGAAATGGATAATCAGATTCTTGAAGACATGCTTCAGTGTTATATTCTGGACTACAAAGGAGCTTGAGATGAGCACCTACCCTTGGTTGAATTCGCCTGCAACAATAACTATCAGGAGAGCCTCAAGATGACCCCCTTCAAAACATTGTATGGACGTCGTTGTAGGACCCCGCTCTATTGGTCAGAAGTTGGTGAGAAAGTTGTTTTGGGGCCTGAGTTACTTCAGGAAATGGAAGAAGCCACGAGAAAGACTCGTCTTCAGCTTAATCGTGTCATCGTAAGATAGAGGAAGTATGCAAATCAGCGTACACTCGGCGCGGCGACATCTTCTATTTCGAAGGTAAACCTACTGCTGGGGACCTTCAAAGTGCTGCCCCGACCCCACCGAAGTCCTGCAAGAAAGGGCAACCCTAATTTTATAATTTCCCCTTTAGGGTTTTCCGGTGGAAAATCTCCAAAACAACTAGGGTTACAAAATACAAACGCTAAAACCCAAATATTACCTTTTTGTGGAGCGATTAGGGTTCTCAATGCGTCCTACTCGAATTCCGCGGTGAATTTAAAACTCCAAACCTAATTAGGGCACAAGGAAAAACGAAACTTAGTCTAGGTAAATTTCACAACACTAATTTCCACAAAGGAAATAACGAGAAAGAGAAATCGGACTTACTGAAACCAAAAATCGGATCTCACTTCTCCGTCTAGGGTTAGACCCGGTTATCCCACGGCTAAGGAAGGAAGAGGAAGTCTTGCTGGCGCCTGCAGAGGAGGGAGGAGTGGTCGGAATGGGCTTCTGGAGGGGGAACAGACGGCGGAAAGCACCGGGAGGCGTCGGCGGCTTAGCGTCGTCGTGCGTCGGCTTGCGGAACAGGAGATGCGGGTTGCGGCTTGCGGTTTCTAATTCATGAGGAAGAGGCGTGCGGGGTTTATGAGAAAGTCGGGTATGCGGTTTTTATTATAACCGCATGAGGAGAGAGGTGAAAACTGATATTGGCACCCCATATCCCATTCCTTTGAATATTAACTCATTTTCACCGCGCGCGCGTCATATCTAACATAAAATACGTTACGCACTATTATTAACGCACTGAATAAACTAACGGACGCTAACAATAGGCAAAGTAACATTATACCTTGACGAAGCGCTGTCTCGGTCAAAATCCGTCGCGACTCGACTCTATAATTTACAATAAAAAATTCGTGTCAGATTTACGGATGTTACAAATCTCCCCTCCTAACAAAAATTTTCGTCCTCGAAAATTGAAATCATACCTGAATCGAAGAGAAAAGAATAGTCTGCATTGCTCTTTAGCTCATCCTCTCGCTCCCAAGTATACTCTGGACGGCCACAGTTCATCCAAAGGACTTTGACCATGCGAATCTCTTTATTTCTGAGCTTCTGAATCCTTGAGTCCACTATCTTGACTGGTCTAATCCCAATACTAAGATCTGTCTCGATTGGTGCTTCCTCGGTACTGGTAATCCGACTAGAATCTCTGGCTGCTCTCCTCAGATAGGAGACGTGGAATACATCATGTATACCACTCATTTCATCAGGTAAGACCAACCTATATGCAACCTCACCAACTCTTTCCAGCACCTCAAAAGGACCAACGAATCTGGGGCTCAGTTTCTTCATCCGCTTTATTCTAGAGACTCCTCTGACTGGTCTGACCTTCAGATAAACGTAGTCTCCAACACTGAACTCTACTGTCCTGTGCTTCTGATCATGATACTTGGCCTGGCGATCCTGAGCTATCTTCATACGCTCCTGAATAAGCCTGATCCTATCAGTGGTCTTATCAATCCATGACTCTCTGATAGAAGATCTTTCCTCACTCTCAGCCCAACATAACGGTGTCCGACAACGTCTACCATAGAGGGCCTCGAACGGTGCCATCCCAAAACTCGCCTGAAAACTGTTGTTGTAGCAGAACTCCACAAGAGTAACATACTTCTCCCACTTTCCTCCAAAATCTAGAATGCACATCCGAAGCAGATCCTCCAAAGTCCTATTAGTCCGCTCAGTCTGTCCATCGGTCTAGGGATGGAAAGCAGTGCTGAAATGTAACCTGGTACCCAAACGCTCCTGAATGTAACGCCACTCCCTGAAGGTGAATCTGCCATCTCGGTCTGATACTATAGTCTTGGGCACACCGTGAAGTCGAACTATCTCATCTAAATATAACTGGGCTAGCTTCGGACCTTGATCCGTCTTCCTAAGAGGAATGAAATGGGCAACCTTAGAAAGTCGATCTACTATAACCCACACCGAATCATTCCCACTCTGCGATCTCGGCAGACCATGAATGAAGTCCATGGATATATCCTCAAATGTCCACTCGGGAATGGGAAGTGGCTGCAACTTGCCTCCAGGCCTCTGACACTCGGCCTTAACCAACTTGCAAGTCTCACACTTCCCTACATAAACTGCAACATCACTCTTCAAACCTGGCCACCAGACTACCTTCTTAAGATCTGCATACATCTTCGTGCTGCCGGGATGTATAGAATACCTGGAATTGTGTGCCTCGAAAAGAATGTCCTCCCGAAGGTGACTAACATCTGGGATGCACACTCTGCCATCATGCAATAATAACTCATTCTGAATAGAGAAATCTCTCTTTCTGACCTGACTGCACTGAGATCCAAATCTCTGCCATCTTTGAATCCAACGGTATAGCTGTCCTGATTCTATCTCTAATATCGCACGAAATCTCCATCTAACTCAACCAAGCTGAACCAAAACTGCAACGGGGCACAACGACGATTTCCAGTCTCTCCAGCTCTTGTACCAACTCCTTCTGCTGAGTGAGAAGGTAAAAACACGAGCCTCTACGGCTAAGAGCATCAGCTACCACGTTCGCCTTTCCTGGATGGTACTGAATGTCTACATCGTAGTCTGCTAGAAACTCCAACCATCTGCGCTGTCTCAAATTGAGCTATCGCTGATCAAAGATATACTTGAGGCTCTTATGATCAGTGAAGATCTCACAACGCACTCCATAAAGGTAGTGTCTCCATATCTTCAGAGCATGTATGACTGCTGCAAGCTCCAAGTCATGAACGGGATAGTTCCTCTCATGAACCTTTAACTGTCTCGAGGCATAGGCTACGACCTTTCCATGCTGCATGAGAACACAACCCAAACCCTGACTTGAAGCATCACTATAAATCTGAAATTCGTCTGGCCCTGAAGGTAAACTCAAAATCGGTGCGGTCATCAACCTGTCCTTCAAGTCCTCAAAAGCCAACTCACACTCAACTGTCCAATCCAAACCCTTTCCCTTCCTAGTGAGGGAAGTCAGTGGTAGGGCTATCTTTGAGAAATCCCTGATGAATCTCCTGTAGTATCCAGCAAGACCCAAAAAGCTGCGAACCTCTGAAACTGTCGTCGATCTTGGCCAATTCTTAATAGCCTCTATTTTCTTCGGATCAACACTAACCCCTTTCTGACTGATGATATGACCTAAGAATGCAATCTCTGAAAGCCAAAACTCACACTTAGAAAACTTGGCAAACAACTGGTTCTTCCTGAGTGTGCTCAAAACAATCCTGAAGTGTGCTGCATGATCTTCTGCACTCTTAGAGAACACCAAAATATCATCTATGAAGACGATGGCAAAACGATCTAAATACTCCCGAAATACCCTGTTCATCAGGTCCATAAATACTGAAGGGGCATTGGTCAGCCCGAACGACATGACCACGAACTCGAAGTGTCCATATCTGGTACTGAAAGCAGTCTTCTGTATATCCGCGTCACGAATCTTTAACTGATGATAGCCCGACCTCAGATCTAACTTGGAAAAAGTTCTCGCTTCCACCAACTGGTCGAACAAATCATCAATCCTGGGAATCGGGTACTTGTTCTTAACGGTCAGCTTATTCAATTCGCGGTAGTCTATGCACAATCTCAGACTACCATCCTTCTTCTTCACAAAAAGCACTGGAGCACTCCAAGGCGAAGTACTAGGGCGTATAAAACCCAAATCAAGCAGCTCCTGCAACTGACTCTTCAACTCTGCTAGTTCCCTTGGAGCCATCCGATAGGGAGATTTGGCTACCGGTGTAGCCCCAGGATGCAAGTCTATCGGGAACTCAATCTCTCTATCTGGAGGGGCACCAGGGAGCTCTTCCGGGAAAACATCTGGAAACTCCTGCACCACTGGTACCTCTAACAAATCAGCCTTAGACTCCGCGCTCATCAGTACTATGAAGGTTTCACAACCCTTACTAATACACCTTCTCGCTTGGACTGCAGATATGATCATCTTCACTACTCCCTTCAATCCCTGAAAAGAGAAAGATGTCTGGTTGGGGCCATCGAACTGAATCTGCTTCGCCCTACAGTCAATCCTGGCGTTGACTGCTGAAAGACAGTCCATTCCAAAGATCAAGTCAAACCCTGCTATAGGTAGCAGCAAAGCTTCCACGATAATCTCAGCATCACTAAACTGCACTGGTACCCTGCACTTAACTCTGGCCTGCAGAAGGGATCCATTCGACATCATGACTTCCAGCGGTACTGACTCTGGGAAGACTTCTAAATCCAACTTACGCACTAGAGATTCCGCGATAAACGAGTGCGAGGCACCCGTATCAAACAGAATCTTAGAGGGTAAATTTCGAATCATAAGGATGCCTACATGAATGATTTATGAAGGATGAAAAATTTAATGTGTCACTACGGAGGATTCAAAACCAACTTGTTAAGCAAACAACACTTACCTGTCACAACATCCTCCTGATCCTTCGCCTCCTGCTGACCCAACCCATAAGCTCTGGGCTGCACTAAATCTCGACCCTGCTGTGGTCTCCCATCAGTAATCATCAACGCTTTGCCCTTATCTACCCTGCTAGAGTCACCAACCTCGTACTTCGACTGCAGGGATAAATTACATTAAAAATCTATCGTAATTACACAAATGTAATCAAAACAAAAGGACCTTGATTACCTGATTTGTCCCAGCTTCCTGACAGAAGCGAGCTATGTGTCCAGGTTGTCGGCACTTGTAACATACGCCTGCACTAGTCAAACACTCTCCTGAATGGCGACGCTGACACTTGGGACACGTGGGATAGTCCTTGCTCCGGTCAGCAGATTGACCATTCTTCTTAGCATCAGGCTTCGGCTTCTTGTTCCAGTTCTTCCCTTGGTCATTCTTGTTCTGCTGCGGCTGATGCGAATCCTGAGATCGCTTCGCACGGAAACTACTTCGCTTCTGAACTCTCTGCTGGTCAGCCTCCAGTCTGCGAGCCGTATCCACTAAGCTCCTGTAATCAGCGTTGACCAGGGTCATCAGCGGCTGCCTCAACGAGTCACGCAAACCATCCACGAAGCGACTGCACCTCTCGGTCTGATCTCCCTGCATCACGCCCGCATATCGAGCCAGATGAGTCAGCTCTCGCTCGTACTCAGTAACTGTCCTGTCCCCCTGGAAAAGCCTCAGATACTTCTCCTGGAGGCCTCGTCGTGCGGAAGGAGGCACGAACCAACTAGCAAGAGCTCTAGAGAACTCGCCCCATGTAAACATGTCTGGGGTACGACCTGGACAAAAAAATACGATCATACCACATTAAAATTAACACATTTCTTCCTAAAATAAAGGAATTGATCATAACACTTTACCTGCAGGATCATCTGCCCGGTACTTATCCCACCAGATCTTTGCCTCTCCTCGGAGGAGGAAAACTGCCATAGGAACTTTCTTATTCTCCGGGCACTCTAAAACATTCAGCAGGTCTCTGGTGTTAGCTATCCAATCATCTGTATCCATCGGGGTCTCATCCCCACTGTAGTTCGAAGGCTGAAGTTCTCTAAAATTTCTCAAATAGCGCTCCAGGGTCATCTCCACAGGTGCTGCTGCAGGAGCTGGTGCAGGGACTGGCACTTGTACTGGAGCTGGAAACCCTGCAGCCAGTCCTCTCTGAAACTCCATCAAGGCAACAGTAACCGCCTTGGCAATCTGAGACGCTATGTCAGTGCCCTCTGGAGCTGCTGGAACTTGTGGTACCTGTGGCACGGGAGCGTCTCCCATGGTTGCACTAGGAACCGAATTCTGGCGTGAAGATTCACCTGGTTCACTAACTCGTGGTGCCTGATAGAATATAAAAAGGAAAACTGATTATTTATCGAGCATCTAAAAATCTAGCTTAGCAACTTATTTCGTACTCTAGCGAACACTAGGGCTTAATCGCACTTAAAATACTTTACTAACAAGAGTTTACTCTTATATGCTCCTATGGCTCTGTGAATTCTTTCTAGGGTCCAGGGATCCTAAACCTCCCTCTGATACCAATTTGTAACACCCCTTCCCAGTATTTCAGAAATCAGCCATCCGACCGGGTCAGCGATATAAAGAAAACTAGGAAACAATATTAAAATTAGTAGCAGCAGGTAATAAAATCTATACTAAGCAATTTAAAACTTACAACGGAAGTTTAAAAAGTAAACTAAGGGTAACCACATACCTGATATCTGGATTTCACAGAGCCACTAAACAGGAAATAGAACTGAATTAACTGAAAATCTGTTTAACCATAAATAGTCTGATACAAATTAGATAGAAACATTAATCTGTTACAATGTTCTCATCTACAAGTACATGCTGAAATAGAGTAAACTGAACAAGATAAATAATACAAACTGACGCCACCATAATGCTCATCCTAGACGCAGTTTCCCACCTGGGTCACCTGAAAAACAGTGCCCACGAAGGGTCAGAGTAAGGAAAAATAACTCCTCATAGTGACACTAAAACCCAGTTTTACATATGAATGCATGTATGCCTTTGAAAATTAATTTTATGCATTAAAAACTTTTATGCTATGTGCTATGCATGTCTTCGCACTATTCTCTGGTCAAACATCTACTCGTACTAAGCATGTGACTTTTATTTTTTCTAACTCAAGTCCTGGCGTTCACTAACTAGCATACTGTCTCACGTCTGGTCTATACTTGAGTTCTAGGTGGCTTCTAACCTGCTTATCTACTAGGAAGGCTCTAGGCAGAGTAGCTCCTAACGCGCAACTGAAACTGACGACCCGAGACCATCTTACGAACCCAATTGTTCTAGTGTCACGCGGACACGGTCTCGAATCTACTAGCTGGCTCAAGGGAAGACACTTCCCAAGTCTGTACTACTCATAAGGTTCCATGTGCCTTATGAGAAAGGTAGTGCGCCTCTACCTAGCACGAAAGAACTCTGTGTGCTGGCTGATCTTTTTGGTCTGACGCTACTCTGCAAGGAATATCTTTTCTGGTGTACTACTAAGCGACCCTTGACTTTCTTGTGGTCGACTTAAAGGGGCATTCACGCCCTTGTTTGGACAAATTCCAACCCTATTTATACGGTTAATGCTTTCATTCCCTACGTTGCTGTTTATGATCCAACTACTTGGGTCTTAGGGAAATCGTGTCACCCTACACGTTTTTCGTAACCGTTTGCCTATCACCACACCTTTCTATGCATGAACATGGTACTTGAAACAAATCTATTTATGTGTATAATAATACAATACTTGATATATCTAACTAAAAGGAATTTAGATTTCCTTACAGCGGTGGTGCGGCTTGCGATTTCTAATCCGTGAGGAAGAGGCGTGCGGGGTTTATGAGAAAGTCGGGTATGCAGTTTTTATTATAACCGCATGAGGAGAGAGGTGAAAACTGATATTGGCACCCCATATCCCATTCCTTTGAATATTAACTCATTTTCACCGCGCGCGCGTCATATCTAACATAAAATACGTTACGCACTATTATTAACGCACTGAATAAACTAACGGACGCTAACAATAGGCAAAGTAACATTATACCTTGACGAAGCGCTGTCTCGGTCAAAATCCGTCGCGACTCGACTCTATAATTTATAATAAAAAATTCGTGTCAGATTTACGGATGTTACACGCCGTCCGTTAGAATTTGTCGTGGGTGATCAAGTATTCCTGAAGGTTTCGCCTTCCTCTGGGGTGAAGCGGTTTAGCCGCCATCATAAGCTTAGCCCGAGGTTCGTGGGACTATATGTTATTTCAGAGCGTGTCGGAGGATCTGCACATCGTCTTGAACTACCCGCATCTTTGGCAGGTGTTCACAATGTCTTCCATGTTAGCAAACTTCAGAAGTACATTCTGGATCCTACCCGCGTCATTGAAGAAGGTCCAGTGATTCCTGAAGCCAATCTTTCCTTTCCGTTCGAGCCCACTAAGATCGTCGAGTATCAAGAACGCAAGCTTCGCAAGAGAGCCATTCCTATGGTGAAGGTACTTTGGGTGTATGACAGGTCTGAGAAGTGCACTTGGGAACTCGAATCTGACATGCGCAACAAGTATCTGCAACTCTTCTCTTGATTTTGGTAAGTCTGTGCGCCCGACTTGTTATTTCAATATTTTCCATAGTTAGCTTCTATGCGTTAATTTGCAAATTTGTGCTTGGAGTGTATGTCATTCAAATCTACGTTGTTTTGGCCTCATTCAGAGATTTCTCAGGAAAGTTTCGGGATAAAACTTCCAAAGTATGGGAGAATGTAACAACCCATAATAATAATAATAATGATAATAATAATTAAAAAAACCCTAACCTTCCCTCTTAAAACACGAGAACCGAGCCAGCCCCCATTTTATTTCCCGTCTCCCGCAAGTCACAGCCCCGTCTCCTGCGAAATCCGCGACTCGCCGCTCCGGATCTCGCCTCCGGTTGCCCCGATCCCCCTCCCCGTGGCCGGAAACCTCCTCCTCTAGGGCCGACGCCTCTTCCTCTTGCTTCTGCCACCCCCATCTTGCTCTACCAATCCTCCTAGGAGTCGACAATCACCTCCTTAAGGGCCGGCAGTCCTTCCTCCTCCTTGAGCCGACCGTAGCAGCTCTTCCTCCTTCCCCTCCAAGTGAAGGCAACCTTCCATCCCTCTCCCACTGCGTTTTGGCAGGTGTTTTTCAAGGAGGTCTCCTAGGGCTTGCTCGGACCCCATCTTCTCGAATTTTTGAGTTCGATTTGGATCTCTTGGGGTAAGGAATCCCTCTTTCTCCCTCTATTCAGAATTTATTTTATGTTATTGTTAATGTTCGCTCTCCAACAATATTATTGATGTCGATCAAACTTATGTTCGTCGTTCAATTGACTAATCCTTGCCGTTTTTGTGTTTTTCCGGCGTCATTCGTCGCTCTATTTGGCGGTTCCTGAAGAAGCCCTCTTTGATTTAGGGTTTCCGTCACCCAAGCGCCGCCGAGTTCCCGATCCTTCGTAGTAACTCCTCTCCCCTTGCTCTCGAGGGAGATAATTTTCTAAACAACCTCATATGTGCATCTTTGCAATTATTATAATGTTTGTGCAAGCGTAGAAAAATCCGTATGTCATTTTGGTTGCGTGATCTTAAACAAGTCGATCTAAGAATCCTAAGTTTTTGCTAGCACCGTCTAGCCGCCTCCATCCGTTCAGCTTCACCTGAAGACAAGTAGAGAAATCTCTCTCGCTTGCAACGTGAAATTTAATTTTAATTACTCTTATGTTATGAAATGTATACTCTTATAGATCGATGTTGTGTGATTATGATCTGTCTAGATGTGTTAGGAATCTCCAAGATATAAATCCCCAATTCACTAATTGGCATAGAAAAACATTGAAAGGAGTTGTCGATTTGATGTGATGCTTTGAATCGAGCTCCCACCGGGCTTATATCGGAAACCAATAATTTTCCATTGCAAGCACCGCGCTGATAAGACTTGCAATTAAACTCATATTAGAATCTTGTACATCAAATTGAAACCCGTGCACTTTTCATTGTTTACCGCTTATGACATTGCGTAATTGGAAACTAGGCTAACTCCGGGGTAGGATAGAGTAAAGTTTAAACATCAGTTACTTGTTTTTCTTTTGTTTCCACTGCTTAACTATCAGAATATTAACCGTCTTACTATTTGATTTTCATGTTCTGAGACATTTTTTTTCTGTTTGGATTTTGTCTTAGGGTTCGTGACAGCGTCATTTGCTCCCTGTGCTGCTCTTCGTCCAGCTACCGCTTTGCTCGGATGTTTATCCTTTTGTAGTGGTTACATCAGGTTCTATGTATTTGTTGTCTTTTGCCCTCAAATTTATTATCATGTACTAGTTATTGTCAGCCATTTTCATTTGTATCGTGGACCACTGCTAGGATTTTATTGATGTATCATATCATTTTATTTATGACATGTTTACTACTGTGGTCTATCACATTTACATTTTTTGCTTCAGCACTGTGCGTGACATTGATTTTATTATTTAAATACATGTGCATCAACTTTTCTTTGAAGTTTCCGCATATATAAACAACTAAATTTTTCCAAAGTAACTACTTTAAATCTGATATCATATATTCAGCTCCTACCTAACAGACATGAAAATTACTTTCGTCCATGCCTGTGACATCACGACCCTCCCGTAGCGCACTCTGATAAATGTTATTCGACGGGTCGTGACACATACCTCACTAGTCATGTAATTATTCACCAAACCACTCGTGTTTATACCTTTACCCAAAACGGTGTGGCTGAACGGAAAAACCAGCATCTCTAGGATGTTGCCTGGTGTCTTCTCACTACCATACACCTCTCGAAATCATATTGGGGTGATGCTATTCTCACAGCTACTCATCTTATCAATCGCCTCCCTTCACGGGTTCTAGACTATACTACCCCTCTAGCTCGTCTCTCCTCTACTTTCGTTGTTCATACCGCTCATCTTCCACCCCGCGTGATTAGGTGCGTTTGTTTTGTTCACATCCATCAGCCTCATCGTGACAAGCTTGACCCTCGGGCTCTCCGTTGTGTCTTTATTGGTTATTTTGCCACCACTAAGGGGGTATCCGTGTTATCCCCTCCCTTCCAGACATGTTTTCCGTACCATGGACAAGACTTTCCACGAGGAGGAATCTTACTACTTGGACTCGACTCACTCCACTCGTCAGGGGGAGAATGATGTCATCGATTCAGTGCCTCTCCATCTGATTCCTCCTATACCTATCATTCCTCCTACAACTGCTTCTCCTTTACCTACACCCCATTCGTCACTGTTGAGAGAAGCCAAAACTTGTATGTATTGCTTATGTAAGTAAATACAAGGAGAGAATACAATTATATAGGAGATGAGAAGAGAGGAAAAAACCTATACAAGATGTGGGACTAAAGAAGAGAGAATACTAGGGCTTTTATAGGCCTTTATACATGGGCTTTTCTAATACTCCCCCGCAAGATGGAGCGTACAAATCGTATGCACCAAGCTTGGACAGGCATTGATAGAAGAGGGTACTTGACAAGGCCTTTGTGAGGACATCCGCAACTTGTTCAGTACCAGGAACATGTCTGAGGTCGATCTTCTTTAGTTGAACCTTTTCCCGGATAAAATGACAGTCGACTTCAATATGTTTAGTTCTCTCATGAAAGACTGGGTTCTTGGCAATGTGTATAGCAGCTTGACTGTCACAGAGGAGAAGAGCCGGTGAAGGAAGCTTTACACCCAGATCGTTGAGAAGGCTTTCAAGCCATGTTAGTTCCGACACCACTGATGCCATCACCCGATATTCTGCCTCAGCTGATGATCGAGCAACGACCGCTTGTTTCTTGCTCCGCCAGGTAATCAGATGTCCTCCAAAGTACGTGCAGAAGCCACTGGTGGACCTTCGATCATCGAGGGACCCAGCATAGTCAGCATCAGAGTATGCTACCAAAGTAGGAGAGGAAGAAGAGACTTTGTACACCAGTCCTTGTCTAGGAGCCTTTTTGAGGTATCTGAGAATACGTTCAACCGCCTGAAGATGAGAGCTTCTGGGGGAATGCATATATCGACTGACGATACCAACAGCGAAGGAGATATCTGGTCTGGTTACTGTGAGGTATATCAATTTTCCAACTAGGCGACGGTAATATTCTGGATTTTCCAGTAGGATATCTGAGTCAGAGGCCTGCGCGCATAACTTGTGATTGACATCCATTGGGGTGTCAACCGGCTTACAGCCTGAGTAACCCGCATCATGAAGAAGGTCAGTACAGTACTTTCGCTGAGAAAGGATCAAACCATCTGGTCGTCTGGCGACTTCTAGGCCCAAGAAGTACCGAAGGGGCCCCAGATCTTTTGTTTGAAACACGGTGCTCAGATGAAGTTTGACCGCCAGTATTCCATTCGAGTCGTTCCCAGTAATAATGATGTCGTCCACATAGACTAGCAGAAGGACGGTCCCGGTATATCGGTGGCGTGTGAAGAGCGAGAAGTCGGCAGAGCTTCGAGTAAAACCAATCTCCCGGAGGGCCTTACTGAACTTGTCAAACCATGCCCGGGGGGACTGTTTGAGACCATAAAGAGCCTTTCGAAGATGGCAGACTTGAGACTCCCCCGTGGTCTCAAACCCGGAAGGTTGTTGCATATACACAGTTTCCTGGAGATCACCGTTCAGAAACGCATTTTTGACATCCAGTTGGAGGAGGGGCCACTGGCGATGTACCGTAACAGAGAGGAGAACCCGGACTGTATTGAGTTTGGCCACCGGGGAAAAGGTCTCCTCGTAGTCGAGCCCCTGCTGCTGGGTGAAGCCACGAGCCACAAGGCGGGCCTTTAGGCGGTCAATAGTGCCATCAGCAGCATGTTTAATAACAAAGAACCATTTACACCCAACGGGTTTCTGATCGGGAGGAAGAGGGACGAGAGTCCAGGTCTGATTAGTCCAGAGAGCAGCCATTTCCTCCTCCATGGCAGCCCGCCAGCCAGGATGTTCGAGCGCCTCCTGCACAGAATTAGGAACAGAAACCGAGGAAAGAGAAGTAGGAAAAGTGTGAAGATGGGGAGATAGGCGATGTAGAGAGACGTAGTGAGCCAGAGGATGAGCGGTGGATGTCTGTACCTGATCTGCCAGGCGCGGAGTAACCGTGGTTGAGGCGGACTGCAGTGGGCCCATAGAGCAACGGGGGCGACGAGTATAGACCCGGATGATGGGTGGGGCGGGGGGAACAGGAGGTAGAGCTGGTGGAACCGGTAGCAGCGGCGTTGTAACGGGGAGAACTGGGCGTGGGATGGATGGAGTTAAAGGAGCCGAAGGAGTAGTGAGAGAATCCAAAAAAAATGGTTGAGTCTCGCGGAAGGTGACATCCGTAGAGACGGAGAGCTTCCGAGTGACGGGAGAATAACAGAGATACCCCTTCTGAGTACGGGAATAGCCCACGAATATGTGTTTAGCCGCCCGGGGATCCAATTTGTCCGAGGGCGGGCCCAGATGGTGGACGTAACAAGTGCTACCAAAGATACGAGGCGGAATAGGGAAAGCCGGCGTCGAGGGAAACAACAGGCTGAACGGAGTAGCATAGTGGAGGACGGAGGAAGGGAGACGGTTGATGAGAAAACAAGCCGTGGAGACCGCAAAGTTCCAGTAATGCTTGAACACATGCATTTGAAGCATAAGGGAGCGAGCCACATCAAGTAAGTGGCGGCTTTTACGTTCGGCAATGCCGTTTTGTTAAGGCGTGTAGGCACAAGAGGTTTGGTGGATAATCCCGAACTCAGAGCATATAGTAGCAAAGTCGTGGCCAGTGTACTCACGAGCATTATCCGTTCGCACAGTTTTGAGGATTGTATGAAATTGGGTACGAGTTTCAACGACAAAGGCTCGAAAAATGCGAGGAAGCTCGGAGCGATCACGAAGTAAGTATAACCACGTCATGCGAGAATAATCATCAATGAAAGTAATAAAATACCGGAAACCAGAAATACTAGTAATTTTATACGGTCCCCATACATCAGAATGCACTAAATCAAACGGAGCAGAGCTCCGGGTACAATGAGCAGGATAAGATGAACGCGGCTGCTTGCCGAGGATACAAGACTCACACTGAAACGGATGGAGAGAGATATCAGGGAAAGCCCGCTGGAGAACAGGTAGAGGAGCGTGGCCAAGACGGCGATGCCACTCGGTGGAGGAGACGGAGGAGAGGATAGTAGGAGGTGTGTCGAGAAGGTAGAGCCCGTTCCGCAATCCGTCTTTACCAATGATAGTCCGCGTCCTGCGATCCTGTATGACAAACGAAGAGGAAGTGAATATAACAGAGCAATCCAGATCAGCAGTAAGGCGACCAACAGAAAGTAAATTGAAGGGGGAACTCGGAACATGAAGAGCCGAGCGGAGAGGAAACGACGGGCTGAGAGAGATGTCCGTCGATCCGGAGACGGGAACAAGGGCCCCATTAGCCACGGTGATAGACCGCGGATGAGGAGAGTCCGAGTATGTGGCAGGCCGCTGGGACGTAATGTGATGAGTGGAACCGGAGTCCATGATCCAGGACGGACCGGTGGAGAGACAGGCCGTACCTGCTTGGGAGACGAAGGTGGAGGCCAGGGAAGCAGGAGGCGGGTTGAGCAGTCCCTGGAGGTGCTGGAGCTGGAGGCGGACTGCTTCAAGGTCCGGAGAGGCAGGAGAGGAGGCATCTGCGGCCACCGAAGCCGTCGGTCGAGGAGGATATCCATTCTTGCGGTAACAGGTCGCTTCAAGGTGTTCGTCCTTACCGCAGTAGGAACACTTCGGCCGCCCCCTGGCACCACGCCCGCGGCCCCGAGAGCCGGAGCGGCCACCACGAGCAGCGGGAGGCAAGGGAAGCAGGGGCGGAGGGGCCTGCTGAAGATGGGCCGAGGAAGTCGGCGCAGGAGCATCCGGAGGAGGCGTCACGCGGAGGAGCATGGAACAGATCTTAGACAGGGATGGAACGGTGGGAGATGCCAGAACCTGAGTCCGGATAGTCTGAAGGTGAGGCGAAAGACGGGCCATCATAATAGCAATGCAAACCGCCTCCTTCTGAGCGCGCTGGGCAGCATGATCACTGGTAGAAGGCTGGTGCAGTATCCAGGCCTCGGTCAAAGTCTTAGCCCGAGCGACAAACGACGTCATGTCCGGGGCGCCACCGGCGTCGAGAGCAATGAGATCGGTGAGGATGTCGTAGAGGTGCTGAAGGCTGTCCTTGCCGGAATATAGTGAGTGCAGCTCATCCCATATAGACTTGGCCGTCTCGTGATACATGACCATCTGATACGGCTCACCATCCAAGGAGTTGAGGAGCCAAGTCTGCACACGACCATCGTTGCGGAGCCAATCGTCCGTAGGGGGGGCCGGAGGAGCCTGGGTGAGGTAAGACAGGAGACCCTTGGCCTGGAGAACCCGGCGCACAGAATGCGCCCAAGGGAAAAAATTTTCTTCCCGGAGAGAGAGATGGTAGTGATGCGTAATTCATCGCGCAGGTCGGTAGGACAAGTCGGGCGGTCTGCGGGCGGACTAGCCGCCGGGCCGGTGGAGTCAACAGAGGAGCCCATAGTCCAGGAAGACAAGCCGAACCGACTTGGAAGGAGGCCGCAGCGAATAGGAAGGAGGCCGCAGCGACCAGGCAGGGGTCTGCTGGAGAGGCAGGCCGCAGAGACGGGAGGAGACCGCGGCGACTAGGAACAAGCCGCAGCGACGAATCAGCGAGCAGAAAAGGCTGGGAGAATGAACCCGCACGGTCACGATGCGAACACCAGCGGCCAGACAAGCCACGACCAGAGCGGGTAAGAAGCAGACCGCACGGTCTGGAGGCCGCGAGAAGGCGGCGAAAAAAGGAAAAGAGACCGCGAGTTAACAAACTCGAGCGGATAGGAAAGAGAAGCCGCGAGTTGACGAACTCGAGCGGGAGAGAGAAAAGAGACCGCGAGTTAACAAACTCGAGCAAATAGGAGAGAGAGAAGTCGCGAGTTGACGAACTCGAGCGGATAGGAGAAGGAAATCGCAAGGAGCAGAGGCCGAGCGGATAGGAGGGGAAGCCGCGCGGATAGAACTGGAGACCGTGCGAGACGCACGGGAGGTGGGGTCCACGGGATAGAGGAGAAAAACTATAAAAAGGGGGGGGGGGGGGGAAGAGGAGAGAACCTGGATCCACGGGGAGAGGCAGCGAACTATCCGTTGAGGCCGCGGACAGTGAGCGAGAAGCGGCGGATAGAAAAGGAGGCAGATCGCTGGAGACCGCAAATAGTCCGCGAGGAGACCGCGGAGTCCGCCAGGAGGCGGCGGGTAGATGTGGTTAAAAAATGCACAGGACGGTTAGAGGATGGAACCTGCCTCTGATACCATGTTGAGAGAAGCCAAACCTTGTATGTATTGCTTGTGTAAGTAAATACAAGGAGAGAATACAATTATATAGGAGATGAGAAGAGAGGAAAAAACCTATACAAGATGTGGGACTAAAGAAGAGAGAATACTAGGGCCTTTATGGGCCTTTATACATGGGCTTTTCTAATAGTCACCAACACCTCCGTCGTTTTCTCCCATATATCATCATCCGTCCCTCATCTCTCCTTTTCCTAATATATATCATCGTTGATAAACAGGTAAATAGTCCACCGTTGTTCCGTTGCTGCCGGTGCCGCTTTTGGACTCAGATTTTGATGCTGATCTGCATGTTCCCCTTGCTGTGCTCAGAGGTAAGGCTGTGTGTACGGAACACCCTATCTCTAATCATGTTTCTTATGATCACCTTTCTCAGCTTAATCAGGGTTTTATATCTTCTTTGTCCGTGGTCACTATTCCTAAGACGTGGTAGGAGGCGGTTTGCATTCTGACATGGGCTCAAGCAATGAAGGAGGAAATGTTTGCCTTGGATAAAAATCATACATAGGATGTCACTTCCCTTCCTCCTTACAAGAAAGCCATCGGCTCTAGGTGGATCTTCTCCGTTAAGCAAAATTAGGATGGTAAAGTTGAGCGATATAAAGCCCGTCTGGTGGCTCGTGGTTATGCCCAGACTCAGGGAGTTGACTACCAGGAGACCTTTGCCCCGGTAGCAAATATGGACTCTGTTCGTCTGATTCTATCTTGTGTTGCATGTTTGGACTGAGATCTGCATCAACTGGACATCAAAAATGCATTTATGTATGGTGACCTCGATGAAGAGGTGTACATGACCTTCCCTCAGTCTTTGTGAAGAGGGGACAAGACGGTCTAGTCTATCGCTTAAGTAAGTCATTGTACGGGCTGAAGCAGTCTCCCAGGACTTTGTTTGATAGATTCTACAAGGCCATGATCAAGTTTGGCTACAAACAGGGACATTCTGATCATACCTTGTTCGTCAGGAAGAATGAGAGGAAAATTGTTGTTCTTATTGTTTATGTTGATGACATTGTGATCACCAGAGATCACTCAGATGAAATCTCAAAACTGAAGTCTCTTCTGTTAGCTGAGTTTGAAGTAAAGGACTTGGGAATGCTTCGTTACTTCTTAGGAATTGAGGTGACACATTCTGATCAGGGTATCTTTATCTCGCAACGAAAGTATGTGCTAGATTTGTTAAGAGAGACTGGGATGCTTGGGTGTGTTCCCACTAACACCCCTATGGAGGAGAATCATAGGATCGATGAAGACACTAATGGTGATCGCACAGATGCTTCAAGTTATCAGAGATTGGTGGGAAAGCTTTTATTTTATACCTTTCATGTAGCATCCGTAAACCTATGCGAAGGTAAATTTTAGCATCTTTAGGTAGCATTATATTTTTCTTATATAGCTGTCACCCCTATAACATTTTGATCGTGCGTTAGTGAGATGGTGTAATAAATTTTTTTAAGTAATAACATGTCATGTTAAGTGTGCAATTAAGATAAAAACTCAGAAATTTCTTACGGGTGAGCTTCCGGTTTAATTGTGTTGAGCGATTATCGTAACTGCCCCAACCGCACGATTTATTAAACCCGCAACCTTTTATTTTTGTCCCGTAAACCCTATCTCCGGTCGACCCGTTGTTTCCTACTTTGTCTCCCGCAATCAACACTTCTTCCCCTGAGCGACGCAGGCTCATCTTCTATGGGCGATACCAACTCCTTTAGCCGGCGCTGCTAGAAGTCCCAGTCTTCCCTCCTCCGACAACGTCGAGGCAGACGCCTTTCCCCGCTGACGAATATTGGCGTTGTTTGCCGATGATCCAGGCGCCATTATCGACGGGCCTGCTGCAGCCGGGAATTTCTCCAGTCTTCCTTTGTCCATTTTTATAGTTTTCAGGTAGCATTCCAAAGTTTTCTTCCTCTTGTTATCGTTGTTTTCCGCTATCCCAACTCAATTACAGAATGAAAAACTCGAGTTTCACTTTCTCCATTCTCAGATTTTATGGCTTGAGGTTATTTCCTTGTCTTCCTCGACAATCCTAGTTGAGGCCGAAGTTGTTAATAAAGATCGAGTTTTTTCCAGCACTTTTCTTCAGCTAACATCAAACCCTTCCTGTTATAAATTTCAGATTTCACGTGTTTCGTGGATAGAGTAATTTTTCGGTGAAATCCTAGTTTTGGGAAATTGTTTTGCTTAGTATGTACATAATTCTAGAACTTACGTGTATCGCAGGTGCGGGTTAGGGTGAACATATTACCAGGGCCTCATATTAGACTTTACTTAAGGGAAACTATGCCTCCGCGTCAGCTGCACGAGCGTCGCAATACCGCAGTAATAAACTCTTATTCCCTTTTGGTTAGACATATCAGATTGCGTAACATAGTAATATTCTTCATTACTCAAAATAGTATATCCAAAACAGTATATTGCATCGCAAATTAGATTTTCATAAAACTAGAAATATTGTGAAAAATGTTATCGCATAAATATTTAGGTTGCGAGTACATATCAGATTTGTTAATTTGAGTTTTAGAGAGTAACAAGTGATACTACTCAAGACACGCATATGAGAATGTAAGCTGGATAGCACCAGTTAGTATATGATTAGTAAGCACGTATGAAACTTCTTCTCGTGCTAGATAGAGGCGCACTATCTTTCTCATGGGTGGTACACCCTATGAGTCAATTTATTTGGGAGATGTATCCCGATTTAGAGGATTAGTAGATTCGAGTCTGTGAGACAGTGGAACACTTGAGTTCATTAGTAGGACTCAGATTGTTAGACAGTATTGCGCGATTGAATTTCCCTGCCTAGAACTTATCAAAAGACAGTAATAGTGAATTAGAACTGAGTTTAGAACTGATAGTTTAGAACGAACTCTAAAAAGTCCTAGTTAAACAAAATTATTCGGAACTTGAGTAAACTTCACACATTATGTGTATTAGAACTGTCATTTATTTTACTAGTTTTATTTTTAGAAAACCAGGCACAGTGCACTAGCATGCAGTTTTTCTATAACAGAAAAGTATTTTCAAAGCATGCATACATTTCTTCTAAAATAATTTTAGTATCACTAGCGGGGATATTTTTTTTTATACTCTCCCTTTGGGCTGACCCATGTTTTGGCATGCTTTTTTAGGGGACCCAGGTGAGAAACTGCGCCTAGATGAGCGTGTTTTGTGCAGTCGCTCCTGGTAGTTTGTTTCATTTCAGTTGTTGTTTTACTTCTAGTATCATACTGTTTAGTTTTGGATAATATAATATTAATGTTTAAAATTTGTATATTGTACCAGACTTTGGCGTAATTATTTCACAAATATATTCAGTTGGTTTGATTCTTTTTTTCCTTTTCCTTTTGTTTTTAGTTTTTTTTTCTTCTTTCTTCTTTCTTTTTCATTCCTTCCTTTCTTTACTTTTTTTTTCATTCTTTTCCTGCTATGTACTAGTTTTATTATTGTTTCTTAGTTTACTTCTTATCGCTGGACCCGGTCAGACGACTGATTGGTTCTTAAACTAGGTTGGGTGTTACATCTCACACACTCGTCCCGACATCGCATATGTTGTTGGAATCTTGATTTGGTATATGCATGCCCCCAGGATCAGGCATCGAGATGCAGTATACCACGTTCTCCGGTACTTAAAGAAAGCTCCGGGACGGGTGCTGATGTTTTCAAAGAACAAACATTTAAAGATTGATGTTTTTACTGATGCGGATTGGGCCAGAAGCCGTGATGACAGGAAATCTACAACAGGATATTGCACTTTCATTGGTGGAAATTTGATCACATGGCGTAGCAAGAAGCAAAATGTAGCAAAATGTGGTGGCCAGATCTAGTGCTAAAGCCGAGTATCGGTCAATGTCTCAAGGACTCTGTGAAGGTTTATGGTTACACACCTTATTGCAGGACCTGGACCTTCAAGAGGATGCACTCATCTCTCTATTCTGTGACAACAAAGCTGCTATCAGCATAGCTCATAATCCGGTCCAACATGACAGAACAAAACATGTCGAGGTTGATCGCCATTTCATCAAAGACCATCTAGAAAAAGGAAATTTATTCACTCTTTTCGTTCACTCCAGAGATCAGTTGGTTGATGTTTTCACTAAGAGCTTAGGGTGCGATGTTTTTATGATGATATCCGTAGACTCGGAATGACTGATATCTACCGTTCGACTTTAGGGAGAGAGTTGAAATCAAGTCAGTTTATATGTTTATGCGTTGTTTGTATTTTAACACTCATAAGGGTGTTTTTAGTCTTGTATGTGTTCTTCCCTTACTCTATATATAAGAGTGTAGGGATGTTTAATAGTATCATCATTCGATTGCATCTCTCAACTCAGGTTGCACAGAAGAAACTTGATCTGAGTCATGTCAAGAGAATCTTTAGAGTCAGCTATAAGTAGAAGAAATAAACTTTCCAAAGAAAAATTGCAATATAATTCGAAGTATACAAAATACAATCAAAGAAAAAGAATGAGATGCTATTGTCTTCTAAGTGAAGGTTTCTGAGGAACAACTGCCAGAGAATCAAACCCCAAATATTTTTTGAAGAAGATTCCTAATCTTCTAAGGCTGAATCCTCATCAAACCCTAGGCTCTTTATTCAGTGAAGAGTTACATTGTGAAAAATCCCCATTTTTATTTTCTGTAAAGGGTTCAAAGGATTCTAGAGGTTCTTGAGTCTCAAGTGGAAAATACTATGGGTTCTTTGAGTCTCCATTGGTCTTTAGTCTCAACCTTTGATCGGCAGTTGATTCCCACCTTGTATGGAAGTTTTGTTGTACCATAGTTTGGGGAATCACTATAAATTTTTATGTGTCATTTTATTTATTGCGTACTGCAACTAGACCAGTGATGCTTTATGGTTTTGAGTGTTAGGCTGTGAATTTTTTACACGAGAAAAAATGGGAGTTGCGGAGATGAGAATGCTTAGGTGGATTTGTGGACACAAGGCCGGATAAAATTAGGAATCAATGTATCAGAGATAAGACATGAGCGACACCAATTGCAGAGAAAATGCGGGAGGCTCGACTAAGATGGTTTGGACATGTACAAAGGAGACCATTACGGGCACTTGTTAGGCATTGTGAGAGTTTAGTCACTAGGCATGTTAAAACAGGGGAGGGGTACTAATAAAGACTTGGAATGAAACTATAAGGAAAGGAAAGACATGATATACTTGGGCATTAGTGAGGTTATAACTAAAGAAAGGGCACAATGACGACAAAGGTTCCATATAGCCTACCCCACTATAGTGGGATATAACGGCTTGAGTGTTGTTGTATTGTCTTTATTGCTTAAATTTACTTTCAGCATTCTTATATTGTTATAGTTCCTAAGCTGACATGTGATTGTTCTTTTATTTGTGATAGAAATACTTTATTCTATGTTCATCCCCTTTTGGAAAAATATTTTAGTTTATTCCACATTTTTACAAATTCATTATGTCCATACCTCGTGTGGAAAGTCATTTTCTGCACGTCCCTTTCATGAATCCTTAGTTGATGTTAAAGCTATGCTGGAAGTGAGATCAATAACAACCAAAATTGATTCCTTTATGGATGATATATAGAAGCCGTGAGTACACTTATTCGAAAATACTTTGCATAAATTTAAGTATTCTCTGTTTCTCTCATACCGTCAATGGATATCTCACAACATTTGAGTGGGCTATTTGATTTAGTATAATTGATTCTCAATAAAGAAAAATCTTAATCTCTTTACTCAGAGGAGCAATTCTCGATTGATTCAATTATTTTTCTATGCCGATCTCCATTGATCAAGCCATTGATCAAGAGTCATTCCTCCCCGATTTTATGGAGTGGGAGTTGAGAGATATTTGCAAGTTGTATATTTCGTTATTATTATTATTGTGCGTAAGTGGGTTTTAGTCCCACATCGTATGTTTAAGTCTTCGAGTCTATTTTAATAGTATATATAACCCTCTATTGATGAATAATAGGTATGCAATTATCATTTCCTCCTTATTCAACTTGGTATCAGAGCCAAGGAAATTAAACCCTAGCACCCCGTTTCCGCCTCCGCCTGATTCCAACCCTCTTTGCGTCCGCTTTTCTCCGCTCGGAATCGTCTGTCGTCGCACTTTCCTGCTTGCTCTCAGGGGATGACGGGCGGCCACCTAGTTACCTCCAAATGCTGAGAAGGTCGCTGCCGCCGTCCTTCCATGATGCAGCCGGTCCACCTCCTTTCCAAGTTGACCGATCCAAAAATCTGCTCCTGAAGCGCGTCTTCCCTGCGCCAGATTTGCTGCGTCTCCTCCTGCTATGCCTGTCTGCGGCTGTTGTGCCTCCGCCGACGCCTCCCCTGTCTGCTCCGCCGAGGCCTCTTCTGGTTGTGTCCGTCTGCTGTTGCTGCGCCGTCTGTCATGTCCGTCTGATACTGATGATTGCTCCTTTCTATCCTACTGCTGCGATCTCTCTTGTGGCTGCTCGATCCTGTAGTCTCTGTCCCTTTTTTTTGGCCAGCCGACTGCCTCACTCTCGCTTGCTGCCCTTTGGTGCCAGTGTCTTGGGTCACTCTTCAGCGTCGTCGCCGGGTGTGATTCAGCCTCAGATGGGTGACCCTCTGTAACAAACTGATTTTTTTTACTCTAATAATAATAATAATAATGGTAAATTAGGGTTAGTTTTCCCCTCTTATAAACGAAGCCCAACCCGATTCTTCATCTTTCTCTCGGTCCAGGGCTATCCCGCATGTCGCAAGAGTCGCTGGACTCCTCTCCCAATCCCGCCTCCCGCGAACCCGTCGGCCCCGATTCCGCCTCCTGCGACCCCCCTACTCCCGTTTCCGTCCCTAGTCGGCGGCTACGCCCCCTATTCCTCTCTCTCCGGCCGGCGACAGCAACAGGAGCCCCTCCTCAGGTCGGTGGCAGCAGCAGGAGTCTCTCCCTCAGGCAGGCGGTAGCAGCAGGAGCCCTTCACCCTCCTCTTTTCCATGAGGGCAGCAACTCCCTTCTTCGGAAACCCTAGTTTCACTTCCTCCTCTTTTTTTTGGCCGGTAGATCTCAAGTGGGACATATGGGGTTTGCTCGAATCCTCCTTTCCTTGGATTTTTGAGTCCGATTTCGATCTCTTGGGGTAAAAAATCCCTCTTTCTCCCTTCATCCAGAATTTATTTAATTTAGTTGATAATGTTCGTTCTCCAAACAATGTTGTTGGTGTCGATCTAACTTGTGTTCGCCGTACAATCGACTAATCCTTGTTGTATTTATGTTTTTTCGGCGCCGTTCGTCGCTCTAATTGACGGTTCGTGAAGAAGCCCTCTCCGATTTAGGGTTTCAGTCACCCAAGTGCCGCCAAGTTCCCGATCCTTCGTGGTAACTCCTCTCCCCTTACTCTCGAGGTGGTAATTTCTAAACCACCTCTTATGTGCATCTTTGCAATTATTAAATGTCTGTACAAGCGTAGATATATCTGTATGTTATTTTGGTTGCGTGATCTTAAGCAGGTCAAACTAAGACTTCTAAGTTTTTGCTAGCACCGCTTAGCCGCCGCCATCCGTTCAGCTTCACCTGAAGGCAAGTAGAGAAATCACTCTCGCTTGCAACGTAGAATTTAATTTAAATCACTCTTATGTTATGAAATATACTCTTATAAATCGATGTCGTGTGAATATAACTTGTCTAGATATGTTAGGAATCTCCAAGATATGAATCCCTAAGTCACAAATTATCATAGGTGAACATTGAAAGAAGGTGTCGATTCGATTTGACACTATGAATCAAGCTCCTGTCTGACTGGTAACAGAAACTAATAAATTACCATTGCAAGCACCGCGCTGATAAGACTTACAGTTAAAATTATCTTAGGATCTTGTACATCAAATTGAAACGCATGCAATTTTCATTATTTACCGCTTATGTCATTGCATGATTGAAACTAGGCTAACTCCGGAGTAGGCTAAATAAAGTTAAAACATCACTGTTGGACTCAGTTACTTGTTTTTCTCTTATTTCCTCTGCTTACATATCAAAATATTACTTTGCGTACTATTTGATTTTCATGTTCTGAGACATTTTCCTTCTGTTTGGATTTTCCTTAGGGTTCGTGACTGTGCCGTCTGCTACCTGAACTGCTCTTCGTCCAGCTACCGTTTTGCTTGGAACAGGAGACCGCGGAGGATAGCACAAGGGAAACCGCGCGAGAAGAGAGTGCTGTCGGGAGGGGAGAGGCGGGCCCCACAGGAAAGCTATAAGAGGCGGAAGGGGAGGGGTTGAACCACGGAGGGGAGAGGGGAGAAGAGAGGCGAAGCGGACAAGCAAAAGCAGACCGCAAGAGACCGAGCGGGAAGTGCGGGAAGCGGACAGAAAGGGTTGTCCGCAGCTAGCCGCACACACAGACAAGAGACCACAGGAAGAGAGGCGGTTAAGTAGAGAGAAGCCGCCCAAGGAGGACCGGTGGCTCTGATACCATGTAGAGAAGTGGAAAAGCAACCTTGTATATATGTTCACTTGTATAGAATACAAAGAATGAGTACAAATATATAGATGAAAGAAAGAGAGAGCAAGGTCCTATACACAATGTGGGATTAAAGTGGAGAGAGAAATAACAACAAAAAAATACTAAATGGGCTATTGGCTTGTTGTCTCCCATTTCTGACAAAGACCATATTTCATGTTCCCCTTCTATTTCTCTGTCATCTGTACTCCATGTTCCCCCCTTTCCTCACAATTTACTTTCTATTAGTAATATTACTCGATCCTTTAATTGCTCTGTGACCCTTTTTTCCTGATTCCTGTATTTTTCAAGAACTGGGTATGAAGTGGAATATTGGAAGTGGTAGGAACCGCGGTGGTCTGTATTACTTGGACTTCCAGCCTTCATCTTCTCAAGCTTTCTCCTGCACTATTGTTACTACTGATGATGTCCGCCGATGACACCTGCGGCTTGGACATCCGTCTCCTATCTATCTTCAGAAGTTGTTTCCTGCATTTTCTCCTTTTTACAAGTTTTTGTTTGTGATGCCCGTGATATGTCTAAGCATGTGAGACACAGTTCATCATATTTATCTTCTCCCAGTACCGCTCTGTTTGATATTGTTCACTCTGATGTTTGGGGGTCGTCCCCCGTTTTATCAATATTTGGTTTTCATTGTTTTCACCTTTGATTGTTTTTCTTTTTTTTTGTTGTGTTTTTCTAAAAGAAGCACTTGTTTGTAATTGTTAAAAAAATGATTCAAAAATGTTTTATCTTGTGGTGTTTTATTCGAGTTTAATATTCAAATAACAGGATCGAGGAGGATCGAAACGTCGAGAGCAGAGATACCTCACTATAGGTATTTATCCACAATACCTGTATTCACACTCTACCCAAAACCTCATCAGACGAAACCTGTTAGATTCAGCGTTCGTTGTGTTCTGGGTACTATGCGCCTCCCAAAATCCTATTGGGGTGATGTTCTTACCGCTGCTCACCTTATCAAATCCTCCATTGGCTGTTCTTGGTTATGCTACTCCCCTCTCGCTCTCCACCACTGTTTTATACTTCCGTTCATCTTTTCCGTCTTTGTTGTTATATTATACATTCATTGTCATTTCACTTGAGACAATGGAGCTCTTCATGTATTTGTTCCTTGGATACTCTTCCAGACTAAAGGGTATCGGTGTTAATGACCCTTGGCTACTCTTCCATGCTTTTGCACTATAATGCCCTCATCTTGCGTATGTTTCCCCATATTTTCTATCCATCGACCATCGACTCACTCTCTTCTGTCAGGGGAGTACAGTGATACTCCTCTTCACCACTCATCTTCCTCCTCTCCACCACAGCTTCCTTCCTCTGCGCTAGACTGTCCCTCCTCCCTGTCCTCCATCCTCCCACCCCTTCTCCCCACCTACTGTACCACCCCCGCTACTACTCCGTACATGCTTATAACTTCAGGCTCCACCTACCTGTGATGCGATTGCATATTGCGGACTGCTGAGAGGTAAGGCTGAACAGTAGCTAATGTCTACTGCATTCTAATCATCCTTAAACTATGTTACTTCATCACACGCTTACTGCCCACCAGGACTTTGTTGCTTCTCTTAATAGATTTTACTTAGTATTTTGTTTTACTTATCCTCGCTATTAGTCAGTTCTGGATTCTACGCATCTATCCACTTTTAAGTACTAACGAGATTTTGATCTCAGTCAATGAAAGGAGTTGCCGTACTAAAAGAATATGCAGATTATAAATTTACCTTGCATATGCTTTCGAATTTAATGTCATAATTATATTTTATTGTTTTTAGTTTTGTATATAATGACAGTTTCTTATCTCGGGAAAAATTGTTAAATAGAAACTTCCATTACAGTGTCTACTAGCTTAATTTTAATTCATGATGTTTTTAGGCCTGGGGATGGATGGAATGGAAGGAAGGAAACACAAACATTGCTAGGGAACTCTACCATAGGGCTGTATTAATCAATTCAAAAAGTGGGAGTGCTGCTCGTTGCCTTCAGGTACACGGATTAAGTAGTTTGTTTTTTTAATTATACCTGGAGCCCGTGACTAGAAAAATATGCAATTAGTTTGTCATGATACTTGTGCATGACACTTTTGTTTACTGGAAATTCTCCATGCACATGTCGATGGATGTAGTGGAATGCTTTTGCTGTTGCTTTTACACAATAGCCATAAAATATTTGGGCTGCCTCCACAATGTCCAACGTTTTAAGGGTTCCTCACTTGCACATCAGCTAACTGAATAAGTAATTGATTAGATTTTTGCTGGACTATGATCATCTTGTTATAGTCTTACACAACCAGTTATATACGTCGTTAATTAGTGTTGTCATGTATTCATGCACGTGCTTTTTTATTAATCGAGTCAATGTGTAGAGAACAATGGACCAACCTTGTATATCCTTCTTCAGTTGTAAAATACAAGAGAGAATATAAATATATAGGAGAAGAGAAGGAGAAAGAATCCTATACAAAAGATGTGGGACTAAAGGAGAAAAGAGAAATGGGCCTATAAATGGGTCTTTACATCATTTTTTCCCTATATCATCTAACACTCCCCCGAAAGCTGGAGCGTACAAGTCGTAGGCACCAAGCTTGGACAAGAACTGGTAATACAACTTGCGATGCAATGCCTTGGTAAGGACATCAACAACTTGCCCAGAGGCAGGAACAAGTTTAAGATTTAGCTCATTTGATTGAACCTTTTCTCGAACGAAGTGACAATCAACCTCAATATGTTTAGTCCTCTCATGAAACACAGGATTCTTTGCAATGTGTATTGCAGCTTGACTGTCACCGAACAACATTGAAGGTGAGGACACTTTAACTCCCAAGTTAATTATAAGACTTTCAAGCCAGGTTATTTCGGATGTAACAACCGCCATCGCACAGTACTCAGCCTCAGCAGACGAGCGAGCAACTACCGTCTGTTTTTTACTCCGCCACGTGATAAGATTTCCTCCAATGTATGTACAAAACTCAGTAGTGGAACGTCGATCATCCAACGAGCTTGCATAATCTGCATCCGAGTATGCAATAAGAGAAAGGGAGGAAGATGGCTTATACACAAGTCCTTTCCCAGGGGAAGTATTCAGATACCTGAGAATGCGTTCCACTGCCTGGAGGTGAGAGATCCGTAGGGTATGCTGCATAAACTGGCTGACCACACAAACCACAAATGATATGTCAGGTCTTGTAACTGTTAGGTGTATCAGTTTTCCCACAAGACGACAATAGTATTCCGGATTCGGAAGTAGAAAATCATTCTCAGATCCCTGAGCACACAACATATGGTTGACTTTTATCGGGGTTTTCGCAGGTTTGCAACCCGAGAGGCCAACATCTTGCAGAAGGTCAATGCAATACTTACGCTGGGATAAGACGAGGCCTTCAGGTCGTCGTGCTACTTTTAGTCCAAGAAAATAGCGAAGATTTCTCAGATCTTTGATTTGAAAGATAGAGTTTAAACGTTGCTTCACATGGTGTCCAGCTGAGTCATCACCAGTGATTAGAATATCGTCCACATAAACCAGAAGTATTATAGTCTTAGTTGATTGGTGACGAGTGACGAGAGAGGAATCTGCCGAGATTTGTTTAAAGCCAACCTCATGAACGGCCTTGCTGAAATTTCCAAACCACGTCCGTGGAGACTGTTTGAGACCATAAATAGAATTGCGAAGTAAACATACTCGAGACTCCCCCGTGGTCTCAAACCCGGGTTGTTGATGCATGTACACTATTTCAAGAAGATCGTCATTCAAGAAAGCATTCTTGACATCCAGCTAATGGAGGGGTCACGGGCGATGAACAGCGAAGGAGAGAAGAACCCGAACCGAATTCAATTTTGCGACTAGAGAGAAAGTTTCCTCATAATCAAGGCCGTACTGTTTGGTAAAACCCCGGGCCACAAACCGAGCCTTTAAGCAATCAACAGTCCCATCCGCAACATGTTTGATAGTAAAGATCCACTTGCAACTAACGCAACTCTGACCAGGTGGAAGAGGCACAAGATCCCAAGTGTGATTACCCCACAGAGCCGTCATTTCTTCATCCATGGCGGCACGCCACCGCGGATGCCGGAGGACTTCCTGCACAGAGTTAGGTATAGAAATAGAGGGGGGAGAGAGAGAGAGCAAATGTAAGAAGAGGTGGAGAGAGCCGATGTAGAGAGACATAGTTGGCCATGAGATGTGTTGTCGAGGAGGATGCCGGACCAACAGGCCGCGAGATCACACCGGTAGAGGGAAGCTGTTGCAGGGCATCTGGACGTGGAGGACGACGAGTGTACACTTGAATGACAGGAGGTTTGGAGGGGACTGGTGGTGTTGGGGGAATCAGAATGATAGGAGATTTGGACTGGTGGTGCAGAGAAGTAGGGAGAAGTGGTTGAAGGGGAGATATTACGGGTACGGTGGGCCGAGGTAGAGGAGGAGGAAGAAGGGGATCAGAAGGACTGATGTGATATGGTTGGTCTTCATGGAAGGAGACATCAACAGACACAATCATCTTACCATTGGTAGGATCAAAGCAGACATACCCCTTCTAAGTGCGGGAGTACTCAACAAACATAGCCTTGGTGGCTCGAGGGTCTAGTTTGTCAGTTGAAGGACCAAGGTGGTGGACATAGCAGGTACACCCAAACACACGAGCTGTGAGAGAGAAGAGAGTCGTGGATGGATAAAGGAGAGTGATGAGTGCCACAAAGTTGTGGACGGATGACGACATGCGATTAATGAGGTGGCAAGCTGTAGAAAATACAAAGTTCCAATAAAGAGGAGGAACTTGCATTTGGATCACGAGAAATCTAGCCACATCAAAGAGATTGCGATTTTTCTGTTCTGCTATGTCATTCTGTTGAGGGGTATAGGAACACAAAGTCTGATGTAGAATACCGAACTCAGCGCAGAGATTGGAGAAGGTGCGACCAGTGTACTCTCGAGCATTGTCTGTCCGAATTGTTTTTACACAAGTAGAAAACTAAGTGCGAGTTTTCGTAAGAAATGTACAAAATGTAGTTGTGAGTTCGGTTCGGTCACGAAGTAAATACAACCAGGTAACTCGCGAGTAATAATCGATAAATGTAACAAAATATCGGTACCCAAAATCACTAGGGATCCTATAGGGCTCCCAGATATCAGAATGAACTAAGGATAAAGGAGCATCGCTCCGAGTACATGAAGAAGGAAAGGATGCACTGTGTTTCGTCCCGAAAATACAAGATTCACAAAAAAACTCTTGAAGAAAAATAGTAGGAAGAGCTTTCTTGAAAATTGGAAGAGGAGCATGCCCAAGACGACGATGTCAATCAGTGATCGAATCAGTGGGAGGAGTCTTGGTGAGATGATGAAGGAGACCTTTAGTTTGTAGCACGCGCCGAACGGAGTGTACCCATTCCACAAAGTTTTGTTTGCCACGAAGAGATATAGTGGTAATGCGCAGCTCATCCCGAAGCTCAGGAGCGGCTAGGCACAATAACCGGGTGGTTAGAAGCACGCGGCTAGCCGGATAGAACTAGCGGCTAGGCACAATACCTGTGCTGAGAGCAGTGAGGAGATAAAACTGCGGAGAGAAGAGGCCTTGGAGGGGAGAAGAAGCCGCCGCGAGTTGAAGTAGCCGCCGCGGGTAGAGGAAGCAAACAACGACTAGAAGAGTTCGCCGGAGGCAGCGACTAGAGGATGGAGAAAGCTAGTCGCAACAGAGAAGTAGCCGCCTCAGAGAGAAGATGCTGCAACGAGTTGAAGTAGTCGCCGCGGGTAGAGGAAGCAGGCAGCGACTAGAAGAGGTCGACAGAGGCAGCGACTAGACGATTGGTGAAAGCTAGTCGCAACGGAGAGAAGCCGAAGCGGAGAGAAGAAGTCGGCAAACCGAGACGGTCAGACCGGCCTCCAAACCGGTAAGAACAGACCGTGCAGTTAAAACAGGTCGCAGGCAGCAGCAGACCGAGCAGGTAGCAGAAGACCGCAACAAGATCAAGGGAGGAGCATGTAATAGCAGGCCGCATCGGTAAAGAGAAGACCGCAACAAGAGCAAGACCCAGGCGGTTAGCAGCAGTCCGCACTGGGTAGAAAAAGCAGAGGCTGCAACGGATAGAGAACGCAGAAGCGGTTAGAAGAAAACTAACCGCACGAAGGTGGGGTCTACGAGCGAGAGAGAGGAAGGCTATAAAAGGTGGTGGAAAGGAGGTGGATCCACTGGAGAGAAGAAATAGGTGGTTAGAGAAGAAAGAAATCGCTAAAAGAAGCGGTAAGCCGAATTACCAAACCGCCCGGTCAAAGGGATAGACCGAACGGTTAGGGAAGAAGAGAGCCGATCGGTTAGAAACAGGCCGGACCGGTTGCTCTGATACCATGTAGAGAACAATGGACCAACCTTGTATATCCTTCTTCAGTTGTAAAATACAAGAGAGAATACAAATATATAGGAGAAGAGAAGGAGAAAGAATCCTATACAAAAGATGTTGGACTAAAGGAGAAAAGAGAAATGAGCCTATAAATGGGCCATTACATCATTTTTTCCCTATATCATCTAACACAATGTACGAGTCCATTGTGTTTTATCGTTTCATGTTGTTCTCTCTAATTTTGAATATTTACACCCATGCCACTTTGTAAGTCTATAAATAGATTCTTTGAGTCATGTAGTAAGTATTAGTGATATTATGAAAATTCTATTCCTCTCTTGGGTATTTTTCTCCTCCCTCAATTTCTAGGGTTTGGGTCGAGCATGGCTCCCCTTTTTCCACTAACCCTCGTATTTTCCGTGGGTAGAGCTCGTTTCCCCTTGTATCTCAGCCTCCACCTCCATCTCAGATGAAGCCCCAAAGTAGGCTCGTAACATCCTGTTATTAAAGCGACGGATCCTCCCTTCTCCCCTGCGGCTAACAAACAACCCCCTCAACTCATTGTCTACAACAACAATCACATTCCTCGTCATCGATGTGCTGCAACAACAACCAAACCTCCTTCCCTCATCGTGACGGGCCTTCTGCTCTGCAGCATGGTGTCGTTTGATCCACTGTCCTCCTCCACTCTCCCACAACCAGTAGATACATCGCCGAAGACGGCCCTGGATCGCACCAAGCGCTCAGTCGATGTGCATTTCTTCTTCCTGCGTCTACGGCTGACAACGGCTCCATCTCTCTTCATTGACAACGACTCCATACTTTTTCCTTGACAGCAGCTCCGTCTCCATTGTCCATAATGCGAATTGTCCGCATCACCGCCATCTTCCGCGACATCAATTCCGTAGCCACCAACGACAGCTCTTCCACCTGCGGTTTTCTACATGCACCCACAAGACTGCGCTAATACCTAGGATCAATACTGTCTTCTTCCTGCCGTACGACCTATCGAGCCGACAGTGATTGCGCCCACTCCTCATTTGAATCACATGACATTCCTGCCTTTCGAGTAGCACAACTCTGCATCCTATCGTCCACATCCTGCTGTCCATTTCAATTTCAAGCCCCATGCTAGCAGTGCGCTTCCCAGTTATAGGCTCTATCATTTTTTTAATTACTTGATTACTTCAAGTTATTAAGTTTTTGTTTTGCATGAAGATGCTTGCAACAGAGGAATCTTCCCTCCATTCGATGTCTTGGAAATTCCTGGAGATTACTTCAAATTTTTGATTCCACCAGAGCAGGCATTGCTTCTTTCTGCACCAGAAGATGCTCCGCCGCTCTCCGCAATTCTTGTCCCTCCACCATCGCCTTCAGTTGTTCCGTCTCAGCAGTTCACACAACTGACATCGTCGCCTCAATAACCTGCGGTGATGCTTCTACATCTTGTGTTGCCACCATTAGTCCCCGCGGTCTTCATCCTTCAACCTTCGCGCCAGTCACCTGCTCCAACGGCCCCCTCGATCCATGTTTTCCGACGAACTCCCCTAATCGGCGGTGTTACCTCTCATCGTTGTGGATCACCTTCACCAGGGTTCTCCTTCACCTTCTTTTGTTTGCCCTCACTGGGCACACTCTCCCTTGTTGGATCGAGGCACCTGGGGGGGGGGGTGAATAAGTGTTTTAAAAAAAATGTTTAACTCTTTTTTACTTAAGGAAATACTTAGAATGATTTACCTTCTTAACTAATGAAAAGCTTTCTCAAATTTAAAATATATCCATAACATAAATAAAATATTAAACGTACTTTTCATATAATTCCCTTTAAATACGCATGCCCGATCTTGATAATGATAAGATCCTTGACAATGCAATATTTAATATTCATTTAAAGAAAATTTAATCAATTCAATTAAAAGAGTTTTTCAATTAGATCATGAATAAAACGAGTGAAACATGATTTTATTGCATTTAAAAACAATTACAAAATTCGATCAAGGCGATGAGTTGAAATCTATTTTGGTTTTTTATACTGACTCGCACCTCGAACCGATTGGACATAGATTATCTATCCCTAGATATGCCTTAAGCCGCCCCTACACCTAAACCTCAGTCTAGTCGTCTAACAGAAGAGGCGAATTCCCCCTATGCCACACACAGACCTATCCACCAATACACGGGAGAATTCAACCGTGCTCAATGAAAAAAGTAATAATAAACCAAAGAGAATACAAGAGTGACAACAAAAATTTCTGGAAAATTAAACTCCCTAAGTGAACTTTGAAGGCAAGGACGGAGGAACGAGAGAGATCGTCATTGTTGATGCGTTCATCTTTCGTGTGTAATAAGCTTTAATACAGATCGCCTTTAAATTCTCCTTCGAATACTTGAGTATGCTGTAGTGACTCCTCTGGATATCTAGGTTGCAGTCTTGCTTCAATAATATTTGTGTATCTTCTACAAAGAATGAGTGAAGAGCTTTTTAAATAGTCTGTCCGCTGTCGCCCGTGGGAGTGACTATCAGGCTGCAGTATCCTTTAGGAAACAAAATTTTTGTTCCAGTCAGTTTGAAATGGAATCTTCATTTCGTAAATTAGGTAACGATTACCACGCCGTGGTAGGTCTATTGCTCTGCTATACCACAATATTTTCTCCTGCCAGATTTTGATATCATGTTCCATTTGGCTCTTTAATCCATTTGATGATCATTGGCCTGGCCTAATAGTTACCATCGTACATTAGTCCTATCTCGACGTGGTAGGAGATTCCAAAATAAGCTTTCAGGTCCTACCAAGTCCTGTTTGAAATGTCCCATGCCAACTGTCCTTCTGAAACTCAAGCTACCACTAGTGACAGTAGCTATCGCCGCGCGGTAGTGCTTAATTCAGAGCACGTCTTCAATTGTTTGTCCCGACCGATTCCTCTTGTAATTTTTGTTATTCTACATGTAGAATCTGCACACTATATGAACAAACAAGCTAGATATAATACATATTGAGATTTATTTTTCTCAAACTAAGAGATACGAAAATCATGTTCGAACAAACTCTTCCTTATGATAATAGCAAAACCCCAAGTGAGAAGTCAATCATTACTATTAAAAGCTTTATTTATTGTGGAGTACGTAAGTGATAATTGTGAATATACATTTTTAGGTGTTGAATGCCAGTACACAAATGTGATTATTTTCCTTAAGTGTGTGCTCTCGTAAATATATGCTCTCCCTACACTGAGTGGTATTTGAATTTCTCATAGATTTCTTACTCTCCTAGAGTTCTCAATGTTATTCGCTCTCTTCTGGTATTATTAAAAGAGGGTGGAGGTGGACTATTTTATGACACAACGAACCATTTGTAATAAATAAAAGCATGATCGAGCAATGAGTGAAGGCAATGAAAAAATAATCATGAAAGTAATGCATGATAGGAGAAGAGACATGTAAATGGTCATGCAAACATAAGAGCAAGACATTATGAAAATAAGCATGAAAAACAATAAATCATTAGAAAAATTATCCTTAGAAACCTTTTTCATAATATAATAATTAACGTTATACACCAACAGAATATGTTCTTCCATTTGATTTTGTTTCTGTTAAAGATAATCATTATGTTTTAAATTTTGATTTTGCCAAGCGTGAAAGAATATATCCATAAGGAGATATCAGAATACAATGTAAAATGTTTTGAAATTCAAGCTTTAACAAACATTATATCGTTCATGCTTAGTTATCTTGTGCATTTACTCATTTATGTAGAAAGTGATGTATTTGTACTGTAACGCTCAGGTCTGCTGCGGGCGTGCTACGTGTTTGAAGACCAGTGGTCTCAACCCATCTCCACGGATCTGATTGGCCGCAACCGCTAATTCCAATGGGGTTATTAAGGCTTGGGCTTGAACCTTCCAATCTCATAGATAAGGGATCTCTAAACTGGTCCTTATCACCAACTGACTTGGTCACTGGTCTGCAGACCCGTAGCTCGCCCTCAATAGATTGCAGAGTAGTTATAAAGTGCCTTTTTATGTAACGCCCCGATCAGATGTGGCCGCCGCGTTACGGGTCTGCAGACCAGTGTCCCCAACCCATCTCAACGGATTTGATTGTCTACAACGGCTAATTCCAATGACGAGTTACTGAAGCTGATTCTTGAACCCCCGACCTCCTAGATAAGGGATCTCTAATTTGTCCTTATCACCAACTGAGATGATGCAACATCCCGGCCTACTAGGACTGCGCTACAGGTCTGCTAACCAGTAACCCTAAACCATCTTCACGAAACTGATTGGTCGTAACCGCTAATTCCAATTGCGGGTTGTTGAGGATGAGGCTTGAACCCGTGACCTCATAGATATGGTTTTCTCTAAAATGGTCCTCATCACCAATTGAGCTGCAACTCAATCCTTGATAAGGACTATTTTAGAGATCTCTTATCTTGGAGGTCGATGGTTCAAGACCCAGCCTCAACAACCCGCCATTGGAATTAACGGATGCGTCCAATCAGATCCGTGAAGATGAGTTTGGGCCACTTGTCTGTAGACATGTAGGGCGTCCGCAACAGACTGGAGTTGGGGTCACTTGTCCTTTGGGTAAGATTCTTCCTCCATCACCTTTAATCAGAATTTGTTTGATCCAATGATTTATTCGTGCTCCAATTACGTAGAATTTGTGATTCAAGACTTTTGCCCTCTAATAATCGTCTAATCCCTGTAATTTTGATTTCCTACGCCGCTCATCAGATCAATTGGTGGGATCTCTCCAAACTCCCCTCGATTAGGGTTTTTGTAACCTAAGAGCCACCACCGATTCTTTGTTGTATCTCCTCTCCCCTCACCTTTGAGGGATGGTATTTTGCAAACCCCCCCCCCCACCATTTATTTAGATTTTTGTGTTATTAAATGCATGCCCAGTGTAGGGTTTCCGTTAAATCAAATATCGTCTGTGATTGTTTCTGAACAGGTTTAAATAAGGTCTTTTAGTTTTGCTTGCTCCGTTTAGTCGACGCCGTCTTTTTAGCTTCACCTTAAAACAAGTAAAGAAATCTCTCACTTGTAAACATTGAACTCAATCTCTTTTATCTTTTATTATGTTTTATAAATTTTACTTGAAACACTTGAATCATCAAATTAATAACGTATCGTAATTGTTAGAATTCTCTAAACTATGAATTACTTAATTCATTAATATCATAAACACTCATTGAAAAGTAGTGTTTAATTGATTCAACTTCTTGACTTGAGTTCACTCTTGACTCTGTAATAGGAACAAGTGAATGACCATTGCAAGCATAATTCTCTGATAAGACTTGCATTTGAACTTGAAGACTCATGTGCATCAAATTAAAACACCTACACATTTCATTGGTTATAGTTTATGTCATTAAAAAGAACGAATATATGTTATTGTCTTGAGTAGGCTAATAATTCTAGTTATTTCTGCTTGACTTATTTACTTGCCTATTTTGCTAGCTTTGGGCCTCATAAAAATTGGTACAACGCACATTTCTGATTCTTTGCTATTTATATAGCTT